>MU968411.1:4496715-5911135 GCA_034641835.2 Pinus albicaulis | reverse complement strand
TATTTCTTGAACGAACTGAATAAACCATAACTGCGTGCTCCACCCAAAAGCCCATGTTGTGTTTGAATTGCAAACTGGAAACCAGATTTCGGAGGGGGGCATGGGTGGTTTGTGGTATTGGATGGGGAGCTTAGCGGGATGATTAACACTAGAAAGAGCGAGACAAAGGTTGCGGAGGGGCTATTTATGACGTGGCAAGGAGGTAGGGCCCAAGCTCGTATCGCAAATCGCAAGCGAGAGTGTTAACATTTAAGAAAACGGGAGTAGATGTTATGGTTTGCGATGTGCGAGGCGCGATGGCAGGAAGGTGACGTGGCAAGGTGAAGGTGGGGCCCAACTTACATCGCAAATCGCAATCGGAAGGCTTTACATATGAGCAGCAGCAGGTAAGAGTTAAATCTTGCGGGGAGCAATGTGTGGTGAGCAGGGAATGGGTGACGTGGCGGAAGTGGGGCCCGTCCGTAGATCGTAGTCGAAAGTGTTTTGTGATAAGAAGCGGAGGGTAAATGTTATGGTTTGCGATACGCGGAGTGCGGTGAGGAGAAGGTGACGTGGCGAGGCAGAAGTGGGGCCGCCCGCAGATCGTAATCGGGAGTATTTGTTATGGGGAAGCGGAGAGTAGATGTTAGAATCAACAAGGAGCGAAATGCGATTGCGGTAAGGAGTTAAGAGCGGTAAATGATATTACACATATTATATGTAATATATAGTATATGTAACGGTTTGTGGGATGTGGCAATTAACACAACTTTGGATCATAATACCTTGACCGCGACACTTTTCTCTTTTGACTACGGGGTTTTCCACCCGACCTGCGCTTGGATTGCTTGGCCTTCCCCTTAAACATTCACACCTCTGCCCTGTGATTTCCTGATAGGGATTACTTCTCCATGTTGAGTGCGGTCACGGGCCAACATTGGCTCCATCTGGGGACAACGTGTTGTTCTAAGTGTTGAGAACCTGCAGACCTGAATGTTTGTGCTTTATTGGGCACATGAAGTTGCGAATGCATACTGTAAATCTAAGCTGAAACTTCAACTAAGCTGTGCACTGCCAACAATCAAAACGGAAATCACTGTCGCACCCTAAAAATCTTGAATGCTGAAATCTAACCCATGCTGAAACTGAAATCTCTGACTCTGCTTACAATGAATGAAAACGTACGAAACTAAGCGGAAAGATGTTCTATGCCCAGGCTGTTGCACACCTACCTACCCCTAATATTTATATATATATATATATGGAATTACTGCTATTCTAAATGATACAATAATGTCAGTGTAACCAGGCAAGCAACTCCTCTAATAACTTTGTTCTTTCACTGTTTTTCACCAAACTCAGGAACAAATCTATTAATGGTTTTTGATAGGAATTCCCATCCTGATATTCCTTGTAGGGAGCTTGATAAACGTGAACAACAACAAAAATGCTGGAAAGGTATGGTGGCCTTGTGATGAATAATTTCTCAATATAGATAGCCATTGGATCAAGATACACTTGACCTGTTGCAGATATCTGACTGATCGATCCAACCTCACAACTTGGTTGATAGGAATTCCCAGCCTGATCTTCAATGAAAGGAGCTTGGTAAACCTAAATAGCGACAGAAATGCTAAAAAGGTATGGTGGTTTTTTTATGAATAGTTTCTCAATATAGACAACCGTTGGATCAAGATACACTTGACCTATTTCTAAATATCCTGACCCAATCGATCCAATCTCACAACTTGGTACTGCACATGTGTTCTCCATGTCTTCAAACAACTCGGAATGTTTGCATTTTATCTGATGAATATGTTTGCATGTTTAATCAAACTGGATCAATTCTTCCTCTGTTTTAAACTTTGCCTCTGTTCAGCAAGTTCATTTCCACATCAACTGCAATATTTTGCATTTCTTCAAGGGTTGTAGTGTCCCTTCCTCTTACTTGGAATGCCATCCCTGGATTAAAGGCATTTGGGTAGTGTCAGAGAGCTACTCCTGGGGTTGGCCTTATATCATCAGGCATTGAATCATACACCTTATTGTACCTGGCTAAAAAATACTGTACTGTCTCCCCAGGTTGTCTTTTTAAATGTCCATACTCTTCTATGATAAGAAAGACATTTCCCATGATTACCCATCGACCTAGGAAAACTTGCATGAATTGATGAAAATTGCTCATGCTAGCACCTGAAAGATTCTCAGACCAATTTTTAACTTTACCTTGCCATGGTGGAACAAACATCCTGATACATACCTCATCTTCTTCCTTTACTGATGACTGCAATACATTGACCAAAGAATCATGGTAAACATGCAGCATAAGATCTTCTAGAAGAGTTGTAACAGGAAAACCAACCTGATTCCAAACTGTTGCTTTGCTGGTGTGTTGCAAGGCAACCAATTGTCTTTCCTCACTATCCACGGTAGTCAAGTGATCTGAGTGTTTCTTATTTTTCTCTTTGTCACACAGAAGCTTGTAAGGGGGCTGCAAACTCTCGTTAATTTCGGGTGAAGAAACATGATTTGTAACAATCTGTTGTACTACTATGAGAGAATTTGAGAGATGGTCTTCATCATGCAAATCTGACTGGTCTTTGATCTTTGAGGGAAACGCTACTGGTTGAGGATGTTCTTGTGGATCTAGACCATTAAGCTCTACTGCCTCTGTTTCCAGATCACCAGACTGTTGTTGATTTTCAGTGTTGTCCTCGGGGAACACTCCATCTCTTCCCTTTCTTCATGGAGGGTAAGCTCACCTCCCTCTTCTTCAGAATAGGCTAGAATTGGTTTTCTACATGCGGTCCAAAAACCACCATGGAATGTTCTTCTTGGAGCTTAAAGGGTGTGGACCCTTTTTCTGTAATGGATTCTTTGAACTGCCCTTTAGGAGGGTCGGGCAGTTTCAAGGGTATTGGTGAGGGCTTCTTATCTTTGGGGGATCAACTTCTTGCTTTGTGAAAGTGGATGCAGTGGCTTGATGAGGGGCTGACTCTTCTAATGGCTTCTTCCCTTTACTAGCAGGACTAGGAGGGGTTTGTTCTCTTGATATTGACTCTTCATTTTGTTCTTGCTCTCGGGTTCTCTTTCTGGAAGACCTAAGATCACACTTCTTCTGGAGTTGAGCTTGCATGAAATCCACGTACTGCCTGTAGTAATTGTCAATATCTTGGTCTTTTGAAGGGGCTTCCTTCTCTTCTTGCTCCCCTTGCAAGGTGAATTCACCTTCCTCATCATCGGAGTAAGCGAGGAATTGATTCTCTTGGTTGTATGTGACTTCCTCGGCCTGTACCTCCAGCTCTCCTTCGAAGTACAGAGGAGGTTGGATATGATCTTGTTGTTCCTTCCTTTCACGCTGCAGCAGTTGTAGAGGGTGCTTCCGATACTGGGGATTAAACCCACAATTGGGAATCATTTGGTTAGAACGAGGGGAATTCTTGGCCTCCAATTCAAGCTTAACCAACTTATTTGAGAGGTTCTTGATCAGCTTATTCATTTCTTCAATTCTATACTCCTGTGATTCTCTCTCCTGATTAGAAGTAGAAGCCTCCTCCCTGCTCTTTCTTCTGGTTTCATGCTCTGTCTTCCCTTTGAATTTACCAGTGGAAGCAAAGTTTTCTTCTACCTCTAATGCATCAGTCTGGATCTGATCCAGAGATGTAGACTTTCTTTCTCTTAGGGTGAACGCAAAATCCGATTCGACAGCTCCTGCGAAGACCACCTTAGCAGTTGCTTGGGGAGGCTTTATTTCAGCAGGGAGATTACTATAGAGCTTATTGAACCTCTTTATGAAATATGTTACATCCTCATTGTGTCTCTTTTTAGAGCATTGAACTCGGAGAGGACGTATCCATGGTCCCTCTTTTCTCCCCATTTTAATGGGACGAAATTTTCCATTTCTTCCCAAGTGTGGACTGTGTTGTTGGCTAGAGACTTGAACCATTTTCGGGCTTCTCCCTCCAAGGATTGGACGAAAAGCCTTAATACCACATCTAAGTGCTCTACATTTACATTCTCAGCGAAGGCGTAGAAGGTTTCAATATGTCTCTGCGCAGAAGTATTATCTTCCTCGGTGAACCGAGGCAATCGCTCTAGATAGTCTTGCGACATATCATTCAAAGGCTGAGGGAGGGCCAAGGGGGCATACTTGTTTAAAAGGAAACTTGGCACAACCATCTAATTTAGAGGTGGGTGTAGATGGTGGAGTTGAATCTAGTGTGAGGCATAGTGAAAACCAGGATTACTTCTTATTAGGATTATTTTACAATGGAGTCGCCAGGGTGAGGAATACGCAACTCCCAACCCTTTGTGCTCACCTGTCTGAAGGGTGGAATTTATGTCGTCTCCCAGGGAAAAGATTTTCAAATTCGTATCCCCGACAACGGCGCCAAAAATATGTTGTAGCTCCTAGAGACAATCTTGAGTTGCAAGAGACTAGTGCCTAGGACATCTTAAAATCAGAGGTTAAATGTGGACAATTATAAGGATGCCTCCGACAGAATTTGGATCAAAAGAATAATGGTTTTGATGGTTCAGGAATGGAGAAGACCTTGGAGTCTAATTCATGTGAATTTTCCTATACTATGAGAGGGCTCAAGAGGTTGAATGGTTGGATGGCTTTCAAATGGGCCAAGTATGAAACAATGAGCAAAGGCTTTCAAATTATGCAGAGGTGCTGACGAAGAAGGAAGGAGGAATCTGCAAAAGACGGGCTTAAAATCCTTAAGAATCAGTCTCCCGTGAACTCAGAAGAAGCGGATGCAAGTGAAATATGACTAACAGTAGAGATTCGTGGAGTGCGAATTAAGGAAGTGCAGCAAGTTTAACACATGAGCGTTATACATAAAACGAATTCATGAATAAAAATGCATACCACCGACAGCTACATTACACGAATCAAACATAACAGCAGAGCATGAAAATATGATTATACATAAACATGAAATTACTGATAAACAAATGGAATACAGATACATACTACTCATTGCCCCATCTGGAATCCAAATAAACAGTGCTATATCATATTAAGTTCAAAACAGCTCTCCCAAATATGTATTTCAGAGCACAGGGAGCACAATCATCCAAAACTACAACAAAATTCTCCAAAACTCAGAACCTTTGTTTCATCTTTGAACTCCCTACATATAGAGTTCTCCCTAAGGGTTTACGATCGAATAATCATTCATGATCAACCCACATGTGTGAAAATCAAAATATCCTAACAAACTAGAAGAGCGTGCATCAAGCAATCACTTCTGCAACAGAAAATCAAAACAGAATGAAGTGAAATCGAGATTTCACCAGCAAAACATCTCTATCTAATAGTAAAAAGAAACAAAATTATGGGCCACATAGGCCAAATCCTGGAATCTTCAAAATGATGTGGCGAGGAGTGGCTGTGAACAGGTGGGCAATCTGGCTTCCATCATATGATTCCATCTGTTGTCAGAAGCCTCCACTCTCTAATTCCCATGATTTCCACTTACCATTGCGGAACGGCAAGTTGTGCTGAGCGTGTCTCGCTCTTTAGCAAGGATTTCCTGGACAAACTGAATATACCTCTGTCGTGCTTGTCCCGCCTAAACCAATGTTGTGTTTGACTTCCAAAAACCGGAGATCGAATTTCGGAGTGGGGCATGAATGGTTTGTGGTATTGGATGGGGGGGGGTGTGAAATCACTGCAGGATGCCACATAGTACCAGAGGCGGTATCAAAACTAGCCATTTCAGACACCCCCTCGATGTTATCCTTCGGAAGGTGAGAAGGTGACCAAAACAAATCATGAGTTGTTGGATGCAGGATATGGAGCGGAGATGAGGGGAGGATGGCGGAAAAGATAGTGGAGTTAGCGGGCTCCTTAACACTGAAAAGAGCAGAACAAAGACTGTGGAAGGGCTACTGATGACATGGCAAGGAGGTGGGACCCAAACTCATATCGCATATCGCAGATCGGAGATTTTACATATGAGCAGCAAAGGGTAAACGTTAAGAATTGCGATGTGCGAAGTGTGATGGGCACAGGAGTGATGGGACAAGACAGAGGTGGGGCCACCCGCACATCGCAGATCGCAAGTTTTAGTTATGAGCAACAGAAGGTAAGCTATAATATTCCTAATTAGCAATGGCTAATTGGAATATTCGATTGTGCTCAATTTTGTCGTCTATAGTTTATTAATAAATAAAAAAGTGAGTGGAGAGGGTCTAACTCACTTAGTGGAATAAAACACACTCCCTAGTAGCACAACGTTGTGACTTAAAGGGAGCCAAGGGGGGCCAAGCACCACGTAGAGAGGGGGCCCACGTATGCTCTAGAAGGGACTACACAAATGAGGATGAGCACGTGGCAAGAGGGAGGCTACATTGAGGAGATAGGCCTTAGGGTTTTGGAGGAAGGCCAACGTTATAAAAGAGGGAGGAGCCTCCTCATTTCATTCATTCGTTGTTGATGATATTGAGCTGGTCATTTTGACTTCTTGAGCACGCTGGTTGTTTAGCCTGTCTGCAGCACTGCTTAGTGCGTTGAGTGTCTTCGATCGAAGATCTCACCCTTAGCCCCGAGGGACTTCGAGTGCCTACTCGGACAAGGTATTTTCTTCAGCATTTTGCGGGAGGTTTGGTGTTTGGTTTTGTTGCGGAGCCGAGCATTTAGAGAGACTGCGCAGTCATAGAGAGGGAGGACGCAGTCCATCTAGAAGGAGCTCCGGATTGAGATTTTTGTAGGGGTTTGAGCAGAGGATCAGCCTTTGCCTTTGGGAGGATTTTGGTGGAGTTTGAGGCCGTATTTTATTCATTCCTATTCAGCCTCTGCGCAGAGCCTTGGAGGCCAGCGTAATTCCCCAAGGGGGTGTTTTTCGGGGGTCAGCCATTTCTGATATGGTTTCTGGGTTTTTCCGAGATTGGTGAGTAGAGGAGGATTCCATATTTTTAGCTCATTCCGGCAAGGGGAACAGCCTCTAGTCATCAGTTCATTGCAGCAGTAGCAGCTACATGGCAGTTTTCCAGCAGCTAGGACGCAGTTCAGAGAGCAGCCATTTCCTGTGTATTCTGAGAGTATTTCTTCACTTGCCTTGAGCAAGTTTAGGTGCCATCACTCTGATCACCTGTTGTACTTCATTATATTTCTCAGTTTAATAAAATGGCTTAGCTTTCTCTCTCTATATTTCTGGATGATTTGTCGTACATTCTTTCTATGTTATTGTATGTCTGCTGCACTGTTATCTTTATATATTTTCGGGCATTCTAGTTCTATACCACTTGGTGTGTTTATCTCATACTCTTAGACAGAGTCTGGAAGGGCCCAGGTAGCCTCTAGATTTCGTCCTCTTTTCAGAGGTGGCATATGTGGTAAACGCCCTCCCAGTCCATCTCTGGTTGGAGTTTGCCGTGTTTTAGAGATATCCCCGAAACGAGATATTACAGTGGTATCAGAGCATAGTTCTAGCTCAGCCTGTGGAGCTAGTTGTCTATGACACCGGGGAAGAGGCCATATATTTGTTACAGAGGCCGGAAGTACAGAGATCGTGAGCATAAGTTGGAGAACACCTACGGAGAGGGAGACTGTGTTCGATTGGTGGACACAGAGCAGGAGGAGCCTGTGACAGACGCAGAACAGGAGGAGCCTGTGTTAGATTCAGAGCAGAGAGAGCCGATGGCAGATGATAACGAGGCCAAATAGTTTGGGGAGGCACTCCTCAAATTGGTGCAGGATTTAGCGAGGCAGATTGAGGTGATGGGTCAGAGGTTCAATGCTGTAGAGGCTAGGCAGCGTGAGACCCCACGAGTATTCCAGGTAGGTGAGGGATCAGGTACATCCCACCATTTGCCGGAGCATGGTGCTGCTCAGCGTGATACTACTCAGCCGATGGCTTCACATGAACCTACACGCTCTACCATGCCCACTTTCTTGGGAGCAGACACAGGGGCAGGAGCCCAGCAGGAGGCATTGCTCGGACGCATGGGCGAGTATTTTGCAGAGTATCAGGCATATGGGCAGGAGTTCAGGGATGCTCTCTCATTCTGGGATTTTGTTCAGCTCTAGCGAGACAGTAGACCCCACGACCATCATAGAGGGCACCGACATTGTCATGATGGAGATAGCCACCGCACATCTAGCAGATTCCATTTGCCTACATTTGATGGGTCATCAAATAGTTCGGCAAAGTCTTGGGTGGAGAAGCTAGACATCTATTTCCAGCTTAATCAGATGTCGAAGATGGAGGCCATCAAGGTGGCGACATTACATTTGGATGGTGAGGCCCAGGACTAGTGGTTCCATGGGATGGTCACACTCGGACACTCTACAGTGACAACGTATGTTGAGTTTACCAGGAGATTGATGGAGCGATTTGCCCTGAGGGATCCGGAACAACACTTTGTTGAGCTGACGAGGCTCAAGCAGACTGGGAGCCCAGAGACATACATTGCAGATTTCTTGAGGGTTTCAGGGATGATGCCAGATCTATCCGCAGCACAAATGATCTATATGTTTGTGGAGGGGTTAGCAGAGCCACTTTGGGGTCTAGTCAGATCTACTAGACCAACTAAACTTCAGGATGCTATTAGCAGGACCCGAGACTTACAGGATGCATTGCCAGGACTCGGACACCTTACCCCCAGAGACAGAGCTTCCAGCCCAAGGGGAAGGATGTGAGGATTCCGCCTCCAAAGGGGAATCCAAGACGAGCACAGACAGATGATGATGCCAGGAGGGAGCTGAAGAAGAAGCGATTGTGCTTTACTTGTCAGGAGCTGTGGGCACCAAGACACAGGTGTGCTGCTGGCAAAGCACATTTCATTGAGGTCTTCTCCGATGATAGCGGGGAAGAGGATGAGGAGGATGACGATGAGGCAGGAGACAGTCAGACGGCCCAAGATCAGTTGCCACCTCCACCTCCAGGGACAGGAGGTGCAGCTTTTGCACCCACAGGAGGGACCCTTGCAGCATTGCGAGGAGTTCCCAAGTATTTGACGTTGCGCGTACGAGGGACAGTACGTGGCCAGTGAGTGTCAATTTTGGTTGACAGTGGGGCAACCCACAACTTCATTGATGCACAGCTGGTCGAGCGGAGAGGTATACCGACTAAGAGCTTCGATGGATTTTCAGTTTTGGTCCCAAGAGCCCAAACGATGCAGTGTGCCCGGTATGTTCCAGAGTTAGCAGTGACAATGGGTACCTACACTGTGACTGATCACTTTTTCGTGGTCAACATACCGGATACCAATGTGGTATTGGGTGTTCAGTGGTTGATTACTCTGGGGAAGGTCACCACAGACTGGGAGGCCTTAGAGATGGAGTGGGATGATAAGAAGACTGGGAAGCACGAGAAGATCCGTGGGATGCACACTTACCCACCTCAGATTGTTTCGGCACACCGGATGGAGGCAAATTTCCGGAAAGGAGACATAGAGTGGGCGGTTGAGTTGCGGGCATCAGAGGCAGAGACCCCTAGTCAGGCAGTTCGTCCTAATATACAGGCCATCCTTGACAGGTATGATGCAGTGTTTGGGGATATACCACCGGATCGAGGGTTCGAGCACACCATTGAGCTTGAGTAGGGCATCCAGGCAGTGATTACTACCCCCTATAGGCATCCCAAAGCCTATCGAGATGAGATTGAGCGGGCCATCCAGAGTTGCTGGCTCTTGGGCACATCAGACCGAGCACGAGTCCGTTTGCTTCTTCCGTGGTGTTGGTGAAGAAGGACGGTACCTTGAGGATGTGCATTGACTATAGGGCCCTAAACAAGAAGACCCTGAAGAACAGGTATCCTATACCCAGGATCGATGAGTTGATGGATGAGCTGAGAGGAGCCAAGTTCTTCTCGAAGATTGATTTGAGATCAGGGTACCATCAGATTCGCATGAGGGAACAGGACATTCCCAAGACAGCGTTCAGGTGTCATTATGGGCACTTTGAGTTTTTGGTTATGCCTTTTGGGCTAACCAATGCCCCAGCTACTTTTCAGTCTTGCATGAACCATATCTTCTGCAGTCATCTGAGGAAGTTTGTATTGGTCTTTTTCGATGACATACTCATATATAGCAGGACTTGGGAGGAGCATCTCGAGCATATAGAGGCGGTACTACATATTTTGGAAGAGCAACAGTTCTATGCTAAGCTCTCCAAGTGTGAGTTTGGGATGATGGAGATGTTGTATTTGGGTCACATTATTGGAGTGGACAGAGTGAGAGTCCATGAGGAGAAGATCAGGGCCATCAGAGATTGGCCGGAGCCGAGGAACATGACGGAACTTCGAGGGTTAATTGGCATATGTACTTATTACAAGAAGTTCGTCAAGAGTTTCTCACAGCTTGTTGCACCCCTTATAGATTTGACGAAGAAGGGGGCATTCAATTGGTCGGATACAGCACAACGAACCTTTGACAGGCTCAAGGAGGTGATGAGTAGCTGCCCAGTGCTTGCATTGCCGAATTTTACGCAGCCATTTGTTTTGGAGTGTGATGCGTCGGGAGAGGGGATCGACGCAGTATTGATGCAGGGAGGACACCCTATAGCCTTTGAGAGCCAGAAGCTCCTTCCACACAAGAGGTTGTCTTCTGTATACGACAAGGAGATGTTGGCCATTATGCACGCACTGGCCAAATTCCGGCAGTATTTGGTAGGGAACAGGTTCAGGGTGAGGACTGATCACAACTGCCTCAGGTTCTTTTTGGAGCAGAAGCAGTTACAGGAGAGGCAGCAGAAGTGGATCAGTAAGATCCAAGCATATGACTTTGACATTGAGTATGTCAAGGGTAAGAATAACGTGGTAGCAGATGCCCTTTCACGTAGACCAGCGACGTTGTCTCTTATGAGCTTGGATACAGACTGGAGGGCTCGACTTTTAGTGGAGTACTCCAAGGACAGATTTGCATGTGAGGTTCTGGATGGACAAGTGGCGGATGACAGGTATAGGGTGGTCGATCAGATCATCTACTACAGGGACAGAATCTTCTTGACCGAGGGATCTCAGCTCAAGAAGAAGATACTTCAGGCATCACATGATTCACCATTGGCCAGCCATCAAGGGTTTACCAAAACCTACATGGCCATTAGAGAGAGGTTCTCATGGAAGGGCCTCAAGGAGGACGTACTCCAGCACATCAGGGAGTGCGATGTTTGCCAGAGGAACAAGGGGGAGATGAGCCATCCCGCAGGACTATTGCAGCCTCTTCCCATTCCGGAGGAGAAATGGGAGAGTATTTCGATGGACTTCATCACAGGGTTGCCCATGGTGCAGGACAAGGATTGTATCTTTGTCGTCGTTGATCAACTGACAAAGTATGCGCATTTTTTCGCCATATCTGCACACTACACAGCAGCACAGATGGCCGAGCTGTTCTTCAGAGAGGTTTTCAGGCTACATGGTCTTCCTAAGACCATCATCAATGACCGGGACAACCGCTTCATGGGTGGATTTTGGCAGGAGCTTTTCCGGTTAGTGGGGACGGAGTTGACACCGAGTACCAGTTATCACCCACAGACGGATGGACAAACGGAGATAGTTAACAAGTGGCTGGAGGGCTACTTGCGTAACTATTTCAGTGGGCAGCAGCGAGCATGGTTGAAGTGGTTGCATCTGGGGGAGTACTGCTATAACACGACACATCACATGTCCATTGGTATGTCACCATTTTATGCTTTGTATGGGTATCATTCTTTATCTTTTGCTGATGTGATGTTTGGTGCTAGCAAGGCTCCTAGAGCCAAGATTTGGATCCAAGAGAGTCAGGACATTCTCCGAGCTCTCAAGGATAATATGGCTACAGCACAAAACCAGCAGAAGCTGTATGCTGACAGAGGTCAGGTGGAGAGACAGTTTGAGGTAGGGGACTTGGTCTACCTACGATTACAGCCATACCGACAGTCGTCACTGAAGCAGAAGGGAGCTGAAAAGCTCAAGCCCCGCTTTTACGGGCCATACAGGGTGATACGCAGGATTGGACAGGTTGCGTATGAGTTGGAGCTGCCCCAAGGCAGCAAGATCCATAACGTTTTTCATGTATCATGCCTGAAGAAGGCACTAGGGGATCAGGTGACAGTGACAGATAAGCTACCACCCATGGATGATGAGGGGCATTTGGTGTTGTAGCCAGAGGCCATTATTGATACCAGGGAGAGGCAGCTATGGAGCAGGACAGTCCAGGAGTTCTTGGTGAGGTGGAAGAATTTGCCGGATGAGGATGCCACTTGGGAGAGTGAGAAGATTTTGCAGCATCCATCACTTCAGTTGCTTGAGGACAAGCAACATTTTGCCGAGGGAGACTGTAATATTCCTAATTAGCAGTGGCTAATTGGAATATTCGATTTTGCTCAATTTTGCCGTCTATAGTTTATTAATAAATAAAAAGGTGAGTGGAGAGGGTCTAACTGACTTAGTGGAATAAAACACACTCCCTAGTAGCACAACGTTGTGACTTAAAAGGAGCCAAGGGGGGCCAAGCACCACGTAGAGAGGGGGCCCACATATACTCTAGAAGAGACTGCGCAGATGAGGATGAGCACGTGGCAAGAGGGAGGCTACGTTGAGGAGATAGGCCTTAGGGTTTTGGAGGAAGGCCAACGTTATAAAAGAGGGAGGAGCCTCCTCATTTCATTCATTCGTTGTTGATGATATTGAGCTGGTCATTTTGACTTCTTGAGCACGCTCACTGTTTAGCCTGTCTGCAACACTACTTAGTGCGTTGAGTGTCTCTGGTCGGAGATCTCGCCCTTAGCCCCGGGGGACTTCGAGTGCCTACTCGGGCAAGGTATTTTCTTCAGCATTTTGCGAGAGGTTTGGTGTTTGGTTTTGTTGCGGAGCCGAGCATTCAGAGAGACTGCGCAGTCATAGAGAGGGAGGATGCAGTCCATCTAAGAGGAGCTCTGGATTGAGATTTTTGCAGGGGTTTGAGTCGAGAGATTGAGCAGAGGATCAGCCTTTGCCTTTGGGAGGATTTTGGTGGAGTTTGAGGCCGTATTTTATTCATTCCTATTCAGCCTCTGCGCAGAGCCTTGGAGGCCAACGTAATTCCCCAAGGGGGCATTTTTCAAGGGTCAGCCATTTTTGATATGGTTTCTGGGTTTTGCCGAGATTGGTGAGTAGAGGAGGATTCCAGATTTTCAGCTCATTTCGTCAAGGGGAACAACCTCTAGTCATCAGTTCATTTCAGCAGTAACAGCTATAAGACAATTTTCCAACAGCTGGGACGCAGTTCAGAGAGCAGCCATTTCCTGTGTATTCTGAGAGTATTTCTTCACTTGTCTTGAGCAAGTTTAGGTGCCATCACTCTGATCACCAATTGTACTTCATTATATTTCTCAGTTTAATAAAATGGCTTAGCATTCTCTCTCTATATTTCTGGATGATTTGTCGTACATTCTTTCTATGCTATTGTATGTCTGTTGCAATGTTATCTTTATATATTTTCGGGCATTCTAGTTCTATACCACTTGGTGTGTTTATCTCATACTCTTAGACAGAGTCTGGAAGGGCCTAGGTAGCCTCTAGATTTCGTCCTCTTTTCAGAGGCGGCATATCTGGTAAATGCCCTCCCAGTCCATCTCTAGTTGGAGTTTGTCGTGTTTTAGAGATATCCCCGAAATGGGATATTACATAAGCTATATTCTGCGGGGAGCGATGTGTGAGGAGCGTTGAATGGATGATGTGGCAAGGAAGGTGGGGTCCAAACTCATATCGCATATTGCAGATCGGAGGTTTTACATATGAGCAGCGAATGGTAAACGTTAAGTATGGAAATGTGCAAAGTGCGATGGGCAGAGGAGTGACATGGTAGGTCGGAGGTGGGGCCACCCACACATCGCAAATCGCAAGTTTTAGTTATGAGCAGCAGAAGGTAAGAGCTATATTCTGCGGGGAGCAATGTCTGGGGAGCAGGGAATGGATGACGTGGCAAGGAAGGTGGGGCCCTAGCTCATATCGCATTTCGGGGTTCAAGAGCAGTCAGATATATGATATGCAAATGGAAATTGCGAAATGTCGATGCAATATAGGTAAGGAGTTAAGTGTCGTAAGTGATATTACATATATTATATGTAATATATAATACATGTAACGATTTCTGGGATGGGACAATTAAAACACTTTGGATAATAATACCTTGACTGCAACACTTTTCTCTTTTGACTGCGGGGCTTTCTGCCCGACCTGCCCTTGAATAGATTGGCCTTCCCTTAAACATTCATGCCTCTACCCTGTGATTTCCTTATAGGGACCACTTCTCCATGTTATGTGCAGTCACAGGCCAACAGCAGCCAAATCCAGGAAGAAAGGAAGATTTGATAAATTTGGTCCTCAAAATAAGAGAAGACATACAGACAAAAAGCACGGATAAGTAGCTCCTGGAAACCTCACTGATAACAACATTGATGGAAGGCAGTCATCAAGATCAAGGGTCATCATTCAATAAATATAGAAACAGGTGTTGTCAATTTCTAATGGAATTCTCTATGGATTCACTGGTTGGAAAGAAAGCAAAAGGTTTCATCAAGAATTCTATGTTACAAGATTCTGGGATTAGGATATGATGACATATTGATGAAGCAGGTCAAGGGGATGAAGTTCTTCATTCTAGTAAAATTGTTGCAGGATGACTCAAAGGAAAAAAGATGAGGTACATATAAATATATGCTGACACTGGATGTTGTGAAGTCATGTCATGTGGTTGCAGATGATGAACTTCTATCTTTAAAAGTATGATCTATGGAAGGAATATCTCTTCTGGTGCACAGGTTGCCACTAACAGATGAAATTAAATATGTCCTCATATGGAATATGAGGTGGTTGTATGCAAACAAGGAACCGGATACTAAAAGTTCCTGGGAATACAGTTGTGTGGAGAAAGCAAGGAAGAGCTCATGAAGTGTAACCATGTCAAGAGGCACTTATCATCCAGAAGCCAAGAAGATGTGACTAGGAGATCTCCTCGAAAGATATGTGGACTCTAATAGAAGTATGATAAAGAAGAAGACCCTTGAGAAGAAGACCCTTGACAAAACATATCTTTAGGAGATGTGTCAATCTGAATAGAGGATGCCAATGCCTACAGGAAGATGTCATGGTGAAAGATATCACTAAGGTAACTTTTGATTTAAAAGTTCATATGTATATGTTTATCTGGATGAGTTTATGCAGGACTGCCAATCATGAAGAAGGATGTAAGATCCTTGAGAGATGGTTCGAAGGAAAGCAACAGGGCATAAAGGTGGACCAGATGAGAAAGACTGATGAATCACTTTCTGATAGTTGACACGACTCGAGGATGAAAGTGATGGATGATATGTTCCCTATGAAGCCAAAGTTGAATATTCCTCAATATCGAAATCCATGACATCAAGGGGAGGAATTCTTCATGAGTAGTTGGGTGTCTCACCATTGCTGTTGCAGGTCCTTGGTTGAGAGGGAGCTTGGTGGTAAGTTTCTTGCTTGGAAGAAACTTGAAGTATGTCCTTCCTGAGTTAAGAGGGAGTGATGTATATGATTCTCTAATTCATGTGTAATTCACTAGACCAAGACTAAAAGCCATAAGTCTTAGTGAAGGCCATGAGGAGAGAATGATAGACACATCATTCTGGTCTTCACTTGGGAAGACAGAATGGAGGATTGGATAATCATCTGGCATCCGATATTTTTGAGAATGAGATAGGGCATTCAAGATAAGAGTAGTCGGGGACTGATATTCTTTGAGGGTTGGCTACCCAAGAGAAGAATAGTCCAAGAAGGTCATACTCTGGGAACACCTCGGTGGAGTATGTACCTTGGAGAGACAATGACTATGGTGTCTATAAGTCATGTGTCTCGCAAACATTGTAGCACATTGTCTCGTTGAGAGATGGGGCTGTTAGTCAAGGCCTTGCCCAAGGACAATGCTGGTTGATATGAAGTTATACATATGTGATTACCAATCCGATTCTTCTTATGAGAATCTTCAGATTGAAAGTGACCATGTACCGTTATGAATACCTCCCTAGTTAAGAGGGAGTGTTTAAAAGTGTAACTAGAATCAGTCTTCATATTGACTATGTAATTATGTAATTATGTAATGAAGAAGAAAAAGATAATAAAATATAGTTTTGGTATGATTGCTTCATGGGTTTCATGAGCAAGGTTTTATTATAGGTCAAAAGATTTTTTCTTGATGTCTTTTAGGGATTTTTCTTCTGGCTATAAATGTAATAAAGAGTCATGTTTATGATGAGTCAAAGTCACACTTGTATGCCTCAACACCTTGGCACATAAACCTTGAAGTCATGGCTCAGAATATGGCTCAAGTTCAGCGTTGAAGACAGTGATCAAGTCAGCCTCCATACTCCTGCACAAGTCGACTCAAAGTAAGGCTCTCATGTTGGCCCATAAGATGGATTTGTCTTGTATATATAAGAAGGGTTTGTGGTTCATTTGAAGCAAGAAATTTTGGATTAGTCTGAAGCAGCAAATGCAGATAAGTCTAAGTAAGCTTCGATGGTATATATCTGAGCTAAGTGCGAGAACAGGGTTGTAATAAGTGTGAGAAAAGGAGCCAAAATAAATGCGAGCACAAGACAGCATCTAGTGCGTAGAACTAGACAGCATTAAGTGCGAGAAAGATTTTACTCAGTGCGAAATTACAAGGTTGTACATTGGTGCGGAAGAGGAACAAAATCACGGTGAAGTGCAAAGTTATATAAGGGTTGCTTAGCGAAGTATTCTTGGCAAGAAAAGGATATCTATAAAGTGCAAAGAAGACATGTTATGAGGGTTGCATGTAAAAGATTGGTACAGAAGCATGTACCATTGTCTTGGGTATAAAGCTAGATAAGAAGAAGTCAAGAAGGATCCAAAGTAAAGGAGAAACCAAGGGCTAGAGACGGAGCTCTCTAAGGCTGGTGTTGAACAGTGCAGATCAGTGTAGGAAAGTGCAGGAAAAAGGATCAGCTCAAGGAGTCATTAAGAAGTAGTGACAAGGTCTTGGAGGCATATAAAGGTCAAGGGTTTGTGTCATGGTCATGGTACTTGTCATTTGAAAGTCTATAAGAAGAATTTCTTGTGCGTTTTCCTCTCCAAGAGGGAGAGGTTTTGGCCCTGGCTTGAAGAGCCTATATTTGTGTCTCGTGTGTTTTGGTAAATGACTTGATGAAAGACATAATAAGCTTAAGAAGAGAATACATTAGTAAGAAAAGTAAGCTCACAAGTAATTATCAAGAAGAGAATTTGAATTAATCACCGCCCTACCAATTTCTCAACAGATTGTCCCAAGCTTAAGAAGGATAGAAACAAACAAAGAAGGAAAGAAGCCCATATCACTAAAGAAGAGGAAGAAATGCAAAAAGGAGGAAGTAAAAGATATCGACTATTATTGAGATAAGTTTTCTACACCAAGTTCTTCTCAAGTTTCTGTTTTCTGGTTATAGAGTATAACTATCATGTTAGGGATCATTAGAAGCATGATAGGATGCATCATGTTAAGAGATGGCATCATAAAAGCATTAAAAGCAAGAGCTCATGACATCGTCGTAGAGAAGCATGAAAGATAGCAGAAATAGAAGTCTATGACAATCACCTATGGAACGATATAGCTCTTGGTAACCTTATTAGAAGCATAAGTGATACGTATCCAAAAAAAGGAAAAGTCGTCTAGTACAAAATGTTGTAAAATGTAACTAGGTCGGTATTCATGTTGACTATGTAAATATGAAAAAAAGGAGACAAAGATAATAAAATGTATTTTTGTTGTACTTGCTTCATGGTTTTCATGAGCAAGATTTTATTATATAGATAGACTTCTTCTTGATGTCTATTAGGTTCTTGTCTTCTAGGTATAAATAGGATTAAGTGTCACTATCATGAAGGATCCAGTTCAGATGAATATGCTCCAAGACCGTGTAAAGAAGCTCTCAAACAGCCCTCTTAAAGTGTTTGAAGACAAGCTCCTAAAATAGCAAAAACAACCTACAACTATATTGGAATATAAGCTGGAGAAAATAAGCTACCAAGTCGGCCTAATTACCTATAATATGGTCGGCCCAATAACTGGACAAGTCATATATATATATATGACTGTTCTACGGCTCATTTGGAGAACAATTCTTGTGGATTAGTCTGAGGTTTAACAGCGTTTAAAAGGAGCAGATCTAAGGACAGAATTGAATGCGGATTGAAGAGAACAAATTACGGAAAAGTACAGGAGGGAGCAGATTGCGGAAAGTAAATCGAAATGCTGAAGGTGCTGAAGGTAAAATAGAAATATTGAAGGTGCTGAAGGTGCTGAAGGTAAATCGAAATACTGAAGGTGCTGAAGGAGAGTACAGTTTGCGAAAGGTACAGGAAAGTACAGTTTGCGAATAGGTATAGCAAGGTACAGGATTGCGGTGTGGTGCAGCAAGAAAGGCGGATAGGTGCAGGAAGGGTACAGTGCTGATCTAAAGGTAGGAGAAAGTAAGGAAGGTAAATCAGAGATTTACCTTCCTAACTACATTCCAAGTAATTCAGTTACAAGTGAAAATAATTTTGTCTCTAAATTTGACTGAGTACTTTGATAATTGACTTGATGAAAGATTAACTAAGTTAAAGAACAGAATACATAAGTGAACTCACAAGTAATTATCAAAAGGAGAATTTTTGTATTAATCTCAAGCCCTACAAATTCTCAACATGGTTTCAGAGCTATGGCAAAAGAAAATCACCTTATTCGCAAGAAGATTTTGGAATTAGAGAAAAGTTATTGTCTGAGATCAAATTCAGAGAGAAGAATTTTGGTGGTTTTACAAAGAAGAAGTTGGATGCTATTGCAGAGATACAAGCTCGGTGGTATTGATACAAGTTCGATGCAATTTCAGTGATGCAAATTCTCAACAACTTCAACATAGTGCAATCACAGTAATTGGGTCAAGGAAATCTAAGGGTCATCTCTGTCCATACTTTAGATAGGCCGAGGACTTCTTTAGTAATATACAGGTCTACCATACAATGCAGACAAGGGTGATTGAAAGGTTGCAAGGTGTGCTAAAGATCTCGATCTTGAGCTAATAGATTTTAGATAACTTAGAGAAGAACTAAAGATATACATCGAAGCAAGAAAGATCTTTGTATTGAGATCAAGGATAAGAAGACTGTAAGAGGCCGAGGCTAGAAGTGCAGAAAAAGGAGTTTACTACGAAGCAAGCTTTCCTAGGACTGGTGCAGAAGAGTGCAGAAAAGAAGGCTTTATTATCATTCAACAAAGATCTAATCCTTACCCTTGAAGAAGATCATTCAAAGAGGAAGCACTAGCACATCTTTTCTCCACCGCCATCGAAGAAATCAAGTTGAAGACGTTATCTTCACTTATCAAGTAAGTATCTTTCATTCTATAATCAAATTTGGTTAAATGACTTTGTTTTTGCAAGGAGATTTATAAGCTGGATAGGTTACCAAGAATCCTTGCATGAGGAGGATAGTCACAGTCCTCGAAGAAAGCAAAGTCATGGAAAATCTATGGAGGATTGGAGACATCAAGAGAATATATGATAAGCTAAAAGAACTATTCTATGCAATAAATAAGGTTATGTCACTTAGACTAGATTTACACAAAATTGAGGTATCAAAGGATGAAGGGATATCTTCATAAGATCTCAACTGTGAGATCTGGAAAAGACGATAAGATGGACAACGTAACAAATAGACAAGAAAATTACCTCATTCAACCAGTGGTCTCTATACTAGATGGAAAAAGACAAATCAAGGGCAAAAATGTTGAAGGATAAAAGACTCAAACATTTGCAGAAGGAAAAAGGGAAGTTGAGGAAATTACAAGAAAGATGGTCCTAAAGGGACAAATCTCAATAAGAGAAAGAAAAGAAGATTCAAGGAAATCACGCAAACTTATGAATATGGAATTGATTTATGTTGATAGGAAGCAATGTAGCATGGCAAGAACTCCTGGTGAGTCAACTCTGGGAAAACCTCTTTGACAAACTTTAAGAAAGTAGTCATCAAGAGCAAGGGTCATCATAGAAACATACTTCTGGGATGTGATGACATATTGATGAAACAAGCCAAGGGAATGAAGCTATTCATTCCTAAAAATTGCTACAAGATGACTCAAGGGAAAAAGGTATGAGGTATGTATATATTTATATGCTAACATTGGATGTTGTGAAGTCACGTTATATGGTTGCAGGTAATGAACTTATGTACTTAGAAGTATGAACTATAAAAGAATATCTCTCAGTGCACGAACAGATGAAATCAAGATAATATGTCCCCATGGTATATGAGGTGGTTGTTGAAAGTTCTTGGAAATGGAAAATTTGCAGAAAGGAAGAGATCATGAAATGCAACCATGTCTTGAGGCAGGTATCATTCAGAGGCCAAGTAGATGTCACTAGAAGATCTCCTGGGAAGATATGTAGACTTTGACGGAAGTCTGGAAACCCTTAGCAAAAACATATCATTAGGAGATGTGTCAATCTGTATAAAGGATACCGATGCCTACAAGAAGATGTCATTGTGAAAGATCATCACTAAGGTAACTTTCGTTCTAAAATTTAGTATGAATATGTTTATCTGGATGAATTTGTGCAGGGCTGCTAATCATGAGAAAGGATGTATGATCTTTGGAAATGATTCGAAGGAAAGCAGCATGGCATAACAATGGACCAGATAAAGGAACTCTGATGAATCACTCTGATAGTTGACATGACTCAGGATGGAAGTGATGGATGATTTGTGCCCTATGAAGCTAAAAGTTGGAGATTCCTCAATATCGAAATCCATGACATCGAGAACAGGAATTCTTCAAGAGCAGCTGGGTGTCTCACCATTGCTGCTGGAGGTCCCTGATTAAGAAGGAGCCTGATGGTAAGTTTCTTACTTGGAAGAAACTTGGTAATTCCTAAGGATGAACTTAGGTACATTTTTTGTATAAGAATGAGTACATTCCCTTGTGGAATAACGTCCTCCCTGGTTGAGAGGGAGAGATAGACACATCATTATGGTCTTGGGAAGACAGAATGGAGGATTGGGTAATCATCTGGCATTCGATACTCTTTGAGAATGTGATAGGGCATTCAAGATAAGAGTAGTCCGGGACCGATATTCTTTGAGGGCTAGCTACCCAAGAGAAAAATAGTCCAAGAAGGTCATACTTTGGGAACACCCGAGTGGAGTATGTACCTTGGAGAGACAATGACGAAGGTGTCTATAATTCATGTGTCTCGCCAGCATTGAAGTCCATTGTGTCATTGAAGAGATGGGGTTGTTAGTCAAGGCCTTGCACTAGTACAATGCTGGTTGATATGATGCTATATAGATGCGATTACCAATCCAATTTTTCCTATGAGATTCTTTAAGTTGAAAGTGATTATGTAACTATATGAATACCTCCCTAGTTAAGAGGGAGTGTTGTAAAATGTAACTAGGTCGGTCTTCATGTTGACTATGTAAATATGAAAAGAAAGAGACAAAGATAATAAAATGTATTTTTGTTGTACTTGCTTCATGGGTTTCATGAGCAAGATTTTATTATATAGATAGACTTCTTCTTGATGTCTATTAGGTTCTTGTCTTCTAGGTATAAATAGGATTAAGTATCAATATCATGAAGGATCTAGTTCAGATGAATATGCTCCAAGACCATGTAAAGAAGCTCTCAAACAGCCCTCCTGAAGTGTTGGAAGAAAAGCTCCTAAAATAGCAAAAACAACCTACAACTATATTGGAATATATGCTGGAGAAAATAAGCTAGCAAGTCGGCCTAATTACCTATAGTATGGTCAGCCCAATAGCTGGACAAGTCATATATATATATGACTGTTCTGCAGCTCATTTGGAGAACAATTCTTGTGGATTAGTCTGAGGTTTAACAGCGTTTAAAAGGAGCAGATCTAAGGAAAGAATTGAAAGCGGATTGAAGAGGACAGATTACGAAAAGTACAAGAGGGATCAGATTGCAGAAAGTATATCGAAATGCTGAAGGTGCTGAAGGTAAAATAGAAATACTGAAGGTGTTGAAGGTGCTAAAGGTAAAATCGAAATACTGAAGGAGTTGAAGGTGTTGAAGGTAAATCGAAATACTGAAGGTGCTGAAGGAGAGTACAATTTGCAGAAGGTACAGGAAAGTATAGTTTGTGGATAGTTACAGAAAGGTACAGGATTGCGGTGTGGTGCAGCAAGAAATGCGGATAGTGCAGGAAGGGTACAGTGCTGATCTAAAGGTAGGAGAAAGTAAGGAATTTAAATCAGAGATTTACCTTCCTAAATACATTCCAAGTAATTCAGTTACAAGTGAAAATAATTCTGTCTCTACATTTGACTGAGTACTTTGATAATTGACTTGATGAGAGATTAACTAAGTTAAAGAAGAGAATACATAAGTGAACTCACAAGTAATTATCAAAAGGAGAATTTTTGTATTAATCTCAAGCCCTACAAATTCTCAACACAAAACTCATCATACATCAGTCAAAAGGAAACGTCTGCTAAGATGAGGATACTAAAGATCCTCTATTTGGAATCTTCATTGAAAGCTTCACCAATCAAAAGGAAATTTCATCAAGAATTCCAACTTGTAGGAATTCATGGAAGGATGGTATGATGTCAAAAGAAGTAAAGCAAGTCAAGGGATTGAATTTATTTCAATCAAGGAAGCTGTTGAAGGAAGTATAGATGATCTAAAAGAAAAATGAGGTATGTATGCTTGTATTTGATAATCTAGAGTCATGTCATATGGTTGCAGGTAACGTGGATAAATGTTCTATCTCGAGAGCATGATCAAGAGAAAAGGATCTCCTCCATTGAAAAGATGCAGGAAGGCACGGGTCACACATCGACTAGATGAAATCAATATAATATGTCCTCATATGAAATATGAGGTGGTTGACAAATATTGGAGGAACTATGATTGGAAGTTCCTAGAAGGAAATGTGTGAAGAAATAAAGGAAGAGATCATGAAATATGCAACTATGAAGAAGGCAATCAACATCCAGGACTGAAAGATTTGACTATGATATCTCCATGAAAGATATGAAGACTCTAATGAAGTCTAAAAGAGAAAGAGACCCTTGGCAGTATATATCTTTTGGAGATGTGTCAATATGTATGCAGGATGTTAATGCAAACCGAAAGATTTCATGATGAAAGAACATCACTAAGATAATTTTGATTTAATGTTTGTTTCTTATTTTTTAATATTATCTGGATGGACTTAAGCAAGGCTGCCAAGGGAAGAAGTTGTGGATGTCTTCCACCACTATTGACCTTGTAGCGGGATGAAAGATCCTTAAGAAAACATGGCATGAAGGAAGGCCATATATGGATTGATAGATCACTTTCTAATGAAAGAAGTGATAGCATGACTCATGAATGAAAGTGATGGATGGTATGTGCCCTACGAAGAAGTCCTAAAGATGTAGACTCTGTGACAAATAAGAAGTTCATTACATCGAAGGAAGGAGTTCTAAAAGCACCTAGTTGTCCCATGATCTCCACCTAAAGAGTTGTTAAAGACAAGTCCCTGATTAAGAGGGAGCTTGGGTACATTCCTTTTATGGAATGGGTTGGTCGTCACTGGTTAAGAGGGAGTGACAGATATGGCTCTCTACTTCATGTGCCATGCACTAGACCAAGACTAACAATCATAAGTCTTAATGAAGGCCATGAAGAGAGATAAACACATCATTCTTGTCTTCACTTGGGAAGATAGAATGAAAGATTAAACATATGGCATCCAATACTCTTTGAGGATGAGTTAGGGCAAGATAAGAGTAGTCTTAGAGGACCGATATTCTTTGAGGACTAAGAATCCAAGAAAAGAATAGTCCTAGTGGAACACACTCTAAGAACCCTAGTGGAGTATGTTCTGAGAGAGATAATGATGAGGGTGTATCTACATCATTGGTCTCACTAGCATTGTGCTCTGTTCTTGTGGAGAGAGAGTTGTTAGTCAAGGCCTTGTTATGTGACAATGTTGGTTGATATGATGCTACACAAATGGGTTACCAATCCGACTCTTATGAGAATTCTTCAAATTGAGAATGACCAAGTACCTCGTATGGATTATGAATACCTCCCTAGTTAAGAGGGAGTGTCGAAAAGTGTAACTAGGTTCGGTCTTCATAATGACATGAGTAATTGTGATTTTATGTAATTGAGGTAAAGAAGAAAATAAAATTATTTTTGTAATACTTCAATCATGGGTTTCATGATCAAGGAATTATATTTTATAGTGAAGGCTCCCATTGTGAGTACTTAGGTTTGATCATCAGGTCATAAAATCTAGTGAAGTTAATGTCAAGGATTGAAGACCCATTTGGGCATGTACTTCATGTAAAAGAAAATTTGTTAACCCTCCAAGACCAAGCCCTAGTCGATCGCCTACATTCTGTGTCTCTTGTCTCTTTATTGTTTATGCATTGGTAGTTGTTTGATGAAGAAGAACATTATAATAATCTAAGTAAAGAGAAGATCCTCATCTAAAGAAGTAAAAAGCATTCACAAGTAGTTATCATTACAAGAGAAATCTCTTAATTGCTATGCCCTAGATTTCTCAATAGTCTTGACCAAATACATGAGAGAGCCAATAACTTGTCTATATAAGGAGGGGTCCACTGCCTCCTGCTTCGACGCATCAATCTTCTTCCAATTGGTTATCATAGGTGTAGACATGGGTCTACAATCTAACATCCTGAATTTCTTCAAGATCTCCATAGCATATCTCCCTTGGCCAAGGAAGATCTTCCCATCTGTCTACCACACCTCGAGTCCTAGAAAATGGTGCATCAAACCCAAGTCCTTCATATCGAACTCTATTGCTAAGTCCCTCTTGCCATGTTTCTATGATCCCAAGTGACCCAATCAAAAATAGATCATCCACATACAAAATGAGAATTAGTGGTTCACGTCCAACCATAAGATAGTAGAGGTTTGAATCTGCCTCACTCTTCATGAACCCCATTTGTTGCAAATAGCTACCAAAATGACCATACCATGCCCTAGGAGCTTGCTTCAATCCATATAGCCCCCTCTTTAACCTACATACATGGGTTTCCCTCCCATGCGTCTCAAAACCATCTAGTTGTTCAATGTACACCTAATCTTATATGACTCCATTCAGGAATGTCGTCTTGACATCCATCGGATGGATCTTCCTGGCCACAGGAGCAAACGTCTTCTCATAATCTATTCCTTCTTTCTGAGAGAACACCTTGGCCACAAACCTTACCTTGAACTCTTCTATGCTTCCATATGCAATGTGCTTGATCTTATAGATCCAACAAGAACCAACCACTGACCAATCCAACGGTATAGGCACCACCTCCCAAACATTTTTCAACATGATGGAGTTGTACTCCTCCACCACAACATCCTACCACACCTAATGTTGTGCAGCCTTTCACAGTCAATGAGCTCACTCATCAGCGCCTTATACTTCGAATATATCTTTGGTAGTTTCCTATCCCTGGTGCTCAATCTAGGAGCACCCACAAGCTCATGCGCATCTCGCAACATATGAAGCACCTCATGGTTTCTTCTCCCACTAGTGGTGGGTGGAGCTTCAAGTTCCTCATCCTGTGTAGGAATTTACAGGGTAAGTTCCTTAGATCAAGAACCAAAGATCACCGCTCACAAACAGATCACAAATCAGTACACCAGTATAATCACGTGGTTAAAACCCTCAAAGAGGGAAACAATCCACGGTTTGAGCCAATGCAGCCACTTCAGGCAATTTATTAATATAAAAGGAAAAGTCACATATGTTTCTCTCATAAACGGTTACTAGACAAATGACCCTCCATGCTCTTTAAATAGAGATCATGGACCAATCGGGTGTTAAGCCACGGATCAAGTGTTTTTAATACCGAGGAGAGAGAGAACCGTCAGATCACTACAAATCGTGACCGTCGAATTATAAGTTCCAAATGTACATAGTAAAGAAACAGACTTTACCTAACTCTACACTAGACTAATTTATTCTTAACTATTTCCTATGTGTCGGAATATCCTAACATCCCCCCTTAAGAACAACTTGGGATAGGATTGAAGGATTTACAAAGGTGACACAAAAGGAGCATATTTCCTATGTGTCGAAATATCCTAACATCCCCCCTTAAGAACAAATTGGGATAGGATTGAAGGATTTACAAAAGTGACACAATAGGAGAAGGAAGGAGGCATTAGAACCTATCCCCCCTTAATGACAACTTTCCTGAACTCCAAGCATGGATCGAAGTTTGGTAAACTTTGCTTCTGTGAGAGCCTTCGTAAAGATATCGGCTACTTGATCATTGGTTGGACAGTACTGCACTTCAAGAACACGATCATGAATGAGCTTTCTGATGAAGTGTATGTGGAGTTCAATGTGTTTCATACGCTGATGCTGAATTGGATCTTTACATAGCTGAATGGCACTCTAATTATCACACCAAAGTGTAGTCGGATGTTGCAGATGAAGACCAAATTCAGACAGAATCTGACGAAGCCACACGGCTTCCTCGTTGGCTTCAACTGCACCACGATACTCTGCTTCTGCTGAAGAAAGAGAGATGGCACTTTGTTTCTTACAAGACCAAGTAATAGGTCCTGAACCAAGAGTGAATACATCTCCTGTAGTAGACTTTCGATCATCAGGGTCACTAGCCCAATCAGAATCAGTGAAACCAATCAACAATGGAGATGCTCCTGCACTGTAATGAATCCAGAACTGAATTGTACCTCGAATATATCGAAGTATTCTTTTAGCTGCTTTCCAGTGACTTTCATGAGGTTGGTGCATAAACCAAGCGACAAGACCAACAACAAAGGAAAGGTCAGGACGAGTGTGGGTTAGATACAGAATTTTACCAACAAGTTGACGATATAAGGTAGCATCAACTTCAGGGGTAGTACAAGTGACTGAAAGCTTGACTCCAGACTGAAAGGGAGAAGGGGTTGGTTTACAGTCTTCGATGTGAAAGTGGTGTAGAAGATCATAGGCATACTTGGACTAAGAGAGGGTAATGCCTTCCTTGGATTGCAAGACTTGAAGACCAAGGAAATAATGCAAGTGTCCTAAGTCTGTCATTTCAAACTTCTTTTTGAGGCTAGACTTCACATGGTTTATATGGTTTGGATCACTACCAGTAAGGATAAGATCATCAACATAAAGAACAAGGATGATGAAGAACATACCCACTGTCTTGGTGTAGACAGTGTTGTCAGAATGACACCTAGAAAAGCCATTATCTAATAGAAATCTATCCATTTTGACATACCAAGCCCGAGGAACTTGTTTGAGACCATAGAGAGACTTCCTAAGGCGACAAACAAGGCTAGAGTCATTTTGGATAAAGCCAGGGGGTTGTTCCATGTAGATTTCTTCATGTAAATCTCCATGTAAGAAGGCAGATTTAACATCCATCTGATGGACTTCCCATTTAAAAGAAGCAGCAAGGGAAAGAACAAGGCGAATAGAATTCATTTTGGCAACAGGGGAGAAGGTTTCAGAATAGTCAATGCCTTCAACTTGTGAAAAACCTTTAGCAACAACATGAGCTTTATATCTATCCACTTTTCCATCTGGTCCAAACTTTTTTTGTAAACCCATCTGCATCTAATAAGTTTTCTTCCTTTTGGAAGAGGAACAAGATCCCAAGTATCATTCGCCAATAAGGAACGATATTCTTCATTCATAGCTTCATCCCAAGCTAGATGACCGGAGGCTTCTTCAAAGGTTTCTGGATCAGGATTTTATGGAGCTTGAGCCAATAAGGAAGACGCTCTTTCAAACTGAGAACGTGTATGTCGTCAATCGGCAGGGTCACCTGCAAGAGAACCTGCTACATCCCTAGTAGAGCGGACCCATCTTGGAAGTGGTGAAGTATAAGGAACAATTTCAAGAGGTGGAGGAGGATTGTCATCCTCGCTGTCATCATCTGAACTAGAAGGAATGCTATTAAAAATAGAAGAGAGAGAGAGAGGTGGCACATGTTGAATCAAGCTCACAGGCCAAAGGTGGCACACCCGCCGAACTAGGCTCGCAGGCCGATATATTTTCATCAAACTTTACATCTCTTCTAATGATTATACTTTTGGATTTTGGTTGAAGAAGTCTATATCCTTTGACATCTTCAGAATATCCAACAAAAACATATTTTTCACTCTTAGGTTCTAAGGCTTTATGTTTCGCATCCGGAATATGGGCCCAAGCATCACTTCCAAAAACACGAAAGTGACTTACATCTAGTTTGATTGAGCTCCAAGCTTCTTCTGGAGTTATATTCTCTAAAACCTTAGTAGGAGTGCGATTTACTATGCAATTTGCACAGTTAGTGGCTTTCGCCCAAAAATTGAGACCAAGTCCTTTAGATTGAAGCATACAATTAGCCATTTCTTTTAAGGTGTGATTATTCCTTTCAGCTACACCATTTTGTTGTGGAGTATATGGAACAGTATGTTGCAATTGAATGCCATGCTCAGTGCAGAAGTTGATAAATTTGTTGTTAACATATTCTCCGCCATTGTCTGATCTAACTTAAGAATTTGATGTCTAGATTGTTTCTCAACAAAGGCCTTAAAGGCCAAGAACATGTTAAAAACTTCACTCTTGAGTTTTAAGAAATATACCCAAGTGTGTCTGGAAAAATCATCAATGAAAGTTAAGAATTACTTGCAACCAGAGAAAGAAACAACAGGAAGTGGACCACATAAATCATCGTGCACAAGCTGCAAAGGGGCTGAAGTGTGCCAAGAGGTAAGTTTGTCAAAACTATCCCGATGATGTTTTCCGAGTCCACATCCAGAGCAAACACCATATCGACAAGATACCATAGGAAGGCCCGTCACCATATTTTCCTTACATAGAGTTTGAAGAGAGCGATAGTTTAAGTGACCAAATCACTCATGCCAAAGTTTGCTCACATCATCATTATGAGCAACAAAAACAGAGGGAAGACATGATGACCCAAAGTTGTCAAACTTATACAACCTTGTGGAATCATCATCAATTCCAGTAGCTAAAATATGTTTAGGAACTTTGAGGTCCTTGATTACAACATCATGAGGTGAGAATTCTACTATTTTCCCTTCAGCTGAATGAGTTATCTGATAAACAAATAAAAGGTTGCATGACAAGGTAGGAACACATACAACATCATTAAACTGACCATTATCTAGATGAATGGTTCTAGATCCTACAACACTAAGAGATCTATCATCACCAACATAAATATGTTTGGTGTTACAAGCATTTAAAGAAGAAAACATGGATTTACTTGTAGCCATGTGGTAAGAAGCTCCAGAACCAATGAGCCATTCATGAGAAGGAGAAGAAGAAGATACATTTAATGCGTAACCAGATCTTGATGCTTGACAACCACAAGCAGAAAGTTCCATGCCTGAAGATGAAGGTGAAGAGTGCTCCAAATTGATGTTGTGCTTCTTCATTGCTGCTTCTAAGACTTCCATCTTCTTAAAACATTTGGACTCTATATGGCCATCCTGATTGCAAAAGATGCAATGTCTATCTGTTTTCTTCCCTTTGTTTTGATTTGCCTTATTATTTTGGTGATTTGATTTTTCAGTTTGCGGATGAAATTGCTTAGGGCCCTTGTTTGGTTTAGGACCATATTTTTTACGATATTGCTTCTTGGGATTCTTTTGATATGGTTGTTGTTGGGCTGCTAAGGCTTTCTTAGAAGCATTTTCAGTAGTGATAAGACCAAGGTGTAAAATTTTTTCTTGTTCTTTTATCAAGGAATCACAAAAAGAATCAAAAGAGGGATTCTTGTAGGTGGTTCTTGAAGAAATGATGGCTTCTCTAGTGGAATGGAAGGTGGAAACAAATACAGAGTATGCAGAGCCAAGCTTAGCAAGAATGCAATAGATGAGGCTACCATCGTCCTTTTTGATCTTACAACCTTCTAAAATAATTTTGAGGGTCTTAAATTTGGACAAAAAATCTTCAATGTAGGAGAAATTATTGGGGTCCAAAGTAAGCAACTCACTTTCAAGCTAGTGGGCCATGATTTGATTTTGAATGCCAAAAATAGTTTTCAGCTTTTCTAGGACTTCATCAAGGGTGTCAAAGTCAAGGATATGAAATCGAAGATCTTGAGCAATGGACATTCCTATCAACCCTCGTGCTTGATCTTGTTTATTTTCCCATTTAGCAGCTTTATCATCATCGGAATGTTTAGTTTCTTGTCCTGTGGCTATTCTATAAAGCCCTTTACTTCTAAGTATATCTACCATGTGAGGTAGCCATTGGAAATAATTGGTGCTGTTAAGAATAACCAAGCATACACTCTCCATTTTTTTAAAATACTGAAGCTGAGAAAAGCTGAAACTAACTTCTCCAATGGAAAGATCTCGAAAAATTAGGCCGTTTCAAAAAAAACGGCTCGAAAAACGGCTTCCGGATGAAGAAGTTTTGCCTTTTGAAAAATCTAAGTTGTAGATGCTAAATAGTTACAGGAACGGGATGAAGTGCAGCTTTTAAAAAAAAAAATTCTGCCCCTTTTAACAAAAACTTTTTACAAAAGAAGCTTGAGAAGGAGACTTGAACCCAAGACCTCCATTCTCATAAACCAACCCCTCACCAAGTGAGATAGTAAAAGGATCACGTTATTGTATGAAAGGAGGAAGGGGTTGTTTTTTTTTTTTACTCTTCGGTGTGCTTGTCTTTTCCTGCACAAAAAAACACAAAAACCGAGCAAAAAAAAATGAAATGTAAAGCCTTACGGCAAAATGTTAGATTCTCAGTTAGCCTTACCGACAACTATCACTTTTTTCACTATATATGATTTCCCGAGATCGCACAAAGACGCAGGGAAAGAGCATACATAGCAAAAAAATCCCTTTTTCCTGTTTCTGATTTGCCGAGATCGCACGCAGCGCACAACAAAGAGCATACACAGATATGAGGGTATAGATCCGGCAAATAAATAAAACCTAAAAACTGAAAATAAAAAAGAGGGAACCGAAATAGGCAAAACTATTAACAAATATAACTGTAAAACAGATGCTCTATACCTCCAGATCTAAACTGTCATAACTTGGACAGCCGGAAACCTTTTCGCATGAAACAAAAGGCGTTCCTCACTGTAACAGACACTCCGAACACAACCGAGTAGTTCTCCAAGCCCAAAAATGTTCAGAAATAGTAGATCTACAAAACAACATTCGCATGCATTTAAACCGGCTTCGTATTTTGATCAACAACAGACGCGGCCCTCAAAATAGCTCTGATACCATGTAGGAATTTACAGGGTAAGTTCCTTAGATCAAGAACCAAAGGTCACCGCTCAAAAACAGATCACAAATTAGTACACTAGTATAATAACGTGCTTAAAACCGTCAAAGAGGGAAACAGTCCACAGCCTAAGCCAACGCGGCCACTTCAGGCAATTTATTAATATAAAAAGAAAAGTTACATATGTTTCTCTCATAAATGGTTTTAGGACAAATGACCCTCCATGCTCTTTAAATAGAGATCATGGACCAATCGGGTGTTAAGCCACGAATCAAGTGTCATTAATACCGAGGTGAGAGATAATCGTTGGATCACTAGAAATCGTGACCATCAGATTATAAGTTACAAATGTACATGGTAAAGAAACACACTTTACCTAACTCTACACTAGACTAAGTTATTCTTAACTATTTCCTATGTGTCGAAATATCCTAACATCCTGCTAGTACTCCACATGCCACGAACTCTCCTCACCACCTGTACTTGTGCCCGTACTAATCACTATACTAGTACTCTTGCATTGAGCCTGAGATTCGTGTTCAACCCTTTGATCTTTTGCTTGTTGAATATGGTCAATTGCTAGCAACTCACGAGATCTCCTGAAGGCTTTCTCCTCCTAGAACTTTGCATCCCGTCTCACAATGATCTTCCCACTCCCTGGAATATAGATCCTATATGCCTTGGACATTTTACTATACCCAACAAAATATCCATTCTCTGCAATTGCATCTAGCTTGGTGTGCTTTTCATCTGGAATGTCACAATATGCGATACTACCAAAAATCCTAAAATGTTTGACTTTTGTCTTCTTCCCTACAAATGTGTCCACAAGTGTCATCTTCCCCAACACCTTGTGCACGACCCTACTATAAATATAATTTTTATGCTACATGCCTCTGTCTAAAGATACTTATGCATATCCTGATCATATAGCATGGCCCTCTTTTTCCAATTATTGCTTTGTTTTTTCTTTCTGCAACCCCATTCTACCGTGGATTGCACAGAGTTGTCCACTCTTGATGCCCTCCTTGGTCCAAAAATCCTTAATGCTTTCTCAATGTACTTTTCCCCATTATCTATCTAAAGAACCATAATCTTCTTCCCTATCGAGTTCTCCACAAGAGCCTTAAACTCTTGGAAGTGACTAAAGACCTCATCTCTAGTCTTCAAGAAGCAAATCCAAGTCTTTCTAGAGAAGTTATAAATGAAGGTCGCAAAATACTCGTAACCTCTAAGAGACTTTGTGAAAAATGGACCACAAATATCAGAATGTATCAAGTCTATAACAACCTTGTTTCTATTGTCACTCCTTAGAAATGTTGCATTTGCAAACTTCCCAAGCACGAACCCTCTGCACATGTCATCATGTTCCATACTCATCTCTAGAACACTTGTCATAGTCTCTCCGAGAAACTTAAGTGCTCCACAATGGATATGACCCTTCCTCTTATGCCATAGCTCTCCCATATCTCTATTACTGCTCCTGCTAACTAGTGTCTTCAGAGCGTCCAATTGCAACCCGTACAACTTGTTGCTTCTCAACCTAATCTCCTTTATTGGATTCCAATCCTAGTGTTTTATGTCAACCTTGTGTCCTCAAAACTATACGTCATAACTCTTGTCTTTAAGAGCAAAAATTGAAATCAAGTTAATTCCCAAACCCGACACATGCAGCGCATCTGTAACTTGGACATTCTTGCCCGAATCTTGAAATGTAACAATCCCTCTCCCAACTAGAGTACACTTGGACTTGTTTCCCATGTGAATCTAGAATCCTATATCCTCTGCTTTGTAGCTGGAGAAATACTCTCTAACCCCCGTCATATGACATGACGCCCCACTATCAATATACAATACTCTTGTGGTGGTCGAGCTAGATAGGCAAGCTATGAGAGCAAACTCGTATTCTAGTCTTGAAGACAATTCATCAATATCCGTTAAACTGTTTTGCGTTGTTGTTTCTTCTTAACATTCTTATTCAAACATTCACTAACATAGTGTCCATGTTAATCGCATCCAATACACTTTATTTTACTCAAGTCTTTCTTTTTCTTCTCTCCCTTGGAGTTAGGCCCTTTGCAACAAGAACTACATTTCATCATCCTTAGGTTTTTGGATTTTACTGCTACTGCCACTGGCAAGGCTCAACCTAAGCTCTTCCTGAGTGAAATTACTCTGCAAATGATCCCAGTCAGGTAGGTCTTATCATCCATTGATTACTTGGACAAACACGTCCCATTGCTTTGAGAACCCATTTATAGAAGTTCTCATGAGCTCATCAGCATCTATCTTTTCTCTGACAGTTGCTAACTCCTCTTTGAAAAGTCTGATCCTAATGAGATAACTAACTACGCCTTCTCCCTTCATTTTGGTGTTTCTTAGCTTCTCTCTAAGGATCAACTTCCTATTTACAATAGCATTCTGGAACAACATCAGTATGGCATCCCACATCTTCTTGCATGTATCCAATTCTACAATGTGGGGTACAATATGATCTGTAACCCCATCTTGGATAATATGCCTACCTTCGACATCCTCCTTGCGGTAGGTCAGTAGTTGTGTCGCATCTATCAATACAACAAAGACAAATGTTGCATAATCCTTCAGACCATGCTCCTTCAACAACAATAAAAATATGGATTTCTAGATACCTAACTTCGATGCACCGTCAAGTTTGTCCTTATCCCTCAATCCAGTCAAAGCCATTTTTGAAATCTTGGAACAATAAACTCTAATAATCTAAAGAGATATGTCTGTGTGAAAACTTCGATTTCTCCTTTGAAACCCTCTTCCTCAAATAAAAGTAACATCAACATTATAGCCGTTCTTATACCATGTGAAATTTCTAGCTATCCAAAAGGTGTTATTAACCCAGTTAATTATTTCCTATTACTTGTTCACAGCAAAATCATTCCTTTGCTAGAAATAATGAATAACAATATGAACAACACCATTCACAAAATAAAAAATACAACAAAAAATGCGAGAAACCAATCACACAGTGAACAAGTAGTTTCGCAGACAAACTTCCCTAGAAGGACATCGATGTGGGAAAAACGAATTTTCAGATCTGGGAGTTTATATTATCATTTTTCGCAAAAACTACTATTGTGAAATTACAACTAATTTCTTAACACTAGCAATGCTCCAACAATATTTTTATCTTGACTTATGAACTATTAGAATTGGAAAACTTCAGCCTCCAACAATTCGCACTACCCTTCCTAGCAATTTGCGTTGTCACTGGAAACTCAATCTTGCCCTTCTCGCCAACTTCCTGCCTCTAGGAATTCGATTTGGCAATTTGCATCAGTACACTAGAAAACTCGAACTAGCAAATTCTGCCTCCTTCTGTCACTCAGACACTGAAAACCTCTGTGAAGGATAAACTATTTCTTCCCAATCATTGCTACTAAAACCCTCTTGGTGTCTCTGAAGAATTACCCACTCAATGTGTCTCCAAAGTTTCCCATTGATCTCCCTTTATAATCTCTCATTCACAAATGAATGGTCACGATAATAATTTCACTTCATCCAATCGATGGCTAAGATCAAATTAGAAACTTTCTAAAAGCTTCTAGAAGTAAATTGATCTTATCCGAACTAATACTTATTAATTATTCATTTTCTCTAAGTTTAGACTAAGATATTTTCCGTAGTTAAAACTTAGGAAAAATTACATGGGCTTGGAGATAATTAAATCCTGTGTTCCTAACTTCAATGACACCTCTCAAGGCTAGAACACCTATCCGAGCTACAATACTTAACACTCCATCTATGTAGCTTACTTACCAATGAAGGTGGGCCATACTTTATAAGGTACATAGTCATTTTTTTAATCAATTGCTTTCATTTAATGTTTTAGAGCATATTAAAATAAATCATAGGAGGAATTAGATGATTGGTTGCTTTCGATTGTAATATCTTTCTCACGCTTCACCTTGGTGGCTATCCTCTGCTCCTAGTCCAATGTGACCTTTGAGGCCTTTCTATCCATTATCTAGGAGGGGCACAAATAAAAGGCATTGATTGATGTTGCATACCCACGGTAATCCATACTTATCACTTTCTGTTTTCCCTGCTTTCATGTCCCAATCTTTAGCTTGATTATTATCTATCATTAATATCAATTCCTTAATTTCTTCATTCTTGAGTAAGTGTCCAAAAACTTTCCTTCACTCTTGAGAAAGTGTCTGAAAACTTGCCCTTAGAGGTTGATGCAGCAAAAAGAAAAGAAAAAGCATGAGCCACCAAAACATGTGTTGGAATAAAAGAAAGTGTGTGGAAAAAACCTAGTCTGAACTCTATCCGCTTTATTATACCTCACCCAATTCCTGGCTAATGCATAATCAAATCAAAAAAAGGAACATTGATATCCCAACCCTGATGACCTGATGAAAGAAACTACTTCATTTTAAAGGGTAATAAATAAGTTATGTAAAAAATGAAAATCATTAAAGAAAAGACATACAAAAGGGGTGGTAAAAATAAACAAGGAAAGGGAAAACTCAAGTCCCATAATTGCTCTTTTATAACACTCGAGACTCACTCAATACTAATGGCATTTCATAATTGGTACATAGATGGTAGCATCCTCCATTGAGTAAACCCCTACCATCCCATTATTCACTTACACCTATTGATCAATGGTTCAACCTCGAAACCACTCCTTGAGGTTGGAAGCACCTAATAGGGCCTCTATATAACCCTCCCATACCCAAGCATGGAAATTTGATTAGAAACCTTAAGCTAAAAAGGCATTTGAAGATGATGTTTATGTGAAGTACTCTTGTGCCTCTTGCATTAAATATAGTTTATTGTGATAGTTGTAGGGTTTCTTGAATATTATTGTGATACTTGCATTTTGCACATGTTGTATAATTAGGGTTTTATGAAGTCTTCCTGATATGGTGTATCTTTTATAACTCTTAAATCTCCTTTTGCATGATTTGTCACCAAGTATCCATCAAAAAAACTTGGAATAACATTTCCCAATTTATAAACTCCTATTTATGAAAGTTAATTGGATTAGATTGAGAGGTTTTCCTCTCTTTCTCTCTCCATTCAAGGTCTTCCAACTTTGACCTTGCGCTTTTGACTCTATATAGCCAATTGATTAAAGGCACCAACCTTGTGTGTCAAATCTTTAAAAATATATATATTTTTCTTCTTTTTCATGGTAAATTAGGGTTTGTCTTTGGAAAAATATGCCTTGAATACCATAGAATACATTAAAAGTTATAGTCCTAATTGAAAAATAAAAACATATGTTTTCTACATTTTTTTATCTAGGGTTGACGTCTAGGGTTTCCTAGTTTTGTGCATTTTTCAGCCATTGTTTCCTAGTTTTGTGCATTTTTCAGCCATTGAAAAAATTGCTTTTATCTCTCTTGTTTACCTATTTAATGACCTTCGATATTTTATTGTCTATCATCCTTGTTGAGAATTAGGTAGGGCTAGGATTAATTCAAACTCTCTTCTTCATAATTACTTGTGAGCTTACTTCTTTTATATATGACTTCTCTTCTTAGCTTATTATGTAATTCATCAAGTCAATTACCAAAAACACAAGAGACAAATTTAGGCTCTTCGAGCCAAGGCCAAAACCTCTGCCTCTTGCAGAGGAAAACCCACAAGAAATTCTTCTTATAAACTTTCAAATGATAAGTACCATGACCATGACACAGACCCTTGACCCTTGTATGCCTCCAAGACCTTGTCACTGCTCTTCTAGGCTCCTGAGGTTGATTTTTCTTCCTGCACTAGTACTATGGAGACTTGGTCCCTTTTCTAGCAGTCCTTACTAATGTGCCTTTTGTTGTTCCTCTTCAGCCTTCAAGACATTCTTCTTTGGTCTTCCTTTTATACCAAATCCAAGATCCTTCCTTCTCTTAATGCTTCGTATAAGGTCCCTCTATTTTCCTCCCAAGGTACCTCCTTACACACTGTATTCCAGACTTGATCATTTCTTAAGTGATCCTTGGATTACCTTTTCAACTGCACTTGTCTCATGCTATAATTACAGATCTATTACCAAGATGAATAGGCCCTAGACCGAACATATGAGAGCCCTTTTTCTCTTCACTATAATGTAATTCTTCTTCGCTACAATGTAACACTTCTTCAAACCCTTTCTCGCATTTCTCCACAAAACTCGATGAGGTAGATAAGACCCAAAACAGTGGTAGTCCTATCCTCCTTTCCTTCATTGTTTTTCCTCTTCTATTATGCTCTCACTGCAGTCCTTAACTCGCACTAGAATCACAGAACTTGTCCAAACTTATTCTTCCAAATGAGCCGCAGAGCTACCTTATATATAGTGACATCTTCCTCTGTTTTAGGCCGACCCTTCAAACTGTTTGTAAGCCGACTTGTTCAGGAGAGTGTAGGCTGACTTGTCCACTGCTCATAGGCTGTCTAAAGGAGATATTCAACGTTGATCTTGAGCATCATATGGAGTTATATCTTCAAGCTTTATTAACAAGGTCTTGAGGCATACTTCATTGTTTTGACTCTTCATATACATGACTTAATTAGTACATTTATGTCAAGATGACAAATCCCTAAAAGACATCAACAAGTCTTTTGACTTACAATAAAAACCTTGCTCATGAAACCCATGAAGCAAGCATAACAAAAATACATTTTATTATATTTCTCTTCTTCATTACATAAATACATAATTACATAGTCAATATGAAGACCGAACCTAGTTACACTTTCCAACACTCCCTCTTAACTAGGGAGGTATTCATACAAGTACATGGTCACTTTCCATCTGAAGAATTTCATAAGAAGAATCAGATTGGTAATCGCATCTGTATAGCATCAACCAGCATTGTCCTAGTGCAAGGCCTTGACTAACAGCCCCATCTCTCAACGAGACAATGGGCTACAATGTTGGCAAGACACATGACTTATAGACACCATAGTCATTGTCTCTCCAAGGTACATACTCCACCTAGGTGTTCCCAGAGTATGGCCTTCTTGGACTATTCTTCTCTTGGGTAGCCAGTCCTCAAAGAATATCGATCCCCGACTACTCTTACCTTGAATGTCCTATCTCATTCTTAAAGAGTATCGAATGCCAAATGATTACCCAATCCTCCATTCTATCTTTCCAGGTGAAGACCAGAATGATATGTCTATCCATTCTCTCCTCATGGCCTTCACTAAGACTTACGGTTGTTAGTCCTGGTCTAGTGCATGACGCATGAATTAGAGAATCATATATGTCGCTCCCTCTTAACTCAAGAAGGACATACTTCAAGTTTCTTCCAAGTAAGAAACTTACCATCAGGCTGACCTGTAGCAGCAATGGTGAGACACCCAGCTGCTCATGAAGAATTCCTCCCCTTAATGTCATGGATTTCAATATTGAGGAATTTTCAAGTTTTGGCTTCATAGGGCACAGATCATCCATCACTTTCATCCACAATTCATGTCAACCATCAGAAAGTGATCATCAGTCTTTCTCATCTGGTCCACTTTTATGTCATGTTGCTTTCCTTCGAACCATCTCCCAAGGATCTTACATCCTTCCACATGATTGACAGCCTTGCATAAACTCATCCAGATAAACATATACATAAGAAATTTTAAATCAAAAGTTACCTTAGTGATGATCTTTCACCATGACATCTTCCTATAGGCTTCGACATCCTTTATTCATATTGACACATCTCATAAAGATATGCTTTTTCAAGGGTCTTCTTCTTTACCATACTTCTATCAAAGTCCACATATCTCCCAAGGAGATCTCCTAGTCACATATTTTTGGCTTCTGGATGATAACCACCTCTTTACATGGTTGCACTTTATGATCTCTTCTATTTTTTCTCCACACAGCTTCATCCCCAAGAACTCCCAGTATCCAGTTCCTTGTTTGTATATAACCACCTCATATTCCATATGAAGACATTTAATTTTATCTGTTAATGGCAATCGATGCACCTAGAAGAGATCCTCCTTCATAAAATCATACTTCTAAAGATAGAAGTCCATTACTTGCAACCATATGACATGACTCCACATCATCCAGTGTTAGCACATAGATATATGTACCTCATCCTTTTTCTTTTTAAGTCATCCTACAGCAATTTTACTAGAATGAAGAAATTCGTTCCCTTGACCTACTTCATCAATATGACATCATGTTCTAATCCCTGAATTCTGCATGATAGAATTCTTGATGAAACCTTTTGCTTTCCTTCTAGTCAGAGAATCCAGAGAGGACTCCATTAGAAAAATGTTAGCACCTGTTTCCATATTGATTATTGAATGATGACCCTTGATTTAGATGACTATCTTCCATCAATGTTGTTATTGGTGAGGTTCTCAGGAGCTACTTCAAGTGCTCCTTCCATGCTTCTATGATGCTATTAATATACTTTGCTTCTTATCATACTATTTTACAACCAACAGAAATCACTTAAAGAGAAAGATGATCTCAAATATAATAGAGATATTTCACTTCTTCTTTCTTAGACTTCTTTGCATCAGGTTCTTCCCATTCATCTATGAGATGGGCTTCTTCCTTTTTCCTCTTGTCCTTCCCAGATTTAGGACAATCCCTTTTATAATGCCCAAGTTCATTACATCCAAAGCATCGTACTTTGTCCATATTTCTTCTTTTGTTCTGAGGACCGAATTTGCCGAATCTTCCTTTCTTCCTGGAAATGGCTACAAAGGCTTGATTCCCTTCATTTGGTATTGTATCAGCTTTGTCTTTCAATCTTATTTCCTCTATTTTACATAGAGACCATAGATCGTGGAATGGTGTTGCTTCTTTCTTCCCGTATAAGCTTGAAGTGAAGCTTCCCCATTCTTCAAGTAGAGCATTTAGCACCACTGCAGTCATCTCACTATCAGAGATTACTTCTCCCAATTCCTGCAGTTAGTCTCTTATTTCAGAAATCCTCATAAAATATGAAGTATTCCTTCCTCTCTTGACAATTTCATCTTGTATATTTCTTGTCTCAAAGAGATTGCTTCTTCTACAGTACTCACAGAGAATAGCTCCACCAGTTTCTCATATATTTCTTTTGCAGTTTTCAGTTTTGATACATAGGGTATGAGTGAGTCCTCAATGGATTCTATGAGAATCCTCTAGGATTTGATTTCTCCATTCATGTATTTGGCATGAGCTGGAGCATCTTCTTTTGAGGAATGAATTGTAGATCCTTCAATGTAGCCCATAACTTCGTCTTCGATTAGATTCAAATCTGTCCTCTTCTTCCATGCACTAAAGTTTGATGACCCAACCAATTTGTTGCTCTCTTTGCAATAAGTCATTTTGACAGATTTAGATAAGGTCATAGATACTTACTTGAGTAGATTGACTTCCTCCTTCTAACAACTTCCTTGATGAGATGAAGATGAAGTTAGGAACTCCCTATTAGATTGAATTCTCCAATGTAGATGTCTTCAAAGGTATTGGATAAAGTTGGATGGTGCTTGATGATATATTTTCGAACAATGTCTTCAATATAAATCTTTGATGGAAAAGATTATATCCTTGATAAGGGAATCTTTTGAATGAGATTGAAGAATCTTCCTTGGAAACTGATTTGACTTTTCAATGCAAACTTTGACCTTGTTTTTGATCCTTGCTTCTTTGAGTGTCTCCTTGTCAAGTAGCCTTTATATTCAACACCTTAGCTCTGATACCATGTTGAGAATTAGGTAGGGCCAGGATTAATTCAAATTCTCTTCTTGATAATTAATTGTGAGCTTACTTCTTTTACTTGTGACTTCTCTTCTTAGCTTATTATGTCTTTCATCAAATCAATTACCAAAAACACAAGAGACAAATTTAGGCTCTTCGAGCCACGGCCAAAACCTCTCCGTCTTGGAGAGGAAAACCCACAAGAAATTCTTCTTATAGATTTTCAAATGACAAGTACCATGACCATGACACAGACCCTTGACCCTTGTATGCCTCCAAGACCTTGTCACTGCTCTTCTAGGCTCCTGAGGTTGATGTTCATTCCTGCACCGAGCTGCACCAGTACAAGGGAGACTCGGTCCCTTTTCCAGCATTCCTTACTGATGTGCCTTCTGCTGTTCCTCTTCATCCTTCAAGAGATTCTTCTTTGGTCTTCCTTTTATACCAAATCCAAGATCCTTCCTTCTCTTGATGCTTCGTATAAGATCCCTCTGTTTTTCTCCCAAGATACCTCCTTATGCACTGTATTACAGACTTGATCATTGCTTAAGTGATCCTCGGATTACCATTTTCACTGCACTTGTCTCACGCTATAATTTCAGATCTATTACCAGGATGAATAGACCCTAGACCGCACATATGAGAGCCCTTTTTCTCTTCACTGTAATGTAATTCTTCTTCGCTGCAATGTAACACTTCTTCAGACCCTTTCTTGCATTTCTCCACAAAACTTGACAAGGTAGATTAGACCCAAAACAGTGGTAGTTCTACCCTTCTTTCCTTCGCTGTCTTTCTTCTTATATTCCACTCTCACTGCAGTCCTTAACTCGCACTAGAATCACAGAACTTGTCCGAACTTATTCTTCCAAATGAGCCACAGAGCTACCTTATATATAGTGACATCTTCCTCTGTTTTAGGCCAAACCTTCAAACTGTTTGTAGGCCAACTTGTTCAGGAGTATGTAGGCCGACTTATCCACTGCTCATAGGCTGTCTAGAGGAGGTATTCAATGCTAATCGTGACCATCATATGGAGCTATATCTTCAAGCTTTATTGACAAGGTCTCGAGGCATACTTCATTGTTTTGACTCTTCATATACATGACTCTTAATTAGTACATTTATGTCAAGATAACAAATCCTTGAAAGACATCAAGAACTCTTTTTACATATAATAAAAACCTTGCTCATGAAACCCATGAAGCAAGCATAACAAAAATACATTTTATTATCTTTGTCTTACTCATTACATAAATACATAATTACATGGTCAATACGAAGACCGCACCTAGTTACACTTTCCAACAATCCCTTATAGATTATTTTTGTTATACTGTCATAAATTTTGCATGTTGTTAAGTGTCTTTATCTCAAACACTAATTTATAACAGTAATAGTTCAATTAATGGTGGCATATGTTTAAAATTTATTTGAGCATCTTCAGAACTTTTCTCAGCCCTCTAGACTTAGCCATAGCTTCTTGGAACATGCTACCTCATTTTCACGCAGAGCCCTAGCTTATTGAGTATATTTCTGGGATGTCTAATTAACAAGTTCCTAGAGGGTATTAAGACAAGAAACCCCTGGGTTGTTTAATCTCTGAAACCTGGCAGTGAAGCCTCCCTTGTGGAGATAATTCCATCCACAGAACAACAGGGAACAATAAGGTGACAGTCATGGCAGATCTCATTGTTTCCCTTTACCTAGAGTGCCTAGTGAAGCTTTGCACTAGGCTGCTAGATTTTGCAGTAATGGTACAGGAATTGTCAAGTGCCTGAAAAGAAGAAATATAAAGCATAAAGTGAATCATCGATCATCCTAATCAGTGACATCTATAATGAAGGAAACTTCAGAGCTCAGGGAATGTGTTAGGGTAAAAAAATATATAATAATAGTCATGTGTCAAATGCGAGTATATTCCTGTCATCATATTCAAATAGCCACACATTGTTATAAAAGGTTAGTTTGGTCTATATGACAATGGTGGTGCAGCAACGGGTGTGGCAGGCTTGGCAGTTATCAACAAGGAGCTTCACCAGGATTTTGACAACCCTTTAAACAGTTGGGATCTAACGGCTAGCCACAACATCAATTCAGCAAATTGGTTTGGCACTGGACAAATATGTCTAACCCCCTTTGTTCAGAAAAGAGATTGGCAAAACAAATATGTCTAACCGCTTGTTGAGAAAAGAGATCAGCAAAAAACAGCTTTCAACCATGGGAGGACTCATGGCTGAAGGACATAGACTCACTGAGAGAGTTGGATTGAATGAAAGAGTGGATTCATGCCCAAGGCAACAGGTAATGGCCAACTTCCAAGCAAGTTTTTACAGCTGTCTGAAAATCATACTTGAAAGCAATCTGAGAAAAATGAGTTTGGATGTGCAAAACCCCATGAGGAAGGATTGGAATTTGTACAACAGCAAATACTTTGATTATAGGACCGAAGAGATTTCTGATTAGACCCACTTGTTTTCTCTTACAGATAAACAACAATTGAAGATGGGTGGTTCAATATCATGAAGCCACGTTGGTTCAAAGACTTGAGAGAATCCGGAAAGCAAATGTCCTTCAAGCAGATTTCTCAGATGATTGATTCATAATTATATTCTAGTAGTTAAGGACAAGCTTCATCATGTAAGTGTTGCAGATGGCAGGTGCATGTTCTACAACAAGACAAAAACAGTCAAACATCTTCTGTGGGACTGCAAGGTAGCCAGCTCTTTTTTGGACTGGATTATGTTGCAGAATATTATATACTTTTCACAAATGGATTATTACACAGAAAGAAAGAGACATGGGATACCACAAAGTTGGCACGTACATCATGCTTCTTATGGAGAAGACATTGCCAGACTCCTTCTGATAGAGACACTATACTGCTTTGCCTGAGAGAAGTTGCTGATTTTAAATCTGACTTAGCAATTTAGTTTGCAGATAGGATAGGGATTTTTCGAAAATGATGTTAAGCCAAAGAAGACAAGATCTCCCTTCTTGGCCATATTGAGAACACAAATGTGCTTGCCTCTATTTTGATTGGCAATATAAGAATCTATAATGTATTTTCACCTGTGCATTAATGAAACATAAGCATTTGTTAAAAATGTTAAGCAAAAGGAGGGTGCTTACCAAAGAACCAAAGTTTCAAGCACAAAACAGTTGCCTTTGTGTCATATAATTCATTATGGTTTACCAAAAAGATTATTTTCACCTGTAAAGTCTCAGCAATCTTATGCTACAACCTACAGTTTTCAGATTGGATGTGCTTGCTTAGTAAATTTGAAATAAAAGTCTCTTCATCAAGTTTTGTGGTCTACTGCTGGGGCAAGCAACCAAGCAATAGTACAAAAATTCATACAATATTCAAAAGGTTTGCATGTTACTATACAAGCAAGTAGAACCACGACTTACTTCTTGACCCATCTCTATTTTAGCTTCCTCAAGAGTTTGATCTTCACGGTATACCAAAAGATTGCGTCTTGTCCTCCCCTTATAATTCCAAATGTGAATCTGCTTTTAAGTAAAAAAACATAAACATATGTATTGTTAATAAATAATCCAATGGATAAGCTGAAACACAAACTTACTTTTCTTGAAACTAGGGAATTACTTGTTCAGATCTGAGTTTGAGTAGCTCACATGCCCTCCTATAAAGTTCACCTAAAGTATCCTGAAAAATACATTGTATTAGAAAGAATGCATTTCTATTTTTCCCCTTTTGAGCTATTAAACCCTTCGAGGAAAAGAAAGTTTGGGATAACACCGTTATCATGATATCTATTAAAATTCACATTCTGGAAAAGATGTATAAATGAATCTGAGGTAGCCATGCAGAGCTCTCTTGCCTGGGCAGAATCATAATGTATCCTAGAGACAGCTCTCTTATCATTAGCAATCCTTTACTGCCTAAACTTGATCACAAGTGGCCTCGAAGAAGAGGTATTTACAATTTTACACTTGGATGTTTTTATAGATTTTATTTATTGTCCTAAAATTCATGAAGTCTGTCTAATGGAAAAGGAACTTAAAATAATATTTACAATTTTACACTAAGATGTTTTTATAGATTTTATTTATTGTCCTAAAATTCATGAAGTCCATCTAATGGAAAAGGAATTTAAAATAATATGTTATTACAGATTTGAATGCCAGGAAACAGGAACCGGACAAACCTTTTTGCTCATTCTAAGAGTGAACTGTTTCTCTTCTGGTGCTACTACCAAAAGCAGCCAAAATCGGTAGACATCTACTGCTACTTTAATTGAGGAATTAGCTGCAGCAACCACTTTTCTTGGTAATATTGGCCCACCACCATACCTGGAAGTAAAGGATATTCATAAGAAGGAACACATTTTACAATTATTTTACCAAATGAAAAAGGAAACTTTACATGGTAATGTGCAACACCACAAAAGTAAACCAAACTTTCACACTACAACATCATAGAAACTATTCAAATTCACAATTTACAAACAGAAGAATTAAAAATGACAAGAATAGATTGAAAACTAAGTTGCATGGTACGGGGAAATGGAAATGCATATCTGAAACAGAAACAACTCAAGGTGTGCCTCCAAGCCCATTGAATTAGTTCATGGTGATATTTTGGGGCTCATCACCACTTCTTCCCTTGGGGAAGCCTAGCACTTCATCACTTTTATTGATGGCTACTCTCAATTTCTACAGATTTATGCCATTCAATCCAAGAATAAGGTGTTTGGCAAATTTCGAGAACTTAAAAACTCTTGTTGAAACTCAATGCAAATAGACGAATGTATTTGAACTAGTGTGGGAGACAAGTATACTAGTAATTCCTTTCAACAGCGCTCATGGCATTTCATGGCAGAAAAAATTTCCCTATATTCCTAAGGGAAATGGAGTCAGAGTGGAGACAAGTATACTAGTAATTCCTTTCAACAGCGCTCATGGCATTTCATGGCAGAAAAATTTTCCCTATATTCCTAAGGGAAATGGAGTCAGAGTAAAAACTAGGGAATTCATGGAAATAGCCCATTGTATGCTTCATTCTCAAAACATGAAGCTATCTTTTGGGGGAGAGGTCAACCTGGTCCCCTACACAGGCAGTCACAGGTGTGACTCCTTATAGTAATCACATAGACAAAAACCTTCTTACACTTACCAATGGATCAAGTGCCAAGGTATCACCTATCCATAATACTCCTCACAGGACTCTACAGTGAAACTTTTCAAGGTATTGTCTCTATGACCCCAACTATCACCGAGCGACTAAACATCATGATGTTATCTTTGATGAATATTTTCCATAAAATTCGTCACGATCTCTGCCATCACTTTTTTACCAGTGATGATTCCAGATAAATCTCTACATGTATCCATGGATCATGTCTCTTCTCTTGTTGGGTTGCTTGAAAATTTCCAACTAGTCGTGGACATTTCCCCGTCTTCAACTAATGTTGGTCTGCCTATATGTACTCTTCAGAGTACTTCTTACCATTGCAAGACAGTATGTGACATGCGTGCAACTAGTTCTCCCTCTTGTCCTTCCTCTCTCCCAGATCATGGAAGTGTCTTCCAGTCCTCTATTATCAAATGAGGTTACTACCACCCATAACATACAACCTAGTGATGCTTCTCCATCCTGTGATCCTCATTTCACTTCCACATGAATGCACAAGTGTTCAATGACGATGATCATTGTTCCCACTTTACGAAATTGGCTGTTGCTACTCTCACTGATGTTGCTTGCTGACTTTCTTGCAGATGCTTCCACACCACGGTCAAAGTCACCCCCCACCACAGGCCCTTATTTCAGTTGGCCCTTCCTCAAGATTATTTGTAGCACAATCAATCCCACTACCACCCCTAATGTACAGCCTAGTGATGCTTCTCCATGTTGTGATGCTCATTTCACTTCCACTTGAATGTACAAGTGTTTGATGACGATGATCATTCTTCCCATTTTTACTAAGTTGGTTGTTGCTACTCTCACTGAAGGTGCTGACTTTCTTGCAAGTGCTTCCACACCACAGTCAAAGTCACCTCCCACTACAGGCCCTTATTAGTTATTTCAGTTGGCCCTTCCTGAAGATTATTTGTAGCACAATAAATCCAAAGATCAATAAGGTTTTCTCTGCAAGCTTAGTTCTATTCAATTTATTTACCTATCAAAATCATAAGACAAGGAAATAGATTCATTCACAAAAAGAGCATATCAAAACCCACTGATTGGTTATTCTCGTTCTCTCTCTATCAAAAAGGAAATTAAATAGATTATCGAAATCAGACTGGTTATGTCATCCAGTTCCTATCATAATTTTCTCTTTAGGGACAGTACTCATAAGATAGAGGATGACCTACTCAAAGGAGCCACCAAGGTGATAATCTCAGAACTAATTAGATATGGACCTTCCCCTACTTAGGGAAAGGGATAACTTTCCCCTTCCCCACAAGCCCTATCAATGTTATCAATGTATCTTGGTGGTGTTGACATTATGGTTAATCTTTACTTGAGGCCACATGTCAACCCTTATTTGATGCATTGGCAGCTTTATTGAGCATACATGTGAATAAATCAACTCTACTGTATTTCTCTACATTTGAGGCCTAAACCCTAAATGAGGTGTATAAATAAAGCACTCTTCATTTGTAATTCATTCACTCTATTATTCAAAATTTCAATAAAGCCCCAAGGGCAATCTTTTTCTAGAACTCTTTTCTTGCTCATGTACTTGGGTATTCAGCAGTCACTTTTGTGTTCATGATTTAAGTGCTGGTTCATTTCTGTTGTATTTTCACTTACCTGGATTAAGGTTTATTGAAGATCTCCCCGGATCCACTATCTTATGATCTGACCAATACAAGAATTAAACGTCTCAACCATAGGTGAAATTCGTACCAGGACAGCTTCTGAGCCAAAATTATGGACGTCTGATTTCATTCATGAGCATTCACTTATCCACCTCATCAGAGAGTTCTAAACAACCTAATTTCAAGGACATCCCCTGAGCCAAAATACACTCTATTTGAGCTACTCAGACAGAGGTAATTTTGCCTGCAAACTGAAATCATCCAGACTAAAAATGATGAGACAAGATGCAGGAAAAGGCTAATATGGCAGAGTTTCTAAATTCTGTTTCTTGAGTCTGTCATAGGGGTTCCCCCATTTTCTAGAGAAATAGTTTATCCAAAGTTTCTGAGCCAAACCTAGAGATATTTGTCTCAATTTTTTGTTGATCAAGATCTCTGGCAGGGAATACAGAACTTGGTGGCATTCCTGCCACGAAACATTCACAGGATGGGCAACATTCCAAAAACAAGGGCTACAGTAGAGAACACCATCTAGCCATACCCCGTTCAGGGTATTTGCTGGGAAAGGTCACATATAAGAAGCACAAAGAAAAGTTTTAAGACTCCCATCTAGGAACAGAGTGAATGAAGACGGAAGACAAAAGCCAAGAATTGCAAGATTGTTTGGCATGGATTAAAACCTAAAAGAAAATGCGGACTCACCCCAAAGAACTATGAAGTTTCAGAGACAAACCTTGTGATGAGTTGTGTCTCAATTTTTGGTTGGTCTCAAGATATGTAGCAAGGAATACAGCATTTGTTCCCATTTCCTGCCAGGAAACATGTCCAGGATGGGCAATATCCCAGACACAGGGGGGCTACAGTAGGAAACACCATCCTGCCAGACCCCTGTTCAGGATATTGCTGGAAAAAGGTCACACTTAAGAAGCACAAGTTTAAACTCCCATCTAAGAAGAAGGTGACTGAATATGGATGACAAAAACCAAGAATTCCCAGATAGACTGGAATAGATTAAAAACAGAGGCAGACTCACCCCAAAGAACTACACCAGCTAGGTATATGTACATATATAGCCCCACAGTTGTATCAAAGTTCCATCAATAAATAAGTAAACTATAGTAAGCTCACCACTTATAAAGCTGTGTCCACACATCTTTAGGAAGTAACACAAAATCAGTACCATTCTTCAATTCATTGCGAACCTCAGGCTCTGTATCACTGTTGTTGCACCTTAGATCTAGCAATAAATCTGAATTATCAATTCTTCCAGGCTTTGATCCAAACATGAAACTTTTTGCACCATGACCCACATATAACCTCCATTCTCGGAACCATCTGCAGATATACAAGTAACAAAATAAAGTGACAAGAGATGAATTAGAAACTGTGGAAAAGAAATCATAAAATGTAGAAACAACGAAATGTATGTAGTGATATGTAATAAGGTCCAAACCTCCATCTCACAGCAACAAAAAAATATAGATGAATAAAGCAAATAAAGCAATAAGTCAAAAACTTCTACTTATAACAAATCAGTATCACAAAATTGTATATTCTGAACACCAACCCTTGGAAATGAAATGAAAGGATGAACAAAACTTTACCAACAATCTTAAGTGTAAGAATTAAGAACCTGAAGTCAAACTTATAAGGTCCAAAATGCCATCAGGCAGTACACAATAAAGATGAATAAAGTAACAAGTTAAAAGCTCCTACTTCTAACAAATCAGTATCATAAACTTGTATATTTGGAACATAAACCCTTGGAAATGAAATGAAAGCATTAATTACAAACAACCTTCAGTGGAAGAATTTAAGAACATGATGTCAACCTAATTACTGAAGGTTTTCTTTTTTTAACTGTATGGAGAACTGCTCACTAATACATATGGGAAAAACAATGTGCCTCGAAAATAATGACAAAACCAGGAGAAAATAGATAAGCAGACTAGGAAGAAAAAACCAGCATGAATTCATTTAACAATATTTTTCCCCTTGGATGGGGTGTCAGCAGAGAGACATGTGGGGGGCACATGAACCACTGTCCCCACAGCATATGCCAGCCAAGAGATGTGGCCATGCACCACCCCAATTACCCACCACCTTAATTAATGAGACAGTCATTCGAACAGAGTTGGCAGTGTGGATCAGTGTTGAAAAATCGGGCAATAAATCGGCAATTTTTCCAACAAACAATAAATCACCCTTAAAAATCATGATTTTTTATGATTTAAAAAAAATCACATTTTTTTCCAATTTATCGCGGCCAGACGGAAAAAGATAACCAGGCCAGCATGAAGGTTAAAGAGCCCAATCTGTCTTTTTTTCTCTCATTTTCTTTCTAAGCTGTTGGAGAAGGTAGGAGAAGGGTTTGTGGGCATGCTTGTTGATCATGGTGGAATCTAAGAGCCATAACCAATCCACCATCAAGAATTTTTGGAATGGGTGCGCTTCATTTGCCAAAATTGTGGCGAAGTTTCCATTGAGAGGTATGTACCTAAGCCCCATTATCACAATCTTTTCTTTTATAATAGATTTTTGTTTGCTTGCTCGCCTCTTTGCTTGCCTACATTTGCCTCTATTTCTAAACATTTTTCCATGATTTTCATGAGGGTCTTTAAATTTTTTTTTAGAAATAGGACAGCCAGCTTGAATCAATTTGTTTTCCACCCTCCTATTGTCATTTTTAGTTGCTAATGATCTAATATAATTTTTTAAATATTTGATAATTGATTTATTAAATCAGCAGATTTATTTTTTTCTAGTGGGGGTTTAATGTCATATTCTTGTATTTGTTGTGTCTTAGGTTCGAATTTTGAAGTTGTCCACTTCCATTGCAAATATGCCAAATGCTTTGGACCCATTTTACTAGTATGGGGAACCTATAGGTGACATCCGTCAAAAGTTACTTTGATATTCCCACTTGGCAATATTGCTAAGGGAAATATCAATCTTGCCCAATTTTGTCTTATTTCCTGTTTGCACTTAGGAGATGTGGGTCCAGGGGTACCACATGAATTTTGGGATTAAGTGGGAGCCCAAACATTAGGAAGGGAAATATTGTGACTCTAGTGGAGTGTGGGGGCCACCCCATGGAGAATAACAGCCCACATGTGCAATACGCTCTCATTGGACCGAAGTTGATGGAGAAAGTTGAGTTGGCCCCACATGGGAATTTTGGAGACTCTTTGACAAAAAGAGCAAGAGGCACTCATTTGGGTCATTCATGATCATTTGCAAAATTGTCTTTGACATAGCACACTTGAGTTGAAGCCAAGTCTACAAGTGTTATTCAGCACACGAGGGTTTCCAAGCGGAAACCTCAACCCTTGCTTCGGTGGACTTCGAGTGCCAGCTCAAGGAGGGAGTCCTACCAATTCCGTTTCGTACCAGCAATAGGTAACTCGAGTTTGTGGAGGGGTTCAATAGTAGCAGTGCAGTCCTTGGAGGAGCCACACTTGGTTGTTGAGGAGAGAAGGGAGTTTCGGCCTAAGACTTGAGGAGTCTGGGAAAGTGTTTTGAGGGATATTGCAGTCATTTTTCGAACTCTTTGCAGCAGGATTGATAGGTGGGTCGAATTACCCAGCAGTAGAGCCATTGAGGGGAAAGAGGGTCGAATTTCCAAGCTCAACCATTGGCCAATTCCTTCGTGGGTTATTCTGGGTATTTGGTGGAAAGGTTGGCATTAATTTGGCTGAATTTTCTGGGCAGATTTGAGCGGTTAACCAAGGATCCTAACTCAGCCAACAGCTAGAGGAGCTAGGGGAAACTAGGCCAAAATTTTGGGGTCAACATTTGGCCAAACCCTTTCTGGGTTTTGGTGGGTTATTGGAGGAGAGATCGAGGTTAATTCCCTGAAATTTTTTGAGCACCAGAAGAAGGTCAAATCACTATTCTTTACAGCCAGCAGTTTAGTTTCTAGGTGATCAGCACAGAGCCATAAAGGAGGCAGCTACGCAGTAGTTGGGGAACTTGCTTTCATCACTTGGGCTTTGCTAGATTTCCTTGGGCAAGCCCAAGTGCACACTTTCCAAATATCAGATTGTAACTCCATGATTTTATAATAAAATGGCTTAGAACAGCGCAATTTTTGGCTCTATATTGGGTGTCTTTGTGTGCAAATTTTATGTGCATTTTTTTCTATGTTTGCTTTGTGTATCATTGTATATTTCCGTTAGGGATAATACAGTAGTATCAAAGCATGATTTTGGCCAGGTGTAGGTCTAAATCACGCAAATGCTCAAGTGCTATTGTGGACTAGAATTCCAGAGGCTAAAACACTAGTCCTGCATTATTCTCCAGATTGAACTTGTACCCAAAAATGTCTCAACAGGAGAAATTTGAAAATGTTACCAGGAGCCTCGAGAGACTGGAGGGGTTGCTCGAAGAGTGGGAGTCAGCAAGGGTAGCGAGAAGAGAAAGTAGTTGCTAACTTGCAAATGAAGAAAATAAGAGAATGATTATTGAACGAAATGCTAGTATCAATACTGTAGAGACGAAGATGGGAGGCGAAGATAGTGAAGAGATAAGAGAGAACATACCCATTGAGGAGGGATTTCATCCAAATACATTCCAGCTAGTTGAGCATGAGGCTAATGGCATGCGAGAGAAGCATGAGGATACAGCTAATGTGACGCAAGAGTCACCTCTGTTGGAGTTTCCTTTGGTAGCCCCAGTAGACAAATTGGAGGAAGTTAAGCACAAATCCATTGATGAGGCATCCCGATCTATGACAGAGCTTCAGAATGACAGTCACCTACAGCCGACTAATGAGCATGTCTTGCATGTTGGGTTGTTTATGGAGGAGTAGTTGGAGGCTCAAGTCGAGCCCATGATCGAGGAGGATGTGCAGCCATGCTTTGGGATAGCCATTGATGAAGGGTAGCAAAGAGACCACACGTTAGGATTTCAGCACAGTTCGCTTCAGAGGTGCACTGATAGGATCTACAACGTTATCATCCCACCCCTACGCATTAGATTGAGAGAGGCAGAGTTTTCTAGACATACCAGAGAGGATGACCAAGTTAGCAGCACCATTGGGTCACCCTTGCTCGTTGGAGAGAGGGAGACAAAGCTACCTAGTCAGATCTCATGTGTTGACTTGGATAGCGAGATGAGACGATCAAAGTTGCATGGGGTGCAACATCTACATGTCGAGGTTGTTCTATGTGCGAGAATTCGTGCATTCAATCCCTCTCTTGGGGTTGGATGGGGAGAAATTCTGAGTTGGTACCCTGTGGAGTGGGCTATGGAGATGGTGGTGGACCCAAGTGTAGCTCAACAAGAGCTTCCAGGCACTGGGGATATCAAAATCCCAGACTGGGATTGGGATCTGGGCGGGACTACCTATCACTTCCCAAGTATGTCAGTTGACTACGACAAGGACGATGCAGTTGACCTAACAGTTGAGCGTGCACATTCGCTAGGGGAGTTTCGGTCAGCACCAGTGGCCAACCAGTTTATGGACAAACTTCTTGAGTTATCTTGGCATGACTTTTGTACACGGGGTCGCGAGCTGATCAACATACTCTAGCAGGAGTTTGTAGGAGGAGGTGGCATTCGCAGGCCACCAGATGGTGCCTTGTATGGGGTTGGGGATTCTTCACCTCTGTGTGGGGCATAGAGGTCGCAGAGGAGCAAAGCAGTGGTGGCTTCACTACTGACACATAGGGAGATTCACTTCTCGAATCCCTCTAGGAGGATTTGGAGTGAAGATCCATTCATCAACAGGTATAGTGATGCGACAGTGGAGGTGATGATACTGATCGAGGGTGGGCCAACACGTAGAGACACAGCTCTAGGTCATCACATCCAAGGATGTATGGGAGAATATTACATTGAGCAGTGGGCTATCAGTGGATATGGAGGTCCATGGTGGTAAGCCATAGTGTGTAGAATTGCGTTGTGGAGTAGGAGTGTCTTACATCACATGGAGTACAAGCGGGGAGTGACGAGTGCCTTGACACAGATAGGGAACGAGAAGGTACAGGGTGTTATAGCGATAGCCGGGGATATCTAGTGATGTACAGATACGGGTCTTCAATTGGTTTATCAACAAATCCAAGACAAAGAGAGGGGCATCCATAGGGATATTCTTCAGTACCCTAGCAGACTCTTGATCCTATTCTTGGGGACCTACCCACCCATGACTCTCTAGCTAAGACATTTGGTGGAGTCACAGGCTGACGGATTTTGGTTTAAGCACAGCTTGGTTAATTGTCGAGGTAGGATAGGCTCCAACCCTAGGCTCAGAAATGGGGAGTCGATTGTGAGGTAACTGCATGATGTACTTCTGGCGAGACAGCTTGAGGTGTCACAGGAGCTTGAGGGACGGTGGATGGTAGACTTCATCTACAAGAGAGCACCCAGACTCTAAGCAGTGTCCAAGTGTACTATCAGGAGTTGGAATAGCAGATTTCAGTGCGTGGTCTGGCAGGAGCAGGTGTGAAAATTTCTAAATGGAACAAACAAATATCCTACTGTAGTAAACTGATTTGCATTACCTACTTGCCTTTTCCATTTAACAAGTTATTTACAAAATTATTCAGCAAATATTAATGCAAATACTAAGCATCCTACACCAATATACAAATCAAGTACTGCAAAATAAATGAGACAATCACACAAAGGACACACTTATTTTTGGACTAACGTCCCCAAAAAAACCCAATACGGGAAAACTAAGGTAGCAGATCTGAGGGTTTGTATTATTAAGAAGATTTCTTAATACAATCTAGGGTGCCAAATCTGGCTCACCCAACAGAGAAAATCCCGATAGAAGTACCTCTATCTGAAGACAGATATTTTCGTTGATCCAGCAACAGAGTGAAGAAACCCCACAGGTGACTGCACTATCCCCAGTGTTGCACAGCAATGGCTGCTGCAAGCTCTGCGTTGAGACTGTGTCACCTCCTCTAGGAGCTACGTCACCCTCGTGAGCCTTCCCAGCTCAAAAATCGATCTGATGAATTGCTGCCCGATCTGCCTCACAAGAACCCAGCGTTGCCTCTTCAATGACTGCGTCACCCTCTGAAGCTCTGTGTCACCCTCTTAGGTATACTGCGTTGTCTCTCCTGGTGTTTCTTTACCTCTCTGCAATTGTATTCTCGGCCTTGGATTGAAGTCTCGTTGCTGAAATGCCCCTCTCTGCACTACAAGCTCACTCTGAAATCCTCAGCAAACCACGCCCCAAAATTTTGACTTTGCTCAAGTGTTGCTCTCCATGTGTCTATCCAACTGACCCTCAAGCCTTCCTTTATACGTTTCCTATTGATTAATCAACAATCGTGATCTAATCTTTAATCAACGACGAAGATTAAAACAGACTTGATCCTTGTCACTTAGAAGCTTCTCACCCACATTTAAATTCATTCACTTTAATTATTTTAATTTCCTAAGTTTTGACTTAGGCTCTATTAAAAATAATTAATTATTTGTATAACTTTCACTCCGAGTGGAATCTCTCCAAACGATTCCTGGGTCTTGGAGATCTCATGTGTTCTAGCCCCTCCACAAAATTGCAGAGCTAGAACACATCCAATGCTACCCAAAAATCAACACAGGGCAGGTTCCCTTGCATGGGACAAACACTTGATACTTGGGATCCACCCATGGGTTACATACAGGGGTCAGAGATGAGGGCCAAATGGGTTCTAGCAGGTATCAGTGCTATGCAGCGACATTCCAGTATGGTTGGGGCATCCAAGGATTTGGTTGGCAGATGGATCACTCCACTAAGTGATAAGCGGGGTCATGGCAGAGGGTGATCCAGTTCATCTTGGGTTTGACTCATGGGGGATCACTGAGACCACCACTAAAAGGTAAGGCAGACTTATCCTATTGTTGCTCAGGGTCAAGATTGGCAGTGGAGGGGAAGATGTTGGCATCATGGAGATGCTCGGGCAAGATGAGCTTGGCTCGCATAGATCTTTCGCCACTAGGCCTCAAGAGAGGAGGATACAGTCCGCACACGGTAGGGAGTTTGTCATAATCAGAGTAGTACAGTGTCAACATGGTGGCACCACTCTAAGATTAGCAGGGGACCTGATCATCACCGCTCTTCACAACTCAATAACCCTTAGGTATGAGCTAGCTACTATAGGGCGAGATCATGTAGATCTTCCATTGGGCTTTAGCGAGTCACCAATGGAGTGGGGGACTTCATTAGCATGGCAGGTGGGCCAACAAGTTGATATCAGGAGAAGCTCACATGAGCGAGACATTATCTCTGCAGGGATTGGGTGGTATCTTCGAGAGTATACTCCTGGAGTGCATGGAATGGCCTACGTGGTAGGACAGCTTCACAAGGAGTTGGGCATAGTGCCACATTATCATGATCCCCTACTCATTAATGGTATACAAGGGACTTCTGGTACTTATACCAGGTAAGATAGTGATTGGAGTGAGGGGAGCTTCAGGTGGGATGGAATGGCTTGGGATCCTGGTATTGAGGGATTCTTTCATGTCAGGACAGTACAGAGGTCACGGACGATTCAGTGGCACATCTGGGACCTTGGCACATTTTTGCAAAGACAGTGAGTGTGAAAAAATCCTAGATCTAGAATCCTATTGCAGCAACTGGAAGATTAACAATTTATTTGCGGTTTCCTACAACAAGCACTAAATACGTCACACTACAACCTACAAAAATAAACTGCAAAAAAAATACAAGTGCGAAAACAAAACTAAACAAGAATAGATCACACACATCTGACAGTTATTTTTGGACCAATGTCAGAAAAACCCAATGCAGGAAAATCAGTGTAGCAACTGAGGGTTTATATATTATGCAATGAATTTTTCTGAGTACAAGTCTATGATTGAAAAATCTGTCAAATCATGCAAAGAAATTGACAAGAAATATCTTGTGAGACAAACCTCACTCCTCCACGAGAACCCGACACTGATCAACACCCAAAACAGACTACCCTGTGTTGCCTCTATGCAATGACTACGTCACTCTGCAAAGTCTCTGCGTCACACCCTCTGTCTCTACGCTAGTCTCTTTGTTGGCTGGAAACTGATGCCTTCTGGTCTCCGGAAAATCTCTCCGAGATCTAGCACTAGCCCAACACTGTCTCCTCAAAAAAAATACGACTTCCCTTTAGGCTCTGCGCAATGACTGTGTAAGCTCTGTGTCACTGGCTCTACGTTGCTACTGTGGCTCTCACGGCCTCCTCTGTTATGCACTCTCTGGGTCAGGAATGCCTATAACCAGAATTACTGCCCCTCTCTGCAAAATATCTCTCAATCGAAGTTTCTCCATAAGCACTGCTCACTAAAGAATTTGATCTCTTGATCCTTACTTCGCCAAAATGTATTTTCCAAATGACCCTTCAGCCATTCTTATAGTCTTCTCATTGAAACTTCAAAGGCCCAAATTAGAACTCTAATCAATGGCTAAGATTAACTTTTGACTTGATTCGCCTTTTCTAGAACATTCACACCCATATTCTATTAATTCACTTTAATTATTTTATTTTCCTAAGTTTAGACTTAGGGTCTCTTTACAAATAATTAATTATTTTAATAAAATACAATCCAAGTGGAATTTCCCCAAACGATTTCTGGGTTATCTGGAATACATGTGTTTAAGCCTTTGCAAATATTGAGACTTAGAGCACATCTGATGCAACCCTAAATCAACACTCCTTTGCAAGGAATGTGCTCTAGCAATACACCCTCTGAGTACTGCTCTGCCTCTGTAACATCTCACTCTACATTGTTGATGTCTGACACTGATGCCCATCAACTCTGCACAAACGTTGCAAATGTATTGTTGCTAACATTGCCACTGTCAATACCGCATTTGTAATGTAACTCCCCCTCAATTCTCCATCCTTGCTACTGTTGACTCTGCCACTGCCAACAACTACTACACTACATCACAATTGCTTACTGCAACTAAAAAACATCCAAAAAATTTGACAAGTATGATCCATCGTAGTGATGAAGATCTGATTGTTGCTAGCCTCTACGTCGTCCCTCTGAAGTCGTTGCTTTGCTACTAGCTTCTACATTGTGCCTTCCTACACTACCATTGCTACAGGCTTTTGCATTGTGCCTTCCTGCACTGTTGCCATCTCTGCTATGCGCTGCTCAGACTTTGGCATTGCTAACTACTGCACTGTCACTTCTACACCAACTGGCACTCGTCCATCATGTTACTTCTGATTTGGGCTCTTGTAGCAAGGTGATGATCTGAGAGGTGGACTCCTCAAGGATCCTATCCAACTTGTACATCTCTGGGACTACAACTCCAAATCACCCCACCTCCCTTCCGGAGGTATATGGGAAATCATCGTGAATTCCTTCTCCTCTATCTTTGTTGTTGCAGCCTGAGGATGATGCTTCTCATCCTTGTCTTTCTTCTTGAGAGGACATGTGTGGTGTAATGTCCCATCTCGCCACACCGAAAGCATTTGATCTTGAAAAGATCCTTCTTCCTCTTGGGCAACTCTTTTTAAGAGTTACCCCTTTGATGCAAGGGTTGCATTCTCCTCCTCCTTGACCTTCGAACCACTGTTGTTGTTGCTCTCAAGTTGACACTTGAGTAAGTCCCTCCTCATCTCTTATTGCTGAAGAGTTGTCCACATCGCTTCTCAGTCCAGTAGCTTCTCTCTGCCCAAGATGCTTTGGACAAAGACCTGAAAGACTTCAGACACGGAATATAAGGCAAGTTTGACCATCTTTGTGGCCTGAGGAGTTGATCCCACAGCTGCCAACTGATCTCGGTTCTCCTGAATTCTAGACAGGGACGAATCAATCTGCTCTCCCTTCTGCATCATGGTGGTCGCATTTTCTCCTCCAGAAACATCTTCCTCTGCTCAAAAGACCCCTGATATAGCGTGGCCAACGCATCCCACATCTCCTTAGCTGTCCCTTTGCCAAAGATGTGTGAAACAATATGATCCTTCACTCCATCGAGGATCAACTGCTTAGCTTTAGCCATATTCTTCTTGAAGGCCCTTAATGGTGCTGCATCCAGTGGTTCAGCCTGAGCACTGTCGATAAAGTGCTTGAGGTCATGTTCATCTAGAAGGAAGGAAATCCTTGCCTTATAGATTACGTAGTTGGAGACACCCTCCAACCGATCCTGGTAACGCAATCCACTGGTGGCCATCTCACCCAACTACTATCGATCTACTGCCTCAAACCCTCTGCGCAACTAGCTTTACACACTCCTTGCTAGAGCAAGGCACAAACTTTGTTACTTCTGTATAGGGGCAAGAAACTCTCTAAGGTCAAAAATCCCAAAAAAGTGTCTTCAGCTACTCATCCTGACGCTTTGACACCAGCAATCACTGTTGCAAAGCAAACTCGATCCCTCCAACTGTTGATCTGCGTCGATCAGTTGCGCTACTCCCTATATCTCGGACAAACAACAATCTGGAAAAAAATCCTACCTCTCTGTCGACTCACTTAGAGAGATATTTGTGAAAAATCCTAAATCTGGATTCCTACTGCAACAAATTTGAATTACTTCTTCTATTATTTGATAATTATTTCATTACATTGAAATACCCAAGTAATTACTGAAGCAATCTACACAAATGATGTTGCAAAATAAATCTAAGTGCTGAAACAATATGAACAAAATACAATGAAAAACAACCACATTGACACAGTTATTTTTGGACTAAGTCCCCGAAAAAACCCAACTTGGGAAAACCCATGCAGCAAATCTGAGGGTTTGTTGTATTAAGCAGCGAAATCTTGAATACAACTAGGGTGCCAAAATCTAGCAAACCCTTTAGAGAAATCTAGACAGCAAAAATGACTGTGAGATATACCTCACTCAGCAAGTCTCTGACTAATCAAAACAGCGCTGATGAAGCCCTCATTGCCTCTGCGTGATTTCTTACGTTGGATCTGTGTAAGCCTGCATAGGCAAGCTAGAGGGACTGCGTCACCCCTTCTTGTAGTTGATCTGGCTGATCTTAAGTTGGATCTTGACCCTCTAGCTCACAACCCCAGCCTCTATCTTTCTCTAGACTGACTCGAAGAGGCACTGCACTGGCTCTACGTGATTCTCTGTAGTAACTGCGTCACCCTAGCCAGAAACTGCGTTGTCTCTCTTCTGCGTTGATGTTGCCTCTCTCTGAAATGTATTCTTGGCCCTCCTAACCAATCTTTGCTTCTGCCCCTCTCCGGATCTGATCACTGAATCAAATCACTTAGCAAACCCAACCCTAGTGATTTGTTCTTGATCAAAAGTTGTGTCTCCTCACACAAATTCAAAAATGCTCAATAGCTGAAGTGTCAAGTGTATTTTCCATAGGCCCCTCGCCCTCCTTCTTATAATCTTTCATTGACTCTTCAATGGCCAAGATTAAAACATAAGCAAGGGCTAAGATTAACTTGGAGGTGATCCATGACTTTATCTAGAAGATTCACACTTGATTTAATTAATACATTTTAATTAATCAAATTCCCTAATTTTAGACTTAAGAAAAAATTAAAAAATGATTAATTAATTTAATTAAATCATCTCTAAGGGGAATTTTCCAAAACCATTTCTGGGTTTTATGGAATACTTGTGTCTTAGCCTATACAAAATTACAAGGCTAGAGCACATCCGATGCTACCATAAATCAACACTCCCTCTTAGCGAGGAAAGTGCTCTAGCAAGACAACTCAATGTGTTGTTGATCTGACTTCTGCAACATCTGCTGTTGTATTGTTGATGATGCTCATCAACACTGCACAAAAAAACGTTGCAACTGTATTGTTGTTGACTCTGCATACCGCTGCCAACTGCCATTGTACTGCAACTCCCTCTAAATTCTGCAACCATGCTCTGCACTACGTGAGCACCACTCTGCGTTGCGCTGCCTCCCTGTGCATTGTGCTGCTGCTGCTCATCTGCTGCTACAGTGCTCTGCACTGCGCTGCCTCCCTGTGCACTGCACTGCTGCTGCTCATCTGTTGTTGCTGCTGCTAATCTCTGCTGCTGCTGCACTACTTCTACTGTTGCTAATTGCAACAGAAAAACATCCAAAATTGGACAAGTAGATCTCCAACTAAAAAATAAGACTGACTGTTGCTAGTTTCTGCACTAGCTCTCTGAAAATACTGCATTATTGTTGCTCTGCATTGCGTGAGCACTACGCTGCACCAGTGTGCACTGCGCTGCTGCTGCTGCCTCTTCTCTGCGCTAATCAGGGTCTAGTATTGCTAGCCACTGCAACATCTCATCTTATCTGTTGTTGTTGTCCATCCTGCTACTGTCTTTAGGTTGTCGTAGCTCACATGTGATCCAAGAGTTCGAAAATACTCAATGATCCCTCCTCCTTGTAGATTCTGGATCTACAAATCCAAATCAACCCACTTTTCTCCTTTTGGAATATGAGCTAACATAGCACAATCTTTCTCTGCCTCAATCTTGGCAGAGCTCTTGCATGTGGATCTTCCTTCTCCCCTTTTTCCTTTTTCTTAAGAGGAAATTGTGTGGCATAATGCCCATTTCCCCACACCGAAAGCACTTGATCTTGGATAGATCTTTCTTCTTCTGCTTTTGTTGCCCTTTTGATGCAAGGGCAGTGTTGTCTTCTTCCTCCTCCTTAACCTTTAAACTGCTACTGCCATCCTCCAAGTGGATTTTTAGGAGATCTCTCCTCAAATCCTCTTGTTGTAATGCTGCCCACATTGCTTCCCATCCAAGAAGCCTTTCTCTGCCCAATATACTTTGGACAAAGACTTGATAATCCTCTGAAATAGAGTTCAGCGTGAGCCTTACTAGCTTTGAGTCTTTAGGAGTAGATCCTACTGCAGACAGTTGATCTTGGTTCTCCTGAATCCGAGACAAGAAGGAGTCAAAACGTTCTCCCTTCTTCATCCCGATATCCCGCATCTTCTCTTCAAGGTACATCTTCCACTGCTCGAAAGATCCTTGGTACAGCTTTTCTAGACCTACCCACATTTCTCTAGCAGTGTTTTTGGCTGCTATGTGAGGTACAATGTGATCCTTCACTCCATCTAGGATCAATCTCTTGGCTCTAGCCATATTCTTCTTGAACTGCCTCAGGTGTGCTGCATCAAGAGGTTATGCAACTGCGCTGTCTATGAGGGCTTTCAGATCGCGTTCATCAAGGAGAAATTCTATCATTGATTTCCTGATAACATAGTTGGAGGCACCCTCCAATCTATCTTGGTAATGCAGTCCGTTGCCGGCCATCTCCTCAACTGTCGATATCTAGCTCTAACCCTCTGCTCCGCTTGACTTACACACTCCTTCTGGAGTAAGTCACTTCTTTTGCTGCTGCACGAGAAAAAACTGAGTTTCTTTAAGTAAGAAACCCTTTGAGATCAAGGAATCCCCAATCGTGTTTTTCAGAATTTTCTGACGCTTATGCACAAGCTCTTACTATTGTGCAGTAACTGCATCCTTCGACTACGCTGCCTCTTCTGCAACTGAAAAAGCTTACCCCTCTGTCAAATCTCTCACAGAGAGCCTTTTTTGCACTAGAATGCCCTCCTAGCCTGGACAGCGTAATTTTCTGGGAGGTTCTGTTGTTGCTTATGCAAATCCCAGACTCTACAGCACTGATCTACCGGTTCTCTTCGTTTCTCCTGCACTTCAGCTTAAATAACAACTGTTACCATGCTAAAAATCCTAGATCTAGATTCCTATTATTTGATAATTATTTCATTACATTGAAATACCCAAGTAATTACTGAAGTAGTCTACACAAATGATGCTGCGAAATAAATCTAAGTGCTAAAACAATCTGAACAAAATACAATGAAAAACAACCAAATTGACACAGTTATTTTTGGACTAAGTTCCCGGAAAAACCCAACTTGGGAAAACCGGTGCAGCAAATCTGAAGATTTGTATTATTAAGTAGCAGAATCTTGAATACAACTAGGGTGCCAACATCCGACAAACCCTTTAGAGAAATCTAGATAGCAAAAATGACTGTGAGAGATACCTCACTTAGCAAGTCTCCTGCTAATCAAAACAACACTGATGAAGCCCTCACTACCTCTGCGTGATTGCTTACGCTGGATCTGCATAAGCTTGCGTAGGCAAGCTAGAGGGACTGTGTCACCCCTTCCTATAGCTGATTTGGCTAATCTTAAGTTGGATCTTGGCCCTCCTGGCTCAGAACCCCAACCTCTATCTTTCTCTGGACTGACTCCAAGAGACACTGCACTGGCTCTGCGTGATTCTCAGCAGTAACTATGTCACCCTAGCCAAAAGCTACGTTGTCTCTCTCCTACATTAATGCTGCCTCTCTCTGAAATGTATTCTTGGCCCTCCTGACCAATCTCTGCTTCTGCCCCTCTCCGGATCTGATCACTGAATCAAATCACTTAGCAAACCCAATCCTAGTGATTTGTTCTTGATCAAAAGTTGTGTCTCCTCACACAAATTCGAAAATGCTCAATAGCTCAAGTGACAAGTGTATTTTCCATAGGCCCCTCACCGTCCTTATAATCTTTCATTGACTCTTCAACGGCCAAGATTAAAACATAATCAAGAGCTAAGATTAACTTGGAGGTGATGCATGACTTTATCTAGAAGATTCACACTTGATTTAATTAATACACTTTAATTAATCAAATTCCCTAAGTTTAAACTTAGGAAAACATTAAAAAATGATTAATTAATTTAATTAAATCATCTCTAAGTGGAATTTTCCAAAACCATTTCTGGGTTTTATGGAATACATGTGTCTTAGCCTATATACAAAATTACAAGGCTAGAGCACATCTGATGCTACCATAAATCAACAACATTTTCCTTGCTGATCTAGCCCTCCTAGCTTGGATTGCGCACTTCACTGGGAAATCGATCTGTTGCTTATGCAACTCTTTGATCCCCAGCTTTTGCTTCAACGTTGGATCTACTGGATTTGTTCTTTGCTCCTCCTACACTCAGCTTAAATGAGCTCAAATACCATGTGAAAAATTCCTAGATCCGGAATTCTATTGCAGAAACTAGAAGATATTCACCTAATTGTTAATTTTAACTTAACAATTTATTTGCAATTTCCTATGGCAAACACTGAATACATCACACCGCAACCTTCACAAATAAACTACGATAAAAATACAAGTGCGGAAACAAAACTGAACAAGTATAGATCACACACACATCTGACACAATAATTTTTAGACCAATGTCCCCGGAAAAACCCAATGCAGGAAAACTGATGCAGCAGCTGAGGATTTATATATTATGTAGCAAATTTTTCTAAGTACAAGTCTATGGTAGACAGATCTATCAAATCATGAATAGAAATTGACAAGAAAAATCTTGTGATAAAAACCTCACTACTCCACGATAACACGGCACTAATCAACACCCAAAACAGACTGTTGTGTGCTACCTCTGCGCGGTGACTGCGTCACTCTGCACAGTCTCTACGTCACAGCTACAGTTGCCCTCTATCTCTGCTGGTTGGAAACTACGGCATTCTGGCCTCCATAAAATTTCGTTGGGATCTGGCACTGGCCCAACACAGCCTCCTCAGCAAAAATACGACTTCCCTTCAGGCTCTACGCAATGACTACATAAGCTATGTGTCACTAGCTTTGTGTTGCTACTGTGGCTCTCACTGCGTCCTATGTTACGTACTCTCAGGATCAGGAATACCTCCAACTGGAATTACTACCCCTCTCTGCAAAAGATCTCTCGATCAAAGTTTCTCCCTGAGCACTGCTCACTAAAGAAATCGATCTCTTGATCCTTACTTCGCCAAATGTATTTTCCAAATGACCCTTAAGCCATTCTTATAATCTTCTCATTGAAACATCAAAGACCCAAATTAGATTTCTAATCAATGGCTAAGATTAACTTTTAACTTGATCCACCTTTTCTAAAACATTCACACCCATATTCTATTAATTCACTTTAACTATTTTATTTTCCTAAGTTTAGACTTAGAGTCCCTTTAAAAATAATTAATTATTTAAATAAAATACAATCCGGGTGGACTTTACCCAAATGATTTATGAGTTATCTGGAATACATGTGTCTAAGCCTCTCTGCAAATTTTGAGACTTGGAGCACATCCGACTATCCCAAATCAACAATGAGGAGCAAAAACTAGAGAGAGAGCTTGTTTGGCAGTTGCTTGAGGACAAGCAACGTTTTGGTGGGGAGGGCTGTGATATTCCCACTTGGCAATATTGCTAAGGGAAATATCAATCTTGCCCAATTTTGTCTTATTTCATGTTTTCACTTAGGAGACGTGGGTTCAGGGGCCCCACATGAATTTTGGGATTAAGTAGGGACCCAAACATTAGGAAGGAAGGAAAATATTGCAGCTCTAGTGGAGCGTGGGAGATACCCCATGGAAAATTACGACCCACAAGTGGAATACGCTCTCATTGGAGCGAAGTTTGTGGCGGGAAGTCGAGTTCGGCCCACATGGGCATTTTGGAGACTCTTTGACAAAAAGAGAAAGAGACCCTCATTTGGGTCATTCATGATCATTTGCAAAATTGTCTTTGACAAAGCATGCTTGAGCTGAAGCCAAGTCTACAAGTGTTGTTCAGCACACGAGTGTTTCCGAGTGAAAACCTCAACCCTTGCTTCGATTGACTTCGAGTGCCCGCCCAAGGAGGGAGTCCTACCAATTCCATTTCGTACCATCAGTAAGGAACTCGAGTTTGTGGAGGGATTCAACAGTAGCAGCGCAGTGATTGCGCAACGCTTGGAGGAGCCACACTCGGTTGTTGAGGAGAGAAGGGAGTTTGGGCCTGAGACTTGAGGAGTCTGAGGAAGTGATTTGAGGGAGATTACAGTCATTTTTCAAACTTTTTGCAGCAAGATTGACAGGTGGGTCGAATTACCCGGCAATAGAGCCATTCAGAGAAAAGACAATTGAAATTCCAAGGTCAACCATTGGTCAATTCCTTCGTGGGTTATTTTGGGTATTTTGTGGAGAGGTCGTCATTAATTTTGCTGAATTTTCTGGGCAGATTTGAGAGGTCAAACAAAGATCCTAACTCAACCAGCAATTAGAGGAGCTAGGGGAAATTGGGTCGAAATTTCAGGGCCAACATTTGGCCAAACCCTTTCTGGGTTTTGGTGGGTTATTGGAGGAGAGACCGAGGTAAATTTCCCGAAATTTTTTGAGCACCAGAAGAGGGTAAAATCAACCATTCTTTACAGCCCATTCAGAGAAAAGAGGGTTGAAATTCCAAGGTCAACCATTGGCCAATTCCTTCGTGGGTTATTTTGGGTATTTTGTGGAGAGGTCATCATTAATTTGGCTGAATTTTCTAGGCAGATTTGAGAGGTCAAACAAGGATCCTAACTCAACTAGGAGAAATTGGGTCGAAATTTCAGGGTCAGCATTTGGCCAAACCCTTTCTGGGTTTTGGTGGGTTATTGGAGGAGAGACCGGGGTAAATTTCCTGAAATTTTTTGAGCACCAGAAGAGGGTCAAATCAACCATTCTTTACAGCCAGCAGTTCAATTTTTGGGTGATCAGTATAGAGCCATAGAGGGGAGAGCTACGCAGCAGTTGGGGCACTTGCTTTCATCACTTGGGCTTTGCTAGCTTGCCTTGGGCAAGCCTAGATGCACACTTTCCAAATATCAGATTGTAACCCCATGATTTTATAATAATTTTATAATAAAATGGCTTAGAAATGGCTCCATATTAGGTGTTTGATTTGTGTGCAAATTTTATGTGTATTTTTTGCTATGTTTGCTTTGTGTGTCATTGTATATTTCCGTTAGGAATATTACAGTTACATTGCAAATTATGTATCCAATACATGACAAGAGGGGTTTCAGGTTCAAATTCCATCTAGCTAAAATCTATGGCAGAGAAGTTGGGATTGTAAAAAATCTAGTTGCACATGATGCAATTAATGCAAATGAAATAAAGAAACAAAAGACAATTGCAAATAAGGCCAAAAAAGCAACTAGAGCTTCAAGAGTATCTACCACTGAGGGTAGTGGGAGGGGCTCCACAGCTACACTTGTTGAGAGGTCCTCATCTTTTTTTGTTCCATAAACCAAGGCTGGAGCACAACCATCCATCAAATAAATGATTAAAAAAAAAGTGAAAAGAAAGAAGCAGATAGGGTAATGGGGAGGTGTATTTTCTGGAGTGACTTCTCAGCATCATAGAAAACAATCCATTTTGGGCACTAATATGTGATTTCATTGCTATTGTTGGCCTAGGGTATAAAAGCGCTACATATGATGAGTTGTGGGAGGGCAATCCTTCAAGAAAAAAGGAAATCAGATCTAGATTGGAAGAGTTGAAGTAGTCATGGGAAGTCATTGTATGCTCAGTCATGTCTAAATTTCTAATAGTTAGATAGATAAGATGTAATATCCCCAAAGGGAAATAACCAGTAATACACAGAAATATGCCAGACAGATATAGAAAATACAATGCTGGAACCAGATCATGGAACAAGTACACATAGAATGCCAGAAAACTAAGCCATTTTATTAATCTGAAGGTACATAGAGAGGAGTACAAGATAATCAGAATGAGTGCACCTATCCTTGCCCTAGGCAAGTGGAGACCCTCTCAGAACAAATGATGGCTGCAAATAAGGACAGCGTCCTAGCTGGCTGAAGAGCTGCTATGAAGAGCTGCTGCTGGACTGCAATGGAACTCCAACTGAAGACTGGAAGATGGCTGATCTCAATCCTCCAAACCCTCACCAATGAAAACGTTGTCTCTGCTAGTGACAGCGCAGAAACAGATGGAGTGCTAGTCACAAAACCTCCAGATGAATAGATCAGCCTCTCAAGACTAGGAATGCTGGAAAACGCTGTCAAGGCCCACTCACATGATCATGCTCATCAGATCAGCGTCCTATATGCTCAGATCTACTGGATCTGAAGCCTCCAATCCAGATCTGCGTCCTCCTAGCTCAGATCTACTGCTATCTCTTCAGATCTATGCTGGATCTGCCAATATCCCCTCAAATCTGCAACCTCCAAGGCTGGATCTGATGTTATCTCTTCAGATCTAGGCTGGATCTGTCAATATCTCCTCAGATCTGCAATCTCCCAGGCTGGATCTAATCTTATCTTTCCGGATACGCACCCTACGAGAACTAGATCTGCCAATATCTCCTCGGATCTGCAACCTCAAAGGCTGGATCTGATGTTATCTCTTCAGATCTAGGCTGGATCTGCCAATATCTCCTCAGATCTGCAATCTCCCAAGCTGGATCTAGTGCTACCCCTCCAGATCTGCAACCTACAGAACCAGATCTGCAAATATCTGCTCAGATCTACAATCTCCAAGGCTGGATCTATCACTGTGCCTTCGGATCTGCGTCCTTCTTCCCAGATTACGACTGCGTCCTTCCTCCCAGCAGGCGTCTGCCTTCTAGATGCAACGCGACCACAAGAAGGGCTTCTTCCTCTCCAAATCTCCACGAAGCTACCAATTCCCATGAGCGAAGGATGTTACTCGGGAAAATAACCTTGCACTAGAAGCGAGCACTCGAGGGGGTCCCAAAGCCAAGGGTGAAACCGGCTCTTACCGAGCGAGCACTCGAAGTCCCAGAGGCTGAGGTTCAAGGGTGAGATCTCGACCGGAGACACTCGGTTGCACTAACGATCTTTGTGACCAAGCCCAAACAGCCGCGTCTTAGCAGACAGAAGTCTAGCTCTCAATATCAATCTCAAATCAACAATGCCAAATGAGGTGAGAACCCCACCTTTTATAGTGCTAAACTCCCTCCAAAACCTTGACTGCGTCCTTCACTCTCCTTGGCCTGCGCAGTTAACCTTGGGTCAGCCTGATGCCTCCCCTTCATACTCATGTGGACCCCCAAGGCCCCCTCTTTAAGTTATAACGTCAATCAACTAGGAAAAACACTTTATTTGTAAAGTGAGGTGACTAAAGTGAGGTAACCCCTCTTATTTCTCACTTTATTTATTATTTCTAGCTAAAGCGGCAAAATTAAACAAAAATGAAATATTCCAATTAGCAAAGCTAATTGGGAATATTACATAAGAAGGGTAGGACCCTTCTAAATTTCTTGGTACATTGTCCTAGGGGTACTATGCTCTTCAAATCAATGGATGCATCTGCACATGTAAAATATGCAACATTGCTCTGTGAGTTGTTGGATGGGTTCCTCCTAGAGATCGATTAGCCTAATGTGGATATTTCGAACTCCATGTGCTACACATTTTATTGATTTGATGCCTGAGGATATGGCAAAACTTCCCTTCATCAAGGAGGTGATTAATCGGGCTAGGAGCATCCCCAAGTTCATATATAACCATGCTTTCATTCTTAGCCTCAAGAGGAAATGCACCAGAAATAGGGAGTTGCAATATCCTACAATCACACACTTTGCAACCAACTTCCTTACTCTTTAGTCTTTGCTTCAATGTTAGTTTTAGTTGAAGCAAAAGTTTGTTTGTGATGAGTGTCATCCATGTACATATAGCAAGAGAGATGATGGCAAATCCATTGCCAAATGGGCGTACACTAACCACTTATGGGAATGAGTGGAACAAGTGTTCTAGGTTAGTGAACCTTTAGTAAAGGTTTTGAGATTGGTTGATGGCGACAAGCCTGTAACGAGCTATCTATATGACACCATGAATGGGGCCAAAGAAACTATCAAATCTTTTTATGTGGGCAAGGGTACTCCTAGGCTTAACAAACAAATGATGTTGTGGAACTTAATGATCATCGATGGACCGGAATGCTCCATCGACCCATTCATGCAGCGACACTTTTCCTCAAACCCACATTTTCCTAGAAATGCAACTTCAATTTTGATGGAAGGGTCGCATACTAGTCTTCGTATGATGGTACTTGATGTCAAGGTTCACAGCACAATCAATCACAAGATAGAAAGGTATCGAGAGGGTACCAGACATAGTAACATAGGTACCGCTCCCAGCCATTGGAGAGCACGTACCCCACGCTCCCCCGCTCTTGGGAGCTTGGGAGCTTGTAGGAAACTTTCCAAAATTGTCGAGAGCTTCAAAGGGTACTTTGGCTTTTTGGGAGCTTCACTACAACAAATTTTGATGTTCTGGGTACTTATTTTGAGCAGATTTTCACCTTTCGGGAATCGGGTACCTATTTTGAGCAGATTTTCACCTTTCGGGTACCTATTTTGAACAGATTTTCACCTTTTGGGTACCTATTTTGAGCATAGAAGGTACCATTTGTTTATTTCATAAGTGATACATGATAGGTCAGGGGGCTGGACTGCGTGGGCTCTATAAAGCAACAAAGATGTGGAGATCTACCAAAGATTTCAACAAAATGTATACAGTTGCCACTCATTCCTTGGCAGTTTCTGTTGCAAATCTTGAAGTTCAACAATTGCAAATAACTCTACTTTCTTGAAGCCTATCTTGAAGCTTTAATGATAAGATTCAACAAATTACAATGATTGTCAGAGTAGCATGTTAGTCAGTTTCATTTTATAAATTTCCAAACTTAATTTCGAAACTGAATATAATATAGTGTTGCACGAAATCACATAATAATCAAGTAATAATAACCTTTTTTTCGGTTTAGGAGTTCCACATGTTTCTTTACTGGCATGGAATTTCATTAGCAAGTTGTTGATGGATTAATACTTTGATTTTTACTGGCACTGTTTCGAAGTTCAATCTTTTACATATTTCAATGAAAGATGGAATCTACAGGGTGGAATTTAATTGGTAAGTTTTGGATGGAAATAAATAAATTATTTTATTTTTATTTTTAATATATTATATTATTGTCGCTCCCAACTTGAAGTTTCCTGTAAATTTGAGCAAAGCTTATAGTCGTACCGAATACTTGTTCCCCCGTACCCGAAGTACCCGCGTACCAGAAACTCGTGCAACATAGGTACCAAACGATTTGGCTTTGATAATGCTACTAGTGGAACCAACACTTTGATGCCAAATAAGTCATTAAAATTTCACTAGTGCTTTATTTGAAAGTTTAAATATGGTTTTTTATTTTCTATTTTCCATTTTAATGAAATGTAATATAATTCACTTGTTTCCCGGATGCGGGTGTACAGATGGAATGCTAATGAGATGGGACAGAGGCGTGGCGAGTCATGCCGACACCTGCTCGTCCAGTACGCAAAGTTAATTTGCCCTCCGCACGACAGCGTGCAGCATTTATACACTGCTCCTACCGAGGTCATGGGATCAGAAAATTTCAGCTTTCACTTGATCTCCTCAGCGACGGCTCCGGCCTTCGAGTGCTCTGGCTCGATTCACATTAAAGGAGCAGTTATGAAGGTTGATCTCCTATGCGTGAGAAGGATGGATATGGTTTGAGTGGGCGCTGAGCATTCAAAGGATTGGTACCATACGCGCCGGGTTATATGTCACCTGGCCTCGGCTTTCATTCTCGTCTGCATTGGTGTCGTTGGTCGGTATTTTCATCACTGGGAGAGGGTCTGTCGGCTGGAGTTGTGTTATGTGCAGAGTGTAGCTCTGACTCCCCAGTTCCCCGAGGGTCTCCTTCCGATCTCTGGCCTCCCTCCACAGCCTTTTAGCTCTGTCTTTGCTACTCTTAGGTATCTGCCGACTCTCACTATGCTTCGGCTACGACACCGTATGTGGAGCCGACGAGGAGGCTCCAGGGGACGCCCCTCCAGGGGTCACTCCAGCCCATCCTCGATCTCGCCTTCCTCGTCCAGTGGCCCAGGCACTGGCCATTACCCTCGGACTCGTAGTGGAAGGGGGCGCATTCATGGCGTCCATCAGAACCGGAGCTCCCAAGTGCCGCGTCCTCGGGCCACCTTGGTCCCCACCTCAGGCTCTGCGCGTTTCATCTTTGACAGTGCCCTCACTCGACCTCGGATCACAGCGATCTTCTCGGTGGTCTTTCTTGAGGAACACCAGCCTGGGGAGTCCAGCTCGCAGCCTACGGTTCCTGCTGCGGAAATCGGCCAGTTCTCGAATATCAACTTGGAAAGTGGTCAAGCTTCGGTGCAGCCTCCTTCGTTCCTTGCAAGCTTTGTTCAGGCTGAAGACAAGGCCCCAGCTGAACCAGGTCCCTCGGCCTCTGAAGAAGCGCTCACCCGTGATATGCAAGCCTTTGGATGGTGCCGAATAGTGGAGGAGTCTCCCGACGATTAATGGGTTTGTTGCTTGTTTGTTCTTCCATTCCTGCTGCCCAAACTATTGGGTCTATCTCTGTTCTGTTGGTTGTGGAATTTTTTTGGTGTCTTTTTGTACATCTCTGGCTCAAAGTAAACTCTGAAATATCTCACTATGTTCCCCTGCGTGGGTTATGGCAATTCTCTCTGCTTCTTCTTAAAAACTCTGCCTCTAAGGCAGTAGTCTCTGACTTCGGTCTCGTTGTAATATTATCCCTTTGTTAATAGATCAGTTTTACTTAGAAAAAAAAATATAATTCACTTGTTTTCTTATTTGTTGTACATGTTTAGTGGCAAAACTACGATTTTATAGAAATTTGCCATCAAAATCTTCAGTTAAACTCGAGATGTGAGTGCAATTGGAGTATATATGAAAAAATACACCCAAAGAAATGCAACAAGTTAGAACTTCAAACTTGAACAGAGCAATTACAGTTATTGTAATTTATGACCCTCAAGACTCGTATTTTTATGACCCTCTCACAAGTAGTTCTCATGCCTCAATGACTTAGTGTATGTCCATTACAACCTTCAACTATGGACGAGGGAAATCAACAAAACACAGAATGTGGATGCCATTTCCTTGAACAATATTGATGTATTGTCTAAGTGGAGGGTGGAGTGTGAACAACCTATCATGGAGGAGGCACCTAGATGGTTAGAAGAGAGACAAGCATATAGTAGGAGGAGAAAGAGGAGTATGACGAGGGGAGGAGGGGTGAGGAGGATGTGCCAGTATCAACAACAACTCTATCTGTTTAAGGAGGAAAAAAAAAAATTTAATAGTTATGTACTTTTTTATGTTTGTCAAATTTTTTTTCAATCTTTTCGTTAATTTTTTCAAAATAATGTTTTTAGACCCTCAGACTTTTTGCCAATTTTTATTTCTGAACATTGGTGTGGATATTGTGAATTTTCTAATACCATGTCTGATTTGATTTAATCTTTTTTTGAAAACTACAGAAAATAAGCACTAGTAATTTAACTTTATATAAAATTTGCAATTGAAAAATAAATGGAAAAACAATCACAAAACACAACAAAAAATTATGCCTAACATATTATTTTTCACTTTCAACTACTCAAGAAAACTAGGGCCTCCATTAATAAGAAAATTAACCCACAAAGAATACACAAAAAATACAGCAATTCAACCTAGCAACTAGGCCCCCACTCAAAAATTCGACTTGTGCCTATGTGAGCTAATTTACACAATTTCAGCCCACCTACTGCAACTTAGCCTCCTCACAAATTTGGTATAAACCCTCATATCCACCCCAAATTCATGACCAACCTACTAGAACTCAACCTCACAAGTCTAGGCCCTCTTGTGTGCTCAACCTACAAACTTGTGCTCCAAAATTTTTGTAGCTACACAAATTTCACCTCTCTTCAATCTTGAGTCTTCCACTCAGTTGAGAAAATCGTTCTCCCAAGAATCATGTGTCTTCACCTCTCCCTAAGGCTTCTTTTATAATTTCTCATTGAGCTAGATCTCAAACCCTAGATCTCCTAAGTAATGGATGGCTAGGATAGAATCTCAAGTCTCACTTGAGATCAACAGTTGAGATAAGATCTAGATCACTTGAATAAATTATTTATCCTTGGAAACTTAGCTCAATCATCATTAATGAATAAATTAATTAATGTACTTTTCCTAAGTTAAACTTAAAAAAGAAATTCTAAAGTCACTTACTCCCATTGAGCAAGAACCTAAAGAGGCAATTTGACATCTTCTCATGCTGGACACCTAGCCTATGGAAAATCACCTATCAGAGCTATTAACATCAACACTCCCTCTTAGCAAGTAATTAAGTTGCACAAAATGCCAAAACGTCTGAAAATTTCTGAAACTGGTACTATTGGAAACGTCATCCTCGAAAAATATGATGATTCGAGCGACGATTCCATTTTTCTAGGATGTCACTTCCAACTGTACCTATTGCAAAAACTTGTATATATATATATATTGCAGGGGGACCCATCCCCACCAAAATTGATGGTGTTTCCTACGTCCCGAAGATCCGGGTACTTTGGAACTCGTCGAAAACTTCACCAATTGGTTGGGGACTCCATCGAGGACTTGGGGACTTCCAAGTCGTCCCCGAGCTGTCCCTCAAGAAATCAGGGGCTTTTCAGGGGACTTTAGGACGTCCCCCAATATCATGCACATTAAACTCTAAAAAAATTTAAATTAAATATTAAAAAATAAATAAAAATTGTAAACCTAAGTTCTAAACTTTAAAGTCAAAAAATAAAAATAAAACAAATTTTGAAACCTATACCCTATCGCAACCTAAACCTATAGACTAAACTAAAACTATCACATACACACTAAACTAAACCTACCGCACATTACACACTGCACTATACGGCGAGGACTAAGGTAAACACTATTACAGAGACTCAGTAACGAAGGTAAATGCAAGTTGCGAAGGTTGCAGGTAAACATTGAATTGAGTGAAGGTTGCAGGTAAACACAGGTTGCGAGGGTTGCAGGTAAGATTCGAGCAAAGTCTGAAACGATGGGCGAAGGCAAACGCTAAACAGAGAACTCCATTCACGACAGTAAAGGTAAACAAAGCCGAGAGAACTCAAGCAAAGGTTGTAGGTGAGGTAAGAGTCTGAGACTCTTAATTTGAGATTTATAATTAAATTTTAATGACTTATTCATGTTTACAATTTATAGTCACTATACTCCATGAATGAATTTGCCTTCAATTTGAACTTGTCTCTTTCTCCATGTCTGTGACAAACCTTTTCTTGGCATGAATCTTTGAAATTTCCCTATGCCACAATCACCATGACTTTAATACCATGTTAAATATATGCAAGAGATAAGCAAGAGAGACTAGCTGAGGGATAAGATGATATATCAATGTGCTACTAAATTACTAGTGGCGTTGTCTATACCCGTAGAAAGTTCCATTATTCATTTTAGGAACCAATCAACTAATTCCCTATATACATTGACATAAACATCATTTATTATATATAATTTATTTCACTTTATGAACTTACTTTTGTACATAATATTTGTTACTCCTAAAATAAACATTACAATGGCTAACTCATCTTGAACGCTTAATGTTATAAGGTAAATAGATGGGATGATAATACTCTGTGTTATGCAAATAATAATGATTCTGAATGATTATGATATACATTACAATGATGACAAATCTCGCAAGGTTCTTAATTTCTAGGCTCTTAATTTTGGATTTATAATTAGTTTTTTTACTTTTAGTCTTTAACGTTTAGTTGCTATTTAAATTTTCAAATGATTCATCGTGCATTATAGAATGATTATGTAGACAGTAGTAGAGCAGGCTAATAGTACTTATGTTCTTGACAATGGGAAATTATGAAGAGAATTGTTTGTGTGATGCACAATGATGATTAGATAGTATTAGACTTCAGTAATTTATTTTGTAATTTGAATTTCAAATTTAGTAATAGTTCTAATTTTTATATTTTAATTTAGCATTCATGTTTATGCTGAATTACTAAATTTTGTTTTAACTTTAATTTTTTAATAAATATAAAAATTAGTTGTCGCATTGTCGTCCCCAACCTAGCGTCCCCTAAAAATTTGTGGGTGTGCTCTAGTCGTCCCAAAATATCGCTCCCCTATACCCCCGTCCCCATAACCAGTGTAACATATATGTGTGTGTGTGTGTGTGAGAGAGAGAGAGAGAGATAATGATTCGAGCGATGTTTCCGTTTTTTGAGGATGACGTTTACAACCGTACCTATTTGACATTTCGGCATTTTGTGCAACTTAGTTTCTTGCTAAGAGGGAGATTTGATGTTAATACTAAATAGCACAAATGAAAGAATGAGACACAAATGACATTTTAGAAGGAAAACCAAGTCTATATTAATTCTCAAAGATGATTACATGATGCAAAAATCCAAAATTAGCCTTTATAGATGGGGCTATACGTTGAAGGTTCCAAAATCAGCCTTTATACATGAGCCTAACAGAAATAAAACATGAACGAGACAAATATTGACTACATATTAGTAATCATAACAATCCTCATACTCATCAACAAAAATATCCCAAGATGCTTGTTCAGTGGAAGAGGCAATTCTACTAGTACTTCCAACTCCGCTTGAACCACTAATAATATCAAGAGCAGCAAGAGAGAGCTCTAAGTGGTTTTTTTTAATGAAAATAGCTTAGAAGTGAAATCAAATTTACAAAAAATGTTTAATTAAGCATTTTTGGGCCATAGAAGTGACCCATGCCCTTCTTGGCTGCTTGAGCATGCCCGAAACATCTTAACTCATTGAAACATGCGTTTTTGGATGAATGTGAAATGTCATACGGTATGACCAACAGTGTTTCACTGTAGTTTCAGCTGAGTTTCAACATTTCAGTATGTTTCTAGTACCAGTACACCGCGCAGGAAGGCATTTCATGCAACATATGCGAGAAAGGCATTCTGCACCACCCTCGACATATCTCTGTAGAAAACAAAGTTCCCATTCACTAGGGGGCTTGGAGAGAATATTTACGACTTGATCACTTGTGGATATGTACTAAAGCTTTACAGCTCCCTTTTGGACCCTGAATCTGATGTAGTGTCTAATCTCTATGTGCTTGGACCTATCATGAAACACTAGATTATCAGAAGGCTTGATGCAACTCTAATTATCATAGTGACTCACTATCGAAAATATACTCCACCTCTAGTGAACTAAGTCCCATGGAAGACTACTCCTTGTTGAACCATGAGATCACAGCTAAACAAACTAAAACAACACTGAGAGGTGCTCTTCCTGTCCACTACACTCCAATCCCAATCTACGTTTGTATAACACACTAATTATACTCCACCACTCCTGACATATCTAAGCCCATATTACATTGTACCTCATAGAAACCTGAGCACATGCTTCGCTTCCACCTAATGAACCCTCCTCAAGTCCACTATAAACTAGCTCAGTGTGTTCACATCAAAGCATATATCTGGCCTAGTGTCAAAACAATCAGTTGTCCATACAATGTGGGATCCACCAACTCAAGCTCAAAAGCATTCATCTCCCTCAAGTCGATAATCATGGGTGTCAACATAGGCCTGCAATCCACCATCCCAAATCTCTTCAAGACTTTAATTGCACACTTCTCCAACCCAAGAACGACCTCACTTGTCTGTTGCCACACCTTTAATCCCAAAAAGTAGTGCAGCATGTCAATGTCCTTCATCTCAAACTCTACAGTTATGTCTCTCTTGCACATCTTTATAAACTTCCTTGACACTGTAAGAAAGGGGTCATCCACATATAGTACCAAAATTAGTGGATCGTCACCAACTACTATGTAGTACAAGTTGGGATCCACCTCACTCTTGGGGAAGCACATGCCTAGCAAATACCAAACAATCCTTGAGTAACACGCTCTAGGTGCCTATTTGAGACCATATAGCGCCTGCAAACATGGAAATCCCTCCCATGCACCTCAAAACCCTAAGGTTGCTCGATATAAACCTCTTCCTAGATCACACCATTGATGAAGATTGTCTTCACATCCATCCGATGTATCCTCCACCCCATCTCTGAAATAATAGACATAACCCTAACATAAGTGTATCTAGAAACTGGGGCAAATGTCTCCTCATAATCCACTCCCTCCTTCTAAGAGAACCCTCTTGACATGAACCTAGCCTTGTACGCATCTACAACATGTTTGATCTTGAAGATCCATCTCAAACTCACAATTGATTTCCCCTCTGGCATAGGCACAATATCCCATACATCGTTCTTCATAATGGAATAATACTCTTCCATCATGGCATCCGACCAAACCTATTGGTTTACTTCCTCCCTAAAGCTGGAAGGCTTGGAATCACTAATGTTACTCATTAGTACCATGTAGCTAGAAAACTTATATAATGGTTTATTCTCCCTAAAATTCCTCCTAGGAGACTCCACATACTCAAGTGTTTCTTAGAGTCTACTCAAGTCATATGAACCTCCTACTAACAGAACTAGAAGGTGCCTCTTATTCCTCCTCCTAACTCAAAGACTGAACACTTGTTGTTGTTGTTTTTGGACTCTCCTCACCATTTGGAGCCTCTCACTCTCAATCATCTGCCACTACTGGTATGGTATCATGTGACTTCCTCAAGGCTCTATGCTCATCACATCTCACATCCATGCTCACCACAGTCTTCCCCTATGACGGAATGCACACTGTGTATGCCTTGGAAGTCTCACTATACCTAACAAAAATGCCCTTCTGCCTTGAGGAATCCAATTTTGACCTCTTCCTTTATGGTACATGGATATACACCAAACACTCAAAGATACAAAAATACCTCACCACCAATTTCACTCTTGTTGACACCTCCTCAAGATTCTTGTCCCCCAAGACCTTATGAGGACTCCTGTTTTAAATATAGATTATTTTTTTGCATGCTTCTACCCACAAGAACATGGGAAAATCCTAATCATGGATTGACCATGGCTCTATTCTTCCTTTTAGTAACCCCATTATGTTGTGGATTGTAAGGAGTTGTCATCTCATTCTTGATGCCTACCTCTTTGCAAAATTCTTTGAACTCATTAGAGGCATACTCACCCCAATTGTTCGATCTAAGAACTATGATCTTCTTTCCAGTCTAGTTTCCATGAGTCTTGAACTCTCAAAACCAAGTAAAGACCTCTTCCTTGGTCTTCATGAAGTATATCCAAGTCCTCATTGAAAAATCATCTATAAAGGTTACAAAACAGTTGTACCCACTCAAAGACCCTATTGACTAAGGACCACACACATCAAAATGTACTAGATCCAATCCTTTGGACCTGGAATCATTGCTTGGGAAAGTAGTTTTTGCATACTTGCAAGTGTATACCCTTTATAAACACCCTTCATAATATAGGCAAAGCCTTGTGATGCAAATGTGTCATCCATCTATGCCACAACTCACACAAATTGTCACTGCCATGAACCAAAGCATGGAGCAACTAACCATTTAGCAAGTACAAGTTACCTTCTCTCCTCCCAATTACCTAACTTATGCTCAAACTAGGAAATCTAGGCCTAAAAAATAGTTATCACTCTCAAATGAAAACCTTAAAACCCTTGTCCTTGTCGAGCGCGACCCAACTTGGTCCAATTTTGGTCAAAGACTTTGCATTTTGAGGAGCGAAATGTGTGGTACCGCGAAGTTATATTTACCGCGTGGTGTTCTAGGGGCTTCGAGGTGGGTCAAAGTCCTTCATTTTGTAACCGGTATTGGGATTTTATTTGATTATTTTGTCGATCCCATGGTATGTGGACCATGGTGTTGTAGCTATGTAATGTTATTTAAAGCGACGTAATGCTAGATCATGAGGTAGTAGATTGCAACTCTCTGGTCAAGAGCTAGTTCATATCTATCTTTTGTAGTGAAGGAAAGGCTTTGCAGCTGAGTGCGCAGAGACCTTGGAAGAGTCTGTAGCTTAGTGCACAGACCACCTGCAATTTCATGCGCAGGTCAAGAAGTTGAATGTACTGAAAAGATTCATCTTAATAAAGAAGAATAAGTTTTGGGCAATATTCTGTATTTATGTGTATTGTTATGTTTTCTTTTTGTCTGTGGATGCGAAGCACAAATTGCTCGTAAATGTTATGATAGCGCAGTTTATATTGTTCTTTGATATGCTTATGTTAAACTGAATTTGACGAAGTAGGTACTCAAGTTATACAGTGCAGTAGTGATATGTATGCCAAAAGACTGAGTAAAATACAGAAAAGCGAAGTAAAAGCCACCTTGTTAAGAAATTAGGGCATTTAATTCAAATTTCTCTTCTTGATAATTACTTGTGATTTCGTTATGCTTCTTTCACTTATATCTTATCTTCGTTAGCTTATTATGTCTTTCATCAAGTCAATTATCAAAACACAAGAGACACATTAGATTTGAAATCGATAATTTAGAAATACAAAAGAACATCTATAAATACAAATTTGAGTCTCATCAATGATTACTCTATTGATATGATGATGTAGAGTAGGTAACATTAGATTTGAAATCAATAGATAATTTGTAAACACAAAAGAATAATTGTAAATACAAAAATTAGTCTCATTAATAATTACTCTATTGATATGATGATGTGTTGAGGAATTAGGGCATTTAATTCAAATTTCTCTTCTTGATAATTACTTTTGATTTCACTATACTTCTTTTACTTAGATCTTATCTTTGTTAGCTTATTATATCTTTCATCAAGTCAATTATCAAAACACAAGAGACACAAAGTTTAGGCTCTTCAAGCAAGGGCCAAAACCTCTCCCTCTTGGAGAGGAAAACCCGAAAGCAATTCTTCTTATAGATCTTCAATTGACAAGTACCAAGACCATAGCACAGACCCTTGACTTCAATATGCCTCCAAGACCTTGTCACTGCTCCACTAGGCTTCTTATGTCGATCTTCTTTTTTGCATTGCTTTTCTCCAGGACTAGGAAAGCTCGGTTCCTAGTGATCTTCCTTTCTGCTTCTTCCTTGAACTGTCCTTGGCCTCCTAGAGATTCCTTCTAGACCCTTCTTCATACACACTAGATGTCCAATGTTAAGGTCTCTTTCTTGTAAAAACCTTTCTTCTTATAGTGTATATCTTCGGCCTCTTCCTGAAGTATCTTGCTCTCCTTAGTCTTCAATAGTCTCCTTTTCTTCAATCCAAGAGTCTCCGCCCTTCGATCTTCCTTCAGCTCCCTTTTTTCCTTAATGATTGCCCTAAACCGAACTGCAATAACCTAGAAACAGTCTTCCACCTTCACTATAATCACAGAGGTAGCAGTGCAGCCCTAGAATGAATATGAGAGACTCTTACACTCTATTATATAGTACTCTTCTTCGTTGTGTTAACCCTTGACTCTTCGTTGTATATTCCTTGAACTTCCTTGTTGTGATCCGCATCTATTATTTCAGAGATGTATGAGTTGCTTGATGGGATATGAGGCCGCAGTCCAAGCTATTTATAGGGATTGTTTACCATCCTTTAGGCTGACATGACTTGTTGAGGGTGAGTCGACTTCTTCAAGGGTGTAGGTTGACATTTTCAAGGAGATCTTTTCATCATATTTGAGCCGACTTTCTTGGAACGATTAGAAAAGGTCTTGGAGCATATTTTACATCAATAATTATCCTTTACAAGTGTAAAAATACTTCATATACATGGCTCTAAATTATACATTTATGACAAGATGACAAACCCCTAAAGACATCAAGAAGAAGTCTTTGACCTATAATAAAACTTCCTTGCTCATGAAACCCATGAGACAAGTATTTACAAAATACATTTTATTATCTTTGTCTTCTTCACTACATAAATTCATAATTATAAGTCATTATGAATACTGAACCTAGTTACACTTTCCAACACACCCTCTTAACTAGGGAGGTATTCATAATGGTACATGGTCACTTTCAATCTAAAGAATCTCATAAGAAGAATTTGATTGGTAATCCATCTGTTATAGCATCATATTAACCAGCATTGTCATAATGCAAGGCCTTGACTAACAGCTCCATCTTATCACGAGACCATGAGCTACAATTTTGGCGAGAGCAATGATTATAGACACCATCATCATTGTCTCCAAGGTGCATACTCCACCCGAGTGTTCACCGAGTATGACCTTCTTGGATTATTCTTACTGTTGGATTCCTAGTCTTCAAAGAATATCTGTCCTTCCACAACTACTCTTTCCATGGATGACCTAAAACATCCCAAAAGAGTATCGGATGCCAAATGATTACTTAATCCTCCATTTTGTCTTCCCAGGTGAAGACTAGAATGACATGTCTATCTCTCCCTCTCAACTAGGAAGGACATATTCCACAAAGGAGTGTACTCATTCCTATATAAGGAATATTCCTAAGCTCCCTCTTGGCTTAGGAATTAGCAAGTTTCTTCCAAGTAAGAAAGTTATTACCAAGCTCCTTCTTAATCAGGGACCTGCAGCAGAAATGATAAAAACACCCAACTACTCATGAAGAACTCCTTCGTCATGAGTTTCTTTGTTGTTGAGGAGTCTTCATCTTTGGGATCTCTACATAGGGCACATATCATCCATCACTTTCAACCAAGAGTCATGTCTTCTATCTGAAAGTGATCCATCAATCTTCTCATTTGGTCTAGCTTCATGCCATGTTGCTTTCTTCTGTTCATGAGAACTCCTTTGTCATGAATTTCTTTGTTGTTGAGGAGTCTTCATCTTTGGGATCTCTACATAGGGCACATATCATCCATCACTTTCATCCAAGAGTCATGTCTTCTATCTGAAAGTGATCCATCAATCTTCTCATTTGGTCTAGCTTCATGCCATGTTGCTTTCTTCAAACCATACTTCTCTCAAGGATATTTCATCCTACCATATGGTTGTCAACCTGTGGAAGATATATTCTTTCCTTTGGCAGCAATGTGCAATGCATAAGCTCATCGGATATTAATAATAAAAAGGAACTTTTAAATCAAAAGTTACCTTAGTGATGATCTTTTACCATGACATCTTCTTGTAGGCATCAGCATCCTTTGTTTATAGATTTCCACATCTCCTAAAGACATATATTGTCAAGGGTCTCCATCTTTTCCAAACTTCTATCAGAGTCTACATATATTCCCAGGAGATTTTCTAGTCAAGTCTTCTTAGCTTCCTTGGATGTTGATTGCTTCTTTCCATGGTTGTAGTTCTCACGATCTCTTCCTTTTTCTTTCTCCACGCAATTTTATTTCATTCCCAAAAACTTCCACTATGCATTTCCTTGATAGTGTATAATCACCTCATATTCCATATGAGGACATATTATGTTGATTTCATCTAGTGTAGATCATGCCTTTTGGCAACCTATGCATTGGAGTAGTTTATGCTTTCTATTTTGATTATACTTCTAAAGATAGAAGTATACTGCCTGCAACCACATGACATAACTTCATAGCATCTAGTGTCAGCATATATATGCATGTACCTCATTCTTTTCCTTGAGTCATCTTGCAACAGGTTTCCTTAGAATGAAGAGTTTCATTCCCTTGACTTGCTTCATCAATATGTCATCAAATCCTAATCCCAAAATTTTGCAAGTTAGAAATTTGATGAAACCTTTTGCTTTCTTTCTAGCCATTGAATCCAAGGAGGATTCCATTAGAAAACGTCATCACCTGTTTCCATATTGATTATTGAATGATGACCCTTGATCTAGATGACTGCCTTCCATAAATGTTGTTTCTAGTGAGGTTCCCAAGAGCTACTTATCTCATAGCATAGTTGTCACATATGTGTTACGGACATCCTCCTATGACAAGTGCTCCTCCTTCAATGTTTCCATCATGATGCCAATTCTAAAGAGATGCATCTATCTAACATACAATGCTTCCTACCATACTATTTTACAACCGACAGATACCTCTTAAAGAGGAAGATGATCTCAATCATAATAGAGATCTTTCACTTCTTCTTTCTTAGGATTCTTTGAATCCATTTCCGGTGATATGAGATCTCTTCCTGTAATGTATGAGTCCTTTAACTTTCATTACCCTCAACTTGTCTTCTTCTATCTAGCATAGAAACCACAAGTTGTTAGATGAGGTAACTTTCTTGTCCCATTGGACATCTGTCACCATGCACATTGATGATTATCCTTTTATCATTTTTCTCAGATCTCATATCAAATCTAAGTGATATAACCTTCTTTATTGTATCTTCAAAGAATATATTTTCTAGCTTATCATATATCCTTTTGATGTCTCCACTCCTGCTACATAGGGATGAGGGAACCTTTAACTGATTTCATAAGAATTCTTTGAATCCTTTCCATATATTCAGAGGAGGCCTTTCCAATGATATGACTTCACTTTCTCTGAGGGTTATTTCTATACTCCTTTTTCATGCAAGGAATCTTGATGACCTAACCAGCTTATATATCTTCTTGCAATACACGAAGTCATTTTACCAAATTTGATTATAGAATAAAAGATACTTACTTGACATGTGAAGATGAAATCTTCACCTTTGTTAGTTTGATGGATGTATTGATGCTTCCTTGGATGATATTCTTCAAGAACTAGATCCTTGTTGTAGTGATAAGAGCTTGCCTTATAGATTTTGGAGATGATAATGCCTTCTTGCCTTCCAGATGCTTCAACTTCTATGAATGAATGTAGTTCATAAATGTTTCTAGGATCAATATGACGTGATCCTTCTTCTCTATTCTTCAGACTAATTTGCTTTGTAGATATTTTTCTCTTTGTTGATGACATTATCAGACCTTCTTTCCAAATGTGTTAAGAAACCAATTTTTTTGTGATATAAGGTGACTGAGCCTACTATATTTGATTTTTATCACCGAGATTTGTCTTACCTCTGAAGTAGCATTGTCATATAATGTCGAGACAAAGGTATACTTCACTAATCCTTCTTTGTAAAAGATGTTGAACCCATCACTGTTTTCTGAAAGGTATTTGAGCTGTTAACAGCAAGCCCTTCTTACTGTGCCAGAGATCCGATTGTTTATCTTTGCCTTAACCATTCAAAAACAGAGATATCACCGAACTATTATCTATACTCCATCACCAAAATTTCATAGGAGATTTGAACCTAGATCGAGTGTTGTCTTGACCGAGCTCCTTCTTGAGTGCCTCTTAGATGCCCTTCTTAAACTATCACCATAGCTTGGATACCATGTTGAGAAATTAGGGCGTTTAATTCAAATTTCTCTTCTTGATAATTACTTGTGATTTCGTTATGCTTTTTTCACTTAGATCTTATCTTTGTTAGCTTATTATGTCTTTCATTAAGTCAATTATCAAAACACAAGAGACACAAAATTTAGGCTCTTCAAGCCAGGGCCAAAACCTCCCTCTCTTGGAGAGCAAAACCCAAAAGCAATTATTCTTGTAAATTTTCAATTGACAAGTACCAAGACAATGACATAGACCCTTGACTTCAATATGCCTCCAAGACCTTGTCACCACTCCACTAGGCTTCTTATGTTGATCTTATTTTCTACACTGCTTTGCACCAGGACTAGGAAAGCTCAGTTCCCAGTGATCTTCCTTTCTACTTCTTCCTTAAATTGTCCTTTGCCTCCTAGAGATTCCTTCTAGACCCTTCCTCATACACACTAGATATCCAATGTCAAGGCCTCTTTCTCGCTGTAGAAGCCTTTCTTATTATAGTGTATATCTTCAGCCTCTTCCTCAAGTATCTTGCTCTCCTTAGTCTTCAATAGTATCCTTTTCTTCCGTCCAAGAGTCTCCTCCCTTGGTCTTCCTTCAGCTCCTTTCTTTCCTTAATGATTGCCCTAAACCGAACTGCAATAACCCAAAAACAGTCTTCAGCCTTCACTATAATCACAAAGGTAGGAGTACAGCCCTAGACCGAATACGAGAGACTCTTACGCAATGTTATATAGTCTTCTTCTTCATTGTGTTAACCCTTGACTCTTCGTTGTATATTCCTTGAACTTCCTTGTTGTGATCCACATCTATTATTTCAAAGATGTCCAAGTTGTTTGATGGGATATGAGGCTGTAGTCGAGGCTATTTATAGGGACTGTCTCCCATCCTTTAGGCTGCCATGACTTGTTGAGGGTAAAGCCGACTTCTTCAAGGGTGTAGGCCGACTTTTTCAAGGAGATATTTTCATCATATTTGAGCCAACTTTCTTGAAGCGATTAGAAAAGGTCTTGGAGCATATTTTACATCAATAATTGTCCTTTACAAGTGTAATAATACTTCATATACATAACTCTAAATTGTACATTTACAACAAGATGACAAACCCCTAAAGACATCAAGAAGAAGTATTTGACCTATAATAAAACTTCTTTGTTCATGAAACCCATGAGGCTTACAAAATGCATTTTATTATCTTTGTCTTCTTCATTACATAAATTTATAATTATAAGTCATTATGAAGACTGAATCTAGTTGCACTTTCCAACACAACTCGCGCAGTCCTTCAAGGCTGCAGAAACCTGGTTCTGCAACCACCCATAGCCACCTCGGTTGAGACTGCGATTTTGTTGCATATCGTTGCCAAAATCGATGTCTAAGGGTTTTGTTGGTGCAAAGTACAAGCCAAACCTGGGTCAAGCCGAAAAGAACCAACAAATGGTTCTGTGGTCGAGACCGAGATCTGTTTGATGTGGATGAGGCATCCATCAAAGAAGGAAATACAAGATTGGGTAAATAAAAAAGAACGAGAATTCGCAACTCAGGAAAACAAAAATCCGCGATTGACGATTGAAGCCTGGTTGCAGAGGTATCTTTTCACAAAAGAGCACAAGATTTTCTTCACGTTGTTTTATAATGAACTATATGAACGGATATCAAGATTGATTGAGAAAAAGACTTGTTTTAAAAACGATGAACCTACAGCGTGGAGCCCTGAATTGATAAGCGACTCAAGGATACCAAAAATAGCATCTCAAGAGCTGTTGATTTTTGGATTGACAGTATCCTGGGAGGATTTATCACCGAATTCGCAATAGACGATTGTATCTTACAACGAAGCTGAGCGAAGATTCTTCAAGGGACCGCGAGGTAAGTATCTAAATTCTTTAAAGCTATGGATTAAAAAAAAATTGTGTGAAAAGGGCGTGCTACGAATGCAATCAGATTAATGTTCGAACGAAGAGGGAATAATTCTAAACCAAGAACTCGGTTTACGTGAAGTGGAAAGTATTACATAGTAGATTGCGAACCGAATAACTTTATTGGGACTGACTACAGTCCCTTGTTAGGTGAATCTAAGAGTGAAGAAGAAGGAAGTATCCCTTGTTAGGTGAATCTAAGAGTGAAGAAGAAGGAAGTAACCCCACAACCTCGCGATATACCCCCCCCCCCCCCCGCGCGACCTGAAGGTGCATCAATGTTAGGAGCTGAGAATAATCAAGCCATCTTTGGGATTCCCCGTCCCTCTACTCCCCTTACCCCCCATCCCCCTCCCCTAATGCCCCAAGAAGAAACATGACCGATGACATTAAGATACTTGATTTTAGAGGACCCAAATTAAAGGATCCTGAGCAATTTTGGTTTGTAGTTGATGCAATATGGAAAGAAAGACAAGTTACCAACGAAGATGGAAAGAAGGTGCGGCACATCACGACGCTACAAGTCGCAGTGCATTACTAAGCTAAAGGAAAACAAAAAGATGACTAATGAATCTATTTGGGAGTTGGATCCGTGATTCAAGGTGTTAATGGGACAAGTAAGCTTTAACATACCCCCAGAGCAGCATAAAGAATGGATTATAGCTGTGTTGCTGCCACATAACAGGTTACCCTTGACACGACAAAAAATAGAAACTTGAGCCGAAGATCTGGAAATTGCAATGAAGTTGGAAGCTTCGCCTATAGGAGATACTCATGCAAGAGTATAGTAGATTCAGAGTCAGCTAGCAAATTTGACCTTGGAATTGCAAGATCTCAAGGAGGGCAAAAAAGTTAGACAGGAAGTGTGGTGTATAACGTGGAAAGCAAAGGGCCATTCTAAGGAACAATGCCCTATGTTCAAAGATTACTTGGCTAGTGGAGCACCTAATCCATTAAATCTAGGATCAAGCCTGTGGTGCGAGATATGTAAAACCAAAGGCCAACATCGCTCCAAAAATTGTTATTTATTACAGAAATATGTGCAGACCCCAAGGCAGTTGTTTTGCAACTTTTGTAACTCAGTAGGACATGATGAGAAAAATTGTCAAAGTTATGACTTGATGATGGATCACAATGCTGATGCTTATAGAATGCAACCTGAAGGATATGCACACGAGGATCAAGGACAGCATGCTGGTCGAGGAGGTCTCCAAGGATGAGGACGAGGACAAGGAGCTGGTCGAGGATGTGGCCAGACTATCAATTACAATTGCAGACAAACAAGACACTTCACAAGAGATTATCAGAATCCTACTACAACCTGTAAGTACTGCAAATATTTTGATCATGCAATAGAAGAATGTTTGGCCCTTATGGCAAAAATGCAGGAGAAAAGGAACCAGCAATCATCACAAAATCTGCAAATGATGACCATTGAACTGAGGGATGATGAACTGCGCATCAACATCGTAACAAGGAGTGGAGTTGCGACGGGAGATGATAAAGTAGAAGGTAAGAAGAAAATGGAAGATACATGGGTAAGAAATACAACAAAAAAGCCCTTGGGTTCAGTATTCAAAATGAAAAATAAACATTCATGGAGGCAAAGCGAAGCTACATGGATGTCGAAGCTTCAACATCTAGTGCGCAACCGAAGCTAATGCCAAAGAAGGACTTTGCTAAAGTATCTACTCCAACGCAAGAATTATATCCAAGTATCTTGAAGTCGCTCTTATAGACTTGCACGAAGTTGTTGAGGAATCAGAGGGTTGGCGAAGGACTCCAGGAGTTGATAGATTCCTGCGCTGATAAAGAAGTACCACGAAGTGATCTGCGCGCAGTGAACAATTTACATTGACATAAGAGAACGGGGAAGGAGACGAAACTAATTGCACAAATCGACGAATATGATATGGATCACGTAATCTTAGACTTAGGAGCCGATGCCAACATGTTACCTAAGAAAACCTAGGAGTTAATGGGAAGACCAAAGTTGCAATGATCGCCGATCGAGTTGAGGATGGCCAATCAACAAAAGACCTTCCCTATGGGAAGGTTACCTGGCATTGTAGTAGATATTGAAGGAGTGCACATTGTTGCAGACTTCGAGGTGATTGAAACTGTAGATGATAGCAACCCCTATCTGGCGCTACTTGGATTGGATTGCGCTTTCGATACTTTGGCGACAATCGATTTGAAAGAGAGACAAATGGTATTCAAAAAAGACAATGAGGGTCATTGTTCGTTTAGACCCATTGGAAGGAGTGCGCTATACAAAGCCTGTTCGGGATGAGTACTGAGATGCAGATGTCAACAACATTTATCAGATAACAGCTAAGGAGGAAGATTGGATTAATCCCACTATGGAAGATAAACTAAGCTGGGAACAGGACAATTCCTGTACTTCAAATTCTGAGGAAGAACAAGAAAATTGGCATAAAAAGTTCATTAAGTATCTACCAGACGATGTGCCAAAATCACAAAATCACTTCACTACATAACTTCGAAGGTATGTAGTTTGCCTTATTATGATGGGATAGGAGATGTAAGCCTTTTCCTTGATGAATATGAAAGAGAAATACAATAAGAACAGAGGTTGCAAGCTTTGGATGTAGCCCTGAGGTCTACACGTGCTAGATGGTGAGGTACTCATAAACAAAATGTTGGGAGGAGTATCGAAGGCTGATGTGGATTATATTTGGACAAGCAGATACAGGAGTCAAAGTAAAATATGATGGTAAGGTTGACCCCCGAGAGCATATTCATCGTTGCACTTCAGTTTGGAAAGAAGTTCCAGAACAAGAGTGGGTACATGGGTTTATCCACACACTAGAAACGATTCGTATGAATTGGTAACTTGAAACAAAATTGCGACATGGAACTGCAAACTGGACAGATTTGGTTGAAGGGTACATACTAACATTTACTTTTGAAGATGACTATCCATGCATAGATTCAGCCCTTCAAAAAGTCAGAGAAAAGGTTTTTCAGAACACAACTTCGCTAATTGAAGCAGCTAGATTGGACTGCACAGTTGGAGCAAGCATTGGAGTGTTATAATGTGATTGCAGAAGAACATGATGAGGATCCACACAATATTGATATCACAAAATCGAAAGGACGCCGCAAAGTTGTTGGACTAGAACCTGAAATACTCGATATAGCAAAGCTTGAAAAAATGAAAAAGGTGAATCTCGAATCATAAGAAGAACCAAAATTTGCAATGATTGGAGATTATTGGGATGAAGACATAGTTAGGAAAATTACCGAGTTGTTACACGAGTATCAAGAGCTCTGCCCCACAAAATTTTCTGAATTAAAGGGCATATTAGGGCACCCAGGAGTTATGAGGATTCCCCTGAAACCTGAATCAAAGCCAGTAAAGCAAAGACCCTATAGGTTAAATCCGAAATACAAGGAAAAAATGGAGGATTTAAATAAAATGATCAAAACTAGGATCATCGAACCAGTCAAAGAGTTTGAATGGGTAAGTCCTATGGTAGTGCAGGAAAAGAAGGCAAAGGACAAGATCACGATATGTGTAGACCTAAGAAAGTTGAATGATGCATGCTTACATGATCCTTTTCCCACACCCTTTACAAACGAAGTATTGGACATTGTAGGAGGACAAGAGGCCTATTCTTTTACAAATGGCTTTTTGAATTACCATCAGATTAGAATTGCACCAAAATATAGACATAAGACAACTTTTGCCACAGAGTGAGGCTCTTACTTGTACACGGTGATGCCTTTTGGCTTGATGAATGCTCCTACCATATTTTCTAGAGATGTAGTTGCAGCTTTCAAAGAATATATAAACAAATTTTTGGAAGTTTACTTCGATGACTAGACAATATTTGGGTTGTTGAAAAAGCATATTGCGAGCTTGAGGTTAATGTTGGATACATGTAGGCAATACAAAATATCATTAAATTTGAAGAAGTGTATCTTTTGCGTACCATTTGGCATACTATTGGGCCATGTGGTTTGTAAGCAGGGATTACTAGTGGATCCCGCGAAGATAGCGATTACTGTGAACTTGCCAGCGCCAAAAATAGTGAGACAACTGCGCACGACACTTGGACAATGGCTAGTACAGATAACTATGCCAATGGAGAAGTTATTGAAGAAAGATGTCACTTTTCAATGGGATGAAGAATGCCAGAAGAGCCTCGACATACTAAAAGAGAAAATGGTGACTGCGCCTATTCTATTTTTCTTGGACTGAAATAAGGAATTTCATGTACATGTCAATGCATCTTGCATAGCGTTGGGTATAGTACTGGCACAACCAGGAGCAGGAGAAATTGATCACCCCATAGCTTTTGCAAGCAAAAAGTTGTCCAAGGCAAAAAAGAACTATACTACGACAGAAAGAGAAGGGTTAGTTATGGTCTATGCATTACAAAAGTTCAGGCACTACTTGTTGGGAGCGCATTTAAAGATGTTCACTGATCACTCCGCATTGAAATATTTAGTGAATAAGCCTGCTTTAGGAGGAAAAATTTATCGATGGTTGTTGTTGTTCCAAGAGTATGACTTCGAAGTTGTAGTCAAACCAAAAAGATTGAATGTCGAGCCTGATCATCTGTCGAGGTTGGAGACAGGAGAAGAACCCACAAGTGTCGAGGATAACTTGCCCAACACGCAGTTATTTGCAATCAAGGTCACAGATGATCATTTTGCGGATATTATTCAGTTTCTAGTCACAGGAATGGCACCATGGAGTACACTATGCAGCAAAAGGATTTGGTAGTCGAAATTGGCAACATCAGTGAAATTGGAGAAAAATTCCAAGAAGTAACAACAGAGACATGGAACAAGGTTGAAGATCGCTATAGAACACTCTTGATAGATGTTCAGCATGGCATTGCAAAATTAAAGGTACTGGCACAAACAGCCAAACAACCGGAACAGATGGGTCAGCTACTACAACCAGAGCGACGGATAGAAACGATATTTGGACTAAGGAGTATGCAGATACCAGTTGGAGCATTACAATTTGAATCCCCCGAGGATAGAGAGCGAGCAAAAGGGTGGGATTGTGTCAATATGAACATCACTACGCTGCCAACTCAAATATTGCACAATTTCCACAAGGGTATAACAGTTGAACTGAAGGAGTGAGAACAATGCACTTCATTATTAAGCATTCAGGTGGAGAAGGAAAGAGCTTCGTTGAAGGAGCTCGACCAGCTGATCAAAGAAAGGGATGAAGCACGCCAGCAACAGCAACAGCTAAAGGAAACCATCACAAAAACTTGTACTAAAGTTCTAGACGTAAAGGTCTGTGAAGAAGAATCACCAGTAGAAAAGGTCGCGAAGCTCGGCCTCACAATAAAGGATTCAAAGAACTAGTTCAGAGACAATTTCACAGAGATGAAGTTCGAGTATGAAGTGAAAATTACTAAGCTGCAAATGAGGATGCGGCCAATCACGCCACCAAAAGTACGTGAGCAAAAGGAGAGGGATCTAAAATCTGCAGTACAAGGCATCTCCAACACAGTGGCAGATTGTGGCAAACTACTAGATGACGCTATGTAGATTTTGACCTCACTACAGGAGGATCCAAATATTCAGAGGATTGAAGAGGAGCTCCAAGCGAAGCATAAGCAGCTGGAAGAAATCCAGGCAACTGCGAATACCTTACCAATCGCGCAGAGGCTCGCCCGAATCACTGAAGGGTGTTGATTTTTGTAGCATCGAAAAGTGATCTAAGTCTCAAAATTTGTGAGGAGACTTGGACACCAGCATTCTAAAGAACCCAGAAGTCGTTCGTGGAAATTCCACTCAGTTTATGTTTTATTAAAATAATTAATTATTTTAATGAGGACCTAAATAATTAATGGATATTAATAAAACAGAGTGTAGAACGAAGATCAAGTCAAGATTTAATCTTGGCCACTGATTAGACTTCTAATCTGGGTCGTTTATTTGTCAATGAAATATTATAAAAGAAGACTTAAGGGCCATTTGGAAGATAAGTCGCGCATACACTCAGTAACCCGAAGGAAGTCAATTCTGAAGGAATAGAATTCGATTTCAGAGAGAGTTGCAGGGCAGAGAAAGCAAAAGGCATCAGCAGTGTATCTATCTTTTGTAGCGAAGGAAAGGCTCTGTAACTGAGTGCGCAAAGACATTGGAAGAGTCTGCAGCTTAGTGCACAAACCACCTGCAGTGTACGCAGGTCGAGAAGTTGACTGAAAAGATTCATCTTAATAAAGAAGAAGTTTTGGGCAATATTTTGTATTTATGTGTATTGTTATGTTTGTTTTCTATCTGTGGATTTGAAGTATTGATTGCTAGTAAATTTTATGATAGCGCAGTTTATATTGTTTTGTGATATGCTTATGTTAAATTGAATGTAACGAAGTAGGTAGTTAAGTTATATAGCACAGTAGTGATATGTATGCTAGAAGACTGAGTAAAATACAGAAAAGCGAAGTTAAAGCCACCTCGCGCAGTCCCTCAAGGCTACAAAAACCGGGTTCTGCAACCACCCATAGCCACCTTGATTGAGACTGCGATCTGCTTGAAGGTCGTTGCCGAAAGGGCCAATGTCCGAGGGTTTTTTTAGTGCAAAATACAAGTCGAACCTGGGTCAAGCCCCACCAAGCCAACAATCCTCCATGGTTGAACCCGCAAGAAGTTTCTTAGTCAACCTTGGAACATACAATACCTCTATCACCTCAAAGAGCTCTCCCAACTTCAGTTGAAACTAAATAGTCCCCACTATTGAATTGTGTATCTTGGGAGGTACTCCACAAGCCTAGATCTGGGTTCGTGTGTGTTTAGTCAAAAAAAGAAAGAGTTTGTGGGCAAAGAATCAAAGTGAAGGGGTTTCAAACCCAAATGGGGTTTAAAATTCTAAAAAGAAAATTAAAATATTAAATACTAAGTCTAAGTGGATAAAACCCCTAAGTTCTAGAGGGTTCCAAAGAGGCTTAGAGAAGATCTATTTAAGGAGTTCAAAGGCTAGGCTAGAAGGCATGGAATGAGAGGGAGCTTGTTCGATCTACAAGGGAGGCCAAAATGTAGTCTAAAGGAAGGCCGCAACTAGGAGGCTATGATGGGCCACTAGAAGGTGGAGATTTGATCTTCACAAATGTGATCATCTAAGGAAAGAAGAAAGCCTAAAGAGGATATTTGCCTCAAAGGTGGTCGCCCTGAAGAGCAAGCGTTAGAAGGTTCGTTCAAGTGTTGAAGAGGGTCGAGATTATCCTTGCAGAACAGTCGTGTGCATCCAAGGAAGAAGGACTGTGTCCTTAGTGGTTTGGGCTAGGAACTTGTGCTTTCTCTCTCTAATTTAGGATAGATTTTTCTATGATACAACAGGGAAGACCAAGACCATTAAGAGGCTTGGTAGGAGGGTCGAAAGGCATGTGATGAACCAAGCATAAGGGTCGAATTATTCCCATGATGTTGCGTTGGAAAGAGGAACAAAAAGGGAGAAACATTGACGATTGTCGACTGAAGTAACCCTAGACAAAGGCCAAAAATATTAGTCCAGATCAAGCCCTAAGATCGTGACCTTGTTAAGGATATAACCAGTAGAGATCGTGTTTTTCAAGTGATCATTTCCAAGTGTGAAAGGGTTGTCAATAAGGGCTATTGAAAGTTATATATTATGACCTAAGTTATGTCTTTTTTGAAGCACTCAACAAATGGTTAGAGGGAAGATATAGCAAGCCCTAGTTAATGGTTTCTTCAGTGGTGCATTGACCCTCAAAGGGTTGTCCCAGAGTCTTTGGAATTCGCTCAAATCTATGCATAAGTTAAGAACGTCGAGACTCAAATTGAGGTTCAATTTGACAATCAATCGGACATATTGCCTCTGTGAATGTACAGTAGAATGAGTAGTTGGGTAGCAATTGGGGTATGTACGGTAAAGGAAGAAAATGACTATTTGAAGCAACAATATAATGATGCCCTATATCTATGTGATTTGAGGATCAAATCACAGGTATGTGGGCAGATTTGAAAAGCCCTAGATGAGGGCAGATCTAATGCTAAGCCCCAGATGTAAGGGCTACGTATTTGGCAGTATAGTGTAGCCCAAGAACAGTGATGAAGAGGCAACATAATCATTGTTAGAGGGCAAATCTACATGCCCTAGGAAAGGGCAGTGTTGATGACCCTAGATCAATCAAGGGAATGACTAAAGATGGGCAAACCTAAAGCATAAGAAGTAGTGCTTGATTGGTCTCCAAATGGGACAATTGAATATCAGCGTAAAGACCAGATTGGAGGACTGCAACAGTTGTCATATTGTAGCCCTAAGTGCAGACTTGAAAGAGACCTCAAGCATGCTAGTAGTGGCAGAGAAGTTGAGCTCAAGGACTGCAGCCAAGACAGCCAAATTGGAAACGCTAAGTTGAATGTTGGACAAAGATGTTTGAAAGTCATAGTGGGCAGCCCTCCATGCCCTAATTTTGTCTTCATTGGAGCAGCACAAAAAGACAATAGAGGGAAGAATTCCCCAAGTGTTGAGGAGCAACAAGTGGGCAACTAGGGAGTTGTTCAGAAACAGAGTTGTGAACAACTGACGAGAAGACCCTATGTGTTGATTCGTTGACGAACTAATGATCAGCTAGAGCACAAATTGGTGAGTCGTGTTTAATGACCTGAAGGAGAAGGACTCATTAATAGAGGCAAATTTGTGTTGTTGTAGATAGGGAGCAGAAGGACCAACAAACATGTTCAGGACATGCGAACTAAAAGGGTTGTGTGTGGCCACCATCAACAAGTAGGTCAAGTGTTGTCTTGTCCAAGGTAGATTGGTGGTCATAGTTGTTGACACTATTACTATCCCTAGGACAATAAAATTCCCCAAGATGGTTCTCAGTCGACAACCAGCAACCCCTTGCAGCCACCAACTAGCTCGTTTTGTCATTTCTCCGCCACCTAAGCTAGCCATGTGGTCCCTCACCGTTCTGTCATGATCATATGTTTGAAGGTGGGTAATTGAGTATTGAGTTTGCTTATCATGGACACTTCTAGGCATGGATTAATGAAGGGGATTCAACGAAAAGAGTGGGTTAGGTGTACTTTTGTCCCCTAGACCTCTTTTGGATGTTACCCTTGGATATTAGTCATGGGATCTCCTTTACTGACCATTGGGTTTTAGGGTGGTACTAAATGGGAAACCCCGATCTTGGTTGCGTGGTCCCACGTCCCCATCCACATATATCACATCCCTTCCATTTATTTTAACCCCATCCATCATCTTTACCACCTGGGTCCATAGTTCTCCATTGGGTCCACATAGGGTTAGCCTCTCCTTCCCCTTGCCCACACCCTGGGTCAAGCTTGGAACGATGCGTTGAAACAGCTGAAAAGAAAAAGTAAAAGCATAATTGGCCACATTCAATAGGAAAATGTACCACAAGATGCAAAAGATGGTTAAGACAAACATATTTAGCATGTGGGCAAAAGCCAATGCATGAGCTCTATCCCATACCCATGGCCATCACCCTGGCTCCATAGGCCCTAAATGAGCCTCTGTTTTCATTCAGGAGCCCATGATTGTCCCAACCCCTGGTGGGCAATGAACCACCCTACCTTAAAGGGGGTATCCACTACTATACCTTACACATCATGCTCTTATCCTTTGAGCCCCGAGCAGTCAATCAAAGAAAAATCATAAATGGAAAAAGCATATGAAAAAGGGTGGAAAATTCAAGGTTGAGGCACCTCATGTACCACGATTGCTCCCTCCTATACATTATATACCCGAGTGTGGACTTCCCTTTTACTAGCTACCTTTGTACCCAGATATGTGGCCCAAGATTGACCCTTTCATTCCTTATTCCATTCACCTCTTTATCCCATGCCACCACCATTTGAAAGATGTACCTTGGACATATTGTCCCCTCTAAAGGTAGAAACTACTTAATAAAATACTTGGTTAACCCCCTTGGGAGCTTGGAGACATTAACACATGCCAAAGCCCACTATGGAAGGGCAAGCCATTATGAAGTACCCACCTGTTGTCCATGGTTTGTAAGATTTTTAACTTGATAACTTTACATGACTTGTTGTGCTAGAGGGCTTGGGGACGCATTGGATCTTATGCAAGATTGCAGATGGTCTCCATTTTGGGATTGGTCTCCTTGTACAAGGTCCTAACCCATCAAAGGGCTACATTGGCACATATAGGGTGTGTGTAGAGAGGCATGGGCTTCCACAACAATAGGCAACACTTCATGGATCCCCAATGATACTCATAGTTTGCTAGAGATTCACCTATTGGACAAGGAAGATGCACCTGGTTCACCATGCCTAGTCGACCACACAGTTGTACCATTCACTTGGAAAATGACCCAGGACCTATATGCTGATGTGGCAACACTTACACCATCATCTGAGCCCTTACAAATGGTCTACAGGCATCTTCGATCTACTTGGAGACCCATGAGGTTACTTGTGTGCCCCCACACCCATTGGGAGCACCACAAGTTTATTATTTGGAGAACAAGGGGCCAACCCCCTGTCCACTACTTTTGGGACTCATATTCATCATTATGGCACTTATGGACTTCATCAAGCTTCAAAGCCCAACGACATGTATTATTCATCATTCAACCTCTTGAGAAGCTTATTCTTTTGTTTATAAGCTAGTTTGGTGGGTTTGTCACCAAAAGTTATTTTGCACATTATTTTATTGTAGGAGCTAATGTAGACCTAATTAGCTAATTCAAACTCATTAAAAGTGTATAAATAGAAGTGATGTGAATTCATTTTAGGATCATCACTTAGATTGAACTTGTATCTCTTTAGAGAACGTCGCTATCCTTCTTGGAGGACAAATTTTTGGAGCATGAAATGAATTTTGATGTTTGGATCATTTTCTTTTGTCTTAGAGCTTCTTGATTGGCAAAGTTTTGATGGTTGGATATATTCTTAATACATGTAACTGCAATTTAATGCTATTCTTACTTTCTATTTTGTCACATACATTGTTGTTGGGATTTCACTATACTAGGGCTAATTTACTGCACCCATTTGTGCGACGTTGTGGAAATTTTGTTTCTAAATAGTGATGCTTCATGTATGGGCCATGTATTATGGGTGAATGTTCCTAGAGATGCTTCATCATTGAAATTCATGTTGATAAGCCATTTATTTTGCAAAACAAAGTATAAAGCTCTTGAAGTTGCTTTTGTCGTTGCCTTAATGTTAAGCAAAGTTGTCTTTGAGGCCTCCTTGACATAGAAAATCCAAAATTCTACTTGACTCTAATCTCCCCAAAAGGATTAGGCACTGGTCCTCCATATGTGATCACCTTAAAGTTTATTTCTTTCACCCTCCCCTCTTTTCTAGGCCTAGCCTACATAGTTCACATAGGGCATCAATTATCTCACAATCTAGCCAACCAAACACTTTGATTTTTGGTCCCCAACTGCATTGGTGTGTCCTCGAGAAGCCCTCCAAATTTCATGAGATTCGAACTATGGGATCTTGAGATATCGAAAGCCCTAGATTGAAGACCAATTCTTGCCCCTCGTTTCCTTAGGCTAGAAACCTCACTGGGATCATTGCAGGCCAATTTTTTCCCATGGTTTCTTTAGGCTAGAAACTGCACTAGGATCATTGCATTATCTTTCATTGAAAATTCCTTCATTGATCCCCTTCTCCTCCTGGTTAGGTCAAGTATATCATTGGTTGCTAAACCCTACCCCCTTGACCTAACCCCGGATCCATGTGGTCCTATGTGGCCCCACACAGTATTAAGGATAATTCTTCAAAGATCACTTGGAATCCAAGCCTTCACAAGGATTTTAGGGTTTGAGAGCCTACATTATAAGATACTTACCCTAAACTTAAACCTTGAAATTCTCCTTGAGAGCCATCAACCTTACCCTCTGAAGCAAACAAGTCATACTTTTGAGCCTCTCTTATGAATAGGCCCCTTTGGATCATCCCTCACCCTATCATTGGTTTATTTATTTCTTGGTCCTCATTATATCGGGTCTCCTCCCATCGATGAAAGTCCGTAAAGAGTAGGTAGCCATAGTCAAGGTGACCGTGGGTTACTGCTCCATTGTTGCCCTTAATTTGCTAGTCGCCCTTCAAGGAACCCCTTTTAGGACCCCTGCTAGTTTGAGTTGTAACAGACACCAAACCCTAGTTTGTATTCTTGTATCAGTGACTGTATGAGGGCCATGATCCCTAGTACATGAGCCCTAGACTTGTATTATAGATTGATAATATAAAGAAGTTGGGTTGTTGAAAAATTGTTAAAAGTTGTCTATTTGTGCACTAGTTGATTTATTGTTGTGTTTATTCCATTACGCAAAGTATTTTGTTATGGCATTTGAGTTGGATGTGTTGGAGATCTTAAGCCCCAAACCAAGATTCTCCAATGCTATGGAAAAACAACACAAACCCCCTTTATTGCACACTTGGCATTATTCCCAAGCTCCACATGTAGGTTTGAGTCTCCCTCTAAAATGTTGGTGAACAAATCTCGTGACCCCACTCATGTGACAAGAAGCACCACTATCAACAAAGCATGCACCCTTGGCTATGGTGCCAATAATACAAGATACCAATGAGAACTCCTTCTCAAACCTGGTGGCAAACTCACTAATTTTTGAATCTATTGAAGTTGTAACCTGTGCCTTCCCCTTGCCCTTCTTGTTTGGACATTGACCAGCATAGTGGGAAAACTTGTGACATGCAAAACACTTAACCTTGATAATGTCCTTCTCCTTCCCATCGTGTGAAGTAGCTTTCCCATTGGAATTCTTCTTGGGCTTCCCCATGCCCTTCCTTGCTTAAATTGCAAAGGCAAGGTTCTCATCATCACCATTTTGTTGGCCACCATGTAGAGACTCCTCTCGAATCTCCTCCTAGATGAAAGCATCCCCCAACCTCTCCCAATCTAGAAGCCTATCTCGTGCCACAATACCCTTAATGAAGGGAGCCAATGGTTATGTGTTGCCATTTAGTGTTTCCCCCACAAGCTCCTCTTCTGACACGACCTCCCTAACTACAACCAATTCATCACGAGCCCATGTGATCCTATAAGATGCTATAATATCTTACCTATACATCTTGGTGCTCTTGAGCTTTTCCCTCAACACATTTATTTGTCGTGATTGTCACTCTAGTATAACTTAGTTAAAGCCTCTCACATTTCCCTCGGTATATGTTGCTGGTGTTGCAAGCCTCTACTAATCTTTTGGAGCCTCTCGCTTTCGATCATCTACTACTGTTGGTATGGTATCATGTGACTTCCTCAAGGCTTTGTGCTTCACAAATATCACATCCCTGCTCACCATAGTCTTCCCATATTATGGGATGTACACCATGTATGCCTTGGAAGTCTCATTGTACCCAACAAAAATTTCCTTTTGTCCTGAGGGCTCCTTGTTTGAAGTCCTCATCCTAGGTCTTCATGAAGTAGATCCAAGTCCTTGAACAATCAACTATAAATGTCATAATAGTTGTACCCACTCAAGGACTTTACTGACATAGGACCACACACATCAAAATGTACTAGATCCAACAACACTTTGGACCTAGAAAGAACCACTACTTGGGAAAACAATCTTCACATACTTACAAGTTCACACCCTCTCCAAACACCATACTTGCAAGCTCACACCCTTCGCAAACACTTTATCAACGACAATTTCTCGTAATATAGGCAAAAGCCTTCTGATGCAAATGTGCCATCCGCCTATGCAACAACTTGCACAAGTTCTCACTATCATGAAAAAGGCACATAACGACTGAGCTTTTAGCACGTTCCCTTCTCCTCCCAATCGTGCGACCTATGCTCGAATTGGAAATTCTTGGCTTGACAAGTACCTATCCCTCTCAAAAGAAAACTCACATGTTCTCCATGGCTAAGACCACTAAAAGGTTTTTAGTCAACCATGGAACATACAATACTGCAATCACCTCAAAGGGCTCTCCTGACTCTAGCCGAAATTGAATAGTCCCAACACCCTTTAACGCACACTTGGCATTATTGCCAAGCTCCACATGTAGCTCTTAGTCTCCTTTCGAAATGTTGTTGAACAAATCTTGTGATCCCATCATGTGATAAGAAACACCATTGTCCACAAACCACACACCCCCTAAAATTCAATAGTCCCAACCAACTTTATTACACACTTGGCATTATTTCCAAGCTCCACATGTAGCTCTAAGTCTCCTTCTAAAATGTTGGTGAACGAATCTTGTGATCCCATTATGTGATAAGAAACACCGTTGTCAACAGACCATCCCATTATGTGATAAGAAACACCATTGTCAGCAAACCACACACCCTTCACTATGGTGCCAGAAAGACAAGATACCAATGAGAACTACTCCTCAAACCTATTGGAAAACTCACTTATATGTCAATTTGCTAAAGTTGCAACATGTGCCTTATGCTTGCCCATCTTCTTGTTCAAACATTGACCTGGATAGTAGTCAAAATTATGACATGCAAGGCACTTAACTTTCTCATGCCCTTCTTCCCATTCTATGAAGTAACTTCCCTATATACATTCTTCTTAGGCTTCCCCTTGCCCTTCCTTGCCTGACTCACAAGGGAAAGGTTCTCATTGTCACCTTTTTGTTGGCTACCATGTAGAGACTCCTCTGGAATCTCCTATTGGATGAAGTCATCCCACAACCTCTCCTAATCTAAAAGCTTCTCTCATGCCACAATACCCTTAATGAAAGAAGCCCTTGGGTTTGTGAAGCCATTCAAGGCGCGACCTCAAAATCTCCCCATCTAACACAACCTACTTAACTACAACCAACTCATCACAAACATATATGATACTTGTGAGATGAGTTTATTGGTGCTCTTGAACTTTTCCCTCAACACCATTTTTATGTTGTGATTGTGACTCTTAGAACTCAGATAGAGCCTTCAGCATTTCCTTGGTTGAATTCTTTTTGTAAAGATGAGGGATCACATGATCCTTTACCCCATCTAGAATGATTCTCCTCATCTAACAACCTCCTCGACTACAGCCTCATCACAAACCTATATGATCCTTGTGAATGAGTTGCTACAATATCTAACCTAAACATCTTAGTGCTCTTAAGCATTTTCCTCAAGACCATTTTTTTGTTGTGATTGTCACTCTTAGAACTAGCCCTTCAACACTTCCTTAGTTGATTTATTTTTGGAAAGATGAGAGATCACATGATCCTTTACCCCATCCAGAAAGATTCTCTTGGCTTTCACATCCTTTTGGTTATGGAAGGCCAATTTTGCAACACCAATGGGTGAGTTGCTCATCTACAAACCCCTAGATCCCACTCTCCATCAACATTAATGCTATCATCTCCTTCCAAGGACTATATTTGGATGAACCCTCCCACTAATCTTCATACCCAACATTGCCATTCTCACAACTTCCTAATCAAATAATCAAACCCCAAAAAAAATATAACTACTGAAAAATTCTTTAGCAAATATGAATGTGCAATAGAGTGAACGTGGACTATTAGACTATCTTTAGCCAACACAATTGTTTTGTGAATTGTGTAAACAAAGAATACTTGAGAGTTAGCTATCTTTAAGAAAGAGTTCGCTTAGGCAACCATCCTTGTTGTATCATAGCCTCAACTTGAGGTGGCATATTGTAGAGAGCGAATGTGCAACAGATCCTATGATTGGGTGGAGCGTCTAACATTTGCAATCAATTAGTGAGTCAAAAGATTTGTGCTTTGTATGTTCAATATATTCATATTTCCATTTCATTATTTAACGGTTTCATTCTTTCAATGTTGAGTATGCTTATAAGCAATTACATTGCATATATTGATGTTTCTTGCATTTGCATTAGTTTTGATTTGGCATGTATGGTTTCCTTATTTCTCTTTGTTTTAGAGAAATGATCACAAAGTTTGAATTTGCCCACAAAATGAAGCTTTTAAGCACCCCAAGCATCAAAGAGCTACAGTCATATGCCCTAGATGCATCACAAATTGGTATCAAAGCATTGATTGCATCAATTGGGCAATATGGGTCAGCGAGTCAAGAACAAATTGAATTTTTGTGCAGAGACCAAGCCATCACAAAGTTTGAATTTTGCCACGAAATGAAGCTTTTAAGCACCCCAAGCATCAAAGAGCTACAGTCATATACCCTAGATGCATCACAAATTGGTATCAAAGAATTGATTGCATCGGTTGGGCAATATGGGTCAATAGGTCAAGAACAAATTGAATTTTTGTGCAGAGACCAAGCCGTGCCTCAACGATTAGAGAAACCCATTATTGATTTTTTAGAAAAATAATGTTTTTTTTTTAAATTGGAGATTTTTCCATACTGATGACATGACAAGCAATATAGAGAACATATGGAGGCCATGTGTCAAGTGACATTGTAGTGCCAATGTTATGGAAACCAAACCGAAAAACCCTCCAATTTGGGAACCAGTTGGAAACATATTGGAACCAATAAAATAAACGATCGACCAAAAGCACATAAAATATTCAATTTTAAAGAAAAACATATATATTCATGTGCATCCATATGAATCCAAATCATCCAAATCATTTATGCACATATAAGCAAAAGTTCTCACATATAAGCAAAAGTTCTCATTTATATAGCATGTAAGGGTGCACATGACCACAATAGCATCGAATGCAATCCATCTCTAAACAGAAAATACATCAACAAACAAGCTTTAGACAGCCTATAACATCCAAAAAAAATCATGCTACAACAAATGCCTACCTATCATCAAAATCATTCCCTATATTGAAATTTTCATCATCAATATCACCTTTTAAGCATTAAAGTAAGATAGAAAAAACATGGCATGTCAAGTCAAGATTTTTCTTAAGTGATGGGTACATTTTTAGTTGGGTCGTGATAAAGGAGTTTGACAACCAATGCCACTATAACATCAAGGTACATAAAGGGTTTGGCGCTCTTGATTAAATACTAGTTCCATACCCTCATTCATGGCAAAAATGGAAACGTTTCAATCCCCACGATTGTGAAATCCTAAAAAACTGTTAAGTCTTGTTGGAATTTGAGTGAGATCTAAAATTCTACTTTCTCCATATGAAAGTTCTCATTTATATAGCATGTAAGGGTGCACATGACCACAATAGCATCAAATGCAATCCGTCTCTAAACAGAAAATACATCAACAAACAGGCTCTAGACAACCTATAACATCCAAAAAAAATCATGCTACAACAAATGCCTACCTATCATCAAAATCATTCCCTATATTGGGATTTTCATCATCAATATCACCTTTTAAGCATTAAAATAAGATAGATAAAACATGGCATGTCAAGTGAAGATTTTTCTTAAGTGATGGGTACATTTTTAGTTGGGTCGTGATAAAGGAGTTTGACAACCAATGCCACTATAACATCAAGGTAAATAAAGGGTTTGGCGCTCTTGATTAAATACTAGTTCCATACCCTCATTCATGGCAGAAATGGAAACGTTTCAATCCCCACAATTGTGAAATCCTAAAAAGTTGTTAAGTCTTGTTGGATTTTGAGTGAGATCTAAAATTCTACTTTCTCCATATGAAATCCAATGAGGTCAGAACGGCTCTCAAACACCCCGAGTCAGTAAAAGGATGAAAATGAAAGATAACAGAACATCACTTTTACTTTAAGAATTTAAAATTACCAAGAATTGCATAGCAAAATCAAGGCCATAAGCATCAAAATCATTCTCTATATTGGGATTTTCATCATCAATCACCTTAAAATAAGATAGAAAAAACATGGCATGTCAAGTTAAGATTTTTCTTAAGTGATGGGTACATTTTTACTATTTAGTACCAATGCCACTATAACATCAAGCTACATAAAGGGTTTGGTGCTCTTGATTAAATACTAGTTCCATACCCTCATTCATGGCAAAAATGGAAATGTTTCAATCCCCACAATTGTGAAATCCTAAAAAACTATTAAGTCTTGTTGGATTTTGAGTGAGATCTAAAATTCTACTTTCTCCATATGAAACCCAATGAGGTCAAAACTGCTCTCAAACATCCTAAGTCAATAAAAGAAAGGTAGGAGAATGTCACTTTTACTTTAAGAATTTAAAATTACCAAGAATTGCATAGCAAAATCAAGGCCATAAGCTTGAATAGTAGACTGCCCCATCAAAAATTCTTGTTTTTCCTTAAAAATTTGCATTTCAAACATCTTTGATCAACTTATACAAAATTGGTCGATTTGGTACAAAATTAGTTGGTTCGATACCAAATCGGCCAATTCCAATTCTAAACCTATCAGATCGATAGATTCCACCAGTTCCAGTTCAATTTCAACCATAATGGAAAATTGAGGGCCTATGGCATGAGGTGGCACCCATATGGTGATGTCATCAACCACAAAGCTACGTGGTGCAGCCAAAACTAAAAGTGGTTTTTGATGCATTAGTGAGTGGTTTGGAAAATATCTTGTTACCCCTCATGTCAATACATACATTTTACCTTCACATTATCGTCATTGTAAAAACCATGTGAATCTTCATATCAAGATGCCCTAGGCCTTGTGATATTCGAATATGGCTAGTGGGCGAAAACGTGAAGCTAGGTTACACTTTTGTGAGAATCAGGGGCCGAAATTTTTTTTCGGCAATAGTCTCTTTGGGTTACATCCATTGTTCCTTTCGCCCTAGATGGGATTGGACGACTAAGCATGGATTTCACTAGGACCAATGGTTTATGAAAACCTAGGTTATGTAGAGGTAATCACCAATGTATGGCCCAATCCAACCCAAATAAAGGTGCACTTGTATTAGGTGCACTTGTCTTATTGCATGGTTATGAGTGATAGAATTTCTATGTGTCCTTGGCCTTGGTGCAATATTCCTCAAACAATTCTCAACAAGGCAATCTCACAAAGTTGTTGAGATTTTGTATATTTGGGGTAGCATCAGTTGTGCTCTAGCTCCCAAATTTTGTGGAGGGACTAGAGTACACTTGATCTACAAGACCCAGAAATTGATTTGGGAAATTTCATCTGGTTTACAAGATATTAAATTAATTAATTATTTTAATGTATTTCCTAAGTTAAAACTTAGGGAACTTAAATAATTTAAGTGAATTTAATTAAACATGTGATGAAATTGTCTTAAGTCACACAGATCAAGCTTTCTTTTAATCTTAGCCATTGATTCAAAATCTGATCATGGTCGTTGGTTTCCCAATGAGAAAAGTACAAAGGAAAGGCTTGGGGTCATTTGTAAAGACACACAGAGGCAAAGCACTGAAGCTAAGCTGAGATTCTAGGGCAGGATTTGCTAAGAATACTCAGAAGTGTTTCAGCTGCAGAGAGGGGAATTTAGGCCAAGGGGATGATTTGATCCCAAGGTCTAGATTCAACAAGAGGCAGAGATCAACTCAGAGAGGCAGCGCATAGGCAGGAGAGCAGCATCAGCAGCAAGGGCAGCGCAGTCCCTCAAGGACAGCGTGATTTTCAGCAGGAAGCCCTCAGGGGTTACACAGAGACCCTAAGGGACAGCGTAGAGACTGTAGCACCCAGTCTGGGGTAACGCAATCCCTTTCAGAGCAACGCTGAGGGTTAGAGGGACTTCAAAGGCTGATGCAGAGGCTTTCAAGGATAGCGTTGGGGTTTATAGGCCCTAATTTTGCCTGAGTTCTATAAATCCCGTTTGAAGGTGTAGATCAGTCATTATTTTGGCCCTAGATCAACCAGTGAGTTGTATATCTATTATATCTCTGTCAAGTTTTCCAAATCTGGAACCCAGGCTGCTTGTATTCAGAAAATTCTTAATAATAAAACCCTCCAGCAGCCAAAGACCAGTTTTCTCGTAATGGGTTTTTTCGGAGACTATTTGTCCATAAATAACTGTGTCACTTTGTCTATGTGTGCATGAGCTTGTTCTAGATCTGGATTGGTGGAGATCTGTTATGTGTTTTGCTTCGATTTTAACTTGAATTTATTCAATTAATAACTTGTCTAAGTAGGAGGAGCATAACCAGATTAATAGTAAATAATTTATGCATAAAGTGTAAAGATTCATAAATTTCCACAAAAGTCAACACTTTCACATTTCCAAATTGACCGTCCTAATCTTAAATTCAATTCTAAAGGAACATTGGGAGTCAAAACTAGTTGTTTGGTTGTCAAATGGACCATTGGAGCAATAAGTGGACAAAAACTAGCCATTGCAAAAGTCAAATCATCTTCTTTTCAAACAAAGAAAGATTTCATGAACCAAGTCAAATTGCTAAGAAAGCAAGCTACTTCAACTAGCCATTGGAGTCTTCAAAGTTGAACATTGAGCATCTTTTGACTATTATTCTTCATCATTTACTCTTCAGGGGCCAGTGCAAGTGGGACGTTGGACTTCTACGAGACAAATGAGCCAATTCAAACCCCTTCCGCAAATCATTGTAATTAAAAACTATTTTTGTAACCAACATATCAATGACAAATAAAAAATATTAATTTTGAGAGAGGTTGAATTAGCAATTAAAAAAAGTATTGAAAGCCAAAAAAAATTGTAAAAGCCTAGCAACTCCTCTCTTTCAAGTTGTCTACTTCAACTAGCTATTAGATTCTTCAAGGTAGAACACTAAGCATCTTTTAACTATTATTCTTCATCTTTTTCTCTTCAACGGTCAATGCAAGTGGAACATTTGACTTCTAAGGGACAAATGAGCAAATTCAAACCCCTTAAGCAAATCACTGTAATTAAAAATTATTTTGTTAATTTACTTAGTCTTCGACATGATAAAAAAATTATTTATGAGAGAGAGGATGAATTAGCCATTAAGAAATAACTTATAGAAGGCTAAAAGAAATTGTAAAAGCCTAGCCACTCCTCTCTTTCAAGTTGTTTTGTGATATCATATTATGCTATAATAAAAAATAAAAATAAAAAAACTCATTTTGTTAATTGTGTAAAAGCTTTGCATGGGTTGGTTTTTCCTATATTTTTCTTTCATGATTGATATTGCAAGATGTCTCAACATAAAACATTTCCACAACAAATAAGTTTAACAATAATTAGAGGGTGTTGTAATTTTATCTATTCTATTGGAAATATTTTGGGTTGTACACCTAGTGGGGTTAGACCCCATAACCTCAACAAGACAATTTCCAACACATTGGATACTACATCTTGTTGTTGGTATAAGACTTGGGATTGACCCAAAGTGGTTAATCTTACATCCCGTAGCCTCTCCACCCCTAAATTTGTGATCTATAGCACCAGGCAATATTTAGATGGCCATTTACAGTGTGAATGACTTGTTATCCGTGCATTTTTATGCACATTTTAAGTTTTGCACTCAATCACAAGAAAACAAGTAGGTCAACAAAAGAAATCCCCTAACCAAAAAGACTTAATCACAAGAAAAATTAAATATTTGGTTAGTATAATTTTCATACTCTCTATCAACCATTTACATTGCTATCTTTTGAATATGAGTGTTAATGCCTTGTTGGTTTAGTATTATGTATTACATATTTTACACAATAAACTATTAGAACAACATTAATTAATTCATCTACTTCATTTATAGGTCCCATATTAGGCAATGAAATTTTTGGTTGAGCGAAGTCTTCAAAGGAAATCCTCCCATAAGAGTGGGGATTTGGGTCAAGGTGATAATAGGCCCTCATCTTGTATCTACCCATCATTGCAGAGTACCAAGACCTTAACAAACCTACCAATCTTATCAGTAGTAGTTCCAAATGGCCCAATCCCAATGGATGACTATCGCATGGCTACAAGGGTGTATCAGGTATTTGGGAGAGTGGGGAGAATTAAATTTTCCCCACGTTAACCACCTAGGAGCCATTAGATCTGGCAAAGTAGATCTCAACTGTCAAAAATATGTGCACATCAAGAATAGTAAAAGTAAAAGGAATGGGACTTGCTCATCACATCGTTCATTAGAGGACACTAGGTGTAAGGCAATGAGGCACTAGCAAAAGGGACCCTCTTGCTCCACTTGGATCTCAAACGTTTCCAAGTGGTAGTGGGCGGGCCCAAAAATATTTATATTTATTTATATATAAAGCAATCAAGAAACGAAAGATAAAGAAAAAAAGAGGAGATGGGCAAAGGATAAAGAAATGGTGAAAGATAAAAGGAAACAAGGGGTAAGGAAGACTAGGTGATGATAAAGTAAGTTTGGTGCCAAAGGAGAGGACTTTGCATGGTATTGTAATTTTTCATGTTTTTTAGTTATTAGAGGAAATTTCAGCCTAAAAGTGGCCTCCTAAGGAAAAATAATAAAATACTAGTTAAATAATAAAATAAGAATTATGAATTTTGGAGGGAAAACAAGAAAACTACTTTTTTTTAGTTGTATTTTCGGCTTATCTCCTTATAGGTTTATGTTAGGATATTCCGACACATAGGAAATAGTTAAGAATAACTTAGTCTAGTGTAGAGTTAGGTAAAGTGTGTTTCTTTACCATGTACATTTGTAACTTATAATACGACGGTCACGATTTGTAGTGATCCAACGGTTATCTCTCACCTCGGTATTAACGACACTTGATCCGTGGCTGAACACCCGATTGGTCCATGATCTCTATTTAAAGAGCATGGAGGGTCATTTGTCCGAAAACCGTTTACGATAGAAACATATGTAACTTTTCTTTTTGTATTAATAAATTTCCTGAAGTGGCCACATTGGTTTAGGTCGTGGACTGTTACCCTCTTTGAGGGTTTTAATCACGTGATTATATTGGTGTACTGATTTGTGATTTGTTTGTGAGCGGTGACCTTTGGTTCTTGATCTATGGAACTTACCCTGTAAATTCCTACATGGTATCAGAGCTATTTTGAGGGCTACCCAAGTTATGACAGTTTAGATCTGGAGGTATAAAGCATCCATTTCGCAGTTATATTTGTTAATAGTTCTGCTTATTTCGGTTCCCTTTTTTTTATTTTCGGTTTTTAGGTTTTATTTATTTGCCGGATCTATACCCTCTTCTCTGTGTATGCTCTTTGTTGTGCGTTGTGTGCGATCTCGACAAATCAAAAACAGGAAAAGAGATTTTTTTGCTATGTATGCTCTTTCCCCGCGTCTTTGTGCGATCTCGAGAAATCATAAATAGTGAAAAAAAGGATAGTTGTTGGTAAGGCTAACCGAAAATCTAACATTCTGTCATAAGGCTTTGCATTGCTTCTTTTTTTTTTACTCGGTTTTGTGTTTTTTTGTGCAAGAAAAGGCACGCACATCGAAAAGTACAACGAACGAAAAAAAAAACCCCCCCTTCCTCCTTTCAAACAATAACGTGATCCTTTTACTATCTCACTTGGTGAGGGGTTAGTTTATGAGAATAGAGCTCTTAGGTTCAAGTCTTCTTCTCAAGCTTCTTTTGTAAAAAAAATTTGTTCAAAGGGGCAGAATTTTTTTTTAAAAAGCCGCACTTCATCCCATTCCCTTAACTATTCGGCATCTACAACTCAGATTTTTCAAAAGGCATAACTTCTTCATCCAAAAGCTGTTTTTCGAGCCGTTGTTTTTGAAACGACCTAATTTTTCAAGATCTTTCCATTGGAGCAGTTAGTTTCAGCTTTTCTCAGCTTCAGTTTTTTTTTTAAATGGAAAGTGCATGCCCGGTTATTCTTAACAGCACCAATTATTTCCAATGGCTACCTCACATGGTAGATATACTTAGAAGTAAAGGGCTTTATAGAATAGCCACAGGACAAAAAAATAAACCTTCCGATGATGATAAAGCCGCTAAATGGGAAAATAAACAAGATCAAACACGAGGGTTGATAGGAATGTCCATTGTTCAAGATCTTCGAATTCATATCCTTGACATTGACACCCCTGATGAAGCCCTGGAAAAGCTAAAAACTGTTTTTGGCATTCAAAATCAAATCAGGGCCCACCAGCTTGAAAATGAGTTGCTTACTTTGGACCCCAATAACTTCTCCTCCATTGAAGATTTTTTGTCCAAATTCAAGACCCTCAAAATTCTTTTAGAAGGTTGTAAGATCAAAAAGGACGATGGTAGCCTCATCTATTGCATTCTTGCTAAGCTTGGCCCTGCATACTCTGTATTTGTTTCCGCCTTCCATTCCACTAGAGAAGCCATCATTTCTTCAGGAACCACCTACAAGAATCCCTCTTCTGATTCCTTTTGCGATTCTTTGATAAGAGAACAAGAAAAACTTTTACACCTTGGTCTTATCACTGCTGGAAACGCTTCTAAGAAAGCCTTAGCATCCAAACAACAACCATATCAAAAGAATCCCAAGAAGCAATATCCAAAAAATATGGTCCTGAACCAAACAAGGACCCTAAGCAATTTTAGCCGCAAACTAAAAAAACAAATCACCAAAATAATAAGGCAAATCAAAACAAAGGGAAGAAGACAGATAAACATTGCAACTTTTGCAATCGGGGTGGCCATATAGAGTCCAAATGTTTTAGGAAGATGGAAGCCTTAAAAGTAGCAATGAAGAAGCACAACGTCAATTTGGAGCACTCTTTACCTTCATCTTCAGGCATGGCACTTTCTGCTTGTGGTTGTCAAGCATCAAGATCTGGTTATGCATTAAATGTATCTTCTTCTTCTCCTTCTCATGAGTGGCTCATTGATTCTGGAGCTTCTTACCACATGGCTAAAAATAAAGCCATGTTTTCTTCTTTAAATGATTGTAACACCAAACATAGTTATGTTGGTGATGATAGATCTCTTAGTGTTGTAGGATCTGAAACCATTCATCTAGATAATGTTCAGTTTAATTATGTACTATGTGTTCCTACCTTGTCATGCAACCTTCTCTCTGTTTATTAGATAACTCATTTAGGTGAAGGGAAAATAGTAGAATTCTCACCTCATGATGTTGTAATCAAGGACCTCAGATATCCTAAACATATTTTAGCTACTGGCATTGCTGATGATTCCACAAGGTTGTATAAGTTTGACAACTTTGGGTCATCATGTCTTCCCTCTGTTTTTGTTGCTCATAATGATGATGTGAGCAAACTTTGGCATTAGCGATTTGGTCACTTAAACTATCGCCCTCTTCAAACTCTATGTAAGGAAAAGATGGTGACGGGCCTTCCTATGGTATCATTCCGAGATGGTGTTTGCTCCAGATGTGTACTTGGAAAACATCATCGAGATAGTTTTGACAAACATGCCTCTTGGCACGCTTCAGCCCCTTTGCAGCGTGTGCACAGTGATTTATGTGGTCCACTTCCTGTTGTTTCTTTCTCTGGTTGCAAGTACTTCTTAACTTTCATTGATGATTTTTCCAGACACACTTGGGTATATTTCTTAAAACTCAAGAGTGAAGTTTTTAACATGTTCTTGGCCTTTAAGGCCTTTGTTGAGAAACAATCTGGACATCAAAATCTAAAGTTAAGATCAGACAATGGTGGAGAATATACAAAATGGTGTAGCTGAAAGGAAGAATCGCACCTTAAAAGAAATGGCTAATTGTATGCTTCAATCTAAAGGACTTGGTCTCAAATTTTGAGCAGAAGCCATTAACTGTGCAAATTACATAGTAAATCGCACTCCTACTAAGGTTTTAAAGAATATAACTCCAGAAGAAGCTTGGAGCTCAATCAAACCAGATGTACGTCACTTTCGTGTTTTTGGAAGTAATGCTTGGGCCCATATTCCAGATGCAAAACATAAAGCCTTAGAACCTAAGAGTGAAAAATGCATTTTTGATGGATATTCTAAAGATGTCAAAGGATATAGACTTCTTCAACCAAAATACAAAAATATTATCATTAGAAGATATGTAAAAATTGATGAAAATGTATCGGCCTGTGAGCCTAGTTCGACAAGTGTGCCACCTTTGGCCTGCGAGCCTGATTCGACATATGTGCCACCTCTCTCTCTCTCTTATATTTTTAAAAGCATTCCTTCTAGTTCAGATGATGACAGGGAGGATGGCAATCCTCCTCCACCTCTTGAAATTGTTCCTTATACTCCACCACTTCCAAGATGGGTTCGTTCTACTCGAGATGCAGCAGGTTCTCTTACAGGTGACCCTGTCGATCGACGACGTACACGTTCTCAGTTCAAAAGAGCCTCTTCCTTATTGGCTCAAGTTCCAGAAAAACTTGATCTAGAAACCTTTGAAGAAGCCTCCGGTCATCCAGATTGGGATGAAGCTATGAATGAAGAGTATCGTTCCTTATTGGCAAACGATACTTGGGATCTTGTTCCTCTTCCAAAAGGAAGAAAACTTGTCAGATGCAGATGGGTTTACAAAACCAAGTTTGGACCAGATGGAAAAGTGGATAAAGCTCATCTTGTTGCTAAAGGATTTTCACAAGTTGAAGGCATTGACTATACTGAAACCTTCTCCCCTGTTGCCAAAATTAATTCTATCTGCCTTGTTCTTTCCCTTGCTGCCTCCTTTAAATGGGAAGTCCATCAAATGGATGTTAAATCCGCCTTCTTACATGGATATTTGCATGAAGAAATCTACATGGAACAACCCCCTGGCTTTATCCAAAAAGATTCCAGTCTTGTTTGTCGCCTTAGGAAGTCTCTCTATGGTCTCAAACAAGCTCCTTGGGCTTGGTATGCCAAAATGGATAGATTTCTATTAGGTAATGGCTTTTCTAGGTGTCATTCTAAAAACACTGTCTACACTAAGAAAGTGGGTAAGTCCTTCACCATCCTTGTTCTTTATGTTGATGATCTTATCCTTACTGGTAGTGATCCAAACCATATAAACCATGTGAAGTCTAGCCTCAAAAAGAAGTTTTAAATGACAGACTTAGGACACTTGCATTATTTCCTTGGTCTCCAAGTTTTGCAATCCAAAGAAGGCATTACCCTCTCTCAGTCCAAGTATGTCTGTGATCTTCTACACCACTTTCACATGGAAAACTGTAAGCCAACCCCTTCTCCCTTTCAGTCTGGAGTCAAGCTTTCAGTCACTTGTACTACCCCTGAAGTTGATGCTACCTTATATCGTCAACTTGTTGGTAAAATTTTGTATCTAACCCATACCCGTCCTGACCTTTCCTTTGTCGTTGGTTTTGTCGCTTGGTTTATGCACCAACCTCATGAAAGTCACTGGAAAGCAGCTAAAAGAATACTTCAATATATTCGAGGTACAGTTCAGTTCGGGATTCATTACAGTGCAGGAGCATCTCCATTGTTGATTGGTTTCACTGATTCTGATTGGGCTGGTGACCCTGATGATCGAAAGTCTACCGCAGGATATGTATTCACTCTTGGTTCAGGACCTATTACTTGGTCTTGTAAGAAACAAAGTGCCATCTCTCTTTCTTCCACAAAGAAAAGTGCAGTATCGTGGTGGCATGAGCGCGGCAGTGAAATGCCATGGCTTCACTGTGATTGCCTAATTAATTCTCATTCAAAAAAGCCCACTGCATTTGTGCAGGATAGCTGTAGGTCTAATACGGGTTTATGTAAGATTCAAGTTCACCAGAATCTGCTTTATCTGCACACATGCAGTGGTGGTCCACAACCACGTAAACAGTGTCTGCAGCACTGTGTTGTTGACCATGTTCTTGTCTGCAGCACCTCATGGTGCCTCCATGCTGCTGTAACCTCATGCTGACTCCTGCACCACATCATGGTTGCTCAGCTGCCAGCTGTACCATGCTGCGTCCTTCAGACATAGAATGTCTCTGCCATGCAACTGTCTCTTCAATCCTATCCCAATTTGTTCTTAAGGGGAGATGTTAGATATTTTGACACATAAGAAATAGGCTCCTTTTGTGTCACCTTTGTAAATCCTTCAATCCTATCCCAAATTGTTCTTAAGGGAGGGTGTTAGGATATTCCAACACATAGGAAATAGTTAAGAATAACTTATTCTAGTGTAGAGTTAGGTAAAGTGTGTTTCTTTACCATGTACATTTGTAACTTATAATCCGACGGTTATGATTTGTAGTGATCCGATGGTTATCTCTCACCTCGGTATTAACGACACTTGATCCGTGGCTTAACACCCGATTGGTCCATGATCTCTATTTAAAGAGCATGGAGGGTCATTTGTCCAAAAACCGTTTATGAGAGAAACATATGTAACTTTTCTTTTTATATTAATAAATTGCCTGAAGTGGTCGTGTTGGCTCAGGCCGTGGACTGTTTCCCTCTTTGAGGGTTTTAACCACATGATTATACTGGTGTATTGATTTGTGATCCATTTGGGAGCGGTGACCTTTGGTTCTTGATCTACGGAACTTACCCTGTAAATTGCTACAATTTACTCGAATTCTTACTCAAATTCCAAGTTCAGAAACTCATTAGATGCGGACTATGGCAGATACATTGATAGTAACTATAGATAGAACATAACATAAAATAAAATGCAAAAGACAAGCCAAGAAAATAGGACACCAGATTTGGCGGATGCCAAGGAAAAACCCCAAGATGGGGAAAACTGTTTGCTCAATTCTTCTTATTATTATATCAAATGTTCAACAAACAGAGAGTACAAAATTCAAAGTTGACTTGCAAAATCAAAGTTAAAACAGCCCTGTCAAATCTGCAATTAATTGCAGTCAAATTCAGCTCTAACCAAAAAGTCAAAGATGGTCAACCCAACAGTAAAACATCCTCGAAGTAGATCAGTCATACCCAATCAAACTCATCCTGAACAGATGGTCAAAATCAGCCCAAAACAGTCCCAAAGTCGATGGTCAAACTTGGTCAAATTCAGCCCTGAAACCTACAGTCAACCTGCAATTATCTTTGTGGTCAAAGTGCTCAGATCACCTTGGTTTCTGTGCCAAATTGTACGGCCCGCCAAAAACAAAATTTTCCCACAAAAAACGCAGTCAAAGGATAAGTCAAAGTGTCTAGTCAATGTTGGTCAAACCTTGTAACAACGCTAAAATTTCAGCCCTACAATCTGCCCAAAAATATCTGTCCTCCTTGCCACACGTGTGAGAGAAAAAATCTGCCCAATAGTTGTACGAAGTTCAAACCAATGAAAGAAGGAGAGAGAAGAATGTGTGAGTGATGCCAAATGAGGTGAGAGGTCATTTATATTTATACAAGTCATTGAGGGTGAAGTGACACGTCCATTGGGCTTCCTGAGCCTACATGATGATATGGCCGACCTTGTCAATTTGCATAAATTCAAAAACACATTTCTGCTTGTCCAAATTTGATGATCTTTAGGTCGATTTTGGTCCTTTCAAAAAGAGGAATTTAACACAATCATCATCTCCAACAAATGAGCTATCTAAAGTGGAATTTGGCCCTAGTTGCCAATTTTAACACCCACTCAATTAATAAAGGAGAAAAATCCCCTCAACGAAATCTATAAATACAAGAGGGTTAGATTCGTTGGATTGGATTATTTGTCTCTATTTTTCTTCGATCCTGAGGCTTTGAGTGTTTAAGACCCCATTTCTCCTTGGATTAGTTTTGGTGGAGGTGATCGCACCCTACCTAGTCACCTTTATTTGTTCTAGCAAGGACTTAACTATCTGAAGAAGAATCTCTTTGTGGTTATTTACTAGGTCAACAAGTTCAATTTCTAGGTAGCGAAGGTCATCTCTTCTTTGTGGCCATCGAGGATTTTCACTACACAAATGGCAAAGGCTACCTATGGAATTTGGTGGCTACCAAAGTGTTGGTCAAGCAACAAAGTCCACTTAAGTCAAGTGATGCACTAATCAACTCCAAAATTGAATTCATTGGAGGTTCAAGAGTTCATTTTGGAGCAGTGAAACCTCAACGAGGCAACGAAGGCATTCTAAGCTATGTCATGTGGTTGGTTTCCTCTTTCAAAGGTTGTTTAGGGCAGCACATCACCCTAATTCCACCCTAAGACTGTTTGGGACTGCAAACCAAAAACTAGTCAACTTTTGTGGTAGTGAATACTTATTTTGGGTTCACTTAGGCCAGTTGAGACTTTTATAGGATTAGAGCGAGGCCCTTTCTCATAAGCAAAGCATATGTACAAAAAGCCTCATTTGTTTGATTAATACCTTTCTTGGAAGAAAATGGCATCCGTTGGAATTGACAACTCATCTAAGCAAGATTGAGGAAGGACTTGGCAGTGAACCCTCTCAACCACATTTTGATTTTTGAGGTTGAAGGACCAAGTCAAGTATAAGCTCGTAACAGGGAATTATTTAGAGCTCGCATGCCACATTACACAGTGGTGGCTCCGAGTACAAACACATTCAAGTAGAAGGTAGTAGTAGCAAATTGTAAATTAAAATTGTAAGCTTGATAGTTGTGCCAGGTAATTAGTATTGTAGATATTGTGAAGGGAATACTAATGTGTGTAATAGCTCGAGGGATAGTTTGTTGGAGATTGTAAACTATTGTGTATTGTTGGAATTAATCAATCAACAATTCAATTGCTTATTATAATGCATTCAATATCGCTATGTTGAATTGAATAAAAGAGTAACTGTGATACTATTTATTGTTATGAATGAATGTGCATCATTGTCATGATATACAACTCTTTATGATTTGTTGAAAACCCTAGTTAAGAATAGAACCCCAAGGGAAAAAATCCAAGGAATATTACTTATTGTGGGGTTACTTAAGGTTAAATAGAAAAGGCTTGGGTTGAGGTGACAGTGGGTCCTTGCCCTAAGTGTGTCCATCTAGCAAGATGGCAAGACCTTAGCAACACTACTCATTTTATTGATAACAAGGCCAATTGAAGCAAGTCAAGCACATTGATGAGTAGAGAATTTCTTGGAAGTAATTCAAGAAAATTTTCAAACAACATTATCTTCCATAGCACTACACTAAGACTTTGACTGAAACCATTAGAAAAGCCAAATATTTGTATGAGTAGAACAAAGGCAAAGAGACTTTTCAAATATCTTGGCCAAATAAGAAGAAGGAAAAATCAATTCAGAGAAAGAAGGGTTTCCAACCACCTTTCAAGAGGAAAAGTCCTGAAAAATATCAACAAAATCATAATGCACAAAATAAAGCCAAAGTGCAAGATCCCTTGGGAAAATGAAGAAGACCAACACTCAAATGTTAGGGATGTAAAGGAGGTCATTTGTATTATAGAGACTTCGTTCATAAATATTGGTTTCCAACCACCTTTCAAGAGGAAGTTCTGAAGAATATCAACAAAATTAGAATGCACAAGATAAAGCCAAAGTGGAAGATCCCTTCGGAAAATGAAGACCACCACTCAAATGTTAGGGATATAAAGGAGGGCATTTCTATAGAGATTTCCTTCATAAATATCACAAAATGAGAACATTGCATAACACTCAAGACGATACAACAATGGAAGACATGGATATTAATATTCCAAGAATATATGCATCCTTAGAGGATCGGCAAGAAAATCATTAATCCCACATGATGAGTTGGAAGTTAAGATTATAAATCAACTTGTGGCTATTTTGATTGATTCGGGAGCTGCATCCTTAGAGGATCAGAAAGAAAATCATTAATCCCACATGATTGAGTTGGAAGTTAAGATTATAAATCAACTTGTGGCTATTTTGATTGATTCGGGAGCAAGCCACAATTACATTACTACCAAATTAGTGGGTGGATTTCATTTGATAAAAGCAAGCTTGAAAGATCATGGTTGGTTTAACTAGCCACTGGAACAAAGAGAAGGATCAATGAAAGTGTCATTAATCATCCCATAAATCAGAATAGAGTGAACACAATTGCAGATTTGAAATATCATACCATTAGAATCTTATGTTGTCCTAATTGGAATGAATTAATTAGACAAGCATCACGATGCCCTAGATTGTCATAACAAGACATTTACATATCTTGATGAAGGGGGGAAAGGAAAGCATTGCATTTGACAAAAAACAAGCTCGAAAGATCATGGTTGGTTTAGCTAGCCACGGGAACCAAGAGAAGGATCAAAGAAAGTGTCAAGAGTTGTCCCATAAATATGAAAGGGGTGAACACAACTGCAAATTTGAATATCATACCATTGAGACCCTATAATGTCATAATTGGAATGGATCGGTTGGACAAACATCATGCTGCCCTAGATTATCATAATAAGACATTTACATGTCTTCATGAAAGGGGGAAGCAAAGCATTATGCAAGGAATTCCAAAACCGATTTCTATAATAGAGATTTCAACCCTATAATTGAGGAGATGTTTTGGGAAAAGTTGTCAATTATATATCGAGAATAGATTGAATATTTCACAAAGGCCGAGTCAAGGTGCCTCGACACATTGTTCATCAATTTCTTGAAAAAAATGAATCTTTTAATTTTTTAAAATTTGGAATATTTCATACATGATGACATAGAAAGTGATATGGAGACCACATGTCAGGTGACATGGTAGTGCCATGGTGGCAAGTGGCAAGAGCCATATGAAAACCATGATGGCAAGTCAAGGGCATATGGCATGAGGTGGCAGACTCAAGTAGTATCCTTGGCCACAAAGCTAAGCAATGTATAGGAAATAGAAAGTGGACTCAAGTGCATTAGAAAGTTGTTTTGGAAAGGATCCAAATGGCCCAAACCCAATGTATGATTGTCACATAGCTACAAGGCGATAACAAGTTTTCGAAAGCATGGAGAGAAATAAACCTTCCTCACATCAAATGCTTGGGGGCCATTAAATCTAAGGAAGTAGATCTCAACCATCAAAAATGTGTTTGCATCATGAAATAGTGAAGGCATAGGGAATGGGACTCGCTCATCACTTCGTTCATCAAATGATCGCCAAGTGTAAGAAGATGAGGCACTTGCGAAAGGGACCTGTTACCCACCCATATGTATGGGCAAACCCTAGAACATTCTTCTTTTATGATGCAATTTTCCAAACTACAACCCTGTCATGATCCACAAACAGTCAACCTCAAATACCTCTCATCCACTCTCGAATGAATGTATTCAAACATCTATTTCCCATACAATGAAGGTGGATGTTGAGCAACATTAACCTTTTTTATATTAATTGTTGAATTTCCACGATTCTGGTGTCTAGGTTATAATCTTAGATCACTGACGCTACCAAACCAAGAATCTCAACAAAGCTATTTTGCACACGGAATATAAACAACAGTAAATCTACTAGTGCACAAAATATACACAACTTTTTACAAAATAATGTACAAATATGTACAACAACCCAATCTATGTTATATTAAACCAACTGAATAATACAATAGTCTAGGACTCCCATACAAGGGATAATGGCCCTCAAATATCCAATGGTATAAGAATACAAATACAAGATAATTTGATGATCTAGTTGGTGTAGTGCACCTCACAACTGCTTTTTCATACCCTGTAGCCTGCTAGTCCTTATGCTCCCAATCTGCTCACTAGTTGCTCCTTAGTCCATCAAGAAACAACACATAAAGACTCTAGGTGGGCTGCATGCTATCATTGTTGCAAGTCACTTCTGCTACAACGAACTTTGGCTCATCTAATCTACTCCTCTAGGTTGGCCAATACCTGATGTACAATTTGCCTTTCCTTGTGGTCACTTTAGTCCATCAAAGTACCACATAGGCCATCAAATCTTCACCCAAGACACAGTTGTCAACATCCTTCTTGTCCACCTATTCTAGGGCTACTTTGGAGACTTTCTTGTTGCCCTCCACCAAACACTAAGTGCCCAATACAACTGTCAAAACTCACTGTAGAATCTCCTCCTATGTTAGGGCTTCCAACCACCCAATTCAGCCCTTCCACTTGGCTTCTACAGGTAGGGTTCTACAAGCTGCAAACAAATCCCAGATCCAAATACTAGGATCCAACACCTAGCAACAATGAAGAAGATACATACCTTGAAGATTGTTGTTCATAACTACAAAGATTTGACCACTGGTTAGGTCACAACTATAGCCCACGTCAGACCAACATCTATGGTCAAATCAACCTCACAAAACTACGACTTCCTTTTCTCCACAAGTTTGGTAAATTCATTGCCTGAATAAGCTCCTACAACTCCCTGTTTTGGGCTTGTTTGACCCCCAAAACATCCACTACAAGGCTGCGGCGTAGTCACCACAATTCAATCACCATTGCAACCTGTTCAGGGAAGGATTACCACTCCAATTTGAGCACAAAACAGCTCCAAGCTCTCCTTACCAACTCAGCCTAGCAGCAAATCCCTACGCCCTTCAAAACAGTCACAAGAAAACCCCAAATGGATCCTCATTTCTTAGTTGAAGTGGCTTCCTGATCTGCGGCCCTGAAACAGGGATCTTCTTCAAGTTGAGTTGCCTTTTTGTGTTGCATAAGGATGACAAAAATGACCTCCACACACCTATTTATATACAAAATAAGGGCTCCAACAAATTTCTTTAAGAGGGCTACGACTTCCTTTTCTCCACAAGTTTGGTAAATTCTTTGCCTGAATAAGCTCCTACAACTCCCTGTTTTGGGCTTGTTTGACCCCCAAAACATCCACTACAATACTGCGGCATAGTCACCACAATTCAGTCACCATTGCAACCTGTTCAAGGAAGAATTACCACTCCAATTTGAGCACAGAAAAGCTCCAATCTCTCCTTACCAACTCATCCTAGCAGCAAATCCCTATACCCTTCAAAACAGTCACAAGAGAACCCCAAACGGATCCTCATTTCTTAGTTGAAGTGGCTTCCTGATCTGCGGCCCTGAAATGGGGATCTTCTTCAAGTCGAGTTGTCTTTTTGTGTTGCATAAGGATGACGAAAATGACCTCCACACACCTATTTATATACAAAATAACGGCTCCAACAAATTTCTTTAAGAGGGCTTGCCAACTATTACAAGGTCACTAAAAAATCAAGTCGGCCTTAACTTTGTGCCACAAACCCAACCAAATAACTTCAAAAATTCATATATCCACTTAGACAACTCGAAATTTGATGACTACCAATAAGTTGGATTTGTCTCGACATCCTCTACCATCTCCATCCATCACATGTCTAGTGGGCATCATGGATTTACACCCACATGATTGGGTGCAAAGCCCACACCATGGGTTCCAAGCCCACAATGCCCTATTGTGGCGCTTTAACCTCCAAACCCGGAGCCCAAGGGCTTGGAGTACCTCCCAAGCTATCAAAAATAAACACTTCCTCTTAGCGAGGGAGGTACTTCCAAGACTAAGGAGTAACTCATCATCGTCATCACTACTCGCAACACTCGCCCAACTCCTAGCGCCCACAACTGCAGTAATCCTTGTAGCATGAACTACGTCTCTCTCGAAAGTGTCACTATCACTAGAAGCATCTTGCTTCTTCTTTTTCTCCTGAAATGTCTTCCACTCTCGCCATGATTCCTTCTTGGCAGTTGTAGGAGCGCCCTTGCTCCCTACTAACCACGCGCCCTTCTTGGGCTACAAAGTCTCCCTCTGAACTTGCAAACTCCCTCTAGAACATCACTCCCTCTGAGCCTCTGGAAGTTGGGCCTTCTTCTCTGGAACCTGTACCTACTCCTCTGAAGCTTGTTCCTCAACCTGGTCCTCCTCCTCCAACATCCTGGTGAGAGCATCTATCTCAGCAAAAGTGGCAACACCGACGACAAGCTTCCCTTTCTTCTTCTCATCATCTCCTGTCTTTTTCTTCATTAGGATTCAGACATCTCGACAAAAAATGACCCATATCGCCATAGTTGAAACACTTGATTTTACTCTAAGTCCTTTTTCTATATACCCTTCATTCGTGCTGCAAATGCTACATAACCATCTGAAGCCTCCTTCTTCGAATGAAGATCCTCGTTTCGCAACTCTTCCTGAATGAAGTCATCCCACAACCTATTCCAATCTGGCAACTTTTCTCTAGCAACGATCCCCTTGATGAAGGGCTTCCATTCCTTGGTGAACCCTTTCAAAGCAATCCTCACCATATCAAAATTTGAAATAGTTGCACTGACGCCATCAAACTCATCTTTGACCTGAGAAAACCTTGTCAAATACAAAGTCACTCCCTCACCCAACACCATCTTGGTGGACTTCAACTTATCCTCTAATACCAATACCCAGTTCTCGTTCTTATTCTAGAACAAATTCTAAAAAGCCATCCACATCTCATGTGCAGTGTTCTTCCTAAACAAATGAGGTATTAGGGGATCCTTCACACCATCTAGGATGATCAATCTCGCCCTCGTATCCAATTTCTCGTACACTTCTAGCTCCTTAGGGTCGGTTGGCTTCTTGATCTCTTTCTCAACGAAATCCCAACTCCTGTTGACCTACAATACCAACTTCATCCTTTCTCTCCAAGAACTATAGTTAGACAGCCCTTCCAACCTATCCTCGTATCGAAGACCAACCTACAATTATGACATTGTAGTGAACCCTTCACCTACAATGTGACCAACTCCCTCTTAGGTTGTACTTCGTTGTGCACTCTTTTAATTCACTATCTCTCAAAGTAGCCCAGACACGCTCTGGTAACACGTTGAATTTCCACGATTCTGGTGTCTAGGATAAAATATTAGATCATTGACGCTACCAAACCAAGAATCTCAACAAAGCTATGTTGCACAGCAGAATATAAACAACAATAAATCTACTAGCGCACAAAATATGCACAATTTTTTACAAATTATTGTACAAATATGTACAACAACCCAATCTCTGTTATATTAAACCAACTGAATAATACAACAGTCTAGGGCTCCCATACAAGGTATAATTGCCCTCAAATATCCAATGGTACAAGAATACGAATACAAGATAATCTGACGGCCTAGCTAGTGTAGTGCACCTCACAACTACTTTTTCATACTCTGTAACTTGTTGGTCCTTCTCCCAATATGCTCCTTAGTCCATTAAGAAACAACACATAGAGACTCCACGAGGGTTGCCTGTTATCACTGTTGCAAGTCACTTCTGCTACAATGAACTTTGGCTCATCCAATCTGCTCCTCTAGGCTAGCCAATACCTGAGCTACAATCTGCCATTCCTAGTGGTCACTTTAGTTCATCAAAGTGTCGCATAGGCCATCAAATCTTCACCCAACACACAACCGTCAACGTCCTTCTTGTCCACCTGTTCTAGGGCTACTTTGGACACTTTCTTGTTGCCCTCCACCAACCACTAAGTGCCCAATACAATTGTCAAAAATCACTGTAGAATCTCCTCCTAGGTTAGGGCTTCTAACCACCCAAGTCAGCCCTTCCACTTGGCTTCTACAGGCTACAAGCAAATCCCATCCCAACTTATCCAAAAACTAGGATCCAACACCAAGAAACAATGAAGAAGATACATAACTTGAAGACTGTTGTTCATAACGACAGAGATCTAACCACTGGTTAGGGCACAACTATAGCCCACATCAAACCAACATCTATGGTCAAATCTACCTCACAAAACTATGACTTCCTTTTCTCCACAAGTTTGGTAAATTCGCTACTTGAATAAGCTCCTACAACTCCCTGTTTTGGGCTTGTTTGACCCTCAAAACATCCACTACAAGACTGCAGCCTAGTCACCACAGCTCAGTCAACATTGTGGCTTGTTTAGGGAAGGATTACCACTCCAATTTGAGCACAGAACAACTCCAAGCTCTCCTTACCAACTTGGCCTAGCAGCAGATCCCTACGCCCTTCAAAACAATCACAAGAAAGCCCCAAACAGATCCTTTTTTCTTAGTTGAAGTGGCTTCCTACTCTACAGCCCTGAAACAAAGATCTTCAAGTCGAGTTGCCTTTTTGTGTTGCACAAGGATGATGAAAATTACCTCCACACACCGTCTATTTATATACAAAAGAAGGGCTCCAACAAATTTCTTTAAGAGGGCTTGCCAACTGTCACAAGGTCACTAAAACATCAAGCCGACCTGAACTTTGTGCCACAAATCCAACCAAATAACTTAAAAAAATCATATCTCCACTTAGACAACTCGAAATTTGATGATTCTCGATGCATTGGATTCATCTCAACATCTTCTATCATCTCCATCCATCACATGTCTAGTGGGCCTCATGGATTTACACCCACATGCTTGGGTGCAAAGCCCACAACTTGGGTTCCAAACCCACAATGCCCTATTGTGGTGCTCCAAGCTCCAAACCCTGAACCCAAGGGCTTGGAGTACAAGAAATCAAAAATCAACATAAGTGTTTTCCTTTGATGTTTAAGGCCATTCTAGTATGAATTACAAGTTGAATTGGATGATAGACAACTATTGTTTGTATAGTTGTTCCCTTGCTTCACCTTGGTGGTTATCACTTCCCCCAGGCCCCTAGTCTAGTGTGACCTTCCTTGGCGACTTTCTTTCACAGTCCAGGAGGGGCACAAATAGGAGACCATGATAATGGTGGCATTCCATATTATCCATATTTAACATTTGTCATCATTCCCTTGCTCCATTGTCCATGTTTTGATTGGTTGTTGTCAATTGCTCATGTTGGTTCACTATTGACCTTGTTCTATGCGAAAGGAAGTTGTAATACCCAAGGTTGATGCAATAGTAAGAAAACAAAAAAAACAAAAAACATGATACAAATGTTAAAATGCAAAACAATGGCACAATATGTAAAGCAAGAAAAGCCAAGTTTTGGGCTCTACCCCTTCTTATATAGTCACTCATACTCAAGAGTATCCATGCATATCACACCGATCAAAGTAAAAGAAACTCTCCAAGAACATCACGACCCCAATAAAGTGATAAACAACTTATCACAAAAAGAGGTTATCTCATTATTACATGATAATCAATGAAGCTTGTTAAACAAGTTATGTAAGGAAAAGAAAAAGGAAAATATGTGAGACAACAAAGGCGAGGAAGGTAATTTGGGTAAACTAACACTCCCTCTACAAATGTGCTAATGAAGAGTGATTTGATATAACCTAGCATAAGTGTATGACTCCATTCATGAAATAAATCCCAATCCATAACACCCATCACATACACCTATCATCTAAAAGGGTCAACCCAAAACTATTCCTCCCCTTAGTGTTGGAAGCACCTAATAGGGGCATGTAATAACCCTCCCATACCTAAGCAGGTAACTTGCATACAAATCATAAACTAGAAAGGCATTTGAAGACATCACTTGTGTGAAGTACTTCATTACCTTTAACATTACATATGACCCACTCGAATACTTCTACCACCCATCATGTTGATCTCACTTGATTATGTGAGTATGTGTTAGATATTTTCTCCCAAGTACAACTACCAATGGATTGTACAATGCTTCTATAGCACTTCAAAGAGGACATTCAACCCCATTTAATGATTACAGAGGGAGCTTTGACAAAGGACTTTGGGCACTTAGTGAAGAGCATTGCACCCATCATGTTGATCTCACTTGATTATGTGAGTATGTGTTAGGTATTTTCTCCCAAGTACAACTACCAATGGATTGTACAATGCTTCTATAGCACTTCAAAGAGGACATTCAGCCCCATTTAATGATTACAAAGGGTGCTTTGACAAAGGACTTTGGGAACTTAGTGAAAAGCATTGACTTTAGGATGACATACATAGTTGATGACACCATCACCCCCCTACAAGACCTTGGACATTGTCCCTCAAAGCCAAGACATTACCTAGAGGCAAATGTACCCCAAAGATGACATGACAACCCCAAACTAGCATTACACCTACTTGAGGATGTTTCCCTGGTTTTGAAGATAATTGATGACGATGATGACATAAAACCCCTTTCGAAGGGATGGTATATTGTTCACCATGATGATATCATGCCCTAGCACAATGACATTCCCTTCTCGATGCTTTGGAGGATGACATGGACAGCCTTGTGGATGGTGTTTAGTTGAGGAGACCTTACATAATGATGAGGCATCCAATTAATAAGGACACATGACTTCTGGGATGAGATGCACCCCTACCACCTATTGCAATTTTCATGGAGAAACACACCTTCTAGACCATGATATCACCATCAATTAGTGTTTGCTCACACGTGAGCTATTTTGATGCATGCCACATAATGTCATGTTATAATATAATTTTGATTATTTTTAAAATTGACTTAGTGAAATAGTCACTCAAATCATGGATTACTTGTATTTTAGGGCTTCTTATAGCCAAATTAGAGAAAATCAATCTACCTAGGCTTGTATAGAAAAAAGGGTTCATTCCTCTTTTTAATTCATTGTCACATTGAGATGAACTTGCATTAGTAATTAGTCTTTTCTCCCTTCTACGTTATGGACCACTAGTTTAGCGAATTTCTCTTGAAAGGATTTTCATGGATAGTTCTCTCTGTTGGATGATTGTTGGTGATTCTTTGATGATATTTGCTACATTAACGTAATTGATGTTCTTCCATCTTGTTCTTGTTGATGAATAATGAATTTTTCATTAAGGTTTTGTTGACATTTTATGGCTCTAAAATCTCCACACAAGATTTTCATCAAGTTTCCCTTGAGGTGACCTAGGTTTAGCTCTCTCCCTTTCAATCTCCAAAAAATATAGGACACTAGAGTCAAAGTATTAAAGGACATGAGTTTGTCTCCCTTAATTTCTTTGAATCCATATCCATCTCTTTTCTTCCATATATTTTTACTCCTAGACTCTTGCTACAAGTAACATGGCCCCCTAGTGACATTTTCACATCGAAAGACTAAAACGTGACTGAAATGCACTTAAACATGTTTCAATTTGTATGAAACATATTTCACATGTGACTGAAATGCACTTAAACATGTTTCAATTTGTATGAAACATATTTCACATGTGTTTCATACAAACTGAAACGTGTTTCACCATGTTTCAAAAAGAAATTCATCTAATTTTTCCTTGATTTATTTAAGTGTTGGGACCCACATTTTCTTTAAAAAGGTCTTTCACTTTGAGTTTGCACCAAAATGTTGGCAATTAATGGTGACGTCAAATTCTTTTACTTAAATTTTTAACATTATTATTAATTGTTTCAAGATGTTTGAGAGTGGTTCCAACCTCATTGGACTTCACATGGAGAAAGTAGAATTTCATATCCCATTATAGATTCCACGGCTTAATTAATTTGGCAATTAATGGTAATGTAAAATTCTTCAAGTAATCCTTTTACTTAAATTTTTAACATTATTATTAATTGTTTCAAGATGTTTGAGAGTGGTTCCAACCTCATTGGAATTCACATGGCAAAGTAGAATTTCATATCCCATTCTAAATTCAACGACTTAATAATTAATAATTTTCAAGATTTCAGAAATGGTAAAATTGTAGCATTTTCATTAGATTCTATCATGTATGAGGGTATGGAATTGGCAATTAATGAAGAGCACCAAGCCCTTTATATCAATGTTTTAAAAAACGGAATCGGTCAGCTACCAGGCCGAGGTAATGACTCGATAATGACTCCGAATCGGTAATGACTCGGTCGACTCAGTTTCAATGACTCGGTTTTTGTAAAAAGTACATTAAATATTAATTTTTTTGTACAAAAACATAAATTTAAAGATTTTTATTCATGTTTTCAAACACAAAGCATTACAATATAGACAAGTCACAAAAGACAACATATGATCAAAGTAGGCTCATGAATATATCCATTATATCAAAATTGCCCCTAGTGCACTGTCCAATACAGGATGATGATATAGAGATCAAAACAAAAACATAACCAATGTCACAGGTGACTCCTTTCAACAAGACATCAACCCTCTAGAAGGCCTGTGGTAATTCAAAGCATATAAAGAACCGTGGATTAAACCTACAGTGTTAAGTTCTGTGACTTGATTGAAGAGGGTTTCATTGTGTTTTTCTTCAAATAAAAAAGCATTTGCAATTGAGCCACAATAGCCTTCAGACCGAGTTATTAAGTTCCCTATCTACGTTGAGAATTTAACGTGGATCAATTCACGACATCTTTGTACATTACTTTGAAGGCTTGATTCTAAGTATAAACAAGGTATTTCTGCCCCTTGTTTGAAGCAATTATGGAGGACTTCTTTGCTCAAGTAGAATTGAACGGTATTTTTCTTCTGTTTCTCTTGACAGTGCATCCTTGTTATGAATTTGTTATTCTCATTGTTCCGAAGAAAGTTAAATCCCCTAATCTAAAGAAAAATTCAGCATTTGACATTGTGGTCATTGGACTATGAGGACTTAAAAGGTGACTTCATTTAGAACTAGAAGGGTAGTATCCTATCAATGATCGTGAGGAGGACTTGTCCTAGAATTAGAGGCACATCATTATAAAGGACAGTTCTAAGGCCCTCCATAATTTAAGGAAGCCGAGATCTTGTTTACATACGTTTGCAAGGTATGAATTGTAGCCTTAAAAAGACAATTAGCGAGCATCCTTTGTCATCTATATCAGTAAAATCAAGGAACCCTATTTTGTGTATAGAAGAAGAGGCTGAGTCCTTATCACTGTTACAATCTCTCACACACACACACACACAAGTATTATAAGCTAGTTCCATCGAAGCCGACTTGTAAATCAATAATTAATATATATTCATGTCTTTGAAGCATTCATAAAAGGTGCCTTGAAGTCAATGAAAATACAAAATGAAGTTATGAGAAGGGATGGTCTCTTTAGACATCAATTTGAAAATGATTTTTGAAGAATAGTAAAAGCCCTCCATGATGTCATATTGTTGACTAAGCTGCTCATTATCTAGCAGTTGATGTGATTTTAAGAAGGTTTAGTGGCAACCCTTCATGTGATTCTATTTTTGTCTAGTAGCTGAAGCAAAGGAAGTTCATCTAAGAAAAGTATGTAGCTCCTCTATGTTGGCACCTTTGGATAAAGATGATAGTGCCCTTGAAAGTCTGACAAACAGAAGAAGTGCAAGGCACTTTGAAGCAAATCCCTGTAGCAACTTGTATGAACGTAAAATCAGAGGTATGGTCTCTCTCATAGTATGTGTAATGCATTTATTTATTTTTATTTGTTTTAAGGCTCTTTTGATGGAGGGTTTAATTTGAATAAGAACCCTAGATGGCTCATGGAAAACCCTAGCTCACATATGAAACCCTAATTTTTAGGTTTTGTGGATTCTAGGGTATTTAGATGAGGATGATGTTTTGAATTCCATCCTCCATTAGTGTATTAAAACCCTATATTGTATCTCATGCTTTTATGATCACATATTGTTCTTGGTCATTGTCACTAACATCATGTCATCAAGGTACATAGAGGGATTGGTGCTCTTGATTAAATACAAGTTCCATACCCTAATACATGACAAAATTCGATGGAAACATTGCAATAACCCAATCCTGAAAAACTGATAAGTCTGCTGGATTTTGAATGAGATCTAAAATTCTACTTTCTCCATATGAAATCCAATGAGGTTGGAACCACTCTCAAACATCCTGAGTCATTTCATGGTAATGTTAAAAATTTAAGTAAAAAATCACTTTTACTTTAAGAATTTAACATTACCATGAAGCTGCTCCAAAAACCAACTCCACAACTCTTCAAAAAACCTCAAACAAACCTAACAGCAGAATTAAATTCGGTTTCAAGTCCATAAAAATCGATTTTTTGGGCCCACCAGCCGGCGGAATTGGCTCAGCCGAGTTAACTTGGACTAGGCCTGGTTGGCCGGTTTGTTACCGAGCTGGCCGAGTCGGTACAAAAACCGGCTGGCTCGGTAACAAACTGGCCAACTGGCCGTTTCTTGTGCCTGGTCGGACTGGCAAGCCTAATGGCTCGGTCGACCAGGCCTGGTCCGATTCGAATCGGCTGTTTTTTAAAACTATGCTTTATATAGCTCGATGTTCATGATATTTCTTGTTAGACTCCCCTATCATGTCCTTTGCAAAAATATGCCCTTCCAAAATCATTGATTAGACACGTTAATCTTTTCATACAATATTTTAAATTAGGCAATTTCATCAAAATTAGGTGGTGTTGACTCATGTCCCTAGAGGATTGAGGAAGAGGCAAAAGGTGATACTAATGATAAGTATCCCAATATAAGCAATGGCAAAACATTGCTTGTCATTTATTTCTGTCGTCTAAGTGTTCTTGCTCATTTATTCACAGTGATTTCTAAGGTTCAATATAATGTGCTATATATATATATATATATATATATATATATATATATATAAGGCACTAGTGTTTCCCCATTTCCAAATTTTTGGGGAGTCACAAACTCCATTAGCCCTATTTCCCTATATCATGAAACTTTAGCCCTATGTTGCACTGGCTGTGGGGATGAGGGACGAGTTTCCGGGACGGCTAGAGCACACCCCCAAATTTTTTGGGGGACAGTGGGTTAGGGACGACAAGTGCGGCAACTATTTATTATATTTATTATTTATTAAAAAAATAAAATTAAACATGAATCAAAATAAATAAAATACTAAAATGATAAATATAAAGACTAATACTAATAGTCTAATAGCATCTAATCATCATCGAGAATTGTGCATCACAAAAACAAATTTCGTCATTATTGCATAACTAAAGAAGTACTATTAGTTTCAATAGTAAATAGTACTAAAATTTAATAAAGATGTAAACATGAACAATTCATTAAAATTTAAATATAAATCTCAAATTAAGAGTCTAGAAGTAGAAAACCATGGATTATAAATTTATAAATTATAGTCATAGAGCATAGTCCAAGAACCAAAATGACAAAAATTTAAATTTAAAAATAATATAGTCACTAGTGTAGCTACCAAATGGTAAAATGGTAAACCGTAAATGTTTTAAGTTTGATAGGTATATGCATTAGCCTTTAGGTTAGGGTAAGTGTAATTTAGGAATTTACATTTTTTTAATTTAAAATTTTGAGTTTTATTAAAATTTTGTTTTAAATTTTTTTTATAAAAATGAAATATTTTAATATTTTTTTAACTTATGATTTGAAATTTTATTGGGGACGTCCACAAGTCCCCGATTTATCTGAGGGAGTTTTGGAAGTCCCCAAACAAAAACAAATTTCGTCATCATTGCATAACTTAAGAAGTACTATTAGTTTCAATAGTAAATAGTACTAAAATTTAATAAAGATGTAAACATGAACAATTCATTAAAATTTAAATATAAATCTCAAATTAAGAGTCTAGAAGTAGAAAACCACGGATTATAAATTTATAAATTATAGTCATAGAGCATAGTCCAAGAACCAAATGACAAAAATTTAAATTTAAAAATAATATAGTCACTAGTGTAGCTGCCAAATGGTAAAATGGTAAACTGTAAATGTTTTAATTTTGATAGTTATATGCGTTAGCCTTTAGGTTAGGGTAAGTGTAATTTAGGAATTTACATTTTTTTAATTTAAAATTTTGAATTTTATTAAAATTTTGATTTAAATTTTTTTTATAAAAATGAAATATTTTAATATTTTTTTAGCTTATGATTTGAAATTTTATTGGGGACGTCCACAAGTCCCCGATTTATCGAGGGACGTTTTGGAAGTCCCCAAAAAGTCCCTGAATTTTCGAGGGACAGCTAGGGGACGACTTTGAAGTCACCAAGTCCCTGATGGAGTCCCCGAAAAATTTGGAACGTGTCCGATGAGTTCCAAAGTCCCCGAAACGTCGAAACGGAGGGAACGTCATGAAATTATGGCGAGGACAAGTCCCCGTGCAACATAGCTTTAGCCCCATTTCCCTATATCATGAAACTAACTCCATTAGCCCTAGACTAAAAAAGGCACTAGTGTTATCTCTTGTGGCAAACCTTCAAAAAACCTAATTTTTTTCTTAATATGTCTTCTAGGTTATCTCTTGTGGCAATCCTTCAAAAAACCTAAATTTTTTCTTAATATGTCTTCTAGGGTAAATTAGGGGTAACAGCAAAATCTTTAATTTCCATTTCAAAAACGCATAACTATTTTCCTATATCATGAAACTTAACCTAGACTCCAATAGCCCTAGATTAAAAAAGGAACTAGTCTCATCCCTTGCAGAAATCCTTCAAAAAACCTAAAAATTTTCTTAATGTCTTCTCAGGTAAATTAAGGTTTAGTTACAGCAAAATCATTAATTTTCAGCAATTTTCAACAATACAGCAAGTGTTATCTCTTGTGGCAATCCTTCAAAAAACCTAATTTTTTTCTTAATATGTCTTCTAGGTTATCTCTTGTGGCAATCCTTCAAAAATCTTTAATTTCCATTTCAAAAACGCGTAAATATTTTCCTATATCATGAAACTTAACCTAGACTCCAATAGCCCTAGATTACAAAAGGAACTAGTCTTATCTCTTGCAGAAATCCTTCAAAAAACCTAAAAAAATTCTTAATGTCTTCTCAGGTAAATTAAGGTTTAGTTACAGCAAAATCATTAATTTTCAGCAATTTTCAATGATTTGGAAAAGTAAAAAATATCATTTCACATGCATTTTTCAGCCATAAATTAGGGTTGACATCTAGAGTTTGTTTCTCATTTACGTTTCCCCATTTCCAAATTTTTGGGGGGTCACATGTTTCCATTTCAAAAGATGCATACCTAATCATTAATTAGGATTTAGTTATAACAAAATGATTAATTTTCAGCATTCTTTTCTTTGGATATTATTGTCCTAGGATTAGGGTTTCTGTGCATTTATTTGAAAAAAGTAAAAATATCATTTCACATGCATTTTTCAGCCATTTTTCTTACCTAATGGACACATGTTTCCTTGTATCATGAAACTTAACCTAGACTCCATTAGCCCTAGATTAAGAAAAGCACCAGTATTATCTCTTGTGCCAATTCTTCAAGAAACCTAGAAATTTTCTTATTATGTCTTTTAGAGTAAATTAGGGTTTCAGCATTATTTGCTTTGGATTATTGTCCTAGGATTAGGGCTTGTGTACATTTATTTAGAAAAGTAAAAATATCACTCACATGCAAATTAGGTTTACACTTCGTTATCATAGATTTTAAGGTTTTTTCTTATTGCTGTTATAAACTAATTGCTTACTGCAATTTCAATTTAAAACCCTAGTTTATGGAAGCCATCTATATTTTCTTGATTGTAAGTGTTTGGAAACTTCCATCGGTTGACCTAAGCCTCCAGATTAAGGTTTTTTCTTATTGCTGTTATAAACTAATTGCTTACTGCAATTTCAATTTAAAACCCTAGTTTATGGAAGCCATCTATATTTTCTTGATTGTAAGTGTTTGGAAACTTATTTATACCTCTATCAGTTGACCTAAGCCTCCAGATTAAGCCATACAAATGACAAAGCCTTGAAGTCTCCCTTGGAACTATACCTTAATCCACTAAAAACCCTAATCATTGCATACTTATTCCCAGTGAAATCTTGCTGTAGAACCTTCTTACGTTAAGATCTACTAGGGAGGCCTTCCTCGTAATGGATTGTGTCCAACCTCTGAAATGAGGGGAGTAGAGGATGAAATAACAGTAGCAATTATCCCATTGTTGTGTTCAATCTAAGTTTCATAGTGAGGCTTTACACTAAGGTGCTAGAATTAAATAGAACCCTATTGTTCCATTGGGGTCTCAAGTGCTGCCAATTAGAAGGGAAAGTGGGTCCAAAAAAATTATATCTATTTATATATACGCAAAGATTTTAATAAAGACAAAAAAGGAAAAATAAAGAAAGAAAGAGGAGATGTGGAAGGATAAAGAAGAGGGAAAATGATAGAGGGCAAGGAGAGATAAGGAGGATTTGGCGATGACAACCTGATCATTTATAACCTGGAGGCTAGTGGGAAGGTCAGGGACATTAGAATTTTAATTTTCAATATTTGATAATGCTAGGCAAAACAAAGCTTTGAGACAATACCTAAATAATAATATACGAGATATATTAGTTTTTAATTTTCTTTGTGTGTAGAAAACGGCTATGTCATTAATAATTTAATTACATCAATCCCATCCAACTCTAGGTGAACAGTCTTCTTATAAGAGTATGATCATGATGTAGCACTAAAATATTAGACAAGAATGTAGACCCATTTCTGGATATGTAGTTAGACCTACTCTACATCATGTTGAAAAGTGTAACTAGGTTCGGTCTTCATAATGACTTGTAATTATGAATTTATGTAATGAAGAGACAAAGATAATAAAATGTATTTAATGTAATACTTGCATCATGGGTTTCATGAGCAAGGAGATTTTATTATAGGTCAATGACTTATTCTTGATGCCTTTAGGTATTTTTCATCTTATCATAAAGATAACTTGAGTCATGTAAATGAAGTGATGTTACACTTAGAAAATATCTAGAAAGTCCTCCAAGACAAGCACGGTTCTCCTCCTATTGATGTCGGCCTCAAATATATATATAATGTTCATATCGACTCAAATTATGGGTCACACCTATTCGTTGATCATGTCGGCTCATTTACAGAGCACCAACCACTATAAATATGCGGCTGTGGTCACCACAAAAACGCAGAAATTTTGAACATCTTCTCTGAGATTTTCGATGAGACATCTCTGAGTTTTTCAAAGGTACAGCGACCAAAGGAAGGGACAGCGAGGAAATGAAGCAACAACAAGGGCATGCATCTAAGATTCTCGGGTAACTAAACAGCAGTACAATTTTGGTCCCTCTCTGTATTATGGTTAGAATGGTGACAAGCTCAGATTGCAGTGGTGCAAGAGTTCAATGGTGTGTCGATATAATGCTATGATAGTATCTCAGTCTTGGTAAAGGTCTCGGTGCTAACAAGCAGAGAAATACAGTCCAGACAGAGGATACATGGAAACTACAATTCGTTGCTATAAATGGAATCCACAGTTCGGTGCAGTGACATCATGATGATATTTCAAAGATAAGGAGATCAAAGAGGAGAAGCAGAAGACTTGTGTCTTGTTCTTGGAGTGACTTATAGGTCCAGGCCATGGTCATGATACTCGTCGATTGAAGATCTATAAAAAGAATTATTATTGGGTTTTTCTCTCCAAGAGGGAGAGGTTTTGGCCCTGGCTTGAAGAACCTAAATTTTGTGTCTCTTGTGTTTTGATAATTGACTTGATGAAAGATATAATAAGCTAACAAAGATAAGATCTAAGTAAAAGAAGTATAATGAAATCACAAGTAATTATCAAGAAGAGAAATTTGAATTAAACGCCCTAATTTCTCAACACATCATCATATCAATAGAGTAATTATTGATGAGACTAATTTTTGTATTTACAATTATTCTTTTGTGTTTACAAATTATCTAATGATTTCAAATCTAATGTTACCTACTCTACATCATCATATCAATAGAGTAATCATTGATGAGACTCAAATTTGTATTTATAGTTGTTCTTTTGTATTTATAAATTATCGATTTCAAATCTAATGTCATATATATATATATATATATATATATATATATATATATATATATATATATTTGTATTTTTTTTACATGACATTATTTTGTTATTTTGTTAATTTGGATTTTACTTAGATTAAGGTTCTTTAGACTTTCTATCTGTTGATTTTTGTAGCATCAAAAAGTGCTCTAAGCCCCAAATTTTGTGGGGAGACTTAGACACGGGTATTCCAAAGAACCCTGAAACTGTTTGTGAACATTCCACTCAAATCATGTTTTATTAAAATAATTAATTATTTTAATGGAGACCCTAAGCCTAACTTAGGAAAGTGACAGTGGATCTTGATATTGAATTCTTCTGACAGAGCAGTGCTCAGACGAAGATCAGATCTAAGTGATTCAGTCCAGTGAGGGGCAAAGTATCTTGCGGAGAGAGATTTTCTCAACAGGAGAATCATCAACAGAGAAACGCAGGAAGACGTCCAACAGAGCCAACGTAGAGCCAGTCAAGTTGACGAAGAGCCAACGCAAATCCAGTCAGGTCTACGCAGAGGTTGCGCAGAGGTTCAGAGGGTTTTCGAGATTCAACTGTCGAATCAGATCCAAAAGCCGGGAGCTGTGGTGTGAGACTGGGAGGCTGAGATTTGTGATTCCGAGAGTCAAATCAATCCACAGTTGGGTCAACGCAGTGCCTAGAGGAGGTGATGCAAGGCCTATGCAATCACTGCGCAAAGGCAACTTTTCTAGTGACTAGATCAACCGGATTTTCAAGTGATTGTGTGAAGTAAAATTCACAATTTCTTTTTGCAATATTTCTCTCTATAACTGAATAACCCTTGAGTATTCAAAAATGTATTCAAGATTTGCTACTGCTTAATAATACAAACCCTCAAATTTGTTGCACCGATTTTCCCGCATTGGATTTTTCCGGGACTTAGTCCAAAAAAAGGTGTCCTATGTGTGATTGATTTCTTGCTCAATTTTCTTGTTTCGGAATCATATTTTAGTCGGTGTTAGCTGCTTCAATTGCTACTTTATTAATTCAGATCTTCTGAATTAATTATGTAAAATTAATTTACATAATAGGAAAAGTTAACTCAGATTGTTGAAACAAGAAGAGCAGATCTGAATCTGAAGTGAAGACCAAATTGTTGTAGCAATAGCAGATCGAATCCCCAGAGCGATTTTACAATTCTAGCTACGAGGGCTATTTTTTTCGAGGTTGTCTCTGTCTGAGTGAGTCGAAAGATGTACTTGGAGCAGAAGCTCTGCATGATCCAAATGCCTAAAGGGGAGCACATTGCTTCGTTCCTTACGAGACGTTAAGAGATTCGAGACCAGTTGGCAACCGTGGGATCCACCCCATCTTCGGCAAATATGGTGAGGATAGCCCTTAACACAGTCATGGAGGAGTGGCACGTTTTTGTCAAGAGCATTCTAGGCAAGGCTACACTTCCTAGTTGGGAGCAGATGTGGTCAATACTTTAGGAGGAGCTGAGGAGAGATCTAGTCAAGTGGAAGCTTGACAGCAGCAGCGAGAGCGGATCTAAGGGTCCAGATAAGGAGGAGAATGCAACCCTCATATCGAAAGGGCAGCAAGGGCAATAGAAACAAAAGAGAGATGTATCGATGGTGAAATATTTAAGATGTGGTGAGATGGGCCACTTTGCATCACAGTGTCCTTTGCAGAAAAAGGACAAGGATGAGAAGCACGATCCGACAATTGCAGCCGCAAAGATCGAGCAAGATGATTTTTCTATGAGTGCCCATGCTTCTCTTGGTAAGAAGTTCGGTGACATAGAGTTGTAGTTCACTTTGAACTTCAATTGGGCAGGATCCTAGAGGAGCCCACCTCATGGATTATTACCTTACTACGAGAGCCCAAAATCAGCAATACCAGGATGGAGGAGTTCCAGTAGGAGCCGAGGAGTGATGGAGACAATAGTGCAGTGGGTAGCAACGCAAAGCAAAGCAACAACAGCGTAGCGGTAGCAACACAGTGCACTGGAGTGCAGAGCAACAACAACACAGTGCATCGGAGGGACAGTGCAGTAGTTACCAACAGTCAAAGTCTTCAGCACCGAGGAGCATCCACTAAACTCTTGTTCAATTTTGGGCAAGTTCAGTTGTTTCTCTCAGCAGCTGAGTTACAGTGCAGATGCAGTGTTAGCAGTGCTAGTGTTAGCAACATAGCAGATGCAACATTTGAGAGGGAGTTGTAGTATGGATGCAGCAGTGGCAGTGTTATGGGCAACAGTACAGTTACAGCAGTGGCTAATGGATAGCGCAGTAGTTACCAACAGTCAGAGTCTTCAGCACCGAGCTGCATCCACTGAACACTTGTTCAATTTTGGGTGAGTTCAGTTGTTTCTCTCAACAACGCAGATGCAGTGTTAGCAGTGGTAGTGTTAGCAACATAGCAGATGCAACACTTGAGAGGGAGTTGTAGTATGGATGTAGCAGTAGCAGTGTCATGGGCAACAGTACAATTACAGCAACAACGCAGTGGCTAATGGACATCTTGTCAAACTTCAGCAGCGCAGAGGATGCACAGTATGAGGATGCACAGTATATTGTTAAAACACCTTCTTCGCTAAGAGAGTGTTGACTTTTGTAGCATCGAAAAGTGCTCTAAGCCACAAATTTTGTGGGGAGGCTTACACTAAGAGAGTGTTGACTTTTGTAGCATCGAAAAGTGCTACAAGCCACAAATTTTGTAGGGAGGCTTACACGAAGAGGCTTACACGAACCCATAAACTGTTTGTGAAAATTCAACTCAAATATGCTTTATTAAAATAATTAATTATTTTAATGGAGACCCTAAGTCTACCTTAGGTAAATTAAGTTTTATTAAAATAATTAATTATTTTAATGGAGACCCTAAGTCTAACTTAGGTAAATTAAATAATTAAAGGGCATTAAACTTAGGTAAATTATGTTTTATTCAAATAATTAATTATTTTAATGGAGACTAATATAATCTTAGCCATTGAAGACTATAAAGGAAGGCTTGAGGGTCAATTCTTCTGACGAAAGAGTGCTCGGACGAAGATTGGATCTAAGTGATTCAGTGCAGTGAGGGGCAGAGTAGCTTCCGAAGAGAAAGGTTTTCTCAGCCGGAGAATCATCAACAAAGAGAGACAAGAAAACGTCAAACAGAGCCAGCGTAGAGAGCTACGCAAAGGTTCAAAGGGTTTCCGAGATTCAGCTGTCGGATCAAATCCAAAAGCCGGGAGTTGGGGTGTGAGACCAAGAGGCTAAGATCTGTGATTCCAGGAGTCAAATCAATCTACAGCTGGGTTGACGCAGGCAGGGCCTACACAGTCACTGCACAAAGACCTCCAAAGGCAGCAATGAGTTGGGGTGTGAGACCAAGAGGCTGAGATCTGTGATTCCGGGAGTCAAATCAATCTACAGCTGGGTTGACGCAGGCAGGGCCTACACAGTCACTGCACAAAGACCTCCAAAGGCAGCAATTCCTTTTTGCCAGTATTTCTCTCTGTAATTGAATAACCCTTGAGGTATTCATAGATGTATTCAAGATTTTCTATTGTGTAATAATACAAACCCTCAAATCTGCTGCATCGATTTTCCCGCAATGGGTTTTTCCAGGGGTTATGTGTGATTGATTTCTTGCTCAGTTTCCTTGTTTCGGAAGGGCCTACACAGTCACTGCACAAAGACCTCCAAAGGCAGCAATTCCTTTTTGCCAGTATTTGCTTCTCTATGTAATTGAATAACCCTTGAGGTATTCATAGATGTATTCAAGATTTTCTATTGCGTAATAATACAAACCCTCGAATCTGCTGCATCGCTTTTCCCGCAATGGGTGTGATTGATTTATTGCTCAGTTTCCTTGTTTAGGAATCATATTGCAGTAGGATTCCTTAGATTGTCAGATCTAAGGATTTTCACAATTTTCACACTATGGGCCGAACACTTTGTGTGTTTTTCACAATTTTCACACTATGGGCCGAACACTTTGTGTGTTTATGATAAGTTTCTGAGATGTGATGCCCCTTGGGATAGTTTAATTCCCCCATTAGATTTGAACAAATGAGGGGGTGGAGACTAAACCCCACACAAACCAATTGGTCTACACCTAATGGGTTTTTAGGAGTTTCTCCTAACAAAGTGAAAATCAATTAATGGGCGAAGACAGATTGAAGCAAAGAAACAGGTTTGAACCAAATGGAATTGGAGGATATGGAGGTAGATTTTGTACAGGTAAAGAGTGGCTGAAATGGATAGCAAACAAATACCCAGTAAAATCAGCAAAGAAGGCAAGAACACATGGAAGCTCCAATGCAGAAAATAATTAGATTGTTGAGGCAAAAGAAAAAGAATACTCACTAGACAAAAAGAAAATGTAAAACCACCTACAAGCCTGCTACAGGAGGGATAAATGAAAGAGAAAGGTATAGGAAAAAGTTAAAAAGTACGATACTCACTAGACAAAAAGAAAATGTAAAACCACCTACAAGCCTGCTACAGGAGGGATAAATGAAAGAGAAAGGTATAGGAAAAAGTTAAAAAGTACGACATCAACCAGTTCAAACTTCAAACCAACCAGGTTCAGAATCGAGATACACGAATATCTGAAACTGTGTATACCTTGGAAAGGAAAGCATGTATTAGCCCGAATATGGAAAAACTCATCCAGGCTAAGCTAAAAGACAGGAAATATGGAAAGAGACCGAAAAAGAGAGGGATTGCAGGACTTGGTCAAGTATAAGGATCAGGGGAGGTAAACAAAAAAAACAGCACGTCTTGCTTCACTGTGAGGAATACAAAGTTACAAAAACATTAGAAAAGGGTCAGCATTAGAGAAAAATAGTAGTGCCATTATTCTCGATGACCCACAGAATTACAACGTATGATGCTTCAATGATCAAGCAATCCAGGCACCATCCGCTCTAGCACAGTCTCTGGACTAACGCAGAAAGACAAATTTTTAATGCTTTAGCAGAAGAGGAAAAAAGTGAATTTAAAAGCACGCCACGATCTTACACTCTAGTTTAAGTGTAGCAACAATTAATGTGATGTTAAACAAAATATATATGTAGATGATTAGCAACTGTATGGTACTTGACTTAATTATACCAATGTAGATCCATCTAGATCTCTGTTAAATGCTGAGAAGGATTATCAACAAACCTGAGATCATCTGCAAACCTGAGATCATCTGCAAACCTCTTTGTGGTTAAAAGATGAGGGGTTAACCTCTTTATGCTTTAAAAAAAATAATAAGGGTTAAGATGGATCTAAGTAAATATTTACACTCAAGATGACCGAGAATTCTATAGAAACAGCCTTCAATGATTTAGATTAAATGTGCATCGTGGTAATAAGAGGATCTATAGAAAGTTGAAACAGACTTCAATGATTTAGATTAAATGTGCATCGTGGTAATAAGAGATCTTTATCGTAATTATAAAAATTATATTGGAGATAACAGGCAATTCTATAAGGATGTGTGCATTAGGGAAAGGTTTGCAACTTTGTATCTCTTGGCTAATGATAAATTTGGAGTTAAAATGTATTTTTGATAAACATTTTAGTGGTGTGCTATTTACTATGAGGGAGATATGTAATTTTTTTAGTGCTCAACATAGAATTTACACATAAATGTGTGTGATATATAAAAAACCAATGTAAATTTATCTTAAAACTTCTTTTTTTTAATTTAAACCTAAGTAATTTGATCCTTCTAAACACATGAATTAAAATGAATCTACATTTGCTGATAACACTAACTCTTCAAACAAAGTTTGATACTAAGAACATTGGCCGATAACATTACCTCATCAAACAGAGTTTGATGCTCGGAGCATGCTCAAATATGATAACACTAATTCTTCAAACAGAGTTTCATGCTCGCAGCATGCTCAAATATTAGTAAAAAGGGGAAATGCAATCCTACTCAGACAACATAGAATTCGACAGGACAAACCACCACTATTTCCTATATTTAAGAACCAATATGAACCCATGCCAACTCATATAGCAATCCTCAAACAGCATACTATTTTAGCAGACCCAACCCGGAGAAAACATTTTTACTAAAATGGCTATATCCCTTTCTTGCAAACAATGAACAAAAGCTTCAAGAGGACAACGAAGCTAACCATGCATACCTGTTTGATAGAACGTAGAAGACGTCACCCTCCTTCATGGGCTTAGCTATTGATTTTCTAATAATATATTCAAGAATTCGGCTCTCTTGCTCTGGTGTCAATGGCCGTGACCCTGCCACGCCCATGCTCATTATTCTGCGTCGACGCCCTCTGCTTCTTCACAGGACAGTTTCAACTTATATAGTTGGTCTTCAATTATTCGCAGATGTCAACTGTCCTGTGGAACAACAGTTCACTTACAGAAGCTGGGACATCATCAATAATGTATAATTATTAATAATATATTTTGATGAATACCCCAGCCCTGCCAGTAGCCTGATGCTCCACCTCGTGAAAACAAAGATATGCACGTTATAAACGCAGCAGAAAAATAACTTTCTCAAACCGTTTCAACCGCCGTGGAAACTAAAATTTAAAAATAAATATATACCTAATATTAAAACTGATAATAATAATCAGTAAAAATGGATTAAAAATAAAATAAAATAACCAAAATTTAAAAATAAATATATACCTAATATTAAAATTGATAATAATAATCAGTAAAAATGGATTAAAAATAAAATAAAATAACCAAATAGGCCTTACTCTTTCTCTCTGCACATATTTGCTTTGCAGACCCTCCCTCAGATCGGGCACAGTCTGTATTAAAAATAAGTGGAATGCCATGACTTTGAATTTACTTACAAAAAGGCCGATTTTTTTACTGATTGGCGTAAAAGTCTTCAAAATCACATTCGTTTCCAGTTTTTGTCTTTGGCATTAGTTTTTGTCTTTGGCATTGTACAAAACGGGGCAGAATTGTTCAATTCTCTTCCGTTCTTAAAAAAAATGAACTCACCTCCTCACGGCTCCCTTGCCCGTCCTGAAATCTCTCACATTTATTTTTCTTGAAAACAATTTGAACTTATTCCGCCTAAGCTTCACATTCGACAGAGAAATACTATAACTCTCTACATTGTCACTAGTGTAGCCTCGACAGCACAAATTCCTCAACGAGATCTTCATGAACGATTCGGCAAGGTGATAACCTTCTAAGTACATTCTGAAAGGGCCGTTTCAGCACCCGAAATTCTCGAAAAGACAATTTTCAGCAAATGTTAGAAACCCCAACCCAATGGCGACTAAAACACTTGCTCTGTATCATTCAAAGCCAAGTGAACCTTCAAAACCTTTTTTGTTATGATCTGCGAAGAAAATTCACCCGGTAATATCTTTTCGACTCATAAACATAATCAAAGACACATTTTCACCCGCTAAATTTAATTTAAAAAACGAGAAAAAGAGAAGCACAACAAAACAAAAAGCTCTGCTTCTGCAACTAGCGAAATATTAGTATAAACGTCAAATTTTGCCCTTTTTCCAGTTTATTGCACTGGAAATAGTTTTCTTGATATTCATGGTACAGTGCAGATTGACAAATTGTTGGTGTGGAAAAAGCAATCGGAGGATTCCAACACCAGACTCAATTTCAGTCTTCCTCGTATCAATGAAATTGTTACTTATTGATTTATGCAGTGCTCGACTCGACTGGCTCAATTTTCAGAGGAAACCATCGTTGCCTTTTATCCACAATACGCCTGAGCATTCATTCATCGCATTTGCTGGCAAAGCTTGCCTAAATTTATTTTCCGTGTGGGAAACTTGTCGTACGGCCTTAAGAATCAGTAGATTTATAAAACAATCACTGTCGTCTGAACACTCTGGTTCTTTCCATGGCCAGAAGTAACTCATAGATGATATTAAATGGTGTAGCTAGCACCATGGTCCTTTCCATAGCCATAGCCAGAGGTGGCTCCTTTATGCCCTGGAATTTCAAAAATCCTCTCGAATGTTGGTATATAATTTCAGTGGACACTTTTCGTATATTGTCATGTTATCTGTGCATAAAAAACTGTAAATGGATGTTACATTACAGTTTATGACACAAATGAATTATAATGAAAGAGTTGATTTTGGTTATGCATCTGAAAGTATTTATTAAAAAAAAAACAAAAAAATTATAACGTGGCTAAAAATTATATGGTTAGATTCCGGTTAAAAATAATTATTTTATTTAGACTACTCTTATTTTAAATAAATAATGAGTAGTTCTAATAGTTAATAATGCATATCTTTTTGTAAAAGTTAAAATTTCAAATTCAAAAAGGTAGAAAATATACATTTAGGAATCAAATCATTAAGTAAATACATTCTATTCATATTTAAGTATAGTTTCCTAAGAATTGAACTATTTTTGTAAAATTCAATTAATTATAGGTGGTTTTTCTATATTCAATTGTAAATAGTGTTTTTTCATTCAATTGTAAATGATGGAGAATTAATTCATGTAATTCATGTTGACATCTTTGTTTTATTTTCAAGGTAAAGCAATGATTGTCTCCACAATCTTTTCTATTTTCAACATAAAACAATAATTGTCTCTAGTGAGCACAATCTATAATCCCTCTTATTTCATTCCCATTATCGAATTCCTTATCAAGGAGTAGAGTCCATAATCCCCATTATTTCATTTATTATATCCACTTCTTAAGTAATCTCATCTTATAGCGTAAATTTTGCATCATGATTTTTTTAGATACTTGTGGGTTTGTCAAGTATTATCTAAGGATGACTGCTTGAATTTTATTTTATATCTAATTATTTATAAATGTTTCAAATCCTTGAGATGTATAAAAATGAATAACAAATATTTGTTTTGAAATAAGGGTTTACTATCTAAATATACTAGAATATAATACAAATTTGTGATGTTTATCCAATTTATACTCAACCTACTTCCATTCCTATTGTACCTTATGAGTCATTATTAATAACTAAAATGTAGAATTACTACACATAGAAACAAGTCTTTGGACATTATTCTTGTAAGCATTGAGCTTGGTAATTGATATTTGTAATGGAAAAATACTATTTTACTTTTAGACTTTCCATAAATAGAAAGTCTTTGGACATTATTTCCCTAATAAATATTATTTTACTTATAGACTTTCCATACATAGAAAGTCTTTGGACATTATTTCCCTAAGCATTGAACCCAGTAATTGATATTTCATGAAAAAATATTATTTTACGAAACCAAACTTTTGCATAAGAAGCTTAGTGAGAAAAAATATATATTTGAAAACAAATCCAATTTATATAGCTTCCAAAATATGCATATATTTGTAAACAAATCTAATTTATATAGCTTCCAAAATACTTGTTCTCCCCAAAATACAAGAGAGCTTCATAAATTTTTATGTTTCTAATACTATTTCAACTTCCTATCTTCTATATCCAAGACTCTTCAATAATACAAAATAATTGGGAGATTTGGAAGAAGTTAAGACTTTCCTTTTAAAATCAATTTAATATTGAATGAGCAAGTTTCCACCCTTGCTACATGTTTTTAAGTTATCTCACAATCAAAATCTATACTCTTTGAGGAAAATGAGGATTACAACTCAAATAGCATTTACAATTAAACCATTATCCTAATTACAACGTAACTTCATATTCCATATTCAATAAGAAACTTATTCTCCTGAATTATAGATTATAACATTAAATTTTAAGCTCTTGACTTATGAATGGTAAAATTAAATTTTAATTGTTACTATTATGTTAACTTGAAAAGTACATTGTAAATTTCTTTGTAAATGTCTAAGTGTCATCTCCCCTTCTTGTTGAAGATTTAAATTGATTATGGATGCATTAAGAACAAATAGTAACATATATTCTTGTTTTGTCGCCTCAAAACTAGCCAGTCATTAAAAGTCTAACATGACATAAATGCATTTCTATTGGTACACCTTCCACTTGCAGCATCCAAAAAATACCATGAGTTGTATCATAAATTCCAAAAGTTATTAAATTTGTCAGAGATAGACTATTTGTATAACTCAGTTCTGATGGCATCTAAAACCCATCATTGAGCGCAGTATTGGTACACCCATCATTGAGAGCAGTATTGGTACACCTTCCACTTGCAGCATCCAAAAAATACCATGAGTTGTATCATAAATTCCAAAAGTTATTAAATTTGTCAGAGATAGACTATCTGTATAACTCAGTTCTAATGGCATCTAAAACCCATCATTGAGAACAGTAAATCCATTGTTTTATTGTCGGCCTATTTGGATAGGAGCAAGGCATGAAAGCCTCCGGGTCTTTCTCCTGAAGACTGCGGATTTTATGAACTCAATGTCTTGTTCAGAATTATTGCAATAAGGAATGGTTTTTTTGTTTTGTTTCAAAGATCGGGGCTAACGTAATGTGTCTAGATTAGCTTTGTTGAGAAGTTCCAACTTCAGTAGGACTATATTTTTCTTCTTTGCAATTATAAAATGATGGATATTTTTATTTTTTGCGATGAGCAAATGATGTCAGAAACTTAGAGGAAATAGGATTTATTAGTAGAAGAAGAGGTACTTGATTAGTTAGATCAGATAGATTTTAGCTATGATTTTGTCTCCCTAATGAAAAACTAACCTAAATTATATAATATATCTATGTATACTAATAGAAAATAAAATAAAATACCTAACCAAAAAATAAAAAGTAACTAAGAAAGGTAATTCTTACATTCACTAATAACATATACATTATTATTAGATAATAAAAAAACAAAAAGTAAGAGAAGTAATTATTGCATTGACTAATAACATATACATTATTATTAGATAATATTTTGCTATGCTAATTTTGAAATATTAAATAAATTTTAAAATAATAAATAAATAATCATTATAATAATATAATATTATGATTCTAATATATCTTTCTCAGAAGAATAACTTGCTAATTAAATAATTTGCTAAACTTTTTTTGCTAATAAAACTTAGTTGAAAAGAATCAATCATTTAGTTAGAAGAATAAACTGCTCAATAAATGGACTTGAATTGGTTTTAGTTGGGCAAATAATTTGCTAAGATTTTTGCTAATAAAACTTAGTTGAAAAGAATCAATCATTTTTACGTAGCAACTAACTCTATATATATTACACATTATTATATTAAAATATAACTCTATACATTACACAATATTATATTAAAATATAAGAAATACGACATGAATAAAAGCAATACACCCTATCCTATTCTCCTTATAGAAGTGGGTTGTTCCCCTATCGAGGCCCTAGCTATGACTAGGCTTCTATTGTACAAGCACAAGCTCAATAGCATAGGAGACCATAAACTTCCTATGCTAGCTTTAAATTCAAGCCAAAACCACCTAAGGCTTAAACAAGGTTGGTATAAAGACACCAGGGCCTGGTTAAACCATTGGGAGATCGACGAGAATGTTGCATTGCAAAACATTAATAACATTAAAAAAATTGTTACTTCTAAGTTCAAAGAAAAAATGTGGTGTGAGAAACATCTAGCAGCTAAAATAAAATTAAGAAATTATAAGGAGGTCATCAACCCCACCCTAGAAGATCAAAAGTATCTATCTGTTTTAACTAGCTCAAAGAAGAAAATTAATATAGCTAAGATTAGAATGAACTCTCATGAGCTCCATAGTGAAACAGGTCGTTGGACAGTTCCTAAAACACCATGGATGGAAAGGATCTGTAATATCTGCGAGAATATGAACATCGAGGATGAAAATCACTTCCTCTTAGAGTGCCCCGCGTACAACCACATTAGAGCTCAATTTCATAATCTTTGTTGCAATACAAACCTTCCTAGCCTTTTAAGATGTCAAAATTATAGTGAGCTCGAGAGGCTTCTCTCCAAGCTTTTTGAGCATAGAAATAAAATCTTAAATCAAACTAAATAACTCTTTTCTTTAGGTCCGATAGACGAAAGATTGGTCTCAGTGGACGTTAACCACCACCACCATCATCATCATCAATTTAATATTCCTTGAATTCCAAAATAAAGAAAAAAAGAAAAGAATACATGGATAAGCCTAAAAAAAACATAAAATAAATGACATGAATGAAGTTTTATATTTTTCAACAATTTAAAAAAATAAATGACATGGATAAGCCTAAAATAAACATAAAATAAATGACATGAATAAAGTTTTATATTTTTCACAAATTTAATATCTCTGAATTCCAAAAGAAAAACAAAAAAACAAAAAATAATGACATGGATAAGCCTACAAAAACATAAAATAAATAATGACATGGATAAGCCTAAGAAAAACATAAAATAAATGATATGGATAAGCATATACGCCCCGAGCAAAAGCTTGGCAATGTATCTTTGTCATCAACTATTGTCATGTGATACAAAAGCTTGTGCATCTTATTTACTGATTTCAACGCTATTTTTTTCTTTGGCACGAAACAGAATCTGTAGACACGTACCATTTGGGAATTTTCACGATTTTTCACATAATTGAATATTCGAACTCATAAGGGCAAACTTCCACCAACCAATCACAAGACAAAACGATATAAAATTTAATAAAAATTTTGTGCCACATTTTAAAACAACACGACATAACAAGAAAACGATTGTCCTAGAAGTCGTGATGAATAAAAATTATGTTCTCATCTATTTTACTGTGATGAATAAAAATTATGTTCTCATATATTTTCATCTATTTTATTGTGATGAAGAACTCTCCAAACACAAACATAATAGTCTATAATGTAATATGGTCTGAATCTTTTATGTTTCTTGGCCATGTTATCACATGGTGCTATGAAGACCCGGTCTCATGCAAGAATATCCAAAAACGGACAAAAATCTTAAAATACCAGTGTGCGCCCGTAACTTGTAGTACTTTTCAATCATTGTGTGTTGCAGATCACAAGCTCTTATTCAATATGATTATTATTATATCGATCCCAAGCTCTTGTTCAATGTGATTATTATTATATCAATCCCACGAGCTCTGCATTTTTCCTATCAATCTGTAAATAAATTTTCTAAGTCAGTTATACCAAGCCATATGATTCATATGAATCATATTTTGACTTTGTAACCCGATAGAAAGGTTGTTGGTTTTTGTTTCAAAGATATTTTACAAGGCATTGATTAGGCATCAGGCTTTTGCACTTTTTAAAAATGTATGTTGGTCACCTGTTTTAAGAATGCGTTGATTCTAAAGTTACCATAAATCTACTTTTGACTTGTTAACCCTATAGAAAGGTTGTTGGTTTTTGTTTCAAAGATAGTTTACAAGACATTAGTCAGGCATCAAGCTTTTTCACTTTTTAAAAATGTATGTTGGTCACCTGTTTTAAGAATGCGTTGATTCTAAAGTTACCATAAATCTACTTTTCAGAGTTATTATAGTTTTGAATATCAAAATGTTCAATTTTCTTAGAATGTATGTATTAATTGGCAAGCTATGGATATATCTTCTTTTATTCCTACTTCTTATTTTAAACATCAATTCTACACAAAATAGACAACCACCATTTCTTTTTAAGGATGACACAAAGGAGAAAATATACGCCATCAAATATTTTCTATGGCATTAAATGACACCATATAGGATCATTTTCTATTACTTTGGATGACATCGTCTAGGATCATTTTCTATTACCTTGAATGAGACCAAATAGGATCAATCTTCATGCTTGGATGGCACCACAGCAAAACAAAGGAGTACACTCTAAAAACTAAGGTTTTTTACAGCCCTTAGGTCCACCACTTCTAGATAAACTCTTCCATGCAAGTGAAAAGTCACCTTGTCGTTAAAGGCTTATGACTAAAGTGATTGTCAAACACTTGTTATCCATTTCTCATTCCGGCTCAGCTCATGCCACTTGTTATCCATTTCTCATTCAGACTCAACTCCTGCCCAATACCAGAACTTAAATATATGCCTTAGTACCATATGGAAATATTAAAAACAATTGCTAATACAACTCATGAAATTGCCAGAATTTTGCAGCTACAAGCATTGGCTTGGTTAACATATACAGTGAAAACTAAAAATTTCAATAATAAATGTCAAAACAATCTTGCTTCATTTATGTCTCAAGATAAATTTAGTGCTTTGAAACTAAGATCACATGTTTCAAGGTAAATTTAGTGCTTTGAAACAAACATCCACTTAAAAATGCAGAGGTTGGGGCTGTCAATGATGGATAAACATGTCACATAATTTACAAAATAATATGTCATTCATCCTACACACTCTATAACAATCATTCTCAATCCAAAATAGAAATTTTGAAATAAGAAATAAAAATAATGGCAATGAAGAGAACACCAATAATACATTTGTTTCACTTCATTATTGTCATTTGTTTCGCTTCATTATCCTCACCACTGATGCCAAGAATTTCCTGCTCTTTCCAATATTGTCATCAACACCATCAAGCTTCAACATGTATCCGAGCAAAGAGATTTAGATCATCAAGTTCCGCATAACAGATAAGTTGATGATTTAATAAGATTAAACCTTTAATTTATTTAAATTTATGATTTATTAATTTAGTCGTTGTCTCCCAGTGCACAAGGAGAAAATTCTCTCACGTTTTGAATATATCATTGGCACACTCCCTCTTTCAAATTTCTTCGATTAAAACCCTATTACAAATTATAATAATAATAATGAGGAATAAAAAGAAAAAAGAAAAATATTATAATAGTCACGAAGATTTTTTTTTTTTTTTATAATAGTTACAAAGATTTGGTAGAAGGAGAATCTAGGGTTTGTGGCTGAAAGTATCAGTGTTAAAATTGTAATCTAGAAGAAGAGGGCATTTAAGGCTTTTCATTGTTAATGGCCTCAGGAGCCTTGAGTTCTCTATGAGATCTTGCTTTCTATTTCACTCAAAACCATGCCTGAAAATTTAGAATATTTAAAAAAAAAATCACACAATTTCTTCTAGAAATTTTGGATAACAAATTGGCTAGAAACCAAAATGGCATGAACAGCTGAAATAGAAATCCCAAATATCAGCCGCAGAATCCAACATTAACAATTATCCTCTGAATTTTTTAAATATTTCATTTGATTAACTACACATACCCACGCAGTAGTAGTTATTTTGCTTCAAGTCTGATCTTGGATGCCTGCACTCTGGGAACCATCGAGTTTCTTGGGAGGCCATTCAAACCCTAAACCGTTGGACTTGACTAGAGAAGCCCCAAGGCAGGTGCTTCATTGAAGCATAATCAATTTCCTCTCTCATCGAACAAGATCACTCTTACCGACCCCTGATTCCTTCCCTATGCGGCCTTTTTGTTATTAATAGTCAAGGATGTTATTAATAGTCAAGGATGGGTAGCCAGATAAGGATAGATGTCATGCTAGTGGAGTTCAAGTTATTGAACAAATGGATTTTTTTTTGTTATTAATAAATAAGGATGGTAATGAGATAAGAACACATGTCATGTTACTAAAATTGAAATTATTAGACAGATGCCATAACCTAGTAAAAATGGTTATTGGACAGATGTTATAGTCTAATAAAAATGGTTGACGAAATATAGAGGTGAACCGATTCAAAATAGAGGCCTAAACCCTAGACCGTTGGACTTGACCAGAGAAGCCCCAAGGCAGGCGCTTCATCAAAGCATACACAACTTCCCCTCTTACCGAACAAGATCACTCTTACCGACCCCTGATTCCTTCCCTATGCGGCCTTTCTGTTATTAATTGTTATGCGGCCTTTCTATTATTAATAGTCAAGGATGGGCAGCCAGATAAGGATAGATGTCATGCTAGTGGAGTTCAAGTTATTGGACAGATGGATTTTTTTTTGTTATTAATAAATCAGGATGGTAGTGAGATAAGAACATAAGCCATGTTACTACAGTTGAAATTATTAGACAGAAGCCATAACCTAGTAAAAATGGTTATTGGACAGATGTCTTAGTCTAATAAAAATGGTTGACGAAATATAGAGGTGAACCGATTCAAAATAGAGGCCTATCAGCCTAAATATTGATGTATGAGTCGTGAATTATATTTAATTTGGTTTTTTTTAACAATAAATTTTATGGTTTTTTTAATCAGTATATCTAAGATATAGATATAAGTTTAGAGGAATCAAATTTCTTTACTTATAAAATTTTTTAGAATACAAAATAAATGTGTAATTTTTTATTGTTGAAATTGTAATTTTGAATGTTCTTTAGAGTGTATATAAGATCATAACTTATTTTTTTCATTATATATACTTAAATTTTTAAAAATGTTATATAATATATACATAATTGACATTAAAATATTTTATATAACATGTACATCAAAGTCAAATTAAAATGGTTTTTTATTATTAATATATTTTTAAGTATATTTCAATATTAATTAGTATTAAAATATTTGATATCTCACATTTTGAATATTTTTCTATATACAACATTAAAATATTGTATTTGAACAAAAAAAATTTAAATGTTAATATTTAAGCATCTTACTTACACATTTTTTTTTACTAACAGTAATGGCCTTAGAGTAATGGCCTTACAAAGATGAGTCATTTGGGTTTGCATGTCATGGTGTTTGTCACATAGTTGCAGTGTACTTCGGCCCTAAAGTGTCAGTATTTTGTTTTATTTTGATAATTTCTCATATCCATTTGTGTATTGAAAATAGTTCCAAGCAAATTAAAGAATAGATATGTTTTTTGGTTTAGATATGTTTTTTGGTTTGCATATTTGTTTTAGAACTTATTCTTTCCTCTTGAATTTCAAGCCTTTGAAATTTGTGTTTGATTTTATGAATATCCTATATATTAACATAGGTAACTATGTTGCAAGGTTGAGGGTATGAGTAATGGTATTGGTCTCCCTAGTGAATGTGTTTTTCTAATGGCTACTTAGGTGAAATATCTAAGTTGATTCATTTCCAATTGTGTCAAACACATTAGTTATATTATACATCCTCACATGTTTTTATTCTGTTTAGGTATGTTTTCATGGCGGAAAAACATTTTGAATGCAGGTTTAATGAGAAACATGCAATCCCATGGTCAACAATTACAACGTCACTTGGAATATTTGTGATTCTAAGGAGCTATCTGGGTGGAAAATTTGATGTAGAGTCATTAGTGGACAACTTACTACACCAGCTTGTTGGTAATCAGAAAACTATTGTTTATGTATATGATATTACCAGCAGCTCAACTCCATTGATAATGTATGGTCCCCAAGTTACAGATAAAGTCGTGCCACATGTTAGTCATCTCGGTTTTGGAAACCTGTTCCAGAGGCATGTGATGCATTGTCAATATGTAATTGTCTCTTGTAATAATTTATGTTCTACATGAATTGCTAGTCATATATGTTTAGTGGCCAGCAGTTTCCAGCAACATTGTCTCACATGTTTCTATTATGTTTAGATTTGTTTTTATGACGACAAACATTTTGAATGCAGGTTTAATGAGAAGCACACAATCCCATCGTCAACAATTACAAGATCACTTGGAATATTTGTGATTTCTATGTTAGCTGGTCAAATAAAATATACTACAGTAAACCTCATTGCCAAAGTGCAAAAAAGAGTTTCATAAAATGAAGGTGTTGAGAAAACAGGCTAAAGTTGTAGATATTGTGAGATATCAGGTTGTTTATTACAAAAGAATTCATTGACAGGATAACATTGTACCTGGAAATATGATAATTAACCAGTGCCTCTATTTCACTTTGGAACCTAATCCAACCTCCTGAGTTATTTGTTTAAATCAATTTCCTCTTAAATAATATGCTTTCGCTACTTTGGCTAGTAAATTTATTTGTAAATCACTGGTTCTAGAGTAATTCATAAACCTTTTATAAATTTATGAATTTTGTTTGCAGTTTCTTGTTGTCATATCCCATGAGATCAGGATTCCAATGAATGGTGTTCTAGGTAAATGGAAACTTCTCTTACACTTTGTTAGCTTTGTAACTTAAGCATATTGCTCATGTCTCATTTCTATTCTTCCTTTCATGTTTAGTTTTTGTGACACCTTAAGGCTTAGATATATAATTTGAACCTCTAATAATTGTTGACAAGATCAAGGGATATTGCTAATGTATTTCCATGTTAACAATCCATAAATGATGCAAATACTTATGGATACAAGACTTGATGCAACCGAACAACACTATGCTCGAAATGCTCAAACCAATAAAAAATCCCTCATAGCTCTAACAAATCAAGTGCTTGACAACACCAAGATTGATTCAGGGAAGCTAGAGCTTGAGGAAGTTCCCTGTGATTTCAGATCCATATTGATTGAAGCTCTTTCTTTATTTTCTGGCAAGTCTAGAAACAAAAGCATTGAGGTATGCACCAATTGCAGCATTGCTCCCTGTTTTCTATTTTAATCAGTTGGTTCATTTTGTGTAGTTCTTGTTCAATTCTAGTTTTCTTTTTGTACCTTTGATGTATTTTAACCAATTGAAAAATAAACATGTATGTGCACATGAATTTCTTTGATGAAGAAAATCTTGCAGTATTTTTCTCAGATCAGGTACTAGATATGGATGTTGGTGACACAGGGAGATTTCGATAGATCATTACAAATCTTGTTGCAAAATTTGTTAAAGTTTGTTTCCAGCTGCCAAATTTTGCGATCTTTAGATCTGCAGGATCCTCATATCTCTTTACCATGTTCATAGCATCTTATATAATAGCCGTGACAATGATTCTTTCATGCAAAATAGCATGCAACATGCTTTCCTTCAGGGTTTTAATTAGACATCTAAGAAGTATTGATGTCTGGTGAAATTGACTTGTATAAATAAACACTTGCAATTGGATCCATGGAGTTTAATGTGATGAGCATTGATTGCAATCTATCTGATAGTTCATTGTGAAATATATGATTAATATTCACATTATGTAGATTTTTTTCCAGTAATAATCACATTCAAATGAACATTGTCGACGCGTTTCGAACCAACCAGTGTGGTTCATTATCAGGACTAGGTTGGTTCAAAATGCGTCGACAATGTTCATTTGAATGTGATTATTACCGAAAAAAAATTCTACATAATTTTACGATGGATCACAGAAGCCAAAATTCTATATATATTCACATTGTTATCAAAACAGACAATGCTCACATTCAATATATGTAGATTATGCATGATTTTAGTCAAATTTAGGAAATCATATTATCGTTTGACTTATTGTTACAAATCCATATGATATTTTCTCATCTTGCCTTTCCATTGCATCAAGTATCTAATACCAATCTTTCATATAGACCTCGGTTTTTGGGTTTTTAGGTCAAATAAGTATATATATCACCATATCATTTCATCTAAACAAACTAATAAACTAAAAAATATATATGCACAACATCCATTTATGCTAAAAAACAATGGCATGTCATCACGTGGTTCTTGTTAATATTTATTTATGAGTTGTGAATTATATTCAATTTGTTTTTTTTTTTAATAAACGACATAAGATATTTTTTTTAACTAGCATAGATCCATCTTAAGTACGGATCTAACATGAGTCGAGAGAGATCAAATTTCTTCACATGTAAACTTCTTTAGAGTACAAAAGACAATATGTAATTTTCATTGTTGAAATTGTACTTTTGAATGCTATTTAGAGTATATATAAGATCAAATAAATGTTTTAACCATAAAAACTTATTTTTTCATGATATATACATAGATTTTTAAAAATGATATATAATATATACATAGTTGACATTAAAATATTTTACATAACATGTACATTCAGGGCAAATTAAAATGATTTTTTATTATTAATATATTTTTAAGTATATGTCAATATAAATTTGTATTAAAATATTTGATAACCCACATTGAATATTTTTTTATATACGGCATTAAAATATTTTATTTTAACAATTTTTTTTAAATGTTAAGATTTAAGCATCTTACTAACACATTTTTTTTACTTCTAATTACTTTACAGCGTATTCAATTTTTTTTTATAGCTGACATTATTTTTTTAATTACTTACAACATGATGTATGATGTAATTAGAAAAAATACATAATACATAACAATACATTTTTTTTTCAAAAAAAAAAAAGTGTCCCTTTTCTATTCATAGTAAAGGTTACATACAACATCATTGCATAAGAAGTAGAGCTTCAAGAATGGTATGCACACGCAAAAAAAAAGTAATCTTTCCAAATATAAAAAATCATAACACCAATGCTTATACAAAGAGATTTATGAATCATATGTATGTCACTAGATAAAATTAAATAAACTCAAAAAGGATTATGATGAGGAAAGTTGAAGTAAGTCTACTTACAATCCCAACGAAATAACAAAAAAAACTACCATTGTACCAGATTTCTCTCACCAAATTGAAAAATCATTTTCCAAGACAAAAATACATAAATTGTTTAAGCAAATTTTCATAAGAAAATGTATTATTGAATAATTGGCCCTCTCAATGACAAACTAATTTAATGAGATAAGAGGAAGACTTCCTCTTTTCTACAAAAGAGCACCCTACCATTCTTCAAAAAACATATATCCTTCTTCCGCGAAAATAAGTCTTTTTGATAACATGTTTGCCTGAGTATTCCATTCCCTATGTTGTGTTGAAAATATAGGTAGTGAAATTTTTTCTTCATGTTTGTTATCATGTCCTTCTAACAAGACAAATTTAGAGCCACTACAAACTTAAAAAAAAAACAAACTTTTTGAAGGAAGCAAAAAATAAGAGTGCCCAACAAGCAATTATTTCAGCCTTAGTGTTTGTTTTGAATCTAATGTCTAGCCAAATATGGAAAGAAAGGGTTCTAGGGAGCATGATAAATGCATACCCGCCACATAGACTTGATTGTGATGCAACATCAAAGAAACTAATGGTGCAGAACTGAGATACCAAGGGATGACAAATTTTTTTGACATGCTTGGGATTTGCATCATGCATAACAGTACATGGAGTTTATTAACTTGTAATGTATTTAATATATTTCAAAGTATTTAAGAGTAATAAATTGAGTTTATAATTTAAATTTCTTACATCTATAATGTTAATCATTTGAAGTTTGTAAGCTCATGGGGGCAGCTCAATTGGTGATCGCCATGTTATGAAGTATTATGTAAACCATGAGATTCAATGTTCAAATCCCCTGTAGATCAATCAACAAAAGGAAATAATTTGAAGTCCTCCTCACCCAACTTCAATTCTTGCAATTGGCACGTTAAACTCATATCGGGTATATTGTTGCAATGTCTCTGAACCTTGTTGTTGTACAACCTTGAGCCCTAAAGAATATATCTCACCCTTGCCTATAAACTCAAGAGTGAGGTACTTGGATACATATATGTTATGTGTTTGTCTCTAATGTTTCATATGAATATGAATTCAGAGTTTTTGTTATTCTATTTAATTTGATATAAATATTGATGTTCACTAAATATTAATGTTATTTTATGATATTGTAAAGAATACATATGTAGAGGTAATAGGGAGGGTGGGGTACTTGGCTACCAAAGAAAAATATGTACATGTGAGACATCTAATATAATTTACATGATGTTTTATATGAACATAAATTCAAAATTTTTGTTATTCTATTTATTTAATGTAAATATTAATGTTGTTCTATGAGATTGTAAAGGATGTATATATAAAGATGATAGGGAGAAGGGGATAGCTAATCTCAAGGAATATCTAAAAATATATATATACTTAGAGAAAAAATCACTAGAAAACACCAACATCAACAATAAAAAAAAATGGGAATATTTTATCTAATTAAATTTCAATATTAATGTTCACTATAGATTAAAGTTGATTGATGAAATTGTAAAGAATACATAAGTAAAGATGATTAGGAGAAAGGGAGAGCACATCTCAATGAATATCTAAAATTTTTTTAAAAGAAATAACTTAAAAGAATACAAATGAAAAAATCAATAGAAAACACCAAAATCAACCCAACGAAATGGGAATACGGAAGAATCTCAAAAAGAAGGTGGTTCATTACTTGAGACATATTACTCTAGGGAAGCACTTATAACATTCAAGGTTGCAAAAAAGCATATGATATGCAAGGCCATGGGATTCATTAAATCTACAACACCTTGTAGCTCTATAATGTGAGCTTAGATGCTAGTTATGCAACCTCTTCCTACTAGTGTCAAAGGACTACGAATAAGAGGTAATCAACTTGGTGCATGTATGAATAGGGAATTGGCCTTTAGTAAGCCATCGAAAAAGGAAAAACATCTCTCAAAGGAAGAGATATACATATCTCTAGTATTCAAAGCCATGGGGATTTGAAGAGATCCAAATGATATCTCTCCCTAAAGAGACAAAAGAAACATCCTCTTATCTCGCAGTAAGGAGAGATTCTAAATACAAAATGATCCTCAATATTAAGCTCTCAGGTGCATATCGAGAGAATGAAATGCCTTAAAGGACAATGATAATTTGTCTCAAGGCAAATCTAGTGGTAGAAAACTCCAAGTTGAGGAAGAGGAACTCTCAAGGTGCAAGGTATCTAGACAATGTTGTACCCTAGGGATCGAGTGAACCCATCTATACATTAGAGAACTAATCTAAGAAGTGTTAAATTTTGGAAGATAGAGGCTATATAGGCTTAAACCATGTGGACTAAAGGTAGGGCCGATAAATCTTAGTATGAATACCTTTATCTATCTCAACCTTTAAGAGATGAAAAGCATCCATTGAAAAGTTGTGTAAGGGTGTGTCTATCAATATGAAGGTCAAAGGTTAAAGCAATGAAGAGCCTATCACATACCAAGATGAATAAAATTCACATTTTAGCTACACCATAGAGGACTTGATATAAAAATACATATAACTAAGAAGACCACTTCTTGAGTTGAACATTTATCTGACTCTGTGTATTATCATCACCATGAGAAAGATCATTAAAGCAATAAGTTGGGTTCTGCCAAATTCTACAAGAATGATAGCATGAGGTATTGATATATTTACATGATGATGTATGGATAACATTGTGACAAGCACTACCTCTCTCATTTTAGTCTTCTCCCCAAAGGCATGGTCCCTAAAACTCATATCCATGTAAGAGGGTAGGTTCTCCAATGAATAAAAGAGTCAAATATTTAATCAAATGTCTTGAATTTGAAGTTAAAAACATTATTTTTCAAATATGGTAACAACCACATATCTCTTACTCAATGTATCCCCTACTATTGGAGTCAAGCTAAAACATCATTAAAGAAGAGGACCCCAAATATGCATATGAAGAGACTACCTCAACCCTCTAACATCTATAAGCAAGAATAAAATTAATTTCTTCTCTTTAAATGATGTTAAAGGCTATGCTTTCTATTTTCACCATATCAACTTGATGTTAATGAGTGTCATACAATGAAAGTAATATGTCAAGTTGTCTCAAGAGACCCTTCATTAAGTGGGACATGGGGATAATGTCATCTACAAGCAGGAGAATAACAATAGATACTTAAAGAATAAGTAACCATATGCGACACCCAATGAATATGATATGATTTCCTCTAGCTCATCAATATAGAGTTCAATAGAGAGTGTGAAAATTTGTTTAATTCCTATAATACTTTAGACCTCCTTTGTCTCACCAGTTTGCATAATTACATTATTGATAAAATATTCTAAACTATTATCACAAGAAAGACTAGTAAGGGTGGAAGAACCAAAGCCTTAATCATATCCGTTGGTAGGTGTTAAGACGCTATTGCAAATGCCTTTGGAAGTGCATGAAGCAACAACATACTTCACACATGTTTGCATTAACCTCTTGGATGATGGAATTCAAAACAAAGATACAATAATTGGTATTATAGTTCCCCATGAATCATGATTGTCCATTGGTCCTTCATGTCCTTGTCTCTACCCATCTAAATATGTGAATGTCTAGGTCTATAACAAAGATATCAACCAAGGTGTTGTCAACCATAATAGTGTAGTATTTGCTAGGATTATTCTAATTTCCATTTTTCCTTCATTTTAAAAATTAGACATAGAGAGAAATTAAAATATGGATCTGCTCTCACTCATTTTATTATTCTATTGTATATCTACTTTAATTGGTATTAATCATAGAAAGGCGGTAGGTGTGAGGTGGATATCGAAGGAAAACAAGAAATAAGTTACACATAGGGGAATAAGCGAGGCCACCAATAACCAAGTAGAAGCATTAACATCTCTTCCGGAGTTTCCAATACTTAAGAATAGAGGGTTTAAGTAGCTTACTTTGGTGGGTGAATCTATAGAAATAATCTAACATATGCACTATCATTAATACCTCAATACATGTAATTAGGAAGGCTTGTCAAAAGGATTCGACAATGAAATATGAAACTATTGAGTACTTCCAATTCCAAGAGTGGATTTGAAAAAAAAACAAAGCAGTTTACATCAAAGTGGAGATGGTAATATTAAAGGGGGAGGACCCAATTCTATCTCATCTCCCATGGTATACTTCTTTCTATCCATACAACTTGATGGAATCATGTTTCAAGGATAAGTGGAGATATATGAAGATGGTGATTATATGTGCATTAAATCCCCTTCAATCCCAAGTACTCTACATTGAATCTCTAGAAACTAAGGGGATGAAACGACTTCCTTATTGTGGTTTTATGCACTAGACAATGTGGAAAATCTTCCTCGTTTCAATTTTATTGCTTTCAATGGAGAGGGTCAAGGAATCTTGGAGAGAATCTATTACACAACATGTGAATCTTGTCTTTGATATCAAATTGGAGCACAAACTACCTTAAAATATTGGAAAGTGGCTTAAAGGACAAGAGTTGGACATAAACAATGGCTAGTACCAATTTCTACTCAAAGAGGTGTGCAATTTGTGAAAATGTAGATTTACATAAGGGGATATTAAGATCAAGATTGTTTATATCTTTATTTTCACAAATGGGAAGGGTGGATGAAATTTTGGGAGAATAGATATTTAATGGAATCTCATGTAAAGAATAGGAAGATAGTTTTAACATACCCCTACTAATCCCAACCCAAAAAAAAAGGTTAGATGGAGGTAGTTAATGTGATGACCCGACCTCCAAAGTCTCATTATGGAAATGGGGTCTAAATTTTTCGCTTTATTTTACTCCTTTGAAACTCAAAATGAATGATGCCATTATTTATGTCTCATCGAGTCGAATCCGACAATATATAAATTTGTCTCAATCAGGATTCCAGATTGGCCATTCAATTTTTGACCTATCAGACTACACCATGTCAATGTGATTTTCCACGTGGCTATCACAACCAATGCCAATTATTCTCACTTGGAAGTGCCACCATAGTTGTCAACCATCCACGTGGTCCTTGATATAATTTCCAGCAACTATTACCATTTATGTGCGCTGCACCCCTTTCGACCCAAGTATATACACAAGACAATATAAGTCACTGCATCCAATGCTTTTGAAATGGGGCTCGTAGTGCCACCTCACCCCAGGAGTAAATCCCTAGGCGTGCTACCTCACCTTCCTTCCAAATTCTCTAGGGTATGAGGTTCGGGGTGACATGATTGGCCCAAAATAGTGGGGTAACATCATCTGTCATCACACTCTCCCTTCATCAAATGCCATGTAGCGAAGGGTCCCACTGAAGGCATTGGCCCCCATTGTGAAACTTGCAATTATTTTTGTCTATAATGAAGTATGAGGCATTCTTCATAGTTTTTCACCCAATGTGACAATGATACCACTGTCAGCTCACCCCAGGAGTAAGCCCTGCGAGCTCCATCTTGTCTCCCTTTGAAACCTCTAGCGTACAAACTTCTGGGGTCATCCAACAACCATGAGCACTCACCCATCAACAATCCAAATTTCTCCTATCAAAGCACTTGATCCCATCACTTTATCATAGGAGCAAATGGATTTTACACCATTTCCTTTTTAATTCTTATGCTTTAGACTTAAGTTTTCTAGGCCTGTGTACTTCACCAATTCACCACACGAATGTAAGAGGCCTTATGAGGCTCCAAGTGCACACGACTTTATGCATACAATGAGTATACCAATATGTTCGATCTATCCTTTCTAAGCTTTGTCAAATCTCGGCCATGGCCATAGTCCTTTGTACACATACGTTTTACACACACACACACATAACATGGATTTATCTCTTATGAACTTATCAAAATCTTGGCCCCCAACTTGGCTTATGCACATGTAAATTCATACATATGTGTGTATGTGATATACACATGCATCTCTTTGATTTTTTCCCACTCGATTGCTTTATGTTATGAGCTTACCAAAATCTTGGCCCAACTCAGCCTATGCACATGTAAATTCATACATATTTGTTTATGTAATATACACAAGTATCTCTTTGAGCTTTTCCCAGTCGACCTAGTATATATATATTATTGCACTATCCCTCCTGAGCTTAGAAAGCCTAGACTAACCAAGACTATATATGTAAACATATATGGCCATTATATCCTTTCTGAGCCTTTTTTATCATATGCAGGCTAATAAAGAGATCTTTAGAGCACAAAATCATTTAGTAACAAGGGAATATGTCCATCCTTTGTTCTCAAGAAATAATTTAAAATTCAACTCAACAATAAAAAAGCAATTGAACCATTCCTTAGGAATTTCACAAAGATACACATAATAGAAGTTTCATATTCCTTAGCCTTGACATATGCATTTACCATTCAACAAAATACATAATACATTAACATTCCATTATGTTAGAGGAAATGATAATTCATACATTCAAATGGAATTTGAATAGCTTAATAAGCATTCATATTGAATCCACTTGCACATAGAGTATAAGAAACACTTACCTTATAATTTGAATGATTTGGTAACTGAGAGTGGAAATTCAAATATCCACCCAACCAAAGACAAGCTACAACCACTACTACTTGTAGCTATCACCCCTAAGGTAGATTCCAGTTCTTGAGGATGAGTTCTTTCAAAAAATAACTGAATCTTCAGCTGAAGCGGGATGTCCCAAAGCTACATTGCCTTTACCCACCAGCTATTTGAACAATCAATGAACCAGTGAACCTTCACTTGTACATAATCAATGGAAATGGTATGCTTAAGGTAGTATCATAGTTGAAACAAGGCATCCCAAGGATACACCGCCTCCACCCGCCAACTATCTAACCAGATTACAACATCGAGACGTCATGGCGTAGCTCCTAACATAGAGAGTGCATCTAGACTTCAAGAGATTTTACACTTAAAATGGAAGGTTTTTCAACTGGCTAAGCTACCAAGGAGTACATGGGGCATCCTTCCATTGGTTGTTCACCTGTGGAAGCAAGCACCAATGTTATTCAGCCCTAAGGAAACACATGGTGGTTCACCAACCTCACAACCACTAAGATGCCCTATGCTCCCAACAGTTAGATTCATAAATCCAACAAGCTTTCTAATGGGTTCTTCAGCCTCAAGGAAATCCATTGTTCTACTATATTAACCCAACAAGCCTCTATGAGGGTTCTTTAGCTAGTTTTCTTCCACTTCCTCCGCGCGCGAGAGTATTCTTATAGTTTATTCTCCTTACATATGCATATGTGTGTGCACGAGAGAGAGGGAGCATATGAAAGGGTTCTCTCTTCACCGATGCCTCTCAACCTCCACAATTTCATGTTGTAACCACCCAATCACTCTTGTCTTTTAGTGGGTCTGCGCAAACTCTCCTTGTGGCCGACATTGCCCATACTTCTTCATAATTTATGTCCCTTTTCTTACTTGTTGTCAGGGCTCAAAGGACACCTGGACTTGTCCTCTTATTTTCAATTAAATTTATTGCTCAGTTAGCCCAATTAAAACCACTCATTCAACCCATGACTGATATTTAAAACAAAAATTATGTCAGGTAATCTCCCTCCTGAAGCAGTGGAATCTATGTCCCCCTCTCAACCATTTAATTAATTACAATATATTTTCAAAGGAGGAATATTAACCAAGGGATGTCACAATAGTAGGTGTTAGGGTCCTGTGATTTAGCATATTGGTAGACCAAATGCACAGGGTAACATCAGACTAGTATTTGTAGTCCTAGGACCTAGCCTTCCTGGACTCAGAGAGGGCTCTCTCTATTATGTGTGAAGGATGTGAACTTGTTCGGTTTAGATGGTTGATTTTAGGCTAGTTGTTAAGTGTAGGGTTTGTTTGTTTGTTTGGTTGGGTAAGATGACCGAGTAGGATAGGTGGAATGAGAGGTTATCAAAACATTGGGCTATGGAGTCTATGGAGTCATTGATATCTCAATAGTGAATTGGGGTACATCACAGGGCAAATCTAGTGTAGTCAATGGATCTTTAAAGTTTATGTGTGAGGTGAGATGGACATTAAGTTTGGGGAAACAAGGTAGGGCAAAGGGCAGTTAAGAATCCTTTGTCAAATACCTATGAACAAGAAGATCTTAAATACTAATAAGAAAAAGATACTAATCATGAGATAGGGCACACCATTTACTCAGTGACAATACTTTAAACAAATAAACATTCAAGATGAACAATCCAGTGGAACAAAGGAAGCAAGAAAAATCATCTAACTTCAATGATTCTACTTTCAAGATTTGAAAACATATAAGAAGACAAATAGCTTTAATAAATGAAGAGGGAATTCCTAGAAAACATCTACCAATGATCTGAAATTGTGTGAACAAGATATTTCTTATACAGAGATTGACAGTAGGGGCTTTTACTGGTTATTTCACCTTTACTAGAAAGGATGAAACCAGAAGCTTTTGGCCCTCTTACTTGCTCTGCCTAAAGAAATATAATGTAAACACTAAATAGATCTGGCCAATGAAAGTATTTGTTTATGTATGCAAAGTATTCATTAACCAAAATTTTATGTGTGAATAAGCAAGTTCAAGTATTCTACAATGGAAGTAATGTGGTTTGAAGTGAAACTAATGAGTTGTGATCACTGTATAAGTCTGATTGGGAAAAGTGGACTTATGAAAAGTTACTATTTAATGTATTAAAATCTGAAATATAACAGCAAAAATGCATAGCATAACAGTAAGCATTTGTTTAAGCAGTTCACCCCTCTTTTGGGCTACCTCTGCCGGGTCCAAAAGCCTCCAAATAGGCTTTTCCCTCTTTCATTAATGCTCAAATTAAAAATTACACTGTGTAGAAAGCCTCAAAAGGAAAAATTCGCTGCAAATTAAGAAACAGAGGACTGAAATCAGTATAAATCGACTATTCATTCACCTCCAATGGATGAGTATAGTCCAACACAACTGATCTTTCACCAAGCCCTGGTGGCTCCACAACCAAAATCGCTAATAAAATCACTGATAGAGCACCCTGATGGCTTTGCAACCTATCCCAATAGCTCCAGAATGCTTCAATACCCCAAAATAATAATAATAAATTCGCTTTCATTGGACTTTCCTAGCCAAAGTTATGGCTAACTGAAGTTTTCCCTAGTTAGGGCTAGAAAAGCTCCACCAAAAGTGGAGAAACTCCAGATAGCCTCGACAAAATTGGGGTCGGCGCTATAATTGGGTGCTCCGCCATATTACCTGCCAGTTAGAAGGCACTGAAGAGTTAATACCTTATCCACAAGACCGTGAACTAGGCGCTAATGGTTGCGTAAACTTTGGAACATGATTGTTGAAACTTTAATATATAACCGTTTTAAAACTGAACTCTGCACCTTCTGGCATATACGTGACCATGACCCATCGTATGCATGCCAATGACTTGGCTCTTGGTTCCGAGCCTGCGGTTGTATGCTGAGGGGGCTGGCCCCCTTTCGGGCCCCGCCCAAACGAATTTTAAAATTCAAATACATATGCGTTCCGTTATATAATAACAATCATAGCCGTGACCCAACGGTTGGGCCGCTCCGTTGCTTCTAACCCGACCCGGGGTCGAATCCGTCTGCGACTAAATAAATTTTAAAACGCACTTTTCATTCCACCTTGGGGCCATGTGGCGGCCTCCGGGATGGCCACGTGGCGTCCTATGATTGGCCGCCTGCAGAATATTCCGCAAAATATTCTATGGAATATTCCCAGAATATTCTGTGGAATATTTTTTTTTTAATAATTTTTTTTTTATAAAGTCAAATTTTGGCCATTTTTTAACTGAAATTGGAAAACTTCAAAGTTGAATAACTTTCTCATACAGCGTTGGTTTTCAGTGCCGTTCGCGTCTACAGGATTTTTTTTCTGAGCTCTTTCCAGTCAATCTGGTTTGGACCAATTCTGAGCAACTACATTTTTGAGCATTTTTCTACAAGAGACTTGATCTCCTAATCACACCTCCCAAATGGAAAGCTTTTGGACCCCAAAATCTCTCTGATTAGTGAAACTGATAATGTGGAGACTGATTCTCCACTCTTCCACCCTTGAATAACTGAAATCTACCCGATTTCATCAAACTTTTGAGAAAATGATAATCTATCTCTGGAATCAACTAATCGACCAATGCTAAGATTGACAGAGTCATGATGCAAATGATTAAAATTTGCAGAACAGAAATTGTAATATGTAGAAAACAAAATTTTTCTACACTGATCAAACTTCCAGAAAGACTTAAAATAACTTTCACCTTGCAAATTGTTCCCATGGCAAATTCTACCATTCTGAAACCAACTTTTTCCCATGTTGAATTGTGTGTCCTCCTTGCTTGCACTGATTTGCTTTGACACTTCATTCTCTGCATTGGCTGACCCAAAAGGTAATTTATGCAACATAACATCATCTTCTTTCAAAGACAAACTGTTATTAAACTGTGACAAATCATTAGCAACATCATAAGAATGCTCAAAATCTGGTCGTTTCAACATTAACAAAGTTAGACTTTGACTTGCATTAACCAGTCTTTTCAATTGACTTGCATGGAGTAAAGAATATTCCAGCTTCTTCTTGTGAGCTCTCACAATGTACTCTTTACCATCTTTGAACAAGTGATACTTGTTTTCATGGCGATGAAATATGGCCTTCCTATCAAATAAGTAAGGACTTCCCAAAAAAATACCTGAGATATCAAGCGGCAGCACATCAAGTTCCACTGTGTCAATAAAATGTGCAGTTATTGCAAAGCGCAATATGCACTTCCTTGAGACTTGCAAATTGGCATCCTTGCATATCCATCCAAGTGGATAAGGCTTCGGATGTGGAATGGTCTCAAGTTTAAGCTGCTTGACGATGTCTTCAGATATAAGATTCTCTTGTGACCCACTATCAAACAGTGTGTCAATTTTGGTATGTTTTGAAATTACTCTCACATGGAAGAGCTCTATCCTCCTCTTTTCTTCATGAGTATCTTTGTGAAAATTTAAAGATCTAGAACTGGGAATTGTGTCTTGCACCACTTCCTTCCCCTTAATGTTCTTTAAAACCATGGCTATGCTTTTTGTCTCATCTCCTAAGTCTGACCCTAAGTCTTGCTCAACTGTTGCTACAATTTTCTCCTTTTCTTTGGTCTTGTTTTTGTTCTTAAATTTTTCTGGTTTCAGTTCAGGATGAAGCCTCCAACAATGATCTTCATCATGACTTGTCTTCGAACAGTTCTAGCAAAAGAACTTTCCTTTGTATTTTCTTGAATTTGCAACTCTCTTCTTTCCTTTGTTTCTGAAATTACTATCCTCATCAAAAGTATTCTTTCCTCTAGCTTCTAAATGTGTAGCCTGCACACAGACTTCATCTAAGCTGGTAGGATTGAAAATAAGAATAGTATGTTGAAGGTAATTATGCAAACCTCCTATGTATTTTAACAAGGTGTCTTGACTTTGTAAGTCTACTCCAAGGAGAAGTGCTCTCCTTCTAAACTCTTGGGTATAATCTTGCACATTTTGACCCTTAAGTTGCCTAAAATTTTGCCAATTCATAATTGCTTTCTGAATATGAGTAAGAGGATAAAATTGTTTCTTAATAGCAGTAATAAACTCATTCCAAGTTAGAGTTATCTTACCATGTTTTTTAATTTCCTCCTTGGTCTTGGCTTCCCACCAAAGCAAAGCTGCTCCATCCATTCTCAATGAGGCTAATTGGATTTTTGTGTCATCATCATGCAGATTCTGAATCCTTAGATAGAATTCCAACTGTCTAATCCCGTTATCCAATTTTTCTGCATTCACATCACCATTAAACATCGGCAACTCAAACTTTACATCAAGCTTTAACAAAGGATTTTTAAGAGATGTTTTTGTTTTGTGTGATTGATTAACATAAGTTGAAGAGGTTGATGTGGAGGAAGAGGATGACGATGGAGATGAAGGATCACCATTTCCTCCATTCCCTTTCTTAGACTCATCCTTGTCTTTCTTCCCTCCTGAAGAATCTCCTTCTTCTCTTTGGTTCTAGACCCTTCTCCAGCAATCCTATCATTTCTCTCCTGATAGAGGATCCTAACCATCTCAGTCATGTCCAAGAAAGCTTTTCTAAAGACTTTTTCTTCTTCCTTGGGATCCATTTCCTCATGTACTTCTCCTTCTCTGGAAGACATGTTTGTGGGTGATTCTAAGGCTAATGAGGATGAAATGGAAGGTGGAGATAATGACACCCTAGCCCTCCTTGGTTGAGGATTAACTTGTTCTCTAACCAATTGACCTTCCCCTATTTTCAATTTCAGCCTAGTAAGCATCAAATTTTGCAGAATAACACAATATTCTTGCACAAATTTCACAAACTCTTAAGAAAAACCTAAAGCCTTGATACCAATCTGATCTAAAATTGTGTGAACAAGATATTTCTTATACAGAGATTGACAGTAGGGGCTTTTACTGGTTATTTCATCTTTACTAGAAAGGATGAAACCAGAAGCTTCTGGCCCTCTTACTGGCTCTGCCTAAAGAAAAATAATGTAAACACTAAATAGATCTGGCCAATGAAAGTATTTGTTTATGTATGCAAAGTATTCATTAACCAAAATTTTATGTGTGAATAAGCAAGTTCAAGTATTCTTCAATGGAAGTAATGTGGTTTGAAGTGAAACTAATGAGTTGTGAACACTGTATAAGTCTGATTGGGAAAAGTGGACTTATGAAAAGTTACTTTTTAATGTAGTAAAATCTGAAATATAACAGAAAAAATGCACAGCATAAAAGTAAGCATTTTTTTAAGCAGTTCACCCCTCTTTTGGGCTACCTCTGCTGGGTCCAAAAGCCTCCAAATAGGCTTTTCCCTCTTTCATTAATGCTCAAATTAAAAATTACACTATGTAGAAAGCCTAAAAAGGAAAAATTAGCTGCAAATTCAGAAACAGAGGACTGAAATCAGTATAAATCGACTATTCATTCACATCCAATGGATGAGTATAGTCCAACACAGTTGATCTTTCACCAAGCCCTAGTGGCTCCACAACAAAAATCACTGATAAAATCACTGATAGAGTGCCCTGATGGCTCTGAAACCTTTCCCAACAGCTCCAGAATTCTTCAATACCCCAAAATAAAAATAAAAATTGCTTTCATTGGACTTTCCTAGCCAAAGTTATGGCTAACTGAAGTTTTGCCCAGTTAGGGCTAGAAAAGCTCCACCAAAAGTGGAGAAACTCCAGATAGCCCCGACAAAATTGGGGTCGGCGCTATAATTGGGTGCTCCGCCATATTACTCGCCAGTTAGAAGGTGCTGAAGAGTTAATACCTTATCCACAAGACCGTGAAATAGGCGCTAATGGTTGCGTAAACTTTGGAACATGATTGTTGACACTTTAATATATAACCGTTTTAAAACTGAACTCCGCACCTTTCGACATATACGTGACCATGACCCATCGTATGCGTGGCAATGACTTGGCTCTTGGTTCCGAGACTGCGGTTGTATGCTGAGGGGGCTGGCCCCCTTACGGGCCCCGCCCAAACGAATTTTAAAATTCAAATACATATGCGTTCTGTTATATAATAACAATCATAGTCGTGACCCAATGGTTGGGCCGCTCCGTTGCTTCCGACCCGACCCGGGGTCGAATCCGTCCGTGACCAAATAAATTTTAAAACACACTTTTCATTCCACCTTGGGGCCATGTGGCGACCTCCGGGCTGGCCACGTGGCGTCCTGTGATTGGCCGCCTGCAGAATATTCCACAAAATATTCTGTGGAATATTCCACAAAATATTCCCAGAATATTCTGTGGAATATTTTTTTTTTAATAATTTTTTTTTTTTTTATAAAGTCAAATTTTGGCAATTTTTTAACTGAAATTGGCAAACTTCAAAGCTGAATAACTTTCTCATATAGCGTTGGTTTTCAGTGCCGTTCGCGTCTACAAAATCATTTTTCCGAGCTCTTTCCACTCGATCTGGTTTGGACCAATTCTGAGTAACTACATTTTTGAGCATTTTTCTACAAGAGAATTGATCTCCTGATCAAACAAACTATAAAGAACTTTGAGGAAAGCTGATAAGCATGTACAAAGGGCAAGATCGAAACAAGACCTCTTTGGCTTAACCTAACAATCAATACATCAAAGAGAGATTTCAAGTTAGAGTTTAGATAGCATCAAACAAGTAGGGCTTACCATGAATCATATTTGTAAACTAGCATATTAATCCAATAATGAAATAGACAAGATTAGGTGGGCCTAAGGAGCAACCAATAATTCCTTAAGCTAACCCAGCAGAAGAAAACATAAAGACAATAGGAAAACAGGAAGACTAAGGTGCCTCAAACAAAATTTCTCATCCTATACTCTTCTGAGTTATTGTAATATAGAAATATGGACATATGATCAACAAGAAAACATGAAAAAATAAAAGATACATCACCATTAACTAAACTCAGGGATCCTGCAAGCAAGCCTTCATCATCATCAATCAAGGCAAATCATCCACAAGCTCCACAACACCGAATTGCTCTTCAACCTCCAAAAACCATGTATTGCTCTCAAACTCATCAAAAGCCCACATTTACAATGAATACTCATGCTCTATATAACAATAAAGGCGGAGAAAAACCCAATAGAGTATCTAGAAGTCCAGTGGCTAAACATAAGTATCTCTATTGTCCTTGAGGCCTTGCAATGCCCAAGGCACCAAATATCTAAAATAAATATATTTTCGGCTATTTGTAGCAAAGAAATTGACCTTTAGGCTCTGACAAGCCTCCTAAAACTTGTTAAACGTACATTTTGACTTTTCAACCATAGGAGCACAACACTGTGTTTTGAAATGAAATTTTATGCCAGGAGCGTAGCACAAGAACAGGAAAAATGGGTCTTCTTACAGCAGTGTTTTTAAGGCCTTCCCGATGTCATAAAAGGCTCCGTGATGGCTCGTTGGAAAGCCCTTGAAGTATAATTTCTAGATATACCATTGGTTATCCAATCTACCCTCTGCAACCTATCCCAAAAGTGAAAATTCCAAGACTGGTAGGAGCGCAGTACATGTCCTGAAAAGTAGGCAGAATGATGAAAAAGTGGGTGTTTTTGACCCTTTTGGGGGACCAAAACAACTCCAATTGATCTGAAAATTTTTGAGCATGTTATATGCGTGATGAGGAATCCAAAAATATAAGCCTTTCCTCCTGAATATTCCCTTAAAAATAGCGTAGCACCAGGTGTGCTGCGCTCCTAGCCTCAAAATTTGCAAAAAACAAAAAAATTGTCAAAATTCCCCCAAATTTGGTGGAAGTATGCCTCATGGGTCTTGGGAGACCTGTAGAGAAGCTTGAGCCAAAATAATAATGTTAGCTTGGCTCTTTTCCCTTTTTAGTGCTTGGATCTCAATTTGGGCCTTTCTGAGTTTTGCCCTTGCAAATTGGTTTCTTTGGGCATAATGCTTGGTCATTCTTCTTTGTAAAACCAAGTATTTATTTTCCTTCTCTAGCTTGGCCTCACGGTGTATGTTAGACCTCTCAAGCCATTGTTCCCTATTATGCTGAATTTCCATTGCAAGGAGTTCATTTAGAGAAAGTTGTTCTGCTTGGACTGATTCTTCTTCCCTTTGCTTTGCTAATGCTTTCTTTAGACCCATAGCTCTAGTCTCCTTCTAGTTTGACCTTCCTCATCACTACTCTCCTCATAAGTGCCCATGAATTCTTCCAACTTCACCTGTGCCCTTTGAGCCTCTTTTCAGTACGTGAGTGTTCTTGTTTCATGGATGGCCTATTGGGCACTCATTTGCTTGTTTTGCATCTGATAGAAGTGAATGACAAATTTTTATCTTTCTAATTCAGATTCCAAGTCCTTGATTTGTGCATTCCTGTCTTGGAGGAGGGAGTTTGAAATTCTTGTTTCATTCTCATCCTCACTGTCTATGTGAATAAGTTCAAACTCTCTTTCTTCTTCATGATCTTCCTCTTCTTCTTCCACTTTTTGCTTACCTTTGTCCAGTGGTTGAGGTGAAGTAGATGGCAAGGTCCCTTGCCTCTTGGAGGCAGCAAAAACTTGCCTTGATCCTCTTTCATAAGTGAGAGTACAAGATTTAACATGTTTCATTTCATCTTTGGTGATCTCAAGACTGCTTTCTCGAGAGGCACTTTCATTTTTTCCCATGCTAGTATCACTGCCTTGATCTTCATCATTGTCATCTTCCTCCATTTCCTCTGCATTGTCATCCTCCATGTTTGCAACATTATCATTTACATTGTCATTTTCTTTGTTGTCATGGTTAGAGGTGTCCTCATCACTGCTTGGTGCATCTTCATCCTCTTGGCTGCCCTTTGAGTTCATAGGATCACTGCTGTCACTTTTGTTAGGGCTATTAGTCATTAGGTTTTCTTCATTATGACTGTCATTAGCCCCTTCACTGTTTGGCCCAATGTTTTCATTATTTGACCCACTGTCTTCACTTTCAAACTCTGCCTCTGTCTTTGCTTCTTCATTGTTTTCATAATTGGACTCCTCATTATCATTTCTTTCATCTACCTTTTCTTCACTACTATCTTTTTCTTCATGATCTGCCTCTATTTTTCCATCATCTTCAATCTCTATATCATTGCTTGCATTTTTTGTGGGGTCACTGTTAGAGGCATCTTCATTAGTTTCTCCTTCATTTTGACTGTCATTTTATTCTTCATGACTATCACTTGTCTTGGTTTTTTCTTCATATGTTTTTCCCTCAATATTTGGCTCACTATATTCACTATTTTTCCCACTGCAATTTCCTTCAAACTCTGTCTCTTCTTGACTGCTATTTTCATCTTTGTCACTGCTCCTTTTATCACTGCTATTGGGCTCACTAATATCTTCTTTACCTTCACTATTTTTCTCATCAAAATATGCCTCTGTCCCTGGACTGTCATTGGTTTCTTCATCTTCATCTAGCTCACTGTCTTTATTACTGCCCTCTTCCTTATCATTGTCTTCTTTGTCTTGACTGTGATTTTCCTCTCTGTCACTGCTTTCTTCCTCCTCAACACTTTCTTCTTTGACTTCTTCCTCATCATAATCACTTTCTTCAATTTCATTTTCCTCTTCCTCATTACTTGTTTCTTCCTCTTGACTGTCATTTTCTTCTTGACTGCCATTTTCCTCTTTGTCACTTTCTTCATGTTCTTCAACACTTTCTTCTTGTTCTGAGGCCTTAGGAGAAGGTGAAAGAGGGAGGCTTGTTTGGGGAGAGGATTCATGTGAAGAGGATGATTCATGGTCAGTGAGGGGTGATGGAGGAGTGGAGGAAGGTGGATGAGATGATGATGGTGAAATTTGTAGAGGAAGAGGCTGTGGATTTGTGAAAACATCATGGGCGATGAAAACTTCCCATGTGATGCCTTATTGCTCTAATTGGTGTAAGACAATCATTTTGATGAGGGAATGGTGGAAAAGACTTTGCATTTATTGTGAAGGATGTCTCCTTTGCACAATGGATGACATTTTATCAATACTTTTATAAAGGTAGTAGAGAAAATGTAGCAGTTTGGCCCTAGTGAAATGCATGAGCAGTCTTATGTGGTAAGAGTACAATCTAGAAAATCTACCCTCACATGTGAAGTATTTCATAATGATTTTTATTAAAGGAGCATATCTGTCCAAAAAATGAGAAAAGGGGAAAATAGTCTTGCAATCAGCTTGGCAACTTGGTTTTAAGAAGGGCTGATAATGGCTTAGGTCCAGATACCCCTGTTTGAACCATTTGTCTCCCATGCAAGGTATTCCAGTGGCCATAGAGATTGCATTGGTGGTCAGCTCAAAATTCACTCCAGCTAGATGTACTTGATGGTCATGGAGGTTAAGGACAACAAGTTTGGTCAACAGAGGGTGACTTTGGACTCTCTGTACTTTTTCACAGAAGTCATAGCATCCTACCTCTTGGAAATATGAAACTATAGTAGGAGAGGTTGTCAATTATTTAGTGTCTACAGGCTCAAACCTAATTTCTTTCCCACCCTTCCTCTGCTGTTCTCTAGGCGCTTGGCCTCTCTCGCCATTGTCAACACTGCCTTCTCTAGGCATTTTGTCCTTTATTATTGCCTTTGAAAAGAAAACCCTGATCTGCTTGGGAGAAGATATGGAGAGGGAAAATGAGAGGTTAATGAGAAAGGTAATGATCTGAAAATTTGGAGGGGAAAAGAGTAGTGAAGAAGGACACTTTTGGCCTCAATGTGTTCTCAGTGTGTAGATGGATGGGTGCTTTTCAATCAACAATGCTTGCAAACATGAGGACCTGACCTTTCTTCATTTAGGGTTTTTTTTCACTTTCTTTAAGTTTACCCTTCACATTTATTTATAATTCTACCTTTATATAATAGGAAAAGGTGGAAAATGTCTGAATACATCTCAAAAACCTCACAGTTGAAGCAAAGAGACACAGGAGTGCAGCACGGGCCATTCAGGTGGCTTCTGCACGTCTTGTCGGGTTTGCCCTAAACATAATGCAGAAGCATAGCGCGATCAAGGCCTGAATGGGTAGACGGGTCCTTCTGGGTAGCCCTGAATGGATAGGAGCACAACAGAGGGAGCTGCCGAAGATCTCTACATGTTGCACGCCCAGGTGCGTAGCACTCAGGTAGTCTCTACACGCTGTCGTGCAACGCCTGAACTGGCAGGAGCGTAGCGCGGGCGGTCTCTCCATGCTGTCGTGCAACACCTGAACTGGCAGGAGCGTAGCGCGGGTAGAGCCTACACATGGTCGGGTGAGGCCTGAACGACGGCAGGGTATCAGGCTTCTCCTGCACGTGGTGAGAGCATAGCATGCTGCTACAGGAGCGCAACACGTAGTTGTAAAATGCACGGGGTTGTGCACAGGCACATAACACGGCTCAACAGGAGTGTAGCGCAGTGTCTTCTACCCGAAAACTTGCCAGAAAAACCCTAATTTCTTTCGAAAGCTCTCTCATTGTTTGTGCAAATGATAATGGGCGAGAGTGATAATGAAAAAGTCTTTATACCCTTGGATTTGAATAAATTGAAAATCACAACCCATTTTGCTAATGTCTATTTTTTACTTTGTCATTGGTCGCTTTATGACCTTCACCAATATCTCTTTGATTCTTTTGCAGATGGTTTGATCTTTTGTCAAACTGACCCTTTCCTTTGGTGATGGTGTGTTTGGAAAAATGAATAGATCCCTTCTAAATCTTTTAGAGGCTTGGGCACTGTGCAAACTATCCTTCTTGGCACTAATAGACTGAAATTGTTTTCCTTACACTTTTTGGCAAATATTATACATTATGCCTGCTGTTTTTTTATTTGACCACTTCTGACTTGCTGGGAGGTGCCATAACATAGGGTTTTGGTCTTCTCAAACTTATGGGAGTTTTGATACCTTACCTACCCAATAGTAGAAACTCATGCTCACTTTGATTTTCTTATATGACAGAAAACTTAGGCCCCCTCATATTGCTTTTGACAATCCTTTGACTGTACTTGAAAACTTAGGCAGCCTTCACTGATACTCTTTTTATAATTTGTCCCTTTTGCTGTAGTGAGAAATAAAACCCCTTTTATCTTATTACAACCATGGAGGCCTCCTTTCAAACGTCCTTTGAAAGCCTTCTGAATTTATAATGGAGTTTTATGACCTTTAGGTCACTTTTGCCTACCTTTCTAGACTTCTAGCTTTTAGGGGCCTTTTTCCTTTTCTTATTTATCATTCCTAGAAACTTTGGTTTTATGTTTGATGGTGTTGATGCATCTCTATCCCTTTTAACCTTTTGCATGGACCTCTTGCTGGGCAACACCTCATAGCCAATCAGTCATAAAACCACTGATACTCTTTTTTACTTGGGCATGTTGTTTCTCTTCTGCTATGATTGTCCTTGAGGAGTTTGGCTTCTCACCCTGCCTTTCTTCTACTGATAACCATCATAAACCATTCCTGCGGAAATGCTTCAAGACAGGAAACTGTCTTTTTTGCAGACTTTATGCTCTGATCTAGGAGGTCCTTCCTCGAAGGCTTTTTAAACCCTTTGGACAATCATGAGCTCATCTTTATTTTCATTTGATTTCACCTTTGGGCACATGTAAAATAGCGAGTTTAGAAAGCCAAAGCAATGCATAAACTAGGAGACCCTACATGACCTATTGGGATATCTCTTGGACTAGGTCTTTGGCTGAAAACTTGAAACAGGGTTTGGAGGTGAAAATAGGGTTTTGACAAACCTTTATGCATTGCAATCCTAGAAACTGAAATCTTTGATTGATTTATCTAAAGAGCCTAGAAATGGAGTTTAAAATCACCACTGCTTGAGGCACTTGGTGAATAGGGGAAAAGGTTTAGGCTACTTGGAAAACCAAGGTGTAAAAGTAGAAGGCTTAGGCCAGTCAAAACAGAGTGGTAAGTTTGAGGTGGCAAACATAGTGAGAATGAGTGATATAAGTCCATGATTTGGTCTTCTGGGAGTGACAGACTGACCATGCCTTGATAGATTGGTAGAATAGTGAAAAATATATCCTAAGGATAATGAAGGCAATGAGATTTCTAGAACTCATGAGATTATTGAATTTTGTTTCTAGAAATATAGGATAAGAATTTTAGTCATCTACAAAGGCAACTCCTTTTCAGGAGGTGTCCAAAACTTTCAGATCTCTTGGTTTATGAAGAACAATGCCTTGTCCATTGGGCAGACTTTTCTTCTTTCATTTGCTGCTGCTTATTTGAAGTAGTGATTTTGATAATATGAAAGCATGATTAGCTCAACTTCATCTTTACCTACCCAACCTAATTTCCTAACATTTTCTCTTCCTTAGGTGCACTTGAATGGGCAAACCCATTGACATCTTTCTTTTGAAATAAAAAACAAACTATCTACTTCTACACTTATTTCTTCCGAGAGTTTAGATTATGCTAGTGAACTCTCCTTGTTCTCTACCTAGAATATTTGACTATCAAGATTAAGCAGTATGACAGACTTCATTCTCTAAGCTACTGACAAGAAATATAAAACATGATTTGAACCAGGATTAGACAATCTGATTCATCATGAGTTGTGGCATCAAGACAAGCTACACACAAACATTATTTTCATAAGAAAACAAAACTAGAAGGTGTGAGGGTTGTGTTTCATCATTTGCTAATCATCCCTATCCTTCTCCTTGGTTCAGATTTAAGCATGTGGAACCAGTGTCTTTCATTCCTAATCTATTTTCTTTTGACAAGTCAAGATTAAATGATTTGACCAGCATTATTTCACTATCTTATCAACAATAAATTGAAAACATGTTCAGCCATGATTAGGCTAGATGACTAAACAAGACATTCTTTTTGCACTAGTAGTGGCATTTAAGTTTGCACACTTTCGGTACTACTATTTTTTGGGTATGGGGTTGTACCTTCTCTTTAAATCTACCCTCTTTTTCTATTTTTTCTATGTTTTTGTGTTTTTTCTCTTTATGGCCTTTTCATCAAACAATGATATGTACAACGAGTGAAAATTTTTAAACTAAGGGTTTTTATAGCAATGGTACTTGAGCATCCTGTCTTCAAAAGGATCTCCTATCATTCTTTGTCCATTCAGCTCTTGAAAACAAAAATTATAGTTACCTCCATTTGAAAGCATGGTATAAGAAATTTTCCAAAATTTTTCAAACAAGCCATGCTCTCCTTGGCATTTCCTCTTTGAGTCTTGCTTTCAAAACTCATGTCTATCAAAGATCCTCCTTAGGTAAAAAAGGCACTCTTTATTGGCTTTACAATAGATAATGATGTCATCTATGTATATCATAGTGAAGAAGTTGGAAACAGGGGCCACAAATCTTTGAAAGGTGTCTTCAACACTCCTTAATCTAGGAAACATTTGGCCAAACATGTATTTGCTCCAGGGAACTTTGAAAATGGCTTTATGTTGATTGATCATAAGAGGTATCATCTGATGATAACCTAAAACACTATCATGTAAAGACATTTTGTTAGAAATTCCTACCCTTTGTATAGGATGACTTACATTGGGAAAAGGGTATTTGTACTTCATGGAAGTTTTATCTGGGTACCTAAAGTCTATACATAGTCTGAATCCTCTGGATTTATTTGTTAGTGACACAATTTGTCCAAGGATTTCATTATTTCTTTTGGAAGGAGATCTCCTTTGAATAATTCCTAAGTCACAAAGCTTTAAGCTTTCATCGCTATATATACAAGCATCTCGAAACCTCTTGCATAGCCTTATGCACTTCAGTTTTGTATGTAATGATAGAGTTCTGGATAACTTGATTATTTTGGGTCTTGCTAAGCTACCCACATTATACTCTTCTATATCATTTTCAGTAGACACTCCTTTAGGATCCATAGCAATATTTGTCAGAGTCAACAATCTTTCTGAAGGGACAAAAATCTTTGATGTTGAGGTGTTTATGTAAGGCAAAAACATAAGACTCTTTTGACCGGGATTCCCAAATATTTCTGTTATGTAAGGGTATTTCAGTACTTTTAGATTGGCACAAGGAAAAAGTTGTCTTTGAGGTTTGTCCTTCATTTGAGCAACCTGTTTCAGATTCTAAACTGATTTTTGGTTTTGAAATTTCATTTTCAATTTGCAAAAAGTCAGGTTCAGTTTTATCATCATGTGGTTGTTCAGGGTCATGATAGTTCTGACTGTCAAACTCATCATAGAGGGACTGATTTGACTGTTGTAGTGTGCCTAGATCTATCTCAACTTCACTTACCTGCTCATCAATGTCCGCTTCATTATATAAGATGAAAGAATCAAGATCTGAGTGAATGGAGTACATCAGTGTGTCTCTTCTGAAGTTTTGATTTCGGTTTCTATTTTGGGGATTTGGTTGGTTCTCCCTAGGAGGTTCTCCTTCATTTATGCTTATTCTCTCCATCATTCTTGTAGGTTTTAACCCTGAACAGAAATTATCTACACACAAATCTTATAACAGAAAATAAACAATATCGAGAGCATAAAACATAAAATAGATAAATACAGAGATTTTCCCCTGGATCCCAAATCGGGACTACCAGCTTGATTTTTCATTATATTTCTTTTAATGTTACAACACATATATATATACATGCCGAAGCATACATAAACCCCAATCCATTAACCCTAGATTAGAACATAACTGTAGTTCCCTTGACCGGATCTACAAAATACCAGGGGTCGAAAACCATCGTACCCCAAAACCATGTGCAAAATCATGCACAAAACATGGGTGGGTCCACCTATGAGTGGGACCGCACACCAAAAAAAAATTCGCCGGGGCGCTGCCCCGGACCCCGACAGGAGGGGCTGCTGCCCCCCCTGTGACCCCCCTACTACACCTGGTGCAACATACAGCGCGTGGGGCTAGTCGTGGAAATAATATAACACACACCCAACAATTCTCTCCATGGTTCTAAGTAGGTTTTCAATCTTGGAATCAGATGAGGAGGCTGAGGGCATAGTTTCAACTTTGTAGGTTACCCTCTTTTCTGATCTCAGCCTAGCTCTCTTTTCATTTAAGTTGGCCTCTACACTTATAGCTCCCTTTTTCATGTCTTCTAAAGTTAGGGGCTCTCTTTCTCTTAGCTGATAAGCCATGTCCAAGTCAAAAACTTCCGGAAATTTAGCTGAGGTAAGGCCTAGTGGGGGTTTCATATGAGGTGGGAGGGCATTGTAGACACTGTTAAACCTGGTGCAATAATCTTGGACACTCTCCCCCGTATTCCTCTTAATATTGTTATATTTAGAAAGGATTTGGAGGGGTCTTTTCTTGATTTCCCACTTGTTTACGAAAGTTTGGTAAAGGGAAGGGATATCATGTATGATGTTGGGAGTCAAGTTATTAAGCCATTTTTTAGCTTCTCCTCCTAGGCTTTGGGAAAACAACCTCATCTTCATGGTTTCCTCTTCTAATTCCATGTAGTCAAAAGCGTCATTTATTCTATCTACATGTTGTTGGGTGGTGGTAAATTCAACCCCGGTAAAGTGAGGGATTCTGGACTAGTAGTCATTTGGAAAAGGTACCAAAGGTTGTGGTAAAACCAGGGGAGCATACCAAGCTGCCATGATAGGAGCTAATGTTGGATTTACAAGCGGAGGGTTTGTGCGGGGAGGTGTGGGATGAAGTGGGGTGGTTTGCACAGTGGTGGTATGGATGAGTGTGGCAGAAGTGCTTGGACCAGCAGACTGATTCTGAGTAGATTTGGTATGGAAATAGCTGAAGTGGTGGAGAAGCTGAAAATCAGGTGGGGTGGAAGGAGAGGTTTCTCTACTAGAACTTTTCTGCAAATCTATGGGCTCGAGGTCAGTATGGTCAATCTTACTATGTTACTTGGTTTTGAAAAGGTTTCTCGTATGGTGCAAGTTAAACTGAGAATCTTGCAAGGCTATGAGTTGTTCAGGGATAGAGCTTGCTTTATGAATGGTTCCAACAGTAGTTAAGTTTCCAGTTTTATAATTTTGCCACAAAATCCTTTCTGGGTCATCAACTATAGTAGGAGGGTTTGGTTCCGGATGAGATCTGGTATTGATTCTTCGCGAAGCCATATTTCAAACTCAAAATTTAGAGAGGCTGAAAGTTTTTGAATTTTTTTGAAAAGTTTACTTCTCATAGTTTTTTCCAAACTCACACAATGTGTGACTAGATCTCTAAACTTCTCAGGGCTGATTTGACACAATCCTAAGGGAGTCTATGGATACTAGTAAAGTGAGAAGGCCTACTGGAGGCAAGTGGAGTCGCCAGGTGGATGTTTTTAGTTTTTTTTTAGGATGTATGTCTATGGTCCACCACCAATAACTGACAAAAACCAATCTAGGAATATTTTGGGGTTTTCTGAGTTCTCTTAAGTAACTCTAAGATTTCTATGAGTGTACTACAACTGGGTCATCATTTTTCTAGGATGGTGAAACAACCAGGTTCTACTCTTGGCTATCATTTTGAGTTCTCTATGATTTGATGAAGGTTCCCGAAGTCCTAAGGGATACTTAGATTGTCACTAACATCAGAGGTTGCATCATGATCACCATTGTGTTATTGATAGTGATGAGGTAGCTATAAATACTAGGATATAATTTTAACAAGGGCTTCCGAATCTTCTAAAGATTTATAAGCATGAACTTACTCAGAAAGTCCCACCGTGATCACCATTATGTTAGTGTGGCGATGAGGTGGCGATGAACCACCAGATACTATCTGTCAAGGGTTTCTGAATCTTTTAAGGAATGTCTAAGCATGAACTTACTCAGAAAGTCCCACCATGATCGCCATTATGTTAGTGTGGCGATGAGGTGGCGATAAATCACTGGATATTCTTTAACAAGGGATTCTGGAGTCTTAAGGGGTACTTAGATTGTCACTAACTCAAAATGTCCCACCGTGATCGCCATTATGTTAGGGTCTCGTGATTTAGCAGATTGGTAGACCAACTGCACAGGGTAACATCAGACTAGTCTTTGGAGTCTTAGGACCTAGCCTTCCTGGACTCAGAGAGGGCTCTCTCTATTATGTGTGAAGGATGTGAACTTGTTCGCTTTATATGGTTGATTTTAGGCTAGTTTTTAAGTGTAGGGTTTGTTTGTTTGTTTGGTTGGGTAAGATGATCAAGTAGGATAGGTGGAATGAGAGGTTATCAAAACATTGGGCTATGGAGTCTATGAAGTCATTGATATCTCAATAGTGAATTGGGGTACATCACAGGGCAAATCTAGTGTAGTCAATGGATCTTTAAATTTTATGTGTGAGGTGAGATGGACATTAAGTTTGGGGAAACAAGGTAGGGAAAAGGGCAGTTATGAATCCTTTGTCAAATACATATGAACAAGAAGATCTTAAATACTGATAAGCAAAAGATACTAATCATGAGATAGGGTACACCATTTACTCAGTGACAATACTTTAAACAAATAAACATTCAAGATGAACAATCTAGTGGAACAAAGGAAGCAAGAAAACTCATCTAACTTCAATGATTCTACTTTCAAGATTTGAAAACATATAAGAAGACAAATAGCTTTAATAAATGAAGAGGGAACTCCTAGACAACATCTATCAAACTATAAAGAAATTTTAGGCAAACTGATAAGCATGTACAATGGGCAAGATAGAAACAAGACCTATTTATCTTAACCTAACAATCAATACATCAAAGAGAGATTTCAAGATAGAGTTTAGATAGCATCAAACAAGCGGGGCTTACCATGAATCATATTTGTAAACTAGCATATTAATCCAATAATGAAATAGACAAGCTCAGGTGGGCCTAAGGAGCAACTAAGAATTCCTTAAGCTAACCAAGTGGAAGAAAACATTAAGAAAATAGGCAAACAAGAGGACTGAGGTGCCTCAAACAACATTTCTCGTTCTATACTCTTTTGAGCTATTGAAATACAGAAATATGGACATATGATAAACAAGAAAACATGAGAAAAAAAGAGATACATCACCATTAACTAAACTCAAGGATTCTGCAAGCAAGCTTTCATCATCATCAATCAAGGCAAATCATCCACAAGCTCCACAACACCAAATTGCTCTTCAACCTCCAAAAAACATGTATTGCTCTCAAACTCATCAAAATCCCACATTTACAATGAATCCTCATGCTCTATATAACAAGAAAGGAGGAGAAAAATCCAATAGAGTATCTAGAAGTCCATTGGCTAAACAGAAGTATCTCTATTGTCCTTGAGGCGTTGCAAGGCCCAAGGCACAAAATATATAAAATAAATATATTTTCGGCTATTTGTAGCAAATAAATTGACCTTTAGGCTCTGACAAGCCTCCTAAAACTTGCTAAACGCACATTTTGCAGGAGCGCAGCACTATGTTTTGAAATGAAATTTTATGCCAGGAGCGTAGCACAAGAACAAGAAAAATGGGTCTTCTTACAGCAGTGTTTTGAAGGCCTTCCCGATGTCAGAAAAGGCTCTGTGATGGCTCGTTGGAAATCCCTTGAAGTCTACTTTCTAAATATACCCTTGGTTCTCCAATCTGACCTACGAAACCTGTCCAAAAAGTGAAAATTCCAAGACTGGTAGGAGCACAACATATGTCCTAAAAATTAGGCAAAATGATGAAAAAGTGGGTGTTTTTGACCCTTTTGGGGGACCAAAAAAACTCCAATTGATTTGAAAATTTCTGAGCTTGTTATATGAGTGATGAGGAATAAAAAAATGCAAGCCTTTCCTCCTGAAGATGCCCTGAAAAAGGGCGTAGCAGCACGTGTGCTGCGCTCCTAGCCTCAAAATTTTCAAAAAACAAAATTTTGTCAACGTTCGCCCAAATTTGGTGGAAGTATGCCTCATGGGTCTTGGGAGACCTGTAGAGAATCTTGAGCCAAAATACTAAGGTTAGCTTGGCTCTTTTCCCTTTTTATTTCTTGGATCTCAATTTGGGACTTTTTGAGTTTTTCCCTTGCAAATCGGTTTCTTTGGGCATAATGCTTGGTCATTCTTCTTTGTAAATCCAAGTCTTTATTTGCCTTCTATAGCTTGGCCTCAAGGTGTATGTTAGCCCTCTCAAGCCATGGTTCCCTATTATGCTCAATTTCCATTGCAAGGAGTTCATTTAGAGAAATTTGTTCTGCTTGGGTTGATTCTTCTTCCCTCTGCTTTGCAATGCTTTCTTTAGACCCATAGTTCTAGGTCTCCTTCTAGTTTGACCTTCCTCATCACTACTCCCCTCATAAGTGCCCATGGATTCTTCCAAATTCACATGTTCCCTTTGAGCCTCTTTCTGGTACCTGAGTGTTCTTATTTCATGGATGGCCTGTTGGGCACTCATTTGCTTGTTTTGCATCTGATAGAAGTGAATGACATCTTTTTCTCTTTCTAATTTAGCTTCCAAGTCCTTGATTTGTGCATTCCTGTCTTGGAGGATGGAGTTTGAAATTCTTGTTTCATTCTCATCCTCACTGTCTATGTGAATAAGTTCAAACTCTCTTTCTTCTTCATGATCTTCCTCTTCTTCTTCCACTTTTTGCTTACCTTTGTCTAGTGGTTGAGCTAAAGTAGATGGAAAGGTCCCTTGACTCTTGGAGGCAGCAAAAAATTGCCTTGATCCTCTTTGATAAGTGAGGGTACAAGATTTAACATGTTTCATTTCATCTTTGGTGATCTCAAGACTGCTTTCTTGAGAGGCACTTTCATTTTTTCCCATGCTAGTATCACCTCCTTGATCTTCATCATTGTCATCTTCCTCCATGTCCCCTGCATTTTCATCCTCCATGTTTGCAACATTATCATTTACATTGTAATTTTTTTTTTTTTCATGGTTAGAGGTGTCTGCATCACTACTTTGTGCATCTTCATCCTCTTGGTTGCCCTTTGAGTTCATGGAATCACTGCTATCACTTTTGTTAGGGATATTAGTCATTAGGTTTTCTTCATTATGACTGCCATTAGCCCCTTCACTATTTGGCCCAATGTCTTCATTATTTGACCCACTCTCTTCACTTTCAAACTCTGCCTCTGTCTTTGCATCTTCATTGTTTTCATAATTAGACTCCTCATTATCATTGCTTTCATCTGCCTTTTCTTCACTACTATCTTTTTCTTCATGATCTGCCTCTGTTTTTCCATCATCTTCAATCTCTGTATCATTGCTTGCATTTTCTCTGGGGTCACTATCAGAGGCATCTTCATTAGTTTCTCCTTCATTTTGATTGTCATTTTCTTATTCATGACTATCACTTGTCTTGGTTTGTCCTTCATCTATTTTTCCCTCAATATTTGGCTCATTGTATTCATTGTTTTGCCCACTGCAATTTCCTTCAAACTCTGTCTCTTCTTGACTGCTATTTTCATCTTTGTCACTGCTCCTTTTATCACTGCTATTAGGCTCACTATTTTCTTCTTTACCTTCACTATTTTTCTCATTAAGATCTGCCTCTTTCCCTGGACTGTCATTAGTTTCTTCATCTTCATCTAGCTCAATGTCTTTGTTACTGCCCTCTTCCTTATCACTGTCTTCTTTGTCTTGACTGTGATTTTTCTCTTTGTCACTGCTTTCTTCCTCCTCAACACTTTCTTCTTTGTCTTCTTCCTCATCATAATCATCTTGAAAAGAACCCAACATTTAATTCCAGGACTAAACACATACAACTCAAGTACCATTTCATTATGTCAATGTTGGAAGATGGACAGTTGAAGTTGGAAAAGATACACACTAGCTAGAATCTTACAGATATGCTAACAAAAGTTGTAACGAGGGAGAAAATGAGATTATGCTCAGTTTTAATTGGTCTTCAAGTATGATGATGAAGATGAGAAATATCTAGGTCAAAGTGGATTCATTGTCTAGAAATTGAAGTAGCGGTGGAATTGCTACAATCAGTCTCCAAGTGGGAGATTGTTGGGTGTGGAGCCTGATTATCTTCTTTATTTTGTATCAAAATGTTGGAACCTTGTTCTAAATAGGGTAGCAACGCCACCTGTAATTAAACGCTGCCTGGGGGGTCGAGGGGGGTTTTCGGGGGCAGCGCCCCTGAAGCTAAAAAAAAAAATGTAAAATTGCCTTGTAAAAGTATTGTAATTTCTAGTCAATCTGGGTTGTTCATTGATCTGAAATTGTGAGAACAAAGTATTTCTCATACAGAGATAGACTGTAGGGGCATTCACCGGATCTTTCACCTTTCAAAGAAAGGATGAATCCGGAGGCTATCTGGCCCTTCTACAGACTCTGCCTAAAGAAATAAAAAGTAATCACAAAGATCCGATCAATGAAAGTATTTGTTTTAACTACAAAGTATTCATTGATCCAACTTTAATGTGTGAATAGACAAGTATACATATTCTGCAAATGAAGTGTAGTGTTTTGAAGATGAACTAACAAGTTCTGTTCACTGTTTAAACCTGCTTGGGAAAAGATAGCTTATAAAAATTTACTGTTTAAAAGATCAGAATCTGAAAATATGCAGTAAAATTATACAGTATGACATCAAATAATTGTTTAAGCGGTTCACCCCTCTCTTGGGCTACCTCCGCTGGGTCCAAAAGCCTCTAATTAGGCTTTTTCTCCTTTGATTAAATGCTCAAAATGTGAATACAACTATATAGAAGCCTCAGATGGAAAAATTCACTGCAAAAATAGATTCAGAAGGCCCAAATCAGTCTAAAATGACCAAACATTCACCTCCATTGGATGAAGGTAGTCCAAAACAGCTCTTTTTCCCTTAGGCCCTGGTGGCTCCACGACCAAAAACGCTGGTAAATTCTCTGTTAGAGCACCCTGATGGCTCTGCAAACACTTCCAACAGCTCCAGAACGATCTCTACACCCAAAATAAATAAATAAATTCGTATCAAAAGGCCTCTCCTAGCCAAAGTTATGGCACTTTTACTTCAACTGCCAGTTGGCCTAAAAAAACTCCAGTTAAGTTTAGTTATCTGGCACTAATTTGGCAAATCCGCCTAAATTAGCGGGCGCGCTCCAAAACTGACGGAACTGCTAACTACTAGCATTTAATGTTTGAAGACGTGGCCACATGGAACTTATCCGCAGCATTTAATGTCCGCCTGTTCAAATGGTTAAACAGTTTGAACTTTAATATATAACAAATGTTGGAACGTGCATCCAACGGTCAATGGGACCACGTCACCAAACAATACGCGCCATTGCATGTTGTTTTAACACGTAAACCAAAGCACGTATTCAAACCTTTTTAAAACAGACGTTGAACTTTGAAATGTGACTCCACCATTTGAATGGCCCATGTGGCTTTAACCCATACATAACGTACCATTTATGTTTTGAACCATACGTAACCTTTGAAACATTAACTTGCCACGTATTAACCCACATGCCTTTTAAAAAACCTTATGATTGTGGGTTTTAACATAACATTTCATTTCCATTTCACATTTTGGTTTTTAATATATAGTTAGGTTTTAATAATATAATTTTAATACTGTAATTAAACGCTGCCTGGGGGGTCGAGGGGGGTTTTCGGGGGCAGCGCCCCTGAAGCTAAAAAAAAAAAATGTAAAATTGCCTTGTAAAAGTATTGTAATTTCTAGTCAATCTGGGTTGTTCATTAGGCAGATGATCTAATGGTAGAAGTTATGTTTAATTTAGGGTTTTTTTCCCTAGAAGGTAACCCCTCGTTTTGTATGAGGGTATTGTATTGCGACTGTGTATTTTATGTGTATTCTCAGAGCAAGAAATATATACAGAGACTGTGAGAGAGAACAGAGGATATAACAACGGATTTGTTGTAGGTTGTGTCTCTTCATTTTGCTGGATAATAGAAAGGAAGCACTAGCTATTCGGGGTAGACATAGCCCAAACTGGGTGAATCACGTATATCTGTGTATCTTTGGTTTTATGTGTTTTGTTTTTTGCATATGTTGCATTGCTCTGTAATATATAATTTTCTAACAAAAATCACATAATAATTGTGTTTCACTATGGAGGTTGTCGATAATGGTCCACACACATCTAAGTGAACTCTCTCAAGGGTCACCTTTTCTCAACTTTACTTATTGTGAAAGGTGGCTTTGGTGTACTTCCCCAATGTACACCCTTTACATGTATCTCGCTGCTCAAGTGCACCCTTGGGAAGTCCTGTATAAATCTGCTACATGACTCTTCAAAGTGCCTTGGTGTAGATGACCTAATATTCTATGCCATAACTCACCAATGTCTCATCTCCACACTTTCTCTGCTTTCATGCTCAAGGAAGCACAATTTTCTACATCAAATTTGTAGAGGTTATTTACTCAAACCCCAATCTTCTTCACCTATCCCGTGGCTTTGTGACAAAGGAACTCCTTTCCTTTTCTAAATATCAAATCATAGCCATGGTCATGCAACATAGAATCTGAAACTAAATTCTTCTTTAAACCAGGAACATACATGACATCTTTTAATGTGGGAGGAGTACCTGAATCACTCTGAAAGGTAACTGTACCTATGTCGATCGCTCTATACCTCCCGTCATCTCTCATCTTGATGTGCATATGGAGATCCTTATCCTCCAGGTTTTAAAATATTTCTTTGCTTCCGGTCATATGGAATGAAGCTCCACTATCTAAGTACCACACCAAACCAATCACAGATGACACCATGCATATGATGAGGGTGAAATCCAACTCAAGCTGTGAAGCAAGTGCTTTACCTGCCACTCCTCCTGAGGGTTTCTTGCCAATATTCTTGTGTGGAAACTTTGTAGAATAGTGTCCAAGCTCATCACAGTGAATTTTTTTTATCTTTGAAATGTATCTCTTCTTTCCCAACTGACCAAAATATTATTTGGAATGGGACGCCTTCCCTTTCCCTTTAATTGCCTTTCCATCCAAGGCACAATTCTCATCATCATCAGGGTTTGACGAGGATCCATCTCTGGTGTTCCTCAAAATCTCTTCTTGTACCAAGTCAAACCATAATTGCGCCCACTCTGGTGGCTTCTCCCTCTCATTCACCGAGTACTGGTAGCTGTGCTAGCTCTTGGGAAGGCCTAAAAGTGCTAGGCTTACAAAATTATCCTGGAAAATTTTCACACCAACACTTCCAAGCTCATATTGACATTGAGTGGACTTCGTCAAGTATTTTTGTATTGTGTCACCCTTCTCAATATTGATCTTTCTAAGCTTGTTCTTCAGTGCCAACTTCTTGTAGTTTCTTCTATTCTGAAACTAATCTATTAAGGCCTTACACATAGCATATGGAGTTTCCTTTCCATGGAGGTTTGAGACAATATGATCTCGAACTCCTTCTAACAAAATCCTTCTTGCCTTTGCTACATTCTTCTTCAATGCATCAATATTTTGAGCATATTCTATTGTGAGCATGGGAATATCACTGTCTATGAATTACTTCAGTCCATTTTCCTCCAACACAACCTCCATCATGTCCTTATAATCTATGTAATTTGAACTACCCTCAAGGGCACATTCAAGTCTCAATTCATGGAAAGATATCCTAATGTGATGCCGGTCATGAAGAATAAAACTGCAAATTCGATTCACCTGTTCAAAAAAAACTTGTATTATTCTCTTCTATAGTGATTCTTGATTTGATACCATGTATAAAATCCACATATACTCAACTGATATTGTAATATTCTAAAACAAAATACTTGAATATATTCTACAAATTGCGAAAACTAATTACGATCGCAAAATAACATGACCAATAAAGAGAAAGAATTTACATCGCACAACAAAAAGATGTATCTGGGGAAAGCCTCAGCTAAAAACCTTGCTATTTGTGTATTGCATTAAGTCAAGAATATGAAACAATACAATTATTTTCTTAGGCTTGGGAGCTTTCTGTACTATCTCTGACTGTCTCACATTGATCCCAATAAGTTTAGTCCAATAATTAACCAATTTCTTTCCTCTAGGTTTCTCATCCTTTCTTACGCATTCCTAAGGGAATTGAGCCCCTATTAATTAATAAATTCATAATAATTTATTGCGCAATACATCCAAGGAATCCTGCTGACCTCATGCATGACCTGTACAATTTTCTAAATATACAACTGATAGTATACTCCCCTTTAACTCCAATATCAACTAGGTCTTCCTTAGAACTGACATGCAACAAATATTTATGACTAACTATCAGTTATCTGATTGATCACTACATGTTAATTAAATTAGAATTAATTCACTAGACTTGTCACTAGCTCATCCATTGGTTAGAACTAGTTAAACTGATTTTAACTCAAATAATTAAGTTAAAAAATTACAACTCAAAATAAACCACAACTGGACCCCCTAAAACTTAGAACTTAGAGTGAACTCTACATGCCTCCAGTTTGAACCCCAACTCAAATTTACTAAGCTAGCTAAGTCTTCCCAACTTAGTTAACTCGTACAAGTTATCATGTGGCGTGGAATTACGACTTCCTTATAATTTAATTAAGGGAAAATTAAATTAGAAGCCTCTTCTTGTTTCCAATTTCAACAATTTCAAATGGTTTATGTAGGTCTTGCAATGTGAGCACTGGTGCAAAACAGAGGCGATGCTTCAACTCAAAAAATACCTTCTGTTGGGATTTAGACCAAAAAGAAATTTTCTTTCGGTCCACCCTTAGTGACTTGACTCAAAGGCCAAGTGATATGAGAGAATCCCAACACGAACCTGCGATAGAAATTGACAAGTCCTAAAATCTCTGAAGCTCTGTTAGAGGGGTTGGGGCTGGCCAATATGAATAAATTGTATCTTGGTTGGGTCCAAATGCACACTCTGCTCATGTTTTAAATTCAACATGTGTACTTTCAGTTCTTTAGCAGCTACTGGCTTTTTTTTTCAGTGCTAAGGTTATAGGTCAAAATAGGTTGCAAGTTTTCATTTTGAAGATGGGAGCAACCTAATGGAGGTGCCATTGGAACTACTAGTTCTTTGTTGTAACATAGGGGCACACCATCCCAAGTGGAGCCATTGTTATCACACTCAAAATTTTCAAAATTTGTTTTGATAAGGTCACCAAAGGTTTTATGTTATGTCATGTTGGGTCAAATATTTGATGAAGAATTTACCAAATCATGTTTATCCTATGTCAAAAAAACCACCATGAGTCATGTCATGTCCATAAACTACACTCCATGTCTTTTTGTTTTCACAGCCATGCCTTCAAATTACAAAAGTGAGCCACTAGCTAGTTTTACATAGTTTCGTAGCGAATTTAGTGCAAAATAGGCAGATTTCGCTACGAAACTATGTAATATTCCCAAATGGGAAAAGCAGGAATATAGTGCATAAACAAGGAAATATCAGTGAATAAATCAATACACCATTACATGAGACAAATGTACAGCCATATTATTAAACATATCAGAAAATAATAGGCACAATATCTTGAGGATCAAGTCACTCAAGCAATAGAAAACAAGCCTCCAATAGGAAAATATGCTAATACATGAGAAATGCTGCCATACAAGTGCCATGAGCCATGACAGTGCATTTTTAGGGGATAAAATGCTACATAAATGATATAAAAATGTATATATGCTATTATATAGCTCAAAAGGTGTTGGGGCTAGAGATATATTCTCCTAAACACATTTGCAAGACAACCCAGGAAGGGTTTCCAGAAATACCCAAAAGTACAAAATGTGGGAATGTAGCCCTAGGGCTGAATAGCAGCTGCAACTGAATAAATAGATGGATATGGCTGAAAATGATATCTAAATGAATATATCTCCTCTAATAGATCCTTCAATTGAAAGGTTGATCCCAACACTGAAGATATCACCCTCCAAAACAAGCACTGAAACCTCCACTGCAAGTGCTCACTAGAATAGCATAGTCAAAGAGGGAATATGTGTTGTAGATGATGGGAATAGGTTGGCCTGGTGCCAAGATGTGAAATAAAGCTCAAGAAACTCCTTTTCTGATATCCCAATGAGAATAATGTTTCCTCCCCTGGAAAACTAGCTCAGAAAGTGGGTTTCTCAACCCTCCACTGGAACACCCTGCAACACAACACAAATTTGAACGGACACTGCGTTGTAACTGAAGACTGAAGCTTGGATAGAATGCCAGAGTGTGGAAATGATAGTACAATACTCTTCCTAGAGGCTACCTCAAGGGCAGAGGTGGGATGCCCTCTCGGGAACACCTTTTGCTAAACAACACAACAATCTCAACTAAACAGCTAGAGAATGCAAAAAGTCATACAGACCACAAAATCAATACTCAATAAGATAACCATCTATGGCTGCATTTCCCTCCTTATAAACAATGTGAGCCTTCTCACCTTGGGTCCCAATCATTAAAGTCACTAATATCATGGAGACTTTCTCCCATTCACACTGCGCTGTCTCTAAATGATGATCCACTCCCTCCATACCAGCGTTGTTGATTTGGTCAAACTTGACCTTGGGCCACATGCATTAGCCCCTGTTCACACATGAGGGTGCTTTATACAACTATTAAGATGATCCCTTTTCATATTGAGAGGGGTTTTATTCTTACTAAAGATATTTATGGGTCTCCCTACCCACTTATTTATCTATCTAAATGACAAAAGCAAAAGTTAATACTCCTATTAGCTGCATGCTAATTTAGGAATATTACAGTCCTCCCCTCCCAGATGTTGCTTGTCCTCAAGCAACTGCAAGGATAGAACTAAAGAGCATCCTCTCCTCCTCCTGTAACATCCTTATATGATAAGCTCCTCCAATGAACAACATGTTATCTCATCAATAAATCTCCAAGTTTCTCCTCCCAAGTATGCAAGTTAGCTTTTGGTGACAATCCCAAATAGCTATCATTATGAAAAAGTGGAATACCCATGGAGGCAACAATATTCTGTCTAGAGGCCTTCTTGAGGCATGGAATCTGAAATATATTTGGAACCTTCATTCCCATGTGAAGCTCCCATCCCCAAGCTATCATCCATACAAAATAAGTCACTCTCCAAAATGGTAACTCATAGAAATACTCCTCCACTTTAGGCTCCTGTAAAGAAGGTGGGCTACATTGTTGAACTTGATAGAAAAAATTTCCTGTCCCATGCTGTCTCTCTCTCCACTTATGATAAGTGTAGAGTAGCAGCTGATTTTGGGTTGCAATAATGTTGCCTTCAAGAGGCAAGATGAAAACTGGATCTTCAAAGATCCTCTCTCTAGAGTCATGAATCATGCTGGCCCAAACCACCCCATATATGATGAATAGGACATCATCACCATATGGCATCCAAATGAGAAAGATACTGAAGGTTTCATGTAGTGCTGGAAGGTACCAACAGTTTCCCAAGTGGTCACAACGTAGTTTTTCAAGCTGCTGTTTCAAAACATAATATGGCAAGATGTCTCCCAACAAGTTTCTAGTTGTGCATGTCATCTCATCTGCTAGTAAATAGTAAATGGAATTTTCTATCAAATGAGCATACAAAGAATAGTAAAACACTTTCCCAAAGCCATACAAGAGATGGCTATCCCCATTATTGATGTAGGTCCCAAAATGACCATGAAGCCCAAATATAGGCTTGCCCTCTTGTGGAGCAATGCACTGAATAGAAATGGCAAGAGAATGCAAATATCGTGTTAGATAATCAATAAGTGAAAAAACACAACTCTTACCATGTACTGATATTATGATGATAATAAGATCCATGAATGAGCCCCCCATAGTGGTATGAAATATCTCCATGCAAAGGAATGAACTATGTGTTGCATGCAAAACCTTCTCCTTATGCTTGGAGATCCAAGTCAAGAAGATCATATCATGGTAATAGATGTCTCCATACACTAATTCATTACTCTCATCTCCTACTTGTCCATCAAGTGCATCATATGTGAATTGATCCTGGGAACACTCCATCAACGAACCCAAGCTCCCAAGTGACAACGCTGTTGGCCTTTGTAATAAGGCTCTTGTCATCTCATAGTTCCATTCTTTGACATGCCAAATGCCAAAGTCATCTACCATAATGATGCTATATATGGGATATTCCTTCCAAAGTGGAAGTACCTCCTGCTCCTCTAAGGCTTAGGAGTAGTCCCTTTGCACCATGATGGTGTCATCACCTACTCCTGCAACATCATGCAAAGTATGGGAGAAAATCAACCCATACTCTCCCAAGACTTTCCAATGCAACAAAAACTCTTGTTGCCTCCCCACACCATCACCAGATAAAACATGGAGCAACAACATGATGGTTGACATGAAATATATCACATCACCCTAATACAACCAAAATCCTTGCTGCCATATGATGGAAGTTCCATGCCAAGTCCCAACCATTAGCACACCCTTTGGAATAGGATATACTACATGATGGCCAAACTCTTTCAAGAGTAGCCAACGCAGCCTTGCCCCCTACTACCCTATGTCATAGATCTGCAAGTGGCTTTCCAACCTCTTGCTCATCATCGTCACCCATCCAACCAATGGTGAGTTTCTATCATCATGCTCAAAATAGGTATCCCTCCAATGGAGAATACCACTCTCCCAATCCAATTCACTGTCTCTACACTTCATGGAATGTTGAAGTGCAGCCTCTTGGAGACATCCAAATGAAGACCACTCATCAATGACCAAGTTGATCCCATAAGGATCTAAATATACTGAAGGCAAATTCTTCTCATTGAGCAGTGAAGTGCTCATCAAGAAAGATCCATTATAACAATGGAAGATAAGGTGTCTCTCATCAACCATCTGCCTATCCTTGCTACACATGTAGAATGGTTATTGGAATGCCCAAATAATGGTTGGGCCCCCAACTCATCACTACTACTCAATGACAGCACTGCTGATCTCCATGATGGTGCATCTGCTGTCTTAAGATCATGCTAAATTCTGAACACATAGTTCTGCATTGCATTTTTTAGGACAGTACTCATCCTATCCTCCAAAAATATACACTCCAGCCCCAAGAGTTGTGTGCAGCTCAACAATGAATAACCAGGATGACTGTATATCTCCTCCTTGAACAAATCAAGGGTCCTTAGCATAGTGATAGTCTGCTGCTCCAAATCAGCAATGTGCTTTAACCCTAGGTCATGCATTTGCCTTGATAACATGTTTCCATAATCCTCCATATGATGTGCTGAAATAATAGGAAATGGAAATATGTGCATACCTTGGTGAATATTGGGAACATCTTGTACTATTACAAGGGTTCCTTCTTCCGGTGTGATGACTTCCCTAACTACTGATGATGATGGTTGCTCCTCTATGGTTGCATCAACGCTGGTATAAGTCTCCTCCTCCTTATGCATCTTCAGAATAGTGCATGGGACTCTCAATGTCAAGAGATCAAGACCACTTTGCAAAGGTGAAAATGTGATTTCTCCTGATGCAAGTGCTCCTGCAGCAAGTGGTGGTGGAAGTTTCTTCTCCTCTGACTTATTCTTTTCAAACTCCTCGATCAACCTTTCAGTAAAATCTGCATATGCAGTCACTCTTGCATGACTCAAATGGCTGAATCACCAAATGCTTGCTTCGCCCTCAAGGTGCAGCACCGCAATCTCAACAGCTTCTCTTTCTACTACTGGATGTAGTAGGAAGAATGCATCCAAGTTCATTCCCCAAGCTCTTGCTATGCATGTGGATGAACCATCAAATGTATACAAGAGAAATATATTGCTACAAGGTCTTCTTTCTTCTTTGAGCTGAATGAATTTTTGGGAGAGTTAGATTCTCCTTGAAAGCATTTGTTTGAGATTTGTATTATGCAAGATACTCACTTAGAATATCATGATCTAAGTGTCCTCCATCTCCATGCCTCTTGTCTTATTCTTCAAAAGGACAGGGCATAGCATGTTTCTTTTGAGCTCTATGCAATACCTGATCTTTATTTTGCAGATAGGAAGTGCATGGTCCTTCCTCATCTTGAAACCCTAATGAGGTCTCATTGTTTCTGTCCATTCTTCTTTGCTTGAACTCCTTGGTGAGGTCCCTCTTATATCTAAAAAGAGATGAGATAAAACTCATTCTTTCCGTCATTATGATATCTTTCTCCTTCTTCTTATTCTCTTGATAGCATAATGGTTGAGAACCATAGGCTGAGCTAAGATTATGCTCCGATACCACTGTAATATTCCCAAATGGGAAAAGCAAGAATATAGTGCATAAACAAGGAAATAACAGTGAATAAATCAATACACCATTACATGAGACAAATGTACAACCATATTATTAAACATATCAGCAAATAATAGGCACAATATCTTGAGGATCAAGTCACTCAAGCAATAAAAAACAAACCTCCAATAGGAAAATATGCTAATACATGAGAAATACTGCCATACAAGTGCCATGAGCCATGAAAACAAAGTTTTAGGGCATAAAATACTACATAAATGATATAAAAATGTAGATCTGCTGTTATATAGCTCAAAAGGTGTTGGGGCTAGAGATCTATGCTCCCAAACACATTTGCAAGACAACCCAGGAAGGGTTTTCGGAAATAACCAAAAGTACAAAATGCTGGAATGTAGCCCTAGGGCTGAATAGCAGCTGCAACTGAATAACTGGATGGAGATGGCTGAAAATGATATCTAAATGAATAGATATCCTCTAATAGATCCTTCAAGTGAAAGGTTGATCCCAACACTGAAGATCTCACCCTCCAAAACAAGCACTGAAACCTCCACTGCAAGTGCTCACTAGAATAACACAGTCAAAGAGGGAATCTGCGCTGTAGATGATGGGAATAGGTTGGCCTGGTGCCAAGATGTGAAAGAAAGTTCAAGAACCTTCTTTTCTGATATCCCAATGAGAAGAATGTTTCCTCCCTTGGAAAACTAGCTCAGAAAGTGGGTTTCTCAACCCTCCACTACAACACCTTGCAGCACAACACAAATTTGAACATACACTGCGTTGTAGCTGAAGACTGAAGCTTGGCCAGAATGTCGGAGTGTGGAAATGATAGTACAATACTCTTCCTAGATGCTACCTCAAGGGAAGAGGTGGGATCCCCGCTTGGGAACACCCTGTGCTAAACAACACAACAATCTCAGCTAAACAACTAGAGAGTGACAGAAGTCATACAGACCATAAAATCAATAATCAATAACATAACCATCTATGGTTGCCTTGCCCTCCTTATAAACAATGTGAGCCTTCTCACCTTCAGTCCCACTCATTAAAATCACTACTATCATGGAAAATTTCTCCCATTCACACTGCGCTATCTCTCAATGACGATCCACTCCCTCCATACCAGCGCTGTTGATTTGGTCTAACTTGACCTTGTCCACATGCATTAGCCCCTGTTCACACATGAGGGTGCTTTATCCAGCTATTAAGATGACCCCTTTTCGTATTAAGAGGGGTTTTATTCTTATTAAAAATATTTATGGGTTTCCCTACCCACTTATTCATCTATATAAATGAAAAAAGCAAAAATAATATTCCTATTAGCTGCATGATAATTTAGGAATATTACAAACTGCCTAATAATTTCGTAGCGAATATGAGGATTTCTTTGTTTTTTGACTTTTGAGTAGTCAACTTCAAGGGAATTTTTTGGGTTAACAGAGAAGTATTTTAAGAAATTGAGAGAGGGTATTGTCAAGCACATATCAAATAACATTGACCTCTTTCACTTTTCTCAAAGGTGCTACAAATTGGGAGATTCAGGGATGTATTTCGGCTCTATTTTGATATTGTAAAATGTTCCCGTTTTATACATGTTTTTAGAATACAGATTCTGGACTGATGGAGATGGTTTTCAAAAAAACAAGAGAGGTTTTTCTTAAAGAAATAATTACCTGCAAAAAAATCCTTCATTTTTTCAACATTTATCAAGGATAGGTAGATAAGGGCTCATCTATGAACCCTATGTTTTCAGAAAAAACAAAGTCATTTTAGTGATGAATAAACTTGCTAAAGGTGAAAATGATATTTTTTGAAGAGGGTAAGAGGCAAGTTTGCATGATCATATTTCATTATATCAATTTTCATACCTAAAGACTAAATTTGGAATAAAAAGGAAGATTTTGGATTTTTCTCCATTATCAGGTAGTTTCGTAGCGTGCTCCAAGCTTGAAGGCCAAAAAGCACTACAAAATTTCTGAAGATGCCTTTTTGCCTATAAAAACATTTTTCTTGAATATCCAAGGAGGGAGATTGATGGTATTCACTCATTTTGACCTGAAAAACATTATTTGAACAACAGAGGTGGCAGAAGGAAAAGACAAAGGACAAAAACAATCTTGCCACTAAACTATGCTACGAAAATTTCTGTACATAACCGTTTTAGCAGTAAACTTAAAGTTTGATTTAAGACCAAAATAAAAAGTATTTTGGAAATATGAAAGAGGTTTTTCTTCAGCACAGGTCCATCTACAAAAACCTCTCTCAGTTTCTTCAAATCCATCACGGTTTGAAAATTATATACTCATCTTTGAAGCCTATTTTTCAGAATTTTCACTAACTAGATTTGTGAAAAAATTGTAAAAATTCGACTTGGAGGAGGTCCAGATCAATATCCACGTGGCATAATGACACATCAGCACTATAGAACACTTAAAAAATTATTTGGTTGCATTTTATAAGGGTTATTAAATTGATTTTTTGAACTATTAATGAAAGAAGAGTCATGGTTTTCAAGCTTCTGTGGTTATTGTTTAATGAAGAGATCTTTGGATTATCCACAGTGTGATCAAACAACGGTCGATGTTTCGAATCCCAACGGGGATCCATCTTCAGGAAAAGCTGATGAATGAAAAGTGAAAGAAGATTCCTTTTTGTATTCAAACTATGCAAAACAGAAATATCCCTAGGAAGTCTCCAAGTGATAGAATCATGTTTGAAATAGGTCTCTGAGGTGGGAATTCGAGGTGAGTAAGGTGGCATATCATTTGTATGATTCCTCACTCTATAAATGAATAGTTTTAGAGTTAGAAGGGGTTGGAATATGTTACTTGTGACTACTACTATTGTTAAAAGGTTTTGATCAGTAATAGACAGTGGCTGTGGGCTTTCTCCTTCACCTGAGATTCATTTGATGTTTTCGTGAACCTTGTCCTATTTATAGTACTACTTTTATTTCAATATATTAATGTTTGATTACTTAGAATTCGTGCTTCTCATGCTCTGACTTCCTTCAAGAATTAAAATATTGTATATATTTCTCAATATCTAGTTTTAAATATCTTAATGTTCATTACTTAGAATTCATGTTTCTCATGCTTTGATTTCCTTTGAACATTTATCTATTGAGTAAATTTTTTGTGTGTTTTCCTTTCATTTAAATATCTACATGCCTCGGCTTCCACAAGGAGAACCATTTTCATTGAGTTCCCTAGCACTGACTCCATAAGCCCAATGGTAGTAAATCTTCTACATTTTCCACCTGTAATCAATCACAATCAAGTTACAGTCATAGAGTTAGCCATCTAGTGGATTTTTTCATTTCAAACCCTTTGATAAGTTTAGAGAGCCCTCTTAGGCTGAAGAGACTAATCTTCAGTCAAAATCTAGTTTGAAATAGTTACTCCAAGTTGACCATTGCAGTAGCCCAACAAGACTCAATTTGGTGATAGCAGATAGATCAGTACGACTGGCTTGAGGGGTCGTAACACAGGTTTAGACTTTATGGATAAACCACCAAACCCTCCAACTCCTGGCCCTTTCGATAGTGATCTAATTGCGTAGACCAAAGTCTCACCCGAAGCAGTATGGGGGGGGGGTGATGGAACCAAGTTTCCGCACCCTAAGGGAGAAAATAATGAAGTGGTCCTCAGCAAAACTAAATGCAAAATTATACCAATTGTAAACAAATGCATGCAACACTATATAACAAAATTACAAAGAATGCACAGTCTTTTAGTAGAATAACACAAAGTCATTGTTTTCCTTAGCACGGATAAACATAATAGAACCGGATCCAGATCTTAAATGATGCAAATACTTAACAAATCTATCAACCATAAATAATCATTCATTATCATATCAGATATGCTTGCGCAATAATCAGTAAGCAATATAGATAATGCGATCGTAACATATAATAAGCAATAAACAACTCATATGCATAACATAGTAAACTTGCCAAAAAATGTCCTTTCTATTAGCTTCAGATCTGTCAATCAATACATAAAATTTCCCTTACAAAACCCTTCGCCGGACATAGCCAGCGGAGTCCACACACATCTAGGATTAGGTATTCGCACACACAACCAACAGGAGCCTTTTAACCCAACCCAAACAACCCTTACAAACTCATAAACTTATCAAAAAATCAATATTATGAACTTAGACTTACTTAAATACTTAGCTTTGACACAATCTATCTATTTATATTCTCCTAGCGCATAGATACTATGGTCTCAAACCATGGTTTGACTCCCACAGTTTACCCTTAAACCCATTTGCATCAAAATTGGGGACTTTGACCCGCCCCAAAGCCCCTTGACTTCCTTTATGCAGCACACACATACAAAATTATACAAAAATGAATTCAGAAATTATGCCTTAGGGGAGCCCACTCCAACAGGCCCCCAACACAAACATGTGACTCGTCTCAAGTCATTGAGGCGCCTGCTCCTTGATTTGAGCCTGAAGCACGTTGACAAAAAATTTGAGAGGGAGCATTGATTCCAAACTTTGCGCTACAACAACCCGAGATTGCTGAACTAATTTTTTAGGGTAGGCCCTTCAACAACCATCGCAATGTTGCGCTTCTTCTGCCCATGGTTTCATGTGTTCTTTCAACAGTTGGTCCTTCCCCCGCCGATCTGAAATCTAAGTTTGAATTGTTCTACACTCTTGCAGATGAGCGAGGTGTTGTGTGAGAACCAATGTGGGTGCTATTGTCCCGATTTATTCAAATTGCGTCTCTTTGTGGTGGAGGGAATCGCGCAGCTATTGTACTACTGGATCGTTTTGGAAAAATTTCCAAACGCTCATAGCTTCATCTAGAAAATTTTCACATTGAGTGACCATGGTAGCAATACTATCCTGGGTCTGTTTTACTTCCGTAGCAGAAGTTCCGCTACTCTCTGCGCGCACACCTCCAGTGGCGTCTTTGGCTGCAACTTGGTATGAAGGTCTACAATCTTATATTCATACTCTATTCTCATTTTTTTCACCTCAGTGCACACTACTTTCACCACATCAACCAATCCTTCTAGTTTCTTTGCAAGCGCAACTGTGGCTAGGACCACTAGAATGTCTTTGCAAACCTAGTGAATTTTGGCCTCCAACACAACACACTGGGCTTATGATTCTCTGCAAGATGCTTCTACCTTCTGCTGTTGTTGATGTGCTTGTTAAACCTGCTGTTGGGAATCCCTGTTATGAGTATACATGGTGATTCTCTGTACTGGAGCTCGTCTACGATCATGGAGTGCATAAGAAGTAACTTTCCTGCAAGAAACATCGAAATATTAACATGAAAATCACTCGATCCTCTAAATTGGAGATGCCAGTTGGAATCCATCTAAATAGATGGAAGGTGCATGTGAAAAAAGCATCCATCCCTAGATGCTGTTAGGGCAACATCAAGTGGCTACGTGCTCGTGACTTGTGCACTGGTCCATCTCACTTAAATCATGCTCTCTTGAATTTGGCTTGCCTATACTTTTAGCTCCTGCAATCCAACTTGTACAAGTTCCAACGCGGACTTGTATTGAACTTCCATGTCTTTCCAGTGATCTTGAGTCGCAGACGTGACAATGTTTTTTATTTATTTGAGGTCATCCTATGTTAGTGTTAGGACCTCCTGCCCTGCCTTTTTGGAACATTTCTACTTTTTGCACGATCCTCTAGTGGCATGAGAGTCACACTTGGTGCCTTTGGATGTCTCAACTTACCCTACTCCTGGCTGTGCTAACACAACTCTGAGCGCAATACAAGAGGCATCCACATGTACATGAAATGCCTTGGACCAATCTGGGAAGACCAGGATGGGTGCAATGACCATATTTTGCTTTAGAAACTCAAAAATCTTTGACAGTCCTCATCCCAGAAAAACGTTGCATCCTTCTTGAGAAGATTTTCCATAGGTGCAGTTATCAGTGCATATCCTTGAATAAAATTTATATAGTACCCAATATGCCCCAATATTGAGAGCAACTGCTTAATATTCTCAGGTGCTTCCAAATTGACTATAACAACAATCTTGGCAGGATCCACCATCAATTCTGATGGCAGACAATGTGTCCCAAAAATATTCCGAATGGTACACAAAAAATACACTTATTCAAATTCAAGGAGATATGATACTTCCTACAACTACCAACATTAAGCGTAGATTTGACACATGCTTCTTTAACAACCCAAAGATAGTCCAATTATCAAAATATACCTCCAAAAACTTGTGTATAAATTATTTGAAAGAGCCAAATACCACGAGTGAGAAAATGGCAGGAGAATTCTTCAATCCAAACGACATAATTGTATATTGGAAGGATGCCCATTCAGTATAAAAAGTGGTCTTACTCCTATCTTCTGGTGCAATCCGGATCTGATGATATCTTGAAAACCCATATGTAAAAGAATATGCTTATTGACCTCCAACATCATCCAAAATTTCATCTAAGAATGGAGTTGGGAATGGATCATACACACAAGCATCATTCAGTTTTCACAGATCAACACAGATTCTAATTTCTCCCTTGGTATTCTTATCTTGCACACCCATTGGACTTACCTAGTCATATTCTTCCACAGGGTCAATGATGTCTGCTACCACCATTTTTTCCAACTCTTCTTTCACCTTATGCTTATATCTTGGGTTCATCCTGTATGGGCATTGTTTTATTGGGCGCACATCAGGCTTTAATGTGATTTAAATCACTCCAAGTTCTCCTATCATTCCTTTCAACTCTGAAAAATTTGTAGGGAATAGATCCTGATATTCTGTCAGCAAATCAACAACCTTTCCTACTGTATCATCATCCCAGTAGTCTCCAATCTTTGCTAACTTAGGTTGTTCCTCAATTCCAATATTCACCTGTCTTAGATTTAAAGGATTTGTTACATATAGCAAGGCGATTGAGGGCCCAACCACTGCGCGTTGTCCCTCAGATTCAGGAATCATGATGTTCCTTGGATCCCCATCATTATCTTCCACTGTCAGGTTTTTGCAATTCACAATGGCTTTCATCTGCGTGTCCCACGCTGGTGGAGCACACACAATTACATGCTTGGTTGTATCAAAGATTAATTCTTGAATATTATGCAGAGCTTGACCAAATTTAACAAATCCACTCTCAAAGATAAATGTAAGAATAAATCTCTTTGTCAGTGCATACGATTCGCTAGTGCCTTTGCGTAGCTTTGTCTCCAAGTACCATTCAGTAGGCACTTTTCCCAACGTGTGAATAAATATATGGACCCATTCAGGTCTTGGTTCTACACCCCATACCTAATTCCATATTGTCAAATGTCTATATGGATCCTCTTTGCCAGAGTATACATCCTTCATTTTAATTACTGGACATTCAAATCGCAACCTCATCATGCATGCACATTCCTCCCAGTTACCCATATTCTCCTTATGATTTTCCCACCATCTTGATGGAGTAGCTCACAAGCCAAGATCCAAAGCATGGAATCTCTGTCCTTCAGGCACGGTTCTTTCGATCTCTCCTATAAACATGTTTACATCAGTTGAGTCATCATATTGCGGTAAATCACATAACTCATATGTAAAACAACACAAAGATCAGGTCATGAGATTATAGCGCAATGCAGAAACCTCATGCAATCGGTTCTGCTAGTTTTCTAGTTCTTCATCATAGTTTGAAAACCAAGTGCTATCCTTCTCCCATTTAAGATTCCCATTGGCTGTTGGATTAATCCAATATTCCTCACGCAATTTTAGGTTATAGATTTGATCGATCTCATCCTCAGTGCGTACTGGTTCAGTATACCTTTGGCCTTCTACGGGATCTATAGGAATGATTACCCTGACTCCATTACTTTCAAATTCCATTCTCATTCTCTTTAGATTGATAACACCATCCATGTCAATGGCCCAATCCAATCCTAGCAGCGTAGGATAGGGATCAATATCATCTACAATTTGTATGACTTCAAAGTCTTCCATCACCTTAACACCCTCTATATTGACCACAACTCATGACAACCTCCCTAACCGAATGATCTTCTGCTGATTGGCCATGCACAGTTGGATATTGGACCACTCCAGCTTTGGATCTCCCATGCGCTGCCATGTTTGTTTAGATAGAACATTAGCATCTAATCCCAGATCTAAAATAACTTGGTCCATTTCATTAGCTCCAATATTCGCAGTCATACACATCTCCCTACTTGTTCTCTTCTTGTTCCTGTATATTTTGTTAATTGATTATTGTTCTACCATGGGCTGTTATTTCTTTGCACAGTCATCTATCAACTCCTGCAGATTTTTGACTGCCTTCTCATTGCGTAACAACTCTATGCATGCTTTTAGAAATGGTTTAATCTCCTCATCTCCTCCTGCTTTCTTCATTGTTCTACCAGATGTTAATGTACTTCCTTCTACAAATTCTTTTCATGCTTCAATAAAGGTCTCTTTTGCACGTTGATAATTAAATCCTTTTTTGTTTTCAAGTGCTTTACGGATCCATACCAGGGAAAATTTTAGGGACGGAAAATTATCTTGAATTTTAAAAAATTGGCGAATCTCACTAGTCCCTAATATGCAAACTATAAAATGTTTATTGTTGTAGTTGTAAAGTTATTCAAATTTATAATGATATTATATATACCTTCTATATAATGTTGGCAATTTTTTGACATAAAATAATTTTATATTGTAAAATTTGGGCAAATCATTTTTATAAAAAAATGGAAATTGGCGAATCTTTTTTTTGGAAAAACCATGGAAAATTAGCCCACTTGCGAATATTAGCCCCTAAAATTTTCCATGATCCATACATCAGTGGAAAATTTCTTTCCTTTATCTTTATTGGTGGCTATACCACTCCTAGTAACCAGATTCACACATGGATATTATTCATGATTTTCTATGCGAACCATCTGAATATTTTGTGTCGGGGTCCGACAATATTCTATAACATGATCAAATTGTCTATAGTACCTGCAGGACTGTCATGATGGATTCAGAAAATCACACACATAATGGCCAACATCTTCATAGTTATAGCAAATGACTTTCCCTCTTCCTTAGCCAGCTAATCCACCTTGTCATCTTCTTCCTCTGCCTTGGAATCCTCTGCGCCCAGAAGGGGATGTTGGCGATGTAGCCTCAACATTCATTCTATATATCTCTGCTTTATCCAACATCATATCAAAAGTGTGACAATGCTGCTCATCATTCCCTAATGACTAACATAATTTGCAAAATAACAACTTCAAGTGAAGCTGATATTTTCGTATCCTTGGGCAAGAGTTGTGTCATGTAATCCAGCAATGTGACAGATAGTGCACAACACTAGATTCTTCAATGGACTAGGACCTCCCACATTCAGATAATTGTTGAAGATAGGACACTGGTTTTTATGGTGCCCAGAAGCTTTGCATTTTATACACCACACCTCTATGCAAACCTCCTTGCCTTTATCTTTGTGCACATTTTGAATTTCTAGATGCATGGCTTCCAGCTGATTCTGAATATGTTGAGTTCCCAACACAATAGGTGTTGGGGCAGCCTCCAGTTTCATTGTGTCTTCCATAGCCTCAGTGTGTGTGGCAATATTTTGTTGACCTAATGGCTGACGCAGATGTGGGAGAAACATAGCAATGAACCATCCCTTATGCTGAGTATTATCAATAACAAATCCACCATCTTTGATTGTGCACTTCAACCTTTGATCAGCCTCCCATACAAATTAATTACGCTCCTAACGAATATCCTTCATTTTTGTCACCAGTTGCGCGTATGACTTATGTTTATTAAACTACTCTTTTAGGGCCGCTCTAATTTCTTCCAAGGTAGCAATATGGTTTGCTTGAGCATACCTAATGTACCAATCTAATGCACAATCTTAGAATGCAGTAGCCAACTGTGCTTTTTTAATATCAATATTTTTAACTTGTTGAGCCTACCATACGACCTTAGTTACAAACCATAAGTGATCAGTATCCTCATTTCCAACGCCTATGAAATTAGGTAACTTCATTGATGTAGCCATTCTACTTTAGGGGGAGGTGGTGGTGGATATGGACTGCTCGGTGGAGTAGGTGATCTGTGGTGTGAGTTTAGAAGTGGAGTGGATGGAGCGGGAAACAGACTCAAGGGTTTCTGATGTGATGAAATTTCTTCTTCAGAGTCACTTGAGCTAGAAGTTTCTCATTTAGGTTCACTATCAGATCTAGGCTTCAGAGGCTATAAATAAAATTTTAAGAATCTTTGTGGTAAATTATTCCACTGTGTGTATTTGGACTCTTTGATGCATTAAAGCAGTATTTTTGCACAGAAAACCCCGTTCACACAATAAAATTTTCAACCATAATTTCAATGAGCACAGGAACTTACCTCTAGGGCCTTTGAAAAACCTTCTTTCTACTTCAGAATATGACACAAATTGGTCAATGGAAAATTCAATCAAAAAACCTCCCAAGAGGCGATTGATCCAATGATCTACCACGCAAGTGATCTTATTGTCAAAATTCTCTACTTTGCTGGATCAATTCAGGAGTCCACTCAGTGACTACGTCATCTTTTATGAAGTGGTAGAATTTAGCTAAGTGCGAAAACCACTCCTATAGTTCGTGCACAAAGGAACAAAAGAAAATTTCATGCACTTCTATATAAACATATTTCTGTACCCAATGTTCGTTAGATAACTTATTACTTCTATTTTATTAGAGTGCTAATTCAAGGATCTTTCTATCCAGTCAATCTTTTAATTTGTTTCGTGACGGATGCCACAACATCAAATATCCCTCAAAATGATCCTGGTCCCGGAAAAGGAACGATTTTTTGGCTTGAGGGGTCCTGAACCAGGTTTATACTTTATGGATAAACTAACAAACCCTCCAACTACTGGCCCTTTATATAGTGATCTGCTTGCGCACACCAAAGTCTCACCCGAAGCAGTATGGGGGGGTTTTGGAACCAGTTTTCAGCACCTTGAGGGAGAAAATAATGAAGTGGTCCTTAGCAAAACCGAATGAAAACTTATACCAATTGTAAACAGATGCGCGCAAGAATATATAATAGAATTACAGAGAATGCACAGTCTTTGAGTATAATAACACAAATTTGTTGTTTGCCTTAGCACGGATAAAAAGTACAGAACCGGATCCATAACTTAAATGATGAAAATAATTAACAAATCTATCAACCATGAATAAGAATTCATAATCTTATCAGATATCTTTGCACAATAATCAATAATCAATATAGATAACATGATTTTTAACATTGGAAAATTGTACAAGTAGAAGATGCCATTAATTAATATCAGGTAGAAGGATTTACATGGCTGAAAGACATTAGAGAATTTGGAAAGTATTTAAAAATCTCTAAGGTCTGAGGAGAAATCAAATTTGAGCAAGTCATAAATGCTTTTGCGTGCATAATCCTTCGTGAAGATCACCTTTGCATGCCTTTTGACCCAAAATGCGTACAATCCTGGGAGTGGGGAAAGTCACTTTCCGGGACCATAAAAATCACACTCCAGGGCAATGATTTCACACTTGACGCCACCTAAGGACAACCACCAAATTCTCCTTAGACATCAAGGGAGAACACAATGGAATATTTGTGGCACACAGTGAAATCATCTCCCTCTCTTGGGTCACCATCCACAATGTACCAAGAGAGGGAAGGAGGATTTGAATTCTCTTATATAAGATCACCAAGAGATGAAGAACTTGAGAGCACATTGTTATGCTGGCTAGAATTCCCCAAGCAATACCAACAATGTGTCATCCAGAGCTGAAGATAGAGGGGACTCAATTGTTGGACATCCAACAAGTTCATTCCACCACAGTAGAGAGAGGGAGACTTTACACCGAGGCAAGCTTGGAAATAAAAAAATCCTTGCATAAGGACTTAGAACCCATATTCTAAGGGCCCTTTGGCAAGAGGGTTAAATTTTAATCCTAATTTCCTACCTACACTCAATAAGAGGGGCTAAAGAGCCACCATTTGGATTATTGCTTTTGTTTGACTCTATTCAGAGCTTTTGTTTATTTTTTTTAGTTTTAGTTTATATATGCATGTTATTTCTCTATGTAGTATGTTTATGGTTCAAGCTTGTTCCACTAACTTGCTTGAATCCACTTCTTTTTCTGTCTGTGACCAATAACTTAAGTGGGTAAACCACACCCCATAAGTTGGTGTGATTTCATACATGCGTGCACCAAACACACTAACACAGGATTGACGACGCCACTAATGTTTATTACCAAGTTTATGTGGTTGTGCCTTTTTACAGAGACCCCTGTCTGTGCCGTGGAGTGGAGCTGAATTTCCCCCTTTTTTCTCTTGCAGTCCCTAGTTCATCCCAAGTGACAGATTGAAGTAGAAAAACTCCAAAAATTACTTTTGTAGGAATTTGCGCACTTTTCCCTCCCATAGACGTGCCCAGGGTGTGCATTCAGAGCTGACCCGCGCGCAGACATCACGCCTGTTTCAGCCTTTTGCGCGCAAAAGACATAAAGAGAAATTTCTCCCACATTTTTATCTTTTCCTAATTTTAAAGTGCTTGGCAGCCCATAATACATCTGCCAGCACTAGTTGAGGTACCCCGCAGCTTGCTAAAGCTCACTCTTAGCTGCTTTTTGTAGGCTTAGTGTCAGTTTTATTTCAAGTTGATTTTTTCAAAGTTCACACATAGTTTAAGTATGGAGGAAAAATAACTTGCATTTTGAAAAAAAATTATGTTTTGCAAATTTAGGTACCAACATACCTAGATAACTAGCCAAACTAAGTGGCCCAAGTCCACGCATGCTTAGCTAGTTTTTTTTTTCTAGTGTAAAAGTTATTAGTTTAGTTCAATTTTTGCACTAGGATTTCGGGACTAGGATTGAATTGTCGATAGAAGAGCAAGTAATATCCACTGCCTTTGCACCCTCCGGTGATCCTAGGCAAGCATATGAATACTCTCTATTTACAACTCGCCATCTCCCTTTAGTTGATCACATAGATTAACTAGGAAAAATAGAAATCGACCCATATCTGCACATGTTTTTCTTTTGAACAAGGAACAATACAACATTTTTTAATAGGGGATTTTGAAAAGGATCATCGCATATCCACATGTTCAAACTATGTTCTTGTCCACTTTTTTCTCACACACATCCACCCACTAAGAAAAGTAAAGACACCTAAAAATAACTTAACCAAACTCACTAAATTCTCCCCACAAGGGCCACAAAATAATTTATAGTTTAAGTTAGGATCAAGGGGCTAGGCATCCAATAAGCCGCCTTGATCATTATTCATCTTGAAACTTAGAAGTTGATTGTTTAGGGAGATTTAAAGATACCTATCAGCCCACGGAAAAGAAAACTTGAGTGCGTCAGAGACCCATTTCAGAGGGGGTTAGGCTTAGGCGCAGTGCGTGCGATATCATTTGGGGCTACCTGACCCAACTGATACTCGGTACTGTTAGCTAAATTACCAAGAAGCCCAAGACTCGAACGCTCACGTGGGACAGTGGTACTTAGTGGCCAAATAAAGGGTATCCTTTCCCTATAGGTGACGATGCAGGCAAGCGCCAGACCCTCTACCCTTACCTTGGTGGATTTTCTTCGGTTTACTGGGGGCATCGCCAGCTCTTACAGGATGTTGTGCCAGCACTTGCAAGATATCTTCTCAAGGCCTAGTGAAATTTGAGTGTGTGAGGACGAATAGGTCTTCTAGGATCTGAGTATCATACACAAACAAACAAAAATCACTTTTTTGATTGCTTGATCACATAAAATTAACTTAAAGGGAAAATTTATTTCATTTTCGCTTTGTTTTATGTCTGTGACCAGAATTTTTCTTTCATCATAGACTCTATCCTCTCAAATTTTTCCAAAACCAGACCTAGTCGACACCTGAACGGACCCAACGGGACCTCGTCGATCTATGCGTCTTTTGGATCTCCCCCCATTACTGAGAGGGGTTCCAGTTATTTTTCCGTTTAGGCATAAAATACGGAATACTACCACCATTGTTGGTTCGTCCTTTATTGGGGCTTCCTTAGTTGGGAACCCCGGTCGGTCTCCCAACACCACACCACACACCACTCCTCCCACGACCCCTAGAGGGTAGAGGGGTGTGACCCATTCAGGAAGCCATTCAAATACACAGCAGGGTACGTCACAGACCAACCCTCTTCCTAACTAGAACTTTGTGTCTTTGCAAGTTGCAATGGCATCAACCTCCCAGTCACCTTTCTTAGCTTCGTTGAATCTGCCCAATTTAATCAAGCTGATAAATGACCCCATCGCACACAACCCTACATGGCCTCCCATTCCCATGAAGATCCCTTCAGATATTCCAAAGTTTGAAGGAAAGCAAGCGAAAGACCTAGGTAATCATGTCATGACCTTCCACCTGTGGTGCTCATTGAACAATATCATTAACGGAACTATTCAATTGAGACTATTTCAACGCACTCTGACAGGAGTAGTTGCAAAGTGGTATGTGGAGTAGGCCTCTGCTTCACATGGAACCTTTTGCACCCTCGCCACCGCATTCTTAACATATTTTCAGTTACCCATTCACCATGATTCCAGAATGGATTTACTGACACATTTTAGACAAACCCCTGTAGTCCATATCTCGGACCATCTCCATGAATGGAGGTGGTTTCATAGTTTATGTAAAGCTAAACTCGACGATCGGGTTCTTTTAGATTTGTTCTTCAAAACTCTCACTACAGAGATTTCAAAGGATGTGGCGCAAAAAAGGCCCATATCCGAAGAGGACGCCATCAGCAAAGCCCAACAACTTGAGCTAATTTATACGCAGTCAGGATATATTTACAATATCCTGCCAAACTCCCCACGCCTACAAACTTATCAAGAATTTCCAGGTGCGTCGAACTCCGTAGATAGACTAATTGGGTCATTGACCCAAAGTTACCTAGGCAGAAATATTCAAAACCCTAGTTACACGTACAGTTCTACCCAGAACGTACCTCAACCCAGTTTTCAAAGTCATCATATGCCTCAGCAAAATTTTACCAATAGGGCGTAAGTGTATCACCATGGAGGACCCTATCCTCCAGCTCAGGGGACCCAATACGCAGAGAGAAAAACTGACGGAAGAGCTCCTCTCCAACAACCAGGTGCAAACCAGGGACCGCGTTATGCTCAGTCTCCAGCACAAGTCCCGCCTATGTAGACCAATGCACAGGTGAACTTTGTGCAGCCTTCCCAAAACCAGCCACACCAATATAACCAGGAGAACTACCCTCCTAATGTGGTGAAGAAAAAATGAAAAAACAAGCCCAAAGGGAATCCTAGATAGGAGGGCAACAACCAACAATGCCCGCTACGATCCCAGGCTGGAGGCAACTCCAACTGGAATCAGAGCCAGGAGCTAAGAAATGCCCAATGGCAGAGCAAAAGGCCACCTCTTTGAACAAACCATTCTTGTTCAATATGTGGTGAGTACAAAAATTATACTCACCACTGTCCTTATCTCCCTGAGCTGAAGAAGCTACAGATTAACCGAGGACAAGGAGGATCTTCCCAGCAAACAATTGTGATGTACGAACTTTCCCCCATCAAGGGACGATAAGCACTTAGCAAAAAAATCCAGACGACTCTGGGAAAAGCAGCCATGAAATATACATGACTGGCGAAGAGATTTGTTTCCAAACACGAAATCGCAATTACGACACCCCACCAGACACTAATGCGTCAGGGGCAAGTAATAATGCACCGAATGCACCTTTGACCATTTCAAAGATACCTATTGAACCATTGCCAAATATGGAGAAGGGACCCAATAGGCGAGCAGGAAATTAATCCAAAGCGGCCTATAAATATAGTATCGTGGACGATTTAGCACAATCTCCCACTGCTATGTCAGCTTTGGAAGTATTGCAGTCATGCCCAAAACAACAGAAAGCCTTAATTTCCACGTGAGGTGCTATCGACGCTGCCGAGACACGCCTAATGGCTTTTGACTTAAACAAAGCCACCCCCAGGCTTCCTTCCATGGTCGCCTTCCAGATACCAGTGCCGGTCTAGAATATCACCATTCACCGATGTGTCATTTACGAGGGTGCATCCACATGCATCATGTAAAAAAAAAATTGGCAGAAGTTAGGGTCTGCTGAACTAAAAACTTCATTCATCACGCTTAGAGCATACGACGGTTGTCCTTCAAATTTTTTCGGCCTCTACCAAAACGTCCTAGTCTGCTTAGTTAGAAAGGTGGTCCACATAGACATTGAAGTCTTGGACGCTCACTTGGATTATAACATACTCCTTGGTCAGAGTTATATGTACGCCATGTCAGCCATAGCCTCCTTCGTCTTCCACATTATGATGTTCCCCCACGAGAACCTCATCATTATGTAGACCAATTGATGCATAGCGAGAAGCAACCCCTAACAAACACTAATGTAATTCTACCCTATGTAGATACATCCTCGGATGCGCTTTCATGGTACCAACAATATGGCCCTGGCCAGTTCAAACCGTTGTTCATTCTAGGATCATTCCTAGGAGATCCTCCCATTATCCCCTAGTCATCACCTTATGTCATAGGGGCTCCGGTGTGCATGATGTCCACATCAAGCACTGAAGCTAGTCAGGACATATACATGAGCAATAATGGCACCGTGTCATCGGCCATGACAACCTCTCTAGCCTATGTTGCTTCCCAAACCCCTTTCCTCTACCCCCCAATTGGTTTCGTTTCCTAGCAGGTTTTCGAAACACTGGTGTTACCAAACATATCATTGGCAATACCATTTTGGTATCTCATCCCCCCTACCAAAACAGGAGCCACTCACATCACTGCCATAGGGTTGAAGCCCCTCAGTCCCGAGGAAGTCCCACACGTCCAAGAAACGGTCAAAACCACCCCTGCAAAGGAAATTTCCATTGCAAAACCGGTGACTATGGTTAAGAAAACCAAGAAAAGAGGAAAGAAGATGGAGACTCCATCCATACAATGTGAATCACTAGTCTGTGCCATATACGACGTAATAGGACATCCTACCCGTATTTTCCTAGAGTTGGATGAATTAAAACCACTCCTTGGCTCTGAGACAGACATTGCGATGTCGCTTTCCCGTAAAAATGAACTTGCCACCAAAGGTAAAGGCAAAGCATTGCGTACCAATCACGCATGCGCTATATGTAGCAACTATGGGCACTATACCCATAATTTCCCAGAAATCCCGCGATACAGGGATGCCTTACATGCCATCGAGCGATCCTATCAAGAGGATACCTCCACCCAGGCATCCAGAAATGAACCTCATACCATCCTGTACCTACAGGAATAACGAAGGGCACCTGAAAGACCCCCAGTCATGCCCCCTTGTGTTATACGCTGCACACTATGCGATGAACATGGTCACTTCCTCGAAGAATGTGCAGCCCTGGAACTCATCCATAGATGGTAACCTATAGAACAAGTTTACTATGTTGGATTGCAGGCAACATAATTCACATGTCCTTTATGTGCCGACAATCACCTTTTGGAGAATTGTCACTATATCCCTCGATTTCGACTAGCCCTCGCTAGTTTACGCTCAGCCATAGTCTGCCTCTCCTAAGAAGATGACATGGACGCAGAATCCATGGACAGCTCCACAACCTAAGAAGATGTGATGAGTAGATCCATCATGTTCTTGTCAGCTGAAAAGCGACCAATCAGGGAACCCATAGTTACCCCCAACCTCTCTCTACAAAGAAGATCAACATGCACATTATGAAAAATGCCCAATCATGCGGTCGCCACTTGCCCTGATTTAGCAGCGTTACGACACTGGTTCCCTGCCAAACCACAAATTGAGCACGATGGGACCCCCATATCTAGGCTATTTTGCCTAATATGTCAAGGAAATCACTATGAACAACATTTTACTTATATCTAGTGAAATCGTCCCATCATCGATATGCTTCATACCATAGAGAAGAAACGGGAAGATAGCCTCAAGCTATTTAGAAAGTACATCACGCCTCGACCAAAAACCCCACACCCACATGGGCGTGATGGGAAAACAAGGATGACACACCAACCAAGCATGAACCAGGCCAAGCCTAGGATAACATGCGGACTATGCAACCTGAATGACCACCGGGTTTATCAGTGCAGAGAACTGAAGCCCCTTGCAAACAATGTTCACATAGTCGCTTCTCTCCCTCAGAAACTTCTCTCTAACCAAGAGAATATCACGCGTACATATTTCTAGATTTGTTCACACTTTCACCGTACGATTAAATGTGTGCATCTCCCCAAGCTGAGAGCGGCAAGAGCAGCGTTTAGTCTACACCCCCCCAAAAATTTAGACACACCCAAGCCAACGATACGGAGATGGAAGCAGAAGACCTCCTCTTCTACGATAGATCCTTTCCAAGCATCCATATCAGGGACAACGAGTAGTGTCAATTCCCATACAATTTACTCTATTGGCACAGTGATACCATGCACCATCTACACTAGCCAAAACCATGCACTAGAGGTATGCCCTCTAATGGAAACATTCAGGCACCTTTGCAGCAGGCACAATTTCCACCCATAGGAGATTGAATATCATAGAGGGGAACCCAACCTTGTGCTTACACAAAATCCCATCATGGATATTATCCCTCGCAAGCCACCATACACCAACCAGTGACAGGGGAACCTGGGTGCCTCATCCTCTTGAGTTATTAGGCGCATTGATTACTGCAGACGGTTTGATACGGGTCTTTGACCCAAGGTCACCTTGGAAGTAGTAATCTGTATCCGGGGAGTGACCAAGCGCGTCGATTACTACAGATGATTTGATACAGGTCTTTAACCCAAGATGACCTAGGCAACAATAGCACCCATGATACTCAGAGAGTTACCAGGTAGGTAGATTCTGCAAATGGCTTGATCAGGTCTTCGACCCAAGATCACTTAGGCAACAGTAACACCCATGATACTTAGGGAGTTACCAGGTAGGTATATTCCGTATATGGCTTGATCGGGTCTTCGACCCAAGATCTCCTAGGCAGCAATAACACCCATGATACTCAAGGAGTTATCAGGTAGGTAGATTTTGCAGATGGCTTGATCGGGCCTTTGGCCCAAGATCACCTAGGCAGCAGTAGTATCATGCGCATCGATCTTGCAGACGGTTTGATTGGGTCTTTTTCCCAATATCACCTAGGCAACAGTAGTACCATGCACGTCAATTTTGTAGATGGTTCGATCGGGTCCTTGGCCCAAGGAAACCTAGGCAACAATAATCAATACCTTGGATACTCATACGATTCTACTCATAACGTATCACAACCTGGCTATCATGAAAATCACCCCAACACTCATATACCAACAAGGGACAAGGGAACCAATATCCCCTAATTCCCTGCATAGAATGGACCACTGGAACAACGTAATGCGACAGTCAATCTAGTGCAACCATTCCTAGGCTCATCAACAACCATACAACCAGGAGAATTATGAAAATCCTCCAAATGCTATAAAAGAAGCCAAAGAACAACCAAAAGGGAGATCTTGGACAGGGGACAATAGCCAGCAACGCCCCCCGTGATCTTAGTATGGGGGAAACCCCAACTGAAATAAAAAATAGGAGCCAAGTAACAACTCCCAAGGGAGAACTGGAGCTTAGAGTATCTGATCACCAGACCGAAAGAAACACTGTGAACATCACTCCATAACACCCAAAGGCGATGCCACACATTCACACTCCCGAAAAAATAAATTTTCAGCGCCAAATATTTGATAATATTTGATAAAGAAGATGCTTTCACTTGAGGTATTTTTTTTTGCAGGAAAACTAGCAAACCACCCACAACTCCATCCATGGAAAGTTCTAGAGTAGGTATCATTCTACCCCCAGCATGATAGAGTCCCATAAAAATCTGCATATCTTGACATCATTTCTCCATCAGAAATCAACCATAGGTTCCACATATCCGACCATGTTACTGCACATGATAAAAATCCTCGTTGGACGGTAGAGCCTCCCCTCTATGGCACTCGTCACCCATAGTAGACCATATATCACAGCAAAAGTGACGCCATGGCCATACCACTTTAGTTCGGGAAGCACCTCATGCCTATCCATCCACCATGCATAAAGGTCAAATTTTTACCATACAGAATAAAACCCCCTTCCCGGATGACCAGGTTGTATAAGAAGATCAAAAGTGCACTACCGTGCCTCGCATTTGGCCCACCATACATCCACCAGCATAATCCCATCTGTGATAGTTTTTCATCCGCTTCATCAACCTCACACATGAGACCAACCAATGGGGCCCCCACCCTCAGAAAAACACCTTCCTCACAACATCAGTGAGAAAACACTTTCATGTTTTGGGGCACAAATATCTGTGTTTTGTACAAACCAAACCCCATTATTTTATTCTTTTGGTAAGTGTACAAAGATTGCAAATGGTGCACTACAACCCCCACCTTCTCATCCATCTTTTCTACCATGGCAGCTGTCCCTGAACACCCTTGTTCGGAATATTACACCCCCACACACAAGCCACCATGACATTCATAGCCAATTTATACCCACCTTGGAAGTCCTATTGACTCCAGGGATTTCCCCCTCAAAAATAACTATGACTCCCGCCAAGATGCGTAGTATATTCTGACCTTGGGCCACTGAATCCCCATCATCAGTTTTCATTCACCACTCGCCAACATGCCTATGTTAACCCCATCACACCCAGTTCCCTGACCCTTCATATCAGTGACCCCTCATTCGGTTGAGGATTCCTTTTTGTCGACTTCAACACCTACTTTCCAAAAAGGAAGCGATACCTTGGATCACCCTCTCCATAGAAGGGGCATCCTTGGGTGGCACTGTGGGAGACATCATTTCCCACATATGTCACCGATCCTCCTGACATTCGACTACAATTGAAGCTTTCACGTCAAGATGGTATCGTACCTTACAAGCATTTCACTTTGATCAAATTCATCGAAGACCCGTGCCTTCATAAGTGTATCTTCCAGCAATGCTTACACGGGAAGGTCCCAGCCAACACCTATGTGTCCAATGTGCAACTATATGCCATACCAAGTTTATGCATATGGGTACCACATTCCACTTATTTTCAAAGAAAAAAATGCCCCAGAGGGCGTTAACAGTTGTCATTAGCAACCACCAGATCACTACCATATCAGTGACCCAAACAGAACATGTATCTGTCAAATAGATTTGTTTAACTAGCCACAACATCACGAGCATGGGACATGCACTCCTCGTAGAAAATTTGTATATATATTGTATTATATTTGCTTACAGGGGTCCCATGGGACATGGTCATTCTTCAAACCGACGCAGGGTGTTTCCAATTCCGAGCTTCACACATGTCTCTCTCTCTACGCACAATATAGATAAAATAAACTATAATGTATTTCGACTATACAGTTCTTCCTAGACCTCACACATTAGGGGGCAACTGTTAACACTGAAAAATCATACAAGCAAAAGACAAAATTAATTAATGTCAAGTAGAAGGATTTACAGGGTTGAAAGACATTAGAGAATCTGGAAAGTATTTAAAAATCTCTAAGGTCTGAGGAAAAATCAAATTTGAGCAAGTCATAAATGATTTTGCACGCATATTCCTTCGTGAAGAGTGCCTTTGTGCACCTTTTGACCCAAATGCACGCAATCCTAGGAGTGGCGAAAGTCACTTTATGGGACCACAAAAAGAACACTCCAGGACAGTGATTTCACACTTGAAGCTGCTTAAAGACAACCACCAAATCCTCCTTAGACATCAAGGGAGCACACAATGGAATATTTGTGGCACATAATGGAATCATCCCCCTCTCTTGGGTCACCATCCACAATGTACCAAGAGAGGGAAGGAGGATTTGAATTATACTATATAAGGCCACTAAGAGATGAAGAACTTGAGAGCACATTGTTATACTGGCCAGAACTGCTGAACCAATACCAACGCTGTGTGATCCAGAGCTGAAGATAGAGGGGACTCAATTGTTGACCATTCAACAAGTTCAGTCCACTACAGTAGAGAGAGGGAGACTTTGCACCGAGGCAAGCTTGGAAGTAAAAACATCCTTGCATCGGGACTTAGAATGCATGTTCTAAGGGCCCTTTGGCAAGAGGGTTAAATTTTCATCCTTATTTCATACCAACACTCAGTAAGAGGGGCCGAAGGGCCACCATTTGGATTATTGCAGTTTTTTGAATCTATTCAGAGTTTTTGTTTATTTGTTTTAGTTTTAGTTTAGTTTTATTTTATATATGCATGCTATTTCTCTATCTAGTATGTTTATGATTCTAGCTTGTTCCACTAACTTGCTTGACTCCACTTCTTTTTCTGCATGTGGCCAATAACTTAAGTGGGTAAACTGCACCCGTTAAGTTGGTGTGATTTCGTACATGCGTGCACCAAACACACTAACACAATGATCTTAATAAAACATAAGCAGTAAACAATTCAGATGGATAACACAGTAAACTTTCCAAAAACTGTCCCTTTTATTAGCTTAAGATCTGTCAATCAATACATCAAATTTCCCTCACAAAACCCTTCCGCGCACACAGCCAGTGGAGTCCTCAAATAGCCAGGACTAGGTCTCCATGCACACAGCCAACGGAGTCCTCACATAACCAGGACTAGGTCTCCATGCACACAACCAACAGGAGCCTCTTAATCCAACCAAAACAACCCTTAAAGACACATAAAATTATCAAAACATCAATTTCATAAACATAGAATTACTTGAATACTTAGCTTAGACACAATCTATCTATTTATATTCTCCTAGGGTGTAGATACTATGTTCTCAAACCATGGTTTGAGGCCCACAATTTATTCTTAAACCCATTTATATCAAAATTGGGGACTTTGACCCACCCCAAATCCCCTTGACTCCCTTTGCACAACGCACACATACAAAATTATACAAAATGAATTCATAAATTTTGCCTTAGGGGGCCCCACTCCAATAGGTTCATTAGGTAGCAGCGCGCCCGGGGTCAGATTAATGGAGTGCTTAACCTGACAGTGTAGGGTTACCCCTGTGTGTGAAGTGAAGATGTCCCTATATTCCTCCATGACCTTGTCCATCTGGTATTGTTTTGTGGAGGATCCATGTTGGAGGCTATGTATGTGGCCAAAATATTCCTCTTTCTTTGAGGGTGAATCATGAGGAAGACAAATTTCTTGGTCTAAGAAATGATCTTATTGCATTGTTTAGAAACGATAAGAGAAAAAGCGATAGGCAATGCTACCTCTGGTATCCTGTACAATTTCAGACCCAAAGTGAGAATGACAGAATGAGGTATGGATTCTGTTTTCGCTACTACAACACCCTCTAAAATTTTGGCCTGCACCAAATTTCGAAGCCTACATTAGTCTTGTATATAGTCATTGCAAACATTGAAATCCATTCCATGTTTTTTCTCTAAGTGTTTTGGTCCCTTTTGCAGGAAAAGTGAAATGTCTTATTTTTTCATGTTAAGCGTCATATGACATATATAAGATTGTTTTGGTGGTTTCAAGGGGTTGTATTAGTGAAAATGATTTGATCTTACCATGTAAACATCTGTCACACTCATTCCCAAATATTTAATCAATGTCGCACAAGTGTTGTCACGATCGTCACAAAGCGTATTTTTAGTGTCATAGTGGTCATAAGTTGTCGTAAAGTGGTCACACTAAGGCAAGTGTTTTTTTCATGTGTCCTATATGAGCTATGTTTTTGTGCCATCAAGTGTTCTAAGAGTGTGATCGCATTCGAGTCGTATCACTGTTCACATCAACCTCATCGATCCAACACTTCGTCAAATTTCGATTTTATTTATTTATTTTATTTATTTTTTATTTTTATTTTTTTATCGAGAAACTTAGCGTTATCCCCCTAATTTTCTTTCTTTTTTCCATTTTCCCCTTCCTAAATCATAACCATTTACCTCTGTTTTACCTCTTTTATGCACCCTGTTGACCACGCTTTGTCAACGACCCCACAACAGTACACCCCCATTTTTTCAAATGGGACTTATCATGTTCGAGGTTCACGCCATCCAGATTTCATCGACAGATGACATTTTGTTATAAATGATGTAAACCCATTCTACATGTTATGATGTAAATGATCTAAGTAAGACCGTCAATGTATGTAACAACCTAGGTAAGCCTAGTATGTTGGTGATGATTTCTATCCTAGGAGGTTTTTTGTCTCACTAATTCACGTAAGTGATCGGCAAAGTTTTTCCCTCCAGCCTCACCCCAAAGCTAGGGTGGATTTTGTCATCAGCATGCTAAGTGAGTTCTAGTGTTTTCTATCGAGTCCTTATAAAAGTAGTTTGAGCTACTTGGTCTACTAGATCATGTTTTGAGTTGCATAATTTGGTATTTATTTGAGGGTCTATACGAATGGGTATTCCCCCTTCATGTGTATAAATGTTTATCTTGTGTAAAGAGGGTTGGAAAAATAATTAAAATCCCCTCTCAGTCAATTAATTAAATTTTCTGGTCAATTAATTTAAAAAATCTTAAACCAGAAATTTAATTAATTTAGGGTCCTAAGTTAGGATTAAATCTTTCAAAGGAAAAATTCGTTGGTCCTTAAAAAATGAATTTTTAAAGGCCCTTGGCCAAGGGAAAATTGAGAACTTTAAGAAATTTTGGACCCTTGGGCCTAGGTGGTTAAGTGAAAGTCAAAATTTTGGGGTAATTAACTCAAAAATAGCATTTTTGAGTTAATTAAAATGAATTTAAATGATAAATTCGTTTTTTCCCCAAATTTATAATTTCGATGGTCCAGATTAAAAGATGATCAAATCTTATCGACGGTCGAGATTATTTTGACATGGATCAACCGAACTAGCCGTTGGAGATTTGTCCTATAAATTAAGAGGTCTTTGCCAGTCTTGAATCATCCGATCTCAGGATCGTGCACTTGTCTTAGAAGCTCTTGTAATTTCTTTCGATGAATAAATCATAAAGACTTTGGGGTTAAAAAAAAAGAAAAAGAAAAAAGAAAAAAGATGGCGTCCATACTGGTTTTCCCCGCCTGGTCCAAGCAGGAGAAATGAACTTGCACCAGTGCACGTTGGTGTGATGCAACAAGCCTTCTCAGTCTACTTCCCGCAATCTTCCTTCTTTCATTAAATGCTTATGAACATAATAAATGTATATTTCTTGTTTCTTTATTTCTGCACTCTGTTAAGATCAGAAACATTCACTTTTTAAGTGTGCAATTTGATATCACTTGCAATAATTAAGCACTCATTTTAAGAATTAAATGCTAAGTGCAGGAAGCTCTGATCCAGTGTAAGAACTATTTTCTTGCCACGGGATCTGAGTGCTTCAAACTTGGAAAAGTTCAAGCCCTTGCATGAAGTAAAAAGCCTTTAGTAAAGACACAATTTATACCTTCTGCATAAATCTTTGTTCCTGCACTAGTGCAAGAAGACTGTGATAGTGCAGGATGGATTAGTGCAAGAAGGAAATCTATAAAGAAGCAGGTTTAAGGGCCCATCTGGTGAGACTGCTAAGTGTCTCTGCTAAAGAAAAACACACACTCAGTAGTTAAACAATAATTAACTAGAGTGCTTTCCTTTTATCTTTAGTTCCCTCTTGCAAATGCATTCTTTCTTGTTCCAGTCTTAGATTATTTTTGATGGTTCAAGTTGCCTTTTTCTCTTTTTAATTTGATTATGCAATCTTTCCTTTAAAGAAAGTAGGGATTTATATTAGGAAGATTCATACCATCTTTGGCATTGCCCGTGCTTCGTCTCTAAGTTTACGGATCCCCCGGGTTGACAAATTAAGTGTTGAGAAGTTTTCTTAAGTGTAATTCCTGCGCCCAACATTTTGGCATTGTTGCCGGGGAGTTGATTTTATTTGGTAAGAATTTTCGATTATACAATAGAGGTAATTTTCCTTTATTTTTACAGTATTGTTTGGAAAAATCTTCTTTGAAGGAATTTTACTGGTGTTAATTTATTTCTGACAACATTTTTACTAGAAGTTGTTTCTATTTTTCTTTTCTTGAAATGAATACCTAGAAAAGGTAAGGGCTCGAGGCCCACTAAGGGCCAAAAGAATTTTGAAAAAAATTCTCATATTGGGTCCCCTTCTGTAAGTAGGAAGCCCAATCCAATTCAAACCCATCACGCAGGAACAATCCACCTAGATTTTGGTGCCAACAGCTCAGGTGTGGATCAACCTGTTGAGAGCGGTACAAGTAAAAAGGAAACAATGGTGGACCTTGAAGATCATTTGGAAGGGATTGGTGAAAACCAGGTAAGTAGAGAACAATCCACTTTTGTGTTTCCAATTGTGGATCCTAATACTCTGGCGCAAATGAAGAATATTCCACCATCAACTCTCCCTCATTTCCATGGTAAAGTTCATGAAGATCATGACTCTTTCTATTCGAGTTTGATATTCTATGTAGGAGTTATGATTATTCAACTGACGCTTAGAAGTTACGATTATTTCCTGTTACTCTCAAGGACTCAACTCTATGCTGGTTATGGGGTTAGGGGGAAACACTATAAACTCTTGGGATTAGATGAAGAGAGTGTTTTTGTCTAAATATCAAGAATATTGCAAAACTCAGGACATGCATGATGAGATTTTTACAATGATACAGGATGATGATGAAACTCTTGAAGATTACCTGGAAATATTTCTATATATTTTTTGGCTCGAGGGGTCCTGAACCAAGTTCAGTGTGCAAGGTTTGCCAACAGACCCCTATACTACTGGCCCTTTCGGCAGTGAACTGCTTGTGCAGGTCAAAGTATCACCCGAAGTAGTATGGGTGGGTGCTAGAACCAGGTTTCCACACCCTGAGAAAGGATAGGTCAGGCAAGTAGAGCTGCGCTAGGCCTATAATTCCCAGATTACCTTACTCTGTGCAGGGTCAATTAGGTCTCTATTCGCATCCACGTGCGCTAGATCTATAATTATATGCTTTTATGACAATAGCAAAACATTACATAAATAGAATATAATAGATCCATATACAGAAACACACTTACATAGATCTTAGCAGCTTAAAGACAGGAAATGCACAACACAATAATTACCAACAATTCACATAAAAATTACTCACAGATTCAGTTCTCTATCAACCTTTCTTACTCATTCATTCATCAATTCTTCCTTACAATTCCCTTCCCAACCTGCGCACACAGCAACAGGGTCCACACACAGCTGGACTTGGATCTCCGCGCACACAGCCAGTAGGAGTCCTTTCCCCAAAAACCCAAACAGATAGCTTAAACCACCATTCACATCAATAGCTCATCATTCTTGTCATTTACAATACAAAATGCTCCTCTATTTATAATAATCTAGCCTAGACTTTTCTATGGTTTGCAAACCGTGGTTTTCGAACCCCTGGTTTACCCTTTTACCCATTACAATGCTTCCGGGGCTTTGAACCACCCCAAAACCCCTGCGCTAGACTAAATCTAATAAAAAATATTGAAAATGGACCAGTTTGACAACTTGTAGGAGACCCTGTTCCAACAGTCCCCCAACACAATCTTGTGACTTGTCCTGAGTCACTGCGGTGGTGCGGCCTCAATTTGCGCACGTAGGGTATCAAGAGTGCAGGAGAGTGGAGGGAGCACTTTCTGACTCTAGACAGCAACTCGATGTGCAATGTTAACAAGCGTCAGGGAGGCAGGGCCATCTGGATCCGCGGTAACCTGTTCTAACATCCGATGGAGGCGCGCAACGACTGTATGAGCATCTTGGGAGATTTGGAGGGCGGTATGGGCCCATCGTTTCAACCGTTTCCTGACGACATGCTTGGCACGATGAAGATTCTCAATCATTTCCATGACGTCTAGACGCTGCGCAGAACTGCTGGAGGGCAAGGGAGCTCTGATCCGATTGAGAACAACTTCCGCCTGCCATAAGTTGTCTTGTATACGTTGAAGCATAGGATGGTACCAAACCGTTGTCTAGAGCTGCGTAGCTGCTTCGACCAATTGCATGCTCTACGTAAGTTGCTCCTGAATAATATTTTTTGCTTCTGTGACCAATGCGACCCGCTGTGCCCGAACTTCCGGAGATATTTCATACTGCTGTCGTGCAGTACGGTCACGGTGGCTAGTCTCTTGCAACACCATGGTGTATAATCCTTGTAGCACTTCACAGGATAGCTACGCCAAATATATTTGTATTTCTACCGCGGTTAGAGCATGATTGTGAACTAGGGCAGTGCGATGGAGCGAGAAAATATGGCTTCTGTTGGTCGGTAATCTGGGGATGCAGAGTAGTCGCAACATATCCCTGTATCTCAGCATTCCTTCCTGGCGCAGGATTAGGCGTGACGTGATTGTGACATCGTGGGTGGGGATCGTGATAATAGCGTATCCTCCTTTGCTGTATTAGTCGAGGCCATCCGGCTGGGTCCCGCGGTTGTCCCCGAGGTGCAAAGGTCGGGTACTCCTATCGCGCATCCATGGTACCTCTTCGTGCGTGGTTCACAGGAAATTTCCTCTGCAGGAGGCCAACGCTTAATCATTTGATCTAACTCGGCATTCCCATGGCCCCTCAATATGGTGTCTGTGGGTGCTGAACAGCTAGGGACCGAAACATTCGGCAGGTTAGGATTCGCCATAGCAACAGAAAGACATGCATCCCAGGAAATGTCAATGATCCCAGTAAGCTAGTCATCGGATAATAAGGGCATGGTGTAGAGACAATATGTAGCCTATTGCGAAGTTATCTTGTTATTTGCACATTGTCCGGAGCTATTTAATGGTGGAGTAGCCCGTACGCCAAACTTACCATCATTCGTTCGAATCCAGCTTACAATAAATGACCGCTTTGATGGTCTACCGCCCCTTTTGCATAACTGTAAGGTTCCTTTCCTATCAACGTGGGGTGGGCTGATGGTCGTTAGTTGTACCTGAGGACTCTCCCATGAATATTCAGACCTTGGATGACGCCTATGTGTTGTTCGCATACCCTGAATTAAGGCTGGCGCCAGGTGTTTCGTAACACGGTTCAGGTACCAGCTTAGTAACTTGGCCACCAAACTTCTTGATCGAAGCGCCTCTCCCTTGGACGAAACTTTCCTGTATGGCAAGGCTGCGTCAAGCGTCCGCGTGCCATCTGTCATTTGAAGTGTTCTCAAATTCTCCCAGATGCGCGTGGGATTGTGTACCTGCATAGTTGAACACAGACCTAGGTCATTGATAACCAGGGGAGCCTATTCAGGTGGGGTCCTATCGCACCCTTGGGTGTCGTATGTTAGCAAGTATCCACATGGGTCTACTGACCTCGGGGCCCGTTTGTCATCTGGGGTCCTCAAGTGCAGGATCATCCTACTTCGACACTTCTCTTGCATACCCCACCAATGCGTAGGTGCTTCGTACATGGTTAGCGACAATGCCCCTAGCCTGCATTCCTTGGGAATTTGGGCTTCAACCAACATCATGATATTACCTGCGTTTTCATGGTAGGGTAGGACTCTTACCTTGGTAGAGATTAGTCAGAAATTCCTGGTGGTACAAAGACATCGAAGCGCTGACACCTCGTGGAACCGTCCTTGCCAATTTTATAGTTCCTCATCATAGTTGGAGAAACACTCACTGTCCTTTTCCCAGAAGAGTACTCCTTCGGCCGTGGGGTTAACCTGATATTTGTCCCGCGCATTCAATTTGAAAATGTGATCTATTTCCTCCTCCTCATAGGCTGGCTCTGTATACTGCGCACCTTTTGCTGGATCTAGTGGTACTATTACGCGCATACAATTGTTCTCAAACACCATGCTGCACTTTTTGAGATTGATGACACCCTCCATATCTATAGCCCAGTCCAGTCCTAGGAGTGCAGGGTAAGGATCCGCATCCTCCATAATTTCTATGACCTCAAAGTTAGCTAGGACTTTTACTCTTGCGATATCTACCATGACTTTTGGCAACCTTCCTAGAGGAATGATCTTTTTTTGATTTGCCATGCGCAGCTGAATGGTGGACCATTCCAATTTAGGTTCTCCCATTCGTTGCCATGTTTTATTTGGTAATACGTTCACATCTGACCCAATATTGAGAATAACTTGATCCATCCCGTAGTCACCAATATGCGCAGTCAACCGCATTTCTCTTTCGATGCGTTTCTTATAGCTGTATAGCTTGTGTACATCCCTGGTCTCTGGAGCTGTGCCAGGCCGGGCTGCGTAGTTATGCAATAATACTTAAATATTTTCTACAGCCTGTGGATTACGTAGCAGTTTCAGACATGCCTTTAGAAAGGGCTCATCCCCTTCCTCTATCTTGAGGTGCGTCGGTAGCTGCGCGGGAGCTTCCAGTGGTTCTTGTTATTTGAAATTCACTCCTTCCCGAGAGGCAAGCTCCTCCTTTGTCCCCTTGGTGACCATCCCGCTGCATGTCATGACTTTTACACTTGGATCTGCATTCCTTAGCTCGGTTTTAACTCTTTGCACATTCTGCGTAGGGGTGGGCTGCTTTTGCTGCATTTTGGCTATTAAAATTGAATATTCCTCTACCACATGGTCCAGTTGCCTACAATACTTGCATGAAAACCTGTTGGGATTTGGGCATTCTCTGGCGAAGTGTCCTATCTCTCTGCAGTTATAACAGATTAGCTGCCCACGTCCTCGTCCTGTGCTTCCTCCCCAACCTCCCCTGCCTCGGGCTAGGGATCCTCCTAGGTGTGCAGACGGTCTTGGTGACGCAGGGTCTGATTATACCCTATATAAGTTCCCATGATCTATCATCAAGTCATAAGTATGACAGTTCTACTCATCGTGTCCTACCGATTGACAAAACCTGCATCATTGTTGCTTCAGTTCTGGGACATACGCACTAGCTGAGGGAAATGGTTTGTATCATGCAGTCCGGCTACACGGAAGTCGTCACACCACAGCGCAGGTCCGCTTGAGCCTGGTCGTGATAGGATGGGTTCCCCACTTTCTCCTGGGCGTACCAGACTAGGTCCTCCTACCTGCATGTAATCTTCTAGTAGAGGACATTGATCCTTCATGTGGTCAGATACCCGACATCGTATGCACCATAGATCTGCGCGACCATCTTTTCCTTTCTCCTTTCGTAGGTTCTGAATTTCCATATGCATAGCCCCAAGCTGTTCCTGAATTTGCTGTACCCCTACTGACGTATCCTATTTTGGTGTAGCTTCTAGTTTCATAGTGACTTCCAAAACGTTTTCCTGTGATTCAAAGTTTTGGTGACTCATTGGCGTGTGCAGGTGAGGTAACAACATAGTGATGAACCACTCTGTGTGTTGCCTATCATCATACTCGAATCCTCCTTCCCTGATTGCTCTCTTCAATCGCTAATCGACCTCCCATACTGACTTAGACACACCTTGTTTGAAGTCCTTTACTTTTGCTACCAGCTGAGAATAAGATTTTGGCTTTCGGAACTATTGTTTCAGAGTGTCTTTGATATCTTGAATAGATGCACCCCCATTCTGGGCAATTTATCTCATATACTAGTCCAGTGCCCTATCCTCAAATGCCAGGGACAGCTGCGACCTATTTATCGTATCGGTTGCCACATTCTGCGCAGTCCAGACGGAGTCTGCAACAAACCAAAAGCGGTCCATATCTTCATCCCCTATGCCTTTGAAAGTAGGTAATCTCATGTGCGCAACCATATCGCTGCCCGGTGGGGTTGGTGGTATGGGAGAGTTCTTACCTTTGTGCTGCCTGGGTGGCAGTATAGCCGAGGGATCTTGCGCAGCTGGTTCTTGCAACGGATTATAGGTGGATCTCCCCCCGTCAAGGTTGGTCCGATAATATTTACCTCTGCATGACGTCGCGCTTCTGTCTAGATCTGGGGTCATTCAGTCGGTATGACTACACAGAATGCTCTTTTCACACAGTAATATCTTAATTAGCAATGGTAATATCCTCAAAAATTTGTCCTGGAACCCTTTAAATAATCGTCGTTCAACCTCAAAGTATGAGAAAAACTGATCAATGGCAAATTCTGTCACAAATCCTCCTAGCACATTGTCCACCCAATGATCGACTGTGCGTGTGATGGTATTATCAGTCTTCTCTAGCTGCTGAATCAGCTCTGGGGTCCACTGAGTGACTCGCTCATCCTTCCAGCACTTCTGGAACTCTACAAGTCTTGCCAGCCACTCTTGAAGCTTGATCACAAATGTCACAAAGAATATTTCATAGCTTTCTGTAAGAATGTACCTATTTTTCCACCTTTCTTCTGTCAAATTTTCGCTGCGATTTTCTTTTACCGCAAATTCTTGGATCTACTTTTCAAACCAGTCTTTGATTTCTTTCTTTTAGGCTTCCAATATTCTCTTGTCATTACCTGATCCCTTTCTCAAGACTCTCCCGGTCCCAGCAACGGAACCATTTGTTGGCTCGAGGGGTCCTGACCCAAGTTCTGTGTGCAAGGTTTGCCAACAAACCCCTATACTACTGGCCCTTTCAGAAGTGACCTACTTGCGCAGGTTAAAGTCTCACCCGAAGTAGTATGGGTGGGTGTTGGAACCAGGTTTCCACACCTCGAGAAAGGATAGGTCAGGTAAGCAGAGTTGCGCTAGGCCTGTAATTCCCAGACTACCTTACTCTGCGTAGGGTCAATTAGGTCTCTATTCACATCCATGTGTGCTAGATCTATAATGATATGCTTTTATGATAGTATCATAGCATTACATAAACAGAATAGAATAGATCCAGATACAGAAACACACTTACACAATTCCTCGCAGCTTAAAGACAAGAAATGCACAATGCAATAATTACCAACAATTCACGTAAAAAGTACTCACAGATTTAGTTCTCTATCAACCTTTCTTACTCATTCATTAATCAATTCTTCCTTACAATTCCCTTCCTAACCTGCGCACACAGCAGCAGGGTCCACACACAGCTGGACTTGGATCTCCGCGCACACAGCCAACATGAGTCCTTTCCCCCAAAACCAAAATAGATAGCTTAAACCACCATTCGCATCAATAGCTCATCATTCTTGTCATTTACAATACAAAATTCTCCTCTATTTATAATAATCTAGCCTAGACTTTCCTATGGTCTGCAAACCGTGCTTTTCGGACCCTTGGTTTACCCTTTTACCCATTACAATGCTTTCGGGGCTTTGACCCACCCCAAAACCCCTACGCTAGACTCTAATAAAAAATATTCAAAATGGACCAGTTTCGCAGCTTGTAGGAGACCCTGTTCCAACAATATTTTACAAAGGTCGTAACTTGAGTTTGATCCCAATACTATTAGAACCTTGTTCTTAAGAGGACTTATTGATAATGCTAGAAATAATTTAAATTTGTTAGGACAAGGTGATATTTCTCGGCAAAATTTTGAATAAATTTGTGAATTATGCAAGAAATTTTCAAGAAATCAGTATAGATCTGGTAGAGGAACTCGAAACAGAAATAGAAAAACTAAATCTATTGATGCTATGATTATTGGAATAGAAAATAAAATGGAAAACATGAGAATTGATATAATGAATATTGTTACCAAACAGTTAGACTCTTTAAAATTCTAGCAAAAACTCATGAAGGAACAAGAGTCATTATGTATTTTCTGTCCTAAATGTAGAGACAAGCATCCTCCTAAAGAGTGTCCTCTTAATTTGAAAGAAACTAATAAGTGTGCCATTTGTGTAGAAGACCATGTCACAGAAAAATGTCCCTCTATACCTGGACTTAAAGCTGTATTTATAGGGGGACAACCTGAAGCTAAATACTTGTATGCTATGGGAGCAAGAAGGAATTGGCCTCAGGTAGGTCCATGTATGGCTCCTGAATTTTCTCCACACTATTTTGGTTATAATTCACTTGCATATTCTTATCCTAACACTAATCAGCAGTGGCAATATGGGAATCAATATCAGCATGGGCAACCTTCTCAACCATGGAAACAAGGTTGGAAAGGGCCAACTCATTTTCTATATTCCCGCCAGCCACCTATGCAGTCATATCCATCTATGCATACACATTATTCAATGCCTTAACTTCCGAGTCAGTCTACTCCACCATTGCCTTTACCTCCACCCTTTCGACCTCCTCAGTTTCTTGCTCAACCTATGCCCAATCATAACAATAATAAAATAGTGCAAATGATCTATGTAACAATCTCACCTTTACCATTCGAATACTTGTCTATTCCAGTTGGGGTTCATGATATTCAATTAAGATCGGGAAGGACCGTAACATCAGAAAATCATAAGCAACCTAGGGTGATTGTTGAAGAGAAAGGAGAAGAGGAAACTCTTAACCATTCTCTGAAAGTTGTCACTAAGAAACCTTTACCCTCTAAATCCTTGCCATATTCTTCCAACCAGCCTCCCTTCCCAAAGAGGCTAGTAATGGAAAGAAGTGAGCCTATTTCTGAGACTAGTTTGGCATATGAGCTTAAGAATATTTTCATTAAGATAACTTTGCTTCAAGACATTAAAGATATCCCCATTTGTACTAAGATTATTAATGAAATTTGTCTCAAGAAACCTGGGAGGAAGAGATTGGAACCCGAAACCATTCAATTTGTTGGTAGGGCAACAGAGTTGATGACGAGATGTGTGTCTATGGAAAAATATACTGATCCCAAAAACCCTGTTGTCTCAGTTCAGATTGGTAATGTCCTTGTCTCTAATGTTCTTATAGACCTGGGGGCAGCCATTAATGTCATGACTAAGCAAACCATGGATCAACTTCAGTTATCTCATCTTTGCCCTACACCCACTGTGCTTGAATTGGCAGATAGATATAAAATTAAGCGAGAAGGAGTATTGGACGATGTGATCATCTCATTATATTCTTGGGAATATCCTGCTGATTTCATTGTGCTTCTGCTAAAGAACCCAGTAGGAGGACATCCTTTGATCTTGGGTCGGCCATGGCTTGCTACAGCTGATGCCTATATTGGATGTCGTTCCGTTGATATGTATATTTCACATGGAGATTCTAGGAAGAAAGTTACCTTATACCCCCTTGCCAGATCCATTCAGGACCTTCGAGATAATTTATGGTTGGATCAAAGAAGTGATGAGGAGTCTCAGCCCATTTCCCTTATTCATCATTATATTGGGTCTTCACAAGAAGATGAGATTCAAGATTTCCTGAATAATGTAGACACTATGCCTAATTTTGAACCATTGAGCTAGATTTTCATCCTAGATTTTCAAGATAATCATGATTCTCATTCTTCTGTACCACTGAATTTGACCACTCCTTTGAGTACTCCTGAGCCTGATACCACTCTTTTTGAGATTAGCCTTGGTAAATCCTTGCATATTAGTTCAGATTTGGACCCATCTTAGCAAGAGCAACTTGTGAATTTGTTGCAAAACCATCTTAGTGCCTTTGCTTAGGGCTATGAAGATATGAAGGGTATCCCTTTTGAAACTTGTACACATCATATCTATATTCAGGAAGGAACTCGACCTGTCCTACAACCCCAAACGCGAATGAATCCAGCTCTAAGATATATTTTGAAGGAAGAAGTACAAAAACTCTTGGATGCCGGTTTTATCTATCCTATTTCTGACAGTTAGTGGGTCTCTCCATTAGTGCTAGTACCTAAGAAAGATGGAAGGTGGTGTATTTGTATTGATTATCAAGAATTAAATAAAGCCACTCTCAAAGATTACTTCCCTCTCCCTTTCATTGAGCAGGTGCTTGATACCCTTACAGGAAAGAAATATTTTTCCTTTTTGGATGGCTTCAGTGGTTATAACTAGATACAGATTGCACTCGAAGATCAGGATAAAACTACTTTTACATGTACATGGGGTACATTTTCTTATAAAGTGCTTCCCTTTGGTTTATGTAATGCCCTGGCTACCTTTCAAGGGCAGTCCTAGCTATTTTTGCTGATCTAGAATTTGTGGAAATTTATATGGATGCCTTTTCTGTGTTTGGTGTTTCTTTTCAGGAAGCTCTCAAAAATTTGGAGAAAGTACTTCTTCGTTGTCAGGAAGACCATATCGCTTTGAGTGACAAGAAATGTAGATTAATGTGCAAAGCGAGAGTGGTAGTTGGCCATTTGATTTCTGATAAAGGTATCCAGGTTGATCTAGCAAAGATTGAAATTATTCTACATCTTCCTGCACCCAAAACTCAAAGGGAAGTAAGAGGTTTTTTAGGACATGCTGGTTACTATAGAAGATTCATTGAAAATTTTTCTAAGATAGCTGCCCTTCTTTTCCAACTTCTAGCTAAGGATAGTGAATTTTCTTGGTCCACAGCTTGCCAATAGTCTTTTGAAACATTGAAGGAAAAGTTGGTGCAGGCACCAGTTTTGCGAGGTCCTAACTGATGCCTGCCTTTTCACATTTCCTCTGATGCTTTAGATTTGGATATTGGCGAAACTTTAGGACAAGAGGAAAATAAGCAATCCTATGCTATTTATTATATTAGTAAGAATTTGTCTTCCACTGAATTGAATTATACAGTTATAGAGAAAGAGGTTTTAGATGTAATTTTGAAATTAATAAGTTCAGGCACTATATTACAGGATATGAAGTATTTGTACATACTGATCATTCCGCGATTAAATATTTGATGAACAAACCATTGACTAGCGGTAGAGTGACTAGGTGGTTGCTATTGTTGCAGGAATTTAATATTACTATTGTTGATAGACCAGGGAAATCTAATGTTGTAGCAGATTTTATTTCTAGATTAGATAATCCTGGTGAAGCAACTCCTGTTAATGATGATCTTCCAAATGAACATCTTTTTGCTATGTCAACTAATTCTCCGTGGTTTGCCGACATTGCTAATTATTTGGTTACTGGGAAAACACCACCCCACTTTTTAGCTCGTGAAAAGCAGAATATTATTCAGAAAAGTGCTTCATATTCCTGGATTCAAGGAGATCTCTTTTGCATTGGTCTAGATCTGATTATCCATAGATGTGTAAGAGAGGAGGAAGTGTTTGACATATTGAAATATGCTCATGATGAACCTTGTGGAGGCCACTTCGCTGATAAGCGGACTACATATAAAGTATTGCGTGCTGGTTACTTTTGGCTTTCCTTGTTTAAGGATGCCAAACAGTATGTCAGGTGATGTGATAGCTGTCAACGAATGGGCCAGCCTAATCAAACCAATGAAATGCCTTTATGCCCCCAAGTTATGATTAAGCTGTTTGAAAAATGGGCTATTTATTTTAGAGGACCAATAAATCCAATGTCATTAAGTAAAAAACATATTTTGGTTTGTACAGATTTTGTTACAAAATGGGTAGAAGCTAAAGCTGTTTCCTTTGCTACAGAAAAAGTTGTTGATTTTATTTTTACTGAAATCTTTAGTAGATTTGGTTTGCCTAGAGAAATTGTTTTTGACAGTGGTCCGCAGTTTATTTCTAATCTGGTACAGGGTGTGATGGAGCAATACAAGATCCAACACTGGAAATCCACGTCGTATCACCCGCAAGCAAATGGCCAGGTGGAATCCACAAACAAAGTGATCAAGTCCATTCCTACAAAGACAGTAAACATGCATCGGAAAGACTGGGTTGAAATATTACCAGAAGCTTTGTGGGCATACAGAACCACTTGGAGAAATAGCACGAGACATACACCATATGAGCTGGTATATGGCAAACGGGTTCTGTTACCAATTGAATTCCAGATCAAAAATTTCAGAATTGCAGTTCAGTTAGGACTAGATCTCTCTGAGGCACAACAACAACGTCTTCTCCAATTAAATGAGTTAGATGAATTTCGTAGAGATGCTGTTCAACAAAACATACTAATTCAACAACAACGCAAAAGGTGGCATGCCAAGTCTATTTAGAAAAAGCAATTCCAACCAGGTGATTGGGTGCTCCTTTATGATTCTCGATTAAAAATTTTTAAAGCAAAATTCCATACACGTTAGATGGGACCTTATGAAGTGATCCAAGTATTCGAGAATGGAGCAGTAGAAGTTAAAACTATTGATGGGAAAAATTTAGTATTCCTGGTAAATGGAAACAGATTAAAGAAGTATTTTCAACGACTTGCTAGGAAAGATTTTACACAGCAAGTCTAATAGCAATTTGGGACGGTAGTGGTGAATGGTAATACAATTTTTTTGAAAATATGAGTTATTCTTGTTCTTAAAAAAATTAAATAAATAAATATATATATATATATATATATATATATATATATTTTTTTTTTAAAGTAAAGAAAAAATATTTTCTTGTAATTATGAAAATCAGTTCACTGACATGATTGCAGAAGGAGCAACCTGAAAACCAGGTTGCTGGCAGGAAGATCAAAAATTTCTAATAAAAAGAGAATGTTACGTGATCTTTAGATATGATAGCGACCACCAAATAAAAGCAAGTTCAGTAGAACCAACTTTTGTACAATTGGGGTAATTAGCATGGATATTTTTATTCAAGTAACACTTAATTATTGTTGTAGTTATTTTTCTTGCACCAGTGCAGGCATACCTTCCAGAAAATTTTCTGCCTTTATTCATATTCCATTTTCTTAATATTCCCTCAGTTTTCTTCTTAATCCCAGATTGATTAACCTTCCCATATTCTTCTGAATTTACCCTGTCCATTTCGTAAAACCCCACTTTACCCTTGAATTTTTTCCCTATCCCACTTCTGTTTATCCCCTCTTGTGGTACTATTCCTGGAATACCTGTAACATAATTCCTTCCCATTCTGAAATTTCCCTTTTCCCACTTATTTTTTCCCTCATGAATTGTAGGATATCACGTACAATGATTAAAAGGATATGCTTTGAAGCATCAAGAGAGGGTGAAGAAAATTTCCAGTATAAATTGAGGAAGTCATGTTGGAAGTCCAGCCTATATTTTACTTAAACTTCCTGTTCTTTTTTCAGATATTATGTTTGCACTAGTGCAAGCATGTCATCCTATATAATAAGTGCAAGCAGAATGGTACCAGCAGAATAACATAATTTAAGCGGCGCAAGCAGATCGGTGCAAGCATGCACCCTGTCAGAAACAGAGTACAATTTGTTCTTTTCATAGCATATGTCAAAGTGGTCATCATGAAGGTTTACTAGAAATCCTTTCACTTAGTCGAGAATTTTAGGTCCCTATATCACTAGTATAGTCCCTTATTATTGTTAGTGTAAACCTCTTATTGTTATTATTGTACCCTTGTAACCCCCATTTTGTTATTATTGTGCCCTTAAATTATTTTTGTTAGGTCGGCTAGGATTACATTGTGGCCCACTAGGATTACATTATGGCCCCATGGACTCCTATATATAGAAAGGAGGTTTTGTGAATTGTATCATCCAAGAATTGTTCATTCATGTAATGTATTGGAGGCTTCCCCCTCGAAGTGGCTTATTTCTAAGGCGTTGATATCACTTTTCTTCTCTTTTTGGAGCTAGTTTCCCACCATTTGGTATCAGAGCTTTGGATTCTAGGGTTTCGCTGCTCCAAACAGGTCATTGTGGCATTTTCGCTATAAATTTTTTTCTACGAAGTTTCAGAAGTTGAAATTTTTAGGGTGCGAAGCCGTAATCCTGAGGAAGAGTGTCTAAAAATTTCAGAGCTTGGTTCGCAACATTTTCAGAGATATGATCTGTGGAAGTTAGGTATTTTTTAAGGCTCCTAAACAGGTCATCGTGGAATTTGCGCTATAAATTTTTTTCTAATGAGGTTCAGAATCTGAAATTTTTATGGTGAAAAGCTAAAATCATAAGGAAACTCGTCAAAAAATTTCAGAGCTTGGTTCACAATATTTTTGGAGATATGATCTGTGGAAGGTAGTGCTTTTTCAGGCTCCTGAATTTCATCTCAAAAAGGTGATCTTGGGAAAATTTCAATAACTCTCTCTCTGAGAATCGGATTGGAGTTCCGTAAAAAGTGGTCAAAAGTACATGGAATTTAGTTTCTTGGCTATTAATTTCAGAGGCGAAGGACAAAACAGTGACACGTGGCAAGTCGTACAAGTTCGTTATACTGAACCAGCCCATAATTAGGTCATTGTGGGAGATTGGACATAACTTTGTATTGGAGAATCCAAATCAAGTCAAACCTGTGGCATCGAAAAGAGAATTCAGAGGGCTACTTCAGTGCTGAATTTAAGATATTGAAGAGCCACAATAATAGAGATAATACAATTTCAATATCAAGCTCCTCAAAAGCAAGTAAAAGGTGTGTATTTTGTTTCCGAATTGCATAAGTCTTGTTTGAAGAATCAAGTTGAATTGATTGCAAGGGCATATTGTAGAATAGATATCAGTATTGGATTATAAAATGGCCCCTAAAAAGAATTCAACACCCATTAAGCCTTTTGAAAGCTCTACTATGACTCATGAAGACGAAGAATGGCAACATGACATATCAAAATTACAAGAGCAAGTGCAACAAATTTCTCTCTCGCAAAGAGCAACAAAAAATGACATGGAAGTTTTGAAGAAAGGCATGGAATCTAAGATTGATGGCATGGAGGCTGGAATGGAATCTAAGATGGATGACATGGAAGCTAAGATCGATGAGAAAATGGAAAACATGAAGAATTTTCTAAACGCAGACATGGAAGGTTTGACAAAGTTGATACAAGAAAGGTTTCCTAATGGTGAACAGATAGTAGAAGAACCTCATGATGAGAACAAAATAAATGTTAATCGTGATTTCATAAACTCTAATGTTGGCGGGAAGAACCACCATATTCCAAAGATGGATGTGAGGAAGTTTGATGGAAAGGATCCTGTAACATGGATACTACAGATGGAGCAATATTTTGATCTCCATAACGTGCAAAACACACAAAAGGTACGCATTGCAACTTTACATTTAGAACAAAATATATTTGTATGGTATCGATGGCTTTGTTCCCATAAAAAATTGTCACTTGGTCCATTTTTACGGAGGAAATGATAGCACATTATGAGGATACAAAGAGCAACACCTTCTTTAGCCAATTGATAAATCTCAAACAAAAGGGTTTAGTGGGGCAGCACATTGAGGACTTCGAAAAATTGAATATAAGGGTAACTGATATTCCAGAGGAACACATGATTGATCTCTTCATATGTACTCTAAAGTATAACATCCAACATGAAGTTCGTGTTTTGGAACCTGATTCATTGGAGAAGGCATTTAGGTTGGCAAGAAAAGTTGAATGTAAAATTATGGCGACAAGGAAGCCTACCACTCAATTCTATAAAGAAGGAAGTGTTGCTACGCCTAGATTTCCACAACCTACAAGGTTGACACCATAACAATTGGAAGAAAAAAGAGCAAAAGGGCTTTGCTACAGTTGTGATAGCAAATACACTAAAGGTCATAAGTGTGCTGAGAAGAAATTATTTTACACAGATTGTGAAGAAGAAGAAGAAAATGAACAAGAAGAGGATATACACCAGGAACCACCCCTAGAAGAGGAAGAAATGAATCCGACCATATCGTGTAATGCACTGGCAGGAATTACCACTCCTCAAACTCTCAAGATAGAAGGACATATAAAGAAGAAAAGGGTAATAGTGTTGATTGATTCGGGTAGCACCCATAATTTTATTCATTATAAGGTAGCCAAGGAATTAAATTGTTTCCTATACCCAGCACCAGAATGTCAAGTGATGGTTGCAAATGGAGGAACTATAAATTGCTCTAGGAAATGCCATAATATCAAGCTAACCATGGGGGAATATGTATTGACTAGTCCAATGCTTTCCATTCCTATGGGAGGTGCTGATGTTGTACTAGGAGTACAATGGTTACAATCTTTGGGGACGGTAGCTTTTAATTTTCAATAACTTTTCTTGAAATTTTTTTTAGAAGGAAAGGAAGTTGAATTACGGGGTATTGCGGGGAAGCCAGGAAGGATAATAAGCTCTAATGTCATGACAAAGCTTCTAAAGAAAGAACAGCGAGGCGTAATTGCACAATTATGCTCACTAGAAGTTCCAACATCAAAATCATCTATTTCTGCAGATCTCCAACAAGTCTTGGACAATCATTCCAAGGTGTTTGAAACTCCCCAAGGACTCCCACCTATTCGTGATCATGATCATGCTATTCATTTGATTCCAGGAAGTGTTCCTCCAAACATCAGGCCTTATAGATATCCTTACTTCCAAAGAGCGAAATTGAACGTATGATTGCAGAAATGTTAGAGGCGGGTATAATTCAACCTAGTCAAAGTTCTTTCTCTGCTCCTGTAGTATTGGTACACAAGAAGGATGGATCATGGCGAATGTGTCTGGATTATAGGGAGTTCAATAAGCTCACCATTAAAGATAAATTTCCCATTCCTGTGATTGATGAATTATTGGATGAATTACATGTAGCAATTTATTTTACCAAATTGGATCTTCGTTCAGAGTATCATCAAATTAGAATGAAGACTGGAAATATTCTGAAAACAGCATTTCGAACTCATGAGGGTCATTATGAATTTTTGGTCATGCCTTTTGGCCTTACCAATGCACCTTCTACATTTCAAGGGTTGATGAATTCCATTTTCAAACCCTTCCTTAGAAAATTTGTGCTAGTATTTTTTGATGATATACTAATCTACAGCAGGTCTTGGAAGGATCATGTTGAAAATGTTGACAGGGTGCTCAAACTATTGCAGGAGAAACAATTATATGCAAAAAAATCCAAATGTTTCTTTGGAGTACAAGAGGTGGAATATCCGGGTCATATTGTATCTCATGAGGGTGTTAAAGTAGACCCTAACAAAATTAAAGCCATTAAGGAATGGAAAGTCCCCACAACCATAAAGCAGTTGCGAGGATTTCTCGGGTTAACAGGGTATTATCGCAAGTTTGTTAAGAATTATGGAGAATAGTAGCACCTCTAACAACATTATTGAAGAAAGATGCATTTTAATGGACTCCTGAAGCAACTAAGGCCTTTGAACATCTTAAAGAGGAAATGTGCCTAGCACCGGTCTTAGCTACGCCAGACTTCACAAAAACCTTTATTGTGGAATGTGATGCCTCAGAAAATGGAATTGGTGCAGTTTTAATGCAGGAAGGAAGACCCATTGCTTTTGAAAGTCGTCCAATCAAAGGAAAGTATTTACAGAAACCTATTTATGAGAAGGAAATGTTAGCACTACTACATGCACTAAAGAAATGGCGAACTTACCTAATGGGAAGACACTTCAAGGTAAAAACTGATCATGATAGTCTTAAACACTTTTGGAACAAAGACTATCTTCAGAAGAGCAGCAAAAATGGGTCACAAAGATGTTGGGTTATGACTTTGAAATAATCTACAAAAAAGGAAAGCTTAATGTTTTTGCAGATGCACTCTCAAGAAAGAATGAAGAGGTGGAAGCATGGCTTTGTGCCATTTCTATTATCCAACCAGATTGGATAACCGAAGCAAGAGATGAATGGAAGAAGGACAAAGATGTATGGACACTCATTCAAAAGTTGCAGCAAGATCCTAGTACATCCGATACATTTAGTTGGAAAAATGATTCCTTATGGTACAAAGATCGCTTATATCTTTGTAAGAATTCCCAACTAAAACAAAAGATTCTTCTGGAATTGCACACTTCTCCTTTAGGAGGACACTCAGATTTTTAAAAACTTACCACAGGGTGAAGAAAGAATTTTTTTGGGATGGCCTTAAATCTGATATTCGAAAGTTTGTGGCGGAATGTTTGGTCTGCCAGCAGAATAAAGTGGAAACAATTAAGACCCCAGGACTTCTACAACCTTTATCCATTCCAAGTCAACGTTGGGAGGAGATTTCAATGGATTTTATCACAGGTTTACCTAAGTCCGAAGGAAAGAGTGTCATCATGGTGGTAGTTGACAGACTTACCAAGTATGCACACTTTTGTGCATTATCTCATCCATTTAAAGCAAGTACAGTTGCTACTACATTTATGGATAGAATTCAAAAGCTACATGGAATCCCAAGGGTTATTGTGAGCGACAGAGATCCCATTTTTACCGGAAATTTTTGGACGGAGTTATTTTCTTGTTTGGGTACTCAATTAGCTCATAGCTCATCTTATCATCCTCAATCTGATGGTCAAACTGAGATAGTAAATAAATGTTTGGAAGGATATCTTCGTTGTTTTGTATCCGATAAACAAACACAATGGGTCAAGTGGTTACCTCTTGCTGAATGGTGGTATAACACTTCCTTCTATATTGTAGCAAAAATGACCCCATTTATGGCACTTTATGGATATCATCCACCATCCATCACATCATCTTTAAGGGAAAATTCGAAGGTTCAAGCAGTGGAAGATTACATCGAGCATCAGCAAGAAGTTCTCCAACTCTTAAAGGATAACCTGAATTTGGCACAAAATCGAATGAAACAACAGGCAGATCAACATCGCAGCGAGAGAAGTTTTGATGTAGGAGATTAGGTATTTTTACGGCTACAACCATACAAACAAATGTCCCTCAAGCAAGCTAAGAAGGATAATAAACTATCACCAAAGTACTATGGTCCTTACAAGGTGTTGCAAAATATTGGTACTATGGCATACAAATTGGAGCTTCCTGCTTCTTCGCGAGTACATCTAGTTTTCCATGTTTCATGCTTAAAGAAGGTTATAGGTGAAAATCTTCCGGTTCAAACAATATTGCCAGAACTTGATGAGGAAGGAAAAATGATATTGGAACCTGAAGCAGTCATGAAAACAAGAACTCGACAGCTACGAAATCGATCAATTTCAGTGTATCTCATCAAGTGGAAGAACTTACCCACTGAAGATTCTACATGGGAGGATGAGAATTTTATACAGAAGCACCCAGAGTTACTCAAGCGTTGAGGACAACACTTTTTTGAAGGAGAGGGGAATGTTAGGTCCCTATATTACTAGTATAGTCCCTTATTGTTGTTAGTGTAACCCCCTTATTGTTATTATTGTACCCTTGTAACCCCCATTTTGTTATTATTGTGCCCTTAAATTATTATTGTTAGGTCGGCTAGGATTACATCGTGGCCCACTAGGATTACATTATGGCCCCATGGACTCCTATATATAGAAAGGAGGTTTTGTGAATTGTATCATCCAAGAATTTTTCATTCATGTAATGTATTGGAGGTTGCCCCCTCGAAGTGGCTTATTTCTAAGGCGTTGATATCACTTTTATTCTCTTTTTGGAGCTAGTTTCCCACCAGAGAAGTACTTGTGCTATCATATGAACTAGGAGAAAATTTAAAGTACAAGGTGTTTTTAAGTTAAGAGTCATGATCATTTTTTAATGAATGCTAAAGTTCTTTTTTGAATTATGAAGGAGTGCAGAAATGTTTAACCGTTTCTTGGATATAATTTCTGTTTCCTCCATAATCTTAGATGTCCTTCACTCGTAATGATTACCTCACCTAGCCGTTAAAAACGCCGCCGCAAGTACCAATCTAGCATGACCTCAAAGATGCCACGTATTCACGGCTATTTCAGTGGAATGAATGGGTGATAAGATGGAAGGGATGGTGGATAGTTGGATCCCTATCTATAAGAACCAATTGTCTCGGTGTTGCATGTAAATTCTTGACTATTCATAACCGTTAAGAAGAAATGCCGCCTGTTCGAAGCGAACCTTTGTCTCTCAGTATGATAGAATAGAATGCTGAGTTTAGAAATAGTCATGCACTATTGCGAGACTCAGGCTTTCTTCAATTCTTGCAAAAATTTGACGGGCACGACCATGAAGTGGCCCTACAGTTTTCCAGAAGTTTCAAAAATGGCCGAGTAAAAATTGGGCCTCTAAAATTTTAGGTTATGGAGGAGTTTGTAGCAGCAGTGACAAGTTTGGAGAATACTGGTGAGCAGTATTTTAAAATCAGAAACTAGGAAGGAATCAATGGCAGCGTTTCGTCGTCGACAAGAGTATGAAGGTAGTTTGGAAGAAATGAATTCTGCACAGTGCCCTGCTGGGACAGTGGCGAGACCTACTTTTCATCCTATAGAAATTCATGACCTGTGAGGGAAGATACTCCCTCACTTTTGTGTACCATTTTAGGATATTACAGCATTACGATGGCGGCCGGCACGTCCGGTGGAGGATTGATTTACCCTATTGTTTGCTTAAGAGCTTGGAAAAAATGGCCAAAGGTGTGCAGGATGCACGAGCAGACCAGGCCGACAAAAAATTATATCACCACGGTCTGATAAAAATTTTGGTCCAAAAACAATTAGAAATTAAAGGCATGACCTGGGAGGCACTGTCAAAATAGCTACATAAAAATAAAGCTGCTGGAAAGGAGACAGAGGACCCAGCCAGCACAAGCAAGGGTCCAAGTAAGAATGAAAAGGGGAGTCCTTATTGCACCAATGCAAAAAGGAAACGACCAATAAAATCAATAGAATAAAGGACCCCATCTCCAAAAAAGAAGAAGATAGCTAGTGCACCTATTGAAGAGACTCCTTCTACGACACCAGTACAGGCACAGACACCTGAAGAAGATAACCTGTCAGTCCTTACGGACGCAGAAAAATATGTAGAAGTCAAAGATGACACTCTGTTGGACGATTTCATTAAAAAGGCCTGGAAAAAGAATGAGGAATCTATTGCAGGCGAAGAACCATAGGATGTCGAATCCCCTCCTGCACCCATGCAAGAAGAAGAAGCACAAGAAGAAGAAGAACCAGATGAAGAAGAAGAAGAAGAAGAAAAAGAAGAAGAGTTTTCTAAAACCATGAGGGATATTGAGGTCCCTGAGGAAGACACAACCCATTTCGAGATAGAAGATTTGGTAACTCCTTCTGCTCGGATAGCTGAACTAGTCAAGTGCAGAACTTAGAGCAGCTCATAGCTAAAGTGTAAGAGGATAAGGAACAGAGTAGAGAAGAATTAACTGTGGAGATCCAGAAAAAGAAAGGAGAAGTTAGAGTTTGGAAGTACCATGCTGTGCAATGTTTCAGGTGACTTAAAAAGGTGACAAAGAAACTAAAGAACATCAGAAAGAAGAAGTCTGAAACATTGCAAGCTGATGTCAGTATGTTAGAGCAGGATTGAGATGGAATGCTTAAAGTTTTGAAGGTTTTTGTAAAGGTAAAGAGTTGTGTGAGGACACACAATAGCTTAGGGATGGGAGGATGTTAGCCCCCTAGTTTGCTTTCTTTTTTCCATTTTCCCCTTCCTAAATCATAACCATTTACCTCTGTTTTACCTCTTTTATGCACCCTCATCTTGCACCAGTCCAAGCACCGTGACATATTTCGTATAAAATTTATTTTTCATATTTTCAATTCAACTTAGCATTTATTAATTATTTATTATATGATTTCTTACCTTTAATCATTCTTTGTAACTTATTGATATCTCCTATGTTTATTTGGTAGTTAGAGTACTTACCGTGACCATTGATCCTAGTGCAAGATCAGATCTTGCACCGTTGCCAGCACAACAAATCCTTGCAACAGATCCGAACCTCCTTGATCACTGCCTTGTCTTGAGCCACTTCAGCCACGATAGCAGAGTGATCCAAAGGCAACCGAGACCAAATCCGTGAAGGGCGAAAGATGGAGATTAGCTACAGCCAGTTCTTCTAACAGTCTAATTTTGAAGACCGAAAAAGCTAAATTCTGCATTTGGTTATGTAATCAGTTAAAGGATCTATTTTGGCCTTTGGCCAAAGGTATATATAATGTAGAATGTAAATAGGATTAGGAAGTGAAGTTTTGATATTAGAGGAGAACATAAACATAGCCAAGAGGCGATAGGAGGTCGTTGTATTTTGTTATCGCCCAAATCTGGGCTGGACAATGCATTAATTATGTATTTGCCTCAATGAATTAATAAAAGGAGCTCCGCCTTATGTTTCCAAAATTATTTTTCTGTATTGAGTTGATGAATTGATTAAGGTACTGAGCATCGTTTCTATTTAAAAGGGAAATGTGCTGGTTGGCTAGGGCCCAGCCAACCCATCACGTTTACCCCATTTCTTGTTTTCTTATAATTCATGTTTACATTGTCAAGTGTAATTTAATCTTAAGCACATGTATTCCTGTCTTAGTGCAAGCGGATCCGTAGTGTGAAGTAGATAAATTTCCTTTTCTTGCACTTGATTCCAGATTGATTTTCCTCTGCCTGGTCCAAGCAGGAGAAATAACCCTACACCAGTGCACGTTGGTGTGATATCTCCTTTTCTGCAATTTTGTTTGACTGGTTTTCCCCGCCTGGTCCAAGCAGGAGAAATGAACCTGCACCAGTGCACATTGGTGTGATGCAACAAGCCTTCTCAATCTACTTCCCGCAATCTTCCTTTTTTCATTAAATGCTTATGAACAGGATAAATTTATATTGATTGTTTCTTTATTTCTGCACTCTGTTAAGATCAAAAACATTCACTTTTTATGTGTGCAATTTGATAGCACTTGCAATAATTAAGCACTCATTTTAAGAATTAAATGCTCAGTGCAGAAAGCTCTGATCTGGTGCAAGAACTAATTTCTTGCCACGGGATCTGAGTGCTTCGAACCTAGAAAAGTTCAAGCCCTTGCATGGAGTGAAATGCCTTTAGTAAAGACACCATTTATACCTTCAGCATAAATCTATGTTCTTGCACTAGTGCAAGAAGATTGTGATAGTGCAGGATGGATTAGTGCAAGAAGGAATTCTCTAAAGGAGCAGGTTTAAGGGCCCATCTGGTGAGACTGCTAAGTGTCTCTGCTAAAGAAAAACACACACTTAGTAGTTAAACAATAATTAGCTAGAGTGCTTGCCTTTTATATTTAATTCCCTCTTTCAAATGCATTCTTTCTTGTTCCAGTCTTAGATTATTTTTGATGGTTCAAGTTGCCTTTTTATTTTTTTATTTTTACTATGCAATATTTCCTTTAAATAAAGTAGGGATTTATATTAGGAAGATTCATACCATCTCTGGTATTTCCTGTGCTTCGTCTCTAAGTTTATGGATCCCCCGGGTTGACAAATTAAGTGTTGAGGAGTTTGCTTAAGTGTAATTCTTGCACCCAACACTTAGTCTCATCCAACCTTCCTGCAAAGTGTACCTTTAGTGTCGCACTTGTTGTAAATTTGTCGCAACGTTGTCGCATTGAGGGAAATATTTTGTTAACGTGTTCTGAATTATCTATGTTGTTGTGTCGTCAATGTGTTTCAAGTGTGTGATCAAAATCAAGTATTTTCAATTTTCACATCAGTTTCACGAATCCCACACTTGGTCAAATTTGGAAAACTTCCAAACCGGACAACATAGCCTCATCCAACCCTCCTGAAATATGTATTGCATAGTATCACCACTCAAGGAGAAACCATGTCTCTTTGAACTGCGCATTGCACAATATCTACCTCCCAGAACTATGAATTTCACAATCTCATAGCTCAATCCCAACCCCTGAGTCCCAGAACTATGCAATCTATCTCCCCAATGAAGAAAACACTTCGAATTATGCAGTCTCAATCCTCAAGCCTCAATATTGAGCTCTTGAACTGCACAATTGTGCAATCACCTGGCCTATTTTCCTTCCAGTACTGCACATTTCATAATTTCAGTGCTCAAGCTCAGGCCTTGGCCTCTAGAATTGTGTAACCATGCCCTCCAATCAGGCATGAATTGCACATTTCACAGTATCAAACCTTAAGCCCAACCCTTGATCTCCTGAGTTGTGCAACTGTGCAATCACTAGGTCTGCTCTGCCTTCCAAAACTGCGTAGTTGACTGAAACAATTCAAAACCCTGCAACCTCCCTCACCAAGCTCCTAAAATGCGTAATATTTTTCCTCAGTCTAACCTGAATTGCATATTGCACAATCTTAAGGCTCAAGATTCATCCCTGACTTCCTAAGTTACGCAATTTCATAATTACTTGGACTCTTTCCCAGCTTGTCACCTAGTTATGGCTCAGTCAGTGGATCAATATGCACCTTCCTAGATTAGGGTTATATCATACTGATGTCATTTTGTCATTTGTGGATTGTACATGTAGGTACTCTATCATGTTATCACAAGATGAATAAAAATATGGAGAAGGAGGACATGCTATGGAGTTGAAGAGATAAGAAGATAATCAGGTGAGAAGAATAAGAAACACTGAAATATAAAAAAATATGAAGATGAAGATCACATGGAAGACTCCTCATCTTCAAGTCATAAGGAGGAGAACGAAGTAGAGCTTGTACCATCTTTTCAAGAAGAGACAAAGAAAGAAGAAACAAGAAGGATAGCTTGCCACATCATCATGTAGTCCATGTCATCGGTGTCATGTCATGTCTTGTTAGAAGTCATCATATGCCACATCATTATTGTGGATTATGTAATTACATATTCAAAATGTATTGTAAAGTGGAAGTCCAATGGACACATTCAAAATATGAAGAGTCATGTAAATTCGAAAAGTCATAGGAAGTAAAAAAATCATGAGGGTAGTCAAAGAGTCACAAGGAAGGTGAATCATCACATCTTGGTTATATATACACCCTCATTGTATGAGAAAATTACTTTTCACCTTGGCTCCTCCCACAAGGAATTAGAGAGACTAAATAGTTATTTTGGGGAGCAAGGAGTGGCTCCAGTGCTCCACTATTAGATCTAGTGATGTTCATTGTATACACGTGTCTTGAAACTTTTACTTAATAACAAAACCCTTCATGGCCAACACGTTCTTCATGCATGGATTATGAATATTTGTAAGACTATTCTGAAAATGTTTGTATTTCATGTTTGCTTTCATCTGTGCTAAAGTAGTTGAACTATTTCGATTATTTTAGTACTCATTGCATTAAGAATGTTCTGTAATGGTTGTTATTGTTGTCCCGTCCTTGTGTAATATTCCACAGGATACTAGACAAATATTTCTCATTGATTGGTTGTAATGATCGTCACATCTCTTATGGACTATTTCGTTGGATGTTAGACATATCCTTCTTGATTTTATGTGTCTCTACTAGGGTGGTACTATTACCTCTTTCTTAGAGGATCACTTTACTCTTATCCCCTACAGTAAAACAACTTTGACACACCTACAACCAAACACTCACTAGGAGCACCTTATTTCTTTTCGAAGGCACACACGTGTTCCTCTCTCTTGCTGACAGTTAGAGCCAAGGAAGATCTATAAGAATACATGGCAACCAGGCTGATATTTTAGATGGGGCTCTTATTGCAAAAAATTTGAGGTTTAATTGGGAGTTCACATTAGGGAGACCCCGTGGTTGATATATTTTCAGCACCATCAACAAGCTCCTCCTTTTACACCTAAGCACAACGAATCAGATCTTGATTGCTTCATCTTATTTACTTATGAATAACTGTTCCACACACACACACACACACACACACACACATATATATACCATATACCATAGTCTCGACAACCACTATTTAATACATATATTTATATATGTATATATGTGTGTGTGTGTGTGTGTGTGTAAATATTTATATATATCCACGACAACTCAAGTGGTGGTCAATGTATCGACCAATCATATGCCACATTACCTAAATCCGATGGGCCCCATGCCATATTTATATCCCTAGCACCTATAATCCTTTACCACATCACTTCGCTTTGGTTCCCTGGCAGTCTCCACTGTCCACCCACCATATCCAATGATTATAATGTGAGCGAGAGATCGACGGTTTGTGTGGGGGGTTCTCTCCCCACTTACGTCACAAGGGGGGGAGGTCCACCAAGATCCTGGGAATTGATCCCAAAATTTAAATCAATGACATGTGCAGGAGGGTTCCCTCCTTGTTGATGTCACAAGGGGGGACACACATACCGTAGATCTTGGGGCGGTAAATCTCCACTGTTGATCGCTATGTCGTAGTCCCCACCCATCCCACGAACCCATCCAGTACGGTTACACCTCTTGAAAAATTGATCAAAATCAACAACCACGATGCTCCAATATCCATATCAAGAAATTGTGATTTATTAACATGCTTGAATGTTAGCAAGGCATGGGGGGTGAAAAATGGTTTTTCAAAACCACCCACCTCCATATCTGTGGCGGAGATCAATTGTGATACTCCTCCACCACAATTTCCAAGACCAATGCAGTGAGTGTCACAAGGAGGTTTCTAATTTTACAAACACCACCTAAGGGTTTTCTTACATGTGCCCTATGATAGGTGGGGCTTCATAACTATGGAATCTTCGATGGTATTGAACTGCCACATCAACCTAGTCTTGAGATTCCGATGGTTCTCCTCACGGTCTCCTCTCGATATTTTGGGTGAGACTTCCATGACATGTCATCCCGTTCCTGTCCTCTTAACGCTCTTCTAACATTCCCCTCCTTGGAACTCCTGGGGATGAACCTTTGGGACACATAATCCTGGTTCCCTTCCATACACAACACTTTGCATGGTTTCATGATGAGGAAACAAAACAAAATTATGGTTCCTCCAACGCACTTCACCCGACTATTGTAAGGGTTTCATCACAGGAATTTACAATGACTATTATAGAGAGGGCACCTCTTTTTTTAGTTATGAGAGTTAGGCCAATGTCGATAGTACACAATGTTCCTTCAAAAATATAAGATAGGTAAAAATATGTATGTTCCTACACTCAACACTGGAGCGATACAGTTGCAGAAGGACTCGTTTGACCATGATTTAATCAATTAAGGCTCATATGGGTTTCCTTTAACAAACCCATTGTGTTTAATTTTTTTTGTTATCTCAACTCAACAATTAAGTTAAGTGTTTAATTAATCAACAAAGTTTAGGATACCTTCATCAATGATACTCACATTGACTACATATTTGTAGACATTCAGTGGCTACACCACTAATATAAACGTATGTCTCCTTGCACACAGGACATTAAGGAAAAATCACAATCACAAGGACCCATGAACAAAATATCATCCTTTTCAATTTAAACTATAAATCATGCATTATTAAATAAATCCAAGCAAATTTAATCAAACAGTCTGAACATCTAGGAACAAATTCAATGATACATGTTACATGTGTAGAGACTTTTCTTAAATTTAAAATCAGTGTCCGGGCATCTGAGTTTGGGACAAGGGCTGTCCACCCAAAAATAGACAGCAAAAACTACTCCTCACTTGAAGTTGTCACCCTCGAGCTAGATTCCAGAGACTGAGGGGCCTTTATCAAAGGAATAAAACACCAACTGCTAGCTGAAACAAGAACTCCAGAGGTTTTCCTTCCTCCACCCACCAACTACTTAGCAGTTAACCAATGTACAGGGAATCTAGAGGCTAGCTGCCTCCACCCTCCAGCTATCCAATGATGACCAAGCAATACACACAGGGAATCTAGAGGATTGATTCCTCCAACCTCCAATTTTTCAACAACCAGTATTTTTAGGGAATCCATAGACTTCCTTTCCACCTATTCTCGCTGCTACAACACCCTCCAAAATTTTTCTGCATTTTAATTTGGGAGCTTGTCGTATGTCATATCAAGTGTCTTTTTCGGTCACCAAGCATAATTTCTTGTTATTCCATGTGTTTCAAGTGTCCTTATTTTCTCCTAAGTGTCGTTGCATTATTAAGAACATCCATAATGCACTTCACAGTCGTAGTACACTTTCTAGTCACAAAACGACACTTTTGGTCCAATTTCACATACTTTGTTTGTTATACTTAGGGTATGTTTGTAAACTGATGTTTTGATGTTTACTTCTTAGTATCAAGTTCTGTCTAAGTCTTATCGATGAGTTGGTATGTGTCACACTTGTTTTTACTCTAAACTCATTATTTTTTCCCATGCCTTACTTTCTAGACCTAGACAAATTTTGGTTTTTCACAAATCTTGTCCACTAATATTGGGAGAGTGCATTGTGAACTCTCAAGGCTTAGTCAGACTCTCCTTGTTTGTTCAAACTACACCTTTCTCCCAGGAAAAACCTTTCCTCCCTCTCCCTAACACATAACACACTCTGAAGAATCAAACGCTCCTTGTTCTTCCAAACTATACCCTCTTCCAAGCCTCTTTCCTAATAGAGCGCACAATGCACCAACATTGGACATTAGGCCTTCCTTGACCCTTGAAATTATACCCTGCACCCTTATTTGTGACTTAGGCCATCCAAGTTCAATGCATGGCACATCAATAGTCAACATTGAACCTACATTATCCATTGATACTATGCCTTGCACCTTCCATCAAACCTCCTCTCCCTATAAAAGCACACAAAACATTCTTAGTGCTCAACACATAGCCGTTGTCTCTTAACAATGCGTCCTGCACCAAAATCCCCCTCTTCCCTTCTCGAGAAAACTATTGATTCACAGTCAGAAAGTTTGCATGAACATGATAGAATAGGATATTTTTTGAGCTGATTAATTTTGATTTCCATGAGTGATATTACTTGTAGGTGATACTATAAAAACATGGAAAGGATGTGTGAGGAGATTTGTCAAAGGAAGCAACATAAGGTAGCATTCAAGAAAAAAAGAACACATGATGTGATAAGTCAAAGAACATTGAATCCGGATGATTGAAGTTTTTCATAAAGACTTCATATGATCCAAGACCCTTTGGAGGGTATATGGCATAACAAAGAGAAACTGTATCAAGCATTGAAGACACAGGTGGAAAAATTTAAATCTTCCAAGAAAGTTCATGTCTCAAGTCATAACGGGTCCAAGTCATCATGATTGTGGCTTTTTGTCTTGTAGCCACATGATGATGTGGAAATAATGATGTAATGTGGAACTACAAGAGTCATATATGGACAAAAGAGCCACATAGAAAAGTATAAAGGCCACACATATAGAATTCCTAAAGACACAAAGAAGTCTAAAAGTCATGATGAAGTTCAAAAGCCATTTGGAAGTCCAAAGGTTATTGATAAATCCAAAGGTCATTAGAAGTTTTAAATTCATATGGGAAGTTTAACAGTCACGAGGATATGAATATTCATGCGTCTAGTTATAAAAGGACGCTCATTACACAAAGAGAGGAATTTCCACCTTGCCTTCTCCCATAAGGCATTAGAGAGATAGGGATAGTTCTTTTTGAGAGAAATTTGTGGCTCTAATGCTCCACTATTTGGAGTAAGTGGTGTTCATAGTACTCATGTATCTTGGAAATTTTGCTTAATACTTGAATCCCAATGGTCCAACACATTTTCATGCATATATCATGGATTTTTTAAGACTACTCTTCGAATGTTTGTGGTTTGTGTTGGAATTATTATGTATTGAAGAAATTGAACTATTTCGGTGGATTTGGTGCTTCTCTTGTTGAAAGTGTGTTTTGGTGGTTATAATTTTCGTTGCATTTATGCGAACTATTTCACCTGGTGTCTAACGATTCTCTCATGGATATGTTCGTGTGTATCACCTGTATCGGTACTAATAATTGTCTCTTGAAGGCTCACTTTTTGTTCCTTTCATTGAAAGAACCTTGATACATCCTACAATTGGACATTTCACAAGGCACATTTTCTTTCTCATTCAAAAGTACATGCACACTACTCTCTCATGCTAATTTCTCAAGCCAAGGAAAATATTTAAGTAAATGGAGACATGGCCATATTTCGGATGGGACTCCTATACCAAATGGTGTGAAGTCTAATTGGGACTTCATATTTTGGATATCCCCTATATTTTGGTGGGATCCAACACCTTCAATGTTTTGGCACTAGAAGGAGGGAAACCACCTTTTATGGCTAGAAATTTACCTCACCCGAACAACGAAGCATATGTGAAAGGCAGTAGCAGTCCAAGTTCAATTTTGAACCCCATTATTGAGATTGAAGAATCTTCTCACCTTGGTCTAGAAAGAACTTTTGAAGTTACTTATAATGAAATATAAACAGTCGGACCAATTAATCGTTAGTTCACAATAGCTCTTGGATTACTTCCCGTCGCTCATAATCTTCCTCATAATCCAAGAAATAAAGAGAAAACTCATACTGGTGTATTGGTTTCATCAATGGAAGATTTGGCTATTTCCACCCTTGAAGAGTTAGAAGAACCTTCAAAAGAGATAGTTCAACAACGGTATCTTCCACCTATTAATGGAGGTTTAGAAGGTGATGAGGGATATTTACAAGTTTCTGAATAAGAACATTCAAGGTATGAAGAAAAACTTGATTACAACGAAGATTTGAACGGAGAAGGAGAAGACTCTTTAGATTCAGAGAAGGAGGAGTATTGAGGAGAAGAAGGCATGGTTGATCTAGATTTGGATTAGATGGCCCAAGGGCCACTTTCTCTTTCGAATAATCTTCATTGGATGCCTAGACATCTGGAAAAGCTATTATCAAAGTTTGATCCTCACAAGAAGACAAAATATGAAGATCATATTGATGACTTCTACATGCATTTATGAATTCTTGAGGTAAAATTTTATGAAGTTGCTTGTATACCTTTTTCATACACTTTAGAAGGTAGAGTGTTTGTATGGTATCACAGTCTTTCGCCCAATTCCATTCACTATTGGAGGAAGTTTAAGAAATTGTTTTTAGAAAATTTTGTGGATGAATAAAATCCGACCATGTTGTTATAATAACTCAGGAACCTTAATATGGGAGACAAAGAGAAAGTAAAGGATTTCAATCAATGGTTTACCCATATATTGAATATTTTTCCTTCATATGTGAAACCACACGATGACATCACTAAAGAGTATTACACAGTTTCCTTACCTACCAATATCTTTGTGTTTTTCAAGAGGGTTACAAAGGAGACCTTGGATTTAAATTTTACAGAATCCATTATTGTTGAAAAGGATCTACATTCTATTGGAGTCATTTTAGGCTTTGATAAATTATAAATACTAAAAGAATGCGAATAAGAAAACTCAAGCCTCTTCAACCAAAAATATGGAAAAGGATTATTTTGACATGAAAATCTTGGCCAAGTCTTTAAAGCTACTTACCATTGAAGTATTTTAATTAAATAGAAAGTAAAGTGAGGCGCCTACCAACAACAAGTATTGCAAGCCATTTTTTCTTAAGAGAAATAAATAAAATCAACAATCCAAATCTACATAGAGCTCAAATGTTGTAGTTAATTTTTAAATTTTAGGGATGGATAACTATTGCACTTTCCATCAAGAGAGGCATTCATAGAATACATTCCCATAGTGGAGTTACAACATGAATGTTATGGCATCTCACATTGTCGATACCTTATTAGAATATGAGTAGTCTGAGAAAATTGAAGAAACAAATGAACCTGCCGCGGCTGAGGAGAGTACAAGTGTGGGGCACTCAGTGCATGCATTAAATTTCATACTCAATGTTGGTGAGAAAAGTGTTGAGGAACCACTATTAAGTGAAGCTCCTCCTTAGTCTACAATTGTCGATATAACTTGAGGATCAAAGGACCAATAACCAAGTAGGATTTGAAGAAACAACAGTTAAGAAATATTCTACCACCAACTCAACTTGCTTAGAATATGCGAAACAAGTATGGAAGTCTTCCAACTTCTAAGAATGATTCCACAAGTAATATGACCAAGTCCATCACTCCAGAGGATTTTGAAAACGTCACACCTCCAGATACTTTAACACTTCCTGTTAGAAATGAAAGTATTGATTATAAAATCATTGATGATATGAATAGATCTCATACCAACATTTCAATTTTTTAAGCCCGCTAAGATATCAGACCAATGTGAGTTAATTGTCCAAAAATTATCATCACAACATCCCTTAGGTGACAAAGTTTTTTCTTCACAAGCTGTGTTTGGTAAGTCTTTTAGTATTCTCGAATATGTAGTTAAGGTTGTAAATTTAAATACTAACACTCTTTGCCCTTCTTTTCTCTTAATGTTTGAAATATTTAATTATAATGTCCATAATTGTTTGGTTTATTTTAATGCATCCACGAATGTAATGCCTCTATCTATAGCCAAGAAAATTAATGCTAAATTGGATAAAATCGATGAACAAATCATACAACTAGATAGATCACTAGTCCAGGAAATTGGTGAACTCAACAATGTTACCATTCACTTGTCATCAGACCATAGAGTACACCAATGCATCAATATTGTTATTGTGGAATTCCTAAATCCTATGGTGTACTCTTGAGTAGAGATTGGTCTAGTAAGCTACAAGGATATTTATCAACTGACTAGACACATTTATGGATTCCATATAAGGCCAAAAATAACCTTATTCAAGTTGAAAGTGAGCCTTATATGAATAACATTGTGACACCCTTGAAGGACACAATGAGGCAGTTTACTTTGATGACATTACTTTTGGAAATTGTTTTTTAGATATTGATCATGGTTGTTATCAACTGAAACCTTCACCTGTCCCATCATATACACAGTTGGATATCCTTCCTTGCAGTCCAATTAGTCCAAACGAATCTTGTAATATAGATGTAAATAGTATTAGCAATGCAGGAACTAGATTAGTAGCTACTGGTTTGTGGAATTTATGCTTTGATGGTTCTAAAACTCAAAATGGCTCCAAAGATGGTTGTGTTCTTATAGACCCACATAGCAAGAGGCACATTTTATCATGCTAATTGGAGTTTGAGTGTATGAACAATACCATTGAATATGAAGAACTCATTTCGGGATTAAAGAAATCCAATGACCTTAAGGTGGATGTGCTTTAGGTAATTGGTGATTTAGAGGTTTTCACCCACCATGTACTCAATACTATCCACTGGGTTTCACCAAATTTGATAAATTACCACAAATAGGTATGGTGACTTATATCTCATTTTAAAGCATTTAATATTGATTTTGTTCCCAATTATAAATGTCGTCTCAGATAAATTAGCTAATGAAATTTCTAGGATGTCACCTTTAAGAGATGTTTTTTCAATACAGATCATTTATAAACCATTTGTGCCCAATAACATGACTAACTTTAATGTTTTTAATGATGACCAATAGACACTACATTTTATGGCCAATGCGAACATGCTTAAATATGCATCCATTGACAAAGATGAGCATGATAAGGCTTTGTATGGAGAAGTTGAAGAAATTAAAGGGAATACTATGCCCAAAGGTGTGGTTTCCTTGGAAAAAAATTATGTCCTACAAAACCATTTAAGAGGACCAATTAACACTAAGACTCAAAGCTTAAAGTTATCATATGAACAAGTCAAATTGGGAACCCAAGATGATCCGAAATATGTAAAACTCGGTACATGTTTCTCTTAATAAGAATAAGATGCATTCATTTATCTTTTCAAGCAGTATTGTGATGTGTTTGCATGGGCATACAATGATTTAAAGACATATGATACACATATTATTGAACATGTCATTCCTATTAAAGAAGGGGCATAGTCGTTTCAACAAAAGATGAGGAATATTCATACAAGGCTTGAACCCCTGATCTAAAAGGAGTTAAGGAAGTTTTTGGATGCTCAGGTCATCTTCAAGCTAAGAAATTATACTTGGGTTTCCAACTTGGTCCCAGTCAAGAAATTTTTTGGGGAGATACGTTTGTGTGTTGATTTTCACAACCTCAACCGGGCATAAAATAAGGATAATTACCCAATTACATATATGTAATAGGTACTCCAAACAATATCTAGGTTGGAAAAGTTTTTACAACTATATGGGTTCTTTGGTTATAGTAAAATGCTAGTAGCAGAACCGGATTGTCTAAAGACCGTTGTTGGAGTGGGGTTCCTTGGGGCGAATTTTGAGTAACTTTTGTATGTATTTAGGGATATGCATGCTACGGGGAAAGGTAAAGAGGCTTTGGGGTGGGTTAAATTCCCTCTTTTATGTAAAAGGGTTGTAAAGGGTAAACTGTGGGCCTCAAACCATGGTTGAGACCATAGTATCTGCGCGCTGAATAGATATAAATATAGATAGAGTCTAGTTGATGGATAGGAGATGTTGTTTTGGATATAAGTAAGTGTTTATTCTTTTGTGATACATTTTTTTAAGTTTGGGTTGGATATAAAGGTTCCTACTAGCTTTGTGTGCGGAAACCTAGTCTTGGTTGTGTGCGGACTTCGCTGGCTATGTGCGCGGGAGGGTAATTGTAAGGGAAAGTATCAATGTACTGAACTGTTTGAATCTAACACAAGGACTATTTTGGTGAAAAAAACGTGTTATGTGAGCTATCTATTTATTGTTATTACTTTGAGACCACCTACTTTTGTTATGATTGATTGTATATGTGCAAGTACATCTATCCCTTATGCATGAGTATCTATTGATGGTTAGGTATATGCATATATCGACTTAAGTTATTACGCATTGCAAATATTTGATTATGTCATTTACATATCTGTGTCGAAGTTGATCTGCGACATATTTGTTCTATGGATTATCTGTATTTATGACAAAGTTGATCTGATAGCTATTACATATGTGCGTAGTTGTTTTCGATATGCAATAAGTTTTGTTATAAACTTTTTTAGGGCCAACACATCAGTTTCTTCCTCAGGGTGTGGAAACCTAGTTTCAGCACCCCCCATACTGCTTCGGGTGAGACTTTAATCTACGCTAGCAGGTCATTGTTGAAAGGGTCAGTAGTTGGAGTATTTTTTGTTTGTGTGATAAACTCTGAACCTGGGTCAAGACCATAGAAAATTTTAGGGGCGAATTTTCACCCTTGGGCGAAATTAAGGGGTTTTAAAGTTTTATTTGGCGATTTTTTTGTATCATAGTATATTATTTCAAATTGCCCCATATTTATTTGATAAAAAATTTAGGTCTAGAGGTTAGTCCACATTATTTTAAGGGAGAGAGTAAAAAAATTAAATTTATATTTCAAATCGCCCCAAATTTATTTTATAAATAAATTAGGTCTAGAGGTTAGCCCACTTTATTTTAAGGGAGAGGATAAAAAAAATAAATTATCCCTTAAAATTAGGAGTAAAAACCTTCCATTCACCCCAATTTACAAGCATATGTATTTATGATAGTTATTTCACCCTCCCCATTTGGTGTAAAAAAGGCTTCTTTCCTTTATTCGCTCGTATTTCATGGTATTGGGATTAATTTGGAGAAAATGACCCTCATTTTTTGGAATAAATGGTAGTATAATAATTATTCACCTTTATTTAAAAATTCAAGAGTCTTGTTTTCATGACTATTTAAATAATTGAATAGTGTTTTTTTCATCTTCCAATTTTGTTACATATGTTTAGTCACAATCATATCTAATGCACGGGGGTTGTTCGCAAACTTGTAGAAATTGAATTAAGAAGTAAAGAATTGAGCACATAGTGGTACATGGCTATTCACAAAGTACTGTAATTTGAATGAAGAAGTCACGAACCAACATGCAATGGTACAAGTAAGTATGTGTATTTTTTCTAGGTTGAAATTCCTCTTGCATGCTCTACCTTTACTTTTTTTTTTTTAGTTTTGGGAACCATAATAATTTTTGCATAGGAATGTATTGGGTTTTCGTAGTAAAATAAGTATCATTAAATATATGTGTCCATTACAGAACTTGAGAACCTCATTCTCTTTTCCCTTCGATAATGAATTTTTGGCATATATAATTATAATTTTATGATATATAATTGTAATTTTCAAATATTATTTAGATAATAGGTTTTAGACTTTTTAATATCGTTAAAATAATTGATGTATGATTCTTTCTTTTTAACTTCCACTCATCTTTAAGTTAAAATCTATGAAAAATTTAAAAATCTTCAAAAATAAGTATCATTAATTATATTTGTCCATTACAAAATTGAGAACTTCTTTCTCTTTTCCCTTTGATAATGAAATTTTGATATATATAATTATAATTTTATGATATATACTTGTCATTTTCAAATATTATTTAGATAATAGGTTTTTGATTTTTCAATCTCGTTAAATTGATTGATGTATGATTCTTTCTTTTTAACTTAGACTCATTGTTAAGTCAAAATCTATGAAAAAATTAGAAAAATTTCATTCGAAAAACATGATCCCCACGTTCCAAAATCAATACAACCCAAATTCCATAATTTATTTTGTTACTGACCCTTTATTTTCAATGTACACTCTATGCAAATTACGTTTCTACAAAGAAATGATAAAGTAGTTGTTGCTATTTGAATACCAAGGTTCCTCTAGTTTGAAAAACTCTATTAGAAAACTATTTGCTAGAAGACACCCTATTAAAAAAGAAATTTCGCTAAATTTTTTAAAATTTTATCCATTACTTTTCTACCAAGAATTGATAAAGTATTTGTTGTTATTCTTGGAATAGTAAGGTGTTGGTTGTTCTAAAAATTTAGCTGGAACATAACTGAATTTATTCATGAAGATATCTTATTAAAAAAAATTAACCAACTATATTCAAAACTGACGTATTATTGAAATAAGGATGTCATCCAAATTTTCAAGATTGAAACTAAAGAGGTTATATTTAAATAATAATTTAAGAAAATGAATAATAAATTTGAAACTATTTACTTCAAATAAATTTCATTAGCAAGATGAAGATGGAGGAGAGATTTTTCGAGATTCTATATGAAATCCACATCACTAGATATGCAATGCAATTCTATTTACTGGTTGTCCATAGACATCAATGATTATTAACATTCTATTCATATATATGGTAGCCATGAAGAGGAGAGAGATTTAACATTTTGAAGACATTAAAAAATTACATGTGGTATATATATATATATATATATATATATATATATATATATATATATATATATATATATATATATACTAGGTGTAAATTTTCATTGTTTAAATTATATTTCTGAATGTATAAAATGGATTCAATGTCTTCAATATTTATAATGAAAATTTGACTAAAATATTTGCACATTAAAGATTTAATCTCTATGGAAACCTAATAAATCTGATATATATATATATATATATATATATATATATATATATATATATATATATATATATATATATATATATATATATATATATATATATATATATATATATATATATTAGTTTCCAGAGGGATTAAATGTGTTATGTACAAAAATTTTAGTTAGAATTTTCACTGTAAATAAAAAATGTGGGCTATAACATAAAAAAAATTGAATATACATGTTATATTCTTACTCTCAACCATAAATAAAATATTTCAATGTCCATATAAATATCATAAACTTGTACCAATTTCATAAAGAAATAAAGTAACTAAAAGTAATAAAAAAAATGGTATATTTTTGAGTACAAGAAATTGTATAATTCTTATACTTTCTAATTTTTTTTTCAGTACATGACTTAAATAAAATTTTAAAATATTTTAATACATGACTCAAATAATTATTTTTTAATATGCATGTCAAATAATTTATTTCAATCTCAACTTCATGCATATCTATGTGGAGAGAGTGTAAATGACAAATCATTTTAATGTTGATTATAATAAAAAAATTCAATGTTGTAAGAGGAGTAATTAAAAGTAAAAATGTTCAAGGAGATATGTAATTTATTTAATTTTTAATATCAAATTAAAATGCAACATTTAAAAATATATAGTTAACACTAAAATATTCCATGTGAAAATATTTTAATTTAGAGGGTTAATTAATATTGAAATGTATTAAAATAAATATATTAGTAATAGAAAAATAATTTTAATGTGGAAAATATAATCCATAGATAAAATATTTCAAGAAAATCATTTAAATGTGTATATATTTATATGCATAAAAAAAACTATATATGCAATATATCAAGCATTTGAAAAAAATAATTGTGTATGGCTAAATCATTTTAAGTAGTCTCATTGTGGCCCTTTTTTTAAGAATATGTTTTGGTCAATTTTGTTTCAAATCAAGCAAGTGTGTCCAAATTGCAAGTTTAAGCTATGTAGTTTAAAAAATCCAAGTTCTTTACTAAATTTTGATGACATTGAATCCATTTTTTACATTAAAAAATATAGCTTAAACAATGGAAAATTACATGTGGTGTATGTGTTTATATATATATATATATATATATATATATTACAAATCCATTAGCAAATCTATTAGGTTTCCAGAGGGATTAAATCTGTTGTGTGCAAATGTTTTAGTCAAAATTTTCACTGTAAAAGAGGTTTTCCGTGGGGCTAAAAGCCTTGGACCTACAAGAATTTCTTTATCCCTTGAAAAAATCATATATACTCCCTCTGCCAGATTGAAATCCAATCTAAACCAATACAAACATGTACGTGTACATCTAGTTGATCATGTGTGCACATATTTGTTTGTTAGTGCCAAGTACTATAGTTAAGTTTCTAGTTAAAGTATTGATCCTCATATCCCACGGATGAAAACATACATGCAAACAAAAAGAACATCATGGTTTCTCTTAATAATAATTTTAGGTGATGTAAATATGTACTTTAATCTAAAATGCTCAAGAAGCACTTCCATAAAACAAAATATTCATGGATAGCCTAATTTTCAAAACCATGTGGCATAGAGGAACTATGTCTTTTGGAATTTTCCCTTATATAATTATATTTTATATCTAAATTTTTGTTAAATTAATTTTAATCAAAAAAATTATTGGAAATAGTCAATATTTATTTTAAGCCTAGTTTGGAACATAACAAGTGAGTTCTTATTTTATTCAAAAAATATTACAGGGTGAATGAGTATGATTAAGTATGCGGGGCATAATATATACCTCTTTCGTGCATAGCATTAGCAAAGAAATCATATGTTCCATAACATTAGCAAAGAAATCATATGTTCCATCCATAGTTCATTATTCCACAACGGTATCCTATAACCATAATATTGATTCACATAGCATATTCATCACAAGCTATAACACTATGTATGTTTACTGGCACACTCACATCCAAAAATAAATAGTGGTAACGATACGTAGTAAAAATGTTGTGGCATCATATAAAATTATATTTACAAGAATTAAATTGGAATATATGACATTGATTTACCATTATGAAGAAATAGTAAATGTGTAGCAATATTCAACATTGAAATAGTAAAATACTCTAGCAAAGTGCATCAAGGATAAACAAACCAAAGGAAGAACTTGTCTAGTTGAAAGTTGAAGGCCAACGTTAACTTAGGTAGAGCAATGTTCCACCCAACAATAGACTCTATTGCACTAATGATTTTTGTTAAAATCCACCTGAATTGAATCGAGAAAAATTAGAACATTTTTATGGAAATCATTCTTAGGATAAAAAATTACCTATCCCATTGTCTCATTGCTATTTTTTTTCTTGGAACAACACAACTATTTTGGTGAAAGGAATTTCTTTCCTTACATATAATAAGGAGAATACCTTACTGATCTAGTCAATAGTCTCTCAAAAGTCTCTAATCTCTCCCTCTATGTGTGCATAGAGGGTCTAGATATTAACTACAACAAAATTTACCTAGTTCTTGAACTTTTTCATGTTTTAAAGGCTTCCTTGCTTGGTTGTTCAACCCACACTACGGTTTAATCCTTATCTTCTATCCATGTATTCTCCATCACATAGCTTTATATCTTTCCTGGATCCCTTTCCAACCCTATTTTTGAATCTCTCTATGTTATCCCTCTCTAGAATTGACTTATTTTCACAGGAATTATCTTTTAACCGTTTGAATCTCTTCCTTATCTATTTATCAGAAGCTATACATATTTCATTACATGAATTAAAAATTTCCTATATCATTCCTTGATCACCCTCCTAGTAGGAACCAATACCTCTACAACTACTTTCATGGATGCTAGCATCAACCAAGAGAGAATGAATTTGCCTCTCCCTCTATTTATTTCTATCTTATAACTTACTTCTCTTCCATTTGATTTTCCTTCTCTACTATGTCTAACCCCATGCATCTCTCTTCAATGTTCTTTGCATGAGTTCATAATGGTCACACACCATTCATGTGAATACAAAATGACCTCCAATATTCACCTTAGAACCAAAATTGATAATGTAATTTAGGTGAGAATTATATTGGACTATTTTGCTTGTCTTAGTACAAGAATGGCCAGTAATGAATCATCCCTTCTTCCCTACAACTATTAACACACATGCCTCTAAGACTACATGAATCATTGCCTCTCTACAATCAATCTCCTAAATCCAATCATGAGTTTGTTCCCTCCCCATCAATCACATGTGTGGGGGGTATAATGATGAATGAAAGAATAAAAAAATAACCCTATCCCCAACACCCCACGAGACCTCATTTTCCCCCTCATTGTGGGGACATGATTTTTTTCAAAGCAAATGTGAGAAAATATAGGTTTTAATACTTCTCTCATAATTCCCATGATGAAGGTACATATCCACTTGATTTCATAATTATGGAAGGTGTACATATCCACAACCACCACATGCATTCAATTTTGGTAGTTAAGGTTTCTATATTTTTAGTAAGGAACATGGTGATGAAGGAAATGAAGTAAATTTTGGAAAAATGGAAAACTAAGGATTATTTGGCATGTATAACCCCCTAGTAACCTCTCACCTTTCCCATTTTGTGCTATAATAACCCCATTTTTATGTGCGCCTGCCTCATGTATCTCTATTATTTTATTAAATTCAATAAAAATAATATTTAGATTATTCAAATCACCATGAAATTTCTTCCTCATGGTGTAAATAAAGCATGGTAATTAAAATATCCATGCAAAACAAAATCAAACATTTAATCATAATTAAGTACAGTTAATCAATGGGATTTAATACTAGGACCTTCTATCATATCTCCCTTTGAATAACACAATCCTCAATGTTGTCTTCTCATTAACAACACTTATTTTCCTCATTCTTTAGTTGTATTTTCAGTGCCATCCTATTGAATATATCGGTATACCACCATACTTCAACATTCCAACATATGCCTATGTTAGTAATCAAGTAAGCATACATATTATAACAATTATCAAGAAACACTTATCTTATGCACAATATTTCTTAATTCCATAATGCAAGCATCTATTCAAAGATATGTACGTATTTTTTTTTAATATTTATCTATATGGATATGCATCTATCTCATATAATGGATTCCATAGGAAATAATTAATTTCATTATCCTTTCTAGCACACACTCAAGATTCTAGCCACCATCCCACATGAAATTATAAGTTTCCTCCTCCTTAATACACTCACCCTCTAGGCTTAGATGTCCCCTTGTTTACTAAACAATCCCTTAGGTGATCCATTTTTTCATGTATTTCTCATGTAAGGAGAGCACCAACTTATTACTATACATCCACTAGAAGCATATAACTTGTGGAAATCATAGGGTTCCTTTTTCAGAATAATTACCTTCCTTAAGGGCTTTCGATCTTCAATATCCATCATCTATCATGTATCATACCCATATAGTTACAATATATATTCATAATAATACAACTTATAAATTCCAAGTCTAATTCATAAATAATATCATATTTCGTAAGTATGAGATTCCTTCTCATGGTGTTTGGCTCTTGTGTGGCGTAGTACCTAATATTTCTTATAGAATTACACTCATTTTCATATTTGAGACCATTCCACCTACAACCTAAATTTTTTAATCAACCAAATAAAAGTGATTATCTATGCCTATAAACCTTTCTTTCAATATTTACTTCCATCCACATGTGTTCTTAGAATAATATTAACAAACTAATAATTTAATCATTTTTAATTGTTAATCATACTCAATCAATAGAACTATTTTTTAATATACATGTGTTACTTAGCATACCTACCATTACAAGATGAAACTAAATATTTATTCCAATAAACCGATGTGCTGATACTCATGATCACATGTACTCAATCCATCCCTGTTGTTTGAGTTTAAAATACTACATTTGTATATCATGTATTCCACCATCATCAATTGGAAGGTCTAACCAGCACCTCAACAAATTATCTAGTCACCTTCCATATGTACCTTGAACATTATACAAGGAAATTCTCTTCTCTACTATATATTTCCTTATGAATCCTCTCCTTTATAGGTGTTCCTCACTATTTGCAAGAAGGTTATGGTCTACAATAGCAATGTAAGCAGGGAGACAAGTGGAGATTTGTGTAGTACTATATCCTTCCATATCCATCAATAATATGGTCTCACACATTAACTCTATTAAAATTCACTATCATGTGTTATACAAATTCATAACATGATTTTTTTACCCATTCACTCATCAAAGGTGAATCCATCATGAGATACTTATTCATGGTTGAATCAAAAGGATTATAAAATCTTGCCATACCAAAAGATTCTTCATTCATAATAGCCCACCTAGGTATCATTAGCATACATGCATTCAATCGTAAAAAAATAAATGAACATATAAAGTACGCCTAAAGGAATTATTACTCCAATAATTACAATTCATATATATTGGCATGATTAATTTTCATATTTGGATAGTTTCATTCAACGTTCTTGTTGTTACTTAATCATTTGATGTCTCGTGGGAAATCACATGATCCCTTAATCAACCTCTTGACAATCATCCTATAATATTTATCCTTTTCACAAGGTTTTCTATCATAGGCCACTTCATCATCAACATTTTCAACCATCGTTGCGATTTTTTTTAGGATAAACTATGTGTCAATCCAATGTTTCGAGTGGACACTCCACCCATCATCAAGGACAAAGAAATAAATAAAATATGAAGTGGTTTTAGTAATGAAAAGAGAATAGAACCATGAAATAAGAAAATGGGTTCCAAGGAATGGAAAATATATTTAAATAGTATAAAGAATAAAATATACCTTAGGAGAAATTTGAGGCATAAATTATTAAGAAGCCAAAGAAGACAAATATTTATAAATTGATCAAAGGATTCAAAATAATATTAAAATATGGATTAAAATATTAAATTATTATTTTTTAAATTCAAAGGATTTTAGATTCATCAAAATTGTTTCAACAAGCCATGCACTTTGCTGAAACAATGTGGAAACAATTTCATGTTTTGGAGAATCCTCTAGAATATGGTGTGATAACAAGATTATAGAATATTTTAGATGCTAGCTAAAAATTGAAAGAAAATATATCATAATATTTCAAGTTAGAATATTTCTGTCAAACCATTATTTTGTGATCAGTAGAGGATGAGAGGATGTTTAGTGCACTATCATTTTTTGAAGTAAAATTTGAGGAACAAACTTGATAAACATATGTAACCCAGTATGACATCAACAATTTTCCATATGAAAGAGCACTATTTCTTTGGCGATCATATTCTGATAGAAGGGGCAAAGACAATAAAAAAACACTTCTATAATAAAATTGATATGGAACATGATATTTTGGAGGATCAAAATTACAGTTCATGTGCAAAACATTGTGTTCAGAATGAAGCAAATGAGGACCAAATTGAGAAGCAGAAAATTAATATAGCACAATATTTTATCTATTCCAATATATATGAAGTCCCTAAGGACACTTATATTTGTATACATGTTCCATAGGTTGTGTAAGAAAAAATGAATGGAATAGTACAAATGAGGTGATTCCTTTTATTTGATTAAATTTGTTGTTACTCTATTTTTGGTGTAGTTTCTAAATTATTTATCACAATAACATTACTAATATTATATGCCAATTTGACATTGAATTTTAGGTAAGAACATTTTCTATACTTTCTATTCTTTATTGTAACATTGAAGCCATATTTCCTTGCTGTAATTTTTTTTAAGACTGTTGTATTGATAATTAACTATTACTTTATCCCTGTCTTGTATGTGATAGAAAATGAAGCAATAATTTTATGAGGTGATGATATATAATTTGACATAGGTAGTGTCCTTGTATTAAAGGATAAATAAGTACCTTAACAAGGCTTTTACTGACCAAGAGTGGGTTCATTTCAATTAGATGAGTTTTTTTTTTTTTTGTAGCTCTAATATCTTAGTCACTCTTAATGGTTTGTTTGTTTGTTTCAATTGGATCATTTTTCCAAGTTCGAAAATTTTGGGTTTATTTTGGTTAAAAATTATGATCTCTTAAATTCTTCTAGTTTTAATTTGATGTTTAATTGATATTTTTGTTAAGGAATGATTTGTTTCATCTTATTTTATTGATTTAAGGGGTTTAATTAAAGTTAAAGACCTTTGTTGAGTAAAAATGTCTTTTGTTTGTTTTTTTGTCATGTTCATTTGAGAATGATATGGTATTAGGATTAAGATATGACTTCACTTATTATCTAGGAATTAAATGTATTTTTCATAATTATTATTATTTTCTTTATATATTTTATTATTGAAGGATATGTTTTATTTTTATTTTTTTATTTCCTCTCACCTTGTGGTGTCACAAAAGAATCTTCACCTTGAATATACTATTTTATTTTATATTTTATTTGAAAATACTTATTGTTTGTTAAGAGAGGAAAATGAGCTTTTCTTAGTTAAGTGAAGAAAAAATGGTCTATGCACTACGATCCTATGTGTTCATCATACAATTCATATTATCATGAGAAGGAAATTCTCTAATGCAATTATACTTTGATACCAATACAAAAAACTTCACATGTAATTAGTTGAGAATGATAGATTCTTTTGTGCAGTACTATTCTTGAAGTGAAAAACCCTTTATGATCATTGCTTTGTGACATATTTTTCCAGGTAATGAACATGCATAGACTATTTTTTATATTTGCGTTAGATTTTTTAACTCACCCATTGTAGATTTTTAATGAGTTTGTCTTATTACATTTTTTTTCATCTCGTAGGAAATTAATTTTCATTGCATATTTATCTTCCATTCATTCTCATTTTTTATTTTGCGCAATTTCAAATAATTCTTTACCAAGTCAACATTATTAGAGTTGATAAATGTAGAATAAAGTGCAACAATGACTACAATAGTTATGATCCAAAAGTAGGTGAAAAACTTACATATTATTATAAAACACCATATTTTAAAGTTGTTGGTTTATTTGAACTTGAGGAATTGGAGAAGTATATACCTTTTAGAAAAGTGATGTTTAAGAAAACAAAATAATTTTATGTAAATATTAGTGATTTTGATATAGTTATTCATAGACCTTATTTTCATGTGAAGCATATAGTATATGAATTACATAGAATATGGCAGGGTTATCTAGATGCGTAAAGACCAAGTTTGAGCAAAAGAATTTATTTTTTACAACATCACATGCCTTTGGGGGTTCTTTCCAATTAGTTCCCCCCTGGGATGTGATAAGACATTTCTGGTAAAACATAATAAAAAAATGCAAAAAGATTTGCAATAGTGTATAACAAGAACTTAGAGCAACATTACTCGTGATTTGTCTTTTCCAAAACATGGAAAATTGTATATCATAGTTCTTGAATAAATATTTTTTGTATTATTACATATGTTTCTATGTATTGGTAATGAATCACTAATAGTTTACACTTTTTTCTAATTTTTTAGTCTATTAAGAAAGAATTTTCAATACTTTATAACCTAGTGAAAAAAACGCCAATATTTAGAAAATTTTTATAATTTAGTGAAATATTCGTCAAAAAATTATATATGTATATTATATTAATACAAAAATTTCCTATACATTTTTCTATATACCATGGGAATTCACCCATTTATTATACATATAAATTTGGGGGGTTTCTTAAAATTTTCCCTAGTCACGACCCCTGAAGCCAACAAATGGTTCCGTTGCTGGGACTGGGATCATTTTGAGGGAGATTTAATGTTATTACACCCTACACAGAACGAATTGCAAGATTGGCTAGATGTAAAGATCCTTGAATTCGTGATCTAAGAGAATCGAAGTTCTAAGCTATCTACTGAAAAGTGGGTTCATAGGTATATCTATACAGAAGTTCACGAGATATTATTTTCCTCCTTTGCAACTGAGTTGAATGAATGGTTGTCATGGTTGACTGAATTAAATAGTTGTGCGAAGGATGACATAGTCACTCAGTGGACTCCTAAAATTATACAACAATTAGAAAATAAAAGCAATAAGATCACCTGCACGATAGATCATTGGATCGATCGTGTCTCGAGAGGATTTGGGACTGAATTTTCCATTGATCAATTTGTGTCATAATATGAAGCAGAAAGGATATTTTTCAAGGGTCCTAGAGGTAAGTTCCTGCACTCTTTTCGGTTATTGCTGAAGATGCTATTATGTGAACATGGCTCGTTGTGCGAACATATTGTGTGAATGTCTGGAAGAGGCCCAACTATGCTCAGTGGAAGAATTTACGCGCATACCTAGAAGAAGGTTTGCTTACAATCCTCTCAAGGGTGGATATGATAGTGAGGATGAGACAAAAACTCATAGCTCTACTGAATCTGCACACTCTGAAGAAGAGGAAGTCTCTCGAGAAGAAGTTTCACCAGATCAGAACGATCAGGGAGCCTTGACCATTATTCAAATCCCATCCACCCCACTTCCACACTCATCTCACAAGTCGTCCACTCCACCTCCACCTCCACGTCCCCCAGGCATAGATATGGCCGCGTCTATGAAGCTACCTACTTTCAGAGGTATTGGAAATGAAGATACTGAGCAATTTTGGTTTGTGACTAATGTTGTATGGAGAGCACATCAGGTTAATAACGATGATGTTAATAAAGCGCAGTTAGCCACTCCATTTTAAGATCACTTTTTGGACTAGTATATCAGATATGTAAAAGAAAACCCTAATGCCACTCTAGATGAGTTGAAAGATTCCCTAAAAGAACAATTCAAAAAACCTAAGTCATATGCGTAGTGTGTTACAGAATTGAAAGATATTCACTAAGAGATAAATGAATCTGTGTGGAGCAGATCAGAGAATGAAGTGCACTATCAAATATGGTGGGTTAACTATCGATGATACCAAGGAGTGGTTTATTGCTATGCTGTCCCACATCTGCACCAACCATTGGGTCAACAGAATATTTCCATGCAGGTTGAGGTTGTGGAGATTGCAATGAAATTAGAGGCTGCGCCAATATCTGCTACGCTTGGGACTCAGCAGATTCAGAGTTAGTTACAATTAATGAATTTGGAGATTTAGAATCTGCGCAAAGATAAGGACGAGGAGGTATGCACATAAGTCTGGTGCATACGATGTAAAGATGTTGGGCATCATAATGATCAATGTCCTATCTTCAATTATTATCTGAACGTTAGAGGACCAAGCTTACTAAAGAGTGTGGCAGGGTCAGGCGGGATACCTCCAGTATGGTGCGTGATCTGTTAGGTTACGGGTCTGCATGCAACAAATTTATATCCAAAATATATGCTTGATCTGAACCAACTGTTTTATAGATTATGTTCATCACTGGGACATGATAAACAACAATGTCGAACTTTTGACATGATGTTGGGAAAATTTTAAATATACATAATGCAGGCTGAACCTACCTCACCATCATCCTCGTCTAGGTGCGGTGGATTTCAGAACAGGGGAAGAGGAAGTGGAGGTGGATCAACTAGTCAAGGAAGGGGGCAGGTCATTTGGTATAACAGTGGAGATGTTGGTCACTATGCGCATGACTGTCCAAATTCGGCGCGACGATCATGCAGGTACTGTAGATAGTTCGAACATGTAATAGAATATTGTCCTGTTTTAATTTCTAATATGCAGGAGAAAAAGACACAGACTCTGATGTAGAATCTTCATATGGTCAGAGAAGAAACAAGTGAGGAAGATCCTAGCGTGAATGTGGTCATTAGGAGCAGTGCATCCAATAATGAGGGAAAGGGAGAGAAGCTAGATACTAACCTTTGGATTCGTAAGGCACCTGAGAACAAGTGTGGATTTGATTTGCAATGCACAAAAGATACTTTTGTTGAAACACAAAAGGGGTTTGTAGAGGGAAGCGCATCAACATCAAGTAGACCCATGAAGGAGGCAGGAGTAGCTGATGAAATAAAGCCATTTTTACAAGCTTGCATTAAGTTAATGCACAATAAAAAGGTAGGTAGAGAACCTTTAGGCATTGATAGATAACTGTGCAGAAAAGGAACAACCTCCAATAGAACATAAATTTGTCAATAAAATCTATAAGAATAAGAAGATAACGGGGTGAGAGATGTGTATGACTGCTCAGATCGGTGCTTATGAGATGGATCAGGTTATTCTAGATCTGGGGTCCAATGCAAATGTCTTACCTAAGAAAACTTGGCAACGCATGGGAGAGCCTAAGCTAGAATGGTCTACCATTCAACTGCGCATGGAAAAGCAACAGAAAATCATTCCATTAGGAAGAATGTTACAAGTCGTAGTTTGTATTGAAGGTGTTAAGGTACTTACAGATTTCAAAGTTATACAAATTATGGATGATATTGATCCTTATCCTGTGTTCTTGGGGTTAGATTGGGCTATTGATATGGATGGTATCATAAACCTGAAGTGGAGAATAATGGATTTTGAAAAAAATGGAACCAGAGTCATAATTACCCTAGATCATGTAGAAAGAGAGAGATACACAGAGCCTGTGTGTGTTGATGATGATATTGATCATATCTATAAGCTAACTTTGTGCGATGAAGATTGGATCAATCGAATGGCTGATGGAAGGCTTAATTGGGAAAAATACAAATCCTGCTTCTTAGATTCTGAAAAAGAAATGGAGAACTGGCAGAACAGATTACATGAGGTATTTTCGCTGCATTGAAATTGAGTGACCGGATCTCTTTGATGCATAACATCGGAGGTATGCGAATTACTGTATTATGATGGTTTATGTAATATTCCAAAATGGGAAAAGTAGGAATATAGTGCAAAATGATGGAGCAATAATGCGGATCATTATTTATGAAGCAAGAGGCCAACATGGAGACCTTTTATATTCTTTTAAAATAACAAAATATATGTAAAATATGGCCCATAAGATTCACAACAGGAAATACAAGTCTCCAATGGACAAAAATCATGCAATAAGAGGTGTTGTAACCATATATGAAAGTTGGAAAACCCTTACAACGTTAATTTATTGGCTCTACAATAGAAATAGATTATACACCAGATCTAGAGATGACATGTGCTCCAAAATTTAGATCTATGTCAGATCCATGCACTATACAAGCTCCTCTATAGAACCCCTTTGGGGTTTTCAGCAAAACACCAAGTACAAGTTGTAGATTTGAGACCCAAGACTGCAGATCTATTGAAAAATACAGATCTGGAAAGTGTGGCTGATCTGATATGATCAATAGAATAGCCTCCTCCAATAGATCTTCAAATTGAAGGGTAGATCCCCAACACTAGAAAATCAACTCTCCAAATGGTGTGCCAAATCACCCTGCAACTCCACCTACAGAAATAACGTAGATCTGGAAGTAAAATGAACTGTAGGGATCAAAATATGCTTGGCCTTATGCCAAGATTTGAAAATAATCTCAATGCCCTCCAATACTATCCTCCCAGTGAAGTGGAAACCTCCTCCACCGAAAAGGAGCACTGAAATGGCCTAGATCTGAAAGATCTAGTCTCCACTTGCTGCAGCTTGCAAAAAGAACCAAACCCTCAACAAGATCTACGCTGTAGTTGAAAGAAGAAGCTTGGCCCTAAGCTAGATAGTGGAAAATGCAATATAATATCTCCCAAGAGCTACTAAATGGGAAGAGGTGGGATTCCCGATCAGGAACACCCAATGCTAAACAACATTCAATCTCAACTAAACAACAAGGGAAAGATATATGTCTAAACAGACCATATATTCAGAAAATATCATATACATCAAAAAACTTCTAATGATGCTATCCTCTTCCTTTTATAAGTTAAGAGCTTGCAAACCCTAAACCACATCCAATGATAACACTCCTTTCACACAAAACATCTCCATCTAAAAATGCGTTGTACCTCATTGATGGCCACTCCTCCATGACAGCGCTATAGATTTGGTCAAGGTTGACCCAATCAAAATGATCCAGCCCCTTTCACACCAAGGGTGCTTCAATTAAGTTGCCAAGATTTGTCTCTTTCACATTTGGCATTGCTTTATTCATGATTAAGGAGAAATATGGACCTCCTTTTCCCTCTTATTCTTTAAACAAAGCAATAAAACAAAAATGAATATTCCAATTAGCTAATGACTAATTGGGAATATTACAGTCCTCCCTTCCCAAATGTTGCTTGTCCTCAAGCAACTTACAAGGTTAGTGCTGCAACTCTTCTCCTCCTCCATTGGTGACACAAACATGTGATAAGATTTTTCCATAAGTTAAGTGTTCACCAATCCATCCCTCCATGAATTGCTCCTCTAAGGTTCTCATGAGATGTAAATAATCCATCCCATAAGTAGACAATAGCTCAAATGAAACAAACATGGTTTGCCCAATGTTCTCCATTTAACATGTAGCATAAGGCACATGGAGAATCTCCATCCCATAGGGCACATACATACCTCCCATCCTCCCTCCATACATTCCCATAAAAAGTACAAGTACATCATCAATGTATGGGATCAAAACTACATACATACAAACATAAATTTGTGCATATGGAGGTGGGTTATAGTCCCACATGTGGAACCAGTGCAGTGCATCTCCTAACTACATCAGATAATGATGTGGTAAGTGGTTTCCCCACAACTTACTTGCTGCCCAAGTCATCTCACTATGGCTGAAAGTGTGAGATAAATTTGGTGCCTTAGGAATGCACCCATCATGAAACAAAATCTCCCTTTGATCTCCAAGGGAGTGGCCATGTTCAGAAATTGTTGTGGCCCAAAGTTGGACATGAAGTTTATAAGGTACAATACTCCTCCTTGGAGTTATGGCCTGCATATACATGGTGAAAGAATGCAAACAATAATCAAATGAAACATTATTTACATGAGCATATTCTTCACCAAAATTCATCCTTAAACAAATGGAGTGGTGCATAGATGTATCTCCTCTCTCAAAAGAAGAAAGAGGTGGCTGAATTAACTCCTTTATAGAGTTATGTTGTTTTCCCAACTCCACATGGTACATGCATCTTTTAAAATGCTGATATATTTCTCCTTTGAAGCCCTTCCATGTGTATCTTCTCATGATGATGTTGTAGAATCTCATGGAATATGTGTTTATGAAACAAAACTCTTCATAGGCCTTTTGTAGCAACTTCTCTTTGAGCCTCGAGGCTCTAGATAAGAAGATCCTACCATGATAATAGATGACTCCTTCTTGGATTGAATACCCCTCTTCATGTAGCTGGTCATCAAGTATCATGCATGTGTGAAGATCCTTGGAGTAATCCACCAACAGTTAGGATTTCCAATATGGATCAATCTCCCATAGTGATAGCGCTGATGATCTACCAATAGAAATGTCTGTCATATTGCTGCTCTCCTCCTTGAAATCTCCCATGCCAAAGGTATATGTTGGAAGGTTTCTATCCTTTCCTTGATTCTCCTCCCATAACGCAGAATCTGAAATGAGAGTGGGTGATGAAGATGTTGGAAGAATGTCTCCCTCCTCCTTGAGTCTACCCAATACTCTTAGCATTGTATCATGGCCTCTTAATGCTTCTTCATGAGCCAAATATATCAATGCTGAATCATGTTGAGATAAATATTTGTTCATTTCCCAATCAGGGGGTCTCCCTGGTGGAATGCCCCCATGTAATGAAAAATCAAGGCTTGGAGCAGGCTGTATATGTGAATGGACTGATTTGTCCCTTCTTTCACTACGCAAATCATCCTCCCGCTTCTGTGCATAAACCTCCTGAAAAGGATGGGTGTGTATGTTCCCAATATCTTGATGCTAGCCCTCCTTCTCATCTTCTCCTACCTCCTGCAATATCTCACAGTCTAAGGTGTCTTCTTCAAATGTATTCAACCCATGTACGCCCAACATTTCCTTAGTGTCAAGAGTCTTGACCACAAAAGAATGATCTATCATAATGTGTGTCCCCAAGATTGCATTCAATGCTGGAACACACTTCCCCCATTGTTTTGTCTCATTACTTATCACATGGACACATGCTGCTCTTGATCTTCATATGTAATATTCTTTGGAAATTTTTGAAAATATGCAAGAGTTACTCTAGTTGAAGCAATTTCTTCATCTCCATCTCCAATTAGAAGTAGATCTCCTCCTGCTGTCACAAAACTGGAGGATCTTTCTAGCTCTTCCTCTTCCTTCTCCTCATCAATGGAGAATACCTCATCATTAAGAGATCCTTTGACTTGATCTCCTTTTGAGAAAAGAATCCTCATATCTTCTTCTTGGGAAGAAAGTTCTTGCTGAAGTGGGGATTTTGCCCTTGGAAAAATATGTTGCAAATCTTTGACCCCCTCAACAATGTTATGAAATGGAGTTGGTTTCATGGATATTTCCAACTCATGCAAAGGTTATATTTTATTTGGTTTGGTTTTCTCTCCTAAGGAAGTTTCAATTTGTTTCAAATCACATCTTTTCACTAACCTCCTAGTGAACTTTGCATAAGTATATATATTTGCATTTCTCAATGAAGAATATTCAAATAACCACTAGGCATAAGCCTTACCTTCAAGATGCAGCGCTGCTACTCTAATGGCTTCCTCTTCTTAAACTTGATGCAGTTGGAAATATGTGTCTAGCTTCTTTACCCAAGCCTTAGCTGTGCTCTTGGGTGACCCATCCAAAGTAGGTAGAAAGAATCTACCCAAAGTGTGCTGCATGCACCCTCTTCTTCTATTGTAGTTGTTGGGTCTTATCTCTTCTTTAAGTTGAAAAAACCCTTGGAAGCATAGATGCTCCTTGAATCTTCTAGACTGAGATTCATATTCTTGGAGATAGTCACCAAGAGTCTCCTCCTTTGTTGTTTCTCCTTCTACTTCTTCTCTTGCCAAGAATGTAGGCATGGTACAATGTTGTAGATTTGATTGTGTGGCTAAATGATCACACACATAATATGAAGAACTGGGGCTTTCTTCATGTGAAAATATTCTTGAGGGATCTTCATGTCTTTCCCTCCTCATTCCCTTGATTTATCTTTTAAGCTCATGCATAATTCGGAGAAGAAGTCTTGAGAACTCCTCCCCTTTCATTCCTCCTGATAATGGGGTTTTACCCTTGTCTTCTTTTTCATTTGTATAATAAAATCTCTGATGTCTTATTATTTGATACCTCTTTTCTCTATCGGTAAGAGGCTCTACTTCTTCAGATGACATATTGGCTTTTCAAGATGCACAAGCTATGCCAAGATTATGCTCTGATACCACTGTAATATTCCCAAATGGGAAAAGTAGGAATATAGTGCAAAACGATGGAAAAATAACACAGATCATCATTTATGAATCAAGAGGCCAATATGGAGACCTTTTATATGTATTTAAAGCAGAAAAATATATGTAAAAGATGGCCCATAAGATGCATAATAGGAAATACAAGTCTCCAATGGACAAAAAACATGCAATCAGAGGTACTGCAACCATATGTTAAAGTTGGAAAACCCTTACAAAGTTATTTTATTGGCTCTGAAACAAAAATATATTATACATAAGATCTAGAGCTGATATGTGCTCCAAAATTTAGATCTATATTAGATCCATGCACTATACAAGCTCCTCTATATAACCCCCTTGGGGTTTTCAGCAAAACACCAAGTTCAAGTTGTAGATATGAGATCTAAGACTGCAGATCTACTGAAAAATACAGATCTGGAAAGTGTGGCTGATCTGATATGATCAATAGAATAGCCTCCTCCAATGGATCTTCAAAGTGAAGGGCAGATCCCCAACACTAGAAAATCAACTCTCCAAATGGTGTGCCAAATCACCATGAAACTCCACCTATAGAAATAACATAGATCTGGAAGTAAAATACGCTATAGGGATCAAAATATGGTTGGCCTGATGCCAAGATCTGAAAATCAGCTCAATGCCCTCCAATACTCTCCTCCCAATGAAGTGGAAACCTCCTCCACTGAAAAGAAGCACTGAAATGGCCTAGATCTGAAAGATCTAGTCTCCACTTGTTGTAGCTTGCAAAAAAAACCAAACCCTCAACAGGATCTATGTTGTAGTTGAAAAAAGAAGCTTGGACATAAGCCAGATAGTGGAAAATGCAATACGAACTCTCCCAAGAGCTACTCAATGGGAAGAGGTGGGATTCCCGATTAGGAACACCAAATGCTAAAAAACATTCAATCTCAGCTAAACAGCAAGAGAAAGATATATGTCTAAACATACCATATATTCAGAAAATATCATATACATCAACAACCTTCTAATGCTGCTATCCTCTTCCTTTTATAAGTTAAGAGCTTGCAAACCCTAAACCACATCCAATGATAACAATCCTTTCACACAAAACATCTCCATCTAAAACTGCACTGTACCTCCTTGATGGCCACTCCTCCATGACAACGCCGTAGATTTGGTCAAGGTTGACCCAGTCAAAATGATCTAGCCCCTTTCACATCAAGGGTGCTTCAATTAAGTTGCCAATATTTGTCTCTTTCACATTTGGCATTGATTTATTCATGATTAAGGAGAAATATGGATCTCCTTTGCCCTCTTATTCTTTAAACAAAGCAATAAAACAAAAATGAATATTCCAGTTAGCTCATGAATAATTGGGAATATTACAGTTTAACTGATGTAAATATGTTTTTAGTAGAACTTGAAATAATTGTCCCAAAAGGGTATAGATTCCATGCCATGGTTCTCGGACTGCACGCTACTCCAGCATGATGGTGGGAGACTCATAAAGAAGACATGGCCAACTGGGATGAATGCACGTGAATGATGAGATTACACTTTGAACATCCAACTATCAAAATGGAAGAATTCTACTATAGAAAGGATGATCTGCACAGACATCTAGCCAAATGGAGTGAGGTATGGGGCGTTGAACCAAAACCTGAGTGGGTACACATGTTCATTCATATGCTGGGAAAGGTACCTATTTATTGTTATATGGAGATAGCGCTGCGTAGAGGTATGAGTGAATGGTCTGCGCTGACAGAGAGTTTCATTTTAACCTTCAGATTTGAGAGTGGCCGGTTTGACAAGATCAGTAAGGCACTGCATGATATTTAAGAAGTCACCTTTGATACAACGAAGGAAATGGTAGAGCACGCTTCACCATATTGGGATGCACAGATGAAGGATATTTTTAATTGTAGAAATATGATAGTTGAGGAAAATGAATAAGATCTAAGGAATATTATAATTCCAGAATCCGAGGGACAACACGCAATTTTTGGGCCATCAATCACTTCACTAGATGTCATAAAGCCCTTAAAGATTCGATGGGTAAATATTGGATTTGAAGATAAACTGAAGTTGGAAAAGGTTGGAGATTATTGGGATGATGACACAATGGGAAATGTTGCTGAGATGCTGACAGAGTATCAAGACTTATTTCCTACTAATTTCTCGTAGTTGAAAGGGATAATTCGAGAGCTTGGAGTCATGAATATCAATTTGAAACCTGATGTATGCCTGGTGAAGCCATGCCCATATAGATTGAATCCAAAATATAAGAAGAAGGTGAAGGAAGAGTTGGATAAAATGCTTTTTGCAGGCATCATAGAACCAGTGGAAGAGTCTGATTGGGTGAGTCCCATGGTAGTGCAATATAAGAAGACAAAAGGATAAATTATATTTTGTGTATACTTGCATAAGTTGAATGATGCCTGTTTACATGATCCATTCCCAACTCCATTCTCTAATGAGATCCTTGACAATGTTGGAGGATAAGAAGCTTATTCATTCACAGATGGTTTCTTAGGGTATCATCAGATCAATATTGCAGTAAGACCACCTTTGCAACAAAATGGGGATCTTTCCAGTATAAAGTCATGCCATTTGGCTTAAAGAATGTGTCTGCCATCTTCTCGTGTGTGTTAGTAGTTGCATTCAAGAAATATATCCATAATTTCTTGGAAGTATACTTTGATGATTGGATTATTTTTGGGCTGTTGAAAAAGCATGTCTCGAATATACGCTTAATGTTGGATAACTGTAGAAAATATCAGATCTCACTAAACTTGAATAAATGTATATTTTGTGTGCCATTCAAGATATTTTTGGGTCACATTGTATGCCAACAAGGGTTGATGGTAGATCCTGCAAAGATCACAATGATTGTTAACCTAGAGATACCTGTGAATGTCAAACAACTACGCTCAATATTGGGGCACACTAGGTATTATCGAAAGTTCATCCAAGGTTATGCACTGATTACTGTACCCATGGAGAAATTGGTCAAGAAGGATGCAACATTATTTTAGGATGAGGAATGTCATAAGAGTTTTGAATTAATGAAGGAAAGGATGGTCACAACGCCCATATTGATCTTTCCAAATTGGTCAAAGGTGTTTCATGTGCATGTTGATGCCTCCTGTATCGCGCTCAGAGATATTTTAGCGTAGCCAAGCGCTGGAGAGATCGATCACCCTAATGCCTATCCCAGTTGGAAGATATCAATCGTAGAACGTAATTATTCAACCACAGAAAGAGAAGGATTAACGACGATGTACACATTGCAGAAATTATTCCACTACCTATTAAGAGGACATTTCAAGATGTTTATTGATCACTCTGCTTTGAAGTACCTAGTTAATAAGCCTGTGTTGGGGGGGAATATTTTCAGATGGTTTTTACTGTTCCAGGAGTATGACTTTGAAATAATTGTGAAACTAGGAATATTGAATGTAGGGCCAAAACATCTGTTGCACATTGAGATTGGTGAAGAACCTACTAGCTTGGAAGATGGATTCCTAAATGTGTAGTTATTTACAATCAAGATAGTTGATGACCATTTTCTTGATATTATTTAGTTCCTAACTACTGGACGCACGCCTGAGGAATATACAATATAACAGAAGAAAGAGATCATGGCGTGCACAACGGACTTCACTATTATTGCTGACCAATTTTATAGGATGGGTGCAGACGAAGTCTTGAGAAGATTTGTTTTGGAGTATGAAATGCATGAAATAATAGATGAATCTCATGGAGGGGTTGTCTATGGTCACTATGCAGGAAAGGAAACTGTACCCACCCTCATAATTTCACAACGTGTCGCTGACCTACAGGAGGGTCGAATGATTTAGACAGAAATCGAGGATCTGCGTCCAGAGAATAGTTGCTTGAAGCTAGGATATAGCCATGGGTCAAGGAGGATTTAAAACTATCATAGACATTGGATGGCCCGTTGAAGACCCTTCAGGAGACTTAGAGAAGTATTGAACTTGTCATTGAAGGGCCCACTGCAGAAAATCTGGTCAACGAAGCACATGGAGTTTCTGTATGGAAAATTATCTTGAAGTTTAAAAAATTGGCGAATCTCACTAGTCCCTAATATGCAAACTGTAAAATTTTTATTGATATATTTGTAAAATTGTTCAAATTTATAATTATATTATATATATTTTCTATATAATGTTGGCGATTTTTAACATAAAATAATTTTATATTGTAAATTTGGGCGAATCATTTTTATAAAAAAAGGGAAATTGGCGAATCTTTTTATTGGAAAAACCATGGAAAATTAGCCCACCTGCGAATATTAGCCCCTAAAATTTTCCATGGAAGGAGCCGACCCCACAATGACTCGAGATGAGTTATGAGTTTTTGTTGTGGGCATGTTGGAGTGGGGTCCCTTGGGTGAATTTTGAGTAACTTTTATATGTATTTTTGGATATGGGCGTTATGCGGAAAGGTTAAAGGGATTTGGGGCGGGTTAAAGTCCCTCTTTTATGTAAAATTGTTGTAAATGGTAAACTGTGGGCCTCAAACCATGGTTTGAGACCATAATATCTGCGCACTGAACATATATAAATATAGGTAGAGTCTATTTTAAGGATATGAGATGATGTTTTTGATATAAGTAAGTGTTTATGATTTTGTGATACATTTTTGTAAGTCTGGTTTGGGTAGAAAGGCTCATGTTGGCTGTATGAGTGGAGACCTAGTCCTAGCTCTGTTCGAACTCCACTGGTTGTGTGCGTGGAAGGGTAATTGTAAGGGAAAGTCTGACTGTACTGAATTGTTTGAATCTAATACAAGGACTCTTTTGGTGAACCAAAAGTGTTATGTGAGCTATCTGTTTACTATTATTTCTATGAGATCACTTACTTCTGTTATGATCAATTATATCTGCACAAGTACATCTATCCCTTATGCATAAGTATCTATTGATGGTTAAGTGTATGTATCGATCGGCTTAAGTTATTACGCATTGCGAAGATCTGATTTTGTCATTTACATATCTTCATTGAAGGTGATCTGCGACACATCTGTTCTATGCATTATATGTATTTATGATAAATCTATTTTGATAAGTATTACATATTTGCACAAATGTTTCTGATCTGCAATAAGTTCTGTTATAAACTTTTTTAGAGCCATCACATCAATTTCTTCCTCAGGGTGCAGAAACCTGGTTCTAACACCCCCCCATGCTGCTTCGGGTGAGAATTTTATCTATGCCAACAGGTCATTTCTGAAAGGGCTAATAGTTGGAGGGTTTGTTGTTAGTGTGGTAAACTATGAACCTGGGTCAGGACCCCTCAAGCCAACAACCACCTTCAAGACAAAGTGGGGAAAATTTTCATTTAAGCACAAGCTATTCAGAATTATTAATGCCGATGCTACTTTTCAAAGGGATATGGACATTGCGTTCCATGGCTTAATTGGACAAAGTGTAGTAGCCTATTTGGATGATGTAACTGTATTAAAAAAAATATATCGTATCATGTGCTTCATATAAAACAAATATTTGAGTGATGTCCCATGTATGGGATTTCTTTGAATCTCAAAAAGAGCATCTTTGGTGTGTTAGAAGGTACCCTCTTAGGACACATAATTGCAAAAAGAAGAATCAAGGTTGATCCGAAAAGGGTAAAAAATGTAGCTCAAATTCCTTTTCCTATGAACAAGAAAACTATGAAATATTTCTTGGGGAAGATAAATTTCTTGCGTAAGTTCATTTATGGTTATGCTCATATTTTTAAGTTATTGTAAGAGATGATTAAGAAAGATGAAATTTACAAATGGGATAAAAGGGAAAAATATGCTTTTGTCTGTATTAAACACGACATCATTGATGCTCCTACAATGTATAGTCCAAATTATGGAAAATATTTCATGTTATATACTTTTGCTTCTGATGCATCTATCGCGGATATATTGACTCAAAAGAATAATGAAGGAAATGAATGACCTATATCATTTATTAGTGTTGGTTTACAGGGGTTAGAGTTTAACTACCTTGCCATTGATAAACATTCCTATGCAGTATATAAAGTAGTTAAACATTTTAGATGCTATCTCCTCAAAGCTCACATGATTATATATGTGTCTCATCTAGCGGTTAAAACTTTCTTTGTACAAAAAGAGTTGGGTGATAAGATAGTGAATTGGATGACCTATTTACAAGAATATGATCTAGAGTTTACGCCAATTCATATATTAAGGGATACAACCTCTTTCAACTCACAAAAAAAGCAAGTGATTCTCCACAAGAACATCTTTCAGTATGGAACAAGAAATATAAATGTATAATCTTGAAAAATTTCCTCCAATAATCTCAACCACACCTTGGTATTCATATATACGACAATATCTAGAGCATGGCAACTTACCCATGCACTGTATCAAATAATCAGAAAAGGTGAATCCACCTTAAATCTATATCTTATCATCTCATACATGGAGTGCTTTTCTGAAAGCACCATAATGGTGTCCTGCTAAGATTCCTAGAGCATCAAGATACATAAAGCTTATTGAAATATTTGCATGATAAACCAACAGGTGGATACTTTGTGGGTGATACAAATGTGCATAAATTAATGAGGGTTGGTTATTATTGGCCCACTTTATTTAAGGATGCTCATTCTTATGCTCGGAAGCACCCAACATGTCAGAGATGTGATGGTTGAGATTAGAAGCCAGCCACCCCACAACTACCAATTATAGTGGAGGAACCTTTTCAACAGTGGGGACTAGATGTTGTTGGTGAGATATTTCCACATTCGTCTAAGAAACAAAAACACATTTTAACAAAAACATATTATTTAACTTGGTGGGTTGAAGCGATTCCTTTAAGGAAACTCAACCACCAGGAATTCATCTAATTTATGAAACAAAACATCATAACCAAGTTCGACATTCCAACGTTTCTTGTATTTGATAATGAAACTTACTTTTCCTCATTGAAACTTTATGAGTTTGCAATAGAAAATGGTATTGTTTTGAATCATGAATCAAATTATTACCCACAGGGCACCAAGTCAGCAGAGTTAACTAATAAAAATATTATTCGCTTAATCAAGAAAACCATTTTCTATGAACAAAGGAACTGGCACAATGCTTTGGTTGATGCACTATGGGCTAACTATGTAACTCCTAAAACCTCTCTCAAATCCTCTCCATACCTCATATGTGGTAAATAATCTATCCTACCTCTGAATATGTATCTTCCCACCTTGAAACTCTCCCAAGAGTCCCAAATCAAACCATGTCTCGTGGTTCAAAGTAGGATAGATACCTTGCTTAAACTTTAGGAAAAAAGGCTCAAATCCAAAGAAAGATTTGTCATGCACCAAAAATTCATCAAGTGTTGGTTCGATAAGAAATTTGCGGGGACAGAGAATTTCGATGTGAGTGAGCTAGTATTGAAGTGGGATAAAGCCCACAAAGAGAAAGTAAAACACACTAAGTTTCAATATCTGTGTATTGGCCACTTTACCCTCGAACAAAATATCATTCATAATGCTTTCAAGTTGAAATATTTAGATGAGAGGACTGACCCCCTTTCCGTTAATGGCCAAGATATCAAACACTACTTTCACTAACATCTCTAAGTTGCATTCCTCTGTAAAATTTTCTTTGTTTTTCACCTATCTTATGTTTGAATTTGAGTCATGTATTTTCTTGTTTCCCTTTGTTTCAGCCATTTTACAAAAATTAAACCCTTGTGTGAAAGTGTACATTGTTTAGGAAGATTATGTGGTGAAATGGATAAGGGATGTGACAATGATAATGCTTGGCTACCTATTAATTCTCCTTCTTTGTTTGGGAAGATGCCTTAGGTCAAGTAGGGTCCAGAAGGAAAATATGATACATTCAAGAAGAAAACCTTGAGTGAACCTATGATACCCATATCCATAATAGCATCCTTATTCCTTAAAATTGGCATTAAATCTACTTGGTGTTCTACATGTTTATCCAATCAAGTAGAGAAAGGATAAGGGGGAAATATATAGAAAGAAAACCTATATTAGAGGTTATATGTGTACTTATCTGATGGGGAAACCTCTTCTACTACCAATAAGTCAAGATCCCTCTTCCACCGCGTTGAAACAATAAGTGCCTAAGCATAGTTCTACTAAAAAAATAATAAATGGTGAAAGAAGAGAAAGGCTTCTTGTGTAGAGGGATGAATCAAGTAACTCGTTGGAGTATTGAACAGGCTCGCTGGAAATGAAGTAATGCTTGTGCTCCTGTAGTGACTCCTCCAGGGTACTAATTAGGACTTCTAGAAGCGGTGTGACACCATAGATGAAACTCATACTCTGAATGCTTTAAAATCACCATTATATATTACCCTTTCATAGATTGAAACAATTTTCATATGGCATAATCTTTGTGTGTTAAACCAAGGAAAAGAATGATGGATACTACATCTATATCCAGGTTGAATGGGGAGCCAAGGAAATCCAATTAATGAAACAATACTTCCTAAATGGCTGAACCTCTACTCAAAACTATTCCTAGATAGAGAACCTGAAGTTCATCTGGTGTTAGCGCCAAGTGTTGTCGCTGCTACAACACCCTCCAAAATTGTTTTACATTTTAATTTTGGAGCCTGCCTTCTATCATATCAAGTGTCACTTTTGGTCAAAAAGAGTAATTTCATTTCATTCCATATGTTTCAAGCGTCCTTGTTTTCTCCTAAGTTTCGCGACATCATTAAGAACATACTTAATGAAATTCACAACCTTAGTACACTTTCTAGTCACAAAATGACACTTTTGGTCACAATTGCACATACTTTGTTTGTTATATTTTGGGAGTGTTTGTAAACTATAATTTTGATGTATAACTCTTAGTATTTGGTTATGTCTAAGTCTGACTGGTGAGTTGGTATGTGTCACACTTTTTTTTACTCTAAACTCATTGTGTTTTCCCATGCCTTACCTTCTAGACTTAGACAAATTTCAATTTTTCAAGAAGCCTATCCATTAAGCTTAAGAGAGCACACTGCAAATTTTCAATGCTTAGTCATACCCTTATTATTTTTTCAAATTGTGCCCTACACCCATGTTTTGTAGGAAATCCCTTCTGCGGACATAAGTGATCCCTTTAGTCCTAATGAGAGGATCTAGTGAAAAACGAGACAAATATATGCAACCTTTCATAACTTATGCTAGAAAAAAAAATGAGGATAGATGTCCTACCTCTTTCTGATTCTAGTGCTTGCCTTTGATGTCCGCCTTTCTTCTTTCCATTCCATGATCAAGATTTCCTATCCGTCAGTGAAGAAAGAGGCCTACAATTAAGAACAAGTGGATACAACAAAAGCATACAAAGCATAACAATCTCTAGTATAAGCTATGTAGCACATCAAGGAGCACTATAATAAACATGCAATAATAGTCATATTTATGGAAAGGAAACACAAAATGTATTATTAATAGAATGATAAAGGGAGAAATACAACCAAAAGCCTTGATGTTGGATGCCTCCTTCAGGTGAGACTCTAAGTCCTGGCCTCAACTCTTCAAACAACTTTCTCCTTCATAGATGGGCAGCGATTGGGCATGCTTCAGCTCATATAATGGAAACCAACCAAGAGTGGATGGTAGGGGTTTCATTTATAGGGAAGGATAAGGATTTTAGGATCCATAAAATGTGGGAGGAGTTCCACATACTAAGGGGAAGATCCATGGAAAGATGATCCATGGCCATGAATGGGAGGTCTCGCTCCTACCATCAACAACCTGAAACCACGTCATCCTTCTCGAGGCTTCTAGCAAGGGAAGCTTCTCCTCCATTTTTGGGAATTTTTTTTGAAGAGGACCAATGAAAATTTTCTTGACAAAGGTCGCACTACTAGCGCTAGCCACATGTTTTGCAAAAGGTGACAAGCGTGGATCAATAGCGATGCAGAGCATGCTGGGCTTGTAAAACAAGTTTTTTAACAATATTTCTAGATTTTTTTAAAATAAAATATTCTTTCACTTCTTCAGGGATTTTCTAGGCATTCTTAATGGAGGAAATATTTTGAGACACTGGTGGCATGACGAAACAAAGTGGAGTGTGACAAAATAATGTATAATAGATTCCCCCAAAAGCATGAATTAAGAATGGGAAGTGATGGCTGAAGTGCTTTACAAGTAAAGACAAGGAATTTAGAGAACCACCATCAGGAGACCTAAAAATCAAACATGATACAATATATATGACATATCTAATGTAGGTATACCTAGCAATACATCTTTGAGAAAACTTCTAACAATACATGGATCCATGGGATGGACGCAGCCATCCGACTGAAAATGATCATGAATATATTGTGAGAATATTGGATCTACTAAACCAACTATTTATCTAAGAAACCAACAACATATCAACATATAAATAAGAATAGAAAGAGAGCAAGGAAAAATAATACAACAGATATACATGGCTCACCCAATTGGGCTACGTCCACGAGAAGGTTGTCTTCTATTAATTCTAGAAATCTTCTGTAATCTTACAAAGAGGGAAACTACAAATAACTCGATACAAATAATAGTATGAGCACAAGATGAGATGTGATAGTTTTAAAAAAGGCTCCCTTGACCCTATTATATACCCAGAGATGTGGAGTAATTACTCTCACATATTGAATGTGGGATGATATTATTCTCCAAAATAACACCTCTTTATATAATAAATGGGTACAAGAGTATACTATGCCATAAAGAATATGGGATATAATGTGTTACTCTTTTACATAAGATTGCATTCAACTTCCGACATAATACAAATACATTATTACCTTCCAAGGAATATAATATATTCCAACACTCCCTTTTAATAATGGTTGGGAGAAGGGACCATCCTAACACTACCTAACACTAAGGAAGGAAGGAGTCATTACTACTCCCCCATGCTGACAACTTCCCTCATCCCAAGAAAATAACGAAGATAGACATACTTTGCTTTTGTCAAGGAATTGGTGAAGATATCGGCTTCCTGTTGCTTGGTAGGACAATACTCCAGAGAAATAATACCATCAGTGACAAGACCTCGAATATAATGAGCATCAAGGTCGAGATGCTTCATTTTGGAGTGATATACCAAATTGTAAGCAAGCTGCATTGCACCCTGATTGTCACATTTCAACATAGTGGACGATTTCGGAACTATACCAAGCTCGGTAAGAACATGCCGTAACCAAATGAATTCTTTAGCTGCTTCTTTGGCTTCACTATACTGTGCTTCAAATGAAGATAAATAAAGAGTCTTCAACTTCTTGCTGGACCAAGAGATCAGACATGAACCAAGTTTAAATATGTAACCAGCAATTGACCATCGATCAGAACTGTCACCTACCCAATCAAAATTTGTATAACTAGAGGGTAAAATTGTAGCACTGCTCGAATAAAATACACCATAATGCAATGTCCCTTGTAAATATCGCTTAATTCTCTTGGCTACCTGCTAATGACTTTCACGAGGTTGCTGCATGAACTGATAAATCATACTGACGGAAAAAGAGAGATCCGATCTATTGTGAGTTGAATATATTAAACTTCCAATGATACGATGATAAAGAGTAGCATCAACCAGTGGAGTGGTACACTCAATAGTTAACTTTACACCGGATTGAAATGGTGTAGCAACAGGTTTAAAATTAATGATATGGAAACGAGCCAATATATCTGTCACATACTTAGGCCGAGAGAGAAAATACCATCGGCCATATGCCAGATCTAAAGACCCAATAAATAGTGCAATGTACTGAGATCTGTCTTCTCAAACTGCTTCTGAAGAGAAATTTTCATATCTTGAATTAATACAAGCTGGTTGCCAGTGATAATTAGATCATCCACATATAAAAAAATTATAAGGACATTATCACCAAAGTTCTTAAAATAAAAATTTGGATCAGATATACAATGCTTAAAACCATTATTCAAGAAATGTGCATCAATTTTATCATACCAAGCCCTAGAGGCTTGTTTGAGACTATATGAGGATTTGTGTAATTTGCATACTAAACTTGAGGACTCAGTAGAAATAAAATCAGGGGGTTGTTACATATAAATTTCTTCAGTAAGATCACCATTTAAAAAATCACTTTTAACATCCATTTGATGAATTTACCACTTAAAAGATGCAACAAGTGATAAAATGGTTCTTATTGTGTTCATTTTAGCAATAGGAGAAAAAATTTCATTATGATCAATACCTTCAAGTTGATTAAAGCCTTTAGCAACTAATCTAGCTTTATAATTTTGTTGGGGCAAAATGATTGCCTGTAATTTAATTTGTCAACCCGGGGGGTTCATAAACTTGTGAAGCATGCGTGCACTGTATGTGCTAGAAATTGTCTTTCAGTTTAGATCAATATAACTAAAAAATAACGAAAACCAACTCATATAATCTATGAAATCAAATAATGAAAATGAAATTAAACTAACCTATGAAATCAAGTAACGGAAAGAAAGAAAACAAATTCAAAAGAAAATATAGTGCGCGCAACCACACTTGCAGGAATTGAAATTTTAATCTAAGAAAGCATTTCAAAGCATGTAAAGAAAAACAACTAAGGTATGTTCAATCACTTCAACATCCAAAATGTTAGAATCACCCTCTTGAGATGATGTACAAGCAACTGATTATACTTTAGTCTTTAAATCTAGGAAAGCAATTAAAGCATGCAAAGGGAAAACTAAATAATTTCCTAAGTTAGGTATTCAAGCATTTGGAAATATGATAAAATCACCTTCTTGAAATGATCTTTAAGAACACCCAATATTACAATTGAATGAGGATCTAAAAAGCAATGTAAAAGCATGTAAAAGTAAAGCTCAATGATTGTATAGGTTGAACATTCAATCACCCAACTTGGAAGTATGACAAGTCACCCTCTTAGCCAGATCTTTTAGGAACATTAGTTATACAATGAATTCATAGTTTGATCTAAGAAAGTAAATAACAGAACATGAAATGAAACTAAATAACTGTGAGCTCTATTGCCTCAAACTTAATCCAATTGGAAAATAAATAAATCTATCCTTTTGAAATGTTTTTAGAAAAGCAAAGATTACACAGTCATTCTAAAACTAATACTGAGAAAGAAAATAAAATTTAATCTATAAAAGCAAGTAAATCTCACATATTTTAGGTAGCTGATCTAAAATTATGAGAGATGGTAAATTGGGATGCTCCATATGTAAGCAAAACCAAGTAAAAATGAAGGAACATTCATGTGCCACAATCTAATTTTGTATTCAAAGCTTGAGCATAGCTCCAACTTTACACATGATTTTATAGGAGAAAGCTTCCCCTATTTATACAAAATATGAGAAGCTATCTCATTAATGAGAGTCCATGAAACTCTCCCTATATCTCTAGAGTTACAATCCAAATAGGAAGTGATAAGGCACATGTCTTCTTAGAGTTACAATACAAATAGGAAATGAGACACATATCCTTATGATCCCATGATCTTCTCCATCCAAATTCGAATTTGGCCTTAGGAGGCCACATAAGGGTCTTCTAGAAGCTTCTTTTTGACCTACAAATGGCAAAAAACTCATTCCACTTATTAGGTATAAGTATGTGTATATTATTTTCTAATTTTTAACCATAAATTCACTTAAAACTACTAGGAATTAATAAAGTTTGGAAAAACATAAATGTAACCCAATAGTGGTAATGGTAAGGTAAATGTAATGAAATGGAGGTGGAGTGAAGGTGATAATATGAAAATATAAGTGAAAATGTAATGGAAGTAAATGAGAATTTCAAGGTCCAACGTACCCCCCAACTGAAGCTATTTCATGTCCTCATGCAATCTATTACATTAATTAATTTTGATCCTTGAGCTTTGGCTTAACTTTGCATGATATCATTTGATAACTTCATACTTCTGCAAAGTGTTTTATTTTTTATTTTCTTGTTGAATTGCAACATGGTTGGATCTTGTGTTACAACCATATTTTGTTGTTGCATTCAATTTTGGTCTTTTAACTTTGCATAATGATAATTTGATTATTGTTGCAAACTATATTTCTATTGGATTGCATCATGGTTGGTTCTTGTGTGAAAACCATGATTGTGTTTGTATCCAATTATCTTTTAAGTACTTTTGAAAAGCCATTATATGCTCATAATAATAATGTAATAGTTAATATCCTTTGAAAGTATGTGGGCTTTTGAATGTGATACAAATGTGGAAAAATGTGAATATGAATGTAACCCCCCCCAATTGATGGTATTGGAAATTTTATAAAATGAGAAAAAGAAGTGTTTTTTTTTCCAAAAATGATCATTCTAGCTTTTCAAGGAATTCTATGGTAAAAAGTTAGAAAATGACATACCTTAACTTACCCTTTGAAAATGGATGAGATGCATGTGTGGTGGCTGCAAATTTCTGATCATAATCTTCCTCAACTAGCTGTACAAGTTATGGATAAAAGAGTAAAGATGACTTTTTATTGCTTTTACTAAAACTGCTGAATTTGCTGCGAAATGATGCAAATTCTGCAGCTGTCCTCCGATTTTGCAGTTGTAGAATGGTGCTGATCTATTGTGGCTGCATATCTTCTTCATTTGCTTCAAAATGCTGAAAATAATAGTCTTCATGTATTCAAAACTTGTTGGCATAATTCCTTCTATGTGAATAGATGTTCTGATGTCGAACGTAGCAGGAAATTGTTGACTTAGTGGCCATTAATGGATGCCACTAGTCAACATGAGAAATCTCACCATTGATGACAATGAGGGTCAATATGCCCAAACCCATCTTGCTAGGTACGAATAATTTTGCGGTTGTTGAGTACCTAGAAGATCTGATGAATAAGGGACATTAATGTATTCCCATTGTTCGTCAGCAAGAAGACTTGCCATTAAGGCATGCAAGCCTCAAGGTGTTTTTGTAAGGATTTTAGACTCAAAGGACTATGGACTCAATAATTTGCATTGAATCAAGGTTTATTTGCGAAATGAAAAAGATAGGAGAAGGAAAATGGAAATGGAAATGGAAGATGAAAATGGAAAATGAAAATGGGAAATAAACATGTAAGTGGGCTTCTTTCTTTTATTTGTGGGTTAGGAGTAGACAAAGAGTAATAGAAGTGTATGTGAAAAAAAATAAACATCTGACTCTTGCTTGGAAAATAACTGTGGCTTGCTTTGAATTGCTTGGTTGGATTTATAATTCAAAAGGGAGGAAAGGTAATGATCTTGATGGATATGGACATGGACTTGTTCTTATGTTTATCATGAAATCAATCCTTTGAAGACCAATTGTGCACAATTGATTTTCTTCAATGATCATTCGATCATTCGAAACCTGCAAAAAAAACTTGACATAAAGAACATAAGTGTTTTAAAAAAGAAATGGCCAATTCCCTTTTGATTCTTATGCAAAAATTTGAATGTCAAATGAAACAGATTAAGGAAAATCAAAAGTCTTATATTTAGTCCAATTCATGATATTGATAACAATCAATTTTTAAGAAATAACCTTGAAAAAATAAATCAACTCCCTGTTGTCGGATGACTTCATGCACTGTGCTTAGCAAAAATGATTGGCATCACAATGATTCGTTGTGTCCTATAAGTTAAAGCTTCATAGAAAAATACACAACAACAAAATTTTTAATGGTAAATATTGAGAAATCATGTAAATAATCTTCCAATTGTTCTGCAAATCATTATTAAATCTGTCAAATTGAATCGTCATTTGTGTTGCATATATATATATATATAATTTTTTATTATTTATTTATTTAATTTATTTATCTTTTATTTAAAAAAAAAATCAATCTCATATTTGTTCATAAAGCTATTGCAAAGAGAATTATTGCATTCATTGAGGAGTGTAATCTAGAATTTGAAAACAACAACAATGAGCTTATATGAACATATTCTAATTTTGATAGAACCTTCTCATTAATTAATTAATTAATTATTATTATTATTATTTTTTGTGGTGGTGAATGGATAATATTTTTGGAAATTTCAGGATCCAAATTAAATCTAAAAAATATAATGATGCAATTGATGGATGATCTATTATGTTGGAAAAAATGCCAAGTGGAATTGAGCATGTGAAATTTGCCACAACTATCTCAAGTGATGATTTTTTTTTTGCATTAAAAAGGAATTTTCCTCACGCAATATGCAAAACAGAGCCTCGAAGAACCCTGTATTTCTCCCAAATGGCTGATCGCTCACAAGTTACCTAATTCACCCTACTACCGGAAAAACCCATGTGTTATTATTTCCTAATTCGCCTTGGTTTGCTCAGAAAATGCGTTTTAAAATCGGGTGTTTTTAACAGTTACGCATTTCTGGCAATTAATTTTGCAAAAAAATAGAATTGATGTGGTTTGATTTTTTTATTTGTAGTATTTTATGTGTATTGGCTTGTCTCTCACAAAGAAGTTCAGATAGATTTCCCTCATTCCAATTACCTGTAATGGAATCTACAATATTCTCTTTATCAACAGTCTGCAATCTTCTCTTCATTAGCAGTTTCTTCATCTGATATAATTTCATTATCTGTCTCTGCAATTGAATCTGCAATGTTCTCTTCATCAGCAGTTTGCAATATTCTCTTCATCAATAGTTTCTTCATCCGATACATCTTCATTGTTTGTCTCTGCAACTTTTAAAATCGATTTCTAATAACTGTTGCTTGAGGAAGATTGAATATGGAAAAGAGAAGGTTCATTTTTTATTGTAGTGCATGGGTCTTTGCGTGGATTGGAGGATTTCACATATGCATAAGGCCAAGCCAAAGGCTAGCCTCACGCATATGCGTGGGCCTTCTTTCTCCTTTCCATGGGCCATTCATTTTTTTTTTAATTTTTTTAAGAAGAAAATTGTACACATGCAATTCAATAAATGAGAAAAAGATTGAGAGGGTGAAAAACATTAAAATTTGCAGAACTGATTAAAAAAAGGGATCATGTCTCAAACGACGATTTACAATAGAATTGTAGATCAATTTCCAACAAATTTTTTAACGAATTTTTGAATTTTAATTTTTAAATTGACTGATCTGATTTCTTGATCTTCCAGGTCGCAACGAAGCACGAGAAGAGAGCATACTAGTCAGCGTCGTCAAATAAATTCATATTTTCAAACACAAATTTTATTCCTGATGGTGATAAAAACCGAAGTGATTCTTATTGCGTCACTAAAATTTATTCAAAATAAATTAATCAACATTGATTTTATTTTTTTTCGAAAACAAAATTTAAAATTCTAAAATTTTAGCTAAGCTTGGTTTTATTTTTATTTTTCCTATCTATAAAAAAAACTATTTTTATTTTTATTGTTAAGTATATTCATGCTTCCAATGAAGCCATTTATGGATTAGAATTTTTGAAATACTCATATCCAAATTTGAAAAATGTACCTGATTATTTGTAAGGATATGAGAAATCGACTTGACCTTTTGATTTGCCGCAAGGATCTCTTGAAGAATTGATGAATGTTGTGGCATAATTTATTTTTGATACCATCCTCAATGTTGTCTTTGGGAAGCATTCTAAATTCTATATCCATAAATGGTTAGTAAAAACAAAAACAAATAAAATAAACTCTAGACTGAAAGCTAGTTCCTATGCACACATCCCTGATAATGACGCCAAAATGTTGGGCAAAATGATTGCCTGTCATTTAATTTGTCAACCTGGGGGTTTCGTAAACTTGTGAAGCATGCGTGCACTGTATGTGCTAGAAATTGTCTTTCAGTTTAGATCAATCTAACTACAAAATAATGAAAACCAATTCATCTAATCTATGAATTCAAATAATGAAAATGAAATTCAACTAACCTATGAAATCAAGTAACATAAATAAAGAAAACAAATTCAAAAGAAAATATAGCGCGCGCAATCACACTTGCATGAATTGAAATTTTAATCTAAGAAAGCATTTCAAAGCATGTAAATAAAAACAAATAAGGTACATTCAATCACTTCGACATCTAACATGATAGAATCAACCTCTTGAGATGATGTATAAGAAACCGATTATACTTTAGTCTTTAAATCTAAGAAAGAAATTAAAGCATGCAAAGGGAAAACTCAATAATTGCATAAGTTTTGTATTCAAGCATGTGGAGATATGACAAAAACACCTTCTTGAAATGATATTTAAGAACACCCAATATTACAATTGAATGAGGATCTAAAAAGAAATGTAAAAGCATGTAAAAGTAAAGCTCAGTGATTGTATAGGTTGAACATTCAATCACCCAACTTGGAAGTATGACAAGTCACCCTCTTAGCTAGATCTTTTAGGAACATTCAATTATACAATGAATTGATAGTTTGATCTAAGAAATTAAATAACATAACATGAAAGGAAACTAAATAACTGTGAGCTCTATTGCCTCAAACTTAATCCAATTGGAAAATAAATAAATCTATCACTTTGAAATGTTTTTAGAAAAGAACAGATTACACATTCGTTCTAAAACTAATACTAAGAAAGAAAATAAACTTTAATCTATAAAATCAAATAAATCTCACACATTTTAGGTAGCCGATCTAAAAGTATGAGAGATGGTAAATTGAGATGCTCCATATTTAAGAAAAACTAAGTTAAAATGAAGGAACATTCATGAGTAAGGTTCCATAATCTAATTTTGTATTCAAAGCTTGAGCATAACTCCAATTTGACACATGATTTGATAGGAGAAAGATTCCCCTATTTATACAAAAGATGAGAAGCTATCTCGTTAATGAGAGTCCACAAATCTCTCCCTATATCTCTAGAGTTACAATCCAAATAGGAAGTGATAAGGCACATGTCTTCTTAGAGTTACAATACAAATATGAAATCAGACACATATCCTTATGATCCCATGATATTCTCCATATAAATTCGAATTTGGCCTTAGGAGGCCACATAAGGGTCTTATGGAAGCTTTTTTCTGACCTACACATGGCAACAAACTCATTCCACTTGTTAGGTATAAGTATGGACATATTATTTTCTAATTTTAAACCATAAATTCACTTAAAAATACTAGGAATTGATAAAGTTTGGAAAAACATAAATGTAACCCAATAGTGGTAATGGTAAGGTAAATATAATGAAACAGAGGTGGAGTGAAGGTGATAATATGGAAATATAAGTGAAAATGTAATGGAATTAAATGACAATTTCAAGGCCCAACAAATTTTCGATCTGTCCTTCTGCAGTGAACTTAGTTTTATAAACCCATTTACAACCAACTAAATTCTTTCCTAAAGGAAGAGGAACAAGAGACCAAGTCTTGTTTATCAAAAGAGATTCATATTCAGTAGACATAGCTTTTTCCCAATGAGGATTACCCTTAGATTGAACATAAGTAGCAGGATCATGATTTCCGACCTCACTACCCAAATACTCAAGGGTTTTCCAAGCCGAAACAGGAAGAATAGAAGGAACATGAGTCACTTCAGAAGCTTCATGAGTTTCATGTGGAATACTTGAGGGAGAGGAAGAATCAATATCAATAAGAGGCATAGAACTGGAATAAGGAGTAACAAGAATAGGATTAATAGGTGGTATTGGTAAATTCAGGGTAACATAAGTTTCTACAGACTCGGGCGGGGAAGAGACTTCATGAAATTGAGCATCCCTTCTGATTATGACACTTGATTAGAAGGATCAAACAACCTGTAAGCCTTGGAATTCTCATCATAACCAAAGAATATACACTTGTGAGATTTGGGTTCTAACTTTTTTCCGTTTTTCATTAGGAATATGATCCCAACATTCACAACCAAACACCTTAAAATTACTAATATCTGGTTTACGTCCATTCCATTTTTCCTCCAGGGTAACATGATTAAAAACTTTAGTAGGAACTATATTTAAAATGAAATTATCACAATAGATGGCTTCAACCCAAAATTTCTTATGAAGTCCTTTAGAATAAAGCATACATCTAGCCATTTCAACTAAAGTTCTATTTTTCCTTTCAACAATACAATTTTGTTGAGGTGTGTAAGGAACAATGTTTTTATGTTGAATACCATGTTTAGATAAATATGCATCAAATTCATTCTTAACAAATTCCCCCCATTATCAGATCACAAAGTTTTAGTACTCTTACCAGATGCATTTTCAACCATGGATTTAAATTCTTAAAATTTTACAAATGTTTCGCTTTTATTTTTCAAAAAATAAACCCAAGATTTTCTACTAAAGTCATCAATAAAGGTAAGAAAATAAACTGCATGGCATAATGAAAGAACTTCAAGAGGACCACATATATCACTATGAATTAATTGCAAAGATTCTTTATCACGCTAGGATTTACCTTTGTCAAACATTTCTCTATGTTGTTAACCAAGAACACATCCTTCACAAACACCAATAGTAGAAAATATATTAGGCAAACCATGAACCATTTTAGTTAGTATTTTCATTTTACCATAATTCAAGTGACCAAATCTTTCATGCCATAATTTACTTAGTTCATCAGCATGAGCAACATAGGAATAAGAGGGTTGTCTTTTAGTTGAATTAAAACCTGCAAATTTATATAAACCAACTGTATGATCAACAGGGCTAGAAGAAACTACTTTGTAATTTTGGTTGATATCTTTAACAACATATTTATCGGGCCAAGCTTCAAATTTAAAACCTTTTTGACATGCACGATAAATAGAAATTAAGTTGATGGGCATGTTTTGAACATGAAAAACAACTTTCAATTGACCATTAACAACATTAATATTACTAGAACCAATTACGGAAAGTTGTTTACCATCACCCATATAAAATTTCTGAGATGAGTCCTTATTAGTGTCATAAGATGTAAATAAAGAAGCATTACCAGTCATATGTTTAGAAGCACCAGAGTGCATTATCCATTCCACATTAGAAGAAGAATTATTAGATGAATCAATAGATGCACATAAAGCTACTTGAGATTCATTAGATTTTTCTTGTTTACTTTAGTCATTAAACATTTCGCTTTAAAGAAATTCTTTTAAGGATGGTTAGTTTTACCACAATACTTACAAGAATCAAACATTTTTTTTCTTCTTACTAGTTTCATGATGTGCATGAGAAGCATGGCAATTATTATTAGTATGATTAGAAGTGTGTGAACAAGAAACTTTGGCATTATTAAAAATTTTCTTAGGATTTTTATTATGTGCCATAAGAGATTTATTAGGTGAGACTTGTCTTGAAGCAATCAACCTTTCGTGTTCATTTATCAACCCTTTACAGAAATCATCAAAAGTAGGTTTCGTGGTACTTTGAGACAATTCAAGAGCCCTATTCCTAGTTTGGATGAACATGTCAAAACAAGATGGCAATTTTTGTTCTACAAGAATGATAAGAGCAGTGTCTATATTCTTGGAATCTTTACCACAATTATTTAACTTTCCATTTAAGGTTTTCAATTCAGAAAGATATAATTCTACTCTATCAAAATTAGTAGGATCTAGCTCATGAATATTTTTTTCAAGGTAATAAGCAGAAACATCATCAGATTTATCAAATAAAGAAGCAAGAATTTCCCATACCTCAACTGGGCTGTCTTTTGCCTCAATACTTACTTGAAGACTATCTGAAACCATTTGACCAATGAGCACTCTTTCTTGATTAAAATTTTCCTCCCATTTAATCAAGGCTTGAGCATCTATAGGTTTCTTGTGTTCACCATTAACAAACCTCCATAGATTCTTACTCCTGAGAACATCAATCATTTTCCTTTTCCATGCAAGATAGTTAGAGCCGATAAGTTCAGGAAAAAAAGATACTTCTGAAGTCATAATGATATAAATTTTGACAATAAATATAAACCCGAATGCAAGAAATGACAAGAGAAAAAGTGGATAGAAAACTGTAAATTTCTGTAGTTCATTTGTCGTCACCAAAAAACCTGAAAAAACTACCAATCTTAAATCAACGATAAATTTACTTCTGGGACTTCATTTGAGTTGATTTTTTTTTGAAATTGGGTAGCTTGGTGAGAGAAACCCAAATATCTACTCGTTTCTAGGAAATTCTGCACAAAAGGTAACATATCTGACAAAAAACGTCAGGTGGAAAAACAAAAAAAACTCAATAATGCTCCAAATGCTTATTATAACCAGTTTTCAGAAATGGCGCAGCCATTCTGCAACCACTTATGTGGCTGAAATTCTGATCTGAACCCTCAGTCCGCCAATCTTCTGCCCTAAAATAATAATAATAATAATAATAAATAAATAAATATATATATATATCTTGAAAATCCAAAAAACATATATAGACCTTATAGAAAAAAAATCAAGAGACCCTTGAAAAAAATCTGCAAAAAAACTACACAACAAAGTTAGGGTTATGAGGAAAAAAAACTTAAATATGTAGAATCATGGCCAAAGAGAAGCCTAATGGCTACCAGATAGAAAGAAAATCTACCAAAAAAATGAATCCCAGATAATAAAAAATGAATATACACGTTGATGGTTAAATTCAAAGAAGATGTTAGATCATAGTAACCATGGCTCTGATACCATGTGAAAATATTAGATCTAATAAACTAGCTATCCATCTAAGAAACCAACAACATATCAACATATAAATAAGAACAGAAAGAGAACAAGGAAAAAGAATACAACATATATACGTGGTTCACCCAATTGGGCTACGTCCATGGGAAGGTTGTTTTCTATTATCTCTAGAAATATCTTGCAATCTTACAAAGAAAGCAAATAAAAATAATAGTATGAGCACAAGATGAAATGTGATAGTTTTCAAAAAGGCTCCCTTGACCCCATTATATACCCAAAGATGTGGAGGAATTACTCTCACATATTGAATGTGGGATAATATAATTATCATGAATAACTCCACACTACCTAGATTTATCAAAGGAAACCCAGGGTCTTCTCCTCTATATCGACTCATCCAAAGTACAAATTTGACCATGTGAATATATGTGTTGAATTCGAACATGGTAGAAACTACCCGATTTACGGTCAATGATGTAAACCATTAACAGGCATGAGAAAACCCACCAATAATGACGATGGATCTTAAGGTACAACAACACAATCTACAAGTGTGAACAATGGAGATGAATTCAAACACTCATAGAACCATTCGATCGAAGGCCAACGTTGTGATCCTATCGTCGAATGTGAAAAACCTGCCATTAAGGCATGCAAGCTCCAAGTACTGAAAGGGGTTTCTAGATCATCTTCCTGGATAATGAGTTGGAGTCGAAAATAAGTGATTTGTCGAAGGAGGGTCATAATGTTTCCAACATCATTGACACGAAACATAGGATATGTCGAGTTGATAAGAGTGATTCAGGACTAATGCAGAGAAGGTAAAACAGAGTATAAGTGGTTTGAGTTTGCAGACGGGGACTTCTCTTGAACATATTAGCGACAAAACTCAGGAATTTGGCAACATTTTACCCAAAATGGGATCAGAGGTCTTTATGACAAAAAGAGATAATTGAATGAAAGGAAAATGGATTCCGCAAACCCAGGAAGGCAAGTGACGAAGTGAGGATATCCCAAACTTGATATGAGATATAGATAAGTGTCGTGTTCAAGAGCAACATGCTTCTTTTCAGACGAAATATTGGATATGTGTTTCCTTCCATTTCCCCCTGCTATTTCTAGCGAGTACCTATTCATTTTTTATCGCAAGATTGAAGAGGATGCATATGTTGAGCGTATACGTTCACCCTTAGGATGAAAATATCCTAGTAGGTTTAACGAGCCCTAGGAAGGAGTAACTCAATCTCGTCATGGTGAAAATTCCTTCGTATTTTAAGTTTTACAAGTCTAACGGAGGGGTAGCTCGACATCTTTTTCATGTTTAGGGAGTTTGAAAAAGAAGTGGAACTAAAATATCTAGATGTCCATTTTCATAAATAGCCTCTTGAACTCAAAAATGTAGAAAACAATATCCAAGAGAACCTTTTAGTCATGTTTGACTAAGGTATTCCTTTTTTGTAATTAGTCTATCTTAGTCCAGAAAAGGGTTAAACTTATACTGAGTAGACTTCGATTCATTTAATTTTACGAGCTCGAAATGACAAATGCTTGACAATATTTTCATTTTTCAAGAGTCATAAAAGAGTTGAAAGATGACTCCAGGGGGGTTCCTTTTTTATTTTTTTTCACGAGTATGAAAAACTGATAAAACAAAACTCGTCAGTTCGTCCAAAATGAATTAATGTCGCCAATTTGTAACCACTTGTTTGTGCACATGTGAACGAACATTACCTAGTTCGAGAAAAATATAATAATATAGGTAAAAATGTGTTTTAAATGGTAAAAATACTTAAAAAATTCTGTATAAACCAAAAAAAGTAAAAAATAAAATTACCATTTGTCATTTCTAAATTTGGAAATCATTATTACCTAAAATTACCTCGATCTTCAGGTGAGAAGTGTCATCAAACTAAGGTACCATTCGACAAGTCATCAGTCACATGTAAGAGATTTGTCCTTCCTTTGCATTTTAATGGTATTTTTGAACATTTTTATCCATAGAGTAGGTGTCTAGGGGAGTTTGAAGAAACTAGGGCTCGTGGGCGACCAACACTAGATTTACCCATCAGGATCATGCTGTTCGCCTTGATTTCCAAAATACCAATGCGATTATAGTGTGAAAAAATTCATAAAAAATTGTGCTGGTGCCAAGTCATAATTTTTTCAATCAAACTCCAAAAAATCCCATTGACTTCCAAATTATTTTCCTCCATGAAAACTAATTAATATTTTTTAGTGATGTTTTGCAGGTACTTTGCTGGAGAAAAATGGCCATTGAGTAGAAGGAAAGATGTCATGAAATAGAAGACCAACAGGCAGCACAAGACACAAATTGCATAAGGGATCTCTGTGAATGCGGATTTATCAATTTATTTCGTACCCCTGGGATCAAAGGCTAGGTATATTTACTGCACTACTTGGTGAGATGGTGGGATGTAGACCGCCAAATGTTTGTGATAGGGGACAAGGAGTTGAAAATATAAGTATTAGTCATATACTTCATTACTAGGTTATCCAATAGGGGACAACAAGTTCAGTTATCGGGTGCTTGTGCAGGAGGAGAGAGCACATATATGTTGATTTTTAGGAATTATTCCCATGGTTCTCGCAAGACCACAAGCGAGAAAATCGATATCAAGGATATCAAAGATATTCCATTGAAAATAATTCTATTTACCATAGCTCGTGTGTCCGGAGTACAATTTCTCCATGAGGCGAGCACATCTCCCCTTCCATACGTATTGGAATGCTTAAACCCTACCATATTCAATTGGATTAAGGGGCTACTAGCCAATATGAAAGACCAACTCACCAAATGCAAGATAGGGAAGTTGAAGCAGTTTGGCTACGGATTGATTTTGGTTGCATTCTTCCTAGAACCTATCCCATTTCTTAGGTCTCAGTGGGTGGAGGTTGTTATAGGTAAATTTGGGCACCATTCCGAATGACCTAGTTAAACTGGACATCATCCCCAAAACTAATGAATAGGGTCTATCATCCCCTATCATTTCAGTTGCTACATGCCCTAAGATAAAGAAAAAGAACAAATCATCCATGACTTCCATTGCAAGGTTTCCAAGATTTGAAGTACATGTTATATCACCTATGATCTCACCAACGCAGTATCTCAAGGGACTAATTGCTTTGCATATTCAGTTACCTCCATTCAAGGATGCTCTGTAAAGCACTTCCTGACACTCAAGGGTGCGTTGGTCAATTGGGAGAGAAATTCTCATTGTTCTAGAATATTCACATGGCCAGTGCCTTCTAGAAGAGTGCATATCTATCAAACTTCGAATCCATGTGTCCATTCAACACCTCTGAGCTTGGCAACATGTATTGCCTATTATTAGAAAGTCATTGATTGTGAAACTACCTTCAAATCATCTATAAATTGAGCACAGATCCTAGTGCTTGGGAAGGAAGAAATTTGGTAGAGAAATGTTTTTGGATTGTCAATTGAGTGTTTGAATTGAGTGATATGATGCTGGAGAGATGTTTGTTGTGATGAGGTTGGGATGATGCTGAAGTTGGTGACATCAAATCAATCGCTGGTTGTAACCTCCCCCTTCTATCTATTAATAAATATTGCTACTTACTTTCCCATGTATGTATCTGTATAAGCTTCTATCTTTAATATTATGGATTATTAGCTGATGTATATGTTTCATGTTTCATTGATTTAACTGATTAAGATAAATAGCCATCTGCATATTTAAATCTCTTTGTTTTTTAGTGTTTATACTTGCAGGAACTAGTCTGGCGATCAAAGTTGGATTGGAAGCTATAACAAGAGCGAAAAAAGGAGACTAGGAAGCATTTGGACTCCAATTAGGTTTCTCCATCTTTTTGTGTGTCTATTTACTCTTAGAAAAAGTATCTGCAAAGTCTTTGATCTGTTGTTCTAAATACATAGCACCACATTTAGGGAATGTGTTTTATCCGTAATCCATAATTCCGCATAACAAATTGGCGACTCTGCTGGAGATTTTACCTTCATCCTTGGTGTATTTTTCCTCTGCTTATCCACCTAGTAGCATCTACTCTCAATTATTAGGCTTTTGAAACTAAGAATTGCATTAGAAGTGTGTCAGTAGCTTGAGTTTTTTGTTCTCTATTGCGCCCAACGCACTGTTGGTCAAGACACAGTGCTTTGCATAACATTATCTCCCACTCAGGGGTGCTTTGCAAGGCACTGTATTCCCTTAGAGACTGCGTTGCCCCCTAAGCCAACCGGATTCCCTTTGAATTTTTCATTGCCATCACTTTCAGCCTTTTGTTTGCTGTGTTTTTAATTGTTTGATGCCTCATAGAGACCAGTGACTTTACCTGAATCTTCCTCTGAAAAGTAAGTTTGTTCAATGTCTCTTTAATTTTTTTTTCTTTATCATTGAAAAATCAAATTCAAAGTATTTTTATTTCTGCATTAGATCCATTTGTTTTCGTAAAGGAAATTGTCGTTAAATTCTTCGTTTCATGTAGGAAAAATTGTAGTTTCATTCTTCATTTTTCCTAAAAGAGAAATTGTTGTTAAATTCATCGTTTCTCAAAGAAGAAAGTATTTGTTTTTTTTTTATTTGATGCATACAGTTTCATTTTTGCGTTCACATTAAGGGGACTGAAAAGAAAAAACTGCATTTGCATATAGTGGATTGTGTGTTTTGCATAGGAACAAATTAGGAAAGCTGCATATTATTTTTTGCTCTTTGTTGTTTGCTCTCAACACTGATTGCTCTTTCCCTTTAGTAGCTAAGATTTTCCTTGAAAAAGCTAAAATTGAAAATTTTTCGTATCATTTTAGTTTGCATTTTAGGAATTTCCATCACATCATCATGGTGAATCTTGAAATGCAAATTGATAAACAAGATAAACTTAAAATTTACATCAATTTACCTAAAAAGGCATTGGAACCATAACGATAACATTTAGAAGGTCTAGGCTAGAGACGTGTCCGACTTCGTAAAACATAACAGCTGTCATTAATTGTCTGTGATACATTCCAAGTGTGATATCTCACTCCACTTACATAAGTATATCGTAGCTTGTCCATGTACCTTCAGGTATATCGGGCGGTGTTATAGTACGAAAAGTATAAAGGAGTTCTCTCACTGTGCGGTTTCGCATCAGACAGCGCTAATACGGACTTGTGCCTCCACGTGCCTTTGGGTATATTTGGGAGGAAAAATTTAGGTTTCTATCCACCCATAGTGAACCGAGTCGATCGCCTTGTAAATTGTGATACACCGAACACAACATTCGGGGAGATTTCCTGCCCGTACTTCTTGGTTCACCATGAGGTATTCTGCAGTTCAAAGTTTCTTGGTAAACCTTTTGCCTAGCATTACCCTTTTTTTTTTTGGTCATAAAATAAATCAGTCATCATGGAAGAAGAAAATCCCTTTTCCCCTCGTTCGCGTAAACTTGCATTGAAACCACCTTTACCACTGGAAGTCACTTCTAGTCATTGAAGGCGACATCGCTCTACTGAAACCAGTACCATCAGTACCTTTAGTGAAGCATCACCTTTCCATATACCACAGTCGACACAAGTTGTTTCTACAAATATTGGTTCATCTACTATTTCCGAGACGGAGTCCTCACAGCTACCCGTGGTCACGATCCATCCAATCAGTGAGACCATTCCCTCTGAACTCGACGTTGTTCAACTGGAAGTTGATCTAGATCCTGTCCCTTTTTTTCCAGAACATCTGCATCCCAAATTCGAACGACCAGAATTTGTTCCTGTATCAGTCACCCCACAATCTATTGTAGCCATTGAGTCTACCATATCTCACAGTTAACTGCCTTAAATATACTTTAGGCTTGATGACAAAATTCTTCCACCTAGTTTAATTTCGATTGAAGAAATCCCACAAGAAGAAACACCTTTAACTCCATTTTGGGGAGGATATTTACCTGTACGAGTCTTTTCCTCAATCACCATCCTCTAATTTTGTTGATCCTATACCTATTTAAGTTCCTGTCGATTCAAAAGGTTATACATTTGGTCAAGTAACCATGCCTGAATCAACATCTTCGGTTGGAAAATCTATTCCGATTGCGTCAGCACCAGCTCTCGCTACACCGTCGATGTTCAAAACTTCACCAGAGTCATATTTTCATGGTGGGCCTTTGGTCCCATCAGGTTATAAATATTTATCTGGAATTTTCTCTGGTGCATTTTCAAACCCATGGACTTCACCAATGTCATCATCTGGTATTCTAACTGGTAAACCTATAGTGAGTACTGAAAGGCTTGATCCTTTATATCCATCATCAGAGAAATATCAAGCTGGTCCATATGGGTCTAGTCCATCCAGTACACTTTCAACTGGACTCCCTACATTTGGAGAACAATATTTTCTGTCTTATTATCCTCCTCATGCTGGGGGGCAACCTTTTGTCACCCACTTTGACAATACTCTGTCATTTTTTGGTCAACCTAATTTCAAAATGAATGTTTGTCAATGGTAGCCCACTCTTCCTATCCAACCACAAATGTTTGTACACTCGTATCAACTGGTTCAACCTGTTACACCCCAATCAATTCCACTTGTTAATATGTCTTTACCCCTATTACAGACCCAAACTATTGTACAACAACCGTTTCTGGCGGGTCCTTCAACTCATTACCCTCAAGTATTAGGCCCTCAAACTCCAACTCCTTTGGCTAATTACAAAAACAACCTGTACCCGGAATAATTTATTCACAAGCTGGATTACCATATTATGGGATGTCGCAACCACAACTAGATTATAATTATCCTCAATTGAATCCAAGTTATCCTAATTTTGGTTATAACATTGGTGGACAAACCCCTTGGTAGCCTTAGGCGCAAATGCCTCAACCCTCATTTCAACAAGTATCATACCCAGGTTTTGGTCAATAGAATCCTCAAGTGTTTGCCTATCAAAACAACCCCTGTCTGGGTTACCAGCAACATATTCCTTATGCTGGTGCTCAAAGGTCTATTTCCCAAGTAATTCCATAATACCCTGGCTATTCTCAACCTGACCTTAATATACAGTTTCCCTTTGTTGCCACTTTAGAGTTACCAGATTTAAATCAGCTCACCAATGATCTAATCAAATATGCTCCTTGGTGGCCGGTGATACCCTATAAATTACCCTCGGATATTCCTAAGTTCAATGGAAACCCTGGGGAAGACCCTTCGAATCATGTTATGACTTATCATTTGTGGTTTTCATCAAACTCCCTGAATGATGATTATGTTCGGCTACATATTTTCCAACGTACGCTCACTGGTCCGACTGAAAAATTGTACATTGAGTTACCTAGAGCTTCTTTTGACAATTTGACTGCCCTAGCTACTGCATTTTTGACTCACTTCTAGTTACCCATACGATATGAAAGTGGAATGAAACTCTTGACTAATTTTAAACAGACTAATGCTACTCACATTTCTGATCATATTCATGAGTGGCGTTGTCATTGTAGAATGGTTAAGACATTTGTTCCTGATCAGCTCCTTGCTGAGTGGTTCATTAAGTCCATGTTACCATCTATAACTGAGGACATGGCTAAGGGTGGCATCATCATTGAAGAGCAGGTCATTTCTTGTGCCCAATATTCAAACTTGATTTATAGTTAGTCTGGCACGCTCTATGAGAAAATTCCTAACGTGCCCCGATCTAATTTTACTGTTCCTCCTCCATCAAAGGACTCTCATGCCAGAGACGGTACGGTTGGTACTGCAAGCACACATCATACTACTACATATGATCTTGCATCTTCTTCTGAAATCAATACGGTGTCATTTGACAAAGGAAAAAGTGACAAGTAACTCGAAAGTAATAAAAAAGGGAAATATAAGAAAAAACAAACTTCTAACCTGCAGGAAAGATCATCCAATCAATCGTCTGGAAATAGGAAACCTCATTATCCATGCATATTATGTAATGAGGAACACTTTGTTCAATATTTTCCTCACCGCGCTGAAGTCTAAAAAATGGTTAATACTTCACTTGTGTCATCTGTGTTGACATATCTGTTTCCGAATCCGGACACAAATTTGGTTGCTACGGATCCAGCTTCTAGTTCCCAAGTGCTTATGCTATCTGTCACAAAGCCATCGACAGATATTTTGGTGTCAACGCATAATAAATATTACGATATCCATGCCACTGATCAACCTACTACCTCGACCATGAATCTGTCTACAGAATCGGTACCGCCTACTGCAATTCCTGAATTGATAATCAAGACACCGAAGGGAGTCGTTCATAAATCGACATATAATCCTCGAGCAAGAGCTGCTCAAAATTATAATATATTTGAATATTTGGCTCAATCCCCTTTAGCTATGTTAGCTATTGAGGTATTACAAAATTGTCCCTCCTAGAAACAGGCTTTGTTGTCGGCTATTGGTGGAATTGATCCGATTGATTCTAATCTCGTAGTCTTTAATCATACGGGTTATGTGCCGCAATTACCAGCATAATTGGCATTCTCCATACAAGTAAATGTTCTCAATCACCTTGTTCATCGTACTATTATTGATGAGGGAGCATCTACGTGCATTAGGTCTCTAAATTGTTGGAAATCACTTGGCTTGTTGCACCTATTTCAATCATCAACGACGTTGAAGGCTTTCGACAAATTTACATATAAGCCTTGCGGTATTATCAATAAAATTCATGTAGAACTAGGGGGAAAAATAGTGAATGTTGATGTCGAGGTCATTGACGAACCCCTTGACTGCAATATTCTACTTGGAAGGCCATGGGTATATGCTATGACTGTAATTTTTTCTACATATTTTAGAATGATCGCCTTTCCATATAAAGGTTCCATCACAGTTATCAATCAGCTATCCTGCTTTGCCTCCGCTTCGTAGGTGACTAGAAGTGTTCTGTTCATTCATGAACCCCAACTCGCACTTCAGAAAATTGGTGTAGGAATCTTAAAGGATTCCACTCTCATGGAAACCTTTGCATTACCGCCGCCTGCGACGTTGGCAGAAATTTCAAGTATAGAGACCTGCTACATGATATCTTCCACTCCATATGGATTAAGGAAGACTATGGGTGATTCTGAAATCATTACATTGGATGAGTTTCTGCCACCCAACCCTATTAAGATGGCATAGAAATCAATCTATCTAGCTTGGGTGGCAAATCCGAAATCAGCGTCACTGGTTTTTTGGGTTGATCGTTCCTTAGATTTTGGTACTCCATCAGATCCTTTTTCCTCAACTTTCTTGACAGGTGAGAATATTTTGGAAACCATGATTTCAGAAAGAGAATCATGGGAGGATTATCATCATCATTCCCATATTCCTGATTATGAAGAAAATAATCTTAGTGAACTATATCACCCATCAATCAAAAATTTCTTTTCGAATTCTTTACCTATTAATGTAATCGATTCCCAACGAAACTTGTCAAATATTGAAGAAACAATTTCTATTGATATTTTGACCAAACCTAGCATTGTAGAAAATATTCATGTCGACATATCTTGTTCTCCATCAGAACTTGAAACATATCGCTCTCTCTTTCGTGAATTCCGTGATGTATTTTGTTGATCTTACAAGGAAATGACAGGCATAGATACTAGCATCATTGAACACACTATTAATATGTACCCTGATGTCAAGCTAGTACATCAACGCCTTCGTCTTGTTCATCCAAAGAAAGACGCTGCCATTAAAGCAAAATTTGAAAATATTTTGCGTGCTAGTTTCATTTACCCTATTCCACTAACTGAGTGGGTTTCCAACATCGTTCATGTCATGAAAAAACAAGGAACCATCAGAGTGTGCATCGATTATCGGGATGTCAATATTTCTTGTAAAAAAGACAACTATCCTACTCCCTTTATCGACCATATTATTGATGATTGTGCTGGATGAAAAATATTTTCGTTCATGGATGGATTTTCCAGCTACAATCAAATCAATATCCGCCTAGACGATCAATATAAGATAACATTCATCTGTCCCTAGGGCACATTCGCTTGTTGGAAACTACTGTTTGGTTTAAAGAATGTTGGGGCAACTTTTTAGAGAGAAATGCATTATGCTTTCAATGACATCAAGCACATTTTTCAACCTTATCTAGACGATTTACCCACGCATTCACAAAATCGGACTGATCACCGATGCATTTTAGAGCCATATTTTTATGTTGCCGACACTAAAAAATATGCCTCAATCCACATAAATGTGTGTTTTGTGTTGGTTCTGGTCTTTTTCTTGGATTTTTCATCTCAAAATAAGGAATTCGAATCGACCCATTGAAGGTCCAGGCCATTCTTGATTTGCCTGCGCCATAAAATTTACTTCAGATATAGAAACTTTAAGGAAAGGCTAACTTCCTAAGAAGGTTCATACCCAGCTATGTTGAAATGGCTAAAGGATTTAATCGACTCTTGAAAAGGGGGATTCCCTTCCATTAGGACCAAGTTGCACAAGCTTCTTTTGATGATGTTAAGGATACTCTTGTCCGGCCGTCATTAATGTATCCCCCCAATTATCAGAGTGATTATTTCTTATATATCTCCACAGATGATATGACCATTGCTATGGTATTGGTCCAAGTAGAAAATGGGATAGAACATCCGATCTATTATTTGAGTCGTAATATCAATGATACAGAGTGAAGTATTCATACTTAGAAAAGCTTGCCTTGGCAGCTGTTCAAGCTATCCAAAGATTTCGCCACTATATCCTATTCCAGAAGACCATTGTCATTTCATATTGCAACCCCATAACTTAATATATCTTATCACGTCAATTGCTGGGGGGAAAGTATTCGAAATGGATTGTCATTTTGTAGGAATTTGATTTGGAATTCATCAAATCCAAGACAAAGAAGTCTGTAGTTTTGGATAAGCTTCTTTGTGACCTTCCCTATGATAGTACTGCTACTACATCAGAACCATATATTCTTGAAGAGTCTCTGTTTCTGATAGGATCATCTGATCCTTGGTATGAGGATTTTATCATTTATCTCCAGACCCAGACTTTTCGGCCTGATACTCTCACTCTGACCAGTGACGTATTCGATACCAAGCCAAAGATTATCTTATCGTCAGCGATACACTTTATCATCGTGGTATCGATACAATATCAAGAAGGTGCCTCACTCATGAGGAGGCCAAAAAGGTTTTAAATGATTATCATGCTAGGGCTTGTGGTGGACACTTGTCTGGATATGCTACTGAGTAGAAGATACTCCGCGTTAGTTACTTTTGGCCTACCATATTTTGTGACTGTATCCTCACAGTTAGAAGTTGTCATGCGTGCCAGATATTTGATCGTAAAATCCGCAAACCTCCAGCTCCAATGCATTATGTTGTCTCTGTGGGACCATTTTCGAAATGGGGTATTGACTTCATGACTTGTAACCCTCGTTCGTCTGGGGGGCATGGTTATATTATTGTCGCAGTAGACTACTTTACCAAATTGGCTTAAGCGATGCCAACATTCAACAACACAGGACAAAAAATTGCATTTTTTTCCTTAATCATGTTATTGCATGATTTGGGGTCCCACAAGCTATAGTTACAGATTATGGGAAGAATTTTCACAACCACATGATGAATTAATTGACTGCCAAGTTAGGATTGTCACGTGATAATTCTACTCCTTATTATCCACAATCAAATGGACAAGTTGAGGCTATCAACAAGATTATTAAATATATGTTTCAACGAATGATAGGAGTTCTCAAAAGAAACCGTAATTTGATCCTATACTCGGACTTGTGGGCATACCAAACCTTGGTGAGAAATACAACCGGATTTAATCCCTTTCAATTGATGAATGGTCTGGAAGCTATCTTACCAATCCTATGTGAAATATTGTCGTTGAAACTTGAAATTGACTTGTTACTTGACACCTCTGAAGAAGAAGAGCGTCTTTTTAACCTCATCCATCTTTATGAAACGTGTCGTGAAGCCCAATTTTCCAATGAAGTGCATAACATAAGTATAAAGGCGCAATACGACAAAAATGTCTAGCCTCGCATTTTCTCAGAGGGCGACTTGGTCCTTCTTTATGATCAAGAAGCTGATGTAATAGGTACAAGAAAATTTGAGCCATTATGGCATGGCCCCTATATTGTTAAAATATTTCTTGCTAAAGGTGCCTACGAGTTGGTGAATTACGATGGAATTCTATTGGCGCAGACTTGAAATGGGTTGTATTTGAAACGTTACTATGCTTAATCATGAGCATAGTAATTTTTTGTATTATATTGTATATATATGTTGTTGATTTGAATTCAATGTATTAGTTTGTTTTTTAGGGTTTTCTTGACGTTAGTAATCCTCTTTAAATTTCATCGTAGATGTCTTAATCTTTGGATCCATTTGTTGTATATGCTGATGGTGCTAGTTGTAGTACACATAATCTATCCTCTGCAGCGTGGGCCATTTTCGCTCCGAACAAAAAGTTAGTGAGTTTTCAAGTGATTTGTATCGGTAGATCGACAAAAAATAACGCTGAGTATAGCACGTTGATCTAACTTCTCTTTGATGCCATTTCATTTGGTATTAACCACATATTTATAAGGTTAGACTCATAACTTGTGGTATTACAAATTACTAGTGTTTATACTATTAGAAATCCAACATTGCATCATTTGTTCCTAAGAGTTAAACTTTTGGAAATACACTTTGATTTTATTCAATATCAACACATTTCCAAAAACTTGAACACATTGACTGATTCTTTGGCTATTCATGTTTTAGACAGACATTTTCAACACATGTAAAGATACATTCACATAAATGAATAGGATTACACAATAAACATAGAAGAACACTGAAATAAAATAGATAGATAGTTATAGGTTTTTACAAAAATTTGTGCCCAAGACACATTGGTCATCTAACCTCAAAATGTATGCGACATGACAAAATTAAACTAGTTATGCTCATGGTAAGATGCTATATATCTAGCTATCCTACACAGTAACCGCATCTAGCGGTTAGGAACACCTATAGTGTGGTGTTGCAGTCGCATGGGTAACTCTTCGATCCGGCAATCCGGAATCCCAAAGTTAAACCCCTCTATGTGTTGTCGAAGCTCAGGCAGAGTCTCGGCCATGTCTAAATCCTGAAGTAATAATCTCTTGACAACCCTCTCTGCTGGCTCATCTACTCCACGCTTTGGTTCCTCCACCTATTGAACTCTACCAACATTTGCATTAAATTAAAACTTTAGGTTAGTCTTGGGAATACATAAAAATACAAAAACATCTTATAAACCTTAGAAAAATAAAAAAACATGGTAAAAAAATTCTTACCTATTGCACCCCACTGAGCGCCTTCTAGTAAAGCTAAGTCTGGATCTCCTTAGGAATCGACACCTACGTATGCATACTCATCGATGGAGATAACCTGTCGCCTGAACCAAGTGAAGAATGTAGTCGAGAACATAATGGACGATTGGCCTGCATGCCTAGCCATTAGTTCTACCATATCTTCATCCTCAGATGTCTAGGGTTAAACACACCCAGTGTCACATGTTGAGGCTGGATCAGTGGAATCTACTCTAAGGAAAATGAAATGAGGATCGAACCATAACTGAAGTTTTTCTTCCTTCCTCCCTTTGCCTTTTTCAGTTGTTATTTTATCTAAGAAAGTACAACTTTAGACCAGTTGAATATTGTTGGCTCCATGCACTCTAGTGCATACTGCATATATGATATATTCGCTACATGTAGTGTAATGGTGCCGACAAGTTTTTTGATCATGAAAAGAATGGTTCTCAAAGGAAAATCCCGAACTTCACGGATATTTATTTTCCCATCCTTGCTTGGTTCTGCCCTTGGATAGCAACATTTCAATACATAATCTCTCATTGTCTCTCCTCCAAGAGTAGACCCTGAGAGGGAAATAGGCAAGCCTCTCCTCGACAAGCCTGTAAGAAAATATACATCCTCCACTGTAATAGGAACCACTTTGTTCATAATGTGAAATGCCTCGATAGTTGGATCCCATGCTCGAACTAAGAACTCCAAGAGTTCTATTTTTTGCCTCATCCCTGACAAGCGGAAGTACTTTAATAACCCACAACCTCTTAGGGCTCTTACTATACCCAGATCATTTAGGGAAACCATATTTTGTTCTTCATTCTCTCTTTCTCTCCAAGTAATCGTCATTCTAGTTTAATGAAATCCTGAAACATAACCATAAGACTCATTAGACTCCTTTTAATGAAAAAAATTAGGAAAATTTTAGGTACAATGAAAGAATAAAAAATGTGAATTGCATCCAACGCAGTCTTGAACAAGTGACAGTGTGTTGCATATGCACCTAGGCTTCAATTTAGGTGCTCCATAGCACACTTTTTGATGCTCAAGGGTGCATTACCCTCTTTGGAAAAATAATTTACCCTAAGGGGCCCAAATCCCTAAAAATTTGAAATGAAAGGAAATGAATTGACTATTGAAAGGAAGAGAGGGTTTATGGCACCAACCTAGATCAAACGATGATGAAAACCATCCACAAAATCGATCCCAATCAACGGTTGAAGTTCAGGGGAAAAACCAGGTTCAGAGCTCCAAAATGCAAATGGTAAAAATGAATAGTAAAACTCTTTTTATTAGTCATTTAATTATTTGAAAATCATATTTATTGTTGTGACTATGGTTTTATTCTATTTTTATCATGAAACAGGCATTTTTAATCCATTTGATGTTGTTCTAAATAGGTTTTGCAACTTATGAGTAGATTAGTTGTGTAGATTTATTTCAAGAATGATTTGACCGCAAAGCATACTTTTATCCTTATTTTTAGAGCTTTGTTAAAAATGAAAAAGGACTTGAAGTGCACTTTTATCTCTTTTCTGAGCTTCGATAACAACGAAAAATGAACCCCTGGAGTCTTCTTTTAGCTCTTTTCAAACTGCAATAATGTGAAAATATTGCCAAGCACTTGTCTTTTTGAGCTTGTAAAAGTAAATGAATTGATATCTACTCAGTATAAGTTTAACCCTTTTCCGGAATGAGATAGATTATTTATGAAAAAGGAATGCCTTAGTTGAACATGGCTAAGAGGTTATCTTAGATAATATTTTACGCTTTTTCAGATCTGAGCAACAACTTTATGAAAAGTACTTATGGAGTTTTCTTTCGTCCTCTTTTTCAAACTCTCTAAATATGAAAAAGGACCGGGTTGTCATCATCATTAGGCTCGTTAAAACATAAAATAGTGATGATCATGGCAATAATTGAGTTTCATTCATCGCTAGACTCGTTAAATTATTACATAGAGATAAATTATTTTCCCTAAGGGTTGAATTATAGATCAAGCATATGTTATCCTTCTCAATCTTGTTAAAAAATAAAGAGGTACTGGTCGAAAAATGGCCAGGGAAAATTTGGGAAAGTGAACATAAATTTTTACAATAGCAGGTCACTCTTGAGCATGACACTTCACTCCATCACTGTGCCTATTTGGGTTGGGTAATATTCTTGACGGTTCATTAATACCTATGGTTCATCATACCTTCACTTCGGTTTGGGGTCAATGCTACCAACTCATCTCAGTGTCACCGATATGTTCAAGAGAAGACATCTAGTGAATACTCATCCTTCTGCAATACTCATAAACCGTCATTCTCATGACAGTAATCCTTGAACATTGCTATATCAAGTCATACTTTGTCTCCAAAATTAGTAACTCTCGTTTCGCAATAAAGTGACTTCCTGTCGATGTCAAATCATCATCCAGGAAGTTCACTTAGAAACATCATATTTTAGTACCATGAGGCTTGTTACACCATCGACAAGATCCTCACTTCCAGACTTTTGATCGAAAGATTTTGTTTGTCGTGCGACATAAAATCATCTATTCATGCCTTACGAAATGTATTATAGTACCTTGAGGGCCATTGACATTAATGGTGGTTCTCTCACATTTGTTAACTGCTCATATCATTAGTTGGTAATCAAACGATGTCTTACCATGTTCGACTACAAATCATATATTCGCATGGGTAGACTTGTACCCGAACGATCGAGTGAATGGGATAAGAAGACCCTAGATCTAGTTTCAGCCATCCGGGCTGAGATTTTAGGATTTTTGTACACATCATCTATACGGTGACCTTACATACAAATCGTCATCCGAACATGGGCCTATATTTGTAGGCATGTTTGTATTAGGCACCATTCCAATGTAGATGACTTTCTACATTATGTACATGTTATTAGATAGTTTGTGTGCTTAGAATTGGAATGCCTTCCCTTAGAAATTCATGATCAAGATGATATATCATGATGTAATGTATTGTAAGATTGATGCAGGTTGCCTCTCCGCTTCAGCTCCAGCCCATCATAGTGTAAAGCATCTCATTCAAAAAATATTGTTATTATTATTCTGACTTCATGCTTTAGGGGGGAATCTGTTATAGGTAAATTTTTGCACCATTCCCAATGACTTGGTTAAACTGGACATCATCCCTACAACCAATGAATAGGGTCTATCATCCCCTATCATTTCAGTTGCTACATGCCCTAATACAAAGAACAAGAACAAATCATCCATGAATTCCATTACAAGGTTTCCAAGATTTGAATTACATGTTATATCACCTATGATATAACCAACACAGTCTCTCAAGGGACTAATTTCTTTGCATATGCAGTTACCCCCATTCAAGGGTGCTCTACAAAGCACTTCTCAACACTTGAGGGTGCGTTGGTCAATTGGGAGCGAAATTCTCATTTTTCCGGAATCTCCACATGGCCAGTGCCTTCTAGAAGAGTGCATATGTGTCAAAATTCGAATCCATGTGTCCATTCAACACCTCTGAGCTTGGGAACATGTCTTGCCTATCATTAGAAAGTCATTGATTGTGAAACTACCTTCAACTCATCTATGAATTGAGCACAAATCCTAGTGCTTGGGAAGGAAGAAATTTGGTAGAGAAATGTTGTTGGATTCTCAATTGAGTGTTTGATTTAAGTGATATGATGTTGGAGTTGGTTAAATCAAATCAATCACTGGTTGTAACCTCCCCCTTCTATCCATTAATAAATATTGATGCTTACTTTCCCACATATGTATCTGTATAAGCTTCTATCTTTCATATTATGGATTCTTAGCTGATGTATATGCTTAATGTTTCATTGATTTAACTGATTAAAATAAATAGCCATCTGTATATTGCAATATCTTTGCTATTTAGTGTTTATACTTGCAGGAACTAGTCTGGCGATCAAATTTGGATTGGAAGCTAACAGAAGGAGAATAGGAAGCACTTGGACTCCAAATACGTTTCTCCATCATTCTGTGTGTCAATTTACTCTTAGGAAAAGTATCTACAAAGTCCTTTATCTATTCTTCTAAATGCATAGCACCAAATTTAGGGAATGTGTTTTATCCATAATCCATAATTTCGCATAACAAAGGTAGATATTCCTGGACCCATGGAGCCACGGTTATCATGGTGGACAGAGTTGATGCCTCATCATCGAGGTGGTCAACATATGCACTTCCCACCTACATTTTTTGTATGGCTATAAAAGCAGCTGATCATGGTAGATGATGGGCCTATGCAGGGAAAAAATTCATAGGAGATCTAGATATCCCACTTCCACCAAGGACACATTGGAATGACTCAGGTAAAGAACTATTTTTTAATTTTTTTCCAATTTTTTAAAACTTTTTGGTTATGTGAAATGAGATTAAAACTTATGATATTTTGCAGATATTGGACCAGAGATACCTCCAGGGGGTTGTCCAATAGACATGACGGTAGCACGTCAGCTGGAGGATGCCACATACATCAAGGGTGTTGATCCTATGGTAGAGTTGGAGTGAAACTTGGATGCCTTGACTAGAGTCATTCCAGAATATGCGACTATTGATGACGTACCACTCCGGTACCAGAGGCACACCATGGGAGTGTCAGCTAGACTATGCCGACTGTTGGGCTGAGTTGTTAGAGATGTCATATCTTATCATGAGCACCATGTCGGTGGATATACATCTACTTGGTCTTCATTTTTGCATTTAAGTAGGCTTGAGGAGCCATGTGTCTCACAACACATATTTTTATTTTGATGTAATAAAAATTTTGCAAACTCTCTCTCTCTCTCTCTCTCTCTCTCTCTCTCTCTATATATATATATATATATATATATATATATATATATATATATATATACACACACACACACACATGTTTAACATGATGTATCTTAATTTCCCTATTATATCATGGTTTTTATTTTTACATGTGTCACAAATTCATATCTAAAACATGATTTTCCAATGTGTATGTCAATGTATTTAGATGTCTTGGAATGTGTTGATAAGTTATGTAAACAAAATATCTCTCCAAGAGATGAACACACAAATACATTATTAAAAATTGTGGATTTCTGATGGAATAATGCCTGTTTAATTGTAATACAACGAGTTGTCAATAAAGTTTAACAATTAATTCCCAAATACCAAGAGTAAGAGCTTCTGATAAAAATTCGATGATTGCACTATATTTAGCTATGTTGTTAGTTGTGCATCCTAAACATATACCTTGTAAACTCACTAACTCGTTATTGGGAGAAAATAGTTCCCATGCAACAAAAGATAGATTCTATGTTGTACGAAAAGCGCCATTAGTGAAATCGACATAAGGAAGAGGGTTCGTCGACATCTTCAAACCAAGTGGAACACACGGTAAACAAGGGAGAACATGTTTGAAAACAGGCAAACAATCACGCCAAAAACAAATTGCAGAATAATGAAACACACACTAATGTACAAAGTATCCATGCAAAATCAAGCATAATACTTCTCAAGTAGAGCTCAATGCGGGGCTTAGACAACTGATTATCATCATGAGGAATAAAAAAATGGCCACAATTTTACTTTTGGAATTATATGTAGGCCTTGTCTCAGCCCATTTTGTGAAACAAACTACAACATACCTGTACCGATGCCCCCTGGCTAAGGGAGGGATACAAAGCATGAAAACAGTGCCCCATTGTACAAATGGATGACCATAAAAAAATAGGTATAAGGGATTGGGTGGGGATCCGATGTGAATATTCACAATGACATCGGGCTTCACAAGGAAATTGATAAGCATGGTTACCGAGATATTTCCCATATTTCCTTCAGACAACACGTTGTGTATTTGAATGGGATTCTGAAGGGAAGCATTCATTGTAGGGGAACCTAAAGAATATAGACAGGTAGAAATCGTTCCAAGGCTAGGAAGAAAAGAGGAACGATGATGGATATCATTCCATGGATTTTCTTCAAGAGACATGAATTCAGTGATGCTTTCATCGGTCAAGAAAGTGTCGTTTAAAATATCATAAAAATCCAAAGAACTAAGCCAGGAGGATTGTGAATAAAAGTCTAGGACCATACTCAATTGATCATTGGGTTCGGATGCAGTCTTGGAAGCCAAAGGAATAGCTTTATAAGATTTTTCTATGGGGCTGAGTAGAATGGAATTGCCAAAACATTCAATCTGATCAGGGCTAGGTACGATCCAAAGGTCATGATGAGACATGATCATATTAACTGAGGTGACATTAGTGGGGGGAGGAAGGGAAAAATTTTCCATTAAGGAAGAGTCTTTAAAAAGACCCACTCCAACGCTCTCATAAGGTATAGTGGATTTCCCAACGTAAGGTACATTAACAGCTGAAGATTCGGGGGCAAAGAAGTCTAGTTGGTCTAATGTGACAATATTCTATTTATGGGGGAATTGAAGTATGCGAAATAGGGTAGAAACCACACAAACCATTGCGTGATTCAAGCTGTGTCCAAGTATAAGGTTATAATTGATATTTGCATCAACAAATTCTACCTCCATATTGATATTTTACTTTCTAACTGGATAGATATGGCATTGAGAATACCATAAGGACGGAAAAATTTGTCATCCAAAGCTTCTAAGGTATTTGGGGACTGGTTGAGAGGAGGAGAGCCAAGGGATTTCCAACATGAGATGGACATGATGCATGTGGAGTCTACTTCATTGAAAACCATCCTATGAATTTTCTTTCCCATAATGACAACTCGTATGAGAAAATTAAGTTGAGGTGGTTAGTGAGGAACATGGTTTTCAAGATCAAAAGTGATCAAGCTAGAATCCATGGGATCAATTTCTCTAATGGAAGATAACAAAGCCTCCATTTGTCATGGACACGTTTGAAGGACTTCTAAGGCTACATCACCGAGGGTGCTTGAGCCAAAGCTTTTGCAATATTGTAGTGTTGGGAAGCTCGCTCATTCGAATTATAAGACGATTTTCAAAGAACACCTTTGGGGGGTGTTTAGATTATGGAATCAGTGCTAGGTTTATCAATACATAGAGGATCAAAATTAGGTGGGGTGGAGGAAGAGGGTATTTCGGTGACATATATCTCTGCCATAGGTTTTTAAAGTGTAGGATAATCTTTCGATTTGGTGGCTACGTTAATAGGTTTTGTACCACTCATGAATAATTGGGAGTTTTTGGAGGTTTGACCTTGAGATAGATCTACCAATTGCATCTACTCAGTTGGGAAAGGTTCCTCCAACACAGTTGGCATCCCTGGGGTGCCTAAAGATGACTTACTTCGGTACGATGGGGGAAATCCTTAGTGTAATGATCTTCATCACAAATAAAGCAAGGATTTTTAGGCTTTCTACTTTATGAATCGTCAGCAGACGACTTCAGGGAATCCTATTTGGGGGTATCTTGCTTAGATTTTCCTTTACCCTTCTTTTTACCTTTTGAGGATTTATCTGTTGCGGTAGACTGGGCATCATTTACCTATGAGGTTTAACCATGATTCTTTTGGTTTTTTGCAACATCAGGGGTTGTAGTAGCTGAAGTAGATTTGTATTTCGAAGATTTGGTACCACCATACTACTGAGTCACAGATCCAATAACACCATCAGTGGGTGTTGAATCTGCAGGTATGGAAGACGCAGGACCAGTTGAAGGCCATGGGACACTGGGTGGCAATTCATACAACGTGAAATATTGTGAATAAAATAAATCCAAACAATGGGCATGGGTGATGGCTTGTTCTTCAGTCACATATCCACCCATGGCTATGTATTTAGCGATAGGAGGGATGAATGATTTGGTAAACCATACAGTCAAAAGTTGATTCAAGATGTTAAATTTGATGAGAAGACATCTATGTATCCATTTATGGATATGGTCGGAGATATGAGTGGAAGTTTTCTGCTACAAAGATGTTAAGAGATGGGTTCTAGTCTCATATCATATAGGAAATTGAAAATGATTGAGGAAAGCCATGGCCAAAGAATTTAAATCTTGGAAAGTACCTCAAGGGAGCTCAATGTACCATTTAGCAATATCACTCATAAAAGTGTGTTGGAAAAGACGTAATCAGATTGAATCATTGATCCAAGAGTTAGAGGAACACAAAAGGTGGTAAGTAATAACATGTGCTTGAGGGTATAATATTGGGTCATTTGTGAGTCATGACATGTCTAACAATTCCAACGTTTCCAAAAATGGTAGTTGAGGATTATATGAGGTATAGGGTATATGGTATGCACCAAATTGGGTATTCCAACCTTGTTGAAATTGGTTTTTCCCCCACTGGGGTGGGTTTTGACCTAAGGAGGTTGATGAGGACCAAATTTCCCATACTGCTACTGGTAAGGCCCTTGTTGTGGCTATCACTACTGATAAGGTCCTTGCTGAAAATGTTTCTACTATGGTTAAGGTCCTTGCTGTTGCGGGTAAGGTCCTTGTTGGGGTTGTTGGTAAGGTCCCTACTGCAACTAAGGGTAAGGTCCCTGTTGTAGTTGTTGATACGGTCCCTGTTGTAATTGTTGGTAAGGCATTTGTTGGGATAACTGGTAAGGGTTACCAAGTCTGAGAGGATACATTCCAGATTTCCCCAACGAAGGATTGGGACCATATTGCATTTGGGGACCTGCCTACGGATTGGTAGGAACACCCGATAGTGATATTTGAGGTTGTTTAACATATGGATGTCGAAAATATTGTTGTTTAACATATAGATGTTGAATATAAGTTGAGTCGAGGAGACTTGAGGATCTTGGAAAGGTGTACCCATGACAGAACTTGACACAGATGAAAATAACATTCCACCTACGTTAGAGATAACAATAATGGGTTGGCCTGCTCCTGATATGGGTCCATAGTTTGCATAGCTCCCACTAGAAACAAGAGGTATGTATGGTTTTCCACCAGGCGGTGGAATAGATGAACTCATAGGTTGACCACTCAGAGGGGAAATCGTGGTTACCATCGCTATAGATGGCCCAAGAGGAGTCTCCATTTGACCTATCGTCATTGTGGGTTGGGAAGTAGGTATGGACATACTTGAAACAAATGGGCTAGTGGTAGGAGTGGCACCATATGACCAAACATGATTAAGATAAAGTGAAGTCACACCAGAAGTGCCTGAAACAAGATCACTAAGAGAAGTGTAACTCAGTGGGACTAAGGATGCACTATGACCACAAGGTGTAGTTGACACACTTCCAATATCATAGGAAAAATAAGGAAAGTTTTCGGGAAGGAAGAATGTGTCAGGATCAATTTTTGGAGTATGAGTTACATATGTATCCAAAGTAGTACTCTGGGGTTTGTTTTCAGATGGAGGATCATTACCATTTGTCGCCATGTGTGGTGAAAACAATTCTCGAAACAAAATATGAGACGCACCAGGAGAAGAGAACAAAGGAACATTTGAATATCAAAAGGACTATACTGGTGCGGAGGTGATAAACATACAGGGTTGTATTCTAGATCAAAGAGTGGATTCAGAGGAAAAATTAAGAACTCTTAAGTAGGCTCAGGACTATCCGGAGGAGAGTCTTTGGATGAAGTGACCGACTCTTAAGGAGGTGGTCGGGAAGCAAGGGGTTGGATACTTAGGATATGAAGTTCAACACCTTGGTTCTCAAGAGGTTTAGACACAACATCTGGAATCTCATTTTTGATTCTTTGAGGTGACCCTTTAGATTCCAAACGTGAAGGCGATAGGGGAGGTGAAATTTACGCGTGGCGCGATGAGGACTTGGTGGCTTCGCAACGATGGATTTTTCAAAAAATCAGTTGAGTGCTAGTGAATTCTTTGGGATTAACTCCAATTTACAATTAATCAATAATTTTGAGGAAAAAAGGAGTTGTGCATGGGCAAGATGTTATTCCGTGGGCAATCAATTTTAGAAAATAAAAACAAATAAATTAGAAAGGGGTAAGCTAGGCATAAACGATTACCAAGAAAACGTGATCTGCGATATACACCTTGGCGAACCAAGGACTTAACGTACTATAAACAATCGCCCTGAAGGTTGAGTGCAGTGTATCATGGTTTACAAGTTGACTGATTCGGTTACCTAGGGATGGATAGAAACCTGGGGGGGAATCCAAAAATATACGCGATGGTTCATGGGAGTGCAGTCTGTAGTAGTGATATCTAATGTGCAACCATTCTATGAGAGCGTTTTGATATACTTTCATATGTGGAGTGCCTCCGATATATGAGAAAGTACTGGAGAACGATCCTATACACTTCCGTACGTGGAACAGGATCTCACCCTGGGATACAACGTTGGAAAACAATGATAGCTCCTAAGTTTTACGACGCCAGAACACATCTCTAGCCTAGACCTCTAAAATTTTGTGTTAAGCTTCAAATGTTCCTTAGGTTAATCGAGGTAAATTTTACGTTGATCTTGATTTATGTTTTGGTTTTAAAGCTCAAATATCGATGTCACCTGAACAACTATGATGCAAATAATATGATAAAAAGGCTATTTTCATTTTGATGAAAGCTATCTAGTGTAAGGAAGGAATTCAAACATTGATGTGACAAACAATAACTTCCAAAATGTAGAAATTTTACAAACATATGTATATCAATGGATTTAATCAAATCAAGAAATGTACTAAAGCTATATACTGAATCCTTCTACAAATCAATTGCAGAAAATAAACATGATTGACAATCACAACAAGTGTAGAAAGAAACAAATAAAACCACAACGCATATATTTTCTCGGGGAAAGCTTGTATATTCACCATGGAATCATGAAACAATTACAATGCACTCTTCTCAGAAGAGTCTCCTGCACTCTCACAACTGTCTCAGACTGATCTGAAAAAAATCGGGCCTACACTTAGCCAATTCTCAGATTTTCTTTAGCCTGCCTTTCTCATGCAATCCTTATGGAATGCAATTCCTATTCCTTAGGAATTTCAGCCTTCCTTAACTACACAAGTATAATGGGAAATCATGTGGTGTTTTAATTGCATCTGGGCAGTTTTCTAAAAATACAACTGATAGTAAACTGCCCTTTGACCTTTGTCTCAACTCAGTCTCCACTGGAACTGACATGCATGAAGCTATTAATAGTAAATCATCAGTTACATGAAATATCACTACATTTGAATTAAATCTGATTTAATTCACTTGACCTCTCACTAGTGCAACAATTAGTTACAACTAGTTCAACTGAATTTAACTCACATAACTAAGTTAACTGATTTCTCATGCATTAAACTAATGCACTAACTGCAACTTGAACTCTAAAACACATATAATCACTCTGCATGCCTCACCAACCACCCTCAACTCCAAATTCATGAGCTAACTGAGTCTATCACACTCAGTTAACTATTACAAGTGTTTATGAAATAAGATTACAATTTATTGTCCAATTTAATTAAGGGATAATTAAATTAGACACATTTCCAATTTATTAATTAAATTGGCTTGCACACTAATGTATCGCTAGGACCCATCACTACATTACCTGTGGTTCTACACCAGTGCGTGTGCTATCATGTTGTTTCTAGATGCCAATTTCACTATTTCTTGTTGCAAATTTCAACACTCTGACTCAACAAGAAAGGAATCAATCTGTCCTGATCCAGTACCTTGGAATGTTCTTGCATGCGCACATGCAAATGTTGCATGCAACATGCAAATCTTGTGTTTTTAGCACATGCAACTCTTGCATGAAACACTTCTCTAGTGTTGTTTGCACATGCAAATCTTACATGCAACACTTCTGAAATTGAATAACATCCAAACAACTGAATCAATATAATGCTTCTATCATCAGAGTCTTCTGACTGCTGTTAGCTACTGCACATGTCTGTTGGACTCTCTGTGTTGTTGACATCTGCATCCATGCACTTTACACTACTTCCAACTCTGATCTGCGCTCCAATATCTGACACTTGTTACTTTGATTTTTGTCTTCCTGACATCTGACTGCATCAATCTAATTGATCCTACTATTATTGTACTGTGGGCTCCTCATAGCCAGGTTCGCATTAGGGGAATTTTGAGTTCTAAAATGGGCCTCCTAAGAAAAATGTACAACCAAAATAAAATTTATGAAAACCAATATGTTTCAAGATGACGATGTCAACCATGGGGGATGATTCACCATTTTTGGAGTAAAGAAATAAAAATATTAAAAAATAATAAAATAATAAAACTACTTTTTCAACTCGTATTTTCAACTTATATCCCTAAGGTTTTACTCAAATTTCGAGCGGGAGTACTCATTGGATGCAAAATTTAATTCCCCATCCAAGGAGTACCCATGTTGCATACTTTTGATGGACCCTACTACACGAAAAATGAGAAATACATGAAAAAACGTGACTGCAATCACGTTTTTCATGTATTTCTTATTTTTCGTGTAGCATAGTCCATCAAAAGTATGCAAAATGGGTACTCCTTGGATGTAATGTTCCCAATTTTAGCCTCAAGCTAAAATGGAACATTATAGTTGCATATTTTCATTTTTTTTGAATAAAAGTGGGTAAAGTGACCCATTCAAGTAATAAACAGGAATAAAATCCCTTACAATGTGAAAAGGGATCATCATGGAGCTGGATTTCACCCCCTCATGTGTGAAAGAGGTTAAATTGCAAATGGACAAGGCCTAATTGACCAAGTCAAACTGCGTTGGCATGAGTTGGAAAGCATTAGGTGGGACAACGCAGTTTTAGTGGAGGAATATTCCATGGGGAGGGAAACTTCTAGAGGAAGGAAGATGGAGACTTCATTGTGTTTAAAAGAGGAACAAGGAGCCCATTGAGATTATCTTGGATCATTCGATTATTTGTATATTCAGATAAATTGCTGCCTCTTGCTGTTCAGCAGAGCTGCAGTGCCTTCGGGCACGAGGGAGTCCTGTTTAGGAATTCCTCTCCTTCTTGAGTAGCTCATGAAGTATTGCACTCATCCTCCATATTCTGGCATTCAGGCCATAGCATCATCCATCTTCATCAGCGTAGTGTCTGCAGTAGATATTGTGCAGTGTTGCTGGGAGGTTTCCTACAACACCATTTCGAGCTGATCTTTCAGAGGAGGGAGGTTCTCTACTTCCGGGAGGTTAGTGAGGATGGTTCCCAAGCTTATTCCACCATCATTGGCAAGATGCCAACCACTTCCATCAGTTATAGAGCAGGCCCTCTCATAGACTACGTTCTAGTTGGAGCACATTTGCAATGAGGGTTTTGCAGACATTTCAGAGGGTGAGATATTTGGTGTAGGGATCAACCTTGCACTTCAAATTTCCAAAGGAGAAGGGCTCTTCATCAGCTTTATCCATTCAGCATTCTCCATTCCATTCCATGTATTGAGTTGCTGCAGCTACCCAACAACTTCGACATTTTGACAGTTTTGCATATTCAGCCAATCCTTCTAGGATTGACTTGAGGTAGTGATTGGGAGCTTAGATATTCTCTCCCAATGATGTATGAGCCATGTATATGTAGATCCATGTTGTTTTTCACTTAGTAAAACAGTCTCCCTTCTATGACTGCGCAGTCCCTATTCATGGGCATTCTGCTATGATGCAGCATTGTGTATTTTGGCATATGTTTTCATGGAAGGATTCTTGCCTTATTCCTTTGATGTTCATTGTATCATTTTACTGATGTTCTTTCATAATAAAATGAATCAAGGGTTTCATAAATTTTTGCATAATGTTTATTCACTTCTATTTCCAGTTTATGTCTTTATATTGCTGTAGCTGCATTTTTGGGTTATCTTGAGAGATTCCCAATCTTGTTGTGTTTCCCTCTTGGGGATATTGTCCCTTGAAAACACTCTATAGACAGAGTCTGATAGTGGGCCAGGAAGCCTATGGAGCTCATCCTTCTTTATAAAGGTGACAAATCCAGTAAATGCCCCTTCAATCCATCTCTGGAATAGATTTGCTTGTCGATTGACAATGTTTCTGAAAAAGGAACATTACAGTGGTATCAGAGCATAATCTTGGCTTAGCCTGTGGATCTTCGCCAAGATTCCATCTAAGAAGATGAGGAAGACTCCACTTTGTGGAGAAGAAGAAAGAAAAAGGAGATGAGCTAGCCAAGCTTCTCCCTAAATCCATCTAGGGCTTTCATGGGAGCCAAAGCAAAAGAGAAGGGAGAGATTTGAAGAATATCCACAAGGGTTTGAAGCAGAAACAAAATCTAGGGTTTCTGATGAGGAATGTGGACATGCAGTAACATCCTTTGATGCACATCAAAGTCACTTGTGAAACTTTGTCATGGAAAAGATGGGAAAGAAGGAGAGGTGATCAAGAAGGAAACTCTTGGAGGTTTTTTGAGAAAGTATGAGTCTCAAACTCCGGCATTCAGAGATCATATCACTTTCATGGATTTTTGCAAGTCTATGGTGAAGGGGAGCCAGCAACAATATATATTTTTTTCTATCTACTTTCGGAGGTTCACCTGCATGTTCAGCCAAAGCATGGGTAGAGGAGATGAAGACCATGTTGCAACAACACAAAGTTTCCAGAGGGGATGCTATCAGATTTGCAGCGTTGCACTTTAGAGGTAAGGCCTATGCATGGTGGATATTTGAGTCATGTTCTTTAGAATACAAATAATTCTTCCTATTTCAAATTCATTGGAACAATGATGGAAGGATTTGGTGGGAGAAAATCTGAAACACATGTAGAGAAACAAACGAAGACTTTGCATGTAAAGGAAGGAAACATAAACTCAGTTCCACTTCAGAACATTGATGAGAAGGCTGACATCTTGAATCATACCTTGTTGGAGGCAAGGTATCCATCTCATATTCTTGCACAAGAGAGCATGGAGGTCTCTTTTTCAAAAGGAGATCAAATTTTGGAGAAGTTGCCCCTACATATTGATGAGGAGGAGGGAAACTGCGCTGGGATAGCTAGAGTTGATCCAGTGCCTCATGTAGAGGTAAGAGGAGCTCTTGATTCATATAGAGGGATTCTTGTGTCTTTGCAAGAAATTCCCCAGGATCTCACATGTAGAGATCAAGGCACAAATCATGATATATCTGTACCATTGGTAGTAGGGTGCAGAGCTATGGAGATAGGGAGGATGATCAACATCATGTGATGAGGAGCACACACCATATCTATTTTATGAGGTTAATGCACCGAAGATGATGATTGGATTGTGTAGTGGAAGCATGAAGGTTTTTCTCCATTCATACATTCAGTCATCTCTTGATGATGGTGTCTCACTGCATGGAGACATTGCACCGAGGAGACCACTAGATCAGCAGAGGAGGTTGGATGCTCCATATTTTGGGGCCTCACACCTTGATTTCAGGAGGGTGGAAACCTTGGGAGATTTTAGCACAGTTCAGAGAGTTTGGGGATAGACTCAAGGAGGAGGGAGACACTCTCTCATTTTCAGCATCACCCACTCTCATCAGTCATACTGCGCTGACAGATTTTGCTGCAGGGATGGAGGATTGCATCTTCATGATGCAGGATGACTGCTCCATATATTTAGTGAGAGATATGATACTTCCTTTAAGGAAGGACTCTTTCATGCATTGGAGTAGATGGAGGCCACTCATGCTTACATTACCCAGGATCGGGAGATTCTTTGGAGGTGGTAGTCTCCCATGGGAGGCTCATTTTCAGAGAGAATCATTTCTATTTGAGCATGAGTAGTTGCATGGTGGGCATGGAAGCAACTTGGAGGATGACTTTGACATGAGGGGATGTCAAGGTAGCAGGCAGCAGCGTGACAGAGCACCACATTGCAGAACACCAGCGCTGTCTATGTGGAGGATTGATCCATGTTGGAGGACTCAGCTTCTGGTTGAGAGGTCCCAGGATCTTTGTGCATGCATGATTCTTGATGACCAGGAGGATGATTATAGATAAATGGTTGATGATATGGTCATCTATTGTTATGGCAGGATCTTCTTGACTAGAATTTCTAGTCTCAAGAAGAAATTTATGCATGCAGCACATGAGGAATTCCTAGCTATGCACTTGGATGCATACTTTGCCTTGCTAGAGGAGTTCACTTTGGAGGGAATTCATCATGATATTCATTAGCATATGGATATATGCAGAGCCCGGTTGTTTTTGGAGAGGTTGGCACAACCATTCCCTTACTCATTGGAGGAGAGGGAGAACATTCAGTTGAGCCATTTCAACTCAAGATCTCTAGTGCATGATGGAGGAGGTATAATTTCATATTTTGTATTGTACTTCTTTTCATTTATTGAGGAGCATGATGTATCAAGGAGGCTTATTCCTTGTTGCATTTTTCATGAGGATGTACTCGCAACTACTTGTAGCCTTGATTTTGGCTATTCGTATGATGGTTTGTGGGGGAAGCCACATGTTTCTCGGTGTGCATCATTGGCACCAATGTGTATTTTCATATTTCATCTTATGAGGAGATGTTGTGGCAGCAAACAAGTGGCTAGTTTAGCACTTGTTACTTTGATTTTGAGGCAGGCCAAGGAGTAATTGCGCAGGTTCCATGAGTGGAACTTTGAACCACTCTCCGGTTGTCCTATGACAACTTTTTTTATTGCATACTACTCCATTGTATTTCTGATGTTGTACACTCATGAGGAGCATTATTTGGAGAGTATTGTCTGTACAACCCATTGGGAGCATGATTATCCCCATTATATATGTTTTCTCTTGTAGGAGATACCATGGGAAAACCATGATGATAGATACATGGTTGACTGCAATCACGTTTTTCATGGATTTCTTATTTTTCGTGTAGCATAGTCCATCAAAAGTATGCAAAATGGGTATTCCTTGGATGTAATGTTCCCAATTTTAGCCTCAAGCTAAAATGGAAAATTATAGTTGCATATTTTCATTTTTTTGAATAAAAGTGGGTAAAGTGACCCATTCAAGTAATAAACAGGAATAAAATCCCTTACAATGTGAAAAGGGATCATCGTGGAGCTGGATTTCACACCCTCATGTGTGAAAGAGGTTAAATTGCAAATGGACAAGGCCTAATTGACCAAGTCAAACTGTGTTGGCATGAGTTGGCAAGCACTAGGTGGGACAACACAGTTTTAGTGGAGGAATATTCCATGGGGAGGGAAACTTATAGAGGAAGGAAGATGGAGACTTAATTATGTTTAAAAGAGGAGTAAGGAGCCCATTTAGATTATCTTGGATCATTTGATTATTTGTCTATTCAGACAAATTGCTGCCTCTTGCTATTCAACAGAGCTGCAGTGCCTTTGGGCACAAGGGAGTCCTGTTTAGGAATTCCTCTCCTTCTTGAGTAGCTCATGAAGGATTGCACTCATCCTCCATATTCTAACATTCAGGCCATAACATCAACCATCTTTATTAGCACAGTGTCTGCAACAGATATTGTGCAGTGTTGCTGGGTGTTGCTGGGAGGTTTCCAACAACACCATTTCGAGCTAATCTTTAAGAGGAGGGAGGTTCTCTACTTCCGAGAAGTTAGTGAGGATGGTTCCCAAGCTTATTCCACCATCATTGGTAGGAGGCCAACCACTTCCATCAGTTATAGAGCAGGCATCTCATAGACTACGTTCTAGTTGGAGCACATTTGTAGTGAGGGTTTTGCAGAGATTTCAGAGGGTGAGATATTTGATGAAGGGATCAGCCTTGCACTTCAGATTTCCAAAGGAGAAGGGCTCTTCATCAGCTTCATCCATTCAGCCTTCTCCATTCCATTCCATGTATTGAGTTGTTGCAGCTACCCAGTAACTCCGACATTTTGACAGTTTTGCATATTTCAGCCAATCCTTCTAGGATTGACTTGAGGTAGTGATTAGGAGCTTATATCTTCTCTCCCAATGATTTATGAGCCATGTATATGCATATCCATGTTTTTTTCCACTCAGTACAACAGTCTCCCTTCTATGACTGCGCAGTCCCTATTCATGGGCATTCTGCTATGATGCAACATTGTGTATTTTGGCATATGTTTTCATGGAAGGATTCTTGCCTTATTCCTTTGATGTTCATTGTATAATTTTTCTGCTATTTTTTCATAATAAAATGGTTCAAGGGTTTCATACATTTTGGCATAATTTTTATTCACTACTATTTCCAGTTTATGTCTTTATATTGTTGTAGCTGCATTTTTGGGTTATCTTGAGAGATTCCCAATCTTGTTGTGTTTCCCTCTTGGGGATATTGTCCCTTGACAACACTCTATAGACAGAGTCTGATAGTGGGCCAGGAAGCCTTTGGAGCTCATCCTTCTTTATGAAGGTGACAAATCTAGTAAATTTCCCTTTAGTCTATCTCTGGAATATATTTTCTTGTCGATTGACAATGTTTCTGAAAAAGGAACATTACATTGGATGGGTAATTAAATTTTGCATCCAACGAGTATTCCTGCTCGAAATTTGAGTAAAAAATTATTGAGATAAGTTCAAAATACGAGTTGAAAAAGTAGTTTTTTCCTTTTTCCCTCTAAAATTTGATGATGTAATCAAATATTATTTTATTATTTCCACTATTATTTTATAATTTCCTTAGGAGGCCCATTTTAGACCTCAAAATTCCCCTAATGGATCCATGAGACACACCATCTCAATGAAACCTGCCCAAATTTCTTCTTGGGATTAATTTTGCACATCGCCCCACCTCACACCTGGAGGTATAACTTCATGTACTCCCTCTACCCATATGGCTTGACATTTTCCCCTCTTGGAGGTCTCTGCATGAGTGGTTTCTTCCACTCCATGATCCTTATCTTGTGGATGCTCCACATCTTGAGGTTCATCCTTAGGAACCAAAAGTTCCTCATCTGCATGCAAATCAATCTCCCTCTCAAGAGAAAATTTCATGGCTTTCTCACACTTCCCCAGTACATCCCTTGCATGTGTCTATCTGTGCAAGAGTACCTTTTGGAAGCCCTGTATAAATCTGCTGCATGACCTTCAAAGCTTCGTGGTGTAGATGGCCCAATCTCTTGTGCCATAACTCACCCTCATCCCGGCTCACCACTTTGTCTGCTTTACCCATCAATGTTGCGCAGCCATATACATCAAGTTTATAGAGAATATTCACATGAATCCCAATCTTCTTGGCTTGTATTGTGGCTTTGTGTTTAAGGAAAGCTTTCCCTTCACTGAAAACCACATCATAACCTCTATCCTCCAACATTGCAACTAAAACTAAATTTTTCTTCAAGCCTGGTACATGCATTACATATTTTAATAAGAAGGGTTTACCTGACTATCTCTGGAAGGTAACTGTACCAATCCTGGTAGCACTGTACCTCCCGTCATCACCCATTTCGAAATGAATATGGAGGTCCTTCTCCTCCAAGCTACTGAAAAGTTCTTTGTCTCTCATCATGTGAAAGAATGTACCAATATCCAGGTACCACACAGATCCCATTGCACTTGACACCATGCATGAAATGATTGAGAATTCAAGCTCAAATTGTGAGGCCAAAGGCTCACCAGCTGCAGATCTTGAAGCCTTCTTGTTCTTCTTATTTTATGGACAATTAGTGGCATAATGTCCATGCTCTTGACAGTGAAAACACTTCACTCTGGACATGTCGCACTTCTTGCCATATTTGTTGTAATCAGATTTGGAATGGAATTTATTTCCTTTCCCCTTCTTTGCCTTGGTAGCCAAAGTGAAATTTTCTTCATAATATGTCTTAGATGAAGATTCATCCCTGGTATTCCACCTGAATTCTTCTTGCACCAAATTCGACCAATGTCGTTCCCAATTTGGAAGCTTTTCCCTCCCATTGACAAAGTCTTGATAGCTATGCCAACTCTTGGGAAGTCCTAGAAGATCTAGGCTCACCAAGTCATCATCCACGATAGTAATTATGATGCTCCCAAGCTCATCCCGACATTGGACAAACTTTGTTAAATATTTCGGAATGGTGTCGCCATCCTCCATTTTTATTTTCATGAGCTTGTATTTCAATGTCGATTTTCTATGATCACTACTGCTCTGAAACCGATCTGTCAAAATTTTCCACATTGTATATGGTGTCTCTTTGCCATGGATACCTGAGACAATGTGGTCATGTACTCCCTCCAGTAATATCATCCTCGCCTTTGCAACCTTCTTTTTCTAAGCATATTGATTTGCAGCATCTGCAACAATGGGTTTGGGAATGTCATTATAAATGAATTATTTCAACCCGTTTTCCTCTAGTACTACCTCCATCCTGTCTTTCCACGCAATATAATTGGAACTTCCCTCGAGTGCATACTCCAATCTCAACCCATTAAAAGCCATTTCGATCCTGATTCTCTTGTTGCACCAAGAATACTTTTACAAATTCAAATTCTATTAAGTCAAAAAATCAGCTTCTCTTCCACTATAGTGATTGCATATGCTTTGATACCATATAGAAATTATACAAACATATGTATATCAATGGATTCAATCTGATCAAGCGATGCACTAAATCTAGATACTGAATCCTTATATAAATTAATTGCGGAAAATAAACACGATAGCCAATCACAACAAGTGCAGAAAGAAACAAATCAAACCACAACACAGATATTTTTGTGGGGAAAGATTGCTGATAAAAAAACCTCTATATTATATTGTATATTCACCATGGAATCATGAAACAAGCACAATTCACTTTTCTCACAAGAGTCTTCTGCACTCTCATAACTGTCTCACACTGTCCTTGACAAAATCGGGCCAACACTTAACCAATTTTCAGCTTGTCTTCTGCCTACGTTACTCACGAAATCCATGCATAATGAAATCCCTATTCCTTAGGAATTTCAGCCTTCCTTAACTGCACAAGTATCATGGGAAATCCTATGGTGTTTTAGTTGCATCTGGGCAGTTTTCTAAAAATACAACTGATAGTCAACTGCCCTTTAACCTTTGTCTCAACTGAGTCTCCACTGGAACTGACATGCATGCAACTATTAATATTAAATAATCAGTTACATGACAGATCACTACATGTGAATTAAATCTGATTTAATTCACTTGAACTCTCACTAGTGCAACAATCAATTACAACTAGTTAAACTGACTTCAACTCACTTAACTGAGTTAACCGATTTCTCATGCATTAAACTAATGCACTAACTACAACTTGAACTCTAAAACACATATAATCACTCTGCATGCTTCACCAACCACCCTCAACTCCAAATTCACGAGCTAACTGAGTATATCACACTCAAATAACTATTACAAGTGTTTATGGGATAAGGTTACAAATTATTGTTCAATTTTATTAAGGGATAATTAAATTAGACACATTTCCAATTTATTAAATAAATTGTCTTGAAAACTAATGTATCACTAGGACCCATCACTACATGACTTGTGGTCCCACACTAGTGTGTGCACTGTCGTGTTGTTTTGGATGCCAATTTCACTGTTTATTGTTGCAAATTTCAACACAAACTAGAACTTTCACTTTCACTTTTCAAATACGACAATGACAGAGTAAATGAAATTCAATTCACCAAAGTTCACTTATATGAAAAAAAAATTCCTTTTTCTTTTCAAACTGAAAAAATATGAACTTATCAACTTTCAATCACTAAGAAATGTAATTTATGCTTGATGATAACCTCAAAATTAGATTTTCCATTGCAATGAAAACTAATGCAATTTTCAAAAGAAATGATCAATTTTTTGAGAGAAAACTTAACAAATGCAAGATGAAATTATTTTTGATTTCCAAAAGAATTAAAATTCTTATCAAACAACAAATTAGTAACACGTGCCAGCAACAATTAGCCAAATAACCAAAGATTCACCTCAATATCTTTCCACTACTTGAACATGAACAAAATTTTGCAAACCATGAATAATTCAACAACAAAAAATCAGAATGTAAAGCAAACAGAGCAGGAAAAGGACCGCAAAGTTGAAAAAATTCTATAATTTCAGTCAATAAACCCTAAAAAAAATCGCTTTTCAAGGCTAGTGCAGGCAGAAAATTGTAACCAGGGAGTTAAGTGTGATTGTTCACAGTGAAAAATGCATTGAAAACACTTTTTTTATAGAGAAAATGCATTGAGCGAGGAAAGATTAGGAAAAGACAATAAAAATTGGAAATAAATAAATAAATAAATCCATATTCGAAACTCTAAAGACTAGACTACTCAGAATGAAAAATTATAGGCAATCATAACAAAGCACTATAATGCGGTTGGCCAAACTAATCAAAGATATCGAAAATACAAGGAGGATTGAAGGGTTAAAGGTTCCCCAAAGGAGTCACCATTTTTTTAGCAGGAAATCCCTTCTGCAGACATAAGTGATCCCTCTAGTCCTAATGAGAGGATCTAGAAACAAACAATACAAATATATGCAAACTTTCCTAGCTTATGTTAGAAAAAAATGGAGGATAGATTTCCTACCTCTTTCTGATGCTAGTACTTGCCTTTGATGTCAAAATTTCTGCTTTCACTTCCACGCTCATGATCTCCTCTCCATTGGTGAAGACAAATTCCTGGAAGGAATAACAAGTGGAGACAAAAAACAAATACAAAGCATAACAATATCTAGTGTAAGCTATGTAGAAAATCAAGGAGCACTACAATAAACATGCAATAATAGTCATATTTATGGAAAGGAAACACATAATGTATTATTAATAGAATGATAAAGGAATAAATACAACCATAAGCCTTGATGTTGGATGCCTCCTTTAGGTGAGACTCTAAGTCCTGGCCTCAAATCTTCAAACAACTTCCTCCTTCACAGATGGGTAGCAATTGGGCATGCTTCAACTCATAGGATAGCAACCAACCAAGAGTGGATGGTAAGGGTTTTATTTATAGGGAAGCAAAAGGAGTTGAGGATCCATAAAAGGTGGGAGGAGTTCTACATATTAAGGGGAATATCCATGGAAAGAGGATCCATGGCCATGAATGGGAGGCGTCACTCCTATCATTAACAACCTAAAACCATGTCGTCGTTCTTGAGGCTTCTAGTAAGGGAAAATTCTCCTCCATTTTTAGGAAAAATACCTAAAGAGGACCAACACAAATTTTCCTGACAATGGTTGTGCTGCCAACGCTAAACACATGTTTTTCAAAAGGTGACAAGCGTGGATCAGTAGCGGTGTAGAGAATGTTAGGTTTGTAAAACAAGGTTTTTGACGCTTTCCAAAATATTTTTAAATCAAGTCTTATTTCAATTCTCCAGGGATTTTCTAGACATGCTAGATGGAGAATATATTTTGCGACACTTGTGGCATGACGACACAAAGTGGAGTGTGATAAATTACCTTATAACAGCACAGGACAAACCTTTCCTCCCTCTCTTTGGTGCATAACACATTCTCAAGCATCAAACCATCCTTGTTCTTCCAAAATGCACCCCCTTCCAAGCCTCTCTCCCAGTTTAGTGCACAAATCACTAATAGTGTACATTAGGCCTTCCTTAAACCTTGAAATTTTTCCCTGAACCCTTATTTGTGACTTAGGCCTTCCTAATTAAGTTCAAGGCGCATCAACGGTTAACATTAAACCTCACTTGTCCATCTATATTTCACCTCATGCCTTCCATCAAGCCTCATTTTCCCAAACAAGCACACAATGTATTCTTAGTGCTCAACACACAACCCTTGTCCCATGACAGTGCACCCAGAAGCCCCATCTTCCCTTCTCAAGCACAATTTTGATTGATAGTTGGAAATTTTCATGAACATGATAAAACATGAGATTTTCCAGGCTGATGTTTTCTTGCCATGAGTGATCTTACTTGAAAGTTTTACTATAACAACATGGCAAGGGTGCATAAGGAGATTTGTCGAAGGAAGAAACATAAGGGAGCATTCAAGAAAAAAATTACACATGATGCGACAGAGTCAAAGAACATTGAATTTAGATGATTGAAATAGTTCATAAATACTTCATATTACCCAAGACCCTTTGGAGGGTAGAAGGCATAACAAAGAGAGATCAATATCAAGCATTGAAGACATAGGTGGCAGCATTGTTATCTTCCATGAAAGTTCATGTCTCAAGTCACTATGGGTCGAAGCCATCATGTTCGTGGCTTGTCTCATTGGTTCCACATGATTATGTAGAAATAGTTATGTAATGTGGAAGTCCAAGAGTCATATGGATAAAATATACACATAGAGAAGTATAAAGGACACATATATAGAAGTCCAAAAGAAACAAAGAAATCCAAAAGTCATGATAAAGTTCAAAAGTCATTTGGAATTCCAAAGGCTATCAGAAGTTGAAAATTCATATGGGAATCTCAGGAGTCATGGCTCTGATTATAAAAGGTCCCTCGTTATTCAAAGAGGGGAATTTTTACCTTGGCGTCTCCAACAAGGCATTGGAGAGATAAAGATAGTTCTTTTGGAGAGAAAGTGGTGGCTCTAATGCTCCACTATTTGGAGAAAGTGGTCTTCATTGTACTCTTGTATCTTGGAAAATTTTCTCAATACTTTAAGTCCATTGGGCCAACATATTTTCATGCATATATCATGGCTGTTTTAAGAATACTATTCAAATGTTTGTGGTTTATGTCGACATTCTTATGTACTGAAGAAAATGACCTATTTAGATGGATCTAATGCTTATCTTATTGAAAGTGTGTCGTGGTTGTTATAATTTTGATTTAATTTATATGAACTATTTCTCCATATGTGTATTGATTCTCTCATGCATATGTTTATGTGTCTTCACTAGATCAATACTAATACTTATCTTTTGAAGCTCACTTTTTGTTCCTTTCATTGAAAGATCCTTGATACATCCTACAGTGGGACATTTCAAAAGGCACACTTTATTTCTCATTCAAAAGTACATGCACACTACTTTCTCATGCTAATTGCTTAAGCCAAGGAAATATTTTAAGTAAATGGCGGTCAGGCCATATTTCAGATGGGACTCTTATACCAAATAATGTGAATTATGATTGGGACTTCATATTGGGGAGATCCCCTGTATCTTGGCGGGATCCAAAATTATAAACACAACCCAATAATTTCAAGGGAATCCAAAGAAACAAATTTCCAACCTTTAAAAAGCAACAAAGAGTTTCCACCCACCTTGGGGAATTCCAAAATCCACTGTAAAAACCACACATCAAGAAGGCTTAAAAGATCCCCCTTTCGTTATTCCAAGGAACAACCCTCCACCCCAGCCATCAAGGGACTCCATAGAAAGACCATATCCACCCTCTAGATATACAAGGAATTGAGAGGCCATTTTTCCTTACCTAGGTGAGATATTCTTCTTGCCAACCTTTCCAACTGAAAATTGATATCTCTGTATTTCCTTATTTTTCTACTGAACTCCTTTTCTCTTGCTCTCCTTGATTTTATTCTCTTGTCTCCCTCTATTTCTAAATGATGAATCACATTCCCGTCCGCTCTCCTCCTAAATTAGCCTTCAACGCCCTTCTGCATTCTATCTTTAACTTCCACTGTCCTTGCTACCAACATAGTCAAATATTCATAAATCTCGTCCTTTATTCCTTGTAATTTTTTTTTCCCAAACAACATGGCCTTCTTATTTCAATTTAATTCAATGACTATGCCATTTAAGGCTTAAAAAACAACCTTTAATGACTATAAAAAATAATTCAAATTTCCTACAACAAGAAAACCTTGAATATCCCAAGCAAGTAACCTCTTTAACATTTGGAATCCGTGTCCCTTGACTCAAACTTTTTTTTTGAAAAACTATTTACATTACATTTCATGAGATAACCATGGTTGGGGATATCACAAAGTGACTCGATCGAGACAATTTTTAAGAGAAAACGATGATAAAATTTAGCAGCTAGAGCAACAAATTTCTTAGTTTCAAACAAATATACAATTACAAGCATCCTTAGAAGCCCAAATTTCATAGAAAAATGAAAAATTGAAAGAGCTTATGAACAAATTAAATATAGAAAAGACCAACATTTTTGACTTTGCGAAAATCAAATATGAAGCGCAGGAGATCCATCGAGAATCCCAACATGAACTACAACATTTATGTGATAAAATTATTGTTATTTAGGCCCAAGAAAAATAAATTGATATAATTATTGATGATATTATTGAAATTGAGATTAGGTATGGTAAGGAAGACCAAAACCTCACAAAGTTACTAGAGTGGCAAGAGGATAATAAAATGACTTATCTAAAATTTACCAAAATTAGTGAAATGCATAAGTCAGTACAATTTGAAACTTCGAAAAGTAAAATTCAGATGGTGAAAGGGTTAACTGAAGAAGATAAAAAATGATCAAATGCAATATTGTAGTATGTCATAAGAACGCTGAAGCAATCTAGGCTACTTTCATATGATGAGGAGACTCTCCCCAAGGTGGAAGTATTGAGAGGTAATTGGCTACAAGATGTATCTGAATTCATCAGAAAAGTAAAGTTGGAATCTAAAGTAGACATTGAGTTACTTTGGAAACTTTTAATCAAATTTCACAATTGTTTGCATATAACCAGAGTAATTTCTAAATGTGTTACTCAACTCCTGCCACTTTTACAAGCTCAAGTATATAACTGTCATATTCATATTCAACCTCATTCACCTCCTAAAATATCAACATTCCAAGAAGTCTTCAATCAGTGGCAGTCAAACTTAAGATCATCATATTTAGTTGCTCCAACGAATTTATCAATATTTTCCTTATGTCAATAGACTTGTCCTTTGTTTCTATGATATGTTATGCTTTTGGTGAGGGAATCTTGAATTTGTTAAAAACAAAATTTTCCTTCTTATAATTTATTTGAGAAATTTGTGAACTCGAGTTTGGGGTTCTGAAATTAGAAAAATATCTTTTTGTTTCACTATTTTACATAAGACTTTTAATATAAACTTTGAAGCACTATTGGATATTTCAGAATGCAAAGAAATAGAGTAGATTGGGTAGTATTATCTTATTTTATTTTTTGTTAATTTTTAGTGGAATACATCTATTTGGCTAGGCATTGTTTTTTTTTCTTTTACTTTGTTGACAAAAGCATAATCAGTTTTATAGTAATATGTCCATCATGCATACAATACAATTAAGGATTTAGAGTTATTCATATGTGATTGAGCTTGTTATTAATTCAATTAACCATTTGATTGAATTATCATAGAATCATATATGTTTTATAATATTCGAGTATATATATATATATATATATATATATATATATATATATATATATATATATATATATATATATATATATATATATATATATATATATATATATATATATATATATATATATATATATATATATATATATATATATATATATATATATATATATATATATATATTAGAGTAGTTTCTATAGTTTTATTTCATTCGATACATGCATCAAATCACTTTCATTGTCTCAGTACAAAGTCTGCATTCGTTGGAGTGATTCTCATAACGATAACTATTTTCTTGGCCTTAAGTCCTTGTCTTTTTCCATACATAGGTTTTCATATTGCTCAAATTGCTTTGATTCATTGATTGTATCAATGAAGGATGTCTTGTGGTTTTTTTTTGGAATAAGGTTCTCTTTAGTGGGTGCATGCTTTGGACAACTTTTGTCTTCATGGTCCCTCGTAAACAATGACATTCATAGCAATTTCTTGCTTTTCCAACTACAATTTTTGTAATGTCTAATGAAGTTTCCAAATAATCTGTAGTTTTTGATTTCTATGACATGTTTCCTCATATTATAAAATTAAAATTTTCCCTCCTATTTTTGTTTCTCAACTAGGTATTTAGAAAGCTCTAGATAGTTTCTTCTTATCAATTTCTCTTTCCCACAACAAGAGCTAAATAAAGGTTATATAAAATTGCAATTTTCCCTCTTTTGTTTTGTTGCCTATGTCGGGATTTAGAAAGCTCTTGCTAGTATTTTCTTATCAACTTCTCTTTCTTGGTCCATGAGGAAAATAAAGGTTATTTTCTTTTTTGTGCTCTGTAGTGTTTAATTTGTAGGGATATACTTTCAAGGAGCAAACATTTTCAAATATTATAGAATATTCTCATGTTTTATGGAAAAATTATTGATGTATGACCCTTATTCTCCATAATTCCTATTTGTTTATTAATTTCCGAGCTTATTAACATATCATTACCTAATATTGAAATCGATGAAAATTGGTTCTCATCATACTAGAGTACTTTATTTGTGCCTATGTTCAATATTGATCTTTCACTACAAGGAAAATACCCTCTAGCGAAGGTTTTTAGTGTTATAAAATTGGCCAAAATTGTCGAAAAAAACATTTTCTACAACATCTGTTTTCGGTAATGGAGGTTTTGGCGGAGCTTCTAACGAAATTTCAACACAACTAAAAAAAATTGGGCATGCGAAGGTTGTTATGGATTTTTTTCTCATCGGGGCACTAATCAGGTGTCAACGCACGAATGCGTTTTACAGTGAACGCACTGGTACTGTAAACCTACCAAGCACCAAGACGAAAAAAAAATTTAGGATTCCCCGGGGCGTTTAGCAATGTCCCGATGCGTCTCAGCTAGACATTCGCCTCGGGGCGGTCGAAGGTACATGCACTAGGCCGCTAAGGTGTAAAAATGCACTGGGCTCACTATAGGTGATACAATGCGCCAAGCCGTTCTAATTGGTATTGGTATTTGTGCGGTGCCCATAGGTTGTATCAATGTACCGGTGTGCAGTATTATATAAACGACCTGACGCACATTATCACATAAGCACACAGAGCATTCTAATTGGTATTGGTATTTGTGCGGTGCCCATAGGTCGTAGAAACACACTGGTGAGAAGTCTCATATAAACGCACCGAGGGTTCTAATTGTTATTGGTATTTGTGCAGTGCCCATAGGTTGTAGAAACACACCAGTACACATTATCATACAAACACACTAGTGAACAATAACTAACATGCACCGGTGTTCATTTTGTATTTTTTAGAAACATCCACCTGTGACAGTGCAATTATTGTGATTTTTTAAAATTCATTATTCATCAAAATTCGACATATATCTTATAACTATATTCATATCAGTTAAATTTTTATTAGTGCATTTGAATGTGATGTTTGGATTAATTTGTTATATCATATCATCACATTTCACAATTATAATATTTAATCATACATATATTTAATCATTGGTGTTACATTTCATAGCGACAATGGAGAACACAATAGAATAAATTAAAACGTATTTTATTATTATATATATATAAATAAGACACTATTTGTCATACAAAATGGGACAGTTATTGGTATCCCTCTGTCTTTCAATTGGGACACTATGTCCATTACATTAATTTATTTTTTATTTATTTTTATTTTTATTTCATTTTTTCTAATTTCACAGATAAATATTTCAAAAAATACAACGCCTTTCTTTGATATCTAGACATATTGATCATCATTCTTCGCTTGAACTATTGTCACTTCTCGAGCTACTTCCGTGACTTGGGTTATTTTGAGGAATGTTTTGTTCATGGTGTTGATTGTTTTCTTCTTCTTTACCTTCCATCTACAAACATAAAAATAAACTATAATGAGTGTATATACATTGGTGAGAATAATGAAAATTGCAATATTAAATAATATACATAAATGTAAATCGAAAAGAAATGACGTACCATAGCAAGAATTGACTCATGAACTATACACATTATTTCAAAATCAAATTTCATGCCATCTTTCAACATTTCATTTGCTGGTGCAGTTCCATACTTTGTTTCCTGCAAGTTTTATACCCCATAACAAATCATATATTTAATATAAAAAAAAATTGCTCTATTAATTATAGATGGAGCTAAGTAAAAAAAGATCGATAGATCCTTAAAAATTCCACAATTAATTTCTGATATGCCAACATATACTGACAATCAATATTTAAACCAATGCCAATGAATTCGTCTGATGGTTCTTCTTTTTATGTTAGCACCTGCTTGAAGACATTCAATGATGATTGTTGTAAAACAACTTAAAATATACAAAAATGAAATATAGTTAAGTTGTTAAAAGGAATTAACAATTACTCACAAACTTAGATATGAACCCTTTTCTACCTTGTCGTCTTGTTTTATGTGCTGAATGGGTTCTATTTTCTTTTCTTTTCTGTAAGAAAATACTTGAAAATTAATATTTAATGCTAAATTGTTTATTTATTGCACCTAATAAAAAAATTCAATGATTACATATTACATTTGAATCATGTTGTTTTTGAGATGGATCCTCGTGCGATGCAATTATGTCCATTTCTTTGCCATCTCCTTGTACACCTTTTTGGACATTCCTACTGGCATATTTCTAATATTAGCTCGCTCATCCTTTGATATTTTCATAATCTTCCTGAAAATGTAACATGAGAATAAACTATTTAATTTTATATTGATATATGAAAAGTAAATATAACAAAAGTGATATTTATAAATGATTGATTTCTAGTAATATATACATATAATTCTAGAAAAAAATTCAAAGGAATATTAATTTTTCATTCCTTATTTTTTGTTGTTGTACGTTTTTGCTATTAAAAGTCTGACATGTCTCATTGACCAATTATTTGGAAACTCATCGTGTAGTTTAGATAAAATTAGGATCTTGGAATCATTGCATTGATTTTTGTATTGTATGTGGAAAGAACATCTATACATTCATTCCACTAGATCCCTCAAAGTATTTTAAAAGTCTTTCCCCCTTTAGTTAACCTCCAACACCACTCCAGATGAGCTAAGGAGCAATTCATTTTCATTTGCATGTTCTATTTTTTTTTTCTTTTCTTAGAACAACATTCATTTTCTAAGTTTTTGGTCCCTGTAGAACATTAAACATATGTGAATTGATATATTGTTTGAAACATGTTATCTGATATTTTTAAGCATATTATTAATGGAAATTAAAAAAAAAGAAACTCATATTGGATCGATAGTATTTTTTCATTCACCCGATTCATCGTTCTACAATTTTTCCATCAAGATTTTACGCTCTTCTGGTCCTAGATCAGAAATAATCTTATCAAGCTTCATCATTTTGTGGCTCTGCATGATACAAAGTAAACAATACATATTAGTTGAACTTACATATAGTTCAAAAATAATAATTTTTGTAAAGAATTTACAAAGAAATTGCCTTTTTTGTTTTTCTCAATGTGCTATCAGTATTTTTGTTACTTGATCTCTTGTCAGCCATTTATTTATCAATATGAAACATGCACCATACCATTCATTAATATATTTTATAAATAAATCACAAAATTTTCAGGTAAAAAAAAAAATCAAGAAAACGGTGCGCCTTTCAAGCAGTACGCACCAACATCGATGTGGCGTGTTCTTATAAACACACCGCCAAAATAGTAGAAACATTGTACGGTGCTCTCTGTCAATAAGGAGAACTACTGCATTATATGTTAATAAGCGCACATATTAACACATACAAATTAATAAAAATCCTCTAGTGTTAGTTTTTGTAGTATATGATGTCGTGGAGGGGGTGGTGTGGCATGTTCCTATAAATACACCGAGAAAATAGAAGACCACTGTACGGTGTTATATGTCAGCAAGGAGACCCGGTGCGTTATATGTTAACCAATGCAACGATTAACACAAACATAAAATAAAAAAATGTTTTTGTCAAATAGTATGTGCGCGGTGAGCTATAATGTAATAGCACATCGGTGCACTATTTTAAATAGGGCGCACAGATTAAAAAATTATATGTTTTTAAATTGTTTTTATCAAATATTACGTGTGCGGTGCACTGTTACACGTTATTTTGTTACCATGACATTTGAATGTCCATATAGGTTCATCACTACCTATATTGTGCTCCCCTAGAAGTCAAAAACCCTAATGTTCCTAAACCAAGTCTTGGAATTGAAGAAAATATCATTAAAACCCTTAAAAGTCTAACTCTGCACTTTTCCTAGCTCTTTCCTATGGATCCACAGATATTTGTTCTATAGCCAGTGGCATATCCCACATGTTCTGCTTATAAAACCTACGGACCCCCGTAAATATTCAAATAAAGGAAAAAGTAAGTTCTAGAAGCCCAGCTGGTCGAATATTCTCCCAACTGGAATCTTCTAAAAGCGTGATCAGTTCGAGCTTTATCCCTCCACTCATGGAGCTCTATCCCTCCACTCATGGAGCTTATCCCTTGGTCTATAGAGCTCAAATCCCTTCATGAAAGGAATCCATCCCCCTCTTCATGGAACTGAAACTACCTCCATTTCCCTCTAAATTGAGCTCATGTTTCAGTCTCAAGGGTAGAAATACATGTTAGTTGTTGAAGAAATTCTCAAGAGAGCATACTCTCTACTCTAGTAATTGTTGGCATGAGAATGATCACACACTTATGTCCATAACTTTATGCTAGTTCAAAGAGAAGAAGTCTTGTCAATTTAAAGGAGGAATGATTGTTCAGGACGCCGAGAGGAACTTGTACAACATCAAGGCATCAGGTTGTAAAGTTACTCTTTTCATTCAAGATAATACATATGGATCTCCTTTTCTCTTTCAGTTGTTCTTGTGCTTATTTGAATAATTCAATATTTGGACTCCTTGATAACTAAATTAGATTAGTTGTTCTTAATTATTACATGTTGCAGGTGCTTTTAATTCTTTTGTCTATCTTTGATTATAGGTTCTACTTACTGAAGAAGCCTCTTTGGAGCGACTGGATAAAAGACTGCACCCAACGTCAAATTTCAAGGTAGGGTCATATCATCTCTCTTTATTTATAATAATTTTGAATTGCAAATAATCTAGAGAAAATGATTTACAAATGGATGTTTGTTTCTAGCTATCCGTAGGATACTAGGGAGATCGCTCTTGTCCGCAAGAGGGATTAATCCGCATAAAAAAATGATGACTTCGCTGGGGAATAGAACTTAGTTTTCCTTTTTATTTTTTTAGTTTGAATCTTAAAGAGTTTTCTGATTTTAATTATTCTGAATTTGGGTTGGGTAGATAACTTTTGAGAATCCCTAAAAAGAAAAGCTGATTTTTTATTTTTTTCTGTACTTTTCCTGGCCTCCGTGGTTTTTATTTAAAAACAGTTGGGTAGCCTCCATAGTTTTTAGTTCAAGAAAATGCAGTACCGCTTTGTTCTCCATTAGAATCTGGGGACCTATGGAAATTTTTTGAAAAATTAAGAATTCTATTTTTAGGAGCCAGATTATCAGATTCTCTATGTTTGCCCCAATTTGTCTTGACTGTCAAAGTATTATGTGAATTTATTTTTAACAACTTTTGCATTTGTGTGATTTTTCATTTGATTTGCATTTTATGAGTGAGTGTTTACCCTACTTTCTTGTTGCTCCATATAAGAAACTTTCATATACCTTAGCTTACTAGTATCATGTTGTTCTCTTTCTGATCCATTAAAGTCGTTGCAAACCTTACTTTTATGAAAATTGATTTCATTTTAATTTGCGAATTTAGAAGAGCTTTTAGCTTAATAAGGCCCAATTTTCACACCAAACCATTGTTGGATGTTTTCATTTCTGCTGAGATAAGTAAAATTTCTTCTTGGTTTGATCATTAACTAAGAGAAAACGTCCTCAAACTTTCTAGATAAATTTCAACATTATAATTTTTCTTTTTGATTTTGAATTTTATGTTTTTATGAGTTTTAGATATGGTTTTCTTTTTGGAAATTGTTTGTTTAGATGATTTGTAGTTTCTGATCTGACTGATAAGGGATTTCATTTCGAATGAGTAATTGATCAATTTATGAAATTGAGTTCTCAAAGAAATCGTCTTCTTTTCAAAGATTTTGTTTATGAAGAAATCATTGGTGCTTTGAAAGTTTTTAAATCTCTCAATCTTTCCCTTAAATAATATTCATTAAAGAGAAAAGAGTTACACTTTTCATTTAGATGAATTTAGCGTATTTTTGAGTCGGGTCAGAATACATCATTGAAGTTTCACTTCCATACCTTTTGTCTTAAGAAACAAAAAAATTTAAAAAAACGCTTTAATAAAAGAAATCTAGATATTTTACATTTTCTAGGGCTCTTTTCCACCAACATAGCTTAGGCTAGTGTCTTGGAAAAACTTGTAATTAACATTCCAAGACAATTCAAACAAACAAGAGCAATCTTGTGCTAGGAAAAATCCAATTGTAGCATTTGTGCTTTGGGAAGCTCTTCTTAAAAGTGTCAAGCACGAGATCATGTCGGAACTAGTGAGGTAATCGTACCTATCTCATTGGGAAAAATAGAATATGTGCACGTATTAAAAATGGTAAACCTAGGATAGACCATTGTCGAGGAGCCTGGGGTCACTTGTTGGTAAACCTTGGATTATATCAAGGAGCCTTCAAGGGGATTGAGCTAGTTACTCTTCCCTTGCGTGTATATCGGATCATAGACTATTCCCCCATGTACATTTGTTCCCGTTGGTGACCTTAGTGGCTATAAACTTTAGGATTCTTTCTAAAGGTGACGGTGGAGGGAAGGTCCCACTGTACCTAGAGCAGACGTCAACTAGAATCACTTGGACTTACCGGAGGGTACTCTTCACTTCGAGATGGTATAAGTGGAGAGTCTTGCACCAGACTATTTCATTAAGCAGGTTGTTGGGGTAACTGTTACAACCACCATTTCCACATTAGAGTTCTACGATGTTGGATTTCATCACTAGCTAGTGTTTTTAGTGTGGGAATCTACTATTTGTGTGTGGATTTCTCTCTTAGATTTTGTAGGCGTGTGATCAATTTGATTGTTTCCTTAGAGAATTTAGGATATTTTGTTGAAATTTTGTTTGATTTCATGTGTTAAAACTTTTAATCGTGTCTGAATTACCTAGAAAATCACGTAGAATGCAGGGGAAACCCCCTGAGTACACACCAAACCAGTTAGAAAAGCTTAAATATGAGAAAGGAAAACCACCAGGGATTGGATCAACTGAACACGAGGAAACATCGGTAATTATTCATCTTGATTATGAAGTATATAAACCTCAAAAATAGAGAGTTCTCAAAGAAAATTTACAATTTCTGAACTAGTTGAACTTGCTTCTACAACTAGTGAATTATCAGCTACTGACCCTGAAATTTTTGAACCAGAAAATGAACCTGCTACGTCTGAGCCTGCTTCAAATTTCATCACTCCAAACCTTGGTCGTCCTGATTCACTTAGAGTGAAATTTTGCATCACTAAGAACCTTCCTCCTAACCTCATTAGTATTGAAGAAATTACTGACACAGAAGAAGAAGTTTTTCTTCCTTCACAACAAGAATATTTAGATATTAGGCCAGGTGAATCAGTTGACTATATCCCTTTCAAACAAGATCCTTGTTATTGTCAGTTAATAGACTTTCTACACAATTCTGGTCTTAACTATTCACCACCCCGAATTCCTTTTTACGCTATACCAAGAGGTAATTACAAACCTTCATTAAACATGTCTAGTGAGTCATCCATGTTTTCTGCATCACCAGAATCATATTTGTATGGTGGTCCATATATTCTTGCGGGATACCAGTTGTTTTCTGGTACTTTCTCAGGAGAAAATCCTTCTCCTGAAAAACATATACCATCATCTGGTCCAAATGAATCACATACCAAAACTTTGAGCACAGAACACATTTACATGATGTCCGATAACATTCCTAACCTTGACCCTCAAAGTAGTAACTTAACACCTAGGGGGCAACCTCAAGGTAGTAATTTACCGCCTGGGGGGCAACCTCAAGGACAATACATACCTCAAGGACAATATCAAACTCAAGGGAAGTATTTAATTCAAGGTCCGCAACCTCTTCAAGGACAATACCCTATGCCAGGGAAACCATATTTCCAAGGAAAACAACCTCCTTTAGGGCCACAGTTCTACCTGGAACAACAATTGTTTCAGGGAGGTCAATCTTTTAGTGGGAATTATCCAGCCAACTATCAAACATACGTTCCAAATTATCAACCTGGTTACTGTCTATCTTATGCAGCACAACCTTCAATGGGACCTCCATATCCTGGAGTAAACACGGTGTGGGATCCAACACAAAATCAACAGAATTTTGAACCTAACGTGCAAGTACCTTATAATTAACCTAGTCAGCCAATTGGTTATAGTCAAATCCAACAACCTATCCAACCTACGCTTCAAGCTATATCACAGGTATCTGCACCTAGTACAGTTCAACAACATGGTCCGAGTACACCTAGGACTCCACCTCAAACCGCTGCACCAACTTCTGATCAACCTTCCACACCTATCCCTGGAATTTCTGCAGCTCCTGTTTCTACAACCCCTCAAGTATCACAACAAATCCATGTAGCCATTTTACAACAACCTGGACCCATAGTTCAGACCACTATTCGTATGCCTACAGGAAAACCTGGTACAAGTACATTTGTAACAAGCCAACCTCAGTTTGTTTATTAATCGTATCAAGGGCAGTATCAATATGGACATGTAGCACAAAATCCAGTATACCAGCATCAACCATACCCTGGTTACACATATCAGATACTAGCTCAACCTCAATATGGTCCAGCCAATCCTGTTTATCTAGGAGGTATTCCAATCCCAAATGCACAAGCTATTCCAGGATATCCTGGATATCCTCCTCCTGGTATTGGTATAATTCCACAAGGTAATCAATTTTCTCAGCAGGACCCTAACCATTAGTTTCCATTCATTGCAACTTTGGATTTACCTGATTTATTGTGCCTAACGAATGATCCGATCTATTATCTTCCATATTTTCCACCAATGTTGAATAAGTTTCCTAGTGATATTCCTATGTTCGAAGGTAAATCAGGAGAGGACCCCTCAAACCATGTCATGAATTATCACCTCTGGTGTGCATCCAAATCTTTGATTGATGATTCTATTCGATTAATATTGTTTCAGAGAACACTGATAGGATTAGCTGAAAAATGGTTTATTGAACTACCACGTGGCTCATTCAAAAATTTCAACGCGTTAGCGACAACTTTCTTAACACATTTTTAGTTTCCATTCAGATACGACAATGGCACGAAACTCTTGACTTCATTAAAACAATGTACACCTATGTACATATCAAATCACATACATGAATGGAGACTTAGAAGACGTTTAGCGAAAGTCTTTATTTCAGATCAGATCTTGGTAGAATGGTTCATCAAATCATTGCTTCCAAATATCATTGAAGATGTGGCTAAGGGAGGGGTTGTTACGGAGGAACAGGTCATTGCTCAAGCTCAATACTTAGACCTTGTATATACACAATCTGGTACTTTATATGAAAAAATTCTTGACTTACCATGTCCTGGTCAAATAACTGCAACTCCTTCAGGGTCTCATGTTGCAGATGGTGTAATTGGTTTAGTTAGCGCAACTAAAAGTAAGAAGAAGTCCTCAAAAACTAATTCTCCTATCATAACTTTACCAGATTCACCAAAAGGATATTATTCCCTTGAAACTTTTGCCGACATTCATTTTGTAGATTCATCTATAGCTAAATCCAAAACTGGTGATAAGAAGAAAGGAAAGAATAAAAAAAACTTCATCTTCCAAAGAAAAAACCGAAAATAATGAACCATCTGATGATAAATGAAAACCTCGTTATCCTTGTCTTATATTTGGCGATGATCACTTCTCCCAAGAGTGTCCGCATCGGTCTAAGGTCTCTAAATTCATAAAAGGTTCACCCACATCTGCTGTATTGAAGGATCCTTTTCTTACTCAAGATAGCAAAATGATAGGATCTTCTTCAAATTCATCGACATATATTTTAATGATGTTTGAGGTTATGGTTGCGATGCGAACACAAGACTATGGAAGTACAAATCCTGTAACTGGTAAAGAAATAGAAAATTATAATTCAACACCAGCTACATATCCTTCAGTTTCTAATCCACTTCATATCGATAAAACTAATCCTGATCTAGTAATTAAACTTCCTGCTAAAGGTGTACTTTGGAAATCAGCTTTCAATCCACATGCGAGAGCTACTTAGAACTACAACATTGTTGAAGACTTGGAAATTTCCCCTTCAGAAATGTCGGCCTTAGAAGTGCTACAATCATTTCCGGCACAAATGAAGTTACTTTTATTAGCTATTGGAGCTATAGATCCTCAGGATTCTTACCTCATGGTCTTTGATCTAGAAAAATTTACATCGAGACTCCCTCATCAGATGGCTTTTCAAATTCCAGTGTTAGTAAAAAACATATGAGTTTTTCGTACTGTAATTGATGAGAGGGCATCCATGTGCATAATGTCGTTAAATTTTTTGAAAACTCTTGGTTCTTCGACACTCAACCAATCTCCGAAAATCCCTAAAGCCTTTGATGGAAGAGGATTCCATCCATTTGGAATTCTCCAGGATCTACCTATAGAAGTAGAAGGCAAAACTGTTAATCTAGATGTGGAAATTATTGATGCCCCTCTAGATTACAACTTTCTTTTGGGTCGTAGTTGGTCTTATGCCATGACTACTATCGTTTCATCCATCTTTTGGTTAATCATGTTTCCTGACAAAGGAAAGATTGTGAAAATCGATTAGTTGTCATATTATTCATCCGACCCATCTTCTCTAGATAGTATCCAACATGTTGGAAAATCGACTATTCTGTATGAAGATGTTGGTGTAGGTTTAGTAAAGGACTCCGCTTTGATGGGAACTTTCTCTATGCCTCCACCCAACATACCGCATATCATTTCCAACATCAATATGATTTCATTAAGCATTATACCATTCGATGACACTTGGATAGTGCCTTCAGAGTCAGAAATGGATTCTTTCAATGGCGAGATGACTTTGAGTCTTTTTGAGATGGCATATGAAGCAATACGGTTTTTTATAACACATTTTCAACTAATATTGATCCAATGAATGTGATAATCGAAGAATATTCTTCACTCTCAAGCTCAGCCTCGTCATCAATTTCCGATCCTTTTCAATAAGTGTTTCATACTGATGAAATTATTCGAGAATTTTTGTCTATGGATGAATTACCCTGGAATGATCTACACCATAGATCTTCATTTTTACCTAAATTTGATAGGTTTATAAATTATTTTTCGTCTATTTTTATGGTTGATTATTTCAAGGAACCACAAAATCCGATATCGATTACAAATTAGGATTCTTAGATTAATTTGGGAAACATTTCTACAACTGTTCCTATTGACATATCAATTAAACCTCAAATTGTTGAAAAAATTCATATAGGTGCTTCTTGTACGATTGAACAAATTAATACATATAAAGCCTTATTTCAAGAATTCTGAGACATATTTTCCTGGTCTTACGAAGAGATGCCAAGGATCGATCCAAATATTGTCGTTCATGAAATAAAAACATACCCGGATGCCAAGCCTATTAGACAAAGATTATGTCTAATACATCCGCGAAAATCTGCTGTTAGTAAAGTTGAAGTTGAAAAACTACTGCAAGCAAGATTTATTTATCCAATCCCATTGATGGATTGGGTATCTAATATAGTTCCCGTTACCAAAAAAAGGGACTATACGAGTATGTATGGATTATAGGGATATTAATAAAGAATGTTGATCCAGGTTGATATTGGTGGTCACCCACCTATTCCACTTAGGGCCCCACCATTGTCTCTTTCAGTTTTTCAGTTTCGGCACAACTTACTATTTTTAGCAGTTTTTCGGGTCCTGAACTTTCGGAGCCGTTTTGAGGCCCTAAACGATGTTTTTTGGGAATCGTTTTTCCAGCTAATATGATTTTGTTCTACAATTTATATTTTTGGTGACATTTGTAGTCCTCGGATAGATCTTTCTAATGATGTATCATGTGCGTCAAACGGAGATAGTATGCCGAAGTTACGTCCCCGGGAAGTTGAAACACCAATTTACCCAAACGGGGCCCATAGTTTTGGCGCTTCATCTTCTAGGGTTAGGTTTTTGGACGTTTAGAGTTCTCCATTGTTTCTCCATAATAAATAGGCCCTCGAGCCTCATTGTAACACAATTTAGAGGTCTGTATCCGCCATATCTCTTCTCAGAGATTTGATACCAACACCCTAGCTATTTTATTTCCATTATGTTTGTAAGCATATTTCTGTTATTTGATATTAATGAAATGAAGCCTTATTTTCACTGCATATCTATGTTTATGGTTATTTATGTATTATGTTGCGTTCCTGCATAAATCTGGATCAGTGGTATTAGAGTGGTCTGCTTTTTCTCGATCCTTCTTTGCATGTCCCCAACGAGGTCGGGGTATAAGGAGTTAGGGCTCGATCTAGTGGAACCTTTGCAAGATCAGCCTCGCAAACCCCGACGGATGCCCATGGGGGACGAAAAGAAATATGAGGGAGCAGGAGATCCTATCAAAATATTGCTCGAGGAGGCCCTCGAAAAACAAAGGAACACAATGATGGATAACTTTGCCCAGATCCTTCAACGACTGCCCACCGGTGGCGTATCTGCATCCAACAGCCACTCTGGAGGTGCGAATCCCTTTAAGGTACAAGTAAATTTTGACATTCCCATATTTGAGGGTCAAATAGATGTAGATGCCATAGATAGATGGTTGAATCTATTAGAAGGATATTTCTCGATTCATGATTTTTCCGATCGGGAGAAGATTATTTTTGCACTCCTCAAAGCTACCCCCCATGTCAAGGACTGGTGGGAAACCTACTGTGAGAAAAAGGACGATACAAAACCCTCTCTGTTCTCGGCCGTACCCACTTGGAATTCTTTCTGATACACCATCAAGGAACAATACTATCCTGTGGGGAGCTATGAGGACAAGTACATATAATGGACCACGCTGCGACAACAAAGGGATCAAGATGTGCATGAGCTGACGAATCGGTTCCATACCCTGTGCACAAAGTTGGGGATCAAAGATTCAGAGAAACATCTGGTGCTAAAGTATCACAGTTTTCTGCACTGATACATTTAGGAGGAAATGGAGTTCCTCGACATCTCCTCGCTTGGTACGACATATCGGTATGCTGCCAAGATTGAGCAGAAATTCAAACAGAAGAAACGAGACTTTGGATCTGCGAATAAAAATAAAGGGAAAGGTGCTCCCAAACCATAAAACAAAGGACAAAGCCAAGGCATGGCAGCTCAAGACAACTTGTCAAAGCCACAAGCAACGAACAACACCGCAAAGCCAAAGAAGGACACGGGGAAGTGGTGTGAGTTCCATAAGAGCTCCACTCACAACACAAGTGAGTGTTGGGCCAAGAAGTCGCTGGTGGCCGAGATGAGGGCTTCTGAGTCAGATGCATGCTCCGAATCTGAATTAGAACCTGACAAGGGGAATGAAAAAGGGAAACAGATTATTGATGCGGAGCCCAATGCCCCTGTTGCCACTACGAAGATCCATAAGGAGGAACCGGAAGATCCAGAGGAGGAGGAACGCCTCTTCCACTCCCAGATGTGGGTAAAGGGCTCCTCAGTACAGTTCATTGTCGATAATGGGAGCCAAAAGAACCTCATTTTAGCAGATGCCATGAAGCGGTTGGGCTTTCCGACCACAGCTCACCCACATCCATACACCATTGGGTGGCTTCACCAAGGACGAGATCTCCGCGTCAGCCAGCAGTGCTGCCTTCCATATAGCATCAAGCCCTTCATGGATGAGTTATTGTGTGACATTGCTCCTATTGATGTTTCTGATGTATTATTATGACAACCATACTTGTGGAAGAATCATGCTGTGTATGAGTCTCGGCCTCACGCTGTTATTGTTACTTTGGGAAATAAGTTGTACAAGATACCATAAATACCATCTCCTGCCACTATCTCTTTGGTTACTGCAAAAAAATGCAGTAAGCTCATTTCCCAAACCAGGAAATTCGTTTTCCTGATGATCCACCCCTAGGGCAAGAAGAAGATTGTGGCCACGACCTCCAGACATGGCTCCTCTGCACAACAACAACAAATGTACAAGGTTGTGGAGGAGCACGGGGACATATTCACCTCACCCACAGGGGTTCCTATGCACTGTCAGGTCAAGCACACAATTGATCTGACCCTAGGTGTGCCGCTACCCAATGGACTGATCTATCGATGCTCTATTCTGGAGAACGATGAAATCAAGAGGAAGATTCAGGAGCTGCTGCAGAAAGGTCACATCCGACCAAGTTCATCACCCTGTGGGAGCCCGATCGTGTTGGTACAGAATAAGGATGGGATGTGGAGACTCTGTATTAACTATCGGGCGCTGAACAAGATCACTGTCCGGAATAGGTACCTAATCCCATGGATTGATGACCTTCTAGACCAACTCAAAGGGGTGAAATATTTCAGCAAGATCGACTTGAAGTCTGGGTATCACTAGGTACCAATCGAACCCTCCGATGTGTGGAAGACTGCCTTTAAAGCCAAGGAAGGCATTTTTGAATGGCTGGTCATGCCTTTTGGGTTGACGAATGCTTCTGCAACCTTCATGAGGTTGATGGACGACATCTTGCGGCCATTCACCAACTCATTTGTAGTGGTGTACTTAGATGAAATTCTGATCTTCAGCCAGACTTGGGAAGAGCACCTCCAACACATTCGACAAGTCCTCCAAACACTGCAGCAACACAAGTTGTGTGCCAATTTGGAGAAGTGCACTTTTGGCATGACCCAGGTTCAATATATCGGATACATTATTGATGAAAGGGGGGTGCATGTGGATCCAACCAAGATCCAATTCATTCGGGATTGGCCAGCCCCAACCACTATAATAGAGCTTCGCAGCTTTCTGGGTCTTGCTAATTTCTACCATAGGTTCGTGTTGGGATTCTCTCATATCACTTGGCCCTTGAGTCAAGTCACAAAGGGAGGAGTGAGAGAAAAATTCTTTTGGTCGAAATCTCAACAGAAGGCGTTCACAGAATTGAAAAATCGCCTCTATTCTGCCCCAGTGCTCACATTACCAGACTTGTAACAACCATTTGAGATCGAGACAGATGCCTCTGACTATGCTATTGGGGCAGTTCTTACTCAACAGGGACATCCAGTGGCATATCACAGTGAGACATTGTCTGACACCGTTCGCAAGTATCCCACTTGTGACAAAGAAATGTAGTCCATTGTGTAAGCTTGTCGACAATGGAAGCATTACATTTTGTGGAAGGAAATAATCATCCACACAGACCACCGGCCCCTGCAGTTTATACAGACGCAAGGGAAGTTGTAGAATGATCGCCATCAAAAATGGTCCACATATATGCAACAGTTTCATTTGAACATCAAGTACAAGAAGGGTAGCACCAATAATGTTGCAGACTACCTCAGCCAACCACCGATCGTGGCGCTCACCACCGTTCTCAACTCTTGTGGGCATGAGACTTCTGATTGGCTGCTTCTCTACAAGAGCAACCCAGACTTTGGCCACACATACAAGGCACTCTTGGCGAGTACGCAAGTTCCAAATTTTCACCTCCAAGATGCACTTTTATGTCACTTGGGACACCTTTGTGTTCCTTCAAGTGAGCGTGCCAAGATGATATGTGAAGCACACTACAGTCGAGTTGCTGGGCATTTCAGGGTCGAGAAAAAAATAGCAGTACTGCAGAAGTATTTCTATTAGTCGAACCTTCGAAAGCATATCGGGAAGCACATAAGATCCTGCACTGCTTGTGCCATTGCCAAACCGACCATCAAGAAGAAAGGCCTATATACTCCGCTACCTACCCCTAGTCGACCTTGGGAATCAATCTCCATGGATTACATGTCGGGCCTACCTTCTACTAAGCATGGAAATGACTGTGTTTTCGTGGTCGTCGACAGATTCTCGAAGATGGCCATTATGGCGGCCTGCAAGAAGAATATCATAGCAGAAGCCACTACTAAACTCTTCTTTGAACGAGTGTGGGTGCACTTTGGGATCCCACAGTCTACCATATCAGATCGGGATAGCAGGTTCCTCAACACATTTTGGTCTAGCCTCTAGTTAATGCTGGACACCAAGCTCACCAAGTCCACAACTTTCCATCCCCAACAGATGGCCAGACAGAGGTTGTCAACAGAATGATTGTACATATTCTATGCATGTACAATTCAAAAAATCCACGCACATGGGGGCGAGAGCCTCCCCTATGTACAACATAGTTATAATGGGCTCTCCACAGCTCAATCAGCCACAACCCCTTTCAGGTGGGCTTGGGATTCCAGCCACTATGTCCCATTGACATAACCATGCCATTTGCGGCTACTCAGGCTGATTCGACTCATGTCCAGTCTGAAGTTGACAAAGAAAATAGCTTCATCGAGCGCATTTAGCACATATGCCAACATGTTCATGACATATTGGACAGAGCCAATGCTAAGTACAAGCAACTCCATGATCAAAATTGGGTGCCACACAACTTCCAGGTGGGCGAAAAAGTGTGGCTACATTTGCAGAAGGAGCACCTCACTAGACCCCATCACAAGCTTCACCCGCTCCGATACGGGCTTTACACCATCACCAAGGCTGTAGGGAATAATGCCTTCGAGCTTAGTATTCCATCATTCCTTGGTTTTCACCCAGTATTCAATGTGGACTGCCTTCGTCCTTACTTCCCACCTCTACTGGAAACCTTTGACATCGCAGAACAACTCACACCAATAGAGTTAAACCCAGACTGCATGGAACATGCCACCACAGATTGTATCATGGACATACAAATCAAGAACACTCGCCAATAGAAGATCCAACTGTATCGGGTTGTCAAAGCTGGCCAACTCCTGCACCAAGGAAAGTGATTCACCAGGGACCAAGTTCAACAGAAGTTTCCTCATCTCATGGAGGAACTTAACGCAATGGGGACCATTGCTTCCTAAGGGGGAGGAATGATCCAGGTGGATATTGGTGGTCACCCGCCTATTCCACTTGGGGCCCCACCATTGTCTCTTTCATTTTTTCAGTTTCGGCACAACTTACTATTTTTAGCAGTTTTTCGGGTCCTGAACTTCCGGAGCCGTTTTGAGGCCCTAAACGACGTTTTTTGGGCATCGTTTTTCCAACAAACATGATTTTGTTCCAAAATCAATTTTTGTGGAAAAATTTGTAGTCCTTGAATATATCTTTCTAATAATGTATCATGTGCGTCAAACGGAGATAGTATGTTGAAGTTACGTCCCCGGAAGTTGAAACACCAATTTACACAAACAAGGCCCATAGTTTTGGCGCTTCATCTCCTAGGGTTAGGTTTTTGGACGTTTAGAGTTCTCCATTGTTTCTCCATAATAAATAGGCCCTTGAGCCTCATTGTAACATAGTTCAGAGGTCTGTAGCCACCACATCTCTTCTTAGAGATTCGCTACCAACACCCTAGCTATTTTATTTCCATTATGTTGGTAAGCATACTTTTGTTATTTTATATTAATGAAATGAAGCCTTATTTCTGCTGCATCTCTATGTTTATGGTTATTTATGTATTCTGTTGTGTTCCTTCATAAATCCAGGTCAAATTTCCAAAAGACAATTATCTTACCCCTTATATCAACCAAATCATTGATGATTGTGTCAGAAATGAAATGTTTTCATTTATGGACGGATTTTCCGAATATAAAAAATCAACATAATCCCTACTGATCAAACAAAAACAACATTTATATGTCCTTGGGGAACTTTTGCTTATTGCAAACTACCTTTTGGGTTAAAAAATGCTGGTGCAACTTTTCAAAGGGAAATGTCTTACGCTTTTCATGATATCAAACATATGTATAACCTTATTTGGATGATTTACCTGCTCACTCATTACACAGGGATGATCATCCTACTCATTTACGAGCAATTTTTATGATATGTAGGCATTACAAGATTCGTTTGAATCCGCACAAATGTGTTTTTTGTGTGTAATCAAGATGATTACTAGGATTTTTCGTTTCGAAAATTGGCATTCGTATCCAACCCTCGAAGGTTGAGGCCATCATAAATTTACCTCCTCCTTCCACACTTCGCCAAATCCAAAGTTTGCAAGGGAAAGCAAACTTTCTGCGTAGATTTATCCCAAACTATTTTGAGTTAACAAAAGGTTTTACCCAGTTGTTGAAACATAATGTTCCTTTTATTTCGGATGAGAATGCCGATCGATCTTTTGATGCTCTAAAACACACGTTAACCCATGCACTGTTATAGCATCCACCAAATTACAACTGGGACTACTTTTTATACCTAGCAGCCTCTGATTCCACCATTGGAATGGTTCTAGTTCAAGAGGTTGAATCTCACAATGAGCATGTGATTTACTGTTTAAGTCAAAATCTAAATCCGACCGAAATTAAATATTTGCATGTAGAGAAATTGGCCTTGGCAGCAGTTCAAGTTGTCCAAATATTTCGTCACTACATATTGTTACAAAAGAAAACTGTGATATATAATTGCAACCCGATGATGTATATTTTGACAAAAAAATTACTCAGGGGAAAATACTCTAAATGGATTGTTATCCTACAAGATTTTGATTTGGAATTCGAAAAATCTAAGTCAAATAAATCTTTGGTGTTTGTGGAACTTATGTGTGACTTTCCCAATATTGAGACAGAAACCGTGGTAGAGAATCCCATCGCAGATGAATCTCTATTTATTATCAGTGCATTAGATCCATGGTATGGAGATATCATAATTTATCTTCAAACCCAAACCTTTTACCCAGAGCTTTCACGTTCAAATTGACGGAGAATCCGGTATCAATCTCAACAATACAATATTGTTGGGGACACACTTTATCTTCATGGTGAAAATTCTATTTTTTGACCTTGTATAACTCATGAAGAGGCTGAAATGGTTTTGAATGACTGCCACTCTAGAGCGTGTGTTGGTCATATTTCTGGGTATGATACAACTCAAAAGATATTGCGTTGTGGCTATTTTTGGCCATCATTGTTCAAAAATTATATTATTGCAGTCCAAAAATTCCACAACTCCCAAATTGTTGATCAAAATATGCGTGCACCTCCAGTGCCTCTTCACCTAATAATTGTTGTCGGTCCTTTTGCGAAATGGGGCATTGATTTCATTACATGTAACCCTCACTCAGCCTGGGGGCATGGGTATATTATTCTCGTTGTATATTACTTTACCAAATGGGCCGAGGCGATGCCTACATTCGCTGCAGAAGGAAAAACTACAGCTATGTTTGTATTCAATCATGTGACTGCTCGTTTCGGTGTACCTCAAGCTATTATCACGGACCATGGGAGTCATTTTCAAAATATAATGATGACTGAACTTTTCAATCAACTTGGCCTGTGCTGTGATAACTCTACTCCATATTACCCGCAGGCTAATGGTTAGGTTGAAGCTGTTAATAAATTTTTAACCACCATGATTAAACGCATTATTGGAACTCACAAATCGAATTGGCATATCATACTTTTTTCGACACTATGGGCATACCGAACCTAAAAAAAAACTGCTACAGGGTTAACTCCTTTTCAATTGGTTTATGGTTTAGAAGCTGTGTTACCTGTTGAATGTGAAATACCATCACTCCAAGAGTTACTACCAACTACCTCTGAAGAGGAAAAATTCTTTTTGTACTTATCACAATTAGATGAGACTCGGCACACCACTACATTAGTTGTTGAAGCCCATAAGAAACGTGTGAAAGCTCAGTATGATCGAAGCGTTACATCTCATGTTTTTTTAGAAGGTGACCTAGTCTTAGTATATGATCAATCTAACGATAAACTAGGTGCTGGGAAATTCAAACAAATGTGGCATGGTCCTTACATTGTCAAGCGAGTGCTTGCCAAAGGGGCCTATGAATTGACTGATTATGATGAGGTCTCTTTAGATAAGCCCTGAAATGGTCTTTATTTGAAGATATATTATGCTTGAATCTCATGTGAAAATCTCATTTGTATATTAGTTATTTTTTAGATAGTGTGCCTTAAATTAGATAAGTGTGCCTAGTTTAAGTTTGCTTTTACTACTATCACTGCTTATCTTGATTACTCTTGATATTGTAGATGTCGACATCCCCTCAAACATACATTGGTTTTGCTGATGGTGCCTGTCGTAGTACAAGGAATATATCTTTCACAGCTTGGGTTATCTATTCACCCACTGATGAGTTAGTTTCTATGCATGGGGTAAGCCTTGGTCAAACAACGAACAATATTGCAGAATATAGCGCAGTCATTGAGTTATTATCTAATTCCATTTCATTTGGTATTTGACATTTGATCATTGGGTTAGATTCATAACTCATTGTATTACATTTAAACATAGTATATGCAATTAAAAATCCAGTGTTATTGAGATTATTTTTGAAGGTTCGTCTCTTGGAACGACAGTTTGATTACATTGAATATCAACACATTTCAAGAAATTTAAACACATTGGCTGATGCATTAACTAATCGTGTTCTAAATAGATATTTGCAACATCAAAAAAGCAAACCAAAACAACATTCAATACATGTTGAACATGAAGATACTTAGAGAAAGTAGTAATATCATAGATAGGTTTGTTTTGAAAAAATATTACATTGTCTATGATCATAGGTTCAAACACCTTATGATCTAACAGATACTGATACAAAAAGAAAAATATGTCAATCCACAGTGATCATCCACTATCTGTGATGATGATCATGATAGTAGACTATGACACGTGCCACCTTGCGCAGGAATCTCCTAAACTGTCCTGGTACACCTGTAACATGTCTCCGAAGCCAGAGAGGAATGTCATCTGTCCCTGTCTCGGGAATATATATGGTTAACCTCTCCAGGTTGTGTTCCATATCAGTTAGGATCTTTGCTGCTTGATCCTGTGGTGGTGCTATAGGCTCTGCTTGTCGCCTATCAAAGCAGCAGAGTGTAGCTAGTCTTCGTGGACCAACATTTGCATCTAATTTTTGTTATCAGTATTGGACGATAAAAAAAAAAAAAGATTTAAAAAACATAAAAATGGTTTGCTTACCTGATTTGTCCCACTGTGACCCTGGAGGCAAGGACATCTTAGGATCACCTCTGAAATCTATACCTACATAGGGGAAGTCTTCAATGGCGAAGACTTGATTATTTAGACACATAAAGTATGCCAGAGTGAACCAAACCATTGAACTGCCATCGCCACCATGGCGGGCCATTAATGCAACCCAACGTACCATACGAGGTTCCTCAGGTTCCCCGTGATCCACTGGAATAAGCTGAGGGGAAAGAAGTAGGATTCTCTCCAAGGAAAAGTAAATCAAAATGGCACCATAACCAAAGTTTTTTAACTTTGCGTTCTTTGCTCTGGTTAGTTGGCCTTTCATGTTGGCCAATACCCCTTCGTACCAATTGAATATGGTGCCTCTGAAACACTCCACCGCGGTCTGCATTTGAGATTTAGTGGCTACATGTGGAGCTACACTTCCACACAACCTAGTTACCATGAATGCAATCACTTTGAGATCTAATCGCAAGATAGTTTTTATGTCTATGTGATTATCCTTTGGATCTGCCTCATCACTGCAAAAATGTTGTTTGTGGCTAGAAATGGGTTGGCCACCCTATCTAGCCCCAAACAAGGATATGTTTTCTCCCCTTCGGGACAATCCAGTGAGAAAATAAATATCCTCGAGCTCGATTGTGAGCCGATGGTCACAAATGATAAAGCATTGATCTTGAACATCACATGTGTTCACTAACCATGTCATCAACTCCACCTGTGATTTCATATCTTGAATCTCCCAGAACTTATATAAACCACAAGTTTTTAACACTTGCATTGTTTGAGGATCATTCATGGCTTCATTGTCTATAGCCTCATGCTCACGTTCTCTCCACTCTAGCATGGTGAAATAGCCTGCAAATGAACATATTTGAAAGTTAGAAACCATTAGAGTAAAAAAGTTTAATCATTTCTAAGAGAATTTGTAATTTTAAAATTCTCACGGCGCCCTCACAGTTTTTATGCAGAGACAGTGCGGACGTCCGCACGGGCTCCACAAAAAAACCATGGTAGCTCGATAAATTTCCTTTAAAAAATTATCTAGGACCGCAGGTAGCGTGCGTATAACCTGCGGACCCCCGAGAGCACATTTTTGAACATAAATTCCTCTAAAAAAATGAAATGAAAGCCAAAAAAGAGAAATGAAATAGATATAAATGAAGAGTAAAGTGATGTGGAATACCTGGTTCTGACGAATCATGATTTGAATGGTCGGTTCTCCTGATATTGGCTACGGAAATTTTTTGCCAAAATCTCTCAATTTACTGCTCTGAAGATAAAAGGTGAAAATGATTTTGTTAAACTCCTTTTTATAGTTTTTGAATAAATAAAATATTATATTTTTCACTTAAAAAGGCTATTTTTCAATATTTTTACTTGTTTGGAACAAGTATTTTTAATTTTTTGAGTTTTTGTGTAGATTACAGGTTTTTTTTGTTCAAAGAATTATTTTGATGCTGAGTATACTTTTATCACTTTTTCGGGCTCTTGAAAATTACGAAAAAGCAAAACCCTGGAGTTTTCTTTTAAGCCCTTTTCAGACTCTCTAATTATGAAAAGATCGTCGAGTACTTGAATATTCAAACTCGTTAAAGGAAATGAACAGTCGTTCCTTCAGTATAATTTTACCCCTTTTCCGGACTGAAATGGACTATTTACGAAAAAGGTATACATTGACTAATAATGGTCAATAGAGTTCTCCCCTGCATTATTTTATCCTTTTTCGGGCCTGAGAGACTAAATTTACGAAAAATTACAACCATGGAGTTTACTTATGTTTTTATTTTGACTCCTTAAAACTGAAAAACACCGAGTTTCTCCTATGCTGGACTCGTTAAAATTTAACAGTAAAGGACCTATCGATTACAAACAGAACCAAACCACTCCTTCTTAGGGTTCGATTTTAATACTAAGATGGACTCATCTGAAGGATGAGCTTACACAACAAGAAAATGTTATCCTCCTCAAGCTTGTCAAAAATAAAGAGGTACTTGCTAGTAATGGTGGGGGAAAAAGAGAAAAGGAATCCAGTTGTCACCCTTGTTTTAAAAGTAGTATACCACTCTTAAACACGACACTTTTGTCACATTTGTACCTGGGTTGGGAAAATTCTTTTTCTAACAGTTAATCAAACCACATTGAAAGTCTTCAGCTAGTTTTTGGGTATTAACATTAGTTCAATTGTTACCAAACCATCTACAATGTCGTTATGTGTTCAAGAGACAGTTCAAATAAACCATTCATTGCAAACGTTTGTGTCTATTCGCATTGACTATCCTTGCTTCAGTCCTTGAAAATATTTCTTCAAAACTCAATCTAATGGTTTCGTGTCGTGGGCTTTCCTATGATAGATCACTTTCTATCGACGACAGCTCATCATGTAGAAAGTTGATCTAGAATCCTGTCAGTACCTTGGGATCTGCATGCCCTAATGGCATGTTTCTCGCCTTCAACGACAGGTTGCATCATTGACCTTCGATCAAATTATTTCGTGAATTTTTCGACTGCAAATCATTCATTCACACTTCTTGGATTGTACTAAGTACTTTGAGAGCCATTTTCATTATTGGTGGTTTCTCTCCAACTTGTTAATAGTTCACATCATTGAATGGTAATGAAGTGGTTTCTACCATGTTTGACTTCAACAAAATCAATCACATGGATATAATCGTACTAGTTTGGGAAGCAGAAATCAAGACCCTGGATCTAGTTTCCACCATCCAGGCTGCGAGGAGTTTTATTATTCATGATACAGTAGACTACTTATGACAGATGGTTGTGCCCATACTGTGTCTACTATTGATGTAATTTTAAAATAATTTTTGTACCAGAACATTTAGTTAGTTTTGATATGAGTATGGGAATGCCTACCTCAGCGATGATATATATATATATATATATATATATATATATATATATATATATATATGCTTTCATTGAATGTTTTTATAGGTTTTCTACTAGTATTTCTGCAATCCAATCCTTAGAATGATAAAGCACTTCACTCTTCAAAACTACCTCAGAATTTGCACTTTAGGGGGTAATCTGTTACACATTATTTTGTTACCATGACATTTGGCTGTCCATATAGGTTCATCAATACCTATATTGTGCTCCCTAAGAAGTAAAAAACCCTAATGTTCCTAAACCAAGTCTTGGAATTGAAGAAAGCTCATTAAAACCCTTAAAATTATAACTATGCACTTTTCCTAGCTCTTTCCTATGGATCCACAGATATTTGTTCTATAACCTGCGTTAGATCCCACACGTTCTGCTTATAAAACCTGCAGACCCCCGTAAATAGTCAAATAAAGGAAAAAAGTAAGTTCTAGAAGCCCAACTGGTTGAATATTCTCCCAACTAGAAGCTTCTAGAAGCGCGATCAGTTCGAGCTTTATCCCTCCACTCATAGAGCTCTATCCCTCCACTCATGGAGCTTATCCCTTGGTCTATGGAGCTCAAATCCCTTCATGAGAGGAATCCATCCCCCTCTTCATGGAACTGAAACTACCTCCATTTCCCTATAAATTGAGCTCATGTTTCAGTCTCAAGGGTAGACATACATGTTAGTTGCTGAAGAAATTCTCAAGAGAGCATACTCTCTACACTAGTTATTGTTGGCATGAGAATGATCACACACTTATGTCCATAACTTCATTCTAGTTCAAAGAAAGGAAGGCTTGTCAATCTGAAGGAGGAACAATTGTTCAGGACCCCGGGAGGAACTTGTACAACATCAAGGCATCAGGTTGTAAAGTTACTCTTTTCATTCAAGATAATACATATGGATTTCCTTTTCTCATTGACTTGTTCTTGTGCTTATTTTAATAATTCAATACTTGGACTCCCTGATCACTAAGTTAGATTAGCTGTTCTTAATTATTATATGTTACAGGTGCTTTTAATTCTTTTGTTTGTCTTTGATTGCAGGTTCTACTTACTGAAGAAGCCTCTTTGGAGTGACTAGATAAATGACTGCACCGAACGTCAGATTTCAAGGTAGGGGCATGTCCTCTCTCTTTAGTTATAATAATTTTGAATTGAAAATAATCTAGAGAAAACGATTTACAAATGGATGTTTGTTTCTAGCTATCTCTAGGATACTGGGGAGATCGCTCTTGTCCACAAGAGGGATTAATCCGCATAACATGTGCTGTGATAAAATAGCACATTGGTGGCACATCGATTAAAAAATTATGTTTTTTTTTAAATTCATGTAAGGGACGACATGGATTGGGATCCGACTCTGCAAGTTGTCCCATGTGTTAGATGTCATAGGCCTATATATATAGCAATACAAACCCTATAAATCTAAAATGAAAAACTATAATTCTGAAGTCACAAAAACAGGAAGAAGTAAGGGAAGAAACAAAAAGAATCAAGGGTTTAGGGTAAGAATGGATTTTTTTTGCTTTTTTTTGTTTTTTGTTTTTGTTTGTTTGTTTGTTTGTTTTGTTTTGTTTTTTGTTTTTGTTTTGTTTTTTGTTTTGTTTTGTTTTGTTTTGTTTTGTTTTTTTGAAAATAATAGTAAAATTGAAATTTTTTACTTACCATGTATTAAATCAAACATAAAATGTACAAAAAAACAATTATTACAGTCAAATTTAATCACCAGAGGGTTCATAATTCTATGCTACAGGGTTTGAATCACCAGAGGTTTGGAATTCTGATTGTCTCAATAGTTCTGTTCGAAAGTATTTCATTGCTCCACAGTGCTCTCGTGCTCTATTGCTCCATGTATGTCTCTCGTGCAAATCTCTCCTTGAAATTTTTGCAAAAATATAATGAAATAATGAAATTTTTTTACTATTTAAAGAATTGTTTTATGAGATTAGATTTTCGAAAACAATTTTCCGCCCATTTTTCAATTTACCGCTTTTTTTTCACGTAAAAAATTAAATTTACACTTTTTTTATTTACGGCTGCTCGACACTGCTGTGTCAATTAATAACGCAACACTGATGCATAGTAACTAAAACGCACTGGTGCAGTTAACTTTACATTAGCACCGATAATTTTAAGGCACCAAAATTACTTTTAGGTGTATACACCAAAATTTATTGTTGATTTTTCTCAAATGCAGGGAGAAAATATCATAATTATATTGAATTGACAATTCTTCAAAATCCAGCTCGTTCCATAATATTTCTCAAATTCCATCGCAGAGTTCTCCCTATCCATCTCGAGACGTAATATTTACTTCATATTTTATTTATATTTTCATTATCTAATTGATTTTTTTTTTTTTTAATCCATGTCAATCAGCTTAATAAAATTAGCGTATACAAATTTATAGGTTCATGTAGATTCAAAATCGATTTCAGATGCACAAAATATTCAAACAGCTCCAAAACGTCGGAAGCTCTTATCAGGAGCAGCATACCGCAAGGCACATTTGGTAGATGAAAATGGACAACCACTTCACCCTGCCAATTGTAACATTGCATCTTCTAGCCACAATCCTGGTACAATGATGGTAATAATAATTTTTTAGTATATTAATGTAATTATTTCAACGTCAAACCAATTAATCATGCATTGTGGATGTGCTTACTAATTGATATCATAGATTTTGTACTAATCATGTTCAAATATATTTTTTGAAATTATTAGGATTATAGTGATGATGAACAACCTACCTACCATCTTCCGTTGCACCCCATGAAAATTTCAAATCGAGTGAGGGCTGAATTAAGAGAAAAAATTGGCGAGGAATGATACCAAGAATGATTGAATCAAACACCTATTCAATTCCTGCTACGTCCGAATTCACCAATTAGGAATGACTACAACAATAGTAGTTCTTCACAAGCTGGAAATGGAGGAAATGAAATAGGGTTTCGTATGGATGATTATTTAAGGGATACGACTACCATGGAGAAAATTTTATTAGATGCATTCCAAAACGATGATCAACTAGTGGATGATGCTCATATTGTTGATACCTTTTTCGAAATCCTTAAATTTGCTTTCACCACCCCTCTCTTTAGACCTGGCGGTCATTCAAAGTCTACCCAGTTGGGGAAAACGATGTTACTGTACAACTTGAAAGCAAATTTTTCTCCTTGAATGCATTTTTCTCGGAAATTTGAGGAAATATAATCTCGCAGGTCTTGTAACAAAAGGGTGTTTTGGATGTAAATGTTGTGGATATTCTCTAAAATCTAGATTGGCCAATGACCTATGAAAGATAATGTATGACTTCTCCAGGGTATTCCTTCCAGAAGAACACCCTTACAGAAGAGCATCATCCTCTTTCAATGGTAAATGAGAGATAACCCAAAGGCCTCCAATAACGACACTAGCTAAATGGCTTAGAGCATATGAGAGAGAGAAGGAGAAGGATTTCATAGAAATTTTAAATTAAAATGGGGAGCCTATGTTCGATGATCAAGAATTCTTCGACACCTATGTTGATAAATTACCCATTGGGATGAAAAAAAATCTATATTTTATAACCTCCCATATTGGGAGCATCTTAAGTTTAACCACTTCTTAGATCCCATGCATATATTTAAAAATGTTTCATCTTCTTTATGGAGGCACATACCATCGAAAAAAGTGACACATTGGCTGTTAGGAAATATCTGATTACTTCAAAAGTAAAAAGAAACATTGGCTAAGATGATAGAAAGTGCAGGATCTGAGGCAGGCACTGGTCCCTCTAATTCATGGTATTTCAAAGAAGGTGGTGTCCCATGGATTTAAAAAAAAATGATCTTTATTTGGCAAAGGATTTTATAATGGGTGTGAGGGTGCCATCTTCATACAGGTCTTCACTACAACGTTGCTTCATCATGGATGACCATTTGTCGGGGTTGAAATCGCCTGACCATTTGAATCTTCTAAGAGTACGTATAATGCCAAAAGTATGATTTTATTATTTGTTATATTAATAATTTTTATCACATGGAGGGATCATAAAACATAACTAATTTTGTATATTATTGCATGTGTTTATAAATTTGTAGTGTCATTATCCTTTGTTCATGCGTGGGTGTTTGAAACATGAATTCCCCCAAGACCTAGGATGTGCCATACCTAAATTATTTGCATTTGTACATTGGATCACGTTAAAGGAGATTCATGTGGCTAGCATTCCATGGTGGCGTCAAGAGATAGTTGAGATTGTTTGTATGTTTGAGAAGGAACTTCCAACGAGTTTCATGGACTTGCAGGTTCATCTTCTAATCCACCTAGTAGATGAGATTAAATTATTTGGGGTGGTTTCTTGTCATTAGATGTTCTTCTTAGAGAGGTACATGAAGAAATTGAAAGGTTTTGTTCCACAAAGGGAAAAACCTGAGTGGTCTATGGAAAAGGGGTACATATTGTATGAGTCTTTCTATTATGGCAGTGAGTACATCAAGTAGATTGAAAACGATCCAGGTGTGGTGATTTGGGATGATGAAAGGGATGAAGACAAAAGAGAAGGGTAGTTGCTCCAAATGAATGGAAAAAGGCGCTTGATAAAGAGTAAAAGACTTATAACATTTCAAATTTACACAAAGTAAATATTCTTGTTGAACTTCAATATAATATATTTTTTGATCTCATATGTACTATATGTTGGTTTTATTTCATCAACGAATGCAGAAATTGAAGCAATCAATAAATTCGTTCTTTACAATTCTGAAGCGACATAACTGTGGGTCGCATTGTACGAACAAAAGAGGATGAAATGGGATAGTGACAGGAAAGAATTCAGATGGTTGAATGGTATAAGTGTGCCTTATCCCAATCATTGTAAAGAAAATATCCCAAAAATATGCCCCAACAGTTGGGTTGTTGACCAAGTCAGAGAGAAATATGGTGCGACCGGTTGTTACTTGCGTGCTGAAGAGGATGTGCTAAACATAGGGATTAGGTGCACCCACTCGCTAATAATATATTTATGTACATTTTAAACTTAATAATGCACCTTTGAAATGTAATTACATCTATATTTCATATTTTAACTATTGGATTATTATAAGACACATGACACTATGATTTTTTAACCTTTTTATAGGTGAGTTTATTTCCATCTATCTGGGCATATGGACACCATTTTCGCACGGAAAATGTTGATGATGGACACATGAAACAAGACTATGTAGTGGAAGTCGTGTTCTATCAACCCAGTCGATCTAGCCACCGTGATCAAAACCTAGTACGAGGGACGTTAGGTTACGTTAGAAAGATACAAGAGATCATTGAAGTGGATTTCTCTTCTTTATAATGTGTTGTTTTTAAGTGCAAGTGATGGGACCCCTTTGATCGGAATAATGTAAAGGAAAATCGCGATAGTAGGTTGATATGTATCAACTCTAGAAATATGTGGGATGAAGCCAAGGAGCCCTATGTTTTCCCCAAACACTGCAACCCAGTGTTTTTTTACCCATATGTGTTGGATAGGGATTGGTGGTTCGTATTGATACATGACCTTAGATCAAAACATATTTTTGAGAACAATAGTGTTATCATGCTAAGCGAGCTAGAAGATAATGAGGGTGATCATGATAACTGAGAGTGATATGGTACGTGTGTTATTTCATCATTTATACTTTTTAAGATGGGTTTTTATAAAGAAGAGGACTTTGTTACCTTATAACTAAGAATCTTTTTTTCAAAACATTATAATATGTATTTTGAATTAATTGGTAATTTGCATTGTGTTAATGTTAAAATCATTTTACTTGATAATTTGCAATTATGTTGATCTCGAAAACAATGGCGTACTGTATAAAGTTCTTTTTTCATAATGTCAATTCCTAAAATAATACAACTACTTGATTGCTTTAAATGTATGTGAATGATTTCTTCAAAATGTATAATGTTATTTTTGTATGTAAGATCATAATAAAATAATGATAATTCTAAAGTACATGAATTTATTTGCATTATTTTCTGAACTTTATTATGTTACAAAAATTCATATTATTCTAGATTTATTATTTTACAATTATTTATATTCATACAAATTTACAATTTTACAATTATGGTAATTTAACAATATTTATGGTATACATTTTACTTATGGTAGTTATGGTTCAAAATTGACAATCAATTTACAATTTTACAAATTTACAAATTTAAAAATTTAATAAAAATGAATGATGACAATACATACAATTACAATTACAATTTTTACAATTTCACAATTACAATTACAATTTCAGAATTTTACATACAATTATAATTAAAATTACAATTACAATCATTTCACATTAATAAAATTAAAATTTTACAAATATTTTACGTACAATTAGAATTAGAATTACAATTTTACAATTTCACATACAATTACAATTACAATTGCAATTTTAGAATTTTACATACAATTACAATTATAATTATAATTTTAGAATTTTACATACAATTACAATTAAAATTAGAATTAGAATTACAATTTTACAATTTCACATACAATTACAATTACAACTTAAAAATTTTACATACAATTAAAATCACAATTACAATTTTACAATTTCACATACAATTAAAAATAAAATTACAATTACAATTACAATTTTAGAATTTTACATACAATTACAATTAGAAATACAATTTTACAATTTTACATATATACAATTACAATTAAAATTACAGTTAGAAATACAATACAATTTTGCAATTTTATATACAATTAAAATTTCAATTACAATCATGACATAATATTTAATAAATATCATGATTTAATATTAAAAATAAACATCATGATCATGATAACCATCGTACAAATATCATATTCGACTAAAAAACAAATTCAAATTCGCTAACATCATCTAATCATTGTGATCATGATCATCTAACAAAACACAAGCATTGTATAACATCATCACAATACAAACATCAAATATAAATCTCATGTCAAATAACTGCTATCACATACACATCTGTCTGCAAGCTGCACATTAAATGGAAATATCTAACATGATCTAACAATATACACATCATGATGAACACCAACATGGACTATATATATATAGAACTGTATAATGTCAAAAATATACAACTGTAATATAATTGCATATAAATGTCAAATATCAGCTGGTGGTGCATAAATAGTAGTACTAGTCGAGGACTGCTAAGTCGATGGTGTAACCTCGACATGCTCAGATAGATGTCAACCATGTGCCTTCTAATCTGGAGGTGCCTCATGCTGATCAGGATCAACTGCCTGCTCATGATGACTCGTTGATGGTCCAACTTGTTGATCAGGATCAACTGCCTGCTCATGATGACTTGTGCATGGTCCAACTTGCTGATCATTGGATGGTGCGGTAGCCTGCTCAGTTGATGGACCTGCACCATCCTCAAGATCAGGTGCCTGTTCATGATCATAACTGCTAGATGCTACAAGCTGCTCATCATGGAAATCTCCGGTGCAAGGTTAAGTAGGAGGTGGAGTACTAGAACAATGATCACTCCCCTCATGATCATCAGATGATGTGATGCTTGATTGTTGACGTACTGCATCTCCACCACGCCTACGTCGACTGGCCCTCCTCGCCCACGCTAGTAATCTGGTAGCTCCAACGATCTGCCGCATTAGGGTCAACATATCATAGGGCATGACTCTCCATATCTATGTTAGCCTATCATCAGCTTGTATCTTTCTGATAATGACTGGCCCGACTCTCTCCTCCACTATGAGTTGATAGAGTTGGTCGCCAAACTCCATCCTAAATCAAGTGTCAGGCCTACGCCTCACACCCGCCGATACCTGCGCCTGATCATGAGGACCAGGTCTGTCACTGGCCTGATCCTCCTCATCTGCCATCTCCTCCTCAATATGATATACACCTGGATCATTTGATGGCGGTGGCATCTCATCGCCAAAAAATTACCCAATATCTACAAAATATATATAAGTACACAACAATAGTTAGACAATTTCATTAAACAATTTAATAAAACAAGTTAAAGAACATGTTAGAATAAATTTAAGGAAAACACTAATATTACCTCTCTCATCCAGCGGCTCATCATCTGTTAGGTCCCTATATTACTAGTATAGTCCCTTATTATTATTAGTATAACCCCATTATTGTTATTATTGTACCCTTGTAACCCCCATTTTTTTATTATTGTGCCCTTAAATTATTATTCTTAGGTCGGCTAGGATTACATTGTGGCCCACTAGGATTACATTATGGTCACATGGACTCCTATATATAGAAAGGAGGTTTTGTAAATTGTATCATCCAAGAATTGTTCATTCATGTAATGTATTGGAGGTTTCCCCCTCGAAGTGGCTTGTTTCTAAGGCGTTGAGATCTCTTTTCTTCTCTTTTTGGAGCTTGTTTCCCAACATTTGGTATTACAGCTTTGGATTCTAGGGTTTCATTGCTCCAAATAGGCCATCGTGGCATTTTCGCTATAACTTTTTTTCTACGAAGTTTCAGAAGTTGAAATTTTTATGGTGCGAAGCTGAAATCTTGAGAAACATCGTCAAAAAAATTTAGATCTTGGTTCATAACGTTTTTGGAGATATGATCTATGGAAGTCAGGTCTTTTTTCAGGCTCCTAAACAGGTCATTGTAGAATTTGCGCTATAACTTGTTTTCTACGAAGTTTCAGAAGTTGAAATTTTTAGGGTGTGAAGCCAAAATACTAAGGAAAATTTTCAAAAAATTTTAGAGCTTTTTTCTAAACATTTTTGGAGATATGATCTCTGGAAGTTAGTGCTTTTTCAGGCTCCTGAATTTCATCTCAAAGAGGTGATCATGGGAAAATCTTCATAAATCTCTCTCTGGGCATCAGATTGGAGTGCCGTAAAAAGAATTCGCAAGTAAACAGAATGTAGTTTCTTGGCTATCAATTTCATAGCCGAAGGACAAAACATTGACACATGGCAAGTCATACAAGTTCACTCTACTAAACCAGTACATAATTAGGTCATTGTGGGAGATTGGACACAACTTTGTCTTGGAGAATCCAAATCAGGTCAGACCTGTGGCATTTGAAATATAATTCAGAGGGTTACGTTGATAACAAAATTCAAATATTGAAGTGCTGAAATCACAGAGATAATCGAATTTCAATATCGAGCTCCTCAAAAGCAAGAAAAAGGTGTGTATTTTTTTTCCAAATTGCATTAGTCTTGTTTGAAGAATCAATTTGAATTGATTCCAAGGGCATATTGTAGAATACATATTAGTATTGGGTTCTAAAATATGCCCTGTAAAAATAATTCAACACCCATTAAGCCTTCAGAAGGCTCTACTATGACTCATGAAGATGAAGAATTGCAACATGATCTATCAAAATTACAAGAGAAAGTGCAACAAATTTCACTCTCGTAAAGAGCAACAAAAAATGAAATGGAAGTTTTGAAGAAAGGCGTGGAAGTGAAGATGGACGGTTTGAAGAAAGGCATGGAAGCTAAGATGGATGGCATGGAAGCTGGCATGGAAGCTAAGATGGATGACATGAAAGACAACATGGAAAATATGAAGAATGATCTAAAATCAGACATCGAAGGTTTGACAAAGTTGATACAAGAAATGTTTCCTAATGGTGAAAATATAGTAGAAGAACCTCATGATGAGAACAAAATAAATGTTAATCATGATTTCATAAACTCTAATGTTGGCAGGAAGAACCAACATATTCCAAAAATGGATATGAGGAAGTTTGATGGAAAGGATCCTGTAACATGGATACTACAGATGGAGCAATATTTTGATCTCCATAATGTGCAAAACACACAAAAGGTACGCATTGCAACTTTACATTTAGAAAAAATACATTTGTATGGTATCGATGGCTTTGCTCCCGTAAAAAAATTGTCACTTGGTCAATTTTTACAGAGGAAATGATAGCACATTATGAGGATACAAAGAGCAACACCTTCTTTAGCCAATTGATAAATCTCAAACAAAAGGGTTTAGTGGGGCAACACATTGAGGACTTCAAAAAATTGAATATAAGGGTAACTGATATTCCAGAGGAACACAGGATTGATCTCTTCATAGGCACTTTAAAGGATAACATCCAACATGAAGTTCGCGTTTTGGAACCTGATTCATTGGAGAAGGCATTCGGGTTGGCAAGAAAAGTTGAATGTAAAATTATGGCGACAAGGAAGCCTACCACTCAATTCTATAAAGAAGGAAGTGTTGCTACGCCTAGATTTCCACAACCTACAAGGTTGACACCACAACAATTGGAAGAAAAAAATCAAAAGGGCTTTGCTACAGTTGTGATAGCAAATACACTAAAGGTCATAAGTGTGCTGAGAAGAAATTATTTTACATAGGTTGTGAAGAGGAAGAAGAAAATGAACAAGAAGAGGATATACACCAGGAACCAACCCTAGAAGAGGAAGAAATGAATCCGACCATATCGTGTAATGCACTGGCAGGAATTACCACTCCTCAAACTCTCAAGATAGAAGGACAAATCCAGAAGAAAAAGGTAATAGTGTTGATTGATTCAGGTAGCACCCATAATTTTATTCATTGTAAGGTAGCCAAGGAATTAAATTGTTTCCTATACCTAGCACCAGAATGTCAAGTGATGGTTGCAAATGGAAGAACTATAAATTGCTCTGGAAAATTCCATAATATCAAGCTAACCATGGGGGAATATGTATTGACTATTCCAATGCTTTCCATTCCTATAGGAGGTGCTGATGTTGTACTAGGAGTACAATGGTTACAATCTTTGGGGACGATAGCTTTTAATTTTCAAGAACTTTTCTTGAAATTTTTTTCAGAAGGAAAGGAAGTCAAATTACGGGGTATTGCAGGGAAGTTGGGAAAGATAATAAGCTCTAATGTCATGAAAAAGATTCTAAAGAAAGAAAAACGAGGCGTAATTGCACAATTATGCTCACTAGAAGTTCCAACATCAAAATCATCTATTTCTACAGATCTCCAAAATGTCTTGGACAATCATTCCAAGGTGTTTGAAACTCCCAAAGGACTCCCACCTATTCATGATCATGATCATGCTATTCATTTGATTCCAGGAAGTGTTCCTCCAAACATCCAGCCTTATAGATATCCTTACTTCCAAAAGAGCGAAATTGAACGTATGATTGCAGAAATGTTAGAGGCGGGTATAATTCAACCTAGTCAAAGTTCTTTCTCTACTCTTGTAGTATTGGTACACAAGAAGGATGGATCATGGCGAATGTGTCCAGATTATAGGGAGCTCAATAAGCTCACCATTAAAGACAAATTTCCCATTCCTGTGGTTGATGAATTATTGGATGAATTACATGGAGCAATTTATTTTACCAAGTTGGATCTTCGTTCAGGATATCATCAAATTAGAATGAAGACTGAAGATATTCCAAAAACAGCATTTCGAACTCATGAGGTCATTATGAATTTTTGGTCATGCCTTTTGGCCTTACCAATGCACCTTCTACATTTCAAGGGTTGATGAATTCCATTTTCAAACCCTTCCTTAGAAAATTTGTGCTAGTATTTTTTTTATGATATACTAATCTACAGCAGGTCTTGAAAGGATCATGTTCAACATGTTGACAGGGTGCTCAAACTATTGCAGGAGAAACAATTATATGCAAAAACATCCAAATGTTTCTTTGGAGTACAAGAGGTGGAATATCTGGGTCATATTGTATCTCACGAGGGTGTTAAAGTAGTCCCTAACAAAATTAAAGCCATTAAGGAATGGAAAGTCCCCACAACCATAAAGCAGTTGCGAGGATTTCTTGGGTTAACAGGGTATTATCGCAAGTTTGTTAATAATTATGGGAGAATAGTAGCACCTCTAACAAAATTGTTGAAGAAATATGCATTTTCATGGACTCCTGAAGCAACTAAGGCCTTTGAACATCTTAAATAGGCAATGTTCCTAGCACCGGTCTTAGCTATGCTAGACTTCACAAAAACCTTTATCGTGGAATGTGATGCCTCAGGAAATGGAATTGGTGTTGTTTTAATGCAGGAAGGAAGACCCATTGCTTTTGAAAGTCGTCTAATCAAAGGAAAGTATTTACAAAAACCTATTTATGAGAAGGAAATGTTAGCAATCCTGCATGCACTAAAGAAATGGAGAACTTACCTAATGGGAAGACACTTCAAGGTAAAAACTGATCATGATAGTCTTAAACAATTTTTGGAACAAAGACTATCTTTAGAAGAGCAGTAAAAATGGGTCACAAAGATGTTGGGTTATGACTTTGAAATAATATTTAAAAAAGGAAAGCTTAATGTTGTTGCAGATGCACTCTCAAGAAAGAATGAAGAGGTGGAAGCATTGCTTTGTGCAATTTCTATTATCCAACCAGATTGGATAACCGAAGCAAGAGATGAATGGAAGAAGGACAAAGATGTATGGACACTCATTCAAAAGTTGCAGCAAGATCCTAGTACATCTGATACATTTAGTTGGAAAAATGATTCCTTATGGTACAAAGATCGCTTATATTTTTGTAAGAATTCCCAACTAAAACAAAAGATTCTTCTGGAATTGCACACTTCTCCTTTAGGAGGACACTCGGGATTTTTAAAAACTTACCACGGGGTGAAGAAAGAATTTTTTTGGGATGGCCTTAAATCTGATATTCAAAAGTTTGTGGCGGAATGTTTGGTTTGCCAGCAGAATAAAGTGGAAACAATTAAGACCCCAGGACTTCTACAACCTTTATCCATTCCAAGTCAACGTTAGGAGGAGATTTCAATGGATTTTATCACAGGTTTACCTAAGTCCGAAGGAAAGAGTGTCATCATGGTGGTAGTTGATAGACTTACCAAGTATGCACACTTTTGTGCATTATCTCATCCATTTAAAGAAAGTACGGTTGCTACTACATTTATGGACAGAATTCAAAAGCTACATGGAAGCCCAAGGGTTATTGTGAGCGACAGAGATCCCATTTTTACTGGAAATTTTTGGACGGAGTTATTTTCTTGTTTGAGTACTCAATTAGCTCATAGCTCATCTTATCATCCTCAATCTGATGGTCAAACTAAGATAGTAAATAAATGTTTGGAAGGATATCTTCGTTGTTTTGTATCCGATAAACAAACACAATGGGTCAAGTGGTTACCTCTTGCTGAATGGTGGTATAACACTTCCTTCCATACTGCAGCAAAAATGACCCCATTTATGGCACTTTATGGATATCATCCACCATCCATCACATCATCTTTAAGGGAAAATTCGAAGGTTCAAGCGGTGGAAGATCACATCGAGCATCAGCAAGAAGTTCTCCAACTCTTAAAGGATAACCTGAATTTGGCACAAAATCGAATGAAACAACAAGTAGATCAACATCGCAGCGAGAGAAGTTTTGATGTAGGAGATTGGGTATTTTTACGGCTACAACCATACAAACAAATGTCCCTCAAGCAAGCTAAGAAGGACAATAAATTATCACCAAAGTACTATGGTCCTTACAAGGTGTTGCAAAATATTGGTACTATGGCATACAAATTGGAGCTTCCTGCTTCTTCGCGAGTACATCCAGTTTTCCATGTTTCATGCTTAAAGAAGGTTATAGGTGAAAATCTTCCGGTTCAAACAATATTTCCAGAACTTGATGAGGAAGGAAAAATCATATTGGAACCTGAAGCAGTCATGGAAACAAGAACTCGACAGCTACGAAATCGATCAATTTCAGAGTATCTCATCAAGTGGAAGAACTTACCCACCGAAGATTCTACATGGGAGGATGAGAATTTTATACAGAAGCACCCAGAGCTACTCAAGCGTTGAGGACAACACTTTTTTGAAGGAGAGGGGCATGTTAGGTCCCTATATTACTAGTATAGTCCCTTATTGTTGTTAGTGTAACCCCCTTATTGTTATTATTGTACCCTTGTAACCCCTATTTTGTTATTATTGTGCCCTTAAATTATTATTGTTAGGTCGGCTAGGATTACATTGTGGCCCACTAGGATTACATTATGGCCACATGGACTCCTATATATAGAAAGGAGGTTTTGTAAATTTTATCATCCAAGAATTGCTCATTCATGTAATGTATTGGAGGTTGCCCCCTCGAAGTGGCTTATTTCTAAGGCGTTGATATCTCTTTTCTTCTCTTTTTGGAGCTAGTTTCCCAACATCATCTGTGAAGAGGATGTTGGCACACCCTCTCCAATCCAAACCATTATATGGACATGGCACCAGAACGAAGGCATGATCATCAACACTGGATAGCAACTCCAGTGCATCATGAGATATCCTGGTGGAAAAGTCAGACTCGTCCCTTTTGGTCATCATCTGGCCCCACATCTCCATCCGTACGTGCAACATCGGCCTACGAGGCTGCCGAAAAAAATTAGGCCTCGTCTTTGGAAACCTCTAAAAAATAAACAAAATAAATTTGAAGCAAAAGGGAATTTCACCCTCCAATGTGCCTAAGAATGACATTTATCTAATGATGTACAAAACTACCACAAAAAATTCGCAGACCACCTCACAAGTCGTGGATCCTGTAATAAAGAATCAACATAAAATAAAAGTGGGCAACTAATGCATTTCCCGTAATTGGTATGGTATGTAATGGTCGTCACCAATAATGAGAGGCACCTCACCTCCTCTGCACCAAATGAAGAAATACGTCACTGACCACCGAAGACTTGAAAATATGCAGGAGAAAGTATATCGGCACTAATATATCTTTGGGAGTACACCAACTGAATCCATGCTACATAGCCATCGGGGACCTTTGGGAATGAGGGGAAATCATGTCCTCTCCTGAATAGGCCAATAATAAAATATATGTCCTCCTTAGTGGGTGCATACCATTGGTTAGGACCAACACAAAAATTTTGTCGGCGGGCATCCCACCTGAAGATGAGTTGTCCCAATAACCCATTATGGCCCTTCAAGGATGTAGCCTCCTCATAGAACTTGGGGAGGCCTACCTCCCTTAGGAGCAACTGGGTGGTAGTCCTAATAGGGTGAGGGTACATAATTATCTCCCTCTCTCGTGCCTCCATAGGCAAACCACGTTATACTGGTCTGCCATATGTTCTTGTTGTTCCCTTTGTTCTCTCCTTTGACTTCGCTGAATTATTCACATATCAAATACATTTTTTTATTAAATGAGACATGTATTTACAAATATATATGTATATATATATATATATATATATATATATATATATATATATATATATATATATATATATATATATATATATATATATATATAATTTTGAAAAAAAAAAAACAGTCGGTGCGCCCAAAAAAATAGTCATGCATCGGTACCAGTGCATCTGTTTTTATCGCACATTGTCCTCGGTGCGCATGGAAATTTGCAGCGCACTACAAAACATGAAATGTACTTTCTCCCGTGGTGCATTGACGAAACTATCCACTGTGGGGTGGATAGTTAGGTAAACGCACCACCCAACATTAATTCATGGTCAATGGTGCGGTCCTGTAAACGACCACAACGTTGACTATATACCAGTGTCGAGAGGGTAGTGCGCTTTCCAAACTATTCTCCTCGGGGCGGATAGTTTCCTTAGCGCACCACCCTCCTGACATCATTACACAGTCAACGACGTAGTCGTTTAAATGACCGCACCATTGACTATGTACTAGTATCGGGAGGCGGTGCGCTGACCAAACTATGCGACCTGGGACGGATAGTTTAGTCAGCGCACCGCCCTCCTGACATCAGTACATGGTCAACAGTGCAATCGTTTAAATGACTACACCGTTGACTATGTACCAATGTGCAGAGGGCGGTGCGCTAACTGAACTATCCACCCCGGGGCGGATAGTTGAGTCAACGCACCACTCTCTCGACACTGGAACATAGTCAACGGTGCGGGCATTTAAATGACCGTACCGCCATATTAGTTAAAAAAAAACACGGTGCGCGTTTTCGGTACCGCACTGGACTCTGTGCGGTTTTCGTTAGCACCATTCGTGGTGTGACCTATAAATTTACAGGCAACACCGTGAATGGTGCGAGCCAAACAACTCAAGCACACCACACGGGAATTTTTTTTTTTTTTTAATGGTAAATTTTAAGTTTTTTGACAATCCGCTAAAAAGTTTAATTATTTAGAAACAAGTAAAATACCTGTACATTTTTGCATCAAGGAGGCATATTTGCTGAAGAATTTGCAAAACTAAATTTTCCCATCGTTTTGCAAAATTCGAACTCAAGAAGGTGGGCAATGGATGACAGTAGTGCATGTAATGGTAGCACCAATGGTAGGGCGCCTCACACAAGGGAAATTTGCACCGGTTCTTGAGAGCTCCAGAGCACTGAAGAAGTGAAAATGCAAATTTTTTGACTAGTAATTTTTTTTATTTAACCTTGTTTCGATGCGCGGGTTTTTGAGGCACATTGGGTCGTTTATGTCTAGCACACTGGACCTGTTTCTATTTGGGCACAGGTTTTTAAGATGCACCAGGCCTGTTTCTGAGTAGCGCATTGGTGTGCTGTAGTAATGAGACGCACCAAGCGGGTTTGTACAGGGATAACAGTGTCTCGGTGTGCCAATTTGTATAATGCACTGCTGCTTTGTGAGTTAAACACACCGGTGTGTTTTATGATTATAAACACACCAAACATAAAACTTCTGCAAAACCTCCACCTGCCAACCTCCTTTAGAGACCTCCACTACAAATGGATATATGGGCTATTTTTATAAGGGGTTCCTCAAAAAAATCTGTTGGACGGTCTTTTCCTTGTAGTGTTTGAACATAGGGCCTAGTAAAAGGCTTTGTTACATATGTTGGTGCAATCATTTCCATGCCCATGGTAAACCTTTTTTTCTTCAACTTGTTTTTTTTTTTTAAATAACTAGTGAATTTTATTAGATAAATTTTTGTTTTTATTTTCAAGTAATAATAAGTTAATATAATAGGTTGTTGATTACATGCCCATTTTTGTGGAAGGTATTTTTCTAGGGATATCAATACCTTGTATTTTCAGAGTTTTTCATGCATATATTTGTGTTAATTTAGATCGTTATTTTTAGTGTAACTATTATGTTATTTAGAAGCACAAAATAAGTTTGAAAAGATGCCTATAAGAGTTGAATTATGTCATAGTAATATGATGTTCACCTAGTTGCTAAATGTCTTATAGTATTCTCTTTGCGATTTTTTTGATCTGTTCTAAGACGCTTAGTTTTGCACTTATCTTATTTGAGATGCACGTATACTTGTTCTATATTGGCTGACATATATATGTTTTATATACTCTTTTTTTGGAAATTTGTTCAGTCATTGAATCATAATGAAATTGGAGATCCATCTAAAAGTCAAATATGGATTCTGCTAAATAAGGATCAAAGAGTGCAAGTCACAAGAAAGGATCTAAAATAGACAACTATGAATATTTTTGGGGGCTGAAACGTGGAACGAGAGCTAAAGTAAAGGAGATACAATTTTATGATTCATTGAATTATGAGGATCTAAATTATTCATGATATGATTGTGTTCATATTCACAGCCATGGTGATCCAAACACCTACACTAGGAAAATGATCAAAATTTGGGGTCATCGTAAAGATAAGAAGAAAAAAGTGAAGGTCTTGTGGTTCTTCCAGACTATTGAGATTTGTAACTGGATGGATTTTGAAAGTAGAACATGCAACACTGAGATTTTTCTGGTAGTGGGGGAAGGAAAAGGTTTTTTAAATATAAACACGTTGGTATGTCAAAATCTTAAAACCTCAAATTACTCTTATTGCAAAACATTGTCTTGGATAGTCTTCCTGCTGCAATGTGCTAGTTTTTTAATATTATTGAATCTATATACTTTTGAATGGATTTGTATTCTTGCATAGCGGCTTATGTACACAATGTTTATCATTATTATTATAAATGGTTGGTTTCTATGTTTATTGTATGTCTATTTGAATACTTCGTTATGAAATGTTTGTCTTTTGAATACACTAACATAAGTGAGGTGCTTTGACAACCTAGTTGGATGAAATATGAAACATGAGTATGTATATCTATCACATTAATAAAATTAAACATATATATTTTTTTGTCTGATATCAACTGGTAAAAGAAAAAATAAAAGAATGATGGACAATAAGAATAATAATAATAAAATAAATTATCATAGATTCATTTGAAATTTTGACCTTTGAAGCATTGAGAGGTTTGGGCCTGATATTGTTTTATCTCTCTTGCTATAATAACTCTGTGGTTAACATAGATTTATGTTATTATTCCATTTCTAATGATTTTGGCACATTGTTGGAAAATTATACATGCTTTAGCTATCTCTTTTGTTGCTTTGATTACTTGAATCCAGGGGTTGGATGGACAACCGTGGTTGTAGGCTTGGATTTATATGTAATATTATAAAGGAAGGTGTTTTGAAAATGTTTTCTCAACACAAAGATATTATATCAGGAAACATGGACTAGAAGATACACGATAAATATCAAAAGATAATTATTGTTTGATTATCAAATGATGCAATATTGCAATCAACTAGGTTAGGAAGGAGTACATTACTTAACTCCAGGTAAATAATCTATATAAAGTCATTATATCACTTTATTAGAATGATTTCCTACCTAATTAATTTGTTATGACTTTATTGCTTGAAAAAATTACAATTACTATATGTATAAATGTAATTGTGATCAATTTATATATCACCCTTCCATGATGGTCATATTACATAAATTAGCTTGTGGAGAACAAAAAAAATATCTAGATCAAGTAGGATATTTGTGGTTGATGACAGCTTGTCTAAGATGTATGTTAAATAAGTTGTTGGAAATGTATTGCATCTAGCATGGTTGATGTAGAAAAAGTCACATGACTAGATTTTGTTTGACTATTGACTTACCAGCTAGATGCATTAGGGGAATTTTGAGGTCTAAAATGGGCCTCCTAAGGAAATTATAAAATAATAATGGAAATAATAAAATAATATCGGATTACATCATCAAATTTTAGAGGGAAAAAGAGAAAAAACTACTTTTTCAACTTATATCCCTATGGGTTTACTCAAATTTCAAGTAGAAATGGTTTTTGGATGCATAATTTGAGTCCCCATCCAAGGAGTACCCATGTTACATACTTTTGATGGATCATGCTACACGAAAATTTAGAAATACATGAAAAACGTGATTGTAATTAAGCTTTTTATGTATTTCTCATTTTTCGTATATAAGGGTCCATCAAAAGTATGCAACATGGGTACTCCTTGGATGATAAATTAAATTTTACATCCAACGAGTACTTCCACTTGCAATTTGAGTGAAATATTAGGGAGATAAGTTGAAAATACAAATTGAAAAAGTAGTTTTAATATTTTATTATTTTATAATCTTTTTACCTTTTTACCCAAAAAATGGTGAATCATCCCCCGTGGTTGACATCATCATCTTGAATCGTATTGGCTCTTATAAAGTTTATTTTGGTTGTAAATTTTTCTTAGGAGGCCCATTTTAGATCTCAAAAGTTCTCTAATGAGATCCGTTGTTGGCCGAATAGTCAACCTTTTCATCTATTCATATTTTTTTACATCAAAAAATGGAACATAATAAACATGTTTTTTAATTCACTTCTCTGAGTGGTCTCCTCTTCATGTGTCTTCTATTTTTCATTCCACATTTCGAGTTCTAAGTTGTACGTAGAAATCCATGAATGTAGGCATAACCCATGTGATTAAATTATCCTACCTATATTGTGATAGAGCACCCAATGATTTGACTGTATATATATCTTACTCACATGATTTATTGATTAACAATTGATATATAATTATCTATTTCCACTCGGGTAAGAATAATTCAATAAGAGAGTCTACATTGTTATGAATATATATTGCAGTAACCAATTTAGCAACAGTACAAACTCTCAGTTTATTACGTTGTGAAGTTTACTTGCCTATTGTACTAGTCATTACAAATTCAGATAGATACAATTATCAAGGAGGGAAAATAATTCATACTTTCAAAATTTCAACCTAGACAAAATCATGCATAATTCCTTGTGAAATTTAATTTTTGTCAAGTATTAAATTCAAATGAGAGACACATTTAATACTCTCAAATTCGAATTTAGTCAAATGCATTACAAAACAATAATTCGGGACTCGAGGAACACAACTTTAGTATTACCTATTGTTTAAAACCTTTTGTGTATCGATTGATACAATTGTGATCTTGAAAATTGTATCTTAGGTTACTAATTCCTTGAAGGTGATTTCTATTTTAGGGCTAAATTGTGAAGTTGGATTACACTTTTGTGAGAATTGGGGGCAAATTTTTTTTTTCGGCAATAGTTTGGCCGAAATTCATGAAAAAGTTCAGCCGAACTCGTTCTGCTATTTAGATTGACGACACACTGACGATGGGGGAAAACATAATTTTTTGCCGGAGATGGGAAAACCGACAACAACAGTTCGGCCGAACTTTTACTGTTAACATAGTTCGGCCGAAATTTTAGTTCGGCCGAACTTTTACTGTTAACATAGTTCGGCCGAAATTTTAGTTCGGCCGAACTTTTACTGTTAACATAGTTCGGCCGAACTATTTATTATAAATGTATCGCCCGCGAACCTCATTATTTTCCCGCGTTTTTGTTTGTTCACTTTTGCTTCACGCGTCTGCTGCTCTCTGGTCTGTTGCTGACGCGTCTCCTACTCTCTGGTCTCTGGCTGGTGCATCTCCTGCTCTTGCTTCACGCGTCTTCTGCACACTTCTCTGTTGCCGAAGTAAGAAAGAAACCAGATTTCTCTCATCTCATATCAATGTCAAACGTTTTGCTATTCTATTGTATCATTGTATCTATTTTTGATTTAGATGCAAATTGCTTTTGATACCATTTTGGAAATTGTTGTAATTACAAAACACTAATTAATCATGTGAGACTAGCGTCATGACCATTAGAGTTTGACTTGTTTAGCTTAGATACTAGTTTGAATGCAAATTTTGTCGATGGAATTTTCTAGAGATATGTTTGCTGAAATTTCCCTGCCCTGTTAGCTTTTAAGCTCAAAATATTATCAATTCAAAAAAAAGTCGCCCTTTAGAGCCATCTGAAAATCACCACCGTAAGGAATTTAACGACATTAGAAGACATCATCGAAATTTTCCCAACTTAAATCTCTCTATCATATGTCGCCTAAAAGTTTTACTCTGTAACTCTGCTTTTTTAATACACAGTTGAAGCTCTTTAACTGTACTGGGTGGAGCACGGGGCTCTGTTTTGACAAAAAAAAAGATAATTGTTAAAAATGTCCTGATTAAAATGCTATGTATCTGCTTCCTGTTTGTTTTATGTTATTCCAATTCTATTTATTGAACAAGTATGAGGTTTTCCCTCTCAAAATGTAATCTGGAAATGATGATGAACAATTGAAGAATGAAAACTTTTTTTGCTCTGGTACATGAATATAAACCAGCTGTATTTTTCCCGCGTCTTTGTTTGTTCACTTTTTCTTTGTGCGTTTGCTGCTCTTTGGTCTGTTGCTAGCGCGTCTCCTGCTCTTTGGTCTCTTGCTGGCGCATCTCCTGCGCTTGGTTCACGCGTCTTCTGCACACTTCTATGTTGCCGAGGTAAGAAAGAAACCAGATTTCTTTCATCTCATATCAATGTCAAACAACAAATTTCTATAGTTGTGTTATATTAAATGAAACTAGCTTTCGATCTTACAGGAACTAGATATGTGCCTCCTTAAGCTCGGTGCAATCTACATCTCATTTAATTATGAAACAAAAAGATTCTTCTATTCTGTTGTGTCATTGTATCTAATTTCGATTTAGATGCAAATTTCTTTTAATACCATTTTGGAAATTGTTGTAATTACAAAACAGAATCTATGTAACAGTTAATAGAGAACCTGGAAGGGCATTACGAGAAAGAAACCAAATTTCTCTCATCTCATATCAATGTCAAACAACAACTTTTTGCAGTTGTGTTATATTAAATGAAACTAGCTTTCGATCTTACAGGCACTATATATGTGCCTCCTTAAGCTCAGTGCAACATACATCTCATTTAAATGTGCAATAGTAGGATTCTGCTATTCTGTTGTATCATTGTATCTAATTTCAATTTAGATGCAAATTGCTTTTGATACCATTTTAGAAATTGTTGTAATTACAAAACAGAATCTATGTAACAATTTGACTTCTGGTTATGTTCCTGTACACTTAATATAAAAACTGGTTGTATTAGAATTTGGTGAATGGTTAATTAATATGTTAAATTATTAGTAGTAGATGAACTGAGTCCCATTTAAAATTTACCTTGATATATTATAGAAATATTTGTTTGTTCATCTCTTGCTTCACGCGTCTTCTGCTCTCTGGTCTGTTGCTGATAACTCACATTTGACAATTTTTTTCCATTTCTCAATTCAATACATCATAGCCCCAAAGATTGAGAAAGAAGTGAGAAGCTTATAGTGTGGGATGAATAATGCAACATTGTTTGTTGAATAGGAACTAGTCCTTGGGGTTGGGGAACCCATTCCCAGTTGTGCATATAGACGTAATTATCATAATGTACAATGATTCATTCCATATTATTCATAGATCAAATCTCATTTAAATACTTGAGATTTATCATAATGTACAATGATTGATTCCATATTATTCATAGATAAAATGTCATTTAAATACAAGATTAATAAAATACAAGATTAATGATAATGTACAATGATTCATTCCATATTCATTTTTAGATTCAGGATAATAATGTACAATGATTCATGTTCCATATTCATTTTTAGACAAAAATAATTTAATGTATTATGAAATAATTTAATACATTAATTCATTCCATATTCATTTTTAGATTCAGGATAATAATGTACAATGATTCATGTCCCATATTCATTTTTAGACAAACATAATTTAATGTATTGGGACATGCTCCTTTAGGCTTGGTGGAATTACCTTCGCTTTTTATTTCTCTCTTACAAACACACACATGTATATGAAGAGATGATCCCATTTTATTTTTTATTCATAGATCAAATGTCATTTAAATACAAGATTTATCATAATGTACAATGATTCATTCCATATTATTCATATATCAAATGTCATTTAAATACAATATTAAAATATTCAATGTAAAACACATGCACATTCTTATACACTCTTATGTCTACGTAAAGTAGTTTGAGTGATGAAAGACCCCCCAAGAGACCCCCAAATTGGAACTGAAGGCCCCAATTGGGACCAAAGGCTCCTAAGGCCCATATGGAAGGCCCTATTTCCCCTTATAGCTACACTTAGAGATCCTATATGGAGAGACGCCCATTAGGATATTTCATCCTCTATGCCCCTTAAGGAGGTCTATAAGCTAATTCTATGTCAATGCCTCCAATGTGCCTTAAACGGTCCTTAAAGGCCATCTCAGGCGGCCTAGATGGTCTAACCCCTCAAGTCTAGGTAGCTGGAATGATCCCCCTAGCCCTCAGGAGGTCACCATCGCCCGCAGACTGATGCCCTCAAGTTAGGTCTCCATCACTGTTTTAGCATTCCAGTGATGCCCTCAGGAGGTAATGTTGCTATCAATGCCCCCAACGTGCCTTAAACGGTCCTCTATGGACCTCTCAAGCAAAATCCTATTGAGTCCACCCCTCAATTTAGGTCATATATCCAGTAGGATATGCCCCTCAGGAGGTCACCATCATTTTAACAGTCGGTGATGCCCTCAAGTTAGGTCACTGGTCTCAACGGTCCAGCCCTTAGGAGGTAAGTGGACTCCATGTAGCACACCCCCGTGGAGAAGAGGGGCCATTAGCATATCATTGAAGGCCTTATTACCTCCTTATAGCTACACTTAGAGATCCTATGGTCCACCCAACCATTAGGATAATAAGCCTTTATGCCCCCTTAAGGGGGTCTATAAGGTCCTTCAGCATGTCATGGAAGGCCCTCCCATTACTAATGGGAGCCTATGCCCTCATAGGGCCATTCAAGGTCCTTGCAGTTGATTAATGCGATGATATGATATGATTATTATCAATCATATCAAGCCATTTCACCCATATGATGGGACCCCATGCCCTTATAGGGCCATTACTGATGGGACCCCATGCTCTCATAGGGCCATATAACCATATGTATGAGACCCTATGCCCTTATAGGGCCATTAAGGATCAACCATAGGAAGGAATGGGTGGAACTCGTCCTAAAAGATCTATAACCAACAGTTGAAAATCATTAAACCAAAGGTTTAAGGATGAAGGATAACCAAAGGTTGAAGGATCAACCATAGGAAGGAATGGGTGGAACCCATCCTAAGGATCTACAACCTTTGGTTGAAGATCATTAAACCAAAGGTTTAATGATGAAGGACAACCAAAGTTTGAAGGATCTACAACCAACGGTTGAAGATCATTAAACCAAAGGTTTAAGGATGAAGGATCAACCATAGGAAGGAATGGGTGGAACCTGTCCTAAAGGATATACAACCAATGGTTGAAGATCATTAAACCAAAGGTTTAAGGAAGGTTGGGATTGCCCAATGAGTAAGGTCAAGGACCTTTGCATTAAACCAAAGGTTTAAGGATCAACAACTAAAGGTTGAAGGATGAAGGTCCCTTGACCTTCAAAGTATAACCAAATGTTGAAAGGTTTAAGGAGAAACAACCAAAGGTTGAAAGTACAACCAACCAAAGGTTGAACCCATAAAAACAACCAAAGGTTGAAGGATCTACAACCTTCGGTTGAAGATCATTAAAACAAAGGTTTAAGGATGAAGGACAACCAAAGGTTGAAGGATATACAACCAACTGTTGAAGATCATTAAACCAAAGGTTTAAGGAAATATCAACCAAAGGTTGAAGGATATAAAACCTCCGGTTGAAGGATGAAGGTCAAGGATCTTCAAAGTACAACCAAAGGTTGAAGGATCTACAATCAAAGGTTCAATATCATTAAACCAAAGGTTTAATAATACAACCTTGAGTGATTCCATGGGTCCTCTACACCCTTCACACGGTAAAATTGGGATAGGTAGTGTTAACTTCTACAAGTTCTATAGGAAGAGTCTGTAAAGGGCTAGGTAGCCTCTGGATCTCATCTTTTATGAAAGGTGACATATCTAGTAAATGCCCCTACAGTCAATCTCTGGAATGGATCTAAATAGAAGTTCTTCATTTTAATATCCATAAAACACAACAACTTTAATGTAAACTATGTACATGTGTCATTTCTCCCACAAACTAAAGGCTTCCTCTAATATCCATAAAACACAACCAATTTAAGGTAAACTGTGTACATGTGTCATTTCTCCCACAAACTAAAGGCTTCCTCCCATTAATTTTAGATGTGAACTCTACCATAAAATTTTTAAGTCAAACTTTAAGATAAACAATGCACATGTCATTTACCTCATGATCTTGTGTCATTTTTCTCATGCATTTGCAATAAATGTTGATTTAATATATATATTTTTATTGAATTTGTTTTTTTTTCAGGGATAAGAAAACCATTAAATATGGTTGAAAAATGGAAATTATGCATAGAAGTTTCTTGCTATCCCAATCCAGGGAAAGCAGTGATTACATATGTGCTTTCCAATATTGCGACTAGCAAAGTCATCCAAAGGAAAATGAATATACTGGGAAGAACAACAAACAACGAGGCATATTATATTGGATTGATAGAAGGCTTGGGAACAACGATGAAGTATGGATCAAATGGAATTGTAGTTTTCACCAATTATGAACTTGTGTGCAACTAGATGAATGGCGTGTGCCAAGTTAAAAAGGAGAGGCTAAAAGAACTGCATGGAATAGCAAACAATATTGTTAGCCAATTTCAATTTTTTAGTATAAGGCATTGTACAAATGTGAATAAGATGTCTGCTGATCTATTGCGTGGGGCAATTTCAATTCATGATTCATCTATAAAAGATGAATTAGAATTATACAAAGCAATGCCAATGCAAGATTCATCTCTCAAAGATGAATTGGTTTTGAGATGCTCTTCTTCAAAAATTCAAGATTCATCTCTCAAAGATGAATTAGTGTTGAAACACTCTCCTTCAAAATTTATTGATGGACATTGTAACATATCTTGGATATGTGTGTGTTGTGTACTTATAAATGCGTCTTTTTTAATGACCGTGTGTTTTTTTCAATTATATACCAAGTGTGCTCCCACCACACCATGTAAAGCGCAACTTGGTGAACTTCACATTTGCAACAAGTGGTGAACTTCACATTTTTATAAAATTAAAATGCGGGGACTTCAACAAATTTTTGTTTAAATGGAGTTTGTTTAAATGCAGTTTCACTTCTTTTTTAATGACCATGTGTTTTTTTCAATTTTATACCAAGTGTGCTCCCACCATGTAAAGCGCAATTTGGTGAACTTATCATTTTTATAATTTCTTTTTGCTTAAATTGAGTTTCACACATCAATTATTGCTTTGAAAGTTGTGTTCTACATAATTTGTGTACACTAAATTACAAATTGATTTTCTTAAATTTATTTTGTGTAAATGTCCACTGATAGATATATATATCATGGAGGATGAACGACAAAGATTAACAGAATCCCATATGGGGGTTCAGGGATCGGGGGATGTTCACGGTATTTAAATATAATCTTAAATATCCATACATGTGTGTACATATGGAATTGATTTTTTATTAACTTTGTGAGTTAAATTAGTTGTTAATAATTTTCATTTTTTAATTTTTAGGAGCTAAGAAGAGAACGGTCTCTACTCCATCCATGGAGTGTGCCCATGGTTCACCCAGTCGTGGTATGGTTCACGCAATTTAATCAATGAACATGTACATGTATTTATATGTACACATGAATGTATTTTTCAATTGATTATAAATTCGTATTTGTTTATGAAGCTTCTCTCTCGTCTTGAGAGGTTGGTGGTGGTTCAAATCCCCTTAGAGGGCCATCAATAAGTGGTAGCAGGTTGCGTGAAGGTGGTGATATTTATTCCCCTGAAGGCAAATCAACGGCTGGTGGTGCTGGTTCTTAACAGGGTCGTTCTGGGTCTGGTTCTCAGCAGGGTCGTTCTGGGTCTCAACAGTTTCATGGTGGAGAAGATGCTAACCAACCTTGTCAAGGTTGCCATCAATTTCAATATTTTTTTCATTGAATTTGTACAATTTTTTTTACATGTGTTTTTTCTAATATATGAAATTATATATATATTGATGCAGAGGCCGAAAATGTTCCAAATATTGGTCAAAATAGACGCAGGGCATAACACTACATTCAAGAAGAAGGTTTTCTACCCACCACAACTTAGTCGGCTGACATTTCTGATATACCATGGGAAACAAACATGGCTCAATGCACCTTACAAAGGGGTGAAAAACTTCATGCAAAATTGTGGAGAGATCTCGTGGCTTTGACTCTACCTGCTGAGAGTCGACAAAGCCTCGAAATAGTTACATATTCATTGGGCGAACTTGTAAATGTGTACAAAACTCTTGGGCCAACGACTGATACATTTGTAAAAGTGATGAGAAAGAGAAAAGAAACAGTAATGGGTCTAGATAAATGGGAGGATGTAAAACAAAGAGTTACAAAAGATATGGCGAAATCAATGTTTAATTTCAAGGAAGGGCCAAAAAGAAAAATGTTGAAGGTGAAATATTTCAAGCACCCAAATATAGCTCATTATTTGTATGATAGGCACCTTGCGGCCTATGGAAGGCTCCCATGGAACGATGAGGTTCCTATTTATTTTGCACAATTGTTTTATGCAGAATTGTTTTTTGGATATGAAACCCAACTACAATAACCTTCAGTCAGAATTTTTTGGTCCAGGGAAAGGTCGATTGTATGACCGTAAGGGCGCTAAGCGAGATGTGGAGTTGCCTCGCCTTGAGCCGCCATTGGCGAGTCGACCTTTTCGGGTCGAAACTCTGCGGTCAAATATGGATGCGACTTCTCAAATAAGTTGAGAAAAAAGAGATGTCATGATCGACAATGTTTACAGTGGATTGGGTGGAGTCGATGTTTGTTTAAATCAACAAAGAGCACGTGAAAATGCACGTGCCAATTTTGTGTATTGTACAGATGAAGAGATTGACAACATGAATGTTGAAGATCTCTGAATATATGCAAAAAATTTTCGCAATGGTTTTGAAGACCTAATTCTTCATGAGGAAGAGGGCACAGGAACGATATGTGTTAATGACCTTAGGGTTCACTTATTTTAACATGTACACATATGTACAATTTGTAATAAATACATGTGTATGTATATGAATACATTTATTTGTATGTACATTAATCTAACAAAAATGTATCATTATATGTTAAAACACCATTTGCAGTTGTCACGCATGGTGAATGACGAAAATGTTAATATCACGTTCGGGACCTCTGGTTCAAACAATGCAGATGGGTCTCACCATCAAGATATGTTGGCAAATGTTAGTGTTTTTTAAGTGATATTTTAAAATAAATAATTGTGCACACATGTACATGTATGTATATATAATGATAAAATGTTTTAACAGATTCCGATTCCGTCCGATGTTTTTGGGATGGTGGTACCTTCTTCTTCCTTGGGAGATGTACCTTCTACTTCCTTAGGAGATGAGCCACAAGTATGGACAATTTTTCACTTTTAAAATTTATGTTTAAGTTATATATATATATATATATATATATATATATTCCACCTCAAAAAGTTCCATTAAAAATTGAGATATATATATATATATATATATCTTGAGTTATTTTAAATTTTTTGAATTTAGGTTCCTATAGAAGATTTCTTTAATCCACGGACTCTAGCAACGGAGATAGGAACATCCACACCATTTCAACCATTTGAACAAGTTGTCTAACTTTTTTTTTAATATTATTGAAAATAAGTTTATATATGTACACGTGCATTTTCATTTGAAAATTTTTAATATATATATATATATATTATACAATTTATCGTTGCAGATGTTCCTATGGGGGCAGAACTTGTTGATCAAATGGAGAGGGAACCTCATGAGGTATTGCATGATTTTTTTGTTATATTTTGTTTTTTACATGAATTTCTATATATATTCTCACTCATTTTTAAAACATCAAATTTTAATGTTCAAGTACATGTGCATTGTGTATGTAGGTTTCCCATGCTTCACATGATAGTGCGCAGATTGAGACCCTGATAGGAAAGACGCTAGATCCATCTCTATTTGATGGACATGATTTGTAGATTTGATTTCAAGATTTAGATAGTCTTAAATTTTCTTTTTTATATATTATCTAGATGCACTGTCATATATATATATATATATATATATATATATATATATAACTTGATACAGTTTGATACTTGTGAGATCTACAATTTTTGGACATATTTTATTACAGTGTTAATATAATTTGTTTTGTTCCAAAAAGTTAATTTTTGGATGGTTTTAGTACTTTTGGCATGTGAATGTGAAGTAATGTTGTTATATAATTTGTTTGGTTTTTAAAACTTTTAAGTTTTGGATAATTGAACTACTAGTAATGTTGTCATTTGAACTACATTTGGCATGTTATGTAATGATGTGTTATAATTTGTTTTGTTTTTTTTATTTAAGTTTTGTTTTGCTTCTGAACTACATTTGGCATGTTATGTAATGATGTGTTATAATTTGTTTTGTTTTTAAAATTTAAGTTTTGGATGCTTGAAGTACATTTGGAATGTGAAGTAATGTTGTGATCTATAATTTTTTGTTAAATTAAAAGTTAAGTTTTGGATGGTTTCAATCTACATTTGGCATGTGATATAATGTTAAATGTTTTTATTGGATAGTTGAACTATAATTGGCATGGCATGTGAAGTAATGTTATGTATGATATAATCAAAAAGTTTTTAAAACTCAAGTTTTAGAGGGTTTCAATCTACATTTCGCATGTGATATTTAATGTTTTAATGTTGCATGATATATAATCAAAAAGTTTTTAAAACTTAAGTTTTGGATGGTTTCAATCTACATTTTGCACATGTGGTATAATGTTAAATGTTTCTATTGGATAGTTGAACTATAATTGGCATGGCATGTGAAGTAATGTTGCACGATATATAATCAAAAAGTTTTTAAAACTTAAGTTTTGGATGGTTTCAATCTACATTTGGCACATGTGATATAATATTAAATGTTTTTATTGGATAGTTGAACTACAATTGGATGGCATGTCAAGTAATGTTGTGATATAATAATTTTTTTTTTTAAAACCCAAGTTTTGGATGGTTGAAGTACATTAATCATGTGAAGTAATGTTGTGATATAATCAAAAAGTTTTTAAAACTAAATTTTGGATACCATTTTAATCTACATTTAATGTAAATCCCTTTAATTTTGATTTAATGTTAAATGTTTTAAATGTAAATCCCTTTAATTTTGATTTAATGTTAAATGTTTTAAATGTTATGATATAATCTTAAATGTTTTGATCTAAGTTTTTGATGGTTTCAATCTACATTTGGCCTATGGAAGACCCCATGCATAGACAACGGATGCGTTGCAGAAGGGGAGGTGGGGGTAGGGATGGATGGGGCAGGAGTGCTAACTCTCGCCCTCCTCTTTCCATCCATGACATAGGTAACCACCCTTCTCCATCAAACAATGAAACACAATTTCACTTCACCAGCGCTATGGTCAGACTGCGAATTACGACAACCATTTCCATCTCTTTTCAGGAGGAGCCGCAAGATGAAGGTGCTTCTAGTTCTAGGAAGTGGTGGAGAAAGTCCACCATCCCAAACCATTAGCGACAAGACACCAGGAAGTCGGCAACTCTTCCAATCAAATTCGGCTCGACGAGCTCTAGCAGCAATGGCGCAAGCAGCGACAACTCCTCCCAACACTCCAAGGGAGTAGATGATGATCTGGAGGACTACGATTTTCCAATTGTGGAGGAAAATCCTCCTACACACATGGATAGCTAGCCTGATGTTAGGTCCTATTTAGCTTTTTCCCGGTTATAGGCAACCCCTTTTCTGTGTTTTTGATTCAGACCCCCTCTGGTGTTGGCTAGTTAAGCAACCTAGGAGACGGGTCTCGCTATGTACATTATGTTCATTACAGTTATATATATATATATATATATATGTAAATTCTTTAATTTTGATTTAATGTTAAATATTAAATGTTTTGATATAATGTTAAATGTTTTGATCTAAGTTTTGGATGGTTTCAATCTACATTTTGCCTAGATGGAAGACTCCCATGTGAAGTATTATTTTGATTGAATAAAAAAGAGTAAAGAAGTAGTTGTATATGTAAATCCCTTTAATTTTGATTTAATGTTAAATGTTAAATGTTTTGATCTAAGTTTTGGATGGTTTCAATTTACATTTGGCCAAGATGGAAGATACTCCTATTTGAAGCATTGTTTTGATATATTCAAAAAGATTAAAGTAGTTATATGTAAATCCCTTTAATTTTGATTTAATTTTAAATGTTAAATGTTTCAAGATATAACATGTTAAATGTTTTGATTTAAGTTTTGGATGGTTTCAATCTACATTTGGCCTAGATGGAAGACTCCCATGTGAAGTATTGTTTTTATTTAATCAAAAAGAGTAGAGAAGTAATTATATGTAAATCCCTTTAATTTTGATTTAATGTTAAATGTTAAATGTTTTGATATAATGTTAAATTTTTTAATCTAAGTTTTGGATGGTTTCAATCTACATTTGGCTTAGATATAAGACTCCTATGTGACTTGTATTGTTTTTATTTAATCAAAAAGTTTTTAAAACTCAAGTTTTGGATGGTTGAAGTACATTTGGCATCTTAAGATTGCTTTTGATCTCTACATAGTGTTGTTTGAGTGAAAAAATTTCCAATAGGAAGAACATAGCTTTTCAATGCAACTAACCATGTATCAATTGAGCTCTAATTGAAAAAAGAGTTTAAAGAAGTAGATATATGTAAATTATCCCTTTAATTTTGATTGGAAATATAAGAAGTACATATATGTTTGTTGAATTTGGTCAATGTCATTAATGCACTCAAATAGGTAGCCTTGTTGATTTATAATGTGGTAAATTGATGACATTCAGTTAATTGCATTCTAGAACATAGAACATATCCGACCATTGGACAAACAAATTTTGTACTAGATTTTCAATCAAGAATAGAGATGTGGGTCAAATCCCACCAAAAGTCGGAGAAGTGCTCCGAGTCTCTTGTCTGAAAGGAATCTTCGTACAAAACTATACTGTGGATGATTTATTTACATTGCATGGACACTTTTTACTAGAAAATCTCACAAGAAAAATTGGGCACATTCAGTTCGTGTATATATCCAATACGTGCAACATTTTTCATCAATGCACATAGAAAAACTACTTTCAGTTAAAATTGCATTCTAGAACATATATTTTGAGGACATTTAAATCATTTTTCATCAATGCACATAGTAAAACTACTTGAACAATTAATTTCATTCTAGAACATGTATATCCAATATGTAAGTCACATTTTACATCAATGCACATTGAACATATCCGACCATTGGACAAACAAATTTTGTACTAGATTTTCAATCAGGAATAGAGATGTGGGTCAAATCCCACCAAAAGTCGGAGAAGTTCTCTGAGTCTCTTGTCTGAAAGGAATCTTTGTACAAAACTATACTGCGGATGATTTATTTACATTGTGGATACTTTTTACCAAAAAATCCAACTAGTTTTTCATTAATGCACATAGAAAAACTAGTTCCAGTTAATTGCATTCTAGAACATATATATTGAGTACGTGAATCATTTTTCATCAATGCACATAGTAAAACTACTTGAACAATTAATTTCATTCTAACACACACACACACACACACACACACACACACACACACATATATCCAATACATGTAACATTTTTCATCAATGCACATGTATAGAAAAACTACTTTCAGTTGATACTAGAGCACGTGCATGTACCAAAACAATTTTTACATGTGCAAACTCTTGCAAAAATAACATAAGCAGCTCAATTTTTAGTTGAGTACTGGAAGTTATAAAACATATTTAATCCAAAGAGAATAAATTTTTGGGCAATTCAATCAAAAAAATTCCAATGGAATGCCATCTTCAATAATCCGTTCATGATCGGATTTTGACATTTTCCATTTCTTAATTTTCGTTTTTTACTTTGATTGAACCTCTATCAACTTTATGCGTGCTGCACACACCAAGTGACTATATTGAAAACTCATGGAATCAGGTTCATAGTCTTCAAAGTAAACAAAGTCCCCACTTTGATTAGTTTGTCTGAAAAATAACCTTCCAGTGTAATAGATCCTCTGTCATATTGAAATCCGTGATCATTATAGTTTTGTAATAATTTCATTTTTCGTTCAGTGCAACGCATCAAATAGTACTTAACATTTTCATCATTGTCAATAAGTGCAATTACAGAAAAAACATCTCCTGCACACTAAAATAAACTTAACAAAATTATACATATTTAAATTTATTTTTAGATTTTTAAATCATTAGAAAGCAATTCAAATGTTACCTTCTCTAACAAGATCAGAAACTCGATCACCATTGGATGATATTTTAGTTTCCTCTTATTGCATTTCTTCAAACATTGCAACATACATTTTTCCCTTTGTATTTAGCTCTGTATGTTTCCAATCTTTTACATACATTTTTTTTTCACAAACGTCATTGGATTTTGTGTTGTCTATGAAAACATCACAAAAACAAGAATATTTTCTTTTATCCAATGCAAACACATTTACGGATGACTTTGTTTTAATTGAATGCAATTTTCGAGTCCCTTTTATTGTTTCAACATCATTTCTAATGGATCTATCTATGCCTTCGATCCCAATATGCCAAAAAAACCTTTATATGGAAAATTAAAAGAAGAATTTGTAAATATGATATCAAAATACAATCAAAGATAATCATTGCACGATAAATGTGCAATGTTTAAAATTAGATTTCCAATAAAAATTAAATTGAATGTACCTTCGCACTTCCCTTGATGGGTTAGTCTCATGGCTTATAGCAACGATGCACCATTGAACAACTTCTTTAGCGTTCACAAGTCGGCTTGCAGAGGGGTTGATTTGATATCTTCGAAGTGCTCATTTTAAGCATGCTCCTGCACCGTCATGTTCTCCTTTTCCATGGCTAGTCTCAAAGAAATTCCAACAATGTTTAATGCAGGTTTTCTTATGAAGACAACACAACCAAAAGAATGATCGTGAAAATTTGAATTGACCTGCGCATCTGTCTGACCATATCCAATGTTCATTGAATATTATTCCACGATTTTTAAAGGAATCATAAATTTTTCCAAAACAACGTTGTACAAAATATGTACCATGTGTACGATCATCACTAATATAAAAGTGATATTCTTTAATGATATGTCGATTTTCACTCGTGATTTCTATATGATCGACTTTTTGTTCAGCATGTCTATATAGAATATGGATGAGCATGGAGAGTTGGTAAGAATTATAGTATTCACTTTGAATTTCTTTTTGTGGAAAAAATGTGTAGTTTTCTGCAAAATCAATCACTGACAAAATGGGCCATGGTGGAAAAACTTCACGAGATTTTTTGAATTGCAAGTCTTGCCATCGAGCTCTATGGGAATGCTTGGTGTATTTGTAAATTTCTGCCTCGAACTTTCTCAAAAAGTCTATCACAAAAATTTCGTCTTCTAGTAATTCAATTATTTTAACACTATTTGCAACTTGAATTAATATATCGATATATTCATATCTTTTTCATTTCACTTTCATGTTGGAAAATGATTGATCATTTATATCAGTACGATATTTGTTTTGAAATTTAGTAAAATTTCCACAATCATCGCATTTTTTACCACCAACGCATTTCTTTTTGTAAAATAGTTCATCACTTTCTCTTTCACATAGAATTTGAGATATGAAATCACGGATAGTGGAAGGAGGAGGTGAATCCTTCCATAATGTTCTACCAAAATCAAGGAATGTGTCATAATATAACTCAAATTCCACATGATAACGGAAACAACAAGTGTTGCGTACGGTGATAGGTTTTACATACCATGGTTTTTGTTGAACAAAAGCACTGATTGAAACATGAATTTGATGATTCTCTTCTTTGAACTTGTTGAATAACTCTATTTGAGTGGTTTCCAAGAAACATTTTTCATGTTCTTCGTACTGATTTCGTGCTATTATTCTTCGCATCACATGCCTTGCAGTTCGCGAAGCACGCGAATTTTTCTTCCAATATTCATATATTATTTTTTTAACATTTTCTCCAAGTCTAACTTTTTATGGTTGCCTACAAATAGCTCTCCAACAAGCGAGTTCATCATTTACATCTACTTGCAGCCGAAATTTCCGATGTTTGTGCAAAGTTTTTTGCGAGTTTCCTAATGCTCGTGCCATAGATGTTACCAAACGATTCTCTTTAGTACTTGATGAAACCATTGCCATATGTATTCCTCTACGTACAATTGAAACATTCTTCTCTCTAGATCTCTTAATTGAATTTATAGCACTACTTATATTTTGTATCACATCTTCCTTCATTTTTTTTTTATCTTTGGTTGATTTTTGAATACCCAGTAGTGTCGTAGCTTCTTTTAATTTCCTTAATAATAGGAGACCTTTCAACATTTGAGCTTGAACTGTCACCCGCTAATTTAAGAAATACTTTTCAAAAATTCATTTAACACGATATCGTATAACATGGTCAGGTTTTTTATCTCCATATGTGTGAGTGTCAACATTTTCTAACATCTCATCATCGACACTAATTTCATCTATACATATTTGAAAAAATAGTACATAAGAAGTTTACATATGAACAATAAATAACTAAATTAATAAATATATGTATAATTTCAATAATACGTGCATGTGTTCAAAATATATATATATACCTTGTGATTCAATTTCTTTATTTGAATTTCTTTCAATATTTTCACCATCTTCAATCATTGGTTCAATATCTCTTTCACTTTCTCTTTCAAAATTTTGTATCTCATCATCAATGTTTTGAGGAATATCTCTGTTTGTTTACATTAAACAAAATATTTTTCAAATTAGTTCATCAAATAAAAATTAAGCTTCACATTTTACACTAGGAAAATTTTAAATATATCAATAGATCATAATATTTACATTTACATACCTGCTTCAATTTCTGCTTGAGGTTGATTTTCCCCTTCAATATTTGAGAGGGCTTCTATATTTCTTTTGCGAGATTGTCTTGTCTCTTCTCTACATTCCTCAGGGTCTCTTTTTCGATCATATTTTCTCTACGTTCCTCAGGGTTTCTTGTTGGAGGACATTTCTTCAACTGTCTCCAAGAAATTTCCTCCAAGAAAAGTCCTCCAAGAAAAGTCCTTAAGCCCAAAAAAATTCTTTGCAAAATTATTTTGCCTCCAAGAAATGCCCTTAAACCCAAACCTCCAAGAAAAGTCTTTAAACCCAAACCAAGACCTTTATAAAATCAGACCAATAAAATATCGATTCCCTAACCATGTCACATGTTTTCCATTCTGCATTTGGAATTGTAAGTTTTGTTCAGAGAGCCACGAATGTAGGCATAACCCGTATCATTAAATTATCTTAGCTATGTTGGGACAAAGTGCCTCTTAAGTTCATTCTATATATATTTTACTGACATGCTTCACTGATAAAAAATTGATATATGATTTTGCATTTCAAGTGGGTAAGAAAAATTCAATAAGAGAATGTGCTTGTCTAAGAATAAATATTGCATCAACCAATATAGCAATAGTACAAACTCTCAATTTAGTTCCTTGTGGAGTTCACCCGCCCACTCCACTAGACCATGAAAAATTTAGGCACATATGATTGCGAAGGAGGTCAAATAGTTCATACTTTCATAATTTCAAGCCAAAAAGAAACATGCATATTTCTTTGTATGATTTAAATTTTGTCAAGTGAGGCAAAATTTCATTGTAAGAGTATGTGGAGCAATTTTTCATTTTAGTTAAAGGATGAATGATCTTCGATTTTTCTTTGTTAGCAATATTTTATGAAAACATGTTTTTCAATATGAATTACTTTTATTTTTTCAATTTGTTCATATTTAATGTGTTCAACATGTTTTCTCTCTTTTCTTCTGGTAATTATTTGAATATACCTAAGGAAAAATAACTATATGTACCTCATAAAGAAATTTTTTCAGATAGTAAACATTCCAACTCTTTTTGGATTGAATTGACATAAACAAAAGGATAACTATGGAAAAGTATATGAGTCATTTTTCTTGAAGAGCATATAAATAGCTACATGGTGTACTTCAATTATATCATATAAAAATGGTCTATAAGCAAACAAGAAGTAGCCAAGCTATAACAATGTGTTATTTAGAAAATTCAAAAAACAATGGGCAAACAATACTTTAAGCAGACAAACGTTTCAATATGAATTGGTCATGTTTTTTTTGTTTCTTCATATTCAATCACTTCAACATGTTTTCTCCCTTTTCTTGTGCAAAGCCCTTGAATATACATAAGGAAAAATAATAGTATGTACCTCATAAATTTTTTTATCTGATAACGAACATTACATCTCTTTTTGGATTGAATTGGTAGAAAAGAAAGGATACCTATGGAAATACAAATTAAACATATTTTATTGAAGATTAGAGTAACAACTATATTGTTCATTTCAGCTATATCATATAGCAATTGTATGTAAGAAAATAAAAGAAAGTAGCCAAACTATAGTAAGGTGTTATTTAGCACATAAAAAAAACAATGCCTCTTTTGACTCCTTGGTATTTTTGTTGAAGTCCCTATAAACAAAAACATATTTCATAAAAAAATGTGTAAAAACAATACTTTCAATTGAATATGGATGTCATTGGTACTAGGACTGGTAGATTTCTTTTGCATTTGATACAATTTTTCCAAGTTGCATTGCAACAATGAGCAACAAGGGAAATATTAGTGCAAGGAAAAAAGCGCTAGTACAAGAACTAAGTTGTTCAAAATATTCAAGAAGCAAACAAAGTTTTTAATGATGCAATGTTTTAGGAATACATATACATTGATAACAATGAAACTAGAGGAATCAATGTTGCAAGAAAGTATGTTCATATTGGATTGATATCAAAAATAATTTTATTGGTTTTTAGAGTGATCATCTCGTGAACAAATAATTTTCGCAATTCAAAGAATGTAGATGATATGTTTTCTGCGCACCCCTATAAACTTGTCTCAAAATTTGATGGGAAGTATTTTTGTAACTGTGGCATTTACAATATGTAATCTATTTTTTTGTCATGTGTCTCCAACGTGTAGTCGACACTGAAATGATAGAAATATGTTATATTTTCTTTGCACAATGTGTAGATTGATGTATTTAGAAGCATGGGATTTGAACATTTACTACAAATTTGTTGATAGGTTGGTGAAAAGACATTTTTTTCTTTGAGTGCTCCTTGTACCTATTTCAAAATTAAGTATAATTATTAAGTTTTGATGTGTTTTGATGGGAAAAATATAAATATTTTGAACATAGTATTATATTTCCACAAAATGGAGAAAATTAAAATGTAATTAAATACCTATATTGTTGATTTGATGAAGGATAAGAGTTTTGTTTTTGCACAACTGTCATTTAGGGCATCTGTGAAATATTTCACTACAAATCATAGCACTTTAAAACCCTTCAGACAATTCCTTACAATATTTTTGAATAGGTAAAGTGTTGTGTTTTTGGATTCTAGGTCATGCTTTATCTCCAAGATTTTTTCTCTATAATTTTCATTGAGTTGCATTGACATTGATTGCAAAGGATTAACTATGATAATTAATTAATGTTGTAACTATGAAACCACATGTTCTCTTTTCATGTCACGAAAAAAAATGAAAAATCATGGCAATAGTAATTGATCAATTTGCAATAGAAATTAGACAATGCACTGATGTAAGAATTGACTTACATCGTTTGTATCATTTGTAGTCTTGCCATATTTTATTTTGAGTACAAATTGTATATTGTTTTGGTTGCATGATGTAACCAGGACTGCAATAGAGCCAATTGGATATGTATCAATCTATAGAACAAGGTTGTGTATCATTGTTTCTGGAGCTATTTTATGATTGTTGAAAACCTGGGGTATTATTTCCATTGAACTTTTTTCAAGTAGGACTATACAATGGTTTTCATCCCCTCTTTCATATATTCCTTTATTTCTTACTGAAAATTCTCTAATACAAATAATTTTCCCTAGACAAAACTTCTCACAAATCGATTTATAAGATGATTTCTTATATTGAATATGAAGATTATTTGACTAGTCTTTTCAACAAGATTTGTATGAACAAGTTGTGTCTTGACTGGGGAGTTTAGATTTCTAGTTTCCTCTAGTCCATATACTACAAGGAAATCACCTTCAAAACATTTGAATGTGCACTTGTGCATAATTTTATAATTGAGTAAGGAATTGTTTACAAAGTTTTTAATTTTCATGTTTTCAACAATAAAGACTCTTAGTGTTCATAGAGTTTCATTTGAGATAAAGAAATAGTATTTTCTGATATAAAATGGATAATTTGAGTAAGTAATATTACCTCTTTGTATTTTGATTGTATAGAAATTATGCATCCAACATTTGAGAACCAGGATTGTTGTTTTCTATGTTTTTGTTAAGAGAGTTAATGTCCTATTACCCTAGTATACAAGCCAATAAGTTGAAGCTTGACATAATTGCATAAAAATAAATGTTGAAAATTCAAAACAACGTAGAAAAGTGAGAAGTTTGAGAACAAATTATTCATTTGGTTATTTGTTTTTGTTGCAAAAGTTGCAAAGAAAAAAGAGGATTAATGTTGATTTGTTGTTTAATTCATATGTACATTGACATATGACAAGAATGAAATACAATTAAAATATCTTGGAAGTGAAATAGCATTATACTGCAATGATTTTTTGTGTGGTTTTTTTCTCATTGTTAGGTGCAAGGTAATAATAAAAAAAGGGTGCAATTGTACAATGCAAATATATACCTGCAATTTATGCAAGGTAAACATGAATTTTTTTGACAAATATATCTATATTTGTCGAAATACTTTTGTCTTGTAGGCATTGCAGTGAAACGATTGTCCTAAGGCCAAAGTTGATCTTTGTTATTCAATATGGATGAAGTTTTATTTATGATCGAGTGTATTGAAAAAATAGGCTGGTTTGGGTGTTCTTTATCACATGCAGAGTGATTTTATCACTTTTTGTATCATAGACTATTTTGCATTTTTTTTTGAAATAATTTCCCAACAACTTAAAGCAAGAGACAAAAATAAAGAAGAAGGAAGCAAAAGGCAAAGAATGAAAAGCACAATAGTGAAAGCAACAAATATTGGATTTTTTGTATTAACCAAATTTCTGAAATCCAATGTAATATGCCCTCTTGTATTCATGTTTAAAAAATGGGAGTCGAGAGATAGTTCTTGCAATAAAAGCATTTTGATAAGGAGAAAGCACAAGAGAAGTGCCATAACCAATATGTGAAACACCATATGAAAAGGTAGTAATGGCAGCTAACCCATCAAGGAAAAAAATGTTCCTAGTCCTAGTTGTTGCAATATTTCTATTTCTTTAGAGTTTTGGCTGTTTAGATATTCTTACAATTTGTTCTAGTATTAATTTATACATATTTATAGTACATAAGGAAGAGAAAAACACAATATGTGAAGCTCTTGGAGTGAAAAGAGTGAAAATAAACAAGCATTTGAAAACGGGGTAGTCATATCATTATTTAATGATTTAAAGAAATCTGATTGGAGGATTTATGCAACACATGATTTAGAAAACCAAGAACTTTTTGTTTTCAAGCTAATGTAAAAAATTTACATTGTTTTTCGATAGTTAATTTTTTTTTTTGAGAACATGTATACTATAGATAACTGAAAAACCAAATTAATTTTTATACATAGTGACATATACATACTAAGATAATGCATATATTATAAACAAAGAAAAACAATTTACAATGGAAAAATACTCTTGCAACAAGAGAACATGGGCTAGTTTCTCCTACCTGCCCTATTGTTTCGTAATTGTTGCATGAAATTCTCTTTTTGTATGATTGCAAGATAACAAAATTGATCCTGAAATAGCTATTGAAAATGAAGGTGACATGGCCACGAGGAGGATCGATATCTAGCTATGATGCATGTATTTTTCTATTTCATTTTTCATTGATCAGAGGGTTGGAAAAATTGTGCACATTCAACATTTCATCATAGTGAAATTGACATTGAAAAAGCGGCTAATGCGAATAACAAAGGTACAGTAAGACAAATAGTGTGACGGTCTATCCAATAGGCATAAAAAACATGGAAGGATACATTGATAGTTGGGATATTTGTCCAAAGGTGGTCAATCATGGATCCATAATCTGTCACTTGGTGTTGTTTTATGTAATTTGAAGTTGTTTTGGTCCATAAATATTAGTAATTTTTTTTCGTCCATAGCTATTTTGCAACATGTCCAAATTGAAGTCACCAACAATTGCAATTTGATAGTCTCTGTGCATATGTTTCAAAATGTATTTGATGAAATAAATGATTTCATCAATTATTGTATTTGGTGTACTATAGACATTTGCAACACCAATGGCATTTTTTATAATGAAAAATAACAATTATTTATTCAATATGATTTGTTGTATACATGAAATTATTGCCAACTGTGATATTTTTTGTGTAACATGTGATAATGCAATGTAAATGTAATAGTTGTATGTGGTGATATTTGTTTGCAAACATTGCATTTGACTCGAGGAACAAATTTTTTTATTTCTTGGAAACAAAGGATGTTATCATTCATTAGATCGTAATAAACAACAAAATCCTCAAAATGAAATGAGAGGCTACATGTGTTCACTTAGCTTATTGTCAAATAGTATTTTTTTTTTTGTGCACTGTAAACTATATTCAAGTTGGTAATAAGCATTTTCTCTAAGTCTTTGTAGCTCAACAACAAATTTAATAGAGAGACTGGAGTTTTTTTTTCCAATTTGTTTATTAGATACAAGGATTTAATATCTTTGACACGTGAAAGTGGTGTGTAGACAATTCCATGTTGTTTGACCCCTTTTGGGTCAGCTAATCTATCCATTTTTAAGCCTTTTGATAGATGTATGGTTCATGCCCATGCAAATTGAACAATAAATTGTTCTCTTTCATAATTGTTTAAGTTTTTTTATTGGATATATCTACAAACTCTAGTAATAGGTTCCCACGAGTCATTATTTCGTGTTTGAACAATAAATTGTTCTCTTTCATTTTTAAGCCTTGTGATATATGTATGGTTCATGCCCATGAAAATTGAACAATAAATTGTTCTCTTTCATAATTGTTTAAGTTTTTTTATTGGATATATCTACAAAATCTAGTAATAGGTTCCCACGAGTCATTTTTTTCATTGGAAATTGCCAATCGTTGGATCCAAATGGAACCATTTTCAGTTTCTGTGGATGCTCTAAAAATTCCTTCATCACCATTGACCAAACCATCTTTAATATCATAATTTCCACCAATCAATTCAACGAGCATATTTTGTTTTCGCACAATGAAAAATGGAAATTGCATTCTTGTGATGTTATATGGATCCGTGTTTAATGATTTAATTGTTTTGTTATTTCCAATCAATGTTATAGTTTTTGTATCAAAGGGAGACAATACTTTCTCATTATGTTTTTGCACATCTTTGTTTAATTATAACATGTATGGAAATGTTGGATCATTTGGCAGACAACTATAATAATTCTTCTTCAAATATATAAAATCATCATAAGTTGTGAACATGTTTTAATTCTATTGAAGACAAACACAAATTCTTTGTTTTCTTGTCACATCACTTGTTTTAGCTCAAAATCCTTGACGTTATCTCTCCAAAAACTATAAGGTGCACTAGTTGATTTAAGAATTGGATACTCAAATATCCAACTATCGTGGACAGGTTGTGCTTGACATAGATCGCCATAAAATATTATGTCAATATTGCAAAATGATGTAGTTGGTGTGTGAAAGATTTCATGAAGCCATTTGTGAATGTTGTAGGTTTTAACCCTGTATAGAAATTATTTGCAAACAAATCTTAAAGAAAAAAATAAACAATGGCAAAAAAATAGAACATAAAACAAATATACACAGAGATTTTCCCCTGGATCCCAAAACTGGGACTACTAGATTGATTTTCATTATGTTCCTTTCAATGTTAAAATACATATATATACATGTCAAAGCATTCATAAACCCCAATCCATTTACCATAGATTAGAACATAACTGTAGTTTTCTTGAACGGATATACCAAATACCATGGGTAGTAAACGATCATTCCCAAAACCATGTGAAAAACCCATGCACACAACCATAGGTAGGTCTGCCAACCTATTATAGGGTCCAAAAAAATGTCTTAGGGTGCTTCCTTGGACCCTGTGTAGGGGGGTTATCGCCCCCCCTACAAACCCCCCGATAGGGGGAGATTCTGCCCCCCTGTGACCCCCCTATTGCACCCAACGCAATGAACAGGGGGAGTCATCACCCCCCTGCATGTGCGACTAATCATGGAAAGAATATATCACACACCAAAAAAAATTATATTGAAATTGAGAGCCAATCAATGAATATTCTTCTATGAACAAAAGTCTAAGTTGTGTTTATTAAACTTTCTTAACATATCAAGTGCATTAGAAGTTAGTGGAATGATGTTACATGATGAAAGTGGCAAGTGCAAACCCAAATTTATTGTGACACCAGTTATAATATATGAAAATTTTCTAGTGAATGCAACTATGAGACCCTTTTTTTAGCAGGTCACTTTGAAGCTCTTTTTTATAGTAGTGCATCAGTGCGTGATAGAGTGTTTGTGAAATGAATGTTTTTCATATTCCTGAAATAAAATGGTTTGTCTGGATTGTTTTTTCCATAGTATTATTTTCTTTATTATAAATTATTGCTCTTCATTTAGTTTTTTTCCTAATTTCATGATATGATGTCATATTCAAAACAAAGGGGTGCTTTAAATATTCATTGTTATTTTCATTTTCAATTTTCATGTTTCTAGATTCCAATTTTTGTACTAGATCATGTTGGATATCACATTTATCATAAAGACAAGTGTTAGTGTCATTTTCTAATGTGATGTTAGGTACACGCAACTCTTCACTTTTGGATGAAATTGTAGTAGAAGTGATACAAGTATATATTGGTGGCCACCTGCCTATTCCACCTAGACCTCCATTTAGTTTCATCAATCTCCTTGTTTATACCAACATTTACTATTTTTAGCAGTTTTTCAGGTCTTGAACTTTTAGATCAGTTTTGACCCCCTAAACAATGTTTTTTTCTAGGTCTGTTGCAGGCCCATAACCACACATAGGGGTCTAACACAAGTCCTATTGTACTCAAATATATATTTCCAATGAGGTATCGTACATTCCAAATAGAGATAATATGACCAAGTTACGACCCCAAGAAGTTAGCTGCCCAACTAATGCCAACGAGACCCACAAACTCTTGGAATTACATCTCATGGGGCTAGGTTTTTGGTTGTTTAGGGTTTTACCTTGTTGTTAAATAAAAGGATCTTAAGCCTCATTATAACACATATGAAAGGCATGTAGTTGTCACATCTCTTCCCATAGATAAGCTACCATCACTCAAGCTAGTTTATTTCCATTTTGTATGTAATCATATTTCAGTTCTTTGAGATTAATGAAATGAAGTGTTATTTTTGCTGCATCTCTATATTTATGGTTATATTTGTATTTTTTTGTTCCTATTTAAGTTTGTATTAGTGGTATTCGAGCGGTCCTCTATTTCTCTATTTATATTTGCATGTCCCCAACGAGGTTAGGGTATAAGGAGTTAGGGCTCAAGGTGGTTGAACCTTTTCAAGACCAACCTCACAAACCCTGATGACCTCCAATGATGGAAGACAAATAAATATGAGGGGGGAAGATATCCTTTCATAATATTGTTCGAATAGGCCTTCGAGCAATATAGGAACATTATGATGGAAAAATTTTCTCAAATCCTTCGATGGTTACCCATAGGTGACACACCTTCTTCCAGTAGCCAATATGGAAGCACTGCAATGGAAAAATCCAAGGCGAGGTGACCCAGGAAAACCTGATGATGCCGTAAGAAAATAAAAAAACCACAAAGATAAATAAGGAAATGGGAAAATGGTGTGATTTCCATAAGATATCCACTCATAACACAAGTGAGTGTTGAGACAAGAAGTCACTGGTGGTCGATTTGAAGGCTTCCAAATCAGATGCATGTTCGAACTCTGAGTCTAAACCCAACAAGGGGAATGACAAAGGGAAGAAGATTATTAATTTAAAGCCTAGTGGCACCATTTTCACCACCAAGATCCAAAAGAATGAGCCTGAATATCTAGAGGATGTGGAGCGCCTCTTCCACTCATAGATGTGGGTGAAGGGTTCTCCACTGTAGTTCATTGTCAACAACAAGAGCCAAAGTAACCTCATTTCAGCAGAGGTCATGAAGCGGCTGGGCCTACTAACCACAACACACCTACAACCATACACCATCGAGTGGCTTCACTGAGGATGATATCTCTGCATTTTCCAATAGTGTCACCATCCCTACAACATTAAGCCCTTCAATGATGAGGTATTGTGTGATGATTCTTATCTTGAAGTTTGTGATGTATTATTAGGAAAACCATACTTGTGGAAGTGACATGCTATGTATGATTCTAGGCCTCAAAATGTTATTATTACTTTTGGAAATAAGTTGTACATGATACTAGAGGTAGCACCAACTATCACCATCTCTTTGATTATTGCTAAAAAATGTAGTAATATCATTTCCCATACTAGGAAATTTGTTTTCCTTATGATTCACCCTCTTGGAAAGAAGAAGATTGTGGCCACAACCTCTAGACAAGGCTCCTTTGCATGAAAACAATAGATGGACAAGGTCATGGAGGAGTACATGGACATCTTCACCTCACCCACAAGGGTACCTCTACACTTTTAGGTCAAGCAATCCATCGATTTGACCCTGCATGTGCCACTACCCAATGGAATAATATATCGATGCTTTGTTCTAGAGAATGAAGAAATCAAGAGGAAGATTTAGGAGTTGTTGTAGAAAGGGCACATAAGGCGAGTTTATCACCTTGTGGGAGCCCTTTCGTGTTGGTAGAGAAGAAGGATGGAACTTGGAGATTGTGTATTGACTATCGAGTGTTGAACAAGATCATTGTCTGGAATAGGTACCTAATCCCATGGATTGATGACCTTCTGGACCAATTGAAGGGGGCCAAATATTTTAGCAAGATTGACCTAAAGTACGGTTATCACCAGGTACCAATTGCACCCTCTTATGTGTGGAATACTACTTTAAAATCCAAGGAGGGAATTTTAGAATGCCTGGTCATGCATTTCGGGTTGATGAATGTCCCTGCAACCTTCATGAGGCTAATGGAAAACATCTTGTGACCCTTCACCAACTCATTCATGGTGTTGTATCTGGATTAAGTCCTGATCTTTAGCCAAAGTTTGAATGAAAACCTACACCATATTCGATATGTCCTCCAAACCCTACGACAACAAAATTTGTGTGCCAATTTGTGGAAATGCACTTTTGGTATGACCTAGGTTCAATATCTGGGGTACATAATTGATGAGAAAGGTTTGCATGTGGACCCAAACAAGATAAAATTCATTTGGTATTGACCATCCCCAACCACTCTAACAGAGCTCTGAAGCTTTATGGATCTTGCCAGTTTCTACTGAAAGTTCATGTTGGGGTTATCTCATATCACTTTTCCTTTAAGTTAAGTCAGTAAGGGTAGAGTGAAAGAAAATTTGTTTTGGTCTGAATCCCAACAAAAGGAATTTTCTAAGTTGAAGCATCACCTCTGATCGGCACCAGTGCTCACATTACCAGACATGCAACAACCATTTGAGATTGAGAAAAATGCCTCTCACTATGCTAATGGTGCAGTTCTTACTTAGCAAGGGAATCCAGTGGCATATCACATTGATACACTTTTAGAAACAGTCTGAAAGCATCTCACCTTTGAAAAATATATGTATTCCATTGTGAATTCCTACTGGAAATGGAAGCATTACATTTTAGGGAAGGAAACAATCATCCACACAAACCATAGACCCATACAATTCATGTAGACATAAGGGAAGTGTTGGAAAACTACTGAGAGGGGGGGGGGGGTGAATTAGTATTTAAAACTCACACAAATTTTTCTTTAATTTTTTGATTTTTATATGCGAATTTAATTAATCCAACTAGTGTATGCACATGCCTTTCTTTAAGGAAAATTTCATATGCCCAGTAAACATATTATTCAGATAAATATTTAGAAACTTTACTTAGCCCAGCGCATCATTTATTCATCATACATTTAGTAAGAAGTTAGTAAGAAGTAAACATGTGCAATAAGAACATAATAAATCATCACACATAAGAAACACACATGAACACCAGGATTTAAGGTGGAAACCCAAGTAAGGAGAAAACCACCATTGATGTTGTCTATGTCTTCAATATTTATTATATAGAAAACTGCTTAATATCTTTTACTGGCAAAGACTCATACCAGGACGCAGACACCCACCTGCAGAAGGTTGCAACCTTCTCTCGTTCTCCAACCGCTACTGGAAGGGAGCTCCAACCCCATGATCTCGTTTACCAGCCACCACTGGAAGGGAGCTACAACCCACTAATATGATCAAGCTCCTATTGGTAGGAAGCTATGACTTCCACACTGAAGGCTTCGACCCTCAGAACCACTGGAGACCACGTTTCATAAATTTTTCACCCAGGATCCAACATATTTTAATGCAACACAACTTGTAGATCAACTGAAGCAAACATCAACCCAATTCGAACAGAACAATGATATCATTGCAATCAAAACACAGAACTAAACCCAAAATTTTTTATCAACACACAAAATCAACTGCAACCCTGATGATTCATAAGAAAATGTATTGCTACTTTACTTACAGCAACCCGTGTGTATACAAATTTTCAGTGGAGAAACCTGCATATAGATCTTAATATACTTTACAGATCCCTCATACAATCAGCAACATCAATAATTTTCAATAAACCAATCATTGATCTTTATACATAATCAACTAGCAGCATAATCAGTACTCAAACAACCCAGATCTATATGAAGACATCATTGACAGACAACAGTAACACATCAAAGTTGATCAGATATTTCATTCAACATTATTCAGCAAAACCTTAGCTTGCATATGCAGCTTCCATAAGACAAATCTATGTATGTATGCGCTTATTTCAAAACCAACTTGCGTATAGATATCAATATTTTCATTGAATATATGTGCGCCTTTGCAGAGCCGAAATCATGTGTATACGTGCCTTCCATGTGTCGAACCCATGTATATATCTGTAAATAATTCAGGACTGTGCAATACTTCAAAACTACAAAATTACTCAGATCATGCCCTTCACTTCAACAAACGTGTGCCAAAACACAGATCTGAACAATTCATAAACAAATGATGCAAATACATAGTCATTTCAGGTCTAGAGATCCTGATCCATCATTGTAATTATGATTGCATCATAATATCATATCTATATATTGATTATGCCCCATTCCATGCAGATATACTTCAGATTGAAGTATTCATTCAATTCACATACTCATACACACTTAGCACTATGATCTTCACCTCCTTATATAGTTTTAGCCAATACCATGAGCCAAAACCACACAAGTTTCAATGGTATTCTAGGATGGGATCAAATAATCATTACTCTACTTAATTTTGTGGGATAATACCATGGTAATAACCCCTAGTATTACAAAATTAGTCCGCTAGCACATACATGACTTTTCTTGTTCATACCCACGTGTATACGCAACTTTTCCTTTTCTAACTCGCGTATAGTTCTTCAATTATGTTCTTTTTCCATCTTCGGATTATGATATGCAAATCCTCTGTCCCATCATTCTGACATTCTGATTCATTATTTTTTCATCTCTGATATTTTCCAAAAACCATGTACTTGGTCTTTTACAAGTAGGTTTCCATTAAGGACAACACATGCAGTCATAATGCCAACAATACCCCCCTTTAGGCTTGACGGAAACCATGTTGGAGTTTGATACCACAACCTGTAGATTCCTGATAGACACATCAACATAAGAATTATTCAAACACCAAGTTACTCTCCCCCATTAACATCAAGGACAAAGGGTGGACCAATGCTCAAATAAGGTTTTTTCTTTCCCTGTAGATACAAGAGCTATGTAGATATTATTTGCACTCTACTGACCATGATCCCCCTGAGCACATGCTGAATCTTCAAACAAATTTTCAATGAAGTACATGAATCTATAACTCAACTGAGTATGACCTTTCCTATTACCAAGGACTCACGTCAATCACCAAACTGAATGGGATTACATATTTTGACTCAACTACCAAACCAAGTGGGATTACATATTGGAAAGAGTCCATACATGACTGAATATGACAATATTTACATCATAAGTCTCAACATTACCCTTACATCAAATTACAGACATGAATTTTATAACCAAGATCAAAGGACATTAATAGAGATAGATCATTGAACATAATTCATCAACCATTATAAACATAATGCCAACAATGCATTATACTTAGCAAGGCTAATGTTCCCCCTGAACCTGTGCTACCTGAAAATTCTGAACAACCCATTCATCAAAGCATCTTCATCAAGTAGATGAATATCAAAGAGGAAAATTTAACTTGAAAACCATATTAGTAGATTGTACCCATCAGAACCTGATCAATAGAGTCAAATCATAACTATTGACAACATGAAAAAGTATGTTATGGAAGATGACCCACTGCTTTCATGACAGAAAGATCCATATGTGACTGTATGAAAAGAGACTTGTGTATATATGCGATTATGCATCAAGAAACCCACGTACCGAAATTATCCTTCAGAAATTTCATTTGAAAAGCAGATCAGATGATTTTAAAAACATAATGAAGCAGGGACAACTCCTAGTTTCTATCTAAGATGTTCAAATGCTTCTATGGGAAGAATTTTATTAACTATGTCAGCAACTTGTTCTTTGGAGGGAACATACTCCAATTTAACCTTTTTCTAGAGCACTTGTTCTCATAAAAAGTGATACTTAATAGGAATATTCTTGGTTTTGGAGTGCATAACAAGATTTTTTGAGATACTAATAGCACTTGTATTATCACTTAGGATGGATATGGGTGGAGAACATTTAATTTGAATGTCTTGTGATGTCTGCATCATCCAGAGAAGTTATGAGCAACATGATGCAACAACCACATATTTTTCTTCTGTTGCCGATAAAGCAATGGGGCTTTGTTTCTTGTTGAACTAGGATACTGATCGGGGCCCCATATAAAATGCACCTCCATTAGTGATTTTCCGGTCATCAAAATTTCCGGTCAAGTTCGCATCTGTGTAAGAATGAAGGGTAAGATCATCATTTTTTGGATACCATAGACCAAAGTCTTGAGTTCCTTGGAGATATTTGAATATTATTTTTACTGCCTAAAGATGTGATTCCTTTGGATTGGCTTGGAAACGTCCAACAATCCCAATTGCATGCATGAAATCTTGTCTAGTACTTGTTAGATAAAGCAGATTCCCAATCATAGATATGTACTCTAGTTGGTTCACCATGGGAGAATCATCATGAGTGTTGAGGTTACATCCATTCATCATTAGCATTCACACAGGTTTGCAGTCTTCCATCCCATATTTCCTTAGAATCTGCTTGAGATATTTTGTTTGTGAGAGAAAGATGCCATATTTTTCTTGTTGCACTTGTAAACTAAGAAAATATGTTAGTTCCCCAAGTAAAGACATTTCAAATTCCTACTGCATAAAAAACATAATTTTTTTACTCATGGTTTCTTCATTACTCCCAAAAATGATGTCATCAACATAAACAACGATGATTAACAGGCTGTCATCTTCAATTTTTGTGTACAAGTTACTGTCTGCAGATCCTTTTGTGAAGCCTTGTTGTTGAAGATATTTGTCAAGACGATAGTACCATGCCTGTGGAGCTTGTTTTAGCCCATATATATATATACTTTTTGAGTTTGAAAATAATTTTTCCATCATTCCCCATAATGTATCCTTCTAGTTGTTTATATACCTCTTCTTCCAGGTCTCCATTAAGAAAAGAATATTTTACATCCATTTGATAAACTTTGAACTGTTGAAAACTTGAAAATTCAAGAAACATTCTTATGGCTTCAAGTATGGCTATTGGTGCAAATGTTTCTTCAAAGTCTATACCTTCTTGTTGAGCATAACCTTTACAAAAAAGTCTAGCTTTGTTTCTAATTACATCTCCATTTTCATTTAACTTATTTTTTAATATCCATTTGATCCCAATAACATTTTTATCATGAGGCCTTGGAACCAAATCCCAGTATTATTATTTTCAATTTGATCCAGTTATTCATTCATGCCCTTAATACAAAATTCATATTTACTAGATTGATTTACATTTTGTGGTTCAATGGTGGATAATAGTGCTAGATAACTAGGATATCCCACAAGTGTTCTTCTTGTTTGTACCCCAAATTCCTTTTCTCCCAAAATTTGAGATTCTGGATGATTCTTTTGAACATACCTGGATGGAGCCTTTTCTTTAACTGATGTGTTTTCTTTTGATGCTTCATTAGTTTCTTCTTCTATATCATTGTGATTTTATGTGGGAAAGAATTCATCATCATCATCATCATATTTTTTTGTTATTTCCATTTTGAGAGTTGTGCATGCTTCATAAATCACAACATTAATACAATCAAAAAAAAATTGAAGTCTCTTATTGTAGAATTTGTATCCTTTACTTCTAGAAGAGTAACCAAGAAGTATTCCTTCATCTGCTCTAGCTTCAAACTTACTAAGTTTTTCATCATTATTTTTTATGAAACATTGTCTTCCAAAAACTCTAAAGTGCTTCACAGTGGGAGTATTACCATATCAAAGTTCATAAGGAGCTTTATCACTATTTACATGAGCATGGATCTTGTTGAGAATATTTACTGCAGTATGTGCATCTTCACCACAAAAGGTGCTAGGATTGTAAAAATTATACAATATCATGTATATTACCAGACTCCCTTGATCTAACAATTCAATCCACTGTTAAATGCATAACCCTTCTACTCAATTCTTTGCGGAAATTAAATTGCCAATTGCAAAACACATGAAGAAAAAACAATCGCACATAAGAAGATGTTTTACCGAGAAATCTTAAAGCTAAAAAACCAAACTATCATATATTATGTATATCATGGAATCCTGAAACAATATCATACAAAGCTTAGCTCATAGAGCTCTCGGTACAATATACAATCTTCTCACACTGTCATACAAAAATTGGTTCACAAATGCACCAATTTACTGCCTCCTGACAGCCTGCCTCCACTGCGCAATCCCTAATAAAGAATATCCCTGAATGAATTTGATCTTTCCTTTCTTTGAATGCGCAATCCTCATTGGAAACTCCAATGTGTGTGTAGATGCATTGAATGCATCACTATAGTCACAACTGATAGTCAAACACGCCCTTTCACCTATCTCTCCACTGGGTCTCCACTAGATCTGACATGCAAGTAGTTAATTGTTGTATTTCTTCAATTGCAAGTAAGACACTACATGTGAATTAATTAAATAATTAATTCACTCATCTTATACTAGTGTATCTTTAGTTATAACTAGCACAACTGAGTTTAGCTCACTTAACTGAGTTAAACTAAATAACAACTCCCATAACTACTCTTCCAACTCTATTACAACTGTGTCACACTTAGTTACAACGAAGTCCATCATGCGTGAGTCACCAACCAACCATGGAATGCATAATTCCTTCAGCTAACTGGTTTTCCACATCAGTAAAATGAAATCAAGTGCTTCAAGAGAATAAGTTATTATTTATTGTTTGATTATCATTAAGGGCTAATAATAATCGACATTCATTCTATTTTTAGATATGTGATCTATAAATAGACTTCGCCCATGATCTAAAAATAGAAACTCATCTAAAGATATAATTTGCTCAACCATCTAGAATCAACATCCTGCTAATTTTATAATATTCTCACCATTCTAAAAATATACATACACCTAAAAATAACCTATGGGCCCCACCTAGTGAAGGTGCTTAATTTTCACTAGGATCATCATCTTGTTGAATCTAAACACTCCCTCTCAACAAGAAAGGGATTATCCTCCACCCCAATCTTATCTTATCGTATACGAATTTTCTCCTAGTGAGCGCCTTCGTCAGAATATCTGCATCCTGATATTCCATAGGAATGTACTGAAGCAATATGATCTTCTGCTGCACACAATCTCTGATATGATGATACCAAATATCTAAATGGTTAGTTATATCATGAAACATAAGATTAATTGAGATTTTGATGCAAATCTGATTATCACAATGAGTCACTGTAGGCTCTAAATGAGAACCGAACAAACCGACCAGGATCTTCCTCATCCAGATAGCCTCACATGCAGCTTGAATTGTTTCCATGTATTATGCTTCCTCTAAATTGAGTGCCACGGATCATTTTTTCCTGTTGTATCAAGAAAAAACTGTAGATCCGATATTGAAAACCCCTCCTTATGTGCTCTTTCTGTCTGTTGGGCTGCCTTCCCAATCTGCATCCGTGAAGCCATGAAACTTCACCTCATCTATTTGTCTGTACCATAAGCCATACTCAGATGTGCCCGTGAGATATCTCAGGACATGCTTGCCTGCCTTCCAAAATATCTTGGTATGCTTAACCATCGCTTGACTAAGCTGGTTCACCGCATAGAATATGTCTAGTCTTGTATTAACTAAATACATGAGCAAACCCACCAACTGTCAATAGACAATAACATCCACTACTTCTGCCGATGTACCATCCTCTTTCCTCTAGTTCCCTGGAACAGGATTATCCATGGGTTTGCAGTCCTCCATGTGAAACTTACTGAGTATCTCCCGAGCATACTTGCCTTGAGACAAAAACAATTCACCTTCTCGCTGCCATATTTCCAATCCAAGGAAATAATGCAGGAGAACCATATACTTCATATCAATATCCTTTGCAAGGTCCTCCTTGCATGAGTGTATCAGTTGCTCATCAACAGTCAGTATTAAATCATAAACATAAAGAGAAATGATTAAAAGCTTACCCTCCACCACATTCTGGTATAGGTTTACATTCGCCTCACTCTTGGTGTAGCCAAGTCCAGTGAAATAGTTGTCAATCCGAATATACCAAGCACGGGGTGCTTGCTTTAGCCCATACAATTCTATTTTGAGTCTGCACACATGTGAATCGCTGCTGAAGATCTCAAATCCTTCAAGTTTCTCAATGTACACTTCTTCCTCAATGATCCCATTAAGGAACATTGTCTTCACATCCATCTGTTGAATGTGCCAACCCATCTGCACTGAGAGAGCAAGGATGGTCCTTATGGAATAATACCATGCAACAGGTGCAAAGGTTTCTTAATAATCAATCCCCTCGATCTTTGAGAAGCTTCGGGCAACAAATCTTGCCTTATACTTCTCAACACTCCCATCAACAACTTGCTTTACCTTGTAGATCCGTCTTGAACCTACCACTGATTTATCAACCGGCCTTGGAACAATTTCCCAAGCACTATTTCTGACAATGGAGTCATACTCCTCCACCATTACATCTACCCATGTGGGCTGCTGCACTGCTTCCTGAAAAGAAGATGGCTCTGTCACAATACATTTTCTCATCAGAGCCATGTATCCAGTATATTAGTCAAGAAATTGTCTCTATGTACACTGTGAAGTAGAGGCTCCTACATTCTGTACCACATCAAGCTTCAACCTCTCAGCTTCTATGGTACACCTTTTTCCAGTTCTGATGTTTGGCTATGTGTGAGTAAACTCCTCCACTCCATGATCCTCCTCCTATGGTTGATCCACATCTTGAGGCTCATCTTTGGGAACAAGTAGTTCCTCCTCTGCATGCAAGTGTAGCTCCCTCTCAAGCGACAACTTCATGGCTTTCTCCTCATTGAATTTCATATCCCATCGTACCACAGTCATTCGACTATTTGGAAAATACACATGATAATTATGGGGTGTTTCTGTGTACCCCACAAATATCCCAACTTCTGCAGTCGGCTCCAGCTTCTTCCTGGCGTTCTTGGTAACTTGAACATAAACAGATGAGTCAAAAATATTAAAGTGAGAAACATCCATTTTCTTACCAGTAAAAGCTTCTTCAGGTGTACTCATGCTAAGTACTCTATGAGGACAACAATTTTTCACATAAAATGCAGTGTTGCATGCTTCCACCCAAAAGTGCATTGGTAAGCCCTGATCATGCAACATAGTTCGTGCTGCACCCACGATCATTCTGTTATTCCTCTCCACGACCCCATTTTGCTGTGGGTTATGAGGCGCTATGAGTTCTCTTCGAATTCATTCTTTGATATAGAAGTATTTGAATTCATTCAAGATATATTCACCACCATTATCGCTCTGTAGAGCCTTCACTTGCTTCCCCGACTCTTTCTCCACCAATTCTTTAAACTCACAGAACTTTGAAAATGTTTGATCCTTCTTCTACATGAAGAAGATCCAGCATCTACGAGAATAGTCATAAAAAAAATAACATAATACCTGTGTTTTTCTATTAAAGCAATCGAGAATGGTCCACACACATCTGTGTGTACTCTCTCCAGGATCACTGAAGCACGGTTCTCCTTTTCATGAAAAGTGGTCACCAAAAAATTACCTATAGTACATCCCTTACATTGATCTATCTACATAAGTGTACCCTTGGGAAGTCCAGTAGAAATATGCTGCAAAATATTCAGGGCACCATGGTGAAGATGGCCCAATCTCTTGTGCCATAATTCGCCCTCATCCTGGCTCACCACTTCTTCTTCTTTTCCCACCATTGTAGCACAACCATATACCTCCAGCTTGTAGATATTTTTCACTAGAATCCCTATCCTCTTGGTTTGACCCGTTGTTTTATGTCGCAAGAAGGATTTTCCATCGCTGAAAATAATGTCATAACCTCTATCCTCCAACATCGCGACTGAGACCAAGTTCTTCTTTAGAACTGGAACATGCATAACATCTTTCAATAGAAATGGTTTAACTGACTTCCTCTCAAAGGTAATGGTAGCAATTCCGGTTGCACTATCGCCCATCTCTATATGCATTTGGAGATCTTTCTCCTCGTAATTGCTGAAAATCTCCTTATCTCCCGTCATGTGGAAGGAAACACCACTATCAAGATACCACACCGATCCCATTGTGCTTGAAACCAAGCATGTGATCAGGGAGAAGTCAAGTTCAAATTGTGAGGCAAGGGCCTCACCAGTTGCAACTCCAAAAAACTTCTTGTTCTTATTTTTATGTGGGCAATTAGTGGTGAGATGCCCATGTTCATGACAATGAAAACACTTCACCTTGGAAAAATCCAGCTTCTTGCCTTTGGCCTCGGATTTTGAATGGGATTTATTCCCCTTCCCTTTCCTTGCTTTGGCAGCCAAAGTACAATCCTCTTCATCATCATGCTTTGATGAAGAGCCATCCCTAGTATTCTGCCTTATCTCCTCCTGCACAAGATCTGACCAAAGTTGCTCCTAATCCGACAATTTCTCCCGCCCATTGACAGAGTCTTGATAACTGTGCCAAATATTCGGAAGTCCAAGGAAAGCCAAGCTCACCAAGTCATCATCAAAAATTTTAATTCACACACTCCCCAGCTCATCCCTACATTGGAAAAACTTCGTGAGATACTTCAGAATACTGTCGCCCTTCTCCATTTTGATTTTTATGTGTTTATCTTTCAGCGCCAACTTCCTATGGTCTCTACTTCTTTGGAAAAGATCTGTAAAATCCTTCTACATTGCAAATGGAGTGGCTTCCCTTGAAGGCTTGACACAATATGGTCTTTCAAACCTTCCAAAAAAATCCTTCTCGTCTTTGCTACTTTATTTTGCTAGGTGTCAAGTAATGCAACATTCGTCGAAGTGGGCTTAGGAACATTGCTATCGATGAAATCCTTCAAGCCATTATCTTCAAGCACCGCCGCTATCTTGTCCTTCCAGGCTATGTAGTTCGAGCTGCCCTCAAGTGCATACTCCAACCACAACCCATTGAAATCCATTTCAATGTTTACTCAACTGTTGCACCAATAAATTCTTGCAGCGAATTCGAATTGTTCCACCAACACAACTCAACATTGCTTCAATATTGCAATCTTTAGTGATTAACACTTCTCCGATACCATGTAGAAATTATAAAATATGCATGTATATTACCGGACTCCCCTGATCTAAAAATTAAATCTACAGTTAAATACAAAATCATTCTACTCAATTCTTTGCAGAAATTAAATCGCCAATTGCAAAACACATGAAAAAACAATCACACATAACAAGATGTTTTACTAGGAAAGCTTAAAGCTAAAAATGCCAACTATCATATATTATGTATATCATGGACTCATGAAACAATATCATACAAAGCTCAGCTCATAGAGATCTTAGTACAATATACAATCATCTCACACTATCAAACAAAAATTGGTTCACACATTCACCAATTTACTGCCTCCTGAAAACCTGCCTCCACTGTGCAATCCCTGCTGAAGAAGATCCCTGAATGAATTCGATCTTTCATTGATTTGACTGCAAAATCCTCATTGGAAAATACAATGTGTGTGTAGATGCATTGAATGCATCACTATAGTCACAATTGATAGTCAAACATACCCTTTCACCTATCTCTCCACTGGATCTAACATGCAAGTAGTTAACTACTGTATTTCTTCAGTTGCAAGTAAGACACTACTTTTGAATTAATTAAATAATTAATTCACTCATATTTCAATGGTGTATCTTTAGTTACAACTAGAACAACTGAGTTTAACTCACTTAACTAAGTTAAGCTAAAATACAACTCCCATAACTACTCTTCCAACTCTGTTACAACTGTGTCACACTCAGTTACAACGAAGTCCATCATGCATGAGTCACCAACCAACCTTGGAATGATTAATTTCTTCAGCTAACTGGTTTTCCACATCAGTTAACTGAAATCAAGTGCTTCAAGAGAATAAGTTATTATTTATTGTCTGATTATCATTAAGGGCTAATAATAATCGACATGCATTATATTTTTAGATATGCGATCTATAAATAGACTTCGCCCATGATCTAAAAATAGAAACTCATCTAAAGATATAATTTTCTCAACCATCTAGAATCATCATCCTGCTAATTTTATAATATGCTCACCATTCTAAAAATATACATACACCTAAAAATAGCTCGCGGGACCCACCTAGTGAAGGTGCTTAATTTTCATTAGGATCATCATCTTGTTGAATTTCAACAAGTTCCAGACTCATCAAGCATAGCACGAGTCATTTGATGAACTATTCTATTCATTATTTCTTCCACACCATTTTTTTGAGGAGTTCCAGCTACAAAAAACTTATCTTTTTATGCCATATTGTTCACAAAAATCAAATAATTCATCCGATATGTATTATCCTCCTCGGTCAGATCTGAGACATTTGATTTTTATATTTAATTCATTTTCAACTAATGCTTTGAAGATCTTAAATTTTTCAAATGCTTCATCTTTGTGTTTCAATAAACCAAGCCAACACATTCTAGAAAATTCATCAATGAATAAGATATAGTATTGTTCACCACGAGGTGAATTTTTATTTACAGGTTTTCACAAATAAATATGTATAAGTTCAAAAGGCTTACTTGTTGATCCTTCTTTGGCGTTGAATTGAACTTTGGTTTTCTTCATTGACATGACTTACATATGGTACTTTTTGGTAGGGTGATGTTGGGTAGACCACAAACTGCTTTGAGCTTGCTTGATTTGCTTATTTGAGAAAAGCTTAGATCTCCCAGCCTTCTATGCCATAACCTGTTTTTTGCAGCTTTTCCTCGATAGCATTGTTCTTGGCCACCTTTCAATATATACATATTGCTTGGTTTTCTGGTTCCTTTTATTATGGTCTTTCCTATGTCAAGTTCACGAACCACATTATTTTGATCAGAATACCACTTCATTTCCTTGGTAACACATTTGGCTAACACTCAACAAGTTATGCTTTAATCCATCAACATACATAACGTTACCATCTTTAATCTTTTCTTTTATAAAAAAAGATCCTTTACCCTTAATAACAATAGGAGATTCATTTCCAAAAGTGACATTCTTTTCCTTTTATAAATCATCGTATGAAATGAGTTTATCTTTATCACATGTCATGTGTTTTGAACATTTGCTATCAATGTACCATTGATTTTCTTCTCCTTTAACAAATAAAGTTATGCCGCATCTTCCAAATTGTAATTCCTTCTTTTTCCATACCTTAGAATTTGTGGATATTTTATATTTTGGCTATATTTTTATCCTGCATTTAGATTCCTAATGTCCAAAGTTATTGCAAAACTAACATTCAATTTCATCTTTAAGAGGTGCAAAATTGTTATAAGTATTCTTCTTGATTCCTGTCTCATTTCTTTTTTTCTTAATTCTCTAGTCATGATGGTTTTGTATGCAACACATTGAGTAGCTTTGTTACCAAAATTATGACATGAGAAACATTTCCCATTGAAGAAGAGATTGATGTGATCATAGAACCTTCTAGAGTTGTTTACCTTTTAACTGATGCTTCTGTTTTTGTTCATCCTTGAAATAGAACAAACATCATTTATCTGCAAAATCTCTTTTTTTTTTCTGCTGAGTGATGAAATTTTTCTACTCTCTTCTGCTGCATTTAGATAGCTTCTGGTTGTGGCTAAGGATTTTTCTATCTGTGAATATTCACCAATGTATCCAAGATCTATCTTCATAAGAGGAGAGCGTTTAACCTTGATAATTTCATCTAAGGTTTCAGATCCTTTAGCAAATATAAGATTTAGAGTTTTTACTTTCTCAAGTTCCTTTCTTAGGCTTACTATTTCACATTCTAACTTCTCATTATGATTCTCCTTTTCTATGAGTGGATTCTTTAGAGTATCTATGGCTATTTTTTTCTTCTTCCAGGCATATTTTGAGTTGAGTGATTTCTTCAAGGAAAAAATTTTCTTCTAAAGCATCCATAAAATTATCTTTAGAATCATTAATGTCTTTTTAAAATGCCATGAGTAATTTAAGATCTTGATCAAATTCTCATTCTTCACTATCACTATCTTCATGAGTATAATAACATTTCTTATTGTCAAATCATATCCTATTACCTTTTGCTATATCCTTTCCCTTGTCATGATTGTCTTTATGAGGAAATTTAGCAACATAATGACCCACTCTTCCACAAGCAGAATATTTGAAGGGAAGCTTACCTTTGAACCTTCCAGTGCCAAGTTGAAGTTTCTTTTCAAAATTTACCTCATCTTCTTCTTGTACACACCTGGATTCCTTTTGTTCTTCCTTTTCCTTTCCTTTCCCAGTAGCTTTAAATGTGGCTTCTCTGACTTCAAACGAACCTCCTCTTCTCAATTCAAAAGTAGTCAAGATCCCATGAAGTTTAAAAATAGTAAAATTCTACAGATACTGCTTCTCTTTAATAGCAGACACTTTTGAATCAAATTTAGGAGTTAGAGATCTTAATATTTTCTCTACTAAAGTTGTGTCTTTTATTTCTTCACCCAGATTTCTCATATGATTTACGATCTCATCTAGATGCAGAAAGAAACTATAAATACTTTCATCATTATGCATTCTGAGATTCTCATATTGAATTATGAGAGATTGGAGTTTAACACTTTTTACCTTGGCATCGCCTTCATAGATTAGAATGATTTTGTCCCATATCTCCTTTTATATATCTAACTGCATAACCTTGAAAAATTCTGATTTAGTCAGACTTCCCAATAATGCATTGACAACTTTCGCATTGGTTTCATAGTTCTTCTTTGTTGCTGGATCTGTGGGAAATGCAGCTAGATATTGGTAACCTCCATAAAAAAATTCCCAAACATCTACTCCAATAGACTAAAGATAAGATCTTGTTCTTCTCTTTAATAATATTGAATTGTTTCCGTTGAAGAGTATTGGTCTGATAGATGTTGTTCCACCTTGATTTATCATATTGGTAGATCTTCCTTCTAGCGATCAAGATTCTTCAGAAGGACCTACTATGATTCCAATTGTTGGGAAAAATAATGAGAGGGGGGGGGGGGGGGGGGTTGAATCAGTATTTTATTTAAAGCTCACACAGACTTTTATTTTCTTTACTGATTTCTATACGAGGCTTTAATTAATACAACTGGCTTATGCGCATATATTTATTTAAGGAAACTTGCATATGCCCATTGAGCTTATTATTAAGATAAATCTTCAGAAACTTTTCTTAGCACAATGCATCATTTATTCATCAGAAATTTAGTAAGAAGTAAACATGTGAAGTAAGAATAGAATAAATCATCACACGTAAGAAACACATGAACAACGATATTTAAGGTGGAAACCCAAGTCAGGATAAAACCATCGCTATTGTCATATTTGTCTTAAATATATATTATATAGAAAACTGCTTACAGTCTTGTACTGGCGCAGACTCATACCAGCATGCAGGCACCCACCTACAGAAGGTTGCAACCTTCTCTCATTCTTCAGCTGCTACTGGAAGGGAGCTCCAACCCCTTGATCTTATTTACCACTCACCACTGGAAGGGAGCTAAAACCCCTTGATCTGATCACCATCTCCTATTGGAAGGAAGCTATGACTTCCACACTGAAGGCTCCGACCCTCAGAACCACTGCAGACCATGTTTCATAAATTTTCACACCGAATCCAACAACTTTTAACAAAAAACAACTTGTAGATCAACTGAAGCAAACATCAACCCAATTTGAATAGAAGAGTGAGATCATTGTAATTAGAACAAAAAACTAAACCCATACTTCTGTATCAACACACAGAATCAATTGCAACCCTAATCATTAATAATACAAATGTATACACTACTTTAATTACGGGAACCCGCGTGTATACATGCTTTTATATGGAGAAACCAATGTATAGATCTTAATATATTTTGCAAATCCCTCATACAGCCAACATCATAAATCATTTTCAATCAACCAATCACTAATATTTATACACAATCAACTAGCAGCATAATCAATACATAAACAACCCAGATCTATATGAAGACATCATTGACAGACAACATAAACACAACAAAAATGATCAGAAATTTCCTTCAACATTCTTCAGCAAAACCCTATCTTGCATACATGGCTTCCTGTTGTGGCCAGCAACAACCCCCCTTCTTATTTAGTATTAGTAATAATACTAAATAAGAGGGGACCCTTAGTCAAAAAATCCAAAAAGATTAATTAGTTTTTATTTCCTTTCTCAAATAAAACATATTATCTTAACTTAGGGAAATTCCTTTGAAAATATTCTAAAATAAACCTAAGTTTATGATAGATCAAAGCATAATCTTTCTTTGAATAGAAATACCACATCCATCGCAAAAAGTGGATATCATTTATCAAAACATAATCTTTTAAAATTGCGATTCCGCGATATTGAGATAGGGCGATCCCAAAGAACTATACATTAAAGTATTTATCGCAAACCGCATATTGCAAAAAAGTTGTTTAATAAGTTACATTTTGTGAAATTGCGATTTCACGATTTTGCGATATTGTGATTTCGCGATGATATTAGACTGCAATTTGTGGACTTTGCGATTTGGATGATTGTGATCCACGATATTGCGATTTTGCGATATTGCACAGCAAATCGCAGATCGCACTATCACAGATTCTTCTAGCGCGGTGTCCAAAGTAAATATTTTCATAAATAAATATCCGTTATGAGCTTTGATGTAAAAATTAATAAATGGATTGTTAATCATTGATGGAAAGAATTTTGTTTTGATTGAAAGGTTGTTTCACGTTTTTATCCACCTTCAGCATTTAAAACTATCCCGTCACCTTTCTCATCTCATTTCTCTCACTTAATTCGTAACACCGCAGGCGCGAAGGAGCATAAGACCATACAAAGCATTCACAGAGCATTATGGGTAAGAAAGAGAAAGTTCCGAGCGCTGAAAACAAAGAGATGGATTCCTTGTATGTGGATATTGCTTGCAATAAGGACGTCGGTATCACTACCTGGGAGGGCATGCACAATCTGCTCGAAGAAGAAAATCCCAGGGTAATGGAAGTCGCGGCTACTGCTGGATCAAGTAATTCCTCTGAAGCGTCTCTCACGGAATTGGCTTGTTCATTTCTTCACAGAATAGCAGCAAGACCGAGAATTCTTCCGTATACAGATATGATAAAATGGGTGTTGGATAACACAGATATTTCGGACAGGAAATTTAGAACTCCAGGACAAGAACTCATCGGTTCATTCACTACAGAAGATTTGAGGCTTATGTATCACTTACCGGAACCTCAGGCGACCTACAACAAACAATTAATGGAGAAATTCGCCAGAGAAAATGAAAATTTGGCAGAATGCACCAAGGAATGGACCAAGAGAGAGGAACCATTGAAGAAAAACAAACACGGTATGTACAGTACTGGTTCACTCACCTCTCCATATTGTTTTGCTACTGCTATGTTATGCAGGCTTTTTGGAAAGCCTGACATAAATATGGTCTTGCCTGAATGGCTCCCTTTGTTGAATCCCGCTGTTAACGCTACAATTGTGGATTGGGACAAAATCTTGTCTGATAATTTAGCCACTGCCATTTTCAATTACCGGTCTAAACGGACTGTTTCTCAGAGGATTTATCCTCTTTTTTATCTATTTGCCTATGTTATGGATTCAATTTGTTTTGTTTCTAAAATCCCTTTGATGGGTTGGCAATGGACAATTCACGATCCCTTGCCTATTCATGTCTATCACAAAGAGTTGCGGGAATCAAAGTTTGTTCCTCATTTTTACAAAATTTGCCATGGCATAATGCTGCCTCTGTACAAAATATTGTATAATAAGGATGCTCCAAGGTTATCCCCAGAAGCATAAGTCGACATTCTCCCTGTCGCAAGATGGTTTGGGGAAGAGTTGTTTACTTATGTAAGGGTTTTTGGAAGCTCTGCTTCCCCCCATGTTTTACCCCTGTATGTTCTGGATAAACTTGTAGCTCGGGAGATTTCTTATCAAACATGTGGTGAAGGAGGTTTGACAAAGGAATTAAAGGAGAAGAAGAAGGGAATTTGGCCACAATTTCCCGTAGCCTGTGGAGCACTTTCATTGTTTGATGTTGGTCATGCATTCAAAGACGTAAGCAATATTACATGCTTACAACTGTTCAAGTTTTCGAGAAGGTTATTTGATCCAATTGATGTTGTTAAAAATTTCACCACTGCAATCAAAGTGAGAGTGTTTGTTGGAGAAGAAGATCCTTTTGATGATATATTTCAAAATAAAATGTTCATTCAAAGAAGTTTTGCATTTAGCTCAAACACAGTTATCCCCAGAAGATTTTCAGGACTTTAAAGTTTACAGAGAGAGAAGACTAACTACTATCCCTTTGGAAAATTTATGCTTGGAACCCGCAAGGGAACCAACTCCTAGTGTCAGTCTTAGTGGCAGATCTAATACAAAAAATTCTAAGTCGAAGTCTGACAAAGAGACTTATGAGCATTCTAAAAAGATTGATAATGATGAAAGCTCAGTGAAGGATACAGCTCAATCTAAAGAGCTTTCACAACAACAGACTTTTACCACTCCACAGTTGAATCTTCCACCTCTCAACGTACAGCAATCGACAGTCAGGATTGAATTGGACAAAGAATGGGAAACTTTTAATAAATTGCTTAATGTAGAAGGACAGAATATACAGACCCCTGTACAGACAAAAAAAGTTTTGAGCACGGGAATAGGTGGCACTGTCACAAAAACTGAGCATATACCTATCACTCCCTCTTCTGAAATTGTACTCAATATAGAGGACATTCCTTCTCTAGATGTATTCTACAGCCCGCAGTATAAAGCAGTAGTGAGGAAGCAGAGGAAAAAGAGAAAGTTAGAGAGCTCAATCTCTACTGAGGCAGAACAATTAAATGTCTTATGGAAGGATCCTACTACGGATCCAACTGACAATCTTTCCAAGCTATCTCAGATTACAGGAGCTTATGCCTCCGCAACTATTGATAAAGCATCATAGGTAAAGCTATTATTAAATGAAAAAGAAGATCAGATACAAGCTCTGCAACAACAATTGCAACAAGCCTGTGCTAACAGTGAAGCACAAATAAAACTTGATGAGTTACAGCAAGAGCTTCAAAAGATGCAAATTGGTTATCAGAAAAGTTTGGCAGATAAAGAGAAACAAATATAGATTATCTAAGAAGAGCACAAAGACGACCCTAAGCTTCCAGCGTTTATTTCAGAGTTTGTTTCTTTGAACAAACAATTACTACAGCAGCAAGACATATTATGCCAGAAAATCTCGCAATACAACTCTTTTTGTCAAGAAAGTGATAAAATCACTAATCATGTCGTAGAGTTATGACATGATTATGATTTAACTAATGAGAGAGTTACTAATTATTTGGCATGGCAAAAGACAGAGGAAGGAAGAAGAGAAGGAGCACCGATCATTAATGATAGTCATAAAGAACTGCTCTTCAACAATTGGGACATACAGATCAGAGAAGCAGAAAAAGCAGCAGAGGAAGCAGCTACAACGGTAGGAAATATTACTGGTTGTGTAAATGAAAATTTGCACAAAGTTAATTTGATTTCAGAGATTATTCCGGGACACCTTCCGCAAGCACAAAAATTGCAAACAGAATGGAGGCAAAAGGTTGATGAAAAGACAAAGTCAATTCAAGGAATGACAAGATTAAACTGGGATTCTTACTGGACGCATCTAGTAAAACCCCACAGTCAATGCAGTGCACTTAGTTGCATTATTAATTCTGCTGAGAAGATTGCTCCTACACTTGTCGATTCTGTCTTTTCGGGGCAGTTTAAATCTGAAGTCGGCCAACCACCTCTTCTCAAAACAATGCTGGATGCTTGCAAGATCAAAGATCAATTTCATAAGTAGATAGTTGATAGTTTTTATTTTTAGATTTAGTTTTAGTTTTACTATATTTTTGCCTAGGAAAAGGACGGTCATTTAAACCGAATCCTAAATTTTTGTAATAAACTATTTTTAGATTTTAGTTATTAGTATTTAAACTCTTCTCAACTTATCCTCAGAACATGCACTTCTGCACCCTCAGAGGAGGTTTTGATAAATGAATGGAACGAGATTTATTGATATCTGTGACTAATATCTGTTACTAATGTTGCATTTCTGTACTCTTGATAGATTTTAGATTAAGAAAGAGATAAATCATTATTGCTTCTAGCTCATGAGTAGAACCAGTTATAAATGGTATTTTTATCTCTTAACTGTTTCTGTTTTTGTGATAAAAGTGATATTTATGTTTCGTTGTTTATATGTTAATGTTTGAATATCTGAGTTATCATTTGGCATTTTTGTACGGTGATAATTATTTATTTTTACTTGATATATGAATAGCTTGATATGTGATATGTTTTCCACAACTGTTACATCTAAATTTTTATGTGAAATAGTTTATCTTTATTGAATTATTTTCTCATAGTAATTGAATGATCTTTATTATCGATTGTTATCTGAAATCCTTTTAGATTTCATATATTGAAATATGACATCCCGGGTTAGTTTAGAATTAGATATTTCTTAGAATACAGTTGAATAGATTAGAAATAGATCCAAAGCATTTTACTTAGGAATTTTAGAAAAGAAATATAAAATCTCAAACACACACACACATATTTGGAAACTGGTCCCATTATCCCCAGTCGGACCCACTACACCAAACGGAAAAGGAACTGCTAACCAAGGTCCGGACCGGGTGGGTATCCCCCTTGTTGTAGACCCGATTTTCGAGGCTTCAACATATTTGGCGCTAGAAGGAGGGCCCAAACTATGAATGGCAACTGAATCTAAATCTAAATACCATTCTAAGAGTAAATCACCCTCACCATCTTCCCCGACTTCTTCATCATACTCAGAAATTTTAAATCTAGAACCAGAAGTCGAAAGAAGAACAGACACTATCACAAACCCTGACTTTTCAGAAGAATCTGCTATTGAACCTCCTGAAGTCGAATCTTTGAAGGCAGTGTGACTTCAAAATATAATCCTGCTCATCCTCTCACTAGATTACAGAGTGAAAAGCTTCGCATTCAGCCAACTGAGTTACCTCTACCTACAAGAAAAAGAGCTAGGAAATCACCCAAAGGGTCTGACAGTGAGACTCTTTCATCATCATCATCCATCTCAAACACTTCATCGTGAAGTCAACCACCCACTCCTCCACTCCAGATTACTATCCATCAGTCCACTCAATCTTCCACATCTCCTTCTCAAAACATAATATCTTCATATTCACAGTCACAAATATCATCATCTACACTTTCACCTGTTAGTAGTTCAGTGATGGCCCAAATGCCATGGAATAATCTAGGGGCAGTCTTAATGCCTGCACCCTTGAGCCAAATACCGGCCCATCCTGAAAAATGGCTGCCTAAGTTTAATCCTGAAGCAGGCATGCTAGCAGAAGAACATATCAACAACTTTATGTTATCCATAAATCTCAATGGAGTTTTTAATGAAGATGATGTTGTCCGACTTTTTCCCTATACCCTACAAGGAGCAGCTAGATCATGGTATTTCTCATTACCATCTGGATCTATTACTAGTTGGGATATCTTTCAAGATCAAATTTTGACTAAATTTGGTGAAGACAGGTCTACAACAACATTGATCAACGATTTGTCTAATCTTAGAGCTGATTCAAAAGAACTTGTCAAGGATTTCAATTCTCGTTTCAATAAATTGTTAAAAAAAGTTCCTACTGCTTCCAAGCCTAGCGAGGAAGTGCGAAGTGAATGGTACATTTCTGCTTTGCCATCAAACATAGCAATCTTTGTTGATAGGGCTGATAAAAAAACTTTAGCAGACAATATGAAAGAAGCAATAGCAGTAGAGAAACAAATCATTGCTTTAGAAAAGAAAAATTCAATAGAAGAACAGAAATCCAAGAAGGTCACTTTTAAGGAAGATCCCAAGAAAAAACAACCAAAAGATCCATTTGATTTAGAAGGATTGCAAAAAGTTTTGAAAACCATGTCCAATGAAATGGTTGATATCAAGAAACAAGTGGCAGAAACATCTTTTAAAAATTCTTTCAAGCCTTTTGGAATAAATCCTTCAACTGATCAAAAACCACCAAATGCTATTACAAATGTTGAATCAGAAGAAGAAGAAGAAGAGACTGTTACTGAAGAAACTATTGATGAAGAAGAGGTGGTAGAAGTACAAGGCATGTGGGATTTCATCCTCCCAGATGAGGAAGACCAAGAAGCATCCCTGGTTAGTACTAGAGGTAGAAATCAACTTGATCCTCCTCAAAATACTCCTAAACCAAAGAGTGCAAGGTCATTGGCTAATGATAAAGTTGCACCCAAGAAAATAACATCCAAAGCAATTCAAACTAGCCCAGTCCAAACAGATTCTTCAATTCCATCAAGAACATTGATTGTTTCGGATGAAATGGAATATAAGATATGAAGAAGACTAGGGAAAACATCACTTTTTATGAATTGAGCAAGTTAAAACATCAGCAAAAAGTACTTTTGAAAGAATTACATGCTGTACTAGAAAAACCTTTGCCTGATCCTATAATTTCTCAAGCTTCCAATGATATGGGAAGACCTCCAACTAATTCAATCAGTAAAGTTGATCTTGAAAATATTGCTTTAATTGGAGGAAGGTCCAGATCTCATAATCCTCCATTTCTTCTTACTTACGAAGTTTTTAATAAAAATTTGCATAACTGTTTAGTGGATTCTGGAGCTTCATCTAATATTCTACCAAAATCAGTATGTGCAAAATTGAACGTTCAACCACAAAAATCTGTTGTGCGCATAGTATAGTTAGATCGATCGCAAGTTGAAGTGATTGGTGAATTAAATTAGGTTACCATAAGGCTGTCATCAAATCCAAAGGTATGTCAAGTCATTGATATTTTAGTTGTTTATATTCCAGAATTTTATGGCTTAATTCTTAGCAGAGATTGGTCAGAAAAAATTCATGGATACTTTGCAACCGATTGGTCGCACATGTGGCTTCCTTACAATGGTAAACCAAATCAGATAAAGGTTGAACGAGAAAAGCATCAGAAATACATAGTAACAGAATTGGAAGGAGAGAATGAACTAGTTGCATACAGCAGTAATATCATTGGCAATTACTCAGTTGATTCTTTCTTAGGAAATTTCAATGCTCATACTTCACCTTATTTAGAACATTCTGTTTTATCTCAAATAGAAATTTTTTCTGAAACAGACAGTTCTAAATGTATTAATTTTGTAGATACTCCTGTAAATAAATCTTTATTTTGGAAATTATTTTTTGATGGTTCTAAGTCTAATGAAGGAGCAGGAGCAGGATGCGTGTTGGTTAGTCCAGAGGGAAACAAGATTATGCTAACCTATCGACTTGAGTTTGAATGTACTAATAATACAGCAGAATACGAGGCTTTAGTCCAAGGGTTATATAAAGCAATCGGATTGGACATCAAATATCTGTAAGTTTTCGGAGATTCAGAAATTGTAATAAAACAGGTACGCAATACTATACATTGTTTATCAGGTCATTTAAAGCATTATCAATCTTTAGTTCAATATCTAACTGAACATTTTATAGCATTCAATATTTCACCAATTCCTAGAATCCAAAATGCTAGTGCAGACCTTCCAGCCAATGTAGCCTCCAAGCTCATTCCTGCAGAAGACTTTAGTCCTGATCGATTTTCAATTCAATTAATCTTTAGACCTTCGATTCCTGATAACGTTACCAATTGGAGAATTTTCAATGATGATCCTAATATTGTAAGCTTCCTCACATCTGAAGGATCTTATACCAATCAGATAATCGATGAAGACCAACATGACAAACAATTATAACATGATAGCACTAATAATGCTATTCCAAAGTCAATAGTCAGGTTAGAAGACCTTTATTATTTGAAAGACCGATTTAAAAGATCTACCAATTCAAAATTACAAAGTTCAACTTTGAATTATGAATTATTAAATCTAGGAACTGATACCAAACCACAGAATATCAATCTAGGCCTTGGTCTAACTCCTGAAGAAAAATCAGCATATGTGTGTCTTTTGAAACAATATAAAAGTTTCTTTGCTTGGAATTACAATGAACTCAAAACTTATGACACTTATATCATCCAACATACTATCCCAATGATGAACGATGAGAAACCTGTACAACAAAAGCTCAGAAAAATCCATCCCAATCTAGAAAATCAAATCAAATATGAACTCAATAAGTTATTGAAAGCCAAAATTATTTTTCTTGTTCGACATTCTAAATGGGTTTCCAATATGGTTCATGTTAGAAAGAAAAACAGAGATATTAGAATTTGCATTGACTTTCAAAATCTTAATAAAGCCTGCCAAAAAGATAATTTTCCTTTGCCTCCCATGGAGCAAATATTACAGGCATTTGCAGGATCAGAATTAATGTCTTTCTTAGATGGTTTCTCTGGCTACAACCAAGTGTTAGTCCATCCAGATGATCAATTGAAAACTACATTTAGAACCAAATGGGGCACTTATGCATATCAAAAGATGCCTTTTGGTCTGATCAACGCTAGTGCCACATTTCAAAGAGCCATGGACATCGCTTTCAAGGGATTAGTTAACAAATCAGTGGTAATTTACTTAGATTATATAACTGTATATTCCAAAAAACGAAGCAATCATCTTAGAGATTTGAAGCAGATCTTCCAAAGTTGTCAAAGGTATGGAATTTCACATAACCCGAAAAAATCCTTTTTCGCATTAAGTGAAGGAAAAATTCTTGGATTCATAGTGTCAAAATCTGGAATTCACATTGATCCTGATAGAATCAAGGAGATTTCTGAAATATCCTTACCTCACAACAAGAAAGCTATGAAATATTTCCTCGGCAAAATTAATTTTGTAAAGAGATTTGTACCATAGTTTTCAAGAATTGTATCTCCTTTACAAGCAATGATTAAAAATAATTCAAACTTCAAGTGGGGCCAAGATGAATATGAGGCATTCAATCTAATCAGACAAGCAATCATTAATGCTCCATCTTTAGCAACTCCAAATTTTTCTGATCCTTTTATTTTTTACATATTTGCCTTTGATAAATCTTATGCTGCGATTCTCACTCAAGCAAATCAAGACAAAGCAGAAACCCCAATTGCTTTCTTCAATTCAAATTTACAGGGAGTTGAGTTGAATTACTTAGATGTGGAGAAACAAGCTTACGCTGTTTTCAAAGCAATTAAATATTTCAGACCCTTTTTACTTAAAACCCATACAAAAATCATTGTATCGTTTCCATCGGTAAGAAATCTTTTAGTCCAAAAAGATGTGGGTGAGAAAAGAGCTAATTGGATTATTGCTTTACAAGAGTATGATGTTGAGATCAAACCAGAAAATATTGTAAGAGGTCAAGGCTTTTGCAAAATACTAGCTGGAGCATCACAGATTTCTGAGAAATCATCTGAAGAGATACAAACGTATGAGGTAAGCCTAAACGATGTTGAATCATTATATGCTGATATCACTTTTTATCTGAAGAATTGATATGCCCCTCCAAATCTCGATCACACAAGGAAAAGAGCCTTAAGGTTGAAGGCTAAACAATATCAGCTTGTAAACGATGTTCTTTTTAAAATGAATTATGATTCTCTTCTTCTTAGATGTTTGGAGAAATCTGAAGCTGAAAAAGTCTTACAGGAACTTCACAATGGGCCAGCAGGTGGACATTATGCTGGAGATGCTACTGCACATAAAATTCTTCGCGCAGGCTATTACTGGCCCACTTTTTTCAAATATTCACATAGCTATGTAAGAAGATGCCAATTTTGTCAAATTGCAGCTGGAAGACAAAAGAAACCATCATTGCCATTGCAACCAGTAAACATTGAACAACCTTTTAATCAATGGGGATTGGACATAATAGGTGAGATCGTTCCTCACTCTTCTAAGCAACATAGGTATATCATTACAACAACTGATTATTTTACGAAATGGGTAGAAGCAGTCCCTCTCAAGACTGCTAATGCTGAGCACATCATTGAATTCATAGATCAGTTCATAATCACCAGGTTTGGTTTACCTTCTGCTTTAGTATTTGACAATGCATCATATTTTTCTGGTAACGCTATGACTGAATTTGCACTCAAGAGAGGTTTTAAACTTAAATACTTTGCCAACTATTATCCACAGGGAAATGGGTTAGCTGAATCCACAAATAAAAACCTAATCAGAATCATTAAGTGAACCATTCATCAAAATCATAAAAATTGGCATAAGTCTTTAATATATGCTTTATGGGCAGATCGAATAACACAGGAGGCTTCTATTGGTACTTCTCCCTTTAATTTATTTTATGGGAAAGAAGTAGTTCTTCCAACTCATTTAGCAATTCCTTCTTTGGCCTTAGTTCAATATATTGATGAAGTACCAACTTCTTCCTTGCAACTAAGACAGATGGAAATAATTAAGTTAGAAGAACAACGAGAAAAAGCCAAAATAAATCATGCTCATCATCAGGAATTAGTAAAATCTTCTTTTGATTCAAACATGATAACCAGAAAATACTTTCAGGTTGGAGATCTTGTTTTAAAATGGGACAATGCTCATGAGTAAAAAGGAAAACATATGAAATTTCAAAGAATGTGGCTTGGTCCTTTTCAAATTTCAGAAATCATAGGTCCATCTACTTTTATGTTACAGGATTTAACAGGCAAAAGTGAATCTTTACCTGTTAATGGACAAATTCTCAAAAAATATTTTCCATAGGAGATCATTCTTCTATTTTGTATATTAGTTTTCTTTATTGTCAAAATAAAACGAGTTGTTAATGGTTACATTTGGAATTTACAAAGAAGATATAAATTCTCTTTTTTAGATTTTGTTTCTTCACTTTTTATGAATAGAATTCTTTTCACAATATTGATCATTGTTGTTCAAAGATACAGTTAAAAAACTTTAGTCTTGAAATGATAATAGTTTCAACTTTGAAAACTTTTATGAAAGGCATCTCTTAGTGAAAGATTTTTTTATATCAGTTCAATGAAAGGTATCAATAACAAAACAAAGTTTCTCTATAGAAAATTTCCTTCTAAAAACTCTACCATTGTCGTCCAAAGCTATCTTAAGGAAACAATGATATCCTCCCCGCTTAGAAAATTACAATGTTCAAAGAATTATCCAATGATACAATTTTAACTTAAAGAGTAAGAGGTATCATCACGAGCCGACTTATCATGATCATAGATATTATAGCTTGCTGACTTTGCCAATACTGCATACCATAACAGGGCAATGACTCAAGATTGTTGCAATCAAAAGACAAGGGGTCTCATCATGAGCCAGCTTGTTCAGCAAAGTTATAAATCAAGTGAATGGCTTTGTCATGAGTTGGCTACCAAACCAAGACATTGTTCTTTAAGAATAAAAAGAAAAGCAAACGCAATAAGTGTTAATATGGATTTCTCTTTGAAAATTGTATATTTCTCTAAAATAGGATACAGGATCATTGCTGGGTAACAGGTAACCCTGTCGAGGCTATAAATGCTTGCTGGCAGCAGTGGCTCTATCTACGACAAATGAGCATATTTAAAGCTGATTTATAGAGAAGCATTTGTTTTTATATTTTTAACCAAGTAATGACTGATGTAAATACAAGGACTAGCTTGAGGAAGTGAATAATCAAAGGTTGAATATATAAGAAATGAAATATCATTTATATATTAAAGCTTAATGAACTTTGTCTTTTTATAATAAAGTTTGATTTTCTGGAAAATTTTATGTTTTGAAAAATTTAGAAAATCCAAAAGAAATGCAGAGATAACTGGTTCTTCCAAGTGAATCGCCAATGTTGTGGCCAACAACAACCCCCCTTCTTATTTAGTAATAGTAATAATACTAAATAAGAGGGGACCCTTAGTCAAAAAATCCAAAAAGATTAATTAGTTTTTATTTCCTTTCTCAAATAAAATGTACTATCTTAACTTAGGGAAATTCCTTTGAAAATCTTTTAAAATAAACCTAAGTTTATGATAGATCAAAGCATAATCTTTCTTTGAATAGAAATACCGCATCCATCGCAAAAAGTGGATATCATTTATCAAAACATAATATTTTAAAATTGCAATTCCGCGATATTGCAATAGCGCGATCCCAAAGAACTATACATTAAAGTATTTATCGCAAACCGCATATCGCAAAAAAGTTGTTTAATAAGTTACATTTTGTGAAATTGCGATTTCACGATTTTGCGATATTGCGATTTCGCGATGATATTAGACTGCAATTCGTGGACTTTGCGATTTGGATGATTGCGATCCGCGATATTGTGATTTTGCGATATTGCACAGCAAATCGCAGATCGCACTATCGCAGATTCTTCTAGCGTGGTGTCCAAAGTAAATCTTTTCATAAATAAATATCTGTTATGCGCTTTGATGTCAAAATTAATGAATGGATTGTTAATCATTGTTGGAAAGAATTTTGTTTTGATTGAAAGGTTGTTTCACGTTTTTATCCGCCTTTAGCATTTAAAACTATCCCGTCACCTTTCTCATCTCATTACTCTCACTTAATTCGTAACACCACAGGCGCGAAGGAGCAGAAGACCATACAAAGCATTCACAGAGCATTATGGGTAAGAAAGAGAAAGTTCCGAGTGCTGAAAACAAAGAGATGGCTTCCTTGTATGCGGATAATGCTTGCAATAAGGACGCCGGTATCACTACCTGGGAGGGCATGCACAATCTGCTCGAAGAAGAGAATCGCAGGGTAATGGAAGTCGCGGCTACTGTTGGATCAAGTAATTCCTCTGAAGTGTCTCTCACGGAATTGGCTTGTTCATTTATTCACAGAATAGCAGCAAGACCAAGAATTCTTCTGTATACAGATATGATAAAATGGTTGCTGGATAACACAGATATTTCGGACAGGCAATTTAGAACTCCAGGACAAGAACTCATCGGGTCATTCACTACAGAAGATTTGAGGCTTATGTATCACTTACCGGAACCTCAGGCGACCTACAACAAACAATTTATGGAGAAATTCGCCAGAGAAAATGAAAATTTGGCGGAATGCACCGAGGAATGGACCAAGAGAGAGGAACCATTGAAGAAAAACAAACACGGTATGTACAGTACTAGTTCGCTCACCTCTCCATATTGTTTTGTTGTTGCTATGTTATGCAGGCTTTTTGGAAAACCTGACATAAATATGGTCTTGCCTGAATGGCTCCCTTTGTTGAATGTCGTTGTTAAAGCTACAATTGTGGACTGGGCCAAAATATTTTCTGATAATTTAGCCACTGCCATTTTCAATTACCGGTCTAAATGGACTGTTTCTCATAGGATTTATCCTCCTTTTTATCTATCTGCCTATGTTATGGATTCAATTTGTTTTGTTTCTAAATTCCCTTTGATGGGTTGGCAATGGAAAATTCACGATCCCTTGCCTATTCATGTCTATCACAAAGAGTTGTGGGAATCAAAGTTTGTTCCTCATTTTTACAAATTTTTCCATGGCGTAATGCTGCCTCTGTACAAAATATTGTATAATAAGGATGCTCCAAGGTTATCCCCGGAAGCAGAAGTCGACATTCTCCCTGTCACAAGATGGTTTGGGGAAGAGTTGTTTACTTATGTAAGGGTTTTTGGAAGCTCTGCTTCCCCCCATGTTTTACCTCTGTATGTTCCGGATAAACTTGTAGCTCGGGAGATTGCTTATCAAACTTGTGGTGAAGAAGATTTGCAAAGGAATTAAAGGAGAAGAAGAAGGGCATTTTGCCACAATTTCCCGTAGCCTGTGGAGCATTTTCATTGTTTGATGTCGGTCACGCATTCAAAGAGGTAAGCAATATTACATGCTTACAACTGTTCAAGTTTTCGAGAAGGTTATTTGATCCAATTGATGTTGTTAAAAATTTCACCACTGCAATCAAAGTGAGAGTGTTTGTTGGAGAAGAAGATCCTTTTGATGATATATTTCAAACAAAATGTTCATTCAAAGAAGTTTTTCATTTAGCTCAAACACAGTTATCCCCAGAAGATTTTCAGGAATTTAAAGTTTACAGAGAGAGAAGACTAACTACTATCCCTTTGGAAAATTTACGCTTGGAACCCGCAAGGGAACCAACTCCTAGTGTCAGTCTTAGTGGCAACTCTAATACAGAAAAGTCTAAGTCGAAGTCTGACAAAGAGACTTCTGAGCATTCTAAAAAGATTGATAATGATGAAAGCTTAGTGAAGGATAAAGCTCAATCTAAAGAGCTTTCACAACAACAGACTTTTACCACTCCACAGTTGAATCTTCCACCTCTCAACGTATAGCAACCGACAGTCAGGATTGAATTGGACAAAGAATGGGAAACTTCTAATCAATTGCTTAATGTAGAAGGACAGAATATATAGACCCCTGTACAGACAACAAAATTTTTGAGCACGGGAATAGGTGGCACCGTCACAGAAACTGAGCATATACCTATCACTCCCTCTTCTGAAATTGTACTCAATATAGAGGACATTCCTCCTCTAGATGTATTCTACTGCCCGCAGTATAAAGCAGTAGTGAGGAAGCAGAGGAAAAAGAGAAAGTTAGAGAGCTCAATCTCTACTGAGGCAGAACAATTAGATGTCTTATGGAAGGATCCTACTACGGATCCAACTGACAATCTTTCCAAGCTATCTCAGATTACAGGAGCTTATGCCTCCGCAACTATTTATAAAGCATCATAGGTAAAGATATTATTAAATGAAAATGAAGATCAGATACAAGCTCTGCAACAACAATTGCAACAAGCCTGTGCTAACAGTGAAGCACAAATAAAACTTGAAGAGTTATAGCAAGAGCTTCAAAAGATGCAAATTGGTTATCAGAAAAGTTTTAGCAGATAAAGAGAAACAAATACAGATTATCCAAGAAGAGCACAAAGATGACCCTAAGCTTCCAGAGTTTATTTCAGAGTCTGTTTCTTTGAACAAACAATTACTACAGCAGCAAGACATATTATGCCAGAAAATATCACAATACAACTCTTTTTGTCAAGAAAGTGATAAAATCACTAATCATGTCGTAGAATTACGACTTGATTATGATTTAACTAATGAGAGAGTTACTAATTATTTGGCATGGAAAAAGACAGAGGAAGAAAGAAGAGCAGGAGCACCGATCATCAATGATAGTCATAAAGAACTGCTCTTCAACAATTGGGACATACAGATCAGAGAAGCAGAAAAAGCAGCAGAGGAAGCAGCTACAGCAGCAAGAAATATTACTGATTGTGTAAATGAAAATTTGCACAAAGTTAATTTGATTTCAGAGATTATTCCGGGACACCTTCCGCAAGCACGGCAATTGCAAACAGAATGGAGGCAAAAGGCTGTTGAAAAGACAAAGTCAATTCAAGGACTGACAAGATTAAACTGGGATTCTTACTGGATGCATCTAGTAAAACCCCACAATCAATGCAGTGCACTTAGTTGCATCATTAATTCTGCTGAGAAGATTGCTCCTACACTTGTCGATTCTGTCTTTTCGGGGCAGTTGAAATCTAAAGTCGGCCAACCACCTCTTCTCAAAACAATGCTGGATGCTTGCAAGATAAAAGATCAATTTCATAAGTAGATAGTTGATAGTTTTTATTTTTAGATTTAGTTTTAGTTTTACTATATTTTTGCCTAGGAAAAGGACGGTCATTTAAACCGAATCCTAAATTTTTGTAATAAACTATTTTTAGATTTTAGTTATTAGTATTTAAACCCTTCTCATGCATTTAGAGAAGGGTCCTGAAATTTGTCAAAAACTTATCCTCAGAACATGCACTTCTGCACCCTCAGAGGAGGTTTTGATAAATGAATGGAATGAGATTTATTGATATCTGTGTCTAATATCTGTTACTGATGTTGCATTTCTGTACTCTTGATAGATGTTGGATTAAGAAAGAGATAAATCATTATTGCTTCTAGCTCATAAGTAGAACCAGTTATAAATGGTATTTTTATCTCTTAACTGTTTATGTTTTCTGTGTTAAAAGTGATATTTATGTTTAGTTGTTTATATGTTAATGTTTGAATATCTGAGTTATCATTTGGCATTTTTGTACGGTGATAATTATTTATTTGTACTTGATATATGAATAGCTTGATATGCGATATGTTTTTCACAACTGTTTCATCTAACTTCTTATGTGAAATAGTTTATCTTTATTGAATTCTTTTCTTATGATAATTGAATGATCTTTATTATCAATTATTATCTGAAATCCTTTTAGATCGCATATATTGAAAGATTACATCCCGGGTTAGTTTAGAATCAAATATTTCTTAGAATACAGTTTGCATATGAATAGATTAGAAATAGATTAAAAGCATTTTACTTAGGAATTTTTAGAAAAGAAATACAAATCTCAAACACACACACACACATATTGGAAAACTGGTCCCATTATCCCCAGTCGGACCCACTATACCAAACAGAAAAGGAACTGCTAACCAAGGTCCGGACCGGGTGGGTATCCCCCTTGTTGTAGACCCGATTTTCGGGGCTTCAACATAATTGGAGCTAGAAGGACGGCCTCAAACTGTGAATGGAAAGTCAATCTAAATCTAAATACCATTCTAAGAGTAAATCACCCTCACCATCTTCCCCGACTTCTCCATCATACTCAGAAATTTTAAATCTAGAACCAGAAGTCGAAAGAAGAACAAACACTGCTACAAACCCTGACTTTTCAGAAGAATCTGCTATTGAACCTCCTGAAGTCGAATCTTTGATTCATAAACTTCAGTGGTTTTCAATATTACCTCAAAGGTCTGACAAATCTCAAGGCAGTGTGACTTCGCAATATAATCCTGCTCATCCTCTCACTAGATTACAGAGTGAAAAGCTTGGCATTCAGCCAACTGAGTTACCTCTGCCTACAAGGAAAAGAGCTAGGAAATCACCCAAAGGGTCTGACAGTGAGACTCTTTCATCATCATCATCCATCTTAAACACTTCATCACGAAGTCAACCACCCACTCATCCACTCCAAATTACTGTCCATCAGTCCACTCAATCTACCACATCTCCTTCTCAAAACATAATATCTTCATCTTCACAGTCACAAATATCATCATCTGCACTTTCACCTGTTAGTAGTTCAGTGATGGCCCAAATGCCATGGAATAATCCAGGGGCAGTCTTAATGCCTGCACCCTTGAGTCAAATACCAGCTCATCCTGAAAAATGGCTGCCTAAGTTTAATCCTGAAGCAGGCATGCTAGCAGAAGAACATATCAACAACTTTATGTTATCCATAAATCTTAACGGAGTTGTTAATGAAGATGCTGTTGTCCGAATTTTTCCTTATACCCTACAAGGAGTAGCTGGATCATGGTATTTCTCATTACCATCTGGATCTATTACTAGTTGGAATATCTTTCAAGATCAATTTTTGACTAAATTTGGTGATGACAGGTCTACAGCAACATTAATCAATGATTTGTCTAATCTTAGAGCTGATTCAAAAGAACTTGTCAAGGATTTCAATTCTCGTTTCAATAAATTGTTAAACAAAATTCCTACTGCTTCCTAGCCTAGCGAAGAAGTGCGAAGTGAATGGTACATTTCTGCTTTGCCATCAAACATAGAAATCTTTGTTGATAGGGCTAATAAAACAACTTTAGAAGACAATATGAAGGAAACAATAGTAGTAGAGAAACGAATCATTGCTTTAGAAAAGAAAAATGCAATAGAAGAACGGAAATCCAAGAAGGTCACTTTTAAGGAAGATCCCAAGAAAAAACAACCAAAAGATCCATTTGATTTAGAAGGATTGCAGAAAGTTTTGAAAACCATGTCCAATGAAATGGTTGATATCAAGAAACAAGTAGCAGAAACATCTTCTAAAAATTCTTTCAAGCCTTTTAGAAGAAATCCTTCAACTGATTCAAAACCACCAAATGCTATTACAAATGCTGAATCAGAAGCAGAAGAAGAAAAGACTGTTACTAAAGAAACTATTGATGAAGAAGAGGTGGTAGAAGTACAAGGCATGTGGGATTTCATCCTCCCAGATGAGGAAGACCAAGAAGCATCCCTGGTTAGCACTAGAAGTAGAAATCAACTTGATCCTCCTCAATCTACTCCTAAACCAAAGAGCGCAAGCTCATTGGCTAAGGATAAAGTTGCACCCAAGAAAACAACATCCAAAGCAATTCAAACTAGCCCAGTCCAAATAGATTCATCAATTCCATCAAGAACATTGATTGTTCCGGATGAAATGGAATATAACATTATAGAAGATATGAAGAAGACTAGGGAAAACATCACTTTTTATGAATTGAGCAAGTTAAAACATCAACAAAAAGTACTTTTGAAAGAATTACATGTTGTACCAGAAAAACCTTTGCCTGATCCTGTAATTTCTCAAGCTTCTAATGATATGGGAAGACCTCCAACTAATTCAATCAGTAAAGTTGATCTTGAAAATATCGCTTTAATTGGAGGAAGGTCGAGATCTCATACTCCTCCATTTCTTCTTACTTACGAAGTTTTTAATAAAAAATTGCATAATTGTTTAGTGGATTCTGGAGCTTCATCTAATATTCTACCAAAATCAGTATGTGCAAAATTGAACGCTCAACCACAAAAATATGTTGTACGCATAGTGCAGTTAAATCGATCGCAAGTTGAAGTGATTGGCGAATTAAACCAGGTTACCATAAGGCTGTCATCAAATCCAAAGGTATGTCAAGTCATTGATATTTTAGTTGCAGATATTCCAGAATTTTATGGCTTAATTCTTAGCAGAGATTGGTTAGAAAAACTTCATGGATATTTCGCAACTGATTGGTCGCATATGTGGCTTCCTTACAATGGTAAACCAAATCAGATAAAGGTTGAACGAGAAAAACATCAGAAATACATAGTAACATAATTGGAAGGAGAGAATGAACCAGTTGCATACAGCAGTAATATCATTGGCAATTATTCAGTTGATTCTTTCTTAGGAAATTTCAATGCTCATACTTCACCTTATTTAGAACATTCTGTTTTATCTCAAATAGAAATTTTTTCTCAAACAGACAGTTCTAAATGTATTAATTTTGTAGATACTCCTGTAAATAAATCTTTATTTTGGAAATAATTTTTTGATGGTTCTAAGTCTAATGAAGGAGCAGGAGCAGGATGCGTGTTGGTTAGTCCAGAGGGAAACAAGATTATGCTAACCTGCCGACTTGAGTTTGAATGTACTAATAATACCGCAGAATACGAGGCTTTAGTCCAAGGGTTATATAAAGCAATCAGATTGGATATCAAATATCTGCAAGTTTTCGGAGATTCAAAAATTGTAATCAAACAGGTACGCAATACTATACATTGTTTATCAGGTCATTTAAAGCATTATCAATCTTTAGTTCAAGATCTGACTGAACATTTTATAGCATTCAATATTTCACCAATTCCTAGAATCCAAAATGCTAGTGCAGACCTTCTAGCCAATGTAGCCTCCAAGCTCATTCCTGCAGAAGACTTTAGTCCTGATTGATTTTCAATTGAATTAATCTTTAGACCTTCGATTCCTGATAACGTTACCAATTGGAGAATTTTCAACGATGATCCTGATATTGTAAGCTTCCTCACATCTGAAGGATCTTATACCAATCAGATAATCGATGAAGACCAACATGACAAACAATTACAACATGATAGCACTAATAATTCTATTCCAAAGTCAATAGTCAAGTTAGAAGACCTTTATGATTTGAAAGACCGATTTAAAAGATCTACCAATTCAAAATTACAAAGTTCAACTTTGAATTATGAATTAGTAAATCTAGGAACTGATACCAAACCACAGAATATCAATCTAGGCCTTGGTCTAACTCCTGAAGAAAAATCAGCATATGTGCGTCTTTTGAAACAATATAAAAGTGTCTTTGCTTGGAACTATGATGAACTCAAAAATTATGACACTTCTATCATCCAACATACTATCCCAATGATGAATGATGAGAAACCTGTACAACAAAAGCTGAGAAAAATCCATCCCAATCTAGAAAATCAAATCAAATCTGAACTCAATAAGTTATTGAAAGCCAAAATTATTTTTCCTGTTCGACATTCTAAATGGGTTTCCAATATGGTTCCTGTTAGAAATAAAAACGGAGATATTAGAATTTGCATTGACTTTCGAAATCTTAATAAAGCCTACCAAAAAGATAATTTTCCTTTGCCTCCCATGGAGCAAATATTACAGGCAGTTGCAGGATCAGAATTAATGTCTTTCTTAGATGGTTTCTCTGGCTACAACCAAGTGTTAGTCCATCCAGATGATCAATTGAAAACTACATTTAGAACCAAATGGGGAACTTATGCATATCAAAAGATGCCTTTTGGTCTGATCAACGCTAGTGCCACATTTCAAAGAGCCATGGACATCGCTTTCAAGGGATTAGTTAACAAATCAGTGGTAATTTACTTGGATGATATAACTGTATATTTCAAAAAACGAAGCAATCATCTTAGAGATTTGAAGCAGATTTTCCAATGTTGTCAAAGGTATGGAATTTCACTTAACCCTAAAAAATCCTTTTTCGCATTAAGTGAAGGAAATTTTTTTGGATTCATAGTGTCAAAATCTGGAATTCACATTGATCCTAATAGAATCAAGGAGATTTCTGAAATATCCTTACCTCACAACAAGAAAGCTATGCAATCTTTCCTCGGCCAAATTAATTTTGTAAAGAGATTTGTACCAGATTTTTCAAGAATTGTATCTCCTTTACAAGAAATGATTAAAAAGAATTCAAACTTCAAGTGGGGCCAAGATGAATATGAGGCATTCAATCTAATCAAACAAGAAATCATTAATGCTCCATCTTTAGCAACTCCAAATTTTTCCGATCCTTTTATTTTTTACACATTTTCCTCTGATAAATCTTACGCTGCGATTCTCACTCAAGCAAATTAAGACAAAGCAGAATCCCCAATTTCTTTATTCAGTTCAAATTTATAGGGAGATGAGTTGAATTACTCAGATGTGGAGAAACAAGCTTACGCTGTTTTCAAAGCAATTAAATATTTCAGACCCTTTTTACTTAAAACCCATACAAAAATCATTGTACCGTTTCCATCGGTAAGAAATATTTTAGTCCAAAAAGATGTGGTTGAGAAAAGAGCTAATTGGATTACTGCTTTACAAGAGTATGATGTTGAGATCAAACCAACAAATATTGTAAGAGGTCAAGGCTTTTGCAAAATACTAGCTGGAGCATCACATATTTCTGAGAAATCATCTGAAGAGATACAAACGTATGAGGTAAGCCTAAACGATGTTGAGTCATTATATGCTGATATCAATTTTTATCTGAAGAATGGATATGCCCCTCCAAATCTCGATCACACCAAGAAAAGAGCCTTAAGGTTGAAGGCTAAACAATATTAGCTTGTAAACGATGTTCTTTTTAAAATGAATTATGATTCTTTTCTTCTTAGATGTTTGGAGAAATCTGAAGCTGAAAAAGTCTTACAGGAACTTCACGATGGGCCAACAGGTGGACATTATGATGGAGATGCTACTGCACATAAAATTCTTTGCGCAAGCTATTACTGGCCCACTTTATTCAAATATTCACATAGCTATGTAAGAAGATGCCAAGTTTGACAAATTGCAGCTGGAAGACAAAAGAAACCATCATTGCCATTGCAACCAGTAAACATTGAACAACCTTTTAATCAATTGGGATTGGACATAATAGGTGAGATCGTTCCTCACTCTTCTAAGCAACATAGGTATATCATTACAACAACTGATTATTTTACGAAATGGGTAGAAGCAGTCCCTCTCAAGACTGCTAATGCTGATCACATCATTGAATTCATAGATCAGTTCATAATCACCAGGTTTGGTTTACCTTCTGCTTTAGTATTTGACAATGCATCATATTTTTCTGGTAACGCTATGACTGAATTTGCACTCAAGAGAGGTTTTAAACTTAAATACTCTGCCAACTATTAACCACAGGGAAATGGGTTAGCTGAATCCACAAATAAAAACCTAATCAGAATCATTAAGCAAACCATTGATCAAAATCATCAAAATTGGCATAAGTCTTTAATATATGCTTTATGGGCAGATCGAATAACACAGAAGGCTTCTATTGGTACTTCTCCCTTTAATTTATTTTATGGGAAAGAAGTAGTTCTTCCAACTCATTTAGCAATTCCTTCTTTGGCCTTAGTTCAATATATTGATGAAGTACCAACTTCTTCATTGCAACTAAGACAGATGGAAATAATTAAGTTAGAAGAACAACGAGAAAAAGCCAAAATAAATCATGCTCATCATCAGGAATTAGTAAAATCTTCTTTTGATTCAAACATGATAACCAGAAAAGACTTTCAGGTTGGAGATCTTGTTTTAAAATGGGACAAGGCTCATGATTAAAAAGGAAAACATACGAAATTTCAAAGAATGTGGCTTGGTCCTTTTCAAATTTCAGAAATCATAGGTCCATCTACTTTTATGTTACAAGATTTAACAGGCAAAAGAGAATCTTTACCTGTTAATGGAAAAATTCTCAAAAAATATTTTCCATAGGAGATCATTCTTCTATTTTGTATATTAGTTTTCATTATTGTCAAAATAAAACGAGTTGTTAATGGTTACATTTGGAATTTACAAAGAAGATATAAATTCTCTTTTTTAGATTTTGTTTCTTCACTTTTTATGAATAGAATTCTTTTCAGAATATTGATCATTGTTGTTCAAAGATACAGTTAAAAAACTTTAGTCTTGAAATGATACTAGTTTCAACTTTGAAAACTTTGATGAAAGGCATCTCTTAGTGAAAGATTGTTTTATATCAGTTCAATGAAAGGTATCAATAACAAAACAAAGTTTCTCTATAGAAAAGTTCCTTCTAAAAACTCTACCATTGTCGTCCAGAGCTATCTTAAGGAAACAATGATATCCTCCCCGCTTAGAAAATTACAATGTTCAAAGAATTATCCAATGATACACTTTTAACTTAAAGAGTAAGAGGTCTCATCACGAGCCGACTTATCATGATCATAGATATTATAGCTTGCTGACTTTGCCAATACTGCATACCATAACAGGGCAATGACTCAAGATTGTTGCAATCAAAAGACAAGGGGTCTCATCACGAGCCAGCTTGTTCATCAAAGTTATAAATCAAGTGAATGGCTTTGTCATGAGTTGGCTACCAAACCAAGACATTGTTCTTTAAGAATAAAAAGAAAAGCAAAAGCAATCAGTGTGAATATGGATTTCTCTTTGAAAATTGTATATTTCTCTAAAATAGGATACAGGATCATTGCTGGGTAACAGGTAACCCTGTCGAGGCTATAAATGCTTGCTGGCAGCAGTGGCTCTACCTATGACAAATGAGCATATTTAAAACTGATTTATAGAGAAGCCTTTGTTTTTATCTTTTTAACCAAGTAATGACTGATGTAAATACAAGGACTAGCTTGAGAAAGTGAATAATCAAAGGTTGAATATAGAAGAAATGAAATATCATTGATATATTAAAGCTTAATGAACTTTGTCTTTTTATAATAAAGTTTGATTTTCTGGAAAATTTTCTGTTTTGAAAAATTTAGAAAATCCAAAAGAAATGCAGAGATAACTGGTTCTTCTAAGTGAATCGCCAATGTTGTGGCCAGCAACAAACCCCCTTCTTATTTAGTATTAGTAATAATACTAAATAAGAGGGGAACCTTAATCAAAAAATCCAAAAAGATTAATTAGTTTTTATTTCCTTTCTCAAATAAAACGTACTATCTTAACTTAGGGAAATTCCTTTGAAAATCTTTTAAAATAAACCTAAGTTTATGATAGATCAAAGCATAATCTTTCTTTGAATAGAAATACCTCATCCATCGCAAAAAGTGGATATCATTTATCAAAACATAATCTTTTAAAATTGCAATTCCGCGATATTGCGATAGCGCGATCCCAAAGAACTATACATTAAAGTATTTATCGCAAACCGCATATCGCAGAAAAGTTGTTTAATAAGTTAAATTTTGTGAAATTGCGATTTCACGATTTTGCGATATTGTGATTTCGCGATGATATTATACTGAAATTCATGGACTTTTCGATTTGGATGATTTCTATCCGCGATATTGCGATTTTGCGATATTGCACAACAAATCGCAGATCGCACTATCGCAGATTCTTCTAACGCGGTGTCCAAAGTAAATATTTTCATAAATAAATATCCGTTATGCGCTTTGATGTCAAAATTAATGAATGGATTGTTAATCATTGATGGAAAGAATTTTTTTTTGATTGAAAGGTTGTTTCACGTTTTTATCTGCCTTCAGCATTTAAAACTATCCCGTCACCTTTCTCATCTCATTACTCTCACTTAATTCGTAACACCGCAGGCGCGAAGGAGCAGAAGACCATACAAAGCATTCACAGAGCATTATGGGTAAGCAAGAGAAAGTTCCGAGTGCTGAAAACAAAGAGATGGCTTCCCTGTATGCGGATACTTCTTCCAATAAGGACGCCGGTATCACTACCTGGGAGGGCATGCACAATCTGCTCGAAGAAGAAAATCCCAGGGTAATGGAAGTCGCGGCTACTGTTGGATCAAGTAATTCTTCTGAAGCGTCTCTCATGGAATTGGCTTGTTCATTTCTTCACAAAATAGCAGCAAGACCGAGAATTCTTCCGTATACAGATATGATAAAATGGGTGCTGGATAACACAGATATTTCAGACAAGCAATTTAGAACTCCAGGACAAGAACTCATCAGGTCATTCACTACAGAAGATTTGAGGCTTATGTATCACTTACCGGAACCTCAGGCGACCTACAAGAAACAATTTATGGAGAAATTCGCCAGAGAAAATGAAAATTTGGCGGAATGCACCAAGGAATGGACCAAGAGAGAGGAACCATTGAAGAAAAAAAAACACTGTATGTACAATACTGGTTCGCTCACCTCTCCATATTGTTTTGCTGCTGCTATGTTATGCAGGCTTTTTGGAAAGCCTGACCAAAAATATGGTCTTGCCTGAATGGCTCCCTTTGTTGAATCCCGATGTTAACGCTACAATTGTGGACTGGGCCAAAATCTTGTCTGATAATTCAGCCACTGCCATTTTCAATTACCGGTCTGAATAGACTGTTTCTCAGAGGATTTATCCTCCTTTTTATCTATCTGCCTATGTTATGGATTCAATTTTTTTGTTTCTAAATTCCCTTTGATGGGTTGGCAATGGAAAATTCACGATCCCTTGCCTATTCATGTCTATCAAAAAGAGTTGTGGGAATCAAGGTTTGTTCCTCATTTTTACAAAATTTTCCATGGCATAATGCTGCCTCTGTACAGAATATTGTATAATAAGGATGCTCCAAGGTTATCCTCGGAAGCAGAAGTCGACATTCTGCCTGTCGCAAGATGGTTTGGGGAAGAGTTGTTTACTTATGTAAGGGTTTTTGAAAGCTCTGCTTCCCCCCATGTTTTACCCCTGTATGTTCCGGATAAACTTGTAGCTCGGGAGACTGCTTATCAAACCTGTGGTGAAGGAGGTTTGACAAAGGAATTAAAGGAGAAGAAGAAGGGCATTTGGCCACAATTTCCCATAGCCCTTGGAGCATTTTCATTGTTTGATGTTGGTCACGCATTCAAAGAGGTAAGCAATATTACATGCTTACAACTGTTCAAGTTTTCGAGAAGGTTATTTGATCCAATTGATGTTGTTAAAAATTTCACCACTGCAATCAAAGTGAGAGTGTTTGTTGGAAAAGAAGATCCTTTTGATGATATATTTCAAACAAAATGTTCATTCAAAGAAGTTTTGCATTTAGCTCAAACACAGTTATTCCCAGAATATTTTCAGGAATTTAAAGTTTACAGAGAGAGAAGACTAACTACTATCCCTTTGGAAAATTTACGCTTGGAACCCGCAAGGGAACCAACTCCTAGTGTAAGTCTTAGTGGCAGCTCTAATACAGAAAAGTCTAAGTCGAAGTCTGAAAAAGAGACTTCTGAGCATTCTAAAAAGATTGATAATGATGAAAGCTCAGTGAAGGATACAACTCAATCTAAAGAGCTTTCACAACAACAAACTTTTACCACTCCACAGTTGAATCTTCCACCTCTCAACGTACAGCAACCGACAGTCAGGACTGAATTGGACAAAGAATGGGAAACTTTTAATCAATTGCTTAATGTAGAAGGACAGAATATACAGACCCCTGTACAGACAACAAAATTTTTGAGCACGGGAATAGGTGGCACCGTCACAGAAACTGAGCATATACCTATCACTCCCTCTTCTGAAATTGTACTCAATATAGAGGACATTCCTCCTCTAGATGTATTCTACAGCCCGCAGTATAAAGCAGTAGTGAGGAAGCAGATGAAAAAGAGAAAGTTAGAGAGCTCAATCTCTATTGAGGTAGAACAATTAGATGTCTTATGGAAGGATCCTACTACGGATCCAACTGACAATCTTGCCAAGCTATCTCAGATTACAGGAGCTTATGCCTCCGCAACTATTGATAAAGCATCTGAGATAAAGCTATTATTAAATGAAAAAGAAGATCAGATACAAGCTCTGCAACAAAAATTGCAACAAGCCTGTGCTAACAGTGAAGCAAAAATAAAACTTGAAGAGTTACAGCAAGAGCTTCAAAAGATGTAAATTGGTTATCAGAAAAGTTTGGCAGATAAAGAGAAACAAATACAGATTATCCAAGAAGAGCACAAAGACGACCCTAAGCTTCCAGAGTTTATTTCAGAGTCTGTTTCTTTGAACAAACAATTACTACAGCAACAAGACATATTATGCCAGAAAATCTCGCAATACAACTCTTTTTGTCAAGAAAGTGATAAAATCACTAATCATGTCGTAGAATTAAGACATGATTATGATTTAACTAATGAGAGATTTACTAATTATTTGGCATGGAAAAAGACAGAGGAAGGAAGAAGAGCAGGAGCACCAATCATCAATGATAGTCATAAAGAACTGCTCTTCAACAATTGGGACATACAGATCAGAGAAGCAGAAAAAGCAGCAGAGGAAGCAGATACAGTAGCAGGAAATATTACTGATTGTGTAAATGAAAATTTGCACAAATTTAATTTGATTTCAGAGATTATTCCGGGACACCTTTCGCAAGCACAAAAATTGCAAACAGAATGGAGGCAAAAGGCTGATGAAAAGACAAAGTCAATTCAAGGACTGACAAGATTAAACTGGGATTCTTACTGGACGCATCTAGTAAAACCCCACAGTCAATGCAGTGCACTTAGTTGCATCATTAATTCTGCTGAGAAGATTGCTCCTACACTTGCTGATTCTTTCTTTTCAGGGCAGTTGAAATCTGAAGTCGGCCAACCACCTCTTCTCAAAACAATGCTGGATGCTTGCAAGATCAAAGATCAATTTCATAAGTAGATAGTTGATCGTTTTTATTTTTAGATTTAGTTTTAGTTTTACTATATTTTTGCCTAGGAAAAGGACGGTCATTTAAACCGAATCCTAAATTTTTGTAATAAACTATTTTTAGATTTTAGCTATTAGTATTTAAACTCTTCTCATGCATTTAGAGAAGGGTCCTGAAATTTGTCCAAAACTTATCCTCAGAACATGCACTTCTGCACCCTTAGAGGAGGTTTGATAAATGAATGGAACGAGATTTATTGATATCTGCGTCTAATAATCATTACTGATGTTGCATTTCTATACTCTTGATAGATGTTGGATTAAGAAAGAGATAAATCATTATTGCTTCTAGCTCATTAGTAGAACCAGTTATAAATGGTATTTTTATCTCTTAACTGTTTCTGTTTTTGTGATAAAAGTGATATTTATGTTTAGTTGTTTATATGTTAATGTTTGAATATCTGAGTTATCATTTGGCATTTTTGTATGGTGATAATTATTTATTTGTACTTGATATATGAATAGCTTGATATGCGATATGTTTTCCACAACTGTTTCATCTAACTTTTTATGTGAAATATTTTATCTTTATTGAATTATTTTCTCATAATAATTGAATGATATTTATTATCGATTGTTATCTGAAATCCTTTTAGATTGCATATATTGAAAGATTACATCCCGGGTTAGTTTAGAATTAGATATTTCTTAGAATATTGTTTGCATATGAATAGATTAGAAATAGATCCAAAGCATTTTACTTAGGAATTTTAGAAAAGAAATATCAAATCTCAAACACACACACACATATTGGGAAACTGGTCCCATTATCCCCATTCGGACCCACTATACCAAACGGAAAAGGAACTGCTAACCAAGGTCCGGACCGGGTGGGTATCCCCCTTGTTGTAGAACCGATTTTTGGGGCTTCAACACTTCCATAAGACAAATCTACATATGTACGTGCTTCTTCCAAACCAACATGCATATAGATTTCATTATTTTCACTGAATATATACGCGTTTCTTCCGAAACCAACATGCATATAGATTTCATTATTTTCACTGAATATATACGCGCCTTTGCAGAGCCGAAACCACGTGTATACACGCCTTCCATGTGTTGAACCTACGTATATATCTATAAATAATTTAGGACTGTGCAATTCTTCAGAACTACAAACTTACTAAGATCATGCCTTCACTTCAACAAACATGCGCCAGACCACAAATCTAAACAACTCATAAATTAATCATGCAAATACATATTCATTTCAGGTCTAGAGATCTTGATCCATCATTTTGTTCATCAGTGCATCATAATATCAGATCTATCTATTGATTATAGCCCATTCCATGCAGATATACTTCATATTGAAGTATTCATTCAATTCACATACTCATACACATGTAACACTATGATATTCACCTCCTTATATAGTTTGAGCCTTAGCCAATACCATGAGCCAAAACCACACAAGTTTCAATGGTGTTCTTGGATGGGATAAAATAACCGTTACTGCACTCAATTGTTTGGGCTAATACCATGGTAATGAACCCTAGTATTATAAAATTATTGCACTAGCACATACACGACTTTTCTTCTTCGTACCCAAGCGTATACGTGACTTTGCCTTTACTAACTCACATATAGTTCTTCAATTATGTTCTTTTTCCATCTTCTGATTCTGATATGCAAAGCCTCTTTCCCATCATTTTGCACTATTTTGTTACCTTTGAGCTTGTCCAGAAACCATATACTTGGTATTTTACAAGTGGGTTGCCATCAAGGACAGCACATGCAGTCATAATTCCAATAGGAAGTTGCAGAGAGATTGCAATAAAAATGGTCCACAAACATGCAACAGTTCCATTTGAACATTAAGTACAAGAAGGGAAGCACCAATAATGTTTCATACTACGTCAGTCAATCGTCGGTCACGACACCGACCGCTATGCTCAACTTTTGTTGACACGAGATTTCGGTGTGGTTGCATCTTTACAAGAGCAATCCAAAATTCGGCAACACGTGCTAGACGCTCCTGGATTGCAAGAAAGTTCTAAATTTTCACCTCTAGGATGCATTGTTATTCCACCTAGGACACCTCTATGTTCCTTCAAGAAACCATTCCAATATGATTTTGGAAGCGCGTTTCATTCGGATCGCTAGAAATTTCGTAGTAGAGAAAATATTTGCAATGTTGCAGAAGTATTTTTATTTGGAAAACCTTCGACAGGTGTTAGGAAGTACATCAGATCTTGAACTGCTTGTGCCATTTCCAAACTGACCATCAAGAAGCAATGCACATATACTCCTCTTCCTAATCATAGTTGACCTTGGTAATCCATCTCCATGGATTACATGTTAGGGCTTCCTTCTACTAAGCATAGCAACGACTGTGTTTTCGTGGTCGTCAACAGATTCTCTAAGATGGCCATTATGGTGGCCTACAAGAAGAGTATCATAGAAGAACCCACTACTAATATCTTCTTTGAATGAGTGGGTAAACTTTGAGATCCCAAAGTCAATTATCTTATATTGGGACAACAGGTTCCTAAGTACATTTTGGTGAATTCTTTGGTCGATTTTGGATACCAAGCACACTAAGTCCATGAATTTCCAACCCCAAAATGATGGCCAAATAGAGTTCATCAACAAGATGATCATACATGTTTTTTACATGTAGAACTCGAAGCATCCATGAACATAGGATTAAATCCCCCCTTATGTCCAACACATCTACAATAGAGATATCCATATATCAATTGGCCACATCCCCTTTCAGGTGGGGTTGGGATTCCAAGCACTATGTCCCATTGATGTGGCCATACCATTTGCAGCTACTCAAGAAGAATCAGCTCATGTCGAGTCTAAAGCTGACAGGGCTAACAAATTCATTGAGCACATTTAGCACATCCTCCAGAAGGTCCATGATGTTGAGAATTTGGACGCCTGGTGATTAATAAAAATTCTCTTCTTGATAATTACTTGTGAGATTTCTTATGTTACTTATGTCTTTAGCTTAGTTAATCTTTCATCAAGTCAATTATCAAAATGCACAAGACACATAAGTTATGCTCCTAGAGCTAGGGCAAAACCTGTCCCTCTTAGAGAGGAAAACCTGCAAATAATTCTTCTTATAAATCTTCAAATGACAAGTACCATGACCAAGGCTTAGACCCTTGACCTAGATATGCTTCCAAGACCTTGATTCAACTTCTTCAACTTTTATTCTTCTTTTCAATAATTTTCTTAGTTCTGCATCAGTATTGGAGACCTTCACCTTCACCTTGTATATGCTTGTAGTTGATTTTCTTGAATTTTAGGAAGGTAAATCAAAGATTTACCTTCCTCACTATTGTTGTATCTTCTCCTTATGATGACTGTGTCATCTTCAATAAACTCTTTCTTCATATTAGCAATCCTGAGCTAACACTTTTAAACCTACTGTACCCTTCCTACACTTATCCGTAACTTAGCTTCAGTCATACGTAATCCTGTACATCTGTACTTTCCGCAATTTTATTTTCCTATTTTTTAGTTTCAGATCTGCAATTATTCACTGCCTTTTATCCGCATTCATATGTTGTCCCTTATTCACTTGATATGTTGTCCCTTATGACATGTTTTTCCTTAGTCCGCACTGTCTTCTTAGAGATGACCACATTTCACTTCAGTCTTGTCTGCACTTATTTACTGTGATAGATCCATATTATTTTACTAAGATTTATCTGCAGTGTAATCTTGTATATGTCTGCATTCATTTCAGTGTTATTCGTACTTTTTTCTTTCACAAAACAGTCTGCAACTACCTCAGTCTTGTCCACAATTTCTCAGAGGAATCCACATTTTTTTTAAGTGCCTATTAGCCGTAGGAATAGAGGTATATATATATATAGTGGACTAATCAAATCTTTTAGGTCGACCATCCAAATATAATTATGTCGACTTTAACACAGTCATGTGGGCTGACATGAAGAGTAGCACTTCTGAGGTATTTCTTCAACAACGTTTGGAGGTTGTCTTCACTCTATTATGGAGTTGTCCTCAATGTTATATGAGGGTTGTTGAGAGCTTATTCACAAGTTATTTGGAGCACAAACATCTAAACTAAATCCTTCATTAATTTGACACTTAATTATATGTATTCCTAGAATACATAAACCTAATAGAAATCAAGAAGAAGTCTATCTACATAATAAAATCTTGCTCATGAAATCCATGAAGCAAGTACACCAAAAATAAATTTTATTATCTTTGACATATTCTTTACATAAATACATAATTACATAGTCAACATGAAGAATGACCTAGTTACACTTTTCAATGCTCCCTCTTAACTAGGGAGGTATTCATATAGGTATATGGTTACTTTCAAACTGAAGAATCTCATAAGAAGAATTGTATTGGTAATCACATGTGTATAGCATCATATCAACCAGCATTTTCCTAATGCAAGGCCTTGACTAACAACCCCATATCTCAACGAGACAATGGGCTACAATGCTGGCGAGACACATGAATTATAAACACCATCGTCATTGTCTCTGCAAGGTACATAATCCACCTGGGTGTTCCCAAAGTATGACCATATTGGACTACTCTTCTCTTGGGTAGTTATCCCTCAAAGAATATTGGTCCCTGACTACTCTTATCTTGAATTCCCTAACTCATTCTCAAAGAGTATCGAATTCTAGATGATTACCAAATCCTCCATTCAGTCTTCCCAAGTGAAGACCAAAATGATGTGTTTATCTCTCCCTCTCAACCAGGGAGGACATCTTCCACAAGGGAATGTACTCATTCCTAAGGAATGTACCTAAGCTCATTCATAGGAATTTCCAAGTTTCTTCCAAGTAAGAAACTTATCATCAGGCTCCCTCTTAACCAGGGACCTCCAGCAGCAATGGTGAGACACCCAGCTGCTCATGAAGAATTTCTGTCATCGATGTCATGGATTTTGATATCGAGGAATCTTCAACTTTTAGCTTCATAGGGCATAGATCATCCATCACTTTAATCCATTAGTCATGTCTTCTATCAAAAAGTGATTCATCAAACTTCCTTATCTTTCCACCTTTATTCCATGCTTCTTTCCCTCGAATCATCTCCAAGGATCATACATCCTTTCTCATGATTAGTAGCCTTGCACAAATTTATCCAGATAAACATATACATATGAAATTTTGGAACAAAATTTACCTTAGTGATGATATTTCAACATGACATCTTCCTGTAGGCATTGGCATCCTTCACATAGGTTGACACATCTCCTAATGATATATTTTTCCAAGGGTCTTCTTCTTTACCATACTTCCATCAGAGTGTACATATCTTCCCAGGAGATCTCCTAATCATATATTCTTGGTCTCTGGATGATAACTGCCTCTTGACATGGTTGCATTTCATGATCTCTTCCTCTCTGCACATTCTTCATTCCCAGGATCTTACAAATTTTCAATTTCTTGTTTATGTACAACCACCTCATAATCTGTGAGGACATATTATGTTGATTTCATTTTTCAGTGCATAGAGAGATCCTCCTTCATAGATCATACTTCTAAATATGTAAGTTTGTTACCTACAACCATATGACACGACTTCACATCATCCAATATAAACATATGTGTTTGCATACCTCATATATATTTCCCTGAGTCATCCTATAGCAATTTCTCTAGAATGAAGAGCTTCATTCCTTTGGCCTGCTCCATCAATATGTCATCAAATCCCATTTTTCTATCTCCATGATGACCCTTGATCTGATGACTCTTTACTTTATTAAAGAGGTTTTCTAGAATTTGTTTCACCGAGAGCTCCCTCCATGCTTCTATCGATGCTTCTTAATGTGCATTTATTTCTATCATACAATTTTACAACCAATCAGAGAAAACTTAAAGATAAATATGATCTCAGCCATAATAGAGATCTCTCGCTTCCTCCTTCTTAGATCTTTTAACATCATGTTCTTCTCTTTCATTTGTGACATGGGCTTCTTCCTTTTTCCTCTTGCCCTTTCTAGATTTAGGAAAATATCGTTTATAATGCCCAAGTTCATTACATCCAAAGCATCATACGTTATCCATATTCCTTCTTTTATTCTGAGGGACAAATTTTCCGAATCTTCCTTTCTTCCTATATGAGGCTGCAAAGGCATGATTCTCTTCACTTGGTCTTGTATTAGCTTCAACCTTTAGTCTTGTTTCCTCTATTTTACATAGAGACCATAAATCATGGAATGGGGTGGCTTCTTTCTTCACGAATAGAATAGAAGTGAAGTTTCCCCATTCCTCTGGTAGAGCATTCAACACCACTGTAGTCATCTCAGTCTCAGACATCACTCTCCTAGTTCCTGCAGTTGATCTCTTATTTCAGAAATCCTCATGAAATATGGAGTGATTCCTTCTTCACTTGATAATTTCATTTTGTATAGTTCTTGTCTTAGAGAGATTGCTTCTCCATTAGTACTCACAAAGAATAGATCCACCAATTTCTCATATATTTGTTTTGTAGTCTTTAGTTTTAATAGATAGGGAATGAGAGAGCCTTTGATGGATTCTATGAGAATCCTATGGGCTCTAATTTTTCCCTTCATGTAATTGGCATGGGCTGGAGCATCTTCTTTTGGGGGTTGAACAATAGATCCTTCGATATATTCCATTACTTCATCTTCAATTAAATTCAAGTCTTTTCTTTTCTTCCATACACTAAAGTTTGATGACCCAACCATCTTGTTGCTTTCTTTACAATAAGGCGTCTTGAGAGATAGGGTCATGAATACTTACTTGAGTGGACTTTCTTACAACTTCCTTGATGATGATTGAGAGTGAAGTCAAGGGTTTCCTTTCTTTAATGTTGGTGTACTTGAACCCTTGATTATAAAGAATATCTTTAGGAGTTGAGGTTCTCTTCAAAAAATGTCTTGAGTGCAAATCTTTGATGGAAAAGATTATTTTCTTGAATGAGTTGATATTTTGAATGAGATAGGAGATCTCACTTGAATTAGCTAAATAGTCTTCCTTGTAAACTGATTTGAATTTCCAAACCAAACTTTGATCTTCACTTTTTTGAGTGTCTTTGTTGACAAGCAGCCCTTGTGTTCAGAACCTTAGCTCTGATATCATGTTCAGAATTTGGAGGGTCGCTGATTAATAAAAATTATATTCTTGATAATTACTTGTGAGCTTGCTTGTGTTGCTTATGTCTTTAGCTTAGTTAATATTTCATCAAGTCAATTATCAAAATGCACAAGACACAGAAGTTAGGCTCCTAAAGCCAGGGAAAAACCTATCCCTCTTGGAGAGGAAAACCCACAAATAATTCTTCTTATAGATCTTCAAATGACAATTACCACGACCAAGACTCAAACCCTTGACCTAGATATGCTTCCAAGACCTTGATTCAACTTCTTCAACTTTGATTCTTCTTTTCAATAATTTTCTTAGTTCTGCATCAATATTGAAGACCTTGACCTTCACCTTGTATATGCTTGTATTTACCTTCCTTACTATTGTTTCCTCTTCTCCTTAAGATGATTGTATCATCTTCAATAAATTATTTCTTCAAATAAACAACCTTGAGCTAACACTTTTAAACTTATTGTACCCCTCTTGCACTTATCCATAACTTATCTTTAGTCATCTGTAATCCTGTACCTCTTTACTTTCCACAATTTTATTTTCTTGTTGTTTAGTTTCATATCTGCACTTATTCACTGCCTTGTATCCGCATTCATATGCTGTCCCTTATCCACTTGATATGTTGTCCCTTATGACATGTTGTTCCTTAGTCCGCACTGTCTTCTTAGAGATGACCACATTTCACTTCAATCCTATCCACACTTATTTATTGTGATATATCTGCATTCTTTTACTAATATTTATCCATAGTGTAATCTTGTATATGTCCACATTCATTTCAGTGTTATTCATACTTTTTTCTTTCACAAAACAGTCCGCAACTACCTCAGGCTTGTCCGCAATTTCTCAGAGGAATCCACATTTTTGTTGAGTGCTTATTATCTGGAGGAACATAGGTATATATATATATAGTGGACTAATCAAATCTTCTAGGCCGAACATCCAAATATAATTAGGCCGACTTTAACACAATCATGTATGCCGACATGAAGAGTAGCACTTCTGAGGTATTTCTTCAGCAGCATTTGGAGGTTGTCTTCACTTTATTATGGAGTTGTCTTCACTTTATTATGGAGTTGTCTTCAACATTATATGAGGGTTGTTGAGAGCTTCTTCACAAGGTATTTGGAGCACAAACATCTAAACTAAATCCTTCATGAATTTGACACTTAATTATATTTATTCCTAGAAGACATAAACCTAATAGACATCAAGAAGAAGTCTATCTACATAATAAAATCTTGCTCATGAAATCCATGAAGCAAGTACACCAAAAATACATTTTATTATCTTTTACATCTTCCTTACATAAATAGATAATTACATAGTCAACATGAAGACCGACCTAGTTACACTTTTCAACACATGATATATTGGATAGATCCAATTCTAAGTACACGTAGCGATATGATAAACATCGAGTACCACACAAGTTCCAGGTGGATGACAAAGTTTGGCTACATTTGCAAAAAGAGTGCCTTGTTGGGCCCCACTGCAAACTTCAGCCACTCTGATATGGGCCATACATCATCAATAAAGCTGTAGGGGAAAATTCCTTGAAGCTTGACATTCCACCATTCCTTGGACTGCACCCAATGTTCAATGTGGACTACCTTTGACCATACTTTCCACAATTACTCTACGTATCCGATGTTGAAGATCAACTCACGCCAAAAAATTTAAACCCATACTACATGGAATAGGAAAAAATTGATCGGATCATGGAAAAATAGATCAAGGATAATTTCCAACATTGGATCCAACTATATTGAGTTATCAAACTAGGCCAACTCCTTCACCAAGGCAAGTGGTTCACCAGGGACCAGGTTCAACAGAAATTTCCACACCTCATGGAGGCTCTGCACACAATGGGGACCATTGATTCCTAAGGAGGGAGGATTGATCCAGGTGGATATTGGTGTCTAACTTGATATTCTAGCTACCAAGTTATGACCCCAGGAAGTTGGTTGCCCAACTAATCCCAATGAGGACCCCACAAACTCTTGGTGTTCAATCTCTTGCGGTTAGTTTTTGGGTTGTTTAGGGTTTTCCCTTGTTGTTTAATAATAAAAAGGCCCTTGAGCCTCATTGTAACATAGTTTAGAGGCATGTATATGTCACATATCTTCTCAGATATAAAATACCATCTCCCAAGCTAGTTTATTTCCATTCTGTATGTAAACATATTTCATTTCTTTGAGATTAATGAAATGAATTGTTATTTCTTATGCATATTTATATTTATGGTTATATTTGTATTCTATTGCATTCTTATTTAAGTTTGTATCAAGAAGCAAGGTCAATGTCACTCCATGGTGATATTGAATGGGAGAAATGTTTTTGAGTAGTAGAAACAATGTTCTTTTGGGACAAGTATGCTTTGGTCCAGTCTCGTTCACCTTTTTTAATGTGTATTCAAATTCTCTAAATGGAAGATAGAGCATAATGTTTCCTATATAATGGTTTTTAGGTTCCTTTTGTTCATTGTATTGAATGAATCGTATGAATCACAGGAATTTTGTTTTTTGGTTGTTGCTTTTGTGGTTGAATAGGAAGAACCATATTCTGCTAGGAAAAAAATTTCATTTTTTTTGGTTTGGGTCATATATTTATCAATGATTAACATGCACATAATATCTTTAGAGTTTTCATTTTCATGTTGCAGGAGAAAAGGTATTTTAAGTACATATATATATATATTTATTTTTTTTCAGCTGGAGTTGTGTTAATGAAAATTGTTTTCCTAGATGATGAGTATAAATATAATGGGAGAACAATGTGAATATATTGCCAACTTAAAATGTGTTTCAAATTTAGAAATGTGTTTCCAATTTTACAAATAGTTTCAATTTTACTATAATTTTTAGATAAGTAATCTTCTTGAATTTTCTTGAAAGAATATTCCATAGTGTGGTCCATCTTTGTCATATAGGAAATACAATATATTGTTGCAACATAGGCATCTAATATGAATTGGACATCTGTGTTTTCTTGCCAGGATTGCGGGATTTTTTTTCCAAATGCATTTATCCAAATATTACAGAGATTTCTTTTCAACTATACGATGGTTTTAAGGATACAAGAGTGAAGGAGCAATACATATTATTTTTTTTGATACCGAGATCGACCACGAAAAATGTCAAATGATATGTTTTTTTAGTATATTTTATTTTGTAAAAGGGAATAATTTTTTATTTTTCATTTCTTGGTTGTCTTTGGTTTTATTGCATTAAGGTTGAAACACAAAAGTTTCATGCAATCGCAGAAAAGGAAAACCAAATATACAATGAGAATGTTTGTTTTTTCTACAAGTTTTTATGTGATGATGAGCTTGTATTTGAACCATTTTATTTGGTAACATTGTTTGAATCACAAGTAAAAATTCAATCAATGAAATAAATAACATCAATTTCAATTGACTGTTGATATATTGGTGTGCCTTTAATCCAAAGTAATTCATGGTCATGTTACGTTCCTCTGCTTTGGAACTCTGTGATAAAAGAGAAATCTTGCACTTTTCCAACTAGTTCATTATTTTTTCTTATCAAAGTATGTAGTGCTAAGATTTTGCATCTATAATATTGACTACAAATGACTAGATGAATTATGATCAATGTGTAAGTGAATTCATTGGAAGCATTGTTATGGTGTTTTGTTGAACAACTAAAAGTTTGTTTCTTCAATGCATCTATTAATAGATCCTAGAGATGCTCAGTACAATTAAATGTGACAAAGAAATTTGGTGGAAAAAGTTGTCGTATCATTGCAAATATGTCTTTTCAGACGCTTTAAAAGTAGTCAGGATATGTACGAATTCTTATGACATATTGATACTCAATTCTAAATTGCAGTATTTTTTTAATATTGTTTAGATATTTGACATCTAAAGCAACTAGTTTTTTTCGTTTTAGCTCTCCTTTGCAAATGGAAATCTAGGCTGACCTGGAAACTTGTTTATAAATATTCATATATGTGCAATAGTTCTCATTATGGAATTTTTTGATATGAGAAGTGATTCATAACATCAACACATTGACCTGAGCCATAAACCAATGCTGGGAAGTTAAGTTCTTTAGAGAACTTCTCTTGGAAGAAAACCAATGGCTGAAACTCCTTAGAAGGTGAAATTTGTATTATTTTTGTATCAAGATCATGGATTAAATGGTCCTTTGAATACTCGTGTACAATTGTTTCTGATTTTGGCTCTACATCATTGTCAAAAAATGGTGAATATGGTTCGAAAATTCTTGGAATATTCTATCATGATTTTGTTTACAATGATAAAAATGATATTTTCATTCATTGTTGATTACTATTTGTTCATTTTTGTAGAGACTTGTGTTACACAAGTCTTGAAAAGCATTCATCACCTTTTTTGGTCGAATGCATGGAGAAATTGATCTAGAAACCAGATATGGAATGTCCATTATGCAATATAGTAGAAGTGGTCAAAATGTCCACATGCGAGATTTTGGTCATGTGACAAAATATTAAAGTGATACCCATGGACATCTTTATTGAAGTGGATATATGGTTTCCCATTTTTAAATAATTGACAACCATTTCGAAAACCATTTGATGCAAAAATCATCTCCCCACAAGCTAATTGTTGAATTGGAAGAAGCATACACAGGTTTAGAAAATCCTTGCAAATATGTCTCAACATTAGTAACTTGGTTGATATATTCAAGGCATTAAGTACTTAATTTTATATGAAATGATTGCAAAGCAGCATCATGTTCATGACTTAAGAAATGGCAGAGGTGATTTAAAATTCCTTGTTGTATTTCAATAGATGTAGAGTGGAAGTGAAGGAGAACAACAAATGAGTCAAAGAGTCTATATAAATGGAATCTCTATAATATGTGATCATTTTCCTAGACATGGGACCCATGTGAAACACAAAGGATCTTTTTGTTTCCATAAATTCCAATGAGCAAATATGGCCACTTCTTTAATTTAATTCTTCTCTTGAATGTAAGAAGCAAAAAATACTTTGAGTATTCAACGAACAAGTATTATTGAAGAATGTCGTCAAATTTTCTACATAAAATGCACTCTGCCCTGTCCCCCCCACCCCTTTTATTGATAATAGAACAAGTGTGAGTAGTTTGCTCTGCCACAAAGAAGATGAAGAAAAAGTAATTATATGAGAGAATTTGTAGTGTTTGCATGTGTCCAAACATTGGCCACAATATATATATATATATATATATATATATATATATATTACAAAAAAAATTCCTCAACAAATAGGAAATTTTGATTTTAAGCAAACACTACATATGAAGCATATTGGCATTAACTCTAAACTACAAATTTTACCTAAAAATGGTAGAACAAAAAATTCGCCATGGAACTAAATCAACGCATTTCCTAGCAAAGGCATGTTCTCCTAGATGAAAAATGATATATTGAGAAAAAAATGTATAATATTGTGTTTGATATAGGCAATGAATATATCAAGGAAAAGGAATAACGACACAATAACATGTATCAAGAAATTGTTTAAGGCATATAATATTCTCTCGGATTTAATTTTAAACTAGTTTTTCAATAAATGTTATATAATTATCAACAATTTTTTTTAATTTGTTGTATTATTGAAGCACTTTGTGCAATTAGTTATGACCCAAATTATAAAGAACCAAAATTATGTTATAAATTATAAAGAACCCAAATTATGTTATAAATTCAACTTCTAGTTAAATTGTATGCAACCTAATCAAGGAAAAAAGAAAACACACTATTTTGTTTCAAGTACTATTCAAATATTACAAATCTTCATGTTCAAATTATTTGATGTTGAATGATGTAAAATGTTGCCCAAAGTTATTTTGATTTAACAATGAAAATGCCTTCTACAATAATATTGGTCTATAACATGTGTTTCCTCCTACAAAATACTCATTATTGATTTGAATCATTCTTATGCTCAAGCATTTGTGTTTCCCTCAACAACACACTAATTATAATTTCGATATTATTTGTGAGTTTTGAAATTTCTTTTTCAACATAACAATTATTCAATATTTAAACATTAATTATAATTTAGTAATAAAAGTGCATCAACATGAGAAAATGAATGATGATGACACAAAGAAGAAAGAAAAATGGGAAACATGCAAGCGAAGAAAAAAATAGAAAAGCAAGGTAACACGAATATAACCCTCCAAATACTGGCCCTTTCGGCAGTGACCTGCTTGTGCATATCAAAGTCTCAACCGAAGAAGTATGGGGGGGGTGCTAGATCTAGGTTTCCGCACCCTAAGGAATTTTTTGATGTAGTGGCCCTAAACAAAATTATAACAGATAATATAAAAAATCTGTGCATCAACAGATCAAACCCTTCGTAGATTATCAGAGAATAGTTCAATATACATTTGCACAAAGTAATGAAGAATACTTAAATCAGATCTATTCATCTAACATCAATTGATAATTTCACACAATGTATTTCATTCAGATCTACTCATTAACTAATATTTGTGAAGATGCAATTAACCATCAACATAAGTAAATATTTACCACAGAACATATTCAGATATTAAAGCAAACAACAGATAATCAACACAACATTCACATGAGAGTCCAGGTTCCCATTTCTAAATAGTCATGGTGTGATGGGGTTCTCATGTTTTGGTTGAGATGGATTGTTGGATGGATTCGAACTTGAGTGAGGTGGATCTTTGAATTGATAAAGCACATAGCCCAGTAACCTTTGATCCAGACCATGGGTTGCAGTAAATCCAGATAGTGTGTTGCCTCAGTTTAGGGCCTAGTGATATAGTGTGGATTGTGGTAAAGCCTGAGAGGTGGGTGCTCTCTATCAGGCCTCGGAATCTCGGTTTGGGATATGCATTAAATCCTAGAGAGTATGTCTCGGTTTAAGGCCTATTAATATTTGGATCAAACTATGTATTGTGGTAAAGCCTAAGAGACTAGGAGACGGGAAATTTCCTCACCGTGTAGGTGGAGAAATCCGGTGGCAACCATGCTTGTTTTTTCCTAGTGATCGGGTGGAGATCATGGTAAATCCTGTTATGACATGTTTATTTTTTTGGCCTAGTGATCCGGTGTGGATTACGTTAAAGCCTGATTTCTATTGATGAGGGTGATGTGGTTTAGCCTCGGGATGCCCTGGTTGGTTCTTTCAGTTTGAGTCCCACATTCATGCTTGGAATATGACACGGGGGCGATTGGCTGAAGAGATATTTGGCTCATCCAATCTATGGTCAGGTGAAATGTGGAAGTCCCATCCAAGGTTGGTTTTTGCATTCATCGATAAGAGGTTCGCTCCTTGACATTTTATGTATAAATGTACTGGTTTATATGTGGATTATATGGCCATTTTATCCTTGATATTTTTATTTCTATTATGTTTTTTATAAGCATGTATTATGATAGTGATGATGTATGCCTCTCCTCGTGTTTTTATTTCTAAATGAATAAGAAAGGTATCTATGACCTAATAGATGATACTGCAACTAATGATGTAAGGGAATAATGCTTCTTAGCGATTCTCAAATAAGTATGGGACCCCTATGTTGAGATATGTTGTTTACACATGTAGAATGCATGTTTGTGATATGTTTGACGAAATGCATGTCATGGCTAGCAGGGGTCAAGTCTATGCCTTGTCATGGTTTTTTAAAATACATCATTGTTTCATTGTTTTATTTCATTTCTGAACTTGTCATTGAGTTTTGGGTAGTGGCCTAGGATATGGGCCTGAAAATGTGCATTAAATCTTATGGATGATGGCATAGGTCAGGGAAATTTAGTCCCTGGACATAGGCATGCAAGCTTATGCATGCGTCCATAGCCTCCCAAACACACCCATGACCATACTATGGGAGCGTTCGAGGGTTAAGTGGGTTAAAAGCTCTGTGGAACCAAGGGGCTAGTTACTTGAGTGGTTGGGATGGTTTTTGGGAGAGTTGTTACTGATGTGTAAGGTATGTATGATGTGTTTCCATCGGTTCCACTTCCTTAAGGTCACCTCGGAGGTTGAATCTGGTCATAGTAGCCTCTCCTCACATGTTTACCCTGGATGGATTCCAACTTGAATGAGGTGGATCTCTGAAATGATAAAACACAAAGCTTAGTAACCCCTGAACCAGACTGTGGGTTGTAGTAAATCCAGATAGTGTGTTGCATCAGTTTAGGGCCTAGTGATACAGTGTGGATTGTGGTAAAGCCTGAGAGGTGGGTGCTCTCCATCAGACCTCAGAATCTCGGGTTGGGATATGCATTAAATCCTAGAGAGTATGTCTCGGTTTAGGGCTTATTAATCTCTAGATCAGACTATGTATTGTGGTAAATCCTAAGGGACTAGGAGACAGGAAAATTCTTCCCGGTGTAGGTGGAGAAATTTGGTGGCAACCATGCTTGTTTTTGCCTAGTGATCGGGTGGAGATCATGGTAAATCCTGTTATGACATGTTTATTTTTTTGTCCTAGTGTTCCGGTGTGGATTATGGTTCACCCCTTCGACTAGATGGGTTGTGTTTTGTTCATGCTTTTACGTTGGTTTTATATGTGTTTCTACTACTTGTTGTGTATGTGCTTGCTGCATTTGCACATTGTTGGTTATGGTTGCATTGATGTCACCATGTATAGGTTAATGGTTTTTTTGTACATTTTGTCATCTTGAGTGTATGATTGGTTAGGTGTTGTTTATACATGCCGTTATATGTTGTTACATGTGTTTCTCATGTATGTTTGGCTACATGTGGTTATATGTTGTCATAGGTACTTCTCATTTATGCTTGATTGCATGATGTTTATGCTTGTGTATTGTCGGTGCTTATGATTCACTAGAAAATTTGGCCCAATTTTCGACGGCCACTTCGTCGCTATTTTGACACATAGTCATCGCAAGAGCAATAGTTCGAGGATGGGAAAAACGTGGTTTGCCATTACGTCGCAATTCCGACGCCTTGACAAAGTGTCGCACTACTGACACTTTTTCCGTCGCTTCCAAACAAGCGTCGCTCTTCCGAAATTTCCCAAACCATCGCTCTTTCGACGTTTGTAAACTGTCATAATTCTGACGAAATGTGGTTCGACGTTTTGAACGTCGCTCTTCCGACATTTGTAAACTGTCACAATTCCGACGAAATGTGGTCCGACGTTTTTATACTGTCGCTCTTCCAACATTTTTAAGTTTTTGCAATTCCGACGCCTTACAAAAGTGTCGCAAGACCGATGCATTGCAAAAGTGTCGCAATACCGACGCATTCCAAAAGCGTTGCAATACCGACGCATTCCAAAAGCGTCGCAATACCGACGCATTCCAAAAGCGTCGCAATACCGACGCATTCCAAAAGCGTCGCAATACCGACCCTAGGAAGACTGTCGCAATATCTATGGGCGTCACAAGACCGACGAAAATGGAAATCGTTCAAGACGTCGAAAGACCAACGCTTACAAAGTGTCGGTATACCGACGACGGGTTCAATTTAAAAAAAAAAAAAAAAACTTTAAAACAGGACAGTAAATCTCCAATATTTGTTATGAATTGTGGGCGTTCCAATTGTTATGAACATAATTCGTCCGTGAAATATTAATATAATAAACCACCCCACAACGCTTCGACTATAAACAATCATATAAACATGGCTTTGTATTTCAAAAAATAGGTTTAAAATAGAAACAGGGCAACATATTTTTTTCCAATTGTTATGAACATAATTCCACTGTGAAATATTAATATAATAAACCACCCCGCAACGCTTCGACTATAAAAAATCATATAAACATGGCTCTGTATTTCAAAAAATAGGTTTAAAATAGAAACAGGGCAACATTTTTTTTTCCAATTGTTATGAACATAATTCGATCGTGAAATATTAATATAATAAACCACCCCGTAGTGCTTCGACTATAAACAATCATATAAACATGGCTCTGTATTTCAAAAAACAGGGAAACATTTTTTTTTCTAAGTAAAGTTAATCTATTAACAGTGGGAATAAAATTACAACATGACCGAAGTCAAAAACATTGCCCAGACTTATGGAAAATTTGTCATCAAAAAATAAAAAAAGAAGACTGCCCTCATACGGGGAAACCAGTTTTGAACGTTTTTCAGGTCGTTGCATTTCCCACGCTGCAGGGGAACCATCGTTTGATATCTTTGAGGATTATAGTGTTTACAAAATTCAAAAATAAAACAGAGGTCCAACACAGTAATATAATCAAAATCATGCCCAATTAAGTGGGTTGCGAAGCAAGAAAACCAAACCAAAGAGAAGCAGCTACTCATCCAGTGGTTCTTCGACAATTCGACACCATCCTTCGGCAAACATAAAAATGAAAATTTAAAACAGGACAGTAAATCTCCAATATTTGTTATGAATTGTGGGTGTTCCAATTGTTATGAACATAATTCGATCGTGAAATATTAATATAATAAACCAACCCATAGCGCTTCGACTATAAACAATCATATAAACATGGCTCTGTATTTCAAAAAACAGGTTTAAAATAGAAACAGGGTTAATTTTTTTTTTTCTTTCTAAGTAAGGTTAATCTATTAACAGTGGGAATAAAATTACAGCATGACCGAAGTCAAAACATTGCCCAGACTTATGGAAAATTTGTCAAAAAATCAAAAAAGAAGACTGCCCTCATACGGGGAAACCAGTCTTGAACGTTTTTCAGGTCGTTGCAATATTGCCCATGCAGGGGAACCATTGTTTACAAAATTCAAAAATAAAACAAAGGTCCAGCACAGTAATATAAAAAAAAACATGCCCAATTAAGTGGGCCACGAAGCAAGAAAACCAAACCAAAGAGAACCAGCTACTCATCCGGTGGTTCTTCAACAATTTGGCACCATCATTCGGTGGGAGCCGCTTTAGACACGGAAGGTCCAGGATCTCGAGGCACTATCTCCACATCATGAGCCCTAAGAACCTGAGCATCCGGTTCCTGCACATTCACGCCACCGATCCCCTCCTGAGAGCCCGAAAGCTGGGCTTTTTTTGAGCTCAGACCCGCTGGATGAGTGCATTGTTCCTCCACTTGGGCCTCTTCACGAAAAACCACGGTGATTGAAGTTGTGATTCATGGGTGGTTCAGAGATAAATTAAAGGAAAAAAGTGTAGTGCGTGTTGTGGGAGAAGGTGAAGTGGTGGGGAAATGAGGAGTAGGGGAGCCCATATGGTGGCCAGATCCTAGAACCCGACCCCGCCCACTTCTAGTGTTTGGATAGTGGCCTGTGTAATAATCACTTGATTGGGAAGATGACTTGGTTGAGGGGCTGGAGGGAGCATGCATGGGTTGGCCTCTGGTGCTACCCCTATGGCAATGCATCCTTTGACGCACGCGAGGCATGGGTGCAGTCTCAGCAGTGGGCACAAGACGAGATAGAGAAGCAGGATTCCAAGAAACTGAGGAAGACAAACACAGACTAGACCGAGAGAAATGCAGATTTGCAGCAAGGTCTAAGCAGTAGTTCAGCTAGCTTCTCCTTACCGTCACAGTGAGCAGGCAGTGTAACCTAGCAACCGGAGAGCATCTGCAATTCAAATGTTGCGGCTCGTCTGAGAAACCATAGAAAAACGCCATTTTATTAACCTGACTACAATGGCATCGAAGAACACCCATCATAAATCTCTCATTGATGAGAGCCGAAGGTCGGATCATATTGGAGCATGCGGAATCGCTAACAGGAGTGGAGGTTCGATCTTGAAAAACGTTAAAACTTAATGCGATTGATTGAACAACGACGTTAAAAATTAATGCGATTGATATGACAAGCCAGAGAAGGACACGTGGAAGAAATTGATTGGAGCGGATCTTTGTTTGGGCCGCTCGCACAGTGGAAATCTGGACCCGAAAAATATTAGGGCGAATTTGATAAGAAATTCGCGTCACAACTCTCTCTCTGTACGCTAGTCCAAATTCGGACTCGAAAAAGATTAGGGCGGAATTCATTTGGTTTTCGCGTCACAAAATTGGCCGACGTCAGCAGGCTATTTTGGAATGCAAATTTGGTTTGAATTATGGTTTATCGTCGTTTGAAGTCCGACGCGCTCCATGGTTAAAGGGTTCGTTTGAAGTTTTGACAAAGATTTTGTTATATGTTTTATTTTATATAACGCGCGGCGGAATAGTTTTATTGTTTTTTAAGGTCCCACACTGGTTTTGGTAATATTTTGTTTTAAATGCGACGTATATATGTTATATATATATATATTTCATATATATATTAAAACATTTATAAATTGTGGACCCCAGGAGCATTTTAATAGATTTTTTATTTGCATAGTTTTGTTATGTTTTTAATATATGCGTTGCATATAAAAGAAAAGGGTTGTGAGCCTGTTTCAGAATGTATTTGTAAAGTTTATTATTACACAAAATAGCAGTGTAAGTGTTTTGAAGAGCACAACAGTGCGTATTTTTAGAGACAGAGAAGAATTTTGAGCGCACTGCGTTTTGCAGCAGTCACATTTTGTAATCTCTCTTAGTGAGGAAGAATTTGTAATAGTTTTTTTTTGAAGAAATATAAATTTTTCAAAGTGTTGAACTCTATTTCCAGTGAAGAAATTTCAATATTTTCTCTGTGTTAGAAGAGGAGAGTATTACTCTCTCCATTGTTATTCTGTAATTTTCAAATATTCCAACACATGGATATAAATGAAGGAGATTGCTATGCATCAACATCAACATGTTTTCAAGTAGGAGCTGCCTAACTTTGCAGACACTGAAGATTACTTAGGTGATGCCTGAAATTTCCATTAAATTCCTATAAGAATCTTAGATTTGTGACAGAAATCCTTTTGCTAATATATTAGCATACTCCTTTTAAGTTTGTCTCATTCAACTAATAAAAAATGTTTCAAGGAGTATAATGAAAATTAGATTATGTGTGAAGCATAAAATAATCATTGATGCTAGACTTGGAAGTTAAGAAGTATAATAAGAAGTAGATACACTTCTCTAAAGCATAATACCGTTTTTCTGAAGCATAAGACAATCATTGATGCTAGACTTGGAAGTTCGAATAAGACGAGATAAAACAACGAAAAAGGCATTCCATTACTTGCATGAAATATGAGTACCGCCTTTTACCAGTAAGTTGGGAGCAAGGTCTAGATTTTGACTGGCATCGATTCTTGTGAACTCAAATTTCACTAAAAACATAGTTTTTTGTATGTTTTTCAACACATGGTTAAAAATGATAGTGCATCAAAATCTATATTGTTGGGCCGAATACATAAGTAATCAAAAATTCTCTTTACCAAGTTATTCGCTTCATCAAAAGCCTAATCTTCACATGTGACACTTTTGCTAGGGATAAATATCAAGTGGGTTGTGACATTTTAAAACTTGGTTCGCGGTGAAGTGCCCAAAAGGAAATTCTATCAAAGCATCTGCGACCTGTGTCATTAATAGTAGCAGATGATTTGATATCATAATGGAGGTGCTCCAATTCAAGCAGTGTAGAAGAGGCAGGAGCCTACAAGGCAGATCCAAACTTTGGAGAAGAGCAAGGCAGATCCCGGGAAGAACGAAGAATTTGGGAATCCGGGATCTCTTCCAGAGGCCATGATACCAAAGGTTTGTCCTGTTTGTAGATCTTTCTCATCTACATCCAATATAGCCTTAAATTCCCACATAGATCACTGTCTATCAGGTGAGTCAAATGCTAAAAAATATGGAACAAAGTTTTCCAAGCCTAAAATGAAGGTGAGAAAAAAACGATCAATCCTAGATATAATTGCTGCGACACTTGTTTGCATGCTAGAGGATTTGGATTACAGTACTAGAAAAGAGCAATTGATCGCTGATGCACATCCATTTCCTTTGGATCAGCTCATTCTCAGAGACACCACCATGCAGAGGCAACATCAATGCAAAGATCTCAACATTTCAAAATTAATGCAAAGATCTCGCATAGTGGTAATGCATGTATTTCAAAAGAAACAAATAACAATGCACATTCTAACCCATTCGAATAACCACTGTAGCAAGGGTTTACATCTAATTAGATCCAATCCGTATATCAATGGAAAAAAATTAATATAATTACATTTTTCGTAGCAGAGGAAACTTTGTGAAAACAGAAAAGGAATATAAAACGAGGATCTCAAGAAGTTTAGATGACTTAGTACAATAATTATTTGTGTTTAGTAGACACAACACTGTATTCTTAATGCATTTTCTGTAGAATACTAAACAGATTTGTCCAAAATTTGAGATTCAAACTGTAGTCTCTACTACGTTTGGAAAATTGGAGGTTTATAAAAGATAAACTACGAACAGAATTGTACCACTATGATAAGAAGCTGTCAGAAGCATTCCTTCTGCTTCACAAACGTGGAACTACCTTAATAATGCTTATGGTTGATATAAATATCAGAGCATGACATTTAAATGTAGTATTTATGCTAAAATACTGAATAATATCTTGAGAGTGCTCTTCAGATACTGTACGAATGCACCAAATTAAAGTTGTACCATTACTAAAGATAAATGGCCAAAAATAGTCAATTTTGATATCATGAAGTTATGTATTTCTCGGTAAAAAATTGGGGATAGGATGGAAAATATGAGAGAACTAAGTTCCAAGGACTAAAAAAATAAGGCCAACATAGTTGCCCAAAAAAGTGTTTCCCACTGTCATCACCCCGAGGAACGCAAAGTCAGTTGATGGTGCCAACCATTTGACGAAGCAGAGAGAAGATTCATGGTGCCAATGGTTGTAGCACAGTTTGTTGACGTGAGCCATCATTGTAACAAAGCAGATTGATGGTGCCAATTGCTGTAGAAGTCCATTGAGAGTGCAACTACTATAGTAGAGCAGTTTGAGAGCACCCATTGAAGCTCCTATATATAGCAGAGTCAACATTTTCCTATTGAACAAGTTTGTATAGTCAAAGCCACAGCAAGATCAGATAGCCACGATCCTAAATGAGAACCAGAGCCAAAGCTAAGACAGATTCACGTTTAGAAGAACAAGACAACCATAGCAAAGGATCTGACCACAGAACCAGATCATGAGAGATAGCAAGATTCTTGCTTCCACTGTGGAAATGTAGAAAATGTACAAGGGCTTTGCTTCCAGCGGATTTCATTGTGACAGTAATTGCTATGGTTTTGTAAGCACTCATTAGTAGAAATTAGAATCTTAAAGCCATTCTGGAATTCTTTTAACCTGGAGAGGGTTTTCTCTGGTTATAAATCCTCATGTTAAAATTCCATTGTGGATTGGTTGTGTTTGATATTATGTTTTTACTGTCTGCAGTTGAATTTTCGCATAGAAAATTATCAGTCTAACGCGAGCAATTTTTCGATGTTTCTTTTTCTTCCTATTGTGAAGTATTTTTCTTAGAACTCTACTCGTTGTAACAGAGGTCTTGGGCATAGAACAGGGGACTTGGGTTTTTTGGAATCAAACTTTAGGTTAAGATGCTCATCTGAAGAATGGCACAGTGAGCCTTAGCATGGATTTGGGAGTACCAATTTGAAGTGCAGGTAGGGCATTTTACAATAGACCAGTTAGATTTTTGGACCCTAATACAAAAGTTTCTTCTTCTTTCAAAACGTGTTTCTTGTTTTTTGTAACCAATGTGGGTCCTGTTCTTGTTTCAATTGGGGATGGATCAAAATTTTTTATTGCTCTAGATGATCACACTTTGGGTAGCCCTGGAGGCTATTTGGGGGTGATGAGTCCAATAGGTCTCAATGAACTGTTGCCCTCACCGGGGAATACTATCGCAGTAGAATTTGATACTATTTTGGATGTTGAATTCCATGATCCTAATGGAAAATAGTACCTTCAGCTCCAGTACCTGTTCACAAAAGAGGGTGCCATAGTCATTCATGCGTGCAGAGAGGGTGAATTGCAGGCATTGCAACAGGAGGTGTTGTTGTTGTTGCATTAGCCACTAGATTGTTTGTCTGGTTCTGTTACAAGAACAGAGTATTGAATAGGATAGACAAATTTAGTTCAGATATTGTGAAATTGCCTCAGAAATTCACCTACAAAGAGCTCAACAATGCTACTAAAGACTTTTTTTGAATGTGATTAATAATTGATAATTGCAAGCAAGGGTAATCCCCTTGTGAAACCCAAATTTCTGAGCATTTTCTAAAACTTGATGACAGAGTCATTGTAATGAACAAGCGCCTAATTCCATATTACATCCAAATCTACCAAGCACCAAGATCTATAAAAAAAATCTATAGTATCTGTGAACTAAGAAGAAGAGGCAGAAAATGTATTCTGCTTACCTGTTCGAATAGTGGTTGGGGTTTACCATGGAAAAAATTTGACAGAGCCCATGTAGCATTTCTTATCATTGAAATTCTGGCAGTATCATTCAACTGGGCAAGCACCTACCTCAGAGCTCCATGACTGAGGGCAAGATCCCTAAATGTTGTAGAGTCTCCAGTAATATTTCCCAAAGCCAAACAGCCTTACACGAACACCAGTTGAACTCAAAGTTGGGTACTAGTTTTTTAAATCACATTCCAAAATTACAGACATATAAAGATGGTTGGGAAGAACAATTTTATGCCTCTAAAATAAATGTGCTACCTATTCTCGAACATTATCATTCCTAGAGGTAAGAAGTTCCAAAAATATAGGCAGTGCCCCGTAATCAATCACAACCTTTGTATTCTCAGAGGTTCCTGAGACTATATTAGTCAAATCCAAAGCTGCTTCAAACTGCATTATCAATCACAAGGTATCACCATCAAAGCTATAATTTTAAGATAACAATTTATCTACCATTGAAACTATAATTTTAAAATAGATACACCTAGTGATCTAGACATCTAGTGAGAGTAGAGGTTAGGAAATTATAATAAGAATTATTACAAGATATCACTCATAGTGCAGTTGATTGTTCATTGTCTGCTGTAACTATAATTTTAAAGAAGACACACTTAGTGATATAGACACCACCAAGTGAGAGCAGAGGTTATGAAATTATAATGAGAATTATTTCAAGATATCATATTACTCATAGTACAGTTAATTGTTTATTTTTTGGTGTAATAATTGTTTATTATTTATAAACACAATCAAACATATTATGAGGGATGGTGATGAAATTGACAACGGTCTCATAACAAACCATAATGGGCACATCCCCTGGCAAGATAGACTCTGAATAAGAAAGAAAGCAAAACAAAGTGATTACTTACAGGATCATAGGCTTCCTGAAGAACAAGATCCAGAGCAGCATCTGTAACCCCTAAAGCAACACCTCTCTCTGCAAGACGAATCGCTACATCTTTCATATGTAGTCTAGCAAATTTTCTAAGCTCATCATGAGAAAGAGGATCAAATACAACTATCTCATCAAGTCTATTCAATAGCTCTGGCCTGAAATGTCTTCTAACCTGAAAAAATATTCAAATGCATGTCAAAGCACTGCAACCAACTTCGTGATAAAATTATATGAAAAATATGCATACCTAGGAGAATGAAACGGCAGGTGTATTGGCAGCTGCCGAAATGCAACAACTAAAACGGCAGGTGTATTGGCAGTTGCGGAAATGCAGCTACTAAAATGGCAGGTCTGTCGACGGTTGCAAGTGTGTGGATTGTTGCTGGTATTTTCAGATCGATTCCATGGAAATATACTAGAAACCAGTGGTATGTCAAACCTAGAAGGTAACCCGAGAGACTGTGACCGTCAAATTAAACAAGTAACAGGCGTCGTGCCTAGATAAGAAGTGTTGAAAAAAAAAAATTGATCTCTTTCATAACAGAAGGCCTATCGGCCTAAATATCTAGGACATGTGGCACTCCATGATAAAGACACATGGTGTGTGGATTTGAGTTTTTCAGGTGGTCAAGTGGGCTGAAAAAAGGTGAAATGTGGCACTACTCAGAGATTGACATGTGCCAATTGGTACAAGTGGTAGAAAATTGGCATGCTCAAACAACGAGGTGATGTAGGAATGACATGAGGGAGAAAATATCATAAAAGCCCCAAATCTGGAGAACTAAAGCTCATCACCAACCTGAGATTGACAACTTTACATGATGTAACCTATGAAATTGTAAATGGAGAAATCATAGTAACAATAAAGTAACCTATGTAACAATAGAGTTGGATTCATCCTGGGAGTGGTAATGGGAGAAATCATAGTGACCAACAGGAAACATGCAGAGTTGCTTACAATCAAATAGATGAAAAAACACATACAAAAAACCTAGATAATAATCATGAACAAGCTTAATATTGAATTATGAACTGTAAAGGAACTTACAAAATGTGACATTATGAACCAAGTCAAGCGCACAAGCAAAAATATCCTGGACATGACCCTGGTTGACAAGTTGTATTGCTCATGATGCAAGAGGATTTGTACCTGCACTCCTAAGTCAATTAAAATCCATCATTATCTATACAATAAATACAAGTAATTGATGTAGTATTTTTTACTCTAAGATGTATTCTTATGATAATTTTAGAACATATGTTGAAAATGTCAAAACATACCTGAATAAGCTCCTCTTCGTTTCAAGAACAATTTATTGGAGTCGCATGAACTTGGAACAAGCCTCCCACGATCTGAAAGAGTAGCAACTAAGTCAACATTGACTTTTTTGTTGCTACGCTGGATCAAGGGAGGTTTGCTCCAAGATTAAATTGCTCCAATAAATTATTCTCTACTAAACAGGGCCAACCACGTGAAGGTGGAAGCTCTTATGGCCCCTCCCCCCCCCCCTCACATCACTCTCAATTCCCCAATACCCAATCTATATTTCATTTTTTACTTTCATGAGCATAAAAAAAAATATTCAATAACTAATTAAAAAACAATTCAACAAAAAGTACGCAAGGAAACATTGCAATTAATGCTTGACATAAAAATAGTATGATAAATGAGTTTTTTATATAACGCAAAAAACGTTTCAAGTATGGTAACGTTTGTCTTATAATAATACAATATTTTACATTGTCAAATTTTCTTTTTCTTCTTCCTATTTTTAAAGCTCCTAATTACATCATCAATATCATCGTACTCTGCTCCTGTTTCGTGCCTTTCAACCCGCACTGCTGACCTAGTTGCGTATTCACGATGTCTGGGCTCATCCAGTGACGGGGCATCGCCTACAAAAACAGATAATATTAAATTTTAATTGTCAGTTTTTAAATATCATTGAACTAGTTCGGTAATATTAATAAAAAAAAATGCAATGAGATTATTTACCTGGTGCACCAGTTGTCGCCATTGGGACTGTTGCCCTGTCTTCCTCTCTGGTGGTAAGATCCTCAAGGGAAACATTCTTTGTCATTTAAACAAAAAAATTTATAAGGACAACCATCAAGGTATAATTAGAAAAAAATATAAGTTGAAATTAATTACCGTCACGGCCCTCAATGATAGTAGCATTTTCGGCCTGGTCCCCACTACAATGATCAGGTTGCACGTGAGGATCATCTACATCTGGCTCTAAAAATGGGTTATTTGCCTCGTCGGTAGTGCTCCTCCTTTGATTTAAACAAAGTTGTTAGAAATTAAATTTATGGATGAAAACAAACATATTGAAAGGTTAATGTTTTACCTTATCAGGCATTCTAGATCTTGGGACCTGCCCCAAGCTTCTGCGACGTTCAACTACGGCTTGATAGCCGAAATGGAAAGAGATATTTTTATCTTCCTTTGTAGTTTCTGTTCCAAATTCATCACCCTACATTACATATGATTGTGTATTTTTAATCATATTTGATAGGATTACAAAAACGTTGGAAGGCGATACAATTAATTATAATATGTTTAGCTACTTAATTACAATTCTTGTGACTAATTTCAAGTAGCCGCCCTGGCCTAGCTTGTGATGGCCCTTTTTTTCAATCCTAGCTTTGGTTGCCTTCGAGGTGTCAGGAAACCTAGCATCAAAAGATTGAAGTCAGATATGACGTAGCACACTTTTATTTTAGACATAGAGAAAATTAAAGATATTGAATTAAAGTTGTAATTTACCTTGCGGGTCCAATTGGCATTTTTCCTTCTTTCTTTGCCCTTTTCTCTTTTCCGTCATGGATGAGTGCTCTCCACTCACTCTCTGGAACTGTGAGAGGATGCTCGTATCTAGGGTTAAATTGAAATTGCGTCTTATAGGTGTCCCTGGTATATTTCAAATATTTTCCGGCTACCCGAGCCACCGTTGTTCTGTCAAATGTGTCGACCCCAAAAAGGGCTTCTAGATAATCTAGAAGTTCTTTTTTCAGGGTGGAATTCTAGGAATTCCACCCTGTGCGTATGGTTGGGCCAAAAATTACCAACGCATGGCTCTCCAAAAACCTATAGAACTCATTGTTTCCTACACAGAAAAAAAAATATATTATCATTAATTTAAAAATAAAAATCATGATAAATATGTTTTAGATAGAGTACATGAAATAGTTAAAATATTAAAATTTACCTGGGAGTTGTACGTGCTTTATAGGGACACCTTCATCATTCACCAACAATGTGCCATTAATGGTCCTTGTGGAGCTGACACGTGTAGCTCCAGGAAACGCAATAATGTAGTTGGCCATATCAGCCTCATCACTGCCAACACGTTCAACGGTTAGCTGGGTGTCTGCTTGGGCAGGGTGTGTTTCTTAGCTGGCACCTAAAGGAGTAGAAGGTGTACAAGAGGGTTGATGGGCAATCTCTTGCCCTTGTGTCCCACTACCACCAACACCGGGTTCAGCAAGTGCCAGAAAACGCTACATACAAAAGAACTTTTTGTTAGTTTACTCAATGTAAAAATTAAAAATCAAACTATCACAATTCATCTCATGCAGAACAAAAAAAATATCCTTTTGACTTTTTATTATTACCTGATATGTTTCTAGTTGGGTCATAAGTTGTTTTATCCTCTCTTCTGTTTCAGCTGTTTGAGGCGTGCCTATAAAAGTATTAAATTTCGACCTTGCATCTTGTGCCTTTTTTTTGCAACAAGAGCGCTGGAGATAGGGATGAAGAAAGCTCTTCCTCATAGAGGGAATCATCAGGAGTACCATGGCTAGGTGTCTGCATATTTGAACAAAATTAATATTATTTCAATTATGTAAATAACTAAAAAACCTGAAGATAGAGCAATGCTGGCACTTTACATTTTCTTTCGCTGGCCTCTTTCTGTTATCATCCTGTATCGGGGTTGTTCCTGTACTGCCCTAATCAGTCTGCCACGTTGCAATAAAATTATAAATGTAAAAACTTGAAAACAATATCTAACTTGAAAACACAAAATGAAAACTGAAATAATTTCTAATAAGACATCGGAAGACAGAGTTAGAGTTTCAAATATGCCTTGCATTGAATTCAGTCCTGGAAACATGTCATTGCACATTAACGCACCCAAACAAGAAAGGAGTTGACAATGAAGACCTTATTGAATATATTGTTGGAAAAACTTCTAGTAAACTTGTTGTGAATACCTTGAGGACATTTTTGGAGCAACATTTTTGAAGCTGATGGTATAGCATTGTTGGAGACGACCTTGAAGGGCCTTGAAGTGAAGCTTTTGGAGAAACTATTGAAAAATCCTTAGAGCATTTAAGTAAGGCACTTTCTATATTCCATCACCTTTTTCCTTTCAATATCCTTTAAATGATTTTGTTGACATTTAATGTTTGAAATCACGTTATAATTCCTTGATTGTATGTGTTTGGGGCTTTTCCCTTTGAAATTACCCAAAAATACCCTGGAAATTTTATCTTCAGGATGCATGTCTGACCCTATTGTTCAATATTTTGATTGATAGTAGTAAACATACAGAGTTAGGGGGCTCTTGACTTGGTTTGGTTGGGCCATTAGATCCCTAACATCTACTAGGGAGAACCCCCTTGAGTTGGAGGAGAGCTAGCCCGAAGTGAAAAGAGGTTGGTGAGGTGACAATGGGGCTGTTGAATTACACATGGTATCACACTTTAGCTTTAGGACTTTATCTTGAGAAGTGTGAGATTTTGCTATATCAATTCTCAAATTGTTTACAACACTATTGTTAAGAACTAATAAGAAGTGATGTTGAGGGGTTTTTGGGTATAAGAAACAATACCATTTAAAAACTAGGGTTCTTAGTCCTTGGCATTCCTTCACCTGGGCCTAGGGGCACACAAGAATAATTTCACACTAAACCATGCAAACCTAAAAGTAACTTAACATACCCATAAAGTAATAATAATCATAATTCCTAATTTCCTATTGTACGATATAATGCAAATTATTCAAACATGAAGCAATGAAGACATGCAATGTCTGAATTTCAAGATTGATGAACCAATACAAGAAGTTATAAACTACAACTTTGATTCAATACTCTGTGTCCTAACTCCAGGAAGGAATCTAGTTTGTAGTACAGAACATGCATCGTGTATTATCAATTCTTAATTGACACCAACTAAAGGACATCTACCTCATCAATTCCTTCCCATTTTGTGTTTTTATGTTATATTCCTTATAAAAGTGTCAAATTTCTCTCAAAGTAAGCAACCACTGAATAAAATAAGAAATAGTTGAGATATGATTGAGAAATGGTCATTTATTTCTTGAAAGGATCTTCACAATTTCTTTGGTTGTTTTTCATCTCAAGAAACAAGAAATGACCTAAGAAACTATCATGATGTAATATAAGAAACAACACAGTGCAATGGCCATTTTCAAAGCCAAATGATGTCCATTGAGGACATGGCCTTTATTTGGTTCTTGTTTCATAGGAGTTTCGGGTAGAAATGGAACTTTGTTGTACCATTTCCAGTAGTAAAAAGGGAAAACCTTCTTTTTCCATGGGAAATAATTTACCTTTCCTTTTTCAAGATAATCTAAATCACAAAAATATGAACTATACTGCACACATTCTTGGATAATGTGAAAGTGGAAAAGGAATACCCTACACAAGTGATGCACACATGTACATTTGAACACTAATAGATTTTTTGTAGTTGAAATGCAATGCTTGTTTTCATTTAAATGTAGGGTTTTTAAAGCAGGGAGAAATAATGGCTGCCAAATTAATAAGCGTTTCTTTGGGAAAAATTTAAATCTTGTATTGGGTGATGAATATAATAGAGGGTATTGAATCTTGATTCTTGACATTGTGTTTAACTTGAATAACTCAAATGATTATAAATATCAGTGGATGAGTTCTTTTTTTCAAGTATGTCACTCAAAACTCTTATGTCAAAGCATTGTATGATGGCTAACATTTGCTTGTTTCCCTTTCTTCAGTTCAATGTAAAAATTATATTAATATATTGGAGCATGAATGATAACTACAATTGTTTGCTCTACAGTATATCCAGCCCCAAGATTATGAAAATTTTTCTCAAGTGGAGCTATTGGTTATTGATGAAGCAGCTGCAATTCCATTGCCTGTTGTAAAGGCTCTGCTCGGGCCATATTTAGTGTTTATGTGCTCTACTGTAAATGGGTAATAATTATAAATGAGCCAACCAAAATCACAGATTTTGTAACCATTCGGTTTCCATGGATAGTGATGATGATATTAACCCTATATATCAGTGACCTATATCTATATGAGAATGATCTGAACATGGACCTTGATATGGTTGTATGGATGTGACCTTTGGTATGTCATCAGAAAATCCCCAAATATCAAAAAATCCCCAAATCTGGAGAACTAAAGCTCATCACTTTCGATCTGGAGTACTACCTTTGTGATAAAGTTGATGAATTTTGATCTCCCATTCTCTACCACTTTGCACTTCACCTTCAATATAGATCAGACCAAGGGCAATTCGTTACTGGGTGTTGAGATGGATGAGTTTTTAGAACTAAAATCCATAGCTTAAACTTCATGAAACTGGTGGAGTCAAATTCGTGCAAGCACAAACACATCTTACACATCATCTTTGAATCTCATCCGAAAGAACATTGGAAGACATCTAGAGAGAACCCTATAGCCTAACACAATCCAATGTAATTGACCAAAAAAACCCAAACAAAGTCAACCCTACTATAGGAGGAAGGGCCTGTAGTAAGAACTTACTATTTTGCAAGAGCTGAGGGCAAATGCTGTTCTGCAAGAGCTGAGGGCGAATGCTTAGGGCGAATGTTGTTCTGTAAGAGCTGAGGGCGAATGCTGAGGGCGAATGCTGAGGGCGAATGTTGTTCTGCAAGAGCTGAGGGTGAACGTTGAGGGCGAATGCAGGGTGAATTCTGTTCTGCAAGAGCTGAGGGCGAATGCTGTTCTGCAAGAGCTAAGGGTGAATGCTGAGGGTGAATGCTGTTCTGTGAGAGCTGAGGGTGAATGCTGAGGGCGAATGTTGTTCTGCAAGAGTTGAGGGAAAATGCTGAGGGTGAATGCTGTTCTGCAAGAGTTGAGGGCGAATGCTATTCTGCAAGAGCTGATGGCGAATGCTGACGGTGAATGATGTTCTGCAAGAGCTGAGGGCGAATGCTGAGGGTGAATGATGTTCTACAAGAGCTGAGGGCAAATGTTGTTCTGCAAGAGCTGAGGGTGAATGCGCACGTGATATCAGATGTTAATGTAGTTTTTAATAAAATCATTTTTATGTAGCGCGCATATAAGTGTCGTTATACTGACGACGGCCAAAGCGTCGCTATTGCGACGGATGCCTCCAATCTTCACAATTGCGACACTTAGACATTGTGTCGCACTTGCGACATTTGGAGGCAGTCGTCGAAATAGCGACGCTTTGGGGCATAGGGTCGCAATTGCGAAACTTTTTCTAAGTGTCGGTATTGCGAAAATTTTCTCTAAACGTCAGTATAGCAACGGTTTTGGGCGGGATTGAAAAAAATTAGGGAAATTTCTGACATTTGGTCAAAAGCGTCGGAACCAAGTTTCAGAATTTCCCCCAAATGTACTAGTGATTGTGTGTTGTCCATCTCTATTCTAGGGTATTGTCTACGTTGATAGTGTACATTGGTATGATTTCTTTTGTCATGCATGAATTCATGGTATGTGTAGCTGATATGGTCAGGCATTGATGACTAGACTCTAGCTAGAATGATGTTTATGTGTTGGTACATTATTTTTAACATGTCTATATGCTATTATGATTGTGCTTGTACATGTATCACGATGATTTGGATGATCTTAAAAATGAGGTATCCTCCCCAAATTATACTATGGTACGTTGGTTTATTATGATTTGATTTAGATGACATATTATGCCTTGTAGGAAAGAGATTAAAATGAATAGCAATATGGTAGATTACAAAGAATCTCCCTATGAATCAAATGAGAAACATGGTGGGAACTCTTCTGATTTGGTAGAAAAATTAAGAATCAGGAAGGAAGAAATAAGGAGTTGTAAGGCAGAAAATGACATGATCATACAGGCACAAGAGAAACAAGCAGAGGTTAATGCAATACTTCTTTAGATATTTTCAAAATTACAGTAGCAAGGGCCACTTCAGATCAACCATGAATAAGAGAAAAAAAATAATGGAGCATATGGCAATAGGTATCTTGGTAGACATACGTTGGATAGAGTCGACATAGTGAGATATGGCAGGCTGTTGGGCACTCCGGATAGGAGGGGTGATGAGTACAGGTACTATTCTAGTTATGGTTCAAACAGATATCATGATCATCGTTGTTATCATCCTTATAGGAGGAGTGGCAAGGGGCAATTTATAGATGAATTTAAGAATTCAAAGACACCTAATTTTTATGGGGAATTAAAGAAACTAGAAGAGGTTGAAGCATTGATACCTGGGATGAAGAAGTTATTTGAGTTGCATAATTACACAGATAACATGAAGGCCAAAATTTCTATCTTCAGCCTAAAAGGTAAAGCATACATTTGGTGGGAATATGTGAAGCGGGTCAGAGATATCAAGATAGAGGAATTTAGTTGGCATGAGTTCAAGAGGATTTTAAGAAATAAATACTTGTCAGAAAGGTACTACTATAGTAAGTCCAAAGAATTATATGAGCTAAATATGGGATCAATGACAGATGAAGAGTACACGACTAAATTCCTGGAGCTATTGAGGTATGTACCATATATTGAAGATGAGAAGGCTAAATTTAACCAATTTGTTAGTGGTTTTCCATTAGCATTTAGAGATCGGATTGAGTATGATGAGCCATGGTCACTTGAGGAAATCATTGGGAAGTTGAAGAATTGTTATGAATAGTCAAAGCTTAAGAATGAATCTCAGCAAGGATGGAAATGGAAGGAAAAAGGTAAAGGTAAATGGAACCCTATAAGAGCAAGGCTTCATAATGTAGAAGAGAAAGAAAATGGGGCACTAAAAAATAAATTTAATGCAGCTAAGTATAGACATGGATCAAAATAGAAGCATATAGGTGAGGGTACTAGATGGTTGGAGTGTTGGACATGCGGTAAGGAGCATCTCAAGAGATTTTTTTTGCAGAATCAGGGTGGTAGGCCTCAAATATATAGTGCATAGGAGGCGTAGACTATTGGGGATGTTGGGCAGAGCATTCCTCGTATTTATGTCATCATGGAAAATAGGCAAGTAGATCACCAGGAATCAATCATTGAGATCAATGGTAAGCTTTATGATCAAGTTATTTCTATTTTGATTGATCCTAGATATAATTCTAGCTATGTTAGTCATGAGTTGGTGGATAAGTGTGGTTTGATTAAAGAAGTGCATGCAAAATATTGGTTAGTGCAATTGGCTATAGGTACAAAGAAAATAGTTCACCATTGGGTAAGAGCTTTTTCATTTAAGTTAAATGGTATGCCTACAAAAACAGACTTGAACATATTTGCATTGGGATCATATAGTATGTTATTGGCTATGGAATATCTATACCTTCATAGTACCAAGGTGGATTGTTATGAAAAATTCATTGAGTGCTTGGATGATAATGGGGAACCAAGAGTCTTACAGGGAAAGAAGAAAGCCACATCAGTTAGGATGGTGACAGCTATGTAGGCCAAGCGTAGTCGTAGGAAAGGTTGTGTGTTTTTCGTAGTACATATTATAGCGACAATGGTAAGGAATTTGAGGATGCATATGTCTTGAGTAGATACCCACTTCTACAATAGTTTCAGGATGTATTTCCTGGAAATATTTCAGAGTTTCCATCTCACAAGGAGGTAGAATTTTCTATTGAGTTGGTACCAGGTGTAACGCCATCATCTAAAGAACCTTACAGGATTAGAAAACCTGAGTTAGTATAATTAAAGTTTTAGCTGAAAGAGATTCTTCAAAAAGGATAAATTATGCCAAGTGTATCACCATGGAGCACACTGGTATTTTTTGTGAAGAAGAAGGATGTTTCTCTAATATTTTGCATTGAATATAGGCCGTTGAAAAAAGTGACCATCAAGAAAAGGTTTCTGTTACCGAGGATTGATGATTTTTTTGATCAGTTGAAGGGAGCAGCAATGTTCTCTAATATTGAATTGAGATCAAGATACCATCAGGTACGCATCAAAGAAGAGTACATCTACAAGACCTCATTTAGGACCAGGTATGAGAATTACGAGTTTGTTGTAGTTACATTCAATTTGACTAATTCCCCAGCTACATTTATGTGTTTGATGAATAGTGTGGTGTGTCCTTATTTGGACAAGTTTGTTATTGTGTTCAATGATGACATATTGGTATATTCTAAAAATGAGAAAGAACATGTTGAGAATTTGGCGACAGTGTTGAGATTGTTGAGAGAGCATCAGTTGTATGCTAAGATTAGAAAATGCAGTTTCTTCCATACTCATGTACATTACTTTGGATGTGTTGTATCCAAGGAGGGAATTATAGTAGATCCAAAAAAAATAAGGGCCATCATTGAGTGGATATCTCCTAGAAATCTCGATGAGGTGATATCCTTCATGAGGTTGGCAGGTTACTACCAGAGATTCATCAAGATCTTCTCACATATTTCTTATCCTATTACATCATTGTAGACGAAAGGTAAGAAGTTTGATTGGACATAGGAGTGTGAGGTCAGTTTTGAGCAGCTTAAGAAGTTGGTGACGCATGCTCCAATGTTAAATATTGCAGATCTAGACAATGAGTTTGTAGTATGTATAGATGCTTGCAAGAGATGACTTGGTGGAGTCCTTATGTAGGATGGATAGGTGGTATGTTATGAGTCACGGAAACTAAATGATCACGAGCAGAACTACCCAAATCATGATCTTGAGCTAGCATCAATCATCTATGCATTGAATATGTGGGGGCATTTTCTTCTTGGAAGGAGGTTTGTCTGATGAGTAACCACAATGGGTTAAGGTACTTGTTTTACCAATCGAATCTTAATTCTAGACAAGCTAGATGGTTGGCCAGTGAGTTTGACTTTGAGATCAATTACATTAAGGGAAAGGATAACAAGGTCATAGATGTTCTTAATAGGTGGGTACAGGTAAATCACATAGCAGCTATGAGCTCCTATGGGATATATTTACATGATAGGATCTTGTAGGCAGGTCGACAAGATGATAGGTATATGGATATTGTGCGCAAGTTGCAACATAGTACGGGTACATGTCCATGTAGTGGTATAGGTACAGGTGCATGTGTATAGGATGTGGAATATCGTATCACGATAGATGAATTGGTTAGGTTTAGAGATAGTATATATGTGTTAGACAATAGTAATCTCAAGATGGTGATCTTGAGGGAGTTTCATGTGAAACAATATTTGGGTTGCCCAGGCTACAAAAGACATTGCTTGCAATAAATAGGTTATATTATTGGTTGAATCCAAAGAAGGATGTGGCAGAGTTTGTAGCTAGGTGTTTGGACTTTCATATGGTTAAGGAAGAATGTAGGAATCTAAGTGGGCTACTACAGTTGATTGTGATTCCAGAGTGGAAATGGGAGGTCATTTCCATGGATTTCATCACAGGTTTTCCCAAGATAGCTAGATAGCATGATTCCATCATTGTTGTTGTGGACATGTTTGTTATTCCTAAATCCACCTTAGGCTGAAGAAAGGCGAGATTCAGGGTAACACCAAACCATGCTAAGTCTGGTAGCTAGCCCTACCAGAACAGGAGAGGGCTCTCTCCGGGTCAATCTCAGGAAAAATGTATCTATAGGGCTTGAGATGACTGAAATGAGTGCTAATTTTAGGCTAGGTATATTAATCAAGGATTTTGAAATGATTTTTAAAGGTTTTTTGTTATAAAAAGGGGAAAGACAATTTTTGGGCTTGGGGATGAGGCCAATTTCTTGCAGAGTTCAAGTTGGGGTGAGGAAGGCAGCGGCTTTGATGTCTTAGATCAAATGAATGAAATTGAAAATACTACTGAGGAGCTGAAAAGGGCAAGAGAGTGCAAGGATCCTCTTCAAACTGACGAAAAACATGTAAAACTAAACAAAATTTTAAGGCAGAGCACCAGCAAACTAATGAATTCTACCTCAATTACTCATTTGTTTAATTCAGAAGCAAAGAGAAGGGAAATGGCATACATATAAAATTAATGAAACTTACAGATACATGGAGAAAAACATCATCAAAACTCAGAGCCACAAGGATCCCAACAAGTTCTGCAAAACCCTCGTCTTTCCTTTGCCAAAAATCTGAAATGAATATACAATGAGGTGCTAAACTATTCCCAAGTATCCAACCTATGAAAATGATTGAAGAACTACATGATATAGACAAGCCTAACCCCTTCCCATGCCTTTAGGGGTCGAGCTCATACTTCTAGGAGCTGTTTCAACCAATTCTAAACATGGAACTGAAATCTAGGCAGCCAAACAACTTGCCTCTATATGCTAGGAAACTGATCCATTCACTTAATTTTCACTTTTTAGTGAATGAATCCTCTAGAAAAAGTAAAAACATGCCAAATTTACATCATATCCACAAAATTACATCAATATAGATCAATAATTACATCCAAAAGTGAAACTAGTCAAACTGGCCGAATTTCTGAGCTGAAAAGTGAAAATTGGGCAAAATTCCTCTATGCGTCGCGCCAAAAAACTCAATGCGATGGGCCAATTTGAACCTATTTTTGAGGCACTTCAAAAAGTCCAACTTGAGCTCATGATAGCTCGTTGGAAATACCTATCTGTCTGCTATCCAACCCAAGTGGAATTTTTCAATTTGGAGTTTATTTTCCCCTCCAAAACTACAATCTCCCAAGACTGGTTCCTGCTGGTGCAAAAAGTGGCAGAAAGGCCATTTTTGGAGTGTTTATGACCTTTAAGACCACCCAGAACTTCATGAAATCTCTCAGCCATTCTTGAGCATGCATAATTTACCATAAAAAACTGAAAAATATCAAGTTTTCCTCCAGAAGATGTCCCAATCATAAGCCCGCGTCGGGTGGCGCGACGCGTCGGGCAGAAAAACCTGTTTTGCAACCAAAATTTTCAAAAATAAAAAAATTTACTCCAAATTTGCTGAAATTTGGAGTGAAGGTCTCCCATCATGTCTCATGCTCAGCCAAGGAAGCTTCGGCCAAGATTATGTCTTTTCACGCCTCCTCGATGCCTTCTTCATCTATGTTGCTTGAGGTGAATATGAAGAGTTTGGCGTCTTTGTCTCGATTGCCAAATATGTGTCAAAGTCAAAGGAACTGTGGGAAACATGGTAGTGAGGAAAATGGAGTTTTCCAATTGAGATTTGATAATGTAGTGATAAGGGGCAGTCACTTAACTGTTTGGGAGAGTTAGGGCTTGGGAATTTCTACAAATGAAATGGGAAGAAAAAAAAATTGAAAATGAAATAAAATGACTTGGGATGGGGTAATAGGGTTTTAGGAATAAAGATGTAAGAATATGGTGTATTAGTGATTAACAGTGATGGGATAAAAATAACAAGGTAGGGAAGAGAAAATGTGACCCAAAAATAGTTTAAAACACCCAGTTCGAATTCTAATAAAGCAATTTCAAATAAGGTGATAGGATTTATGGTTTTGAATTTCACCTTCTTCCAAACAACACCAAACATGAGTTATGAACCATTGTACAAACTAACTTGATCATGGAGCAACCAAAAAAATGCAATTTTGGAGAAGGCCAGCAAAAATTTCGGTCTCAGGCCTATGCGCTGTGCAGGCTGCCCAGTGTGCCGCGCAGTGTGGGTGCGTCGTGCCTGTGTAAATTTACACTGTGCAGAGGCGCCCAATGCACCGTGCTTGCTCAGTGCACCATGCCAGTGTTAATTTACACTGCAAAAATCTTCCCAATGCGCCGCACATGCCATGTGCGCCGCGCACCAGCCCAACACGCCGCGCTCAACTTTTCTCCATAATTCCAGCCTTGAAACACTGTTTTGCTTTCTCCATGATTTGTCTTAGGTTCTTCAATGTTTTGGTGTGCAAATGGATTTTCGAATGTGAAAATATCTCATGTATACAAAGGACTTTGATTCTTTCTTTTGACAAACCCATTTCTGCAATATTTTGAACTTTGACACTTTTCACTCTGTTCTTTGTTTCCACTGATTTTTGAGCTGATGATGAATCCTTTGTCGATCTTTTGTAGGGATGGTTGGATTTCTTTGGTAAAGGTGACTAGGGCCGCGCCTGAAGAACTTTATAACTGAAAAACCTTGAAAATATACATGGCAATTTATTACAGAGAACAAAATGACGATTTTCTTCAAAACAGAGTTTTGAAGAAAAGTCATGATCGAGCAATATGACGATGAAATTCTGCAATGAAAATTCAGAAGTAAAGAGAAGGTAAATGGCATACATATAAAATTAATGAAACTTACAGATACATGGAGAAAAACATCATCAAAACTCAGAGCCACAAGGATCCCAACAAGTGCTGCAAAACTCTGGTCTTTCCTTTGCCAAAAATCTGAAATGAATATACAATGAGGTGCCAAACTATTCCCAAGAGTCCAACCTATGAAAATGATCGAAGAACTACATGATATAGACAAGCCTAACCCCTTCCCATGCCTCTATGGGTCGAGCTCATCCTTCTAGGAGCTATTTCAACCAATTCTAGACATGGAACTGAAATCTAGGCAGCCAAACAACTTGCCTCTATATGCTAGGAAACTGATCCATTCACTTAATTTTCACTTTTTAGTGAATGAATCCTATAGAACAAGTAAAAACATGCCAAATTTACATCATAGCCACAAAATTACATCAATATAGATCAATAATTACATCCAAAAGTGAAACTAGTCAAACTGGCCGAATTTCTGAGTTGAAAAGTGAAAATTGGGCAAAATTCCTCTATGCGCTGCGCCACTTTGAGCCTATTTTTGGGGCACTTTCCGAAGTCCAAATTGAGATAATGATAGCTCGTTGGAAATATCTATCTATCTTCTATCCAACCCAAGTGGAATTTTTCAATTTGGAGTTCATTTTCCCGTCCAAAACTGCAATCTCTCAAGACTGGTTCCTACTGGTGCAAAAAGTGGCAGAAAGGCCATTTTTGGAGTGTTTTTGACCTTTAAGATCACCCAGAACTTCATGAAATCTCTCAGCCATTCCTGAGCATGCATAATTTACCATAAAAAACCCAAAAATATCAATTTTTCCTCCATAATTTGTCCCAATCATAAGCGCACGTTGGGTGGCGCGACGCGTCGGGCAGAAAAACCTATTTTGCAACCAAAATTTTCAAAAATAACAAAATTTACTCCAAATTTGCTGAAATTCTGAGTGAAGGTCTCCCATCATGTCTCATGCTCAGCCAAGGAAGCTTCGGCCAATATTATGTCTTTTCACGCCTCCTCGATGCCTTCTTCATGTATGTTGCTTGAGGTGAATATGAAGAGTTTGGCGTCTTTGTCTCGATTGCCAAATATGTGTCAAAGTCAAAGGAACTGTGGGAAACATGGTAGTGAGGAAAATGGAGTTTTCCGAGTGAGATTTGATAATGTAGTGATAAGGGGCAGTCACTTAACTGTTTGGGAGAGTTAGGGCTTGGGAATTTCTACAAATGAAATGGGAAGAAAAAAAAAATTGAAAATGAAATAAAATGACTTGGGATGGGGTAATAGGGTTTTAGGAATAAATATGTAAGAATATGGTGTATTAGTGATTAACATTGATGGGATAAAAATAGCAAGGTAGGGAAGAGAAAATGTGACACAAAACTAGTTTAAAACACCCAGTTCAAATTCTAAGAAAGCAATTTCAAATAAGGTGATAGGATTTATGGTTTTGACTTTCACCTTCTTCCAAACAACACCAAACATGAGTTATGAACCATTGTACAAACTAACTTGAGCATGGAGCAACCAAAAAAATTCAATTTTGGAGAAGGCCAGCAAAAATTTCAGTCTCAGGCCTATGCGCCGCGCAGGCTGCCCAGTGCGCCGCGCCGTGTGGGTGCGTCGCGCCTGTGTAAATTTACACTGTGTAGAGGTGCCCAATGCATCACGCTTGCTCAGTGCACCGCGCCAGTGTTAATTTACACTGCAAAAATCTTCCCAATGAGCGGTGCACGCCATGTGCGCCGCGCACCAGTCCAACGCGCCGCACTCAACTTTTCTCCATAATTCCAGCCTTGAAACACTATTTTGCTTTCTCCATGATTTGTCTTAGGTTCTTCAATGTTTTGGTGTGCAAATGGATTGTCGAATGTGAAAATATCTCATGTATACAAAGGACTTTGATTCTTTCTTTTGACAAACCCATTTCTGCAATATTTTGAACTTTGACACTTTTCACTCTGTTCTTTGTTTCCACTGATTTTTGAGTTGATAATGAATCCTTTGTCGATATTTTGCAGGGATGGTTGGCTTGCTTTGGCAAAGGTGACCAGGGCCACGCTTGAAGAATTGTAGAATTGAAAAACCTTGAAAATATACATGGCAATTTATTACAAAGAACAAAATGACGATTTTATTCAAAACAGAGTTTTGAAGAAAAGTCATGATCGAGCAATATGACGATGAAATTGTGCAATGAAAAACTGATTTTGAACCTCCCTCATGTGCTTGCTGGCATTATTTGACATTCGGAAGACCAAAGCCTAGACCTAGAAAGTGAAATGAATCTTTTTGACCAAAATACCATCTATGATTGTAAATGACTGAAATCAGCTTTAATAAACTTTTGATAAATTTCAACCAAACCCAACAGGTACAAACATGAGGGAAACTCGTGAAGAGTCCCTTCCGTCAGATAATGGAATGCACCTAACGAAATGCAGATGAATGAGTGGCATGAGACACCTAAAAATGAAATGCAATAAGAGAAATGATCTCTGACGGAGGGATGTAAAGACCGACTCTAACAATGTTGACAAAGGTTGCACACTTCATTCCAGTGAAACTAAATACTCATCTAGCAATGTGGCATAGGTTTTCATCCGAGATGTGGTTAGATTACATGGTGTTCCAAAGAATATTGTGTCAGACAGGGATGCAAAGTTCACTTCCAACTTTTGGAAGGATTTGTTTGTAGGTTTAGGAACTGAGTTGGACTTCAGCACAACTTATCATCTGCATACATATGGGAAAATTGAGAGGGTCAACAAGATCTTGGAGGATATGTTGAGGATGTATGTGATGTATCAACAGTGAAAGTTGGAAGAGTACCTTTCACTGGTAGAGTACACCTACAACAAAGGGTACCGAGAGTCATTGAGGATGAGTCCATTTGAGGCAATGTATGGGTAGAGATTGCAACACTCCCATCAGTTGGAGTGATTAAATTAACAGGGTATTGATTGGACCATAAATGTTGGTAGAGATGGAGTAGGAAATGTAGGTGATCAAGAAGAATTTGAAAGCATCACAGGATAGGAAGAATAGTTATGTAGACCAGAAGAAGAGATCCTTGCAGATTATATTGTGCTCTAAGATGACACCACGGTTTTATGGACCTTTGAGGATTATTGAGAGGATCATAACATTAGGATATCGACTTGCACTACCTTCCACAATGAAAGTCTATGATCATTTTCATATATCATTTTTTAATAAGTATGTTGAAGATTTTGATCATGTGATTGAATGGTTTGTATTGCAGGTGGAGACATATGGAGAATTCTAGTCAAAGCCTTAGTGTATATTGTAGAGAAAGGTGCTCATGCTCCAGACCTGAGCAATAGAGCAAGTTAAAGTGCAATGGAAGCACTTTGGGCCAGAACAAGCTACATGGGAGATGGTGGATCAGATGTGGGATATGTATTCTTGCTTGTTTTCCAGTTGAGGCAAAGTAATTTTAGCATGATGTTGCTATATGTTTGGCCCATTTTCTTTGGTGATGTTTTTATATATGTTTTGATGTGATGTTTGGGTATATTTACATATGTATATGGATGTAAATACAACCATGAGCTATGTTATAAAGCTCCAATAAGTGGTATGGGTGTCATGTCGTTATAGTTGTCATGTTGTTATGTTGTCATGTTGGTTTGCTTTTCAGTAGGGTGATCATTGTAAATACCACATCAAGCTATGTTAGAAGGCTCCATGGGTAGTATGCTTGCTTTAAGCATTTTTTCTGAGGTATATTTGTGTTTGAACACTGAGGATGGTGTCCCCAAGGGGGAGGGTTATGTAACAGCCCTGGTGAAAATTCCATGTATTAAAAAAATTAAAAAATAATAACCATGGTTTATGGGATGCTTATTCCAAGTTGAATGTCGGGAAAAACATCCTATTGGGTGTTCATTTGGTTTTTTATAGCTAAAAAATTTGGCAAAGGAAATGGAAAAGGATTTGGCAAGGGAAAATGACATTTTTGGCACATTTAATTATGAAAATAATGGAAAATAGGAGAAAATGGAGGTGAAAGGTCATAGGTTGCATATGGCAAGGAAAATAATGGAAAATGAAGAAAATAGATATCTCATTAATAAAAAGGCTTCTGAGGATCAGTTGGTACCTTTTGTTAGTTCAGTTTTGGAGCTCTCTCATTATTCTCTCTCTCTCTCTCACTCTTGGATACTTAGAGTTTTCTTGGAGCACTTTGGAATTAGATCGAGAAAGGAAAAGAAGGAAATCAAAGGAAGGAGCAAGCAAGGAATATCATGATCAAGAATCTACAACAAGATTCTCTACAGGTATTGATTTTCATGTGTTGTTTCCTTGCTAGATTTGGCATGTATGGTATCACATGTGGTTCTTTTTCTTTCATGGCATGGGTTTTTTCTAGGTGTGATAGTGTTTTCAGCCTAGCCTTTCCATTTTCGGATAACCATGGGGTAATGGGGTTCTCATGTTTTGGTTGAGCCGTATTTCCGGATGGATTCAAAGATGAGTGAAGTGGATCTCCAAAATGATAGAACACATGGCCTAGTAACCCCTGAACTAAACTATGGGCTGTATTAAATTCAGATAGTTTGTTGCCTCAGTTTAGGTCCTAGTGAACCTGTGTCGATTGCGATAATGCCTTAGAGTGGGTTCTCTCCATCAGGCCTAGGAATAATAGGTTGGTATATACGATAAAGAATGGAGAGTATGTCTTGGTTTAGGGCCTATTAATCCCTGGATCACACTGTGGATTGCGGTGAATCCTAGGTGACTAGGAGACAAGAAAATTCCTCACGGTGTAGGTGGAGAAATCTGGTGGCATCCATGCTTGTTCTGACCTAGTGATTGGGTGTGTTGATCATGTCAACCTCCTATTAAATTTTTGGGGTAAGCCATCCCATTTGAACTCTTTAGAATCCCTTTATTTGGCCTAAATAATCCTCTTGCTGCCTGTCGTTGCCATTCTCTACCTCAAAATTGCATAAAAAGGCCATAAACCTTGTTTGAAAATATGTTCAAGGCCTAGCACTAGACCACTACACCTTTCCTTCATGTAGCCCAGTGCTAGAACCGAGCGTAAAAGCACTAGTTGCTTATCAACCAAATGACCGGGCTAAATATTAGCCGTCGATCTTTGCAGATCGGATGATCTTTATGAATCAACACAGTGCCCGTGGTCTGTTCCATTCATCGCCCAAATCGTATGCGCACCGTCAAATCATCCTGTCAAATCAAAGGTCCGCAGTCTATCTACCCCTGTGGTCCCCGCACCCAAAAACACTGTCCGAAAACTGGTGGTATTCATCGCACCGCTTTTCGGAGGCAGGCAGTATTTCTCAAAACGGAGCGATGCCATACATTATCTACCGCATGTCTCCACGTACGGCCCAAAAACCGTCATTCATCGCACGCTATAGTTCGGCAGCGGACGCGGCGTGATATGTGTGTGAGCCATCCGATCTAAAGCTCTTCATCTGACGGTCACTGCGCTCCGAAGCTACACGAGTTTTAATCCACGGAAAATACACCCTTGGCCCATTGTCCATCGCCTCCGATGCTTTTTCAACCGTCAATCTCCCCCTCAGATCAGACGGTCTAGATTTGATCGCCCCCGCCTTTGATCGGTCCCACCGTTAGCACTCCACGTCATCCTTTCCGCATAGTCTTTCGTACGTCCACCCGTCACCGTTCCACGTGTTCATCGCCTTTTCCCTCCGCCATTTATATATTCCATTCATGATTCATATTTTAATGTTTTACGTCAAAACCTTTTGTCAGTCCATTCACCATCGCTACGCTGCATTTTCCGCCACCCTGCATCGTTCCACTGCTTCGCCATGTACGCAACACCATTTCCATTGACCCCGCCACATCCACCATCCCTGTGCCTGGTTTTTCTAACAAGTCTGCGGATTTCGCAGGGTTTTAGCGATGGAAAACTGTTGTAATTTGCAGTCTTGATTGCAGTATCAGAGCACATCAAAGGACTATTCTTCAGAAGCTGAAATTATGAAGGAAAGTCCAGGAAGCCGTTATGACAAGACCTCCATTGAAGAAGCAGGGTTAAATTCTATCAAACCCTCCAGAGTCATTTGAGTGCAAAGATTGCGTAGATCCAAACATAAATATCGTGGGCAAAGAGTATCAGTGGGAGGTAGAGAATTAAAGGCATGTAATTGAAGATTTTAGAGCCTGAGCCTACCTTTTGAAAGAAGAGTACCAGGTCGAAGATCCTGTAGATCACTCAAAATATTCATGCACAGAAAACAATACTCTCAAGGTTTTATTTCAGCAGAGTTTTCTCTTTAGGAAAGGACGAAATGTCCATGTGATTTTAATTCTATGTCGTGTTTCTGAAGAGACTTTTATCCAGTGCAATTACTTCAGAAAGCTGGCCACAGAGTACCTACAGCACTACAGAGCCGTCAAGTAGTATGGGCTGACGCTTTTTCACCGTTTTGTTTTAATTAGAAAATTAAATGTTTCTCACCTACTTCTTTTATTATGATTCTTCTTCTCTATAAAACCCCCGAAGAACATATTATTGAGGGTTCCAGATTTTATCAGAAAATTATGCAGTGAAAGGCTTTTTGTATACATTTTGTAAAATTCTTGTATGAAGGCTCAAAGCCCATAGGGTCTCAATGAGGAGGAGTTTCATCTGTTAAAGAGGATTCTGGTCTTTGGTATTTCACAGTTAGTAACTTTCTTTATTGTGCTATTTTAATATATCATTTCATTTCATCCATCTGTCTTGTATCATGTTTTGGAATGCGAGTGGCTCACTAATTTTTGGTATGGATTTATCCTAGTTGATACCCATGCTTGGATTAGTCAAGTGCTTTAAATATGGCTCATGCATGATATTCTGTTCCATTATTCATCTAAACCATACTTATGCTATATTATTTTCTTTGGGAGGGTGCTTTTAAAATGCTACTGTCATGTATGGATTCTTAGATTGGTAAGCCCATGCATGGTGGTATTGTATATCTGGGTATCAGTTAAATGTTAGCTAATATCTCCTCAATATTTCATTCACCCCATACACTTTCTGATAACTTATTTCTGTGATGTATTTCTGAATCGGCCCTCTTTGCAGCAAGCTGTCTCTGAATTGTCTGTTTCTTTTACGTTGGAGTTTTGCATGTGTCTCTGTGACATTCTTGTCTCTGTATCAGTTCTGAAGGTCTCGGTCCCATTCAGATTAATATTCCTTGTTTTACAAGAGATAGCATGAGAGCTTGTTATTGATAACTCTACCCATTATACCATATGCTCCTTGCTATATAAGATGTCCTAGGCACTGGTCTATCACAACTCTAGGCTGTCTCTAGGAGCTACAACATCTTTCTGGCGCCATTGCCGGGGACGAAGTTAAGTAATTTTAAAATCCCTGGGCCTCGACAAAATCTAATTCACTCTTCAAGTAGGTGAGTATGGAGAGTTGAGAGTTGTAGATCCCTCACCTTGGCGACTTTGCATTTGTTCATCTGATAAATCTATTTGCAGTCCTGGCTCCTCGTAAGCCACACCTGAGGTCAGATACGTCTAAGCCAAAGACACCTTCAGTGTCTGACCCTGAAATGATCATACATAGAAGAAATTGGAGGGAAATAAAATCAGTCCATTCTGAGATTCCCGAATTCTCTCAAGAAGACTTTCTGTCCTCCTCTCAAGATTCTCAATTGCAAGTTCCAGACTCCACTGTCGGAGATACCGATTATTATTCAGATAGTCCACCCCGAGGAGGTGTCCAATTTAAAGACAGTCTTCATCCTACTCTTGAGGTCGAAGAGGTCAAGGAAGTCACCGAAGTATCTGCTGTTAACAGACCTTTATTCCCCTCAACCCCTCAAGTTGCAGTCAAGTATATTCCTATTGTTATTCATACTTCACTTCCTCCTCCTCTTCCTCCATTTACACATCAGACTGTTGCACTACCCCCACCTCCTCCAATGGCTAATTTTCTAGCCTTCTTGTTGAATAAATATGCTCCCCTGGCATTACCCCAAGTGTTGAATGATATGCCCCAGGATTATCTGAAGATATTGCCCAGATTCAATGGGGAAAATGAAATTGATGCTTAAAAACATCTTGAGACTTTCTTCTCCTTTGCAGAGAACTTTAATGTTGAACATTTAGATGTGGTCTTAAGACTGTTTTTGCAATCACTAGATGGTGAAGCTCGAAAATGGTTTAAGACTTTGGCAGGTCGTTCTATTACCACTTGGGATAATATGGAAGATACGTTTCTCAGAAAATGGGGGGAGAAGAAAGATCATGGACAATGTCTTACTGAGTTTAATACACTCAGGAAAAGATATAATGAAGGGGTGTCAGAATTTATCAAGAGATTTAATAAATTGTATTTGAGCCTACCTGCTGACATGAAACCTCATCAAATGGCTGCTAAAGTTGTTTTTGTAGCAGCCTTTGATTCAGAATTTGGTTTCTCTCTCAGAGAAAGAAAGCCTGCCACCCTAGATGATGCTCAGGAAGATGCTCTAGAGTTGGAGGCAAATTTTTCTTCCACTGGTAAATCAAAGGGAAAGCTGAACATGATACTAGAAGAAGGGGCAAAGAGGAGGTATCTACCTCTAATCAGGACCGAGACTCAGAAAAAATGGAAGAAATGAACAAAATGATCAAGAACATTTATAGTCAGCTGGGTAAACCTGATTTGGGGGCCAAGAATTCAAACTCCAAGAATTTACAGAATGCTCCAAACAGAGGTTATAATCCCCAGTATAGGAAACCACCCCTGCAAATATTACAAAAAGAATGGAAGGAGCAACAAGATCAGGTACCACACCCATTGTACTTGGAGGGTCCAGTAGATAACCCTGCTGAAGATGCTGCCTATGAGCTAGAGGATGCAAATCTTGATTTTTCAAATAATGATGAGGTAGAATGCCCATTGCAAGATAGTGATGGAACCGAGTCCTCATTACAAGAAGACGAAAAAGCTAGAGACATAGAAGACTTAGAAATTTATTATTGTTGTAAACAATTTGCTTATTTCATGCAAGCACAATTCAATATAAAATATGATCTCAAATCCTCTAGAAAGAGGACTCGTACTCAGGACCAAGAAGAAGAAGCACCACTTCAGAAGGATGCACCTGCTCAGAAGGAATCAACAGTGCAGAAAGTCATAGACAAAGGTAAGAGTCCTCTAGACAAACCTTTGTAGTCTAATGATCAAATTCTTTCTTCTTCAAAAGTAGTCACTTCCCCTAATGCCAAATCTATGTCAAAAGAAGCCAAGCCCTCAGCTGAAAATAAGGAGTCCAAAGAGGTTGTAATAGAAAAGTCCCCTTCTACTTTTAGCCTGCAAAAGGAACTTGAGAAAGTCAAAATCCCAGTCCCCTTAACTGAACTGTTGAAACAACCTACATATCAATCCCAAGTCACCTCATTCATGCTCCCTCCAGAAGCAACACTCACTCCAGATAGCCTCAACCTTCAAGAAGAAAGACCCATGGTTGTATTTGGCCCACATGTCGAGGAGATAGATCCTTCTACTCCTCCCTTCTATGTGTCTCTAGTAATTCATGACCTGCTATTACATAACTGTATGTTAGATTCTGGAGCTTCCCATAATCTTATGCCTATGTCAGTCATGGAACAACTAGGATTACAAATCACCCAACCATACAAGGACCTCTACTCATTTGACTCCAAAAGAGTTAAATGCTTGGGGATGATCAAGGATTTGGTGGTCAATTTGGCCCAAATCCCAGCAAAAAGTGTGGTAATGGACATCATGGTGGTTGACATCCCAGCTCATTTTGGTATGTTGCTATCAAGGTCCTGGGGAAAAAAAATCAGTGGATCACTCAAAATGGATTTAACATATGCCACTATCCTGGTTTTTGGGGGCCAAGAGAGGAGGTTGTACAGGGAGACTAGATTTGTCAAGATGGTTACTAAGGCTGACAGCTCTGTAAATTCACCAGTCTATCGTAAAGAAGGAGATTTCTCATGCTTGATGCTGGAAGAAGACCAAGATTTTTCTCATGAACCATCCTTCTGTCAGATCAAGATTGATCAGCCCTCAGAGAGCCATGAAGCAAGAATCTGGACACTTCATTTTGATGGAGCAAATTCAAGAGAAGGTAATGGGGCTGGAGTGCTATTGATTTCTCCTGTAGGCAAATGAATCCCACTGTCTTTCAAACTAGAATATGAAGCCACCAACAATGTGGTTGAATATGAAGCACTTCTATTAGGATTACAAACAGCTAGGAACATGAATATACAAAGTTTAAAAGTTCTGGGAGATTCAGAACTGGTGGTTAGACAAGTTAGGAATCAATGTCAGACCAAACATCCTAGGCTAAGAGCTTATAGGAATGAAGTTTGGGACATGGTAGAAAATTTCTTCTTGGCATTCAATATCCAGTTCATGCCCCGAGAACAGAATAGGATGGCTGATTCCCTTGTTGTAGCTGCTAGTACATTTTTACCACCTCAGAACCCTCTTTTAAGATACAAAGTTATCGACCATCAATCCCAGATAACATCAAACACTGGCAGGTATTTGAAGATGAAGAACAGATAAAGAAGTTCCTAGAAATAGTAGGGGAATTATCCAATATGGAGATTGATGCTGACGAAGAGGATTTATTTGAAGATACCTCAGAAAGGAATTGGGAGGAGGAAATGGCAGGTAATAAAGTGTTGTAGTTAAAGGGAAACATTAACCTAGAGGACTGGTGCCTCTAGAAAGATTATTTGACAAGAATGATGCCCCACTACAGCCAAGCAAAGTGGTAGAAGAGAATCAGGTAGAAAACCTGAATTTGGGTACTGAGGCTGATCCCAAGATAGTAAAATTGTCCAAAAAGATCCAGAAGAATATAAAAGGCTATATCAGAAATTATTTCAGTCTTACAGAGATGTGTTTGCATGGTCCTATTAGGACCTGAAAACTTTTGATATCAGTATTATGCAACACAAAATTCCATTGAAGGCAGATGCAAAGCCCCACAAGCAGAAGCTCAGACAAATCAATCCCCTACTGCTTCCCTCTATTGAGAAGGAAATTAAGAAGTTGTTAAATGCCAAAATAATTGTACCATTGAGGTACTCTGAATGGGTGGTTAACCTAGTCCTTGTATGAAATAAGAATGGAGAAATAAGGCTGTGTGTGGATTTCAGAAATCTAAACAGAGCTTCCTTAAAGGATAATTACCCATTGCCTAAGATGGATCACATCCTGCAGAAGGTGGTTGGAGCTTCTAGGATGTCAATGATGGATGGATTCTCTGGTTATAACCAGGTGGCTGTACTTCCAGAGGATCAAAAGAAGACTTCTTTCACCACACCATGGGGTACATTTATGTATGCCGGGATGCCTTTTGGATTGATTAATGCAGGGGCCACTTTTCAAAGGGCCATGGACATTGCTTTTGTTGGGGGGAAAGATAAATTCCTGGTAGTCTACCTCGATGATATCACTGTATTCTACAAGAATGATACTAAGCACATTGAGCATCTGCGTAGAACTTTTGAGAAATACAGAAGGTATGGTCTCTCTCTGAATCCTCAAAAGTCTTTATTTGCATTAAAAGAGGGAAAGCTTTTGGGCCATATTTTGAATAAAGATGGGGTGAAAATAGATCCTAAGAGAGTAGAGGTTATAAATGGTATTGCTTTTCCTAGAAATAAGAAAGAGGTACAAGTATTCCTAGGGCGCATTAATTTCTTGAGAAGGCTTATTCCTAACTATGCTGAAATAGTTAGACACATAACTGACATGCTGAAGAAGAGTAATGAAGTTAAGTGGTCCCAGGAATCACGAGAGGCATTTACCAGGATAAATAATGATTTGCAGAAGCCCCTGTGCTGGCTGGACCAGATTATGATAAACCTTTCATGATATTTTCTTTTGCGTCACCTCATACAATAGCAGGAGTTTTATTGCAGAAAAATGAGGAAGGGTATGAGCAGCCCATAGCTTTCTTCAGTCAAGTGCTCTGTGATGCAGAATGAAAGTACAACATATTGGAAAAGCAAGCATATGCCCTAGTGAATCCCTCAAAGCATTCCATGTATATATTTTACAATCCCATATCATTGCATTTGTGCCTGCAGCTACTGTGAAAGATATTCTTATTCAGGGGGATAGTGAAGGAAAAAGGGGGAAGTGGATTGCTAAAATACAGGAGTATGACTTAGAAATCTGCCCTACTAAGCTGATCAAAGGACATGGGCTTGCCAAAATGTTGTCTGAATCAAACTATCAAGCTCTAGGCATAAATTTTTCCATTATAGCAGGTGAGGAATCTGAAGAGCAAGAAGAGCAACAGGGAATTGGAGTAGCTACTCCAGAAACACATCTAAAGTACCTCACCAGTCCGTGGTACAAATAGATAGTAGAATATCTCCTCACACTTAGTTTCCCTCCAAGCTGTGATAAAGCTAAATACATAACACTAAGATTGAAATCACAGAAATATATAGTCGCCAATGGTCGGCTATACTGGCGAGATCCCTCAAGTATCCTACTTCTGTGTCTCACAGAGGATGAGGTAGGAAGTATTATAGCTGAATTTCATGAAGGGATCTGTGGGGGTCACTATAGCTGGAGGGCCACTGCTCATAAAATCCTGAAGGTTGGTTTCTATTGGCCCAAGCTTTTTGGAGATGTTTTTGCCTAGGTTAGAGCATGTGAAAAATGTCAGAAATTTTCTGAAAGGCAGAAGTTAGAACCTCTGCCCATGATTCTTGTGCACGTAGATGAACCATTCAGGCAGTGGGGAATTGATTTTATAGGTGAAATACACCCTCCATCAAGTGGTCAACATAAATGGATATTAACTTCCACAGATTATTTCACTAAATGTGTGGAATCCATACCTACAAGGAATGCTATGGATACCGTGATAATAAAATTCATGGAAGAAAACATCATATCCATTTTTGGTTGTCTTGCCAGAATAGCAACTGATAATGCCCAGGCTTTCAAGTCTGCAAAGTTGGTAAGCTTCTGTCAGCAGTATAACATCACACTAAGTCACTCTACAGCTTATTATCCACAGGGAAATGGCTTGGCAGAGTCTTCCAATAAGATCCTGGTGAGAGCACTGAAGAAGACTATAAATGAGAATCAGAAAAATTGGGATTTCCCAGCTGAAGTTTTCTCTATGGGCCAACAGAATCACCAGCAAGAGAGCAACTGGGAAATCCCCATATGAATTAGTATATGGGAGGGCAGCAGTATTTCCTATTCAATTAGCCCTACCAGTAGCCCGATTCATGCAGGAAAGTCAAGAAGAGCCTAATGATATGATCAGGAGAATAAACCAGCTGGTGGAATTGGAAGAAACACGCAGTCAGGTAAATCAAAGGCTGACGGAATATCAGGAGAAGATGAAATACCTTTTTGATCAGCATGCTAAGGGCCTGAATCTGTATATTGGTGATTTGGTGCTCAGATGGGATATCCGGAGGGTTGAAAAAGGAAAACATGGTAAATTCGATCCACTTTGGTTCGGTCCTTTCAAAATTGTGGAACAAGGGGGCAATAATACTTTCAGGTTGGAGAATTTACAGGGCGACTTGCTGGATGCCCCTGTAAATGGTCAATTCCTTAAACCCTATTTCCAGTTCTGACTCAGGCCGAGAAAGCCTAGTGTATTATATTATATATTAGTTTTATTTTTCATTTTTGTTCGAATAATGTGGGTGTTATTATAAATCATAAAGTGAAAAGTAAGGTTGCTGAAGAGCAGAGCCCGCACAGAAGAGGATCAGGTGGTTTGCGAGTTCTTGACACACTCAGGGATGAACGTGCCATCCCCAGATGGAGCCAATGTTGATCATGTCAACCTCCTATTAAATTTTTGGGGTAAGCCATCCCATTTGAACTCTTTAGAATCCCTTTGTTTGGCCTAAATAATCCTCTTGCTGCCTGTTGTTGCCATTCTCTACCTCAAAATTGCATAAAAAGGCCGTAAACCTTGTTTGAAAATATGTTCAAGGCCTAGCACCTTTCGGCCAGACCACTACACCTTTCCTCCATGTATCCCAGTGCTGGAACCGAGTGCAAAAGCACTAGTCGCTTATCAACCAAATGATCGGGCTAAATATTAGTCGTCGATCTTTGCAGATCGGACGATTTTTATGAATCAACATAGTGCCTGTGGCATGTTCCATTCATCACCCAAATCGTATGCGCACCGTCCGATCATCCTGTAAAATCAACGGTCTGCAGTCTATTTACCCTTGTGGTCCCCGCGCCCAAAAACACTATCCGAAAACCGGTGGTATTCATCGCACCGCTTTTCGGAGGCGGGCGGTATTTCTCAAAACGGAGCGATGCCATACATTATCTGCCACGTGTCTCCATGTACGGCCCAAAAACCGCCGTTCATCGCATGTTATAGTTTAGCAGCGGACGCGGCGCGATATGTGCATTAGCCGTCCAATCTAAAGCTCTTCATCCGACGGTCGCCATGCTCCGAAGCTACACGAGTTTTAATCCACAGAAAATACACCCTTGGCCCACTATCCATTGCCTCCGACGTTTTTTCAACCGTTGATCTCCCCCTGAGATCGGACGGTCTGGATTTGATCACCCCCGCCTTTGATCGGTCCCACCGTCAGCACTCCACGTCATCCTTTCCGCATAGTCTTTCGTACGCCCACCTGTCACCGTTCCACGTGTTCATCGCCTTTTCCCTCCGCCATTTATATATTTCATTCATGATTCGTATTTTAATGTTTTACGTAAAAACCTTTCGTCAGTCCATTCACCATCGCTACGCTGCATTTTCCGCCACCCTGCATCGTTACATCGCTTCGCCATGTCCGCAACACCATTTCCATTGACCCCACCACATCCACCATCCCTGTGCCCGGTTTTTCTAACAAGTTTGCGGATTTCGCAGGGTTTTAGCGATGGAAAATTGTTGTAATTTGCAGTCTTGATTGCAGTAGTAGAGCACATCAAAGGACTATTCTTCAGAAGCTGCAATTATGAAGGAAAGTCCAGGAAGCCGTTATGACAAGACCTCCATTGAAGAAGCAGGGTTAAATTCTATCAAACCCTCCAGAGTCATTCGAGTGCAAAGATTGCGCAGATCCAGACATAAATATCACGGGCAAAGAGTATCAGTGGGAGGTAGAGAATTAAAGGCATGTAATTGAAGATTTTAGAGCCTGAGCCTACCTTTTGAAAGAATATTACCAGGTCGAAGATCCTGTAGATCACTCAAAATATTCTTGCACATAAAACAATACTCTCAAGGTTTTATTTCAGCAGAGTTTTCTCTTCAGGAAAGGACGGAATGTCCATGTGATTTTAATTCTATTCCGTGTTTCTGAAGAGACTTTTATCCAGTGCAATTACTTCAGAAAGCTGGCCGCAGAGTACCTACAACACTACAGAGCTGTCAAGCAGTATGGACCAGTGCTTTTTCACTGTTTTGTTTTAATGAGACAATTAAATGTTTCTCATCTACTTCTTTTATTAGGATTCTTCTTCTCTATAAAACCCCCGAAGAACAGATTATTGAGGGTTCCAGATTTTATCAAAAAATTATGCAGTGAAAGGCTTTTTGTATACATTTTGTAAAATTCTTGTATGAAGGCTCAGAGCCCATAGGGTCTCAGTGAGGAGGAGTTCCATCTGTTAAAGAGGATTCTGGTCTTTGGTATTTCACAGTCAGTAACTTTCTTTATTGTGCTATTTTAATATATCATTTAATTTCATCCACATGTCCTGTATCATGTTTTGGAATGCGAGTGGCTCACTGATTTTTGGTATGGATTTATCCTATTTGATACCCATGCTTGGATTAATCAAGCGCTTTAAATATGGCTCATGCATGATATTCTGTTCCATTATTCATCTAAACCATACTTCTGCTATATTAGTTTCTTTGGGAGGGTGCTTTTAAAATGCTACTGTCATGTATGGATTCTTAGATTGGTAAGCCCATGCATGGTGGTATTGTATATTTGGGTATCAGTTAAATGTTAGCTAATATCTCCTCAATATTTCATTCACCCCATACACTTTCTGATAACTTATTTCTGTGATGTATTTCTGAATCGGCCCTCTTTGCAGTAAGCTGTCTCTGAATTGTCTGTTGCTTTTACATTGGATTTTTAAATGTGTCTCTGCGACATTCCTATCTCTGTATCAGTTCTGAAGGTCTCGGTCCCATTCAGATTAATATTCCTTGTTTTACAAGAGATAGCATGAGAGCTTGTTATTGATAACTCTACCCGTTATACCATATGCTCCTTGCTATATAAGATGTCCTAGGCACTGGTCTATCACAACTCTAGGCTGCCTCTAGGAGCTACAACAGGGTGGATATATTGGTAAAGCCTGTTATGACATGTTTATTGTTTTGGCCTAGTGATCCAGTGGATATTACAATAAAGCCTAATTTCTATTGATTAGGGTGAGGTGGTTTAGCCTCGGGATGCCCTCGTTGGTTCTTTCGGTTTGAGTCCCACATTCATGCTTGGAATATGGCACAGGGGTGATTGGCTGAAGAGATATTTGGCTCAGGAAATCTATGGTCGAGTGGAACATGGAAGTCTCATCCCAGGTTAGTTTTTTCATTCATTAGTAATGGGTTCTCTCCTTGAACTTTTATGTATAAATGTATTGGTTTATATGTGAATTCTATGGGTGTTATGATCCTTGATATTTCTGTTGTTATTATGTTGGTTATAAGAATGTATTATGACATTGATGATGTATGGCTCTCCTCATGCTTTTTTTTTGTAAATGAATAAGCAATGTATCTATGACCTAATATATGATACTGCAACTAATGATGTAAGGGAACAATTATTCTTAGTGTTTCTCAGATAAGTATGAGACCCTTATGCTTAGATCTGTTATTTACACTTGTAGAATACATGTTTGTGATATGTTTGACGAAATTCCTATCATGGCTAGCAGGGGTCTAGTCTAGACCTTGCCATGATTTTTTTAAATACATCATTGTCTCATTGTTTGATTTCATTTATGACCTTGCCATTGAATTCTGGGCAGTGGCCTGGGCTCTGGGCCTGAAAAAGTGCCTTAAATCCCGCATACATAGGCACAGATCAGGGAAAAGTAGTCCCTAGATGCAGACATGCAATCTTATGCATGTGTCCAGATCCTCCTAGACACACTCATGACCATATTGTGGGAGTATCCACGGGTTAAGTGGGATAAAATCTTAGTGGAACCCAAGCGCTAGTTACTTGAGTGGTTGGGATGGTTCTTGGGAGTTATATTACTGATGTGGAAGGTTTTTATGATGTGTTTCTGTCATTTCCACTTCCTTAAGGTTGCCTACGAGGTTGAATATAATCATAGTTGCCTCTTGTCACATAATTACCCTGGTTGGCTGGTTACTTGGGTAGATATGGGAGGAGGGTGTTACATGGATTACAAAGTGCACAATATATATATATATATATATATATATATATATATATATATATATACATTTAAAAATAAAAATAAAAAATAAAAAAAATTGCATAATTAAAAATAATTACAACAAAATTTGTCATTTGAAGAAACTATAAGAAGAGAAGATATTTGTGGGTTTTCCTCTCAAGTGGAGATATTTGGGCCTTGAATTGCAACATACATCCTGTGTTCTTGTATACTGTTGATATTCTTGTTTTGATATATGTTTGATGATAAGAACAACATAATAATAAGACAAGACACTAATAATTAAGAAAAAGTAAACTGACGTCACAAAAAATTATCAATTTTAAGAGAAATCACTCTCATTTCATCCCATATATTTCTCTACATGGTATCAAAGCTAAGTTTAGCTAAGGGCATGATGAATATCACTACATCCTTGAATCAATCATTACAATAGTGTTCTATGGTGGAAATTCATCTCAAACAAGTTACGTATGAAGATGAAAATATTTGGGTAATTGATAGTGGAGCATCAAGACATGACATGTGAGAAAAAACAACTAAAAAACCTATAAATAGGAAAAGATTCCTACTTTTTTGACCTTGGTGACAATAAGAGATATACTGTAAGAGGAAATGGATCAAATTTGTTGGAGCTCGAGAATGGAGGAAACATTCATCTCAATAACATTATGTTCGTACTAGTTTTACAAAAGAACTTACTTTATATTTCATGTCTATAAGATAAGGGAGATAGAATCATTTTGATGGATGGAAAGGTTGTGGTATCGAATAAAATCTCTAGTATCGATAATGCAAAATCCATTGGGATTCGTGAAGGCTGACACCTCTCTCATAAGATTTGGTTCACATTAAAGTAAGTCCATGTGAAATTTGGCATAGAAGGTTTGGACACCTTCACTACAAAATATTACCAACTCTAAATTCAATGGTGAATGGAATATTTGAACTTAAGGAAGATCATGAAGGAGTATGCAAGGGATGTACCTTAGGTAAAAATGTTAATAAACCATTTTTAAGTAGTGCTTCAAGATCAAAATTCTCTTGGAGGTAATCTATATTATGTAACGTTTGTTGATGACCACTCAAGGAAGAATTGGATCTATTTGTTGAAATCCAAGGATGGGGTATTCAACAAATTTCAAGAATTCAAAGTTGAGTAGAGAATCTTATAGAAAGGAGGACAATGGAGGAGAATACAACATCAAAGGAAATCATAGATTTATATAAGGAATTTGGAATTAAGAGGGAGCTAATAGTCCCATATATTCTAGAGAGAAATGGAGTTGTTGAATGAAAGAATCACTCGATTGAGGAAGTGTAAAAGCCATGTTACATGATCAATACTTGCCTAAATTTTTGTGGGGTGAAGCAACAAAAATTGTTGCATGTATTCAAAATAAAAGTCCTCACAGATCACTAGACAACATGAATCTTGAGGAAGCATTCATTGGGAAGAAACCATGCATATACCATCTCCAAATATTTGGTTTTCTTGTCTATATTCACATTCTGAAAGATAAGGGAAACAATTTGGATCCTACAAGCATGAAGTGGATATGCGTTATCTATAGTAACACCTAAGGCATATAGAATCTATATAAAGGAAGTACATTGAATATAAGTAAGTTGAGTTGGGATATTTTATGAAATTATTGCATTTAAGAAATCAAAGAACCTCTCGATTGACTCTAATGATGAAGAAATTCCAATTTTCAAAGAAGGATGCACTAGGGGGGGGAGAGGATTCAAATCATGAAGAATAAGGCCCTAGTGAACCTGCGCAAAAATTCATCATCGTTGATAGTAGAAAGAGACCTAATTGGTTAAATTATACTCTTGTAGATGCAAAAGAACATGGAGCAGCCAAGGGTACATCTAGGGAAAGTAAGAAGCCCAAAACATATTCAAGGTATGCAGCCTATATGACTAATTTAATAAAAGTATAACCATCCACCTTTGGATATTCTATCAAACATCAAGAATGGAAAGATTTTATGAATAACTAATATCAATTGATAATGACTAATGGAGTTTGTTAAATCATTCTTAGGCCTGAAGACAAATTTGTGGTAACTTCCAAGTTGCTCTACAAGATTGAACATGTAGCAAATGGAAGTATTGATAAATATAAGGAAATATTTGTGGCTAGGGGTTTTTCCCAACAAGAAGGCACTGATTATGAAGATACAATTTCACCTACAACTAGGTATACAACAATAAAATTGTTGGTCTCTTTAGCAGCATCAATGGGATGGAACATCCATCAAATGGATGTTGAGACAAAATTCCTGAATAGTACTATAGACGAAGAAGTATATATAGAACAACCATTTGGATTTGATGTGAATGAGAGAGAGAATCATTTCTGTAGGTTTAAGAAGGAACTTTATGTCCTTGAGCAAGCACCAAGGGCTTGGTATGTTAGAATTGACACATATCTACAATGATTGGGCTTCTCGAAGAGTTTTGCTGATCCAAATATCTATATCAAGGTTGTGAAGGATGAGCCCATAATCATTCATCTATATGTGGATGATCTTCTCATGACAGGTGTGGAAGGTCATATTCAAGAATGCAAGAAGTAATTGGAAACCAAATTCAATATGACGGATATAGGGCTAATGCACTATTATTTGGGGTTGGAAGTGTAGCAAGGACTTTATGAGATATATATAGGTCAAAGAAAATATTTTATTGAGATGCTAAAAATGTTTGACATGATGGATTGAAAACCTATGACAACCTCTATGGCTATAGACTTGAAGATGTTAAGAAGCTTTGATTCTATCCCTATAGATCTGACAAGGTATAAAAAATTGGTTGGATCTCTAATGTATTTGGTGAATACTCAACCAAACATTTGTTTTGCAATGAATATTATCATTCAGTTGTAGGTATATCCCAAGCATTACCATTGGATAACAGCCAAGCATATAATGAGATATCTACGAGGAAAAATCCACTACTTCCTGAATTATGATAGAAAGAATGATGTCTGCTTGATTTTTTATGTATATTTTGACTGGGGAGGTATTGAGATGGATGGGAGAATCACTAGTGGAGGATGTTATAGCTTTGGATTCTATGTGATATCCTGAATGAGTAAAAAGCAAGAATCAATTTCTTTGAGTAGTGTTGAGGTTGAATACATTGCAACTTGTGAAGTAAGGAAAGAAATTGTCTAGTTGAGGAAGCTATTGTATGACTTGTTTTAAGTACCGATGGACCCTATGGTGATACATTGTGACAACGCCAACTATATAAGGTTGTCTGAAGACCCAATGTTCCATGGAAATACAAAGCACATAAATAATAAGTATCACTATATACAAAATATCGTGCAACATAAAGTGATGCAACTATAGTATATCTCCTTTGATGAGTAGGTAGCTGACATTTTGAAAAAATCACTTACTAATAAGAAGCTTGTGTATTTGAGAGACAAGCTTGGATTGGATGATATATCCTTGTAATATTCCCAAATGGGAAAAGCAGAAATATAGCTCACAATAATGGAAATAGCAGCAAATGTTAACACATTACATATGAGCCAAATAATATATCCATGGTATTATGTATAACAACAATAAATAAGTATAAGATATTGGGGATCAAGTCCCTCAAGATAGGCAAAAGAAGCCTCTAATGCCCAAAAGAACCCAAATCATGTAATACATTGCTACAAAAAAAACTGAAGCAAGTAAAACGTAGTTTTATTGACTAATACTGCAACTAGGACATATATATAAATGGATCTGATAAGATCATGCTCATACAAGGCTCAAAAATGGAGATCTATGCTCCTCAACACTTTTCTAAGAAAACCCAGGAAGGGTTTCCAGAAATGTACAAAATATAAATGGTGGATCTAAAGCCCTAGGGATGAAGATTCACTGCAACTTAAGCATGTAGAAGGAGGTGGTTGAATCTAATGTAAATATGAAATAACTCCTCCAAAAGACTCTCTCAATGAAGGGTTGATCCCTTCAATGGAAAGCAAACACTCCAAATGCAGCACTGAATTTACCCCTGCAACAGCTCACCAAAATAACACAGTCATGGATTGGAAATACACTGTAGGGGATATACTGCCTTGGCTTGATGCAAAAATCTGATATGAAGCACAGGGACCTTATTTACTGATCTCCCAATGGCAAGAAAGCTTCCTCCACTGAAGACAAGCTCTGAAATAGCCAAAATAAATTCTCCACTGCTGCACCCTGCAACTCAGCACATATCTAAACAGAATCTGCGCTGTAGAAGAAATCTGGAGCTTGGAAAAATGTTGGAATGTGGAAATGATAGTGCAATACTCTTCCTTTGAGGCTTCTAAAGGATATAGTTGGGATTCCCGCTTGGGAACACCATTGTGCTAAACAACACTGTAATCTTAGCTAAACAGCTGAAGAGAGCTCAAAGTCTTAACAGACCACAATCAAATAATAATCTCAAACATAAATGAACATGGATGCCATAATCTTCCTTATATAAGTGATGAGCTTCCTAACCCTAGGCCCCACTCATTAAAGGCACTACTTCCATGCATGGAGTCTCCACCCAAAACTGTGTTGTCCCATAATGAATGCCACTCCTCCATGATAGCATTGTTGATTTGGTCAAAGTTGACCCAGTCCACATGCTTCTTCCCTTGTTAACACATAGGAGAGCTTAATCTAGCCCTTTTGATGCCCTCCCTTCACACTTGGGGTGGTTTTATTCCTACTAAGTAGATTTATGGGTCTCCCTACCCTCTTATTCTTCTAAATAATAAGCAAAATTATATTTTAATATTCCAATTAGCTGCATGATAATTTAGGAATATTACAATCCTCCCCTCCCAAATGTTGCTTGTCCTCAAGCATCTACAAGGATATATCTAAAAAATGTAGGGAATCTTCATCCCCATGTGAAGCTCCATAATCCAAGCTATCATCCATATAAAATGAATCACCCTCTAGAATGGTAATTCATAGAAAAACTCCCCCCATATGAGAGGCTCCTCCCAAAGAAATAAGTTGATCATATGGCTCCCTTCATAAGAAAATAAGTGATATAATTTAGCAGCGATATAATGTCCCATGCTCCCCTTGAAGCATGAAGAAGTGTGGGAAGTTTCATTCCCAATGGACACATCCAACCAATGTGTCATCCCTCCAATCATGTCCCCAACAATAATAAGAGCATAATCAACATATGGGATCACAATCAAAGTCGTGCTAGCTGCCATGTGTAATAATGGAGAAGGAAAATGGTCCCTCAAGTGCAACCAGTGCAGTTTTACTCCTAACCACATCAGAATATGTCATGATGAGTGGTTTCCCAACCACTTGTTTGCTGCCCCAATCTCCTCATAATATTTGTAGAAATTATATAACATATGCATGTATATATCCAGATTCTCCTGATCTAACAATATTTATCTTCTTGCTAAATATATAATCCTTCCATTGTTAATCTTTTGTGGAAATTTCAAACTCAATTGCAAACACATGAAGCAATAAAAACAATCGCACATAACACAGTTGTTTAACGGGAAAGCCTGAAGCTAAAAACCCCAACTATCATATTATGTATATCATGGAGATCATGTAACAATCTCATTCAAAGCTTAGTACATCAAGCTCTCATTACAATCAATTGTCACACACTAACATGAAGAAATCTTCAAATCCATGCATTGATTTCTTGCCACCTGATAGCCTACCTCCACTGCGCAATCCCTGTTGAATAATACCCCTAAATGAATTCTAATTGGCCTTGCCTTGACTGTGCAATCCTCATTGGCAACTCCAATGTGTGTGTGATGCAATCAATGCATCACTATAGTCACAATGGATAGTCATCTCACCCTTTCACCTATCTCTCCACGGGGTCTCCACTGGAACTGACATGCACTATAGTTAAATTTTGTTTCTGTTCAGTTGTTAGTGATTTATTAGTTGTGAATTAATTAACTAATTAATTCACTTAACTCTCACTAGTGTATCTTTCAGTTAGACTAGATACAACTAGCTCAACTGAGTTTAACTCCATTAACTAAGCTAAACTGAATAACAACTCCTGTAACTACTCTTCCAACTCTGTCATAACTTTTCCACTTTAGTTCTAACTGAGTCTGCATGCATGAGCCACCAATAAACCCTAGGATTTGCGTACTTCCTTCAGCCCACTGATTTTCCAAATCTGTTCACTGAAATAAAGTGCTCCAAGAGAATAAGTTGATGTTTATTGTTGGATTATTATTAAGAGATAATAATAATCAACATGCATCTATTTTTAGATTGAAGATCTATAAATAGAATTCACCCAATCTTCTAAAATTATAATTTCATCTATATTTCCAACTTGACCAACCATCCACAAATAACATCCTGTAACTTCTGAAATATGATCATCATTTCTAAAAATAGACATAGTCTAAAAATAGAATTGCACCTAAAAATAGCCTGTGGGCCCACTTAGTGAAGGTGACAGATTTTCACTAAGCTTCATCATCTTGTTGAATCTCAACAAGCTTGGAGAAGTTGTATGATGTATGGTGCAAATTGAGCATAACCTGCATAAGATATCATCTCCCCAAGATCTCCTAGGGAGTGGCCATCATCAATGTTGCTCATGGCCTTAAGTAGACCATAAATTCTAGAAGAAAGAGTGCCCCCTCTAGGAGAAATTCCCTACACATGAATGGTAAAGAAATGCAAATACATAGTAAATGAATCATGATGTACATAAATACAATCTTTACCATGTACTTGGTTCAAGCTAGTAAGGTGGCTCAAAGATGGGCCTCCTCTCACTCCCAATGAGAAAGAAAGTGGCTATGATAACTCTACCAAAGATTCATGTCTCTCCTCATCCTCCAAACAATCCATGCATCTCCTCATATGATGGTGCATCTCCTCTTTGAAGCCTTCCCAAATGAATTCCTCCAGGATAGTATGGTATGCTCTTATAAAACCAGTGGGTTTGGAGAGAAAACCCTCATATGCTGCATCTAGTAGCTTCTCCTTGAGCTTAGAGGTTCTAGTCAAGAAGACTCTACTTTGAAAATAGATGACCCCATCTACCAGTGCATATCTCCCATCTGATAACTGGTCATCAAGCACTCTGCATGAAAAGAGATCATTGGAGTATTCTACTAACAGTTGGGATCTCCAATAAGGGTCAATACTCAATAATGAAAACACTGTTGATATATCATGTGAAGCACCTGTCATGTTGCTGCTCTCTTCTTTGACATCTCCCATGCCAAAGTCATACACCGGGATGCTGCAATCTTGCCTCTGCTGCTCCTCCTGCAACTGCTCATGCTCTAGAGAAGGTGGAAGTTTTTGGAGGCTAGTCTTCCATGAGAAGCTATCACCCATCAAAAAATTTCTGAGTTTGGCCAATGTAAGCATGTGTGGCCACCAACCTCTACCAAATGTGGAAGAGTCCTTCTGATGTGGAAGTATCTTCTAATTCTCCAAAGCTATGGAGTGGTCTCCTAGCACCATGATGGTGCCATCCATCCTTGAAACATCTTCTCTCAACGCAAGATGTTTGGTGAGAGTGGGTAATACTGATATTGGGAGAATTTCTCCCTCCTCCTTGAGCCTACGCCAGATTCTCTGCGCTGTGTCAATTCCTTCCAAGGTTCTCACACCTCTGGAATCAATGAGTGGTGCAACCATATGTGAAGCATATCTCATCATCTCCTGATCTGGTGGTCTCCCAGGTGGAATGCCTCCATGCAATGAGACATAAATATCAAGATTTTACTGCATATATGAATGGAATGCCTTGTCCTTGCTCTCACTGTGCAAATCAGTCTTCCCCTTCGGTGCATCAACCTCCTGAAATAGATAGGGGTGTGTGCTCCTAGTCATATGATTCTGACCATCCTCCCTATATTCTTCTTTCATATTCAATGTATCACAATCTATCAATGATGGCACATGCTGCTCATGGACTATGCCCTGATCTCCATATGTGAGATTATTTGGAGCTTCTTGCAAGGGTACAAGAATTCCTCTCATTGGAGCCAGGGAAAATTTTAAGGATGGAAAATTATTTTGAAGTTTAAAAAATTGGCGAATCTTACTAGTCCCTAATATAAAAAAATTAAAATGTTTATTGATGTATTTGTAAAATTCTTTCAATTTATAATAATATTATATATATTGTTTATATAATTTTGGCGATTTTTAAGGTAAAATAATTTTATATTGTAAAATTTGGGCGAATCACTTTTATAAAAAAATGGAAATTGGCGAATCTTTTTTTTGGAAAAACCATGGAAAATTAGCCCACCTGCGAATATTAGCCCCTAAAATTTTCCATGATTGGAGCATTTGCTCCATCTTCCTCTCCATGAGGTACTAGATTTTCTCTTGATGTGACAGCACTGTTACCTCTTACCTTCTCTTCCCCTTCATCATGAATGGAGGTTGCCTCATCATCATTGAGAGGCTCTTTTTTTAGTTCCTCTTTTGAAAAAGAGATCTCCATGTCTTCCCTTTGAGAAGAGAGCTCTTTCTAAAGTGGGGATCTTGCCTCTAGCAAGGTATTCTACAAGTTTTTAACCCCCTCGATAGCATTCTGGAATGGAGTTGGGTTTATATATCCTTCCAACTTATGCAAAGGTTTTTTTTGTTTAGGCTTGGCTAGCTCAACCAAGGATATTTCAGAGTGTTTTGCATCAAATATTTTCACTAACCTCCTCGTGAACTTTGCATAAGTAGATAAGTTTACATGATTCAAGGAAGAAGTTTCATAAAACCACCAGGCATAAGCCTTACCTTCAAGATGTAGCGCTGCAACTCTAATGGCTTCATCTTCTGAAACTTGGTGCTGCTGCAAATAGGTGTTTAGCTCCTTCACCCAAGCCCTAGCTGTACATTTAGGTGACCCATCAAAATTAGATAGAAATAATATACCCACATAATTCTGCTTGCACCTCTTGCTTATATTATGATTGCTAGGTCTTATATTCTCCTTGATCTTGCAAAACCCTTGTAATTTTAGATGATCCTTGAATCTCTGAGATTGGGATTCATATTCTTGAAGATAGTCACCAAGAGTCCCATACTTTGGTACATCTCCTTCCTCCATCTCTCTTGCTATGAACATAGGCATGGTAGAGCGTTGTAGATCTGATTATGTGGTTAAATTCTCACACCCATAATATTAATCACTGGAGCTTTATTCATGTGAAAATATTCTTAATGGATCTTCATGTCTTTCCCTCACCATTCCCTTGATTTCTCTGTTAATCTCGTGCACATTTTAGAGAAGAAGTTCTGAAAACTTCTTTCCTTCCATTTCTCCAAATAATGGAGACTTTCCTTTGTCTCTTCTATGAGTCTTCTCCTTTCTGTAATAAGCTTCTTCTTCTTCTGATAACATAGATACAATGTCTTCACAGGCTAAGCCAAGATTATGTTATGATACCACTGTAATATTCCCAAATGGGAAAAGAAACAATATAGCTCACAATAATGGAAATAGCAGCAAATGTTAAAAAATTACATATGAGCCAAATAATATTTCCATGTTATTATGTATAACAACAATAAATAAGTACAAGATCTTTGGGATCAAGTCCCTCAAGATAGGCAAAAGAAGCCTCCAATGCCCAAAAGCACCCAAATCATTTAATACACTGCTACACAAAACACTGAAGCAAGTACAACGTAGTTTTAGTGACTAATACTATAGCTTGGACATATATTTAAATGGATCTGATAAGATCATGCTCATACAAGGCTAAAAAATGGATATCTATGCTCCTCAACACTTTTCCAAGACAACCCAGGAAGGGTTTTTGGAAATGCACAAAATATAAATCGTGGATCTAAAGCCCTAGGGCTGAAGATTCACTGCAACTGAAGCACATAGAAGGAGGTGGATAAATCTGATGTAAGTCTGAAAGAACTCCTCCAAAAGACTCTCTCAATGAAGGGTTGATCACCTCAATTGAAAGCAAACACTCCAAATGGAGAACTGAATTTACTCCTACAAAATCTCACCAAAATAATGCAGTGATGGACTGGAATTGCACTATAGGGGATGTTATTGCCTTGGTCTGATGCAAAAATCTGATATGAAGAACATGGACCTTCTTTAATAATCTCCCAATGGAAAGAAATCTTCCTCCACTGAAGACAAGCTCTGAAATGGCCCAAAGAAATCCTCCACTATTGCACCCTGCAACTCAGCACATATCTAAATAGAATCTATGTTGTAGAAGAAATTTGAAGCTTGGCCAATGCCGGAATGTGGAAATGATAGTGCAATACTCTTCCTTTGAGGCTTCGCAAGGATAGAGGTGGGATTCTCGCTCGGGAACACCGTTGTGATAAACAACACTGCAATCTTAGCTAAATAGCTGAAGAGAGCTCAAAGTATTAATAGACCACAATCAAATAATAATCTCAAATATGAATGAATATGGTTGCCATCCTCTTCCTTATATAAGTGATGAGCTTTCTCACCCTAGGCCCCACTCATTAAAGGCACTACTTCCATGCATGGATTCTCCACCCAAAATTGCGTTGTCCCATAATGAATGCCTCTCCTCCATGACATCGTTGTTGATTTGGTCAAAGTTGACCCAGTCCACATGCTTCTTCCCTTGTTCACACATAGGGGAGCTTAATCCAACTCTTTTGATGCCCTCCATTCACACTTTGGGTGGTTTTATCCCTACTAAGGATATTTATGGGTCTCCCTATCCTAGATTTTAATATTCCAATTAGCTCAATGCTAATTTAGGAATTTTACAATCCTCCCTAGTTGAGAGGGAGAGATAGACACATCACTCTTTTCTTCACTTCGTGAAGAAAGAATGGAGGATTGGGTAAGCATTTAGTTTTCGATACTCTTTGAGGATGAGGATGAGGAAGGGGAAATTCCTTGAGGATGTTTTATTCCAAGATAGGAATTGTCCTAAAAGGGTATCCCTTGTGAACACTCGGGTGGGGTATGTTCCTTGAAAGAAAATTATGACGGTGTATATCATTCATTGGTCTCGCTAGCATTTTCCTTTGATCTTGTGGAGAGATAGAGCGGTTAGTCAAGGCCTTGCTATGTTACAATGTGGTTGGTATGATGCAAAAATAAGATGAAATGATAGCTTATGAGATGGCTTACCAATCTAACACTTCTTATAATATCTCTTCAATTTGAGAATGTTCAAGTACCATTTATGAATACCTCCCTAGTTAAGAGGGAGTGTTGAAATATGTAACTAGGTTTGGTCTTCAAAAATATGAAATGTACTCTTGATTCTTGTATGTTGTACAATGAAATAAAAAATTATTATTGAATATTTGTGTAGCATTGATTTCATGCTCAAAGTCATTTTATTTAGGTCAAGCACCCATTGAGTGCTTCTAGGGTTTGTACTAGTGTCAATAAGTCAATAGGGTCATTTTCATATTAAGAAGACCCCATTGGGAGATTTTTAACATGTAAAAATAATTATTTGTGTACTTAAAAGTGCCAAATTGCCCTCCAAGAACAAGTCGGTTTGGCAGCTAAGAAGTCATCCTCATTAGGGCATGTCATCCTCCTTGGAAGCCTATATATATGAGGGAAATTGACCTCCTATGGACACTCACTCACTTCTCATCATCTAAGTGAAGGAGAAGTAGAAGAATGATAGAGAATAAGGAAGAAGAACAAAGGACGAAGGATTGGGTTATTTATCTCTCTCTATCTCCCACATTCGAAGAAGGAAGGCTAGGGTTTTTATGCTGTAAGATCGAAGTGAGGAAATTGCATAAAGCAAGTCCAAGAAAGGACTATTAGGTCACCTATAAGTCCTAGAAGGATAAGCAACCCAAGATAAGGTAAAAGGAATCATTGGAAGCCCTATAATTTAACACACGTGTGGAAGCAATAGCTATTACAGGGGCCAAAAAATTCAGACTTGTAGTGGAGGCTGAAATTCTATAACTGGGGGTCGAAGTTGTGCAGTTGGAAGATATTTGACTGGGTTTTACTTGGATATAAGGAGAAAGTTGAAAATGCAGCAAGATGATGGAGCTTAGTGAAATGAAGTCGCCTTCACTAAGTGGGCCCGCAGGCAAATTCTGGCGCAAAGTCTATTTTTAGACTATGTCTATTTTTAGACATATGGAGCATGGTCCGGGGATTGCAGTATGTTATTCTTGGAGTATTGGTCATGTTGGTAAAAATAGATGGACCTTTATTTTTTGACCTATAGGTCGAAGTCTATATTTAGACTGCCTATCCTAAAAATAGGGAAGTCAAATATTATTTACCCTTAATAATATTTGGACTATAAACTTCAGTTTACTCTCTTGGAGCACTTCAGTTCGAGCCTTGGAAGTGGCTCATGCATCTGACAGAGGAATTACACTATTCCTAAGGGTTTTTTGAGCTCATGCATGGTTGACTTCAGTTAGGACTTCAGTGGCAGAAGTTTGGTGGAGTTAATGAGACAGATGGTGGAGTTGTGTTCGGTTTAACTTAGTTGAACTAGTTGAGATTAGTTTAACTAGCTAATCAACTAGTAATGAGTGGAGTGAATTAAATATTATTTAATTCCTTAATTAGTAACTCATTAATCAACTCAAGAACACATCAGTTCACTACAGTGCATGGACAGTTCAGTGGAGACCAGTGAAAGAGGTAGATGAAAGGGTGGAGTTAGCTATCAGTGGCGACATCAGTTGTGCATGAGATTTGCACCACACTTGGAGGAATTTCCCATGATGATTGTGTTGTCAAGCCAAGGAGATTCAAACCTTGGATCTCTATTTAGACAGGCCATGATTGCAAAATAGAGGCAAGGCAATTAGTGGTGAGTTTTGAACCAGTGACCTGTTCAAAACCAAGCTAGTTTGTGTGTAACTTTATGAGATAGTACTGAGTACTTGTGAGGAGTATTGTACTGATTTTGTTACATGTTTTCTCCATTATAATATACACAATAGCTGCGGGGTTTTCAGCTATAAGCTTTTCCCATACATACTGTGTTAATGTGTATGATGATTTGATGTGCTATCGCTTGTTTTATTTCCGCATGTGTGATGATCTGAGTGGAAGAGATTATGTGTTGCATATGAATTCGAATTGATATGTGATCAGGATAGTCTCGGTGGATAATTAATCATTATTCAGCAAATTTCTACATGGTATTGGAGCTATTGAAGCAGAGATTGATCATCACAGTGATTACAAACTTATTTCGGTAGACAGAGTCTGCATGCGGGCCAGGTAGCCTCTGGATCCATCCTTTCTTTGAAAGGTGATATATCCAGTAAACGCCCCTTGCAGTCAATCTCTGTGCTAGAAATAATTTGTTCTCACAGATCTAGAGCGGTTGAGCTTTAAGGTGGAATTCGAATTTTGCAGCAGTTTTGTTTTCTTGGTGCCGGTGTTGAAAATGTCTTTCAACGGTTTGCGACTCGAATATGCTCTTGAAGGCAGTTCGAATTATGTTGCATGGAAGGATCGCATGGAGGCAGTATTAGAAGATAATGGATTGAAGGAGTTCGTAGATACGGATGTCCAAAAGCCCACTGATCCTGCTGAAGTCGAAGCTTGGCAAAAGAAGATGGAGAAATGTCGAAGGATCCTGTTGGAGGGCGTCAAGGATCATATTGTATCCAGCCTGCATGGAAAGGCTTCTCCATTTTTAATGTGGAAAGCTTTGACGGATCTATTCCACAGTAAGAGTGACCAAAGGAAGCTGGCGCTCAAAGATAAGCTCAGGAACATCAAGATGGAGAAAGGCGACAGTATCTCCAAATTCCTCACGAAGTTCACTCAGTGCAGAGATGAGCTGGGAAGTGTGGGGGTGACTGTCGAAGATGAGGACATGGTCGACCTGGCTCTCCTTGGTCTTCTGAAGGCTTGGCACTCATATCAAGATAGTTTCAATGGTCGGGAGAAGCTGCCAGGATGGGAGCGCCTTTGGGTGGATCTCATGCAGGAGGAGATAAGGAGGACTACTCGGGATGGATCTTCATCAAAGGGAGCTGATGAAGAAAATTGCGCTTTGGTTGCCAAAGCAAAGAAGGGGAAGGGTAAGAAAACTTCTCATTCTGGTGCAAAGGGCAAGAAGCAGAATATGGTGAAAGTGAAGTGTTTTCATTTCCATGATCACGGACATTATGCTACCAATTGTCCAAAGAAGAAGAAAAACAAGCAAGAGGGAAGATCTGCAGATGGAGAAGCTTTGGCTTCACAGTTCGAGCTTGACTTTTCACTGATCGCATGCTTGGTTTCAAGTGTGATGGGATCGGTGTGGTTCTTGGATAGCGGTGCGTCATTTCATATGACGGGAGATCGGGATTTGTTCTTAGATCTGGAGGACAAAGATTTGGGTGTGCACATCGAGATGGGTGATGATGGTAGATACAGTGCGACTGGTATCGGTACCATATCCTTTCAGAGGGAGTCTGGTAAACCCTTTGTATTGAAGGATGTCATGCATGTACCTGGATTGAAGAAGAACTTGATCTCCGTGGCGATGTTGGAGGATAAGGGGTATGATGTGGTCTTCAGCGAAGGAAAAGCCTTCTTGCGCAGTAAGACTACTGGAGAGACCCGGAAGATAGGGGTTCGGACCAAGAACCTTTATCAGTTGCAGGTAGATGGCTGCGCAGCTATGGCATGCAAGGCGGGAGAAGTGGTGAGCCGAGATGATGAGGGCGAACTGTGGCACAGGAGATTGGGCCACCTTCACCATGGAGCTTTGAAGATTCTGCAGCAGATTTCTACTGGGCTTCCTAAGGGCACTCTTGCGCAGTCAGATCAGTGCAAGGGGTGTACTTTAGGGAAGTATGTGAAAGCCACCTTTCACGAGAAGGACAGTCGCGCCACGACGATCCTTGAGAGAGTTCACACAGACGTGTGTGGTCCTTTCTCAGTTGCTTCGACAGCAAAGCACAGGTATTATGTGATCTTTGTTGATGATTTCTCTCGAAAGTGCTGGATCTTCTTCATGCATAAGAAGAGCGATACATTCGCGAAGTTCTGTGAGTTTAAAGCACTGGTCGAGAAGGAGTCGGGGAAGAAGGTGATTGCTCTAAGGAGTGATAACGGTGGTGAATTCATCTCGGCTGAATTCAAGGAGTTCTGCAGCGCAGAAGGGATTCGGAGAGAGCTCATCGCACCCCATAACCTACAGCAGAACGGGGTGGCTGAGCGGAAGAACAGAACGATCGTGGGTGCTGCACGGGCGATGTTGCATGATCAGGGCCTACCCCTTCACTTGTGGGCTGAGGCATGCAATACAACAATGTATGTGCAGAACCATTGTCCTCACAAGGTTCTTGGCATGAGTACACCAGAGGAGGCTTATTCTGGCAAGAGGCCTGATATTTCCCATTTGCAGATTTTTGGTTCTCCTGTCTACATGCATGTGACAAAGGATGCGAGAAGGAAGCTGGATCCAACTGCTGAGGTTGGAATATTTTTGGGGTACACTGATACACCTCACAACTACCGGGTGTATTTTTCAGACAGTCGCAAGACTGTTGTGCGACGGGATATAAAATTTCAGGAGGAGAAAGCCATGCAGTGTTCGCTTGAGAGGGAGCTACACTTGCATGCAGATGAGGAGCTGTTAGTTCCTAAGGAGGAGCTTTCGGATGTGGATCAGCCACAAGAGGAAGTTTAGAAGGTGGAATAAATGACCCATCCAGCGCCAACCATCAGAGGGCGCATGCGCACTACAGAAGCTGAGCCACTGGCTCGAGATGCAGAGAAGGTTGTAGGACCACCTATAGCACAGCAAGACAAGATAAGGGCCACCGGATCGTTAATCGGATACGGTTTCGTGAGTCAATGCTGCATGCAGCCATCCTCTTTTGAGGAAGCTGTGGAGGAACCCGCATGGGTTGATGCCATGATCGAAGAACATGATTCGATCATCAGGAACAGTGCATGGGAGATTGTCCCAAGACCGGTTGGGAAATCAGTTGTAGGTTCGCGATGGATCTACAAGGTGAAGCAGGCGGCTGACGGGAGTGTGGAGAAGCACAAGGCGAGATTTGTCGCCCGTGGCTTCTCACAGATCGAGGGGATTGACTATGAGGAGACTTTTGCACCTGTCGCAAGGTACTCTTCCATACGGACGATCCTTGCTCTCTCAGCGCAGATGGGGTGGCACCTTCATCAGATGGATGTGAAGACTGCGTTCCTCAATGGAGTTATTGAGGAAGAGGTGTACATAGAGCAGCCTGAAGGTTTTGAGATCTTCAGCAGTGAGTCGCATGTGTGCCGACTCAAGAGAGCACTGTATGGGCTGAAGCAAGCACCTCGTGCTTGGTACACTCGGATAGACAGCTACTTCACCGGGCTTCGATTCTCCAAGAGTGAGGCGGATCCAAACCTGTACCAGATTGTGGTGGAGGGGAAGCTGTTGATCATCGTACTGTATGTAGATGATCTGATTTTGACTGGCGACGAGCAGTTGATACTTTCATGCAAGGAGGATCTTGCACGAGAGTTTGAGATGAAGGACCTGGGCATCCTTCATTATTTCCTCGGATTGGAGATTTGGCAGCGCAGTGGAGGACTGTTTGTTTCTCAGGGCAAGTATGCCCGGGAGATTCTAGAGAGGTTCAACATGCAGGGCTGCAAGCCTGTTGATACCCCTCTTCCTGGTGGTTGGAGGAAGGGAGATGCTACTTCGGAGGAGGTAGTGGATGCCACTGTCTATCGACAGTTGGTGGGGTCGTTGATGTATTTGGTCAATACTCGACCCGATATATGCTATGCAGTTAACCAGCTTTCGCAAGCTATGGTTAAGCCTACCAAGCTCTTTTGGAAGGCGGGCAAGCATGTATTGCGCTATATCAGAGGCACATCGAGATATGGTTCATGGTACAGACAGGAGGATGAGTTGAGGCGGCAGTGCTTCAGGCATCGGTATCATCACATCAGAGATTGTGTTCAGCGGAGAATCATGATGCTTTCATATGTTCCCACGGAGGATCAGGATGCCGACATCCGTACTTGCTGCGTCACTCTGAGCAAGTTCGAACGTATGCGGTGATAGGGTTGCGGTATAATCCACATTCCCACGAGAGGGGAGGTTGAAAAATGCAGCAAGATGATGGAGCGAGGAAACAAGTCGCTTCACTTGCGGCCCGCAGTGCACCGCGCAAAGTTTTTTAGACTATGTCTATTTTTAGACATATGGAGCATGTATCTTGGGATTGGTAACATGTTATTTCGAGTATTAAGTCATGTTGGTGAAAATAGATGGACCTCTATTTTTTGATTCCATAGGTCGAAGTCTATTTTTAGACTGCCTATCCTAAAATAGGGAAGTCAAATATTATTTACCCTTAATAATATTTGGACTCTAAACAACAGTTTACTCTCTTGGAGCACTTCAGTTCGAGCTACAGAAGTGGCTCATGCATTTGACAGAGGAATTACGCTATTCCCAAGGGTTTGATGGCATCATGCATGGTTGACTTCAGTTAGGACTTCAGTGGCAGAATTTTGGTGGAGTTAATGAGACAGCTAGTGGAGTTGTGTTCTGTTTATTTTAGTTGATCTAGTTGAGATTAGTTTAACTAGCTAATCAATTAGTTATGAGTGGAGTGAATTAAATATTATTTAATTCATTAATTAGTAACTCATTATTCAACTCAAGAACACATCAGTTCACTACAGTGCATGATCAGTTCAGTGGAGACCATTGAAAGAGGTAGATGAAAGGGTGGAGTTAGCTATCAGTGGCGACATCAGTTGTGCATGAGATTTGCACCACACTTGGAGGAATTTCCCATGATGATTGCGCTGTCAAGCCAAGGAGATTCGAACCTTGGATCTCTATTTAGACAGGCCATGATTGCGAAATAAAGGCAAGGCAATTAGTGGTGAGTTTTGAACCAGTGACTTGTTCAAAACCAAGCTAGTTTGCGTGTAACTTTATGAGATAGTACTGAGTACTTGTGAGGAGTATTGTACTGATTTTGTTACATGTTTTCTCCATTATAATATACACAATAGCTGCGGGGTTTTCAGCTATAAGCTTTCCCCATACATACTGTACATGTATGATGATTTGATGTGTTATCGCTTGTTTTATTTCCGCATGTGTGATGATCTGAGTGGAAGAGATTATGTGTTGCATATGAATTCGAATTGATATGTGATCAGGATAGTCTCGATGGATAATTAATCATTATTCAGCAAATTTCTACAGAGAACATCATCAAAATGGTTGACTTGGTGTTGTAAGGGTATTGGTCTTGGTCTTGAGGACTTGGAATTCCTCATTTGAAGAATATATAAGAAGAGAAGAGATTTGTGGGGTTTCATCTCAAGTGGAGAGTTTTTGGCCCTGGTTGGCATCCTACATCATGTGTTATTGTGTATTGTTGATCTTTTTTTTTGGTAGTTGTTTGATGATAAGAACAACATAATAGTAAGTGAAGAAGTTAATAATTAAGAAAAGGTAAAAAGACATCATAAGCAGTTATCAAGTTTAAGAGAAATCATCCTAATTTCCTTATAGATTTATAAACAATTTATATTATGAAAATATTATAATCTGGATGTATTTGAGCTAGTGGTCGGCCTGATGGGAAACCCAATCAAAAACAAAAGTATAATGTCTTAAGATTACATATCATTTTCTTGAAAATTTTGTTTGAATAAAATGAAACTATGCCTAGTATATACATTCCAAAACCAACTCAAAGGGCACCACTATTGAGGACAATTATAACTAAGAGTCATTGATGGAAAACCAAAAAAAAACTACATGCTAATTTGCATCTGAAAAGAGCAAAGGCTAAGTCAACTATGCCTACTTATTTCTTGGTCCAAAAATCCAGAGGCCTGATTCTTGGAAACATAAAGAGACGATGAACCACCATGAGGTAGGGTAGTTGTTATAGAAGTTGTGTTACTCAGTGTCATGGGGGAGAGTACCCATTCATTGCCTCTTGCTACCTGCAACAATCATGACTTTGACAAAGCTTGAGAGGTGTCTCAACAACAACAAATATTTCCAATGTTCAACAAACCTAGTGTTGGTCCAAAAAATTTCCTCATATATGTTGACTTGCGTCACCCACCAATAGGAATTCATAGAGCATAGGGGATTATGCCAAATCATGAGACAAACTCATAATTCTAAGTAGCCAATGTTATGCCTCGAACCAACCGAGGACCACAAATTATCTTGGTAGTTATAAATTGAAGCTAATGCTTCCATCTTCATACAAAAAGAAGACTCAATTTCCCACCAGAGTTGTTTAATCACATGACATGATATGTACTTCACTGCTCAAATTTGTTAATATCCCCTTCATTATAATCATATTTCATGCGGTGGAGGGTGGGTTGGCTAACACCAACTCACATCCTCCTTTTTTTCTTAGTTTCCACTTGCATCATCACTCAACGTTGGGGGGTAATTATAAAAATTTCAGGATAGACTTTTGGCAGATAAGTGACGGGAATAATTCCCTTTCCCGGAGACTTTTTTCTTTGGGAGTTTGAAAAGGAAGCAAGGGTGGCTCATCATGAAAAGATCAGAGCCCAAGATTGTTACTTTATGCAAATATGTACAGAGTTTTGATTCAATGGTTACTGTGAAATTTCCCATTCCCTGAGAAATTTTCCCCGAGTGTTCCAAATGCTAGTTGGGTGGCCCATCATAAAAAGGTCGGCGTCCAAGGTCCTATTGACAAATCCTGTCTTCATGTGCAATCTCATATACAGATGGATGAAAAATTAAAAAACAAAATTTAAAAAGAAACATATAATTGTTGATTGTTCTTTAAATTGTAACAAGACAGATTTTTTTTTGAAGTTGGTTATGTAAACTAAGAATGTGGTGATTATATGAAAATTCATAACTTTCACTTTAGTAACTATGAAGTAATGTTTCAGAAAGTGAGATTGTACCAAAGAAAGTTTAGAAATTTCACCTTTATAAGGCTTCAAAGTGAGATGTATCACATTAATAAGATAGAAATTTCACCTTTGTTAATAAGATGTGTTCTGATATCACTAATTTAATGAGGGTAAAACATTGTGTTATTACTAAAGTGATGATGTGAATCAAATTCATGTTCCTTGGGAGTTTTCTGCAGAGTGCAAGTGCCTCGTTATAAAAAAGTTGAGGTTAGCATTTATTACGATGATCATGCCACTAAATTTCCCAATGAGAGAGCAAAAAGAAAGCATGTCCACACTATACTCGCTGAAAAAATTCAAAAAATGCCCATCACCCCTAGCTATGTGACCCCCTGAATCTCAAGAGGTTTTCGAACATGTCATTGCTTCCTTATATCTACACCATGCAAACCTACTTTTGCTAATTTCATGACATTTTCTAACGTGTCACTTCTCCCCTAGGTCAACCTCATGCAAAAACACCCTTCAGATGTTTATCCATTGTAAATCCATCTAAAAGGACCTCAATTATATCTGGGAAGGCTGAAGTGCTCTCAGGTCTAGTGCATCATGCACACCGGGGATCACAAAAGGAAATTTAAGTGGGGTTCGGAATTCAACATTTTGCTAAGGTAAAAAACCCCTCCAAACATTGTACTTTATAAATGATTTTTTTTTGTTATCATTGTTCCCTGGTCTATGCAGAAATTGGGTTCTATCTATGTCGATTATGGAAAATTGTCTAGTTTTTGTGAAACAAGAAGCTCCTTCGACAAAATATTTTCTACCTCTACATGTCTTAGGTTCAAGGGACCAAGGAGAATCAAATGTTCTCCAAGTAATACTATTGTTGTGTAGCACATAAATGTGATTGGTGTTGAAAATGGTATGTATGTTTCAGAACTGAGTTGAAGATGAATATGTCCTTCTCTTCATCGGGGTTAATATTTCTCCTTTTTTCATTCAAACTACATGTAAAATTTCAATGTATTTTTGTAGGTGAATTGAAATACATACATAATCTGGCACAGAAAGTCAATGCTAACGGTCTCAAGCACACAAATTTTGCATGAGGAAAGGATGCAACAATAACACTATCACGATTTTTTCTTGAGGAAGGAATGGAACAATACCACAAAATTCAATACACAACTATATACAACTCTACTCAATTCACAAAATAATTAGATGTACGAAAACTTGCACTGTGATTTTTTCTCAAGGAATGGAACAATACCACAAAATTCAATACACAACTATATACAACTCTACTCAATTCACAAAATAATTAGATGTACGAAAACTTGCACTATTTTTATTTTTATTCTTATGATACTATTTCATTAATGTACTATCCATCACAACTTTAAATATTTTTGAAATCTATACTTTGATCTAATTTACTTGCATCATCTATGTGTTTTTCATTTTCCTCATTTTCCTAAGCTAACCAAATTTTGGCTATATTCGATGAAACCTGCACTGATTTTATGATGGTATTTTATTTTTTATTAATGCACTCATTTATTCCAAATTTTGGATGTATTCGATGAACCCTGCACTGATTTTATGATGGTATTTTGTTTTTTATTAATGTATTCATTTATTTATTATTGAATGGTGTGTGAATGAACCATATAGGTGAAAATAAATACAGGTTGGATTTAGTCTCAGAGCTCACTTGAAATTTTCATATGCGCCAAATGTACCAATTACTTTTATTTTTATTATGTCATTTATTATTTTTTGGGAATTATCAATGTCGTTGCGTCAACAATTATTGCCACAGAGCTTATACAACTTTTCCCCAAACTGCTTGTTGCTTGTTGTTGTTCTTACCTTCTTCGCATGCCTTGCATGGCATGTGCTCTATTACAAACATTTGAGCTAACCGCGGCGTCATACCTCAACAATAGCAACATTGGCTGTTGCATTAAGATCATTAGGCAAGTACTGACAACCAACGATCAAAAGGAAAACCAACGATCAGACAACCATTAGAAGGATAACTAGTGTTGACGTCTTGCTTTGGGATTTGTAGCCTTAGTGGTGGTGATGCCTAGAGGTCAACACCCGTGGAAAGCTTAACATTTGAAATCACCAAAATATTTGTGTACGAGCCCCAAAATAAAAACATGAAAAATATATGTCACTTGGAAGTGACATAGTAATTAACATTATAAATTAAAAAGGAACACTAATTAAATAGGAAGTATAAGTAATAATAATAAACATTATTTAAAATTAAATAAAGTTGGGAATCATTATGAAATAAAGTAACACTAATTAAATTGACATAATTTGAAAACAAGTTTGAAGTTCAAAGATATGAGGAAGATTTTGTTTTTGGCTTGATTTATGGGGATTTTAGGAATTATAAGTAATAATAATAAACATTATTTAAAATTAAATAAATTCGGGAAACATTATGAAATAAAGTAACACTATTTAAATTAACAAGTTTGAAGTTCAAAGATATGAGGACGATTTATGGGGATTTTAGGAAGTATAAGTAATAATAATAAACATTATTTAAAATTAAATAAAGTTGGGAAACATTATGAAATAAAGTAACATTATTTAAATTAACAATTTGAAAACAAGTTTGAAGTTCAAAGATACGAGGAAGATTTTGTTTTTGGGCTTGATTTATGGGGATTTGAACCTTAAATCTCATGATTTACATAATACTTCATAACACATCAATACTTTATAGGGCATTAATTGTCAATTAAATCATAACACATTAATTGCCAATTAAATTTTGTAAAATAGAAAAAAAATATTATTTAAATAAAAAATAAACCATAATTATAAACCTTATAAATTCAAATAAACTTAAAGAACATAAAGTAACCTTGCAAATAAAAAATAAGCAAAAATAAACAATAATAATCCTTATAAATTTAATAAAGTTTTAAAATATTATAAATAAAGTAACATTATTTAATTTAAAGTTTAAAAGAAAATAAACTTTTAAAAGAACATAAAGTAACATTGCAAATAAAAAATAAGCAAAAATAAACCATAATAATCATTATAAATTTAACAAAAGTTTAAAAATATTATAAAAAAGTAACATTATTTAATTTAAAGTTTAAAAGAAAATAGACTTTTAAAGTTGAAGAAAAAAATAAAATAACTTAATTTTTTTATCACCAAGATATAAAAAAATAAAGGTAATAGTTGTAAAATAAGCAAAAATAAACCATAATAATCATTATAAATTTAAATAAAGTTTAAAAATATTATAAATAAAGTAATATTATTTAATTTAAAGTTAAAAAAAAATAAACTTTTAAAATTGATGAAAAAAATAAAATAACTTAAATTAAAGATAATAGTTGTAATGTAACATCATCTCTCTTTTATCTATTACTAATTAATAAATTAAAAAAGATTATGCCTGCAGGAAAAACTCCGCACAATAAAAACTCTCTACATAATTAAACCTCTTTGCACGAAGCAAGCTCTCCTCACAAACTTCAACAATAATTTAAAAACCCAACCACTTCAACAATAGTTTAAAAACTCGTGAAGCTTTCCTCCACATTGCCATTTCCTAAGCATTCTTGGCATTATCCGTTTCCTAATCTTTGATAAGAACAGTCCTCCTCATTGCTCTAGAATACAACTTGCAATATATAAAATATTAATATCATAGTCCCCTCGTTAATATATACACTATATGCTCATATCATTCTTAATTTCCTAAACAATTTGATTTGGGTCACATTCAATCTAATTTTATTACGGTAATTAATTTTTATTATAATAATTAATTAATTATGTTGTACTAAATAATAAATTAATTTTTTTACAATAAGTTAAATCAAATCATGGATCATGTAGCTAGAGAGAAATTGAACTGTTGCCCAACCTCGGCACTCCACAGAGGTGTAGTTTCCATTGTGCGGAGCTCCTCACTCTCCTCACTCTGAGTCAAATTATTTTCTCCACCTATACTCTATTTAAAAAGGACAGGATTGCATAGGCAATCACAAAATCTGACTTATTTCTCTGTGTCAACTAATCAAACACAAAACACAAAGGGTCATAAGGTACATATGGTTTTAGTTGGGTAGTTTTAAAAATTTTAGAATTTTTGTCAAAATTATGAAAAATTTTGAAATTTTTGAAAATTTGGATTAGGAATGTTAAATTTCAGGTTTTTAAGTGTCATAAAATTTTTAATGGTGCCGAATCCATTTTCATCATAAAAAATAATTCAAACAAATTAAAATACACAGAGTAACCCAACAAATCAAAATAAATCCATAAGCCAACCAAACTGAAAAAATTTACACTCACCAACCAATCAAAATTATAAAATTTGTATCAATGACTTGAACTTGTAATATTCATGTGTTACATTACATACATTGAATCATGTATCGTTCCAAATAAGAAGTGTGCATATATCATATAATTCTAAAGATAGTAATCAAACTAATATCTAAAATGAAATTTGAAAATTCCATATTGCAGTTATCAGGAGCTCTCAATGCTAAGGACATATCACTATATATCTCCCCTCATATATCTTCTTATATATGACATAGTGATATATGTTTAACTCATATGTGTGTTTTTTCGGTTTCTGATCATGAGACATTGTTCTTTTTACGTTAGAGTGGCCTTTTCTTCCATGGAGTGCATCATGTTTTTAGTGCCTGTGTAATAACATTATATCACAGGATTATTGTACTAGAGCCAAAAGAGTTTCATACATGTGACTGCACTCGAATGCATATTGCTTGCTCGAGAAGGGATCTATATTTTCCACTGGTTTGTCTTTCTTTGTGCAGAGGATTTTTTTATTGTGCGGAGGAAGTAGAATCACTACATGTAAGCCATCACTATATTTAAAAATCTTGTGTCACTACAATTTTGTTGAAAAAAGAAGCAGAACCTTTCACCCATTGTTGAGAACAGCAGTTGCAACCAGCACTGTTGGTGAATTTCTTTGTCAATCCCAACATTTTGTTTTGCTATTCCATCGCTTTAGAAACAAATGTCCCAATCTCACTTGCATCATGGGCAGCCCAGTAGCATTGTCAATGTCAATTGCAGATCCCTCATGGGCAGCCCAGTGGCATTGTCAATGTCAATTACAGAGTACTTATCTATTTTTTTTTTTAATAAATTGTCAAACACTAACAAATACTTAAAATAAAATGTTTTCTATTAGGAGAATTATTTACCATTAGAGCTGGTTGAGCTAATAGAAAATTAGAAATAAGATTTTTAGAAAATTAGAAATTATTTTTAAATTTACAAAAATTAGAAATATTCCACATTTTCCCAACACTAAATTTTTTTTCACAGAAAAAAATCGAACCATCTATTAATTATAGAGAGTTACAGAGCATATGCAAAGCATTTTTGATCAACTCCATTTCTCCTTATAGCTGAGGGAGAAAAGAAGTCTTGGCTGTTTTGAATACCCAAAGAGTATCCCTGTAGCAGCCCATCCAAAATAAGCATAAGAAAAAAGGCACTTCCATTCTGTCACATCTCCCAGATTTTCACCGAAACAGAGATGAATGAGAGAATAGAGGTGTGTGCCTTCCAAAGCGTATAGCTTCTAGTCAAAAAGTTAAAGAACCGGCAGTTTTCACTAGCCCGGCTCCTCAAAAGAAGATTTATACAATTATCCATCAGAGACCCAGAGCCTCCTTATAAAAGGAAAATAGCCTTGAATCTCACCAATGTTTTGTGTCAAAGTTTAAAAGTTTGAACAATACGGAACAAATTCAGAAAAAAACTAACTTCAGTTTTATAGACAGAAATAAAAGAAACAGCTGAGAAAATTTATCCAAAAACAGGTTGTTGGATTGGTCAAACCATCCCGTTTTCCATCTCGGTCGCTATCCAGGTCCCCATAGCTTTCTTAACACCTTCTTTAGATAGGTGGTCTGCATCTTGGTTCTGTTCCCTATAAATGTGGCAAACAGAGATCTCAGTGAAATAACATTTTAGGCGAGTAATCTCATTAAGTAATGGCAACAAAATATAGTTCCTGCATTGTTGAGTCCCATTGAACCATTTCACAATACTCATAGAGTCTCCAAATATCTGAACCTCCCTCATATTCCTGAGGGTTAACCAACTGAGAAGGTAATGTAGAGATTTAAGTTCAGCGAAATTATTGGTCCCTTGCCCTAGCCCAACAGAGGCTCTTAGAGACTTTTCAGTGGACAAGTGAATAACCAGCCCTGCACCACATCTTCCATTATTGTCTGAGGCCCCATAAAAATAGGCCCAAGAGACTAATTCCCTGATAATTTCCTGCTGTATAACTCGAGTTTGGGAAGGGCCGGCAGGGGTCGGAATACTATCAAAGATTGCAGCTCCTTCCGCAGCCAACTTTCCTATAGGGAAAGGGAGATCTTTGAAAATCACTTGATTCCTGGCAAGCCATGTGCCCCAAGCTATCAAAAGGGGGATAGTTCGGACTTTTTCATCAGGAGCTTCCTGCCACCACCGGATCCATGCTTGATGTACATCGTCTCCTTCCCATTTGAGAGGAATATTTGTGATTCGTAAGAATTTAGTCCAGAGACTGACATTGAAGGGGCAAGTTAAGAAAATATGATGAGAGGTTTCCTCCCCGGATTTGCATAAAGAGCACCAGCCCGAGCCTATTTTCCCCCTCCTTTGAAGGAAAATCCATGTTGGCACTTTCTTCTGTAGGATACACCAAAAAAAGAGCCTGGTCTTAGCAGGACTTTTAAGCTTCCAAATCGGTTTCGACCACCAAGCTGGGGCATCCCACCCAAATTGGGACATTATCCACTTGTATCCCAGCGTCGGGGAGTAGATCCTAGACTGTGCATGAACCCAACGTAGATCATCCCTTGAATCAGTAATCCGAACTGAAGAGTTATAGAGGTCCAAGCAGAAGAGCCTCCATTCTTCCAACCATCTCTCATCTAATTGCAGATCTATCCCCGAAAGCCACCCTTGCCTCCATATAGACGAATTTATATGATCTGCCACCTGATTTAGATAGTGAAAGCTCCTATCATTCAAACAAACGATTAGATCTCGAGATAAGGCAAACCTCTCCGAGCACCCCACCCAGGGGTCACGTCCCAATCTCACATGTGCTCCATCTCCCACATTCCAGGCTAGGCCCTGTTTAATAGTCTTGACTAAATCAACCACAGCCTTCCACACCACAGAGGCATTCTTGGAGGACTTCCGGCATACGAATCCATTCAAGTGGTGAAGCCGAGTCAATGTATTTCCTTTTTGTAACAGAAGACCAGAGAGAATCGGTCGTTATTAGCCTCCAGGCCAGCTTGGCTGCTAATGATTTCGAAAACTGAATCAAATTCTTAATTCCCCAACCTCCCCATTCTTTGGGTCTCACAATTTTGTCCCATGCAACCCAAGGGGTCACATTTTCCACTTTGGAGCCTGCCCACAAGAATCTGCTGTAGAGTTTGTCAATGGATGCAAGAATACCTTTAGGTACCCAGATAAGGCTAGCCCAGTACACAGGAACTTCCATCAGCACAGATTTGATAAGAACCAACCTCCCTGCTCTTGATAACCACTTGAAGCTCCAATGATTCAAAATTTTTTCAATTTTCGCTAGAAGCCATTTCTAGTCAAGATTTCGATACTTGTTTGGCTTTAGGAGGAACCCCAGATATTTGAAGTTTTCCTGCAAGGATTTGACTTTGAAGTGCAAGAGGGCTTCAGCCCTGCCCACTTCCTCCCTAGACAGACCAGAAGTTGTCAGGGTCGATTTCTGTTCATTTATTTTGAGCCCTGTTGCTTTCAGAAAAAGGTCCAAAATCCTCTTTAGGGAACGACAATCCTCCATACTTCCATTGTTGAACAATAGGATTTCATCCACAAAGAGCAGATGAGTGACCTAGAGATTAACTGCCACTTCTATTCCTTTGAGATCTCCATGTCTCTTTGCCTCATGAATCATTAAACTTATGCCTTTGGCTGCCAGTAAGAAGAGGAGAGGTGAAAGGGGCCACCCTTGTCGCAAACCTCTCTCTGGGTTGAAAAACAAGGAAGTAGCACCATTAATCAGAATAGAAACGGAAGACGAGGTTACACAACTCATGACCCATCTTACAAAGTCAAACCTGAAACCAAGATGAGTCAATAGGAGTCTAAGGAACATCCAGCTTATTCTGTCATAGGCCTTTGACAGATCAATTTTAACAATTGCCCCTTTCATACCACTTTTTTTTAGGCTGTGGAGGGTTTCTTGAGCAACTCCCACCACTTCATGAATCTGTCTTCCATCCAAGAAACCAAATTTCTCAGCAAAAATACACTTTGATAGGAAAGGTTTTATCCTGGAGGCTATGACTTTTGCAATAATTTTATAGACACGAGTACACAAGGAGATAGGACGGAAATCATCAAAAGAAACAGGATGATCAACTTTAGGGATCAGGGCTAAGAACGTTGAATTGAAAGGCTGATAGATGGTTCCTGAGCACCTGGATTCCTCCACCACTACTACCAACTCCTCCCCAATCGATTCGAAGAAGTGCTGGAAAAATTCCACAGTCCAACTATCCGGGCCTGGAATTTTGTCCTTCTGCATAGCGTTGAGGATGTCTTCAACCTCCTGCTTTGAGACAGGCTCCATGATAGAATCATTTCCTTCTTCATCAATGTAACTTGGAAAAAAATGAGCCACTCTGATTACCTCCGATATAGTAACTTCCTCGGGAGCTCTTAAATTTTTTTTGAAATGGTTAACCCCAAGGGTCGCCAGGTCTTCAAAAGATTTGGCCATCTCACCATTCTCCTTTGCAATTCCAAAATAGTGTTGGATTTTTTCCTTCCTTTTGCATAGTTCTGAAAAAAATTTGTGTTTTCATCGCCTGCTTGCAACCAAATAGCTTGACTTTTCAACCACCAATTTTCTTCCCTGAGTTGAAGGATTTTTCTCCAAGAGGCTTCCAGCTCCTTGACTCTGGTCCTTGTCTCCATAGATGCATAGCCACCTCCATCAAGGTTTTCCAGTAGATCTAGTTCTGCATTGACATTCTTGAGGTCCTCCTCCTCCTTCAGTTTCTTTTGGAGTGCCCACTCCTTAGTGGCCAACTTCATGCTCTTTAAGTTATTCATGAAAAGGTGAATTCTACTTTCATCTTCCCTGAAACTATCCTTCCTCCATGTGGCATGAAATAGAGCGATGAAAGATTCGGCATTCAACCATGAGGAATTAAATTTAAAAGGAGTTCCCGATTTCTTAAAATCTCCCTTCATTTCCAAGTAGACTGGGAAATGGTCTGAGAGGCCCCTCTCCCCCACCCAATGTCTATAGACCGACAATTTCTCTGCCATAGTTTCGCTCAACAGAAAGCGATCCAACTTTTTTCCTACCCAGTCTGCTCCTACTCTCCTATTTCTCCAAGTTGGATGTAACTTGAGAAGGGGTACATCCCCCAGATGTGAGACAACCAGCTTTTTCCCGAAGAACTCAAAGAGAGGGTCCAATCTTGTTGAGGCCCCCCATGATTCCGATTCCCCCAAAGAGAAATTCAAGTCTCCTCCTATGATAAGGTGAGGGTAAGAGAGGAAGGAATTCCCAAAGAAAACATTCCAAAACCTTTCACGCTCTAGACACAGTCCATAAATATTCAGAATGAGAAAAGAGAGGCAAAGTTCATTTGAATATAACTCCATAGCCAGGCAGTTTTCTGAGCCCCAAGAGGAGGTCTCTCTTAACTTCCTTGTGTTATAGCCAGTTACCACACCCCCAGATCTACCAATGGCATCGAGTGCATGGAAAGACCAACCCGACAGCAATTTAGAGAGAATTCCTGTCACTTCATCCCCTTTCCCCAGGGTTTCTTGAAGCAGAATAACATCTGGATTGTGAGATTGCACCAATTCCTTAAAGTCTAGCTTTTTTGGCTGGCTAGCTAAGCCCCTACAGTTATATGATAATAAGATCATCGGATGCTTTGAGGGGGTAGTCGCTCGGCTCTAAGCACCCCAGAAATGGATCACTGCTTCCCATCAGCTATGTCAATGACGACTTTCAGCTGGGCCTTTGAGAGATTTGGTTTTCTTCCCCTCAACCTCCGCGGACCAATTGGGACAAGATCCAATTCAAGTCCTACGACAACCATCCCTTTCCCCTTACGATTGGCCAAGGGTCGAAAATTATAGGGAGGGGCTTCAGGTAAAGGGGCTCGGGAGGTATCAAAGATAGGGTCACCCTCCAAAGGATAGGAAGGAGGCTTAGAGGGGTTCGGGATAGACAAAATGACACTATCAAATGACGAATGAGATAAATTAAAAACAGAGAGATCATTTAGAATTTGCCTGGAAAGACCAGGCCCATCACTATCAGCCTCAGGAAAACAAACATAGGAGCAAGTGGAAAAGGGAGGGGAGAGAGTCGTACCCTCCTGAGTCGCCCCAACAGTTTCAGATGCTGGAAGGGAAGCCATGGAGGTCACATAAATAGAAACTCTTTCAGGAGAGGAGGTCAGACCCTCTGCTCGATCCAGATCCATTAGCTCCACCTTTTTTGTGTTCATCCCCATCTCAACATTCTGTGGATTAGCCATTTTTTCTTTTCCCCTCTCCTTCAGAGGAGATTCTACCTGCACCTTAAAATTCTTCATTTGTCTGCGACTACGACGGTGGCCAAGGGGACATTCCCTTGCCAGATGTACATACTTATGGCATTGGTGACAGTGGAAAGGGAGATTTTCATAATCCAAGGTCTACAAAAATTCAAAGTCCCTATATTTCAGGGTCATAACATCTGCCAAACCCTCTATAGGGTTAAGACTGACAAGGATCCTGGCCACACTCCAGTCTCTTGACTAAATATAAGATTTTTTGACTTCTAAGAATTTTCCCAAAGTATTCCCGATAGAAATGAACGCAGAGTCAGTCCAGAATGGCATGGGGAGACCTGGGAGCTTGACCCAAACAGGGGATTCTGCCAATTTCTCTTTCTGTGCATCAAACATAGGGGTTCATCTATGGAAGAGGATTGGCCGCTTCCCAAAGCACCAGTTTCGTTCAAGCACCCATTCAACATGTTCTTTGAAGCCAAACCTAATGTTGAACCAACCCCTGTCCAGGATTTTTATCTCAGTGGGTTGCCCTGGAGCTTCTTTCCATTCCGACTGAACCCACTCCGTAATGTACTCAGCCGAATACTTTCTTCCATGCACTTTTCCAACCAGAATGGTTTCGGTGGCTTCCATAGCTTTGTCTATGTTGATATCCACACCCAGAAGACAACTTGGTCGATTGCCTTTTTTCTTAATGGGTTTGAGTTTTTTCCTCCTCCCGCCCACGACTTCCTTTCTCCCCTTCGCCTCACTAGCTTCTTGGAAAACAAGAGCATCCATCCCAGCAGTCTCAGGCGACTCCAGTCACCTTCCTTCTGATTCTTTGTTTCCTTCTTTTTCTTCCAACCCCTCTGGAAAAAACCTAGATTCAGACCCTGCCTCCTTACGCAGCCCAGGCTCTTGATCTTCAGTGACTAAGACTCTTGGAATTCTATCAACAACATCATTTGAGGAAACCCTTGACTGACTGTACGCTAGAGCTTATGCCTGAGAAAAATTTAGCTGAAGGTCACCCCGACTCGGAATAAACCCTAATGGTTGTGTCGCAAAGGGCAGCGACACTCTAGAAGAGAGGAGACCTTAGCTCAGCACATATTTCCTATTCCCAAAGAGTTCCCCCTTATTACGCCCGCCAAGGGAAGCTCTGCGGGTCTGATTTCCTTCCCCTAAAACTTTAAACCCTGCTAGACCTTGAACCCCATAACCACCTACAACATCTTCAAGACCACCAGTAAGAGTAGGAAAAACAGAATACTTGATGCCGCAGTCAATGGATGTTGCCGAAGATCCTGCTGTTGCAGGCCTTCCCTTCCTTCGAACAGAGGGTTTTGTGCTTGTTCTGACCTTGGTAAGATCCCCGCCTTCCAACAACTTCTCCAGGTGCTCTGGAGTGTCTCCTCTAGTAGGCATACGCCGTTCGAAAAGCCACCGACTACCGCCTCCTCACTAAAAGCTTGCAGTTCCACACTGTTCGGAAAGTAAAGCTCAAGATTTTTCTCGGAGACTTCATGCCCCTAGCAGGTAAGAAGGTCTTCGAGCGTTGGTTCAAGATCTACAAACTCACTCTCAAAACCCATATCTGCAGCAACCAACCCTTCTTAATCCGCCACGACAAAAGCGAGAACCCCGCTCCAGAGCAGAAACCCTAAAACTAGAACATCGTCGCGGGAAACAGAAAAGGAGGTTAACAAAAAGCCCCATTCTTTGTCTAGTAATCAGAAGACTAATTTCCAACCACGTTGTAGGTGCCTCGTGGAGCACGTCAAGGAGTCCAGGTGTGGTTCCAAGTTCAGTTACAGGCGTACGCCTATCACTTCAAACAGCGTCCCGTCAGAGTGAGCGGGTCGAAGGCCGAAGCCTGAAACCCTTAGGGTTTTCGCTCCCATCTCCCATCACCCTTCCCTACACTAAATTACAGAAACACAACAAAATTTAAATAATACAGAATCAACGCACTTTGACGGCTAAGCAAATTCTATAATCCCTAATGAAACAAGGACCAATAAACTCTTAAAATCAACGGCATGCAATTTATGTTAAAGAGGCAAGCTTACCTAAGGCAAACTCAATCCACCCAAGGTTTGAATTTCAAGCAAACCAATTCAAATATATTTATCCATAATTTAATCCTCTCACTTTACAGAGATAAATGAGAAAAAGGAAAAATATTTTTATTTTATTTTAAATTTTTAAAATATTAAATAATATTAATAATATGATGTTTAATTATTAGTTTGAGTAAGTTTATTGATTAAAAATGTATTTCATTTTAATAGGTAACAATTTCAAAATTATAATAAATTAAAATATATACATCTCAATAAACTTTAGTAAAAAGGTAGTCCCTTATCTTTTAAAATACTAAATATATAATTAATACAAGGGAAAAAATTAACATAAAATTTATTATTATATATTAAAAAAATTAATAAATTAAAATTTTAATTTAAATAACCAATTTCACTTTAATTTAGTTATTTTATTCTTTATTTAAATATTTTATAAATATAAATAAATAGATATATATTATAGAACAAATGAAATATAAATATAAATAATTAATAATTCAAAGTTTCTTTAAAAAATAATAATTTAATTGTGTAGGAAAAAAACTACTTATTATGCTTTAACCATAATAAAAATGCATGTGTGTGTGATAGAGAGAATAGAGGAGTTTGATTCTAATCCCTATCACTATAACTCCATGCCACCCAACTAGGGATTTCAACAGGGGACCTTGTTTTCACATTTACTTTACATTTTCATAGGCTTTCTAAGTGATATCCCTATGTAGGTTTGGGAGAGGGATGGTGGTGTAGGGTGTTGAAAATTTTAGAAGCACAAGGGGTGAGTTTTGATCCACTTATATATGCATTGGCCATAAAACCATTTTTAATATAGTTTCTTTGAGTGTCACTACCTTAAAGTGCTCTATGGCTTTAGAGCTAAGCCCTTACAGTAATTTAAAGTTGTACCATGGAGAAAATTTCTTCACTTCACCCCATTAAACACCATATCTTTAAACATATTTGTGATAATGCTATCCTTACTTTTTCAAAAGTATGTATTCACATAATTTAATAATTACTGGATCAAATTATTTATAAAATATATTTTTAATTTTATTTATTCACATAATTTAGTGATTACCAAATACATATTGATAAATACATAATGATGATATCTTATTAGTAGGGTGATCAAATTATTTATAAAAATTCTTTTCAATTTTGTATATTTAAAGAAAATGTAAAATAAATTTATTTTAAATATTATAAAAATAAATAAAACATAATTATGAATTTTAATATAAAAAAATAAAATATAAAATTTATTAAAGTTAATAATTAAAAAAAATAAATTCTATTATATATTTAATATGGTTTTGTTTTCTATATATTTTACATTTAATTAGAGTCCCACTTAATCTATAGGATCCCCAAATATTAGAGAAGGTTATGTGCAATGTGATACTAGTAGTAGTTGGCTTTTTGAGAAAAAGTTGTTAGAGAAAGTATGGATGTATCTAACCTTAAATTCTTTCTAAAAGATGGTGTTTCCATTTAAAAAATTTGTTGTGGAAAATATGGATGTATTTAAAATTTTAAATTCTTAGGGATATGATGAGGAGTCGATGAAAGGGAGATGTACCCCTCCCTAGTCATGTGCAACTACCATTTTACCGAGACTTCATTAATAATCCAAAAAAATATGTACTATTATGAAACTGGAAATTGGTACAATATAAAGAACCAAAAAGGGACCCATGGAGTACTACTTTTTATTTATTTTTTAATATTTTAAAAATATAGATAGATAAATATATATTAGAAAAATAAAATATAAGTAATTTTTAAATTTAAGATATTTTTAAACATATAATAATTTAACTTTGTATTAAACAAAAATATAATATTTTTTAACCATTATAAAAATTAAAACATTTTAAAATATGTCAAATGGTATTCATTCTCATAATTTATGGGTGACCAAATATTTAGATACCCAATTTTAAAATATATCATTCCTACCATTTGAAAGGTATTCATTCTCATAATTTATGGGTGACCAAATATCTAGATACACAATGATGGTATTTCCAATAGGGTAGATCAAGGTATTTAAAACATTTAACAAATGAGAATATTTCACTTCATGGGTGTTTCTTGAGAAGAAGGTTATGACTTTGTTGTGTGAACTCAAGGTTAGGGATTAGTTTTGCACAGGGTAGATTAAGGTATTTAAAACATTTAACAAATGAGAATATTTCACTTTATTAGTGTTTTATGAGAAGAAGGTTATGACTTTGTTATGTGAACTTAAGGTTACCAATGAGTTTTGTATTTTTAAAGACATATCAAATCACACATTTAAGGTTTATCAGTATTAGGTTTAATATTGCAATGTAAAAGATAATTTTGAAATACAAATTTATTTATGTGTTACATTTTTCAAAGTTAAATAGTTTATGCTTGTATATTTTTTGGTAAGAATTAAAGCATTTGAGGTTTATAAGTATTAGGTTTAATATTGTAATGTAAAATATATCTTTGAAATACAAATCAGTCTTGCGAACATCTTGATAACATCTCGATTTTATCTCGAAATCACGATTTTTTGGCCTAGTGATGTTTGCCAATTTTTAAAGATATTTTTATGGTATCTTAATTTTGGCGATGTTTGCCGATTTTTTACCGACATTTATGTGATACATTTTACAAATTTAAATAATTTAGGTTTATATACTTTTTGGTAAGAATTAGAGCACTTGAGTTAAACAGTTCAACTACTTTAGTATAATTGTCAAAATCTAATGTTTGTTTTCGCATATTTTTTACACATATTTTGATTGTCATATGGCAAAATTTACAAGGAAATATGCTTACATGTGTTTTTAAATTAATTTTGTGGATGTTTGTATAAATTTATTAGGCAAGGAAAGATAAATATGTTGAATAGTCAATCAACCACGATTGTGGAAAATGAGCAACAATTAACCTCACCTTCATCAAGTTCCAATGTTGAGATGGCTAGCTTGTTTGATATTTTAGCTTAGCTTTCCATTTCATTGGTTTCCAAAGTTTGTAACACATATCATAGTTAAAACAAGTGTGTGTGTGTGTGTAATTGTTTATCGAACCCCATTTATTTCTAATTTTAATTGTGCTTTCGCCATCAAATCCACTTTATATTATTGCATAAAACCATGAAACATGTCATCATCTATTTGTCATTATAGCCTATGTTCCAAGTTTTACTAACCTTGAAGATAGATTCCTTTCTATTCTAAATGGACAAAATTCCCTTTTATCTTTCAAGTTGCAAAACAAATCAAACCCCTTAGGATTTTGAGTTTCTAACCAAATTACACACACACACACACACATAACTATAATTGAAACCCACGAGGTGAATAATAGTTGGTGAATAGGTGCATTTTTAAGGCACTACTTGCGTGATGTTCATCGGTCAAAATCCCATGGGTAGTCCTACCTCCTAGCCTTCAAAAAAGGAATAAAATGTAACTAGTAGATTTCAATTTAAAAGAGTTGCAGCAAAGCTCAAAGTGAAGGGTACAATCCAAAAGAGTTCTGAGTTTCTAAATATAACCTAGAAAGGATAGGCTATCTAACAAGGCATATAAGCCTAGAGTATAAAATACATAATGAGCCTTTCAAATTTAGAAGTGTACAATCTATAAAAAATTCTAGTAGCATAACTAATTCAAATAACATAACTAGCCAAAACTTGAAGAAAAACACTAACATGCTTAATCTTAAGGTATTTCCTTCTTGTGTTGGAGTTGGTTTCATATTTTCACCTTGAACTAAAATTTTTCATCCAGGGATTCCATGCTTTGTGGCTGAAGAAGAAGTAATAATTCCAAATTCATTATCCTACTAAATAAAAAAAGTGTTGCTTGGGGTAGGAATGAATGTGAGCGAATGGGATGTCTCAATGCACCATCCACTACTTTAAATGTGTGTATGGTAATAATGATATTTTCATCCTAACTAAATAGGTTTCCAAATGTCACAAAAAATTTATTAAGGGATAGGTTTGTACATAACCACACTATTGATGTCTAAGGTCCCTTCCTTTTCCTATTTTCCAAAGATGCATATGGATTTGCTTTGGAAATATTATCTCTCAAGACAGGATAAAACTTGCAATTGGAAAATGAGAGTTGAGGTATCTTATCCTTCCTTGCACATAATAAAGCCTCACATTTGATGAATAAGTCCCATGTTGCATATATATGATGATGAGTAAAGAGTCTCCAATCACAACCAAATTATTCATATTGAGTGACTTAGCTATTCTCAATCCATGAAAATTTCCATATGCTTGTGCTAGATTATGGGAATGAATACCTAGGATCCATGAGTATGAAGATATCAATGTTCCTATAGGGCTTAATACTACCCCCCCAATTGTTGAGAAATCTAGGGCATAGAAATTAGGTGATTTATCTTCAAGATGGTAATTGTTTGTGAATGCTTTTTACTTCATTAGACTGTAATTTTCTCTTTAGTTAGATTATTATAGTGTTCTTCATCAAACAACTACCAAAGCATAAGAAAAAATGAGACAAGAGACACAAGGTGTAGGCAATCATCTAGGGCCAAAACCTCTCCCACCTGAGAGGAAAACCCAAATGGATTCTTCTTCTTATAAAGACTTTAATTGACAAATACCAAGACCAAGACCCTTGACCTACTTTCCTCTCCAAGACCAAGTCAAAAATCCCTTCTTCACTGCTTCTTCTTGTTGTACAAGTCAACACTTGGTCAAATTCCTTAAATTTCCCTTGTATTTTGGCTACCCTTAAGATTTCAGACTTCCTTAACAGACATGCAATACTCAGTTTCCTGAGATTTCTATAAGGTCACACGTAAGAGCAGAATTATGGACTTCTATGGTGCATTCCTTCTCCGATTTTCTTGAGACCTTTCACTTGTAACTTCGACCAGTAAAACTAATGGTAGAGAGGCCCTTCACTTTTATTTTATATGTGTTGATGTCAACTTGCGAAAACCCTAGTTTATTCCGCATGTGCAAGGTAATTCACCCAAGAAACAGTGCCAAAATACTTCTTCCTTCCCTTCCTTCCTCTTGTTGGATATGAGGCTGCTCTTCTTGATTCTTCACACTTATTCTTGTTTCATACCTTGGCCAAATTTCTTGTCTCTAAAATCAGGTCAAGTTACCTATTTATAATGGTTTCCCATGATAATAAGCTCATTTGACTTGGAAACTAGGTCAACATTCCTTTTGGAAATTATCTTCTTCTCTTTTGAAAGCCGACTTCAAGGGATGTTTGTGACAAGGTGTTGGAGGATTTATGACACAAATAAATTCTCTTTTAAAATGTGTAACATTCCCCAAATGGTTCTTACATATTTGAAATTTACTCAATGATATTTATGACTTGATGATTAACCCTAAATGCTCACAATGGGAGCCTTAACTAAAAATAAAATCCCTTGCTCATGAAACCCATGCGACAATCATTACAAAAATAATTTTATTTATCTTCTTAACATCAATTACATAAATCATAATTACACATGTCATTATGAAGACTGAACCTAGTTACACTTTTACACACTCCCTCTTAAATAGGGAGATATTCATAATGGTAATTGGTCATTCTCTATCTGAATAATTATCAATAGAAGAGTCAGATTGGTAACCCATTTGTTTAGCATCATACCAACCAGAATTGTCACATAGCAAGGCCTTGACTAACGTCTCTATCTCTCCATAAGGTTATATCACAATGTTGGTGAGACCAATGATGTATAAACACCCTCATAATTGTCTCTCTTGGAACATACTCCACCTGGGTTCTCAGAGTGTGTTACACCAGGACTATTCTTATCTTGGATTCCTACTCCTCAAACAATATCGGTCCCCTATGACTACTCTTATCTTGGATGCCCTAAAACATCCTCAAAGAGCATCGGGTGCCAGATACTTACTCGATCCTCCATTTTGTCTTCCTGGGTGAAGACAAGAATGATGTGTCCATATCTCCCTCTCAACTTAGGGAGGAAATACCTTTTCCAATGAAGGAATATACCCATTCCTATAAATGAATTTACCTAAGCTCCCTCTTCAATAGGGACTTGACCAAGCTCCCCCGTGACCAGGGACTTGCTTCCAGTAGCTCATCACATGGATATTATGGGAAAACAAACTACTTGTAGAACTCCTTATTTTGATGTTATGAGTTTATTATTTTCATGGAGTCTACACTCATCAAGACTTCTTTGTAGGGCATAGACCATACATCACTTTCATCCTTGAGCCATGTCATAATTCCTTTCATCGGAAAGTAATCTATCAATCCATGTCTAGTCTTCTTTAATGCCATGTTTCCTTCTTCATGCCATGTTTTATTACATATATTTCATCCTACTACATGGTCATTAGTCCACAGATCTTCCCTTAGAAGCTCTTCATAATCCCATCCAGATAGCATTCAAAAATAGGAAATGATCATTAAATCAAAATTACCTTTGTGTTGGTCTTTCATCATGGCACCTTACGGTTTGCATCAACATCCTGCATACATATTTACATGTATCCAAAAGATATCCATTGTCAAAGGTCTCTTTATTTTTCATATTTCCATCGGATTCTTCATATCTTTCCTATAGATATCATAGTCAAATATTTTAGTTCTCAGATGTTAATTTCCTTCATAGTTACACATTCCATGATTTATTCCTTTCTTTCTTCACACATTTTCTTCCAGGAACTTTTGATCATATTTTCTATTATTATTTTCAACCAACTCATATTTCATATGAGCACATATTATGTTGATTTCATTTAGTCAATGTGTGACCCGTGCCTTCCTGCATCTTCTCAGTGGAAGGGATTATTTTTCACTTGATTTTTCTCTTGAAGTAGAGCATTCATCTATTTTGTCTACAACCATATGAAATTACTCCAATTATCAAAATAATACATACCTCATTTTTATTTTAGACCATATTTCTGTAGAAACTTCCATGATTGAAATAGCTTTAATACCTTGATTTTCATATTGCATCATACCATCCATTCATGAATTCCTCCAAGTAGGAATCCTTGATGAAACACTTGCTCCATTTTGATTGGTGAACCTTCTAATGAATATTCCAATAGAGGATCTTAATTATCCTCATCCAGTAGATGTTTCCTCTTAACTGATGTATGATGAGCTTTGAACCAGATGACTTTCCCATAAGACTTGCTTCTAATGAGGTTACCAAGAGCTATCTTCTTCCATAGACCTATTTCCTCTATCATTCATGCTTCCCTATGATGATGTCATGATCTCTTGCTTCTAATGCTTCTATGATTCCATGATTCATCCTGTCATGCTTCTAATGATTTCTATCATGATAGTTATTATTTACAACAAGAAAACTTGAAAATAGAAACTAGAAAATAACTAAGCGAGGAAGACTATCCCATTCATAGGGAGATATTTTACTTCCTCTTTCTTGGACCTTTTCTTTTCAGCTTCCTCCACTTCCTCAGTGATATAGGATTATTATTTTCATCTTTTGTTATTTTCATTCTTCAACTTAGGAAAATATCTCCTATAGTGCCCATATTATGGACACCCATAGCATTGAATCTTGACCATGTTCTTCTTATTTTTCCAAGGACCAAAGTTTCCAAATTTTCCCTTTCTTTTTTTCATTGTAGAATATACCTGATTTTTCTCACCTAATCCCACATCATATTTTTCCTTTAGCTTGGATTCTTCAATTTTTCATAATCATGACCACATCTCATGGAATGGAGTAGCTTCTTTCTTCCCATAAATACTTGAATTAAGGTTACCCCATTCCTCTAGTAGTGAATTTATTACTACTGTAGTCATTTCTGTATCGGACATGACTTCTCCTAGATCTTGAAGTTGATCCCTGATTTCAAATATCCTCATAAATTATGAGGTTATTCCTTCTTCTTTTGACATCTTCATCTTGTAGAGTTCTTGCTTTAATGATATAACTTCTCCTGTGATTACGGAATGAAACTCTACCATATTGTCATAAATTTGTTTTGAATTTCGAGTTTAGATACATAAGGAATGAAGGGATCCTTGATGGATTCTATGAGAATCCCTTGAGCACTAACTTCAATTTCATAAACTTTTCAAGTTCTTGAGAATATTTTTTCGTAGGTTTGGAGATATATCCTTTGACATGATCCATGACCTCATTTTCAATGAGATTTATATGTGTCCTCTTCTTCCATGCAATATAGTTTGAAGCCCCAACCAATTTGTTTTTTTCCTTGCAAAAATACATTTTGACATATTCATATGTGTAAATATACTTACTTGTTAAGATGCTTCTTCCACTTGTTTCTTCCTTGAATTTGATGACAATATATATGATAGAAAATTTCTCCTTGATGAAGACATATCACTTCAAGAATGATCCTAGACCCCTCAAAGAGGGAGATCACTTAGTTGATCGTGATTAGTGATGACTTCTTGATGGTTTCCTTCAATGTGAAGAACCTTTCTTAAACGAGAGTGGAAATTTCCTTATAACCTTTTGAATATGATGACGACAGCCTTTGATCTATATTTCTTCAGATGAATAGTCTTGAAGATACTTCAACTCAAAATATTTGAGGTTTCTCCCGCGATGATTGAGTGTAGATCTCATAAATTCTTCTAGGGTTTTGACTTTCTCCAAGATGATGATGTGATCTTTGTCCTTAAAGTGTTTCTCTTAGATGTATATATTTCAAGATACCTTGATTTCTATATCTTTTAAACTTGATGAGGGTCTTTGTGGTATTTTGATGATGGTTAGAGGATCCAAAGACTTTTGTTAGTGTATACTTCTTCTTCGATTTATGCTTTTGATACTTCATTGAGATATTTGACTTTACTTCAATATCATTCAATTTTCTTTGATGTCTTTCTCAAGATTTCATCCTTGAGCGTCCCTTGATAAGATGCCCTTCCTTCATTTTGTCATCTTAGCTCTGATACCATGTTGAGAAATCTAGGGCATAACAATTAGGTGATTTCTCTTCAAGATGATAATTGTTTGTGAATTATTTTTAATTCATTAGATTATGATATTCTCTTTAGTTATATTATTGTAATGTTATTCATCAAATAGTTACCAAAGAATAAACAAAAAGGAGATAAGAGACACAAGATCTAGGCAATTAGTTAGGGACAAAACCAATCCCACTTGAGAGGAAAACCCAAACGAATTCTTTTTCTTATAAAGACTTCAATTGAAAAATACCAAGACCAAGACCCTTGACCTACTTGCCTCTCCAAGGCCAAGTCACAAATCCTTTATTTACTGCTTATTCTTGTTGTACAAGTAAACACTTGGTCAAACTACTTACCTTCCCTTGTATTTTGACTACATTTAATATTTCGGCCTTCCTCAATAGACCTGTAATACTTGGCTTCCCGAGATTTCTGCAAGGTCACATGTGAGAGTAGAATTATGGGTAGAGAGGCCCTTCACTTGTCTTTTATATGTGTTGATGTCAACCTGTAGAAACCCTATTTTCTGCCACACGTGCAAGGTAATTCACCCAAGAAACAATTCCAAAATACTTCTTCCTTCCCTTCCTTCCTCTCGCTAGATATGAGGTTTCTCTTCTTGAATCTTCGTACTTCTTCTTGTTTCAGACCTTGGTCAAATTGCTTGTCTCTAAAATGAGGCTGAGCTGCCTATTTATAGTGGTTTCCCATGATAATAAGCCGACTTGACTTGGAAACTAGGTTGACGTGCATTTTTGAAATTATCTTCTTCTCTATTGAAAGTCAACTTCAGGGGATGTTTGTGACAAGTTCTTGGAGGGCTTATGACACAAATAAATTCTATTTTACAATATGTAACATTCCCCAAATGGGTCTTACATATTTTAAATTGACTCAATGATCTTTATGACTCGATGAATAACCCTAAATGCTCACAATGGGATCCTTAACTAAAAACAAAATTCCTTGATCATGAAACCCATGAGACAAGCATTACAATTTTTTTTTTTTTTTCCTTTTACAACAATTACATAAAATCATAATTGCACATGTCATTATGAATACCGAACCTAGTTACACTTTTTAACACCAATGCCACCCGAGGGTACTTCTTGGATGCACCATCGAAAAAGAGGAAGAAAAGGGACTTTATATTTCCAAGACTAATAGTCCTCCTTGTTCAATCAAAGCTGCAAACTTGATCTTAAGAAATAAATGCTCGCTATGGGACAAAGAGAATGATAATATATATTGAACTATTCCATCCATCTCTCATCATCATGCTTAGTGCATGTGACATGGAAAGATGAAATCCTTTGACATTGATGTATTGCCAAAATAGCTATGTCTATGTTAGTCAAAATCTCAAGCTTGGTTGACTCTTGTTGGAAGATCACCCTATTTCTTGCTATGTACACTTTATAGCATATATATTTAGGTAATGTTACTCACAAGCATTTCAAAATAGGTTTATTTTTAATGGAACCTCAATACAAATAACATCATTTTCCAAATAATATTTTCTAGGAATTTGACCTGTGAAAATGACGCTCACACCCCTCCATTATGTAGTGCTAGAGTTGAGCTATAAATTTACATTCCAAGAATAAATGGTGGGTATTTTTTGCATTTTCTAGGCATATAAATGTTGATTTTTTGGGTAGTTGCAAGAATCATTCCCCAACTACACAAGTTAAAAGAAAGAAAAATTAAATTTTAAATTAAATTAAAATTAAAATTTAATTTGTAAAGATACATGCCTCTTGGGAACCCTAAAATCATTATAAAAAGACACTTTAAATTCTCATTTTCACATATACTCATCACTCACATTTTTCTCTCTCATATGTGGGAAGCTATTTGAGGAAGAGGCTGAATTTTCTGAGTCAAATTTCTGAAACAATCAATGTTTGACCAATTTAATTTTCTGAGTGTAGTTACTTAATGATGTTCTATATTGTGTTAAAGTAATATCATATATCATTGGAAGTAATTATCGGTTGTATAAAATTGCGCTTGCCTAATTAACACTAGAAAATCAACATGGTATGAGAGCTTTGGTGGAGAAAGGCATCAATAGAGTGCTAAATTCCTGGGGTTGTTACAATCTTTATGTACAACATCTTTAATTTGACTCCTACCTGAATTTATGCAAATAGTTGCATAAATTTTGATGGACAATAATTCCCAATAAATATTTTTAATTAGAAAAACATAAAGAATGTACTCCATATTTACTTTTTACTTCTACCTAAATTTATGCAAATAAATACATAAATTATGGAGGAACAATTTAACATATTTAAACACTATGTGGGCGTATTATAGCCTAATTCCAATGGAATAAAATACAAATTTTAATATGAGGAGAAATTTACCCTCATAACACCAATGATTAAATGTTTAGAGAATATGTGTGGGGTGAATAGTGGCATAGATCACTTATTGTTCATAAGAAATTAACCTAGAATATTTAAATGACATCTCAGAGGATTCTCCCAGGATCGAGCATAAACTCAACAAGAGTGATTTTTTTCTGAGAAGGATAAATTGTACATACATCTAGAACTGTACCAGATGACTGGAAGAACTTCTAGTTCAGAGGGAGCAGATAATCAAATAGAGTGGAAGGATATAGCCTATTGGAGATCCAAAGGGTATCTCATGATGATGATGAGCAGGAAGCTCCCAAGGATGTGGGTTCAAGTTCTTATACACTTAAGGAACACCCTTTAGATCATCAAGAAGAGTCAAGACCCAGAAGGACCCATTGAGCTAGTGACCCACTTAGGTTCGTTGTTTTAGAATCCAAGAAAACGTCAACATTGCTTTGAAGTACGTTGAATAATGAAGAGGGCATGCAAATCCCCATGGCGCATTCATGGAAATCAAATGTCCTAATAATACTTTAAGATATGTAGCACTCATAATTCACATCATTTATTCTGAGCCATCCAACTATATGGAGGCAACAAGCCAGCAAGTTTTGAAGGACTCCGTGATGGAGGAATATCAACCCATCATGAAAAATGATGTGTGGGAAATTGTGTTAAGACCTTGGGGGAAGTCAATGGTGAATTCTAAGTGGATATACAATATGAATCATGTGGTAGATGGAAGCATAGATAATTACAAAGTGAGATTCATGGCAAGAGGGTTCTCCCAGAAAGAGGGAGAGGACTATGAAGAGACATTTGCTCCAATCGCTAGATACACTTCTATTAGAACTATGATTTCTATTGATTCTATTATGGGTTGGAAATTAGATCAGATGGATGGAAAAACCATTTTCCTTAATGGAGTGATTGAGGAAAAAGTGTGCATAGAGAAACCTCAGATATTAGAGGTATGAAAGGATTCTCATGTCTACAGACTAAAGAAGGCTTTGTACAGACTCAAGCAAGAACCTCGAGTTTGGTATTCTTGGATTGATCAATACCTGATGAGTCTTGGTTTCACCAAGAGTGATTTTGATCCCAATATTTGCTACAAGGTTTTTAAAAGGTGGACTTGTGATATTGTTGCTATATGTTGAAGACTTGTTTTTTACAAGAGCAGAAAATATCATTGATTAGTGTGAGAGGGAGTTTACCACTGAGTTCAAGATGAAGGATCTAAGTTTATGCATTAATTCTTGGGATTAGAAGTGTGACAAAAGCTGGGTGAGATATTCCTTGGTCAAAGGAAATATATTATTATTGTTGGAAATACTGAGAGGGGGGTGAATCAGTATTCCTTTCAATAGAACATTAGTTAATCTTCAATTATTATCAGTGTTTGTACAATGATAACAGTAAACAAAAGGAACAAAAATGCACATAGTTTTTAAGGTGGAAACCCACTCCGGGACAAAAACCACCTAATGATTTTCTAACGATTCTTTAATATTCAACTCCAATTGAAAACAAAGTTCCAACTTCCTAGAATCTAGAAAAGCATTATTCTCCAGCTCCCACTGGATGGACACTCGAACGCCTAAGATTCTTTAGTAGTCTACTGAACAGATGCCCCAACACCCAATGAGATACAACTCACCCTAGCACCACCCTACCAGCCTAAACTTTTCACAGGATTTAACCTATTGGTGACTTCATGCACCAGCCTAGCACCACCCTACCACCCTATAGAAGAATAAAAGAAGAATGGACTCCTGTACCAGGGAAAATGGTCCAGTTTACAATGATATAGAATGATGTAGAAGAAGAAGACACACTAGACTATAACCCCAACTATGACACAACCACCTAATGATGATCCTAGACCTCCCAACACTACATCTTCAACTCTTGTCAGATAAACACCAGTATAATTTTTTACAATAATGTATTTACAATGACTTAGTACAATGATACCTTTACAGTGACTACATGCAATTCTTCTCACTTGAATGCTTCATGTGATGAAATTCTTGTTGTTGTTCTGCACCTTGATTTCTGCTCTTTTCATGCTACCCTCTACTACACCTTTCTTTGCTTTGCTGCCCTAGAAAGTCTGGTCCTTTGCAGCCCTTGATAACACATGATCTAGTTTTTTTTTTGCCTTCTGGGAGCTTGATATTGAATCTGGTGTATCTCTGTTATTTCAGATCCCAAATATGTGATTTTCAGCCCTGTAGTAGTCCCCTAGGTCTTCTTTCCAATTCCATAGGTCTGACCCAATTTGGATTCTTCAAGAGAGAGTTATGCCCAATCTCTCACAATGCCCTAATTATGTACTGTTTCAGTAGAGCGAACTTGTATGGAGTACCACGTGTCATTGTTTCTTCATTCGGCTATGAAATTGATACAAAAAAAACCAAATTTTGTGCACTATCCGCTGCTTTTTACATAATTCCAATCCGATACTCAAAGCGAGCTTTATGACGATTTTCCCAAGGTCACTTCTTTGAGATGAATTTCAGGAGCTTGCAAAAACACTAATTTCCACAGATCATATCTCCGAAAATATTGCGCACATTGATCTGAAATTTTTACAGGAGCTTCCTCAGGATTTCAGATTCGCCTCATAAAACTTTCAGCTTCTAAACCTTCGTATAAAAAAAGGTTAGAGCGAAAATTCCACGATGACCTGTTTCAGATAGTGAAATCCTTACATGAGGAGGATATGAGGATCACAATTTATATAAATTCTTAGGTTGATAGGGGCTTCAACAAGTGAACATGGGAGGGGTTTTAGGAGCTTAAAAAATATTAATTATGACTTTTCAATGACCCAGGCCACAACCACATGGGGTTTTAGCCCACTAACTGGGGTTACAAACTTCAAACATGAATATCTCTCAAACCATGAAGAATTACGTGGCGTGCCTTATATCAATGGAAACATCTCGACAAGTAGAAACCATCAAAAGCATTCTTGAACTAGAATATAGTAATTTGGTAGGTCAAAATTACCATGCAATATTGGGGTAGCCCCTGGTGCTGCTTGGGTTGACATCAATGACAACCACTGATCAACAATCTCTCCCTTTGGCATTGATGGCAACACAAGTACTCCCCCTACGATCATGACACCTCTTCCTACAAAATTCTCTCACCCTTTGACATCAATGGAAAAGGGTAACTCCCTCTGACACACAACCATCTTGCGGATTTGTATACACTTCCACTCCCCATTTATATTATGAATAAGTAAATCTAATGAGAACTTGGGAGAATCCCAAGCTTATGGCGAAGATATTCAAATGCTTCACGAGGTAATGATTTAGTGAAGATATCAGAGATTTGTTCTTTTGTACCAACATACTCAAGTTTGATATTCTTTTCAATGACTTGTTCTCTAAAAAAATGGTATTTGATCGGAATGTGTATTGTTTTTGAATGCATGACAGGATTCTTGGAGATGCTGATGGCAGTGGTGTTGTCACAAAATATGAGAATAGGCTCACTGAATTGTACTTGAAGATCTTGCAAATTTTGTTTCATCCAAAGTACTTGAGTACAACATGATGCTGTTACAATGTATTATGCTTCCGTTGTAGATAACGAGATTGAGGTTTTCTTTTTTCTCAACCATGATACGAGACAACCACATAGATAGAATGTTGCTCCACTAGTACTCTTATGATCATCAACGCTTCCTACCCAATCTGCATCTGTAAAGTCTTGAATAATGAGATTTTTACCCTTGGGATACCACAAACAATATTCTTATGTGCCCTTTAGATATCGAAGAATTCTTTTGACAGCAATAATATGTGATTCTTTTGGTGCTGCTTGGAATCTTGCTACGTTTCCAACTGCTTGCATAACATCTGGCCGAGAGGTTGTTACATATAGAAGACTACCAATCATAGATCTGTAAAACCTCTGATCCGTATCCTTAGATGAGTCATCTATGCTCAATTTGCAACCTGTTACCATCGGATTAAGGACAGGTTTGCAATCTTCCATTTTGAATTTCTTGAGAATTTCCTTGATGTACTTGGCTTGACATATAAATATTCCTTTCTCTTGCTGAGATATTTGAAGCCCTAAGAAGTATGTCAACTCACCAAGTAAAGACATCTCAAACTCACTTTGCATATTTGTAGAAAATTTCTTACTTAGTTGATCATCATTGCTACCAAATATTATATCATCCACATATACCTCAACGATTGTTAAATTATCTTTATCTATTTGTACATAAATATTGCTATCAAAAATACCTTTCTTTAACCCTTGTTGACATAGATATCCATCAAGACAAGCATACCATGCTCTAGGAGCCTGCTTGAGACCATATAGAGCCTTCTTTAACCTGCAGACATAGTCTTCTTTTTGTGATAGTAGAAAACCTTCAGGTTGCTCGATGTAAACTTCTTCTTCTAATTCTCCATTTAGAAATGATGACTTAACATCCATTTGGTAGACTTTGATTTTTCTTGAACATGCATAGGCGAGAAACATTCGGATGGCTTCCATTCTGGCAACTGGTGCAAATGTTTCGTTGAAATCAATTCCTTCCACTTGTGCATAGCCTTTGCAAACCAATCTTGCTTTGTTTCTGGTAACCTGCCCATCTTCATTCAATTTTTTCCTGAACACCCATTTAGTCCCAATGACATTTTTATCTTTTGGTCATGGAACTAATTCCTAGGTGTTATTCTTCTTGATTTGATCCAATTCTTCATTCATAGCTACTACCCAATGTTCATTCTGGCTAGCTTCCTCAAAACTACTAGGCTCAAAGGTTGCTAGAAAAGCAATGTGAGCTTGTTGTGATGAACGAAGCTGTCGACCTTCATTTATGTCACCAATGATTTGATTTGATGGATGGTTCCTTTGAATCCATTCTTTTGTTCTCTTTTGAGGAGCTTCTTGTTGTTGTTCTAGTATATCTTGATGATAATTATTTACTTCTTCCTGGTTGATAGTTGCTTCTTGTTCTAGAATTTTCTCTGTGTCTTTTTCAGCCTCTGTCTCAAGTTTCAAATATTCTAGATCCTCATCTAGACAAGTGAACTATTTGGTAGCAATGAATACAGTGCAAACCTGGACAAACTCAATAAAGAGGAATTACATGGAGTTCTCATAGCATATGAAATGAGACTTGATGAAGAAGAGGGTACTTCGCATCTAGAAACTGCATTCGTTGCATCTAATAAAACCAATAAGGACAAACAACCTTCAATTGAAAAGACATGTATTTTCAAGTGTGAAGAAAAGGGAGATGATGAAGAAGGTCTTTCAGATGAAGAATATTCTTAATTTACGAGAAAACTAAAAATTGGTAAGGGAAAATTTAAAGGTAAACTTCCATTGATATGTTTCGGCTGTGGTGAGGTTGGGCATTTCGCAGCAAAATGTCCGAACAGAAGTGATGGCAACTCAAAAGGAAAGAAAGGCTTTAAGAAATTCAACAAGCAAGAAAAAAGGAGAGGATCCAAAAGGAACTTTCTCTCTAAAGAAGATAGCTCATCATCCGATGAAGACAGTGATAGCGAAGAAGAAGCCAATGAGAAAGTGTTGTTTATGTCCAAGCACAATAAACAAGAGGTATAAAACAACGAAGAAGAAGGGTTGACCATAGAAGAATTTTCTAAGGAGGCAATCAGGCTTATAAAAGAGCTCAAGGCTGAGAATATCCATTCCAATACTCCTGAAGAACAAGTTCAAGGTCTCAAAATTCAAGTTGAAGAACACAAATGTATTGAAGAGTCACTTCAAAATAAGTTGGAAGAAAGCAACCAAGAAAGGAAAGCATTAGAAGCCAAAGTAGTCTCGCTGCGTAAGGAAGTGAAGAAGGGAAAAATTGTCCAAAACTATGCCGACAGCTCAAGGGCATTGGAAGAACTCATCAACAATCAACGATCTTACGATGAAAAAACTTGCCTCAGTTACAAAGAAGAAGAAGCAGGACCTTCTACAACAATATACAATGAACCTATGAGATCTAACATGCATGTAGAATTCATTGGACAAGATTCGCAAGAACATCCTTGGAAGACGATTCCTCGACGAAGATTTCCATCCAGCTAGCATATTTTTCATGGCTATTGTTATTCATGTGGAAAATTTGGTCATAAATCTGTAGAATGTCGCATGTACCCTAGGAACCAATACAATTCTAGGAAATCCTTCAAATATGAACATCCCAGGGCTCTACGAAACATCAATATATTTTAACATTTAAGAAATAATATGGAATGTTACAAATGCCATAACTTTGGACACATAGCCAGAGACTGCAGACTTGAAAATCCTCCAGAAGAATCTTTGAAGCCACAGAACAAACGAACATGGAAGAAGAAGAAGATTGATAATTGTGCTCTCGCTCTCAAGGCTCAAAACAAAAAAGATGTGTGGTATGTTGATAGCGGTTGCTCAACGCATATGACTGGAGATAGAAGGAAATTTTTATCCCTGAAAGAGAAGAAAGAATAGAACCATATAGGAAATGGGTAGAACAATGTTGAAGGACTCAAAATTGGATGAAAAATTCTAGGTTCAAGCAATTGATACGACAGTCTTCATTATCAACCGAAGTCTTCTTATAAATAATTGCAACAAGACCCCATATGAATTATGGAAAGGAAAACCAGCTAATGTAAAATATTTCAGAATCTTTGGAAGCAAATGTTATATCAAAAGAGAAGATAAAAAATTGGGTAAGTTTGAATCACGTGTTGATGAAGGTATCTTTGTTTGTTACTCACGCAAAAGAAAGGCCTATAAATGCTATAATATAAGACGAAAAAAAATAGTGGAGAGCATAAATGTTACATTTGACGAAGGTGGTGATCTAATGAATAATGATGAGGATCTAGAATCTTTGAAACTTGAGACAGACGCTGAAAAAGACACAGAGAAAATTCTAGAACAAGAAGCAACTATCAACAAGGGAGAAGTAAATAATGGTCATCAAGATATACCAGAACAACAACAAGAAGCTCCTCCAAAGAGAAAAAAAGAATGGATTCAAAAGAACCATCCATCAAATAAAATCATTAGTGACATAAATGAAGGTCGACAGCTTCGTTCATCACAACATGCTCACATTGCTTTTCTAGCAACCTTTGAGCCTAGTAGTTTTGAGGAAGCCAGCCAGAATGAAAATTGGGTAGCAGCCATGAATGAAGAATTGGATCAAATCGAGAAGAATAACACCTGGGAATTAGTTCACTTTGCATCTTTGTAGAAAATATCTTACTTAGTCGATCATCATTGCTACCAAATATTATATCATCCACGTGTACCTCAACAATTGTTAAATTATCTTTATATATTTGTACATAAAGATTGCTATCAACAGTACCTTTCTTGAACCCTTGTTGATGTAGATATCCATCAAGACGATCATACCATGCTCTGGGAGCCTGCTTGAGACCATATAGAGCCTTCTTTAACCTACAAACATAGTCTTATTTTTCTGATAGTAGAAAACCTTCAGGTTGTTCGATGTAAACTTCTTCTTCTAATTCGCCATTCAGAAATGCTGACTTCACATCCATTTGGTAGACTTTGATTTTTCTTGAACGTGCATAGGCGAGAAAAATTCGGATGGATTCCATTCTGGCAACTAGTGCAAATGTTTTGTCGAAATCAATTCCTTCCATTTTTTCATAGCCTTTGCAAACCAATCTTGCTTTGTTTCTGGTAACCTGTCCATCTTCATTCAATTTGTTCTTGAACACCCATTTTGTCCCAATGACATTTTTATCTTTTGGTCATGGAACTAATTCCCAGGTGTTATTCTTCTCGATTTGATCCAGTTCTTCATTCATATCTGCTACCCAATGTTCATTCTGGCTGGCTTTCTCAAAACTACTAGGCTCAAAGGTTGCTAGAAAATCAATGTGAGCTTGTTGTGATGAACGAAGCTGTTGACCTTCATTTATGTCACCAATGATTTTATTTGATGGATGGTTCTTTTGAATCCATTATTTTTTTCTCTTTGGAGGAGCTTCTTGTTGTTGTTCTGGTATATCTTGATGATCATTATTTACTTCTTCCTGGTTGATAGTTGCTTCTTGTTCTAGAATTTTATTTTGTGCCCTTTAGATATCGAATAATTCTTTTGAAGGCAATAATATGTGATTCTTTTGGTGCTTCTTGGAATCTTGCTACTTGTCTAACTGCTTGCATAACATCTGGCCAGGAGGCTGTTACATATAGAAGACTACCAATCATAGATCTGTACAACCTCTGATCCACATCCTTAGATGAGTCATCTATGCTCAATTTGAAACCTGGTACCATCGGAGTAAGGATGGGTTTGCAATCTTCCATTTTGAATTTCTTGAGCATTTCCTTGATGTACTTGGCTTGACATGTAAATATTCCTTTCTCTTGCTGAGATATTTGAAGCCCTAGGAAGTATGTCAGCTCACCAAGTAAATACATCTCGAACTCACTTTGCATCTTTGTAGAAAAGTTCTTACTTAGTCAATCATCATTGCTACCAAATATTATATCATCCACGTATACCTCAACGAAATTATGATCCTTCAAATATTTGGGATAATGGATTGCAATTCCATGGCCACTCCCATGGTGGCCAATCTAAATAATTTGAGAGGATTTGACTCAAATTTGGTGGAATCCTCTATGTAGAGATAGTTGATCAGATCCTTGATGTATCTAGTTATTACTAGACCTAATATTTTATTTGCAATGAAAGTTGTGAGCCAATTCATGGTGAAACCTAGGCATGTACATTGGATTGTGGAAAAACATGTGTTGATACATGTGTGGTAGAGTTAGTTATGGATTGAGATATGTCTCAAATGGTGAATTACAACTGAAAGAATACACATATTTTGATTTGGAAGGAAGTGTCAAATATAGGAAGAGCACATCATGATGATGCTTCAGTTTGGGTTCGATTACGATATCCTGGATGAGTAGGAAGAAAACATTTGTTGCACTCAACACTATAGAGGATAAGTATAGTGCAACTATTTTAGTGAGTTGTGAAGCAATGTGGCTTCAGAAGATGCTCGCGGGATTGTTTGATCAGGTGTTGGAGACAATCATGATACATTGTGGAAATAAAAAGCAAAAAGGACTGGATACATTTATGGTATAAATAGACAGGATCAGTAAGGAAAATGGAAGGCAAAAGGAACAGATAAAAGTTATCAACAAAGAAGAAAAAATGTCACTCCTCTAAATCTACAAATAGAATAAACATAAAGAAGAAGACAAATCTTGAAAACTTGATTTCAAGAAGACCTTGCTCCAAATAAGGAATAACACGAAGCGAAAATTAATGATGTTAACAAGCTCAAGGGAATGAAAAAATACCACTTAAATGTTATGGACAAGGAAGATAAAGAATTGACAAATGGAGCAGCTAAGTCTCAAATTGATGAAGGTACAAGCTCCACATATTCGCAAAGTTAGATTGAGAAGAAGACTGAACCAAATAATGTTGAAAAGTTAACAAGAAATGTGTGTCTAATTTAATTTTCCCTTAATTAAATTGAATAATAAATTGTAATATTATCTCATAATCACTTGTAATAGTTAACTGAGTGTGATAGATTCAGTTATCTCATGAAATTCAAGTTGAGGGTGGTTGGTGAGGCATGTAGAGTGATTCTATTTGTTTTAGAGTCCAAGTTGCAGTTAGTGTATTAGTTTAATGCGTGATAAATCAGTTAACTCAATTAATTGAGTTCAAATCAGTTTAGCTTGTAGAAATTTGAATAATTTGCTGAATTATTCACCGAGATTATCTTGATTACACACTATTTAAGCTTCATGCATAATACATAACCTCTTCTACAATTGATCATCAATATGCAGAAATAGAAACAGTCGCATGCGCACATAAAACAATAATCAAGCACACATATCAACACAGTATGTAATGGGGAAAGAAATAGCTAAAAACCCCCAACTATCTGTATAATATAATGATAGAGAGCATGTAACTATACATAGCACAAAGCTCTCACAGCTCTCAGCACTATCTCACATGCTACACACAAACTAGCACGGAAGATGAACAAGTCACAGGTTCAAATCTCCTCCACAAGTCTGCTTGCCTCTACTGCGCAATCCAAGATGAATAATGGTGAGATCCAAGTTCGAATCCACCTGGCTTCAACTGCGCAATCCTCATTGGCAATCTCAATCCATGTGTGTGCAAATCTCATGCACAACTATGGTCACACTGATAGTCACACTCACCCTTTCACCCACCTCTAACACTGGTCTCCACTGAACTGTCCATGCATTGCAGTTAACTGATGTGTTCTTTAGTTGATTTATGAGTTAATAATTAGTGAATTAATTAATAATTAATTCACACCACTCATCACTGGTGTATTTTTCAGTTAGACTAAATACAACTAGTTCAACTAAGTTAAACCGAACACAACTCCACCAACTGTCTCATCAACTCCACCAAACTCTGCCACATGAGTTCTAACTGAAGTCAACCATGCAATAGCTCAAATAACCCTTAGGAAAAGCATATTTCCTTCTATCAGCTGCATGTGCCACATCCAAGCATCAAACTGAAGTGCTCCAAGAGGATAAGATAATGTTTATAGTCCAAATATTATTAAGGGCTAATAATATTTGACTGATCTATTCTTCGCCCAATGTCTAAAAATAGACTTCGCCCAATGTCTAAAAATAGAGGTCCATCTATTTTTACCAACTTGACCAATCATCCATAAATAGCATCCTGCAACTCATAGACCATGATCCATATGTCTAAAAATAGACATAGTCTAAAAATAGACTTTACGCCAAAAATAGCCTGCGGGCCCACTTAGTGAAGGTGACTTCTTTTCACTAAGCTCCATCAGCTTGTTGCATTTTCAACATAACTAGTTGTAACTAATTGTTGCACTAGTAAGAGGTCAAGTGAATTAAATCATATTTAATTCACATGCAGTGATCTGTCAAATAACTGATGATTTACTATTAATAGTTGCATGCATGTCAGTTCTGATGAAGACCCAGTTGAGACAAAGGTTAAAGGGATGTAAAATATCAGTTGTATTATTAGCAAACTGCCTGCATGCAGTAATACACCCGTAGGATTTCCCATGAGCATAGCGTAATTTTGGAAGACTGAAATTCCTAAATAATATGGATTTAATTCCATAGGAATTGCGCAAGCAAGGCAGCCTAAGCAGAGGCAAGAATTGGCTAAGTGTTGATTGATTTTGTCTGGATCAGTGTGAGATAGTTGGTATAGTGCAGCAGAGTCTTGTAAGAAGAGTGCATTGTATTGTTTCATTATTACTAGGGTGAATATACAATAGAAGATAGAGGGGTTTTGAGCGGCAAGCTTTCCCGAGGAAAAATATCTGTGTTGTGGATTGATTTTATTTTTTCTTTTACTTGGTGTGATTGTGCGATCATGTTTATTTTCTGCAACTAATTTGTAGAAGGATTCAATAGATTTATTTAGCATATTGCATGATCAGATTGAATCTATTGGTATACATATTGTTTCTATAATTTCTACTTGGTATCAGAAAGCAGGAAATCACTATAGTGGAGAATAAATTGAGTTTGTGTTGAATAACATTCAAATTTGCAAAAATATTCTTTGGTGTGACAAGCAGATCAAGATGGCTTTCAAAGGATTAAGATTGGAATATTCACTAGAGGGAAGTTCTAATTATATTGCATGGAAATAAATAATGGAGGAAGTTATGGAGGACAACAAGTTGAAAGAATTCATTGATAATGATATTCCAAAGCCCGCAGCAGCAGATGCCACTCTTCTTGATTCTTGCCAAAATAAGGTTGCAAAGGAGAGGAGAATCTTATTAGAGGGAATTCGATATCAAATTGTCTCAAGTCTCCATGGAAAAGTGAATCCATATGCAATTTGGAAGGCTTTCACAGATCTGTTTCAGAATAGTAGTGACCACAAAAAATTGGCACTGAAGGACAAGCTCAGGAAAATCAAAATGGAGAAAGGTGACACTATTTCGAAATATTTGACCAAGTTCATCCAATGTCGAGATGAGCTTGGAAGTGTCGGGATTACTGTACCATATGATGACTTGGTGAGCCTAGCACTTCTAGGCCTTCCCAAGAGCTGGCATAGTTACCAAGACTCGGTGAATGGAAGCGAGAAGATACCAGTTTGGGGGCAACTTTGGTCGTATTTGGTACAAGAAGAATTCAAATGGAATACCAGGGATGGATCCTCATCCAAGGTAGATGATGAGGAAAATTGCGCCTTGGATGGTAAGGCAAATAAGGGGAAGGGAAAGAAATCCTATTCCAAATCTGAGACCGACAAAGAATGAAAGAAGAATGACATGTCCAAAGTGAAATGGTTTCACTGTCACGAGCATGGACATTATGCCACTAATTATCCACAAAAGAAGAAGAACGAAAAGAATTCTATAGGATCTGCAGCGAGTGAAGCTTTGGCTTCATAGTTTGAGTTGGAATTCTCACTCATCGCATGCATGGTGTCTAGTTAAATGGGACCAGTGTGGTGCTTGGATAGTGATACATCTTTCCACATGACGGGAGACAAATAACTCTTTAGAAGCTTGGAGGAGAAGGATATTCAGATGCACATCGAGATGGGTGATGACGGGAGGTATAGCACTACCAAGATTGGTATAGTTACTTTCTAGAGACAGTTGGGTAAACATTTCTTATTAAAATATGTCATGCATGTACCATGCTTGAAAAATAATTTAGTTTCAGTTGCTGTATTGGAGGATAGAGGATATGAGGTGGCTTTTAGTGAAGGGAAAGCATTCCTTCATCACAAATCCACAAGACAAGTTAAGAAGGTTGGGGTTCATGTGAAGAACCTCTACAAACTTGACGTAGATGGTTGCACAACATTGATGAGTAAAGAATACAGAGTGGTGAGCCAGGATGAGGGTGAGTTATGGCGCAGTATATTGGGCCATCTACACCACAATGCTTTGAAGGTCATGCAGCAGATTTCTATTGGGCTTCCAAAGGGTGCTCTTGTGTAGATAGACACATGCAAGGGATGTGCCATGGGGAAGTATGCAAAGTCCACTTTTCACGAGAAGGAGAATCGAGCATAGGAAATACTTGAGAGAGTTCACTCTGATGTGTGTGGACCATTCTCTACAACTTCTATAGAAAAGCAGAGGTATTATGTGATTTTCGTTAATGATTTTTCTAGAAAGTGTTGGATCTAATTCATGTAGAAGAAAGATTAGATGTTCTCAAAGTTTTGTGAGTTCAAAGCACTGGTTAAGAAAGATACAGGGAATCAGGTGAAGGCTCTGAGGAGTGACAATGGTGGTGAGTACATCTCCAATGAATTCAATAAATTTTGTGCCAAAGAAGGAATTTGGAGAGAGTTGATTGCACCTCAAAACCCACAACAGAATGGGGTTGCAGAAAGAAAGAATAGAAAAATTGTGGGTGCGGCACGAGCGATGTTACATGATCAGGGCCTACCATTGCATCTATGGGCATAAGCATGCAACACAATAGTATTTGTGCATAAACGTAGTCCTCATCGGATACTTGGCATGAGTACACTAGAGGATGATTTTTATGTTAAGAAACCTGATGTTTCATATTTTAAAATTTTTGGCTCATCTATCTATTGCCATGTGACCAAATATTCCAGAAAGAAGTTAGAACCAATAGCTGAGATTGGGATATTTGTGGGGTACACTGATACTCCCCACAAATATCAGGTTTATTTTCTGAACAGCGGGATGACTGTTTTCAGACGGGATGTAAAATTTGATGATGAGAAAGCCATGAAATTGTCCCTTGAGAGGGAGCTTGATTTGCATGTAGATTAGGAAATATTGGTTCCAAAGGATGAACCTCAAGATGTGGAGCAGCCACATGCGTAGGATCATGGAGTGGAAGAAACCACTCATGCAGATCCATCAACTAGACATGGTAGGAGGCGCACCACAGAAGCTGACAGATTGAGACTTGATGCAGCAGAACATGTAGGAGCACCTACATCACTACGCAAACAGAGATTCTCCAGAAAGGTTTACTAGATACATGGCTCTAATGAGAAAGTTTATTGTGACAGAAACATCCTTTTATGAGGAATAAGTGTAGCAACCAACTTGGGTTGACGCCCTGGTTGAGGAGTATGACTCCATCGTCAGGAACGGTGCTTGGGAATTTGTCCCAAGACTAGTCGGAAAGTCAGTGGTTGGATCTAAATGGATCTATGAGGTGAAGCACGTAGCATATGGGAGTGTGGAGAAGTACAAGTCTAGATTTGTAGCCCATGGATTCTCACATATTGAGGGGATTGACTATGAGGATACTTTTTCATCGGTTGCAAGGTACTCATCGATTAGATCTATCCTTGCACTCTCAGCGCAGATGGGGTGGCAGATACATCAGATGGATGTGAAGATTGCATTTATTAATGGATTGATTGATGAAGAAGTGTACATTGAGCATCCAGAAGGTTTTGAGACCTTTTACCGTGAGTCACATGTGTGCAGACTCAAGAGAGCATTGTATGGGATAAATCAAGCACCTTGTGCTTGGTACACCATGATTAACAGCTATTTCACCGGGTTGGGCTTCACAAAGAGTGAAGCGGATGCGAACCTGTACTGGATTGTGGTGTATGGTAAGCTTTTGATTATCATAATTTATGTGGATGATCGTATTTTGATAGGTGATGAGCAGCTCATAACTTCTTGCAAAGAGGATCTTGCAAGAGAGTTTGAGATGAAGGACATGGGACTCCTTCACTATTTCCTTAGTTTGGATATATGGCAGCGGGATGGGGAGCTATTTGTTTCTCAAGGCAAGTATGGCAAAGAGATTTTTAGGAAGTTCCACATGGAGAGTTGTAAAACCATGGAGACTCCTCTTGCAAGAAACTGGAGGAAGGAGGATGCTACTTCACGTGAGGTTGTGGATGCTACTGTTTATAGGCAGCATGTGGGTTCACTCATGTACTTGGTGAACACATGACCAGACATATTCTACGCAACTAACCAACTTATTCAAGCTATGGTTAAGCTGACCAAGCTCTTTTGGAAGGCGGGGAAGCATGTCTTGAGATATCTCAGGGGCACTACAGAGTATGGATTATGGTACAAATGGACAAAGGGAGTGAAGTTTCAAGGCTTCACCGATGTATATTGGGAAGGAAGTCCATCAGACAGAAAGAGCACATTAGGAGGGATCTTCAGCATAAGATTGACAACAGTTTCTTGGTGCAGCAAGAAGCAGAGATTATTTGCACTCAGTTCAGCTAAGGCAGAGTACATGGCAGCCAGTCAGGCAGCATGTGAGGCCATCTGGATGAGGAAGATACTTGTTGGTTTGTTTGGTCGTTAGATGGATCCGATGGTGATACATTGTGATAACCATATTTTCATAAAAGTATTGGTTAATCCAGTATATCATGACAGATCCAAGCATATAGACATCTGGTACCACCATCTCATAGATTGTGTTCAGAGACACATTATGTTACTTCAGTACATTCCCACGGAGGATCAGGATGCAAATATTCTGACGAAGGCACTTGCCAAGAACAAATTCGAATACCACAGAGGCAGGATCGGGGTAGCTTAAAATCCCTTTCTTGTTGAGAGGGAGTGTTGAAAATTCAACAAGAAATGTGTGTATAATTTAATTTTCCCTTAATTAAATTGGAAAATAAATTGTAATCTTATCTCATAATCACTTGTAATAGTTAACTGATTATGTTAGACTCTGTTAGCTCATGAAATTATAGTTGAGGGTGGTTAGTGAGGCAAGTAGAGTGATTCTATTTGTTTTAGATTCCAAGTTTCAGTTAGTTTATTATTTTAATGCATTATAAATTAGTTAACTCAATTAATTGAGTTAAAATTAGTTTAACTAGTTGTAACTGGTTGTTGCACTAGTGAGAGGTCAAGTGAATTAAATAAGATTTAATTCACATGTAGTGATTTGTCAAATAACTGATGATTTACTATTAATAGCTACATGCATGTCAGTTCTGATGAAGACCCAGTTGAGACAGAGGTTAAAAGGATGTTAACTATCAGTTATATTATTAGCAAACTGCTCGCATGCAGTAATACACCCATAGGATTTCCCATTAAAATTGTGTAGTTTTGGAAGGCTGAAATTCCTAAATAATAGGGATTTAATTCCATAGGAATTGCACAAGAAAGGCAGGTTGAGAAGAGGTAGGAAATTGGCTAAGTGTTGGTCGATTTTTTCTGGATTAGTGTGAGACAGTTGGTAGAGTACATCAAACTCTTGTGAGAAGAGTGCAATGTATTGTTTCATGATTCCTTGGGTGAATATACAATAAAATATAGAGGGGTTTTGAGCAGCAATATTTCCCTATGAAAAATATCTGTGTTGTGGATTGATTTGCTTCTTTCTTTTACTTGGTTTGATTGTGTGATCATGTTAATTTTCCGCTATTAATTTGTAGAAGGATTTAGTATCTTTCTTTAGCATATCGCATGATTGGATTGAATCCATTGGTATACATATTGTTTGTATAATTTCTACAAAGAAGAACATTGAAACTCCAAAGAATGATGCCAAAGCATTCAAAGACAAAGGACAAAATATTACACCAGCTCTATAGAAGAATGAATTATCCAGACAAGATAACTATCCAGGTACGTTCATTCATTTAATGGTTATTTTTTTTCATGTAACTTTGGACATATGGATAGGTATTTTAAGGTTGTTGATAGGTACAATTATCAAAGACCATTGCCTCTAAATGAATCATACAGGTATGCACATTCATGGTTATTTATTTTTATGTACTAACTATGGACATATGGCTAGGGATTTTGAAGTATTTGGAAAGTACAATTATAATCTGCAAAACACTCAAAAAGAAAGGTTATAGGACAATGAGAAAAGTTCCATGATGTATTTTTCAGCAGAGAGTACCTTCCAAATGGTCCAAACATTGAATGTTTCAAATTCCATAACTATGACCATATATCTCGCAATTGCAAATATCAGATGGAATCTTCTATGGACAACATTGAATGCTTTAAATGTCACAACTATGGAAAAATAGCTCAATATTGGAGGTATAAGAAGGTCTAGAAAAGGAAACAGGTAAAATAAGATCAAGCAGATAAAAGGGTCTCATCAATTATGCTTTCAAGTTTTGTAAAGGCAAAGGATCATGATGAAGCAACAAATGCATCAAACAATGACACATGTGAAGATGGTTTGTTAGGTGGTACATTATTTTGAAAGCTATGAATCATCGACTAGCACTCCCCATGTGTTTCACAACATGTGCTTAACCGCCTCTTATTGATCTGTTAACTCTGGCGATGCCTCCGTTTACTAACACCTGCATCTTTTGATATAATGGAAATCATGATTCCAACAACTGGTATTAAAGCCAAAGTTCTTGAGTTCGAATCACACCCGACTCACACTGGGGGGGAGATTGTTGGACATTGGATAAACCAACAATCCCTATGTGTTTTGTGACATGTTCTTAACCACCTCTCATGGATCGATTAACTCTAGTGATGCATCCATTTACTAACACTTGTGGGTTTTTGTGTAATTGAAATTGTGATTCCAACAGAGGGGGAGTGTATGAAACAGTGTGTGGCACATGTATACCATTGACAGACAAACAACATGGACGAAATGGAGGCTTTAGGAAAAATGTGTCAAATTCATAATAGGTTCAGGGGGAGAATAATATTTAAAGAATTACAGGTGCATAGATATCGCTAGTGATAGAGGAAGGCTTCTCATCAGGGGGAGAACATGCAGATTGCAAGTCCATAGGGATCATATTTTAGTGATTATTACAAGAAGGCTTTTCTTCATGGGGAGCAAAGGAAAATGGCAATTCCATAGGAAGCAGGTAGATTGTTAGGGGGAGTCACCCTTTTCCATTGATGTTAAATGGGGAGGGAAATCATGAGATGAATATTGAAATTATGAGGATATGGAAGCATGAATTCAAGGGGAGTTGTACTCGCAGAAGGGGTATGTGTGTTTCCATCAATGACAAAAGGGGCAGATTTTTGGATGGTGTTGTAATTGATGTCAACCCATGGTGTTGATTGGATTTGACTTGGAATAAACACTAGTCATTGATGTCAATTTGTTAATGAGCACTTCTTAGTAATTGTCGGATTACATCAAGTTGGCAGCTCTGCTATTGGAAGGTTGAAAACCCAAGTCCCAGGGTTTGGGTTCCTTGGACTAAGGATGTACCCTGACTTTATTGAGGATATTTGAAAGCTCAAAAAAATTGATTTTGACTTGAATATCCATGTCATTGGATTCTCCTCGTCAAGATATTTCGCTCGCATGTGGTATGCCCCAAGAGGCCTCTTGTTTTGAGAGATATTTGCAATTGAAGTTGAAGCCCCCAGCTTTTGGGCTAAAACCCCATGAGATGGTGTCATTGATCATATTCATTGGTTGATTGTCTTTAATATCTAATGTAATTATAATTTAGTGGAAAATTCACCTTAAAAAAATATTAAAATCTTCCTTATACAATGCACCCTTCACCATTATTATAAAATCCTTATTCATCCATTAATTTAATTGTTAGTGACTCTCCTTAATTTGCCCACAAGGAAGACATTACTTTTAATTTCTTTTAAAATATCCTAAGTCATCAAAATTTACTCCTAAAAATCCCTTCTATTTCCCCCAACGTTCACATTTATAGCCCCTCCTTAGTCCAACCCTTCACTATAAAAAGGATACCTAATGCACTTCCAAAACACATCAAATCTCAAACAAGTTATTCTCATGTTACCTCTGATTTTTTCGGTCTACATGGGGAAGACTATTAGGAAAAGGGCTAATGAAGAGTTAGGATATGATTTTTATCTTATTGGTGATTTGTTTTGGGAAATCCTCTCTTGTAAAAAGGAAGTGAAGGTCTAGAACCTCGGCCTAGTTGCCACTACAGGTAAGAGAATCTCTTGTACGTTGTAGGCCTTCATCACGAAACTATACCAGAGAAAAATGAAATTTATTTTATGTTTTGCTGAATTTTTCCATTTGGAATTCGGTGATTATCGCGTAAACAGAATTCTTCTTTCATCGAATTATTCCAAGGTTATTGAATTGTTTCCTTGAATAAGTTTTCTTTTGGCTTACTGTTACAAGGATTAACTACAACAATTCGACCTGTGTCTAGCAAGTTCAGACCTTAATATGCATTGCAGGGATAATTATTTTTAAATTAAGGTATACCTTTTTTTAGTAACAAACCTTTTATTGTAGGCTTATCCTATACTTCAGTCCTCACAGTATATTAGAAGACCCCTGGATAGTGAAACAAAAAAAGACATAAAATTCAAGGAAATTCCAGTGTCATATTGATTTTTTTCAGAGCTATAGTTGCAACAATGTAACATTTTTTATAAACATTTATGACAGTCTCAGTAGTTGTCTTCATACCAAGGACAAAAGATGAGGTTTTTTCACCTACGGTTGTCAATATATGACAACAATTCTCACTATAATCTCATGGTGTATAAGTTGAATAACTTCAAGAACCAAAGACATTAACCCAAACATTGACTTTGAATTTTATTATGTGCATCTTGTTGACAAACCTCTTATTGCAATTCTGAACCAAAACACAGTGACATAATATTTACCTTATGTGACCTTGCAATAATAAAAATCATTTGTATCTTAAGTTTTGAACCCGTATCTTTTTGTTGTAGACTTAAGAACCATTACCAAGTATTTATTAGAGCTTTTTAGGTTGCAGTACTTAAGGGTTTGACTAGTTCATCATTACAATAGATAGATTTTTGAATACTATCCTACAGGCATCATCATAAGTACCTTGATATCTAAGACCCTTGGAGCGATACAAGCTCAATAATTGATAGAAGAGATATAATTTTTTATTAATAATTGAATGATGATTGATACATAGAAGGGACCTTGATTATAAATCGCCTCAAATGCCTCTTGCCTAATTAATTTATAATTACAAAATTATTAATTTTTTTTTACATAGAATTTCCTTCCTCTCGAAAATATTCTTAGTTCTCAAAGCATACGTCACGAAGGGTATTTTTGATGAAATGTTTTTGTCTCCCAGGAAGATTTTTCTTCTGGTAGGTCTTTCCACTTAATCATGTATTCTTTGATTACTCGTGATCACAACTTCTTTTCCTTGTGGAGATGATACCTTATGGTTCTAAAATGATCCATCCTTCGTCATCTAAAATCGAAGTGTTGTCTGTGTTGATCGGTGTTTGCCAAGTGCCTTTTTAAGGAAAGATACATTGAAAACGTTGTGAACACAACTTTTATCAAGAAGGCTTAAGTTATATGCTACTTGGATGATCTTTTTGTTAATCTCATATGGTCCATAGAATTTTGGTGCCAATTTATTTTTTCCTTATATTTTAAGGATAAGTGCTTGTAAGGCTGAATTTTAAAAAATACCCATTCTCCAACTTCAAATTCTCTCTCTCTTCTATTTTCGTTATTTTGTTGCTTCATATGACTTCTTGCAATATTTAGATTTTACTTTAGTGCTTGAACAACCTTTTGGGTTTCTTCTAACTGATCTTTAACTACTGGAAGTTTTGTCTCGACAATGGCCAGGTATTTCAATTTAGGAGGTTCATAACCATATAAAGCTTGAAATGGAGTCATTTTTGCTGAGTGTGGTAAGTGTAATTGTACCACCATTTGGTGAGATGTAACCATTGAGCCCACTTATTTTGTTTTTCTATTGCATAACAACGTAGGTATGCTTCTAAAAATTTATTGACAACTTATGTTTGATCATTTGTTTGAGGATGGTATATTGAAATCATGTTGAGGTAGGTTCCTATATGTTTGAAAAACTCCCTCCAAAAATTTCCTTTGAATTTGGCATCTCTATCACTAACAATGATTTTGCGAAACCCATGTAGTTTGTAGACATTCTTCCAAAATATCTCAATGATTTTTTTTTTGAGCCTGATTTCCTCATTCCTATGAAGTGTGCATACTTGGTGATTATGTCGACTACTACGAGAATTGTGTCCTTTCCATCAAACACAGGTAATCCTTCGATAAGGTCCATTAATATTTCTTCCCACTTGTGATTTGGAATATTTAAGGGATGGAGCAGTCTGGGGGTCATAATGTTCTCATTTTTATCTCTATGGCATTTATCTCATTCTGCTACATATTTTTTAATATCATTATTCATTCACTTCTAAAAAAATGATTGGCGTTCATTATAGTAGGTTTTAAAGAAACCTACATGTCCCATTAATAATAAATCATGGGATTCTTCTAGAAATTTGGCATTAAATTTAGAATTTGGACTTAGGTAAATTCTTCCCTTGTACCACAAAATATTGTTTTTCCATTCAAATTTTTTATTCTGAGGAAGGTTATTGATTATTGAACTTGTTTTGGATATTTTTCATACTCACTCTGAATTTCATTAAGCCATTCTAGAACTAAAACCGAAATTGCAAGTAATGATGGCTCTTCGTATTTCCCGAAAAGAGAATTTTATACAACGTTGTCTTTCCCTCTCTTATGTAATATATCCATGTCGAAGGTAGCAATTTTTTCGATCCACTTTTCTTGTTCTATAGATAGTGTTTTATGTTGGAGGAGGTGTTGAAGACTAGTATGGTATGTTCATATTAAGAACTTACTTCCCAAGAGATATTGCCTCCACTTAGCTAATGCATGCATAATGGCGAGTATTTCCTTGTTGTATGTAGACTTGAGACATTCTCGCTTGTTTAACTTCCTGCTTTCGAACGCTATTGGATGACCATATTGTATCAACACTACTCCTATGCCAAAACCTAAAGCATCGCATTCAATTACAAAATGATTTGAAAAAATTGGAGTTGCTAATACAGGTGCCTTCGACATAATTTATTTTAAGCCTTAAAAACACTTTTCTTCTTTATCATCCCATTGAAAGGAGTTATTTTTCAATAGATTTGTTAAGGGTGCAGATACATGAGCATAGTTTTGAATAAACCTTTGATAGTATCCAGACAACTATTAATCCTCTTAATTTTGAGATGTTAATTGGTTTGCGCCACTCTTTTATCGCTTTAATCTTATTAGGATCTACTTTTACTCCTTCCTTAGATATTATGTGTCTGAGGTACTCTACCTCTTCTTTTCCAAAGGTTCACTTGGGAATCTTTGCATAGAATGGATGTTCTTCTAATATAGTGAGAACTTTCTCCAGATGTTGTATGCTCCTTCCATGTTTTAATGATAGATTAAAATATCGTCAAATAAAACTAACACAAAATTCCTAAGATATGGATAAAATGCCTCATTCATAGTGGCTTGGAAGTGTTGGTAAGCTAAAATGCTTCATTTTTAACCCCCTTCCTACTTCAAAACCACAATCATAAACCTTTGTTTTATCCTCATAAACTTTCTTATTCCTGCACTAGCTTTATATTTCATATTAAAGGTTTATAAAGTACTTAATTAATCATTTTAATAGATTTTATTCCTTTAATATTTCTTGCAACTAATATTTTATTTCCTAAAGTATTTTATAGGAAAATGTATTAATCGTTTTATCAGCATGGTCGAGTGCAGCCAGATTCTTGCACCGTTGGCAACCGTCCGGTCCTAAACTTCCACGATAGCTCGTTACCTAACGTGGGCATCTTGTTTCAACTCGTCCTGTTCAGTTGCGGTCATCTCGAGTTGAACTCGGAGAGGAGGATATTCAGGGATATGGTCAGATATTAGGTCGTTGGCCAATGATTAGATTAGCGTTTTGTTATAGCCGTTGTCTAATTTTGTAATGCTATTTGTTATTTTGTTTCAGTCAAAAGGCTTGGATTAGAATGAATGTATGTAATTTTGTTATGGCCATAGGCCGAAAGGGTTGTATAAAATGTAGATTTCAGATAGGAATTAGGGAACGATAGTAATGCTACTATAACTCTGGAAAAATTGTAATTTTGTTGTTATCGCCCTCGTTCTGAGATCAATTCTAACTCACGATGTACATTTTTTGATTTCCAATTAATACAAGGAGTTGTGCCATGTTGTTTTCATTCTCCATTTTAATCTATTACTGATGTGTCATTGAGTGTTGAAGCTTCAAGTTTCCTAAAATTGGAAATGAGCTAGTTGGCTAGGGCCCAGCCAGCCCAGCTCATTCACCCTATTGTATCTCAAGAAAAAATCCCTTGGTTGTGATCAGGAATCAATGCTTAAGAAATTTTGTAAATGTATGTCACAATTATAATATCAAATGGCCTCTACTTAACACCTTTGGAGTCTAATTATTTAATACACTCAATAATGTGATATAATAAAAGCCTTCACAATGCCATAAACTGCTGATATCCGAATGAAATGAAAATAAGCACTGTAAAGGAAACTTGAAGTGATATGCTGAGAAATAGAATCTGTCACTTTTAATTTTCAGAGGAAATTCATGGAGAGAGAGAGGAAACTCGAAATAATATGTTTCCAACACAGAATCTATTACTTTAAAGTTTCATTAGGATTTTGTGAAGGAAGAAGAGATGAGGTGAAGGAGCACAAATTAAGGTTATTTAACTCTTACTCATAGATGTAATTAAGATACCAGCTGCTACATTACTTCACTTCATTCAAAGAGGAATAAACACAGAGTGTAATTGGAAAGACATATCAGCATCAATGACTATGGGAAACTTGATCTTCTTTCATTTATTTCTCGGAAAATTCAGTACCAAATTAACAATCCTCCAAAGGTCCGAAACTCGGAACTCATTTTCTTTCTTTCTATCTACTTAAATACATCACAGTGGTTCATAACTCCTGAACTTCTTGAAACTATTCGAATACCTAAACTATTAAGATTACTTATAAAATCATACTTGAGAAAACAAATTAAAACTAGAAATATTTTTCGTTTTGCTGAATCTAATGTTGCTGACGCATCCTCCCGAAATGCTAAGGTGTCCTTTCTAATTATGATGCAGCGGCTTCACATCTCTGTAATGATGCCTCAGTGCCTGACTTTACCCAGATGTCGTGCTTCCAACAGTGCCACTATACGTTCCTTTGCCAAACTCTGCCTATGCCCCTGTGCTTCAAAGGCATTCATCATGTTACTTGCTACCCGACTCTGCCTCTTCTCCTTTGATCTGCGTCGGGTCACTTACCTGAGTCTCTCTGTCGTGTTTTCCTATTTCTTCATAAAATTGCACATAAACCTCATAAGCTTAGACTTTAAATCCTTTAGATTTCATCTTGGAACCGCATCGCATCCGTGCCAACATCGCACTTCAAATTTCACTGCCTTTAAATTTTCCTTAGCACTGATCTTTTACAACTTGCAATGTGCGCTACGCGATCAGGTCCCACTGCATCACGAAAATGCATTTTAAACATTACTGTGGACCTGTGGGTTATGGCCCACATAAACTCCCTTTACATACACAGTGGTCTACCATACTGGAGTTTATTCAACATACATAGGCACGCAATCAACAACGATTTACTTTAAAACAGATCCCACATAACTCAACCACTTACATTTATGCGGAACAGTGGTTGTACGGTCCAACAATATGGTGACCAATCATGGTGCATTTCATATCAACAAACTATATATAACTTAAACGGTTAGACAATAAAAACGCCGATGCGAAGTGCAATGTAATCTCCATCGTAGATCTTTGCCAGATCTAACGGCCCCGTTGTATTGTCTCACACTACCACCTCTTGTCCTTGTTGCATCGCAACCAAAATACTTTACCATGCGAAGTCTTAATGCTAAACTCTAAACCTGCCGATGTGCGATATGCGTTGAATCGTTGTCCCAACACGTGGCTCCTCCCTTTATTGCATCACAAGTTTCGTTTCTCACCACATTGCAAGTTATTTCGTTTAATTTACGAAGTCCTTAACCCATAAAATCAAATATGGCTGATGAGAAATTGCGCTATGTCAACACATGTCCACTTCGCAACTTTTCAAACTTAGCTTTGCGATGCAACCTGGTCCGTCCATCTCTTACTTTAATTCTGTGACTTGATCCTCACCGTCTGATCGCCTCCTTTGGGAATCTTCTAAAGGTTTTCTGCCTTAACTGATTTCTTTGTTCCTTCGGTTGTCACCACTTTACAACTCCATCTTCTCTATGCTACTCCTTACGATAGTTCATTCAATGAACTCATGCGACTCTATATTTCTCCATGGTGTTAAAACCCTCCTGAGCTTTATTCAGTCTTTAAAATAGTTGATCTCTCCTGAGCTTGAACGAGCCCGACTCGACCCTGTCCAGTGTGCAATGTTTTGAATGTGCCCATCGGTACGGCTCTCGAACTTTTCTACACATGAATGAGCCCAACTCGACCCACCTTCACATCTCATCATGTAATGTTAATGTATCAACATATAAATCAGAATCCTTCTATATACTACACACAAAATTTTACATTTTCTATCATATATATTTTTTTTTTGGGTTTTGAAAAATATTTCAAAGGTAAATGCAAATGAGCCACAACACACCCTCTCGCTTTTCTTTCATTAAAGATGTGTGTTGATTTCATTTGAATTCAAAAGTGAGTGTTCATTATCAAATAAAATTATTTTTAATATTAAGAGTTAAAAATGATCTTAGGAATTAAAGATGCTTTGTTAATTAATGAATGAACGTTGTTACAACACATCGATCTATGCATGCACTTAATATTTTTTAAAGGAAATTATTAAAACTTAATCTGAATATTTAATTGAACCTTTCTTAGTTAAAATGATTAAAGTTAGATCTGGTTTATGTGGGTAACTATTACACGGATAAATCTTGTTGTCATACTTAGATAATTTCTTTGATTGCATTAAATAAAGTGTGATTTGAATTTTGAAGTTTGTTTTATTTTAAAGTCTATTTTCATTGTGAGATTCAATTTGGTTGAAGCATTATTTTGCGTGTTCAATTTATTTTAGAATTCTATTCGCCTTTGCAAATTCTTTTCATAGTTAGCACACCTTTTCATTTTCCCTTAAAGTAATTGGAAAACTTGGTGTAGGAATCTTTGTTCTAGTAAAGGAACCAATATCTTGTTACAAGAGCAGAGTGCTCTAAGCCTAAAGCTTAGAGCCCCTACATAAAGACATAAATCTCCAATATACATGTAAAAGATACTTCCCGCACACAAGCCCTATACCTGTACTAGTGCAAGCATACTGCAAGGGTATAGGAATAACAACTTAGTGCAGGAAGGAAAATCGTTAAAGAAGGCAGATCTTTTCAAGGGCCCACTTATTAACCTACTAACACCCATACTGGAGATAAACATAGAATTTTACCTCGGCAATCGATATTGTTTATAGCAGTGTGGAAGTTCCTTTATTTTATTTCTTTACAAAGTACTTTCTTTCACATTCCAACACTAAAATTTCTTTGGTGTAAATTGTTGAGTGATCTTTCTTTTCAAATCTGTAAGATTTTTATTAAAGAAGTAGGAATAGAGATAGGAAAATTTCATGCCATTTCTGGCATTTCCTATGCTTCATCTCTAAGTTTACAAAACCCCCAGGTTGAAAATTAAGTGTTGAAAGGAGTTTTCTTAACTGCGATTCCTGCACCCAACATTTTTGCGTCGTTGTCGGGGAGACTATTTGAATTGGTAAGAATTTTCTATTTTTTGCAATAGGGGTAAGTCTGTTATTGTTTTTCTCTGCAGTGTGCTTCCATTGTTTGAAGGAATTTATAGGTGTTGAGTTATTTTAAATTTGCAACATTTTATTGAGTTTTGTTTTGTCATTTTTTGAAATAAATGCCTAAAAGGGGTAGGGGTCCAAAGCCCACTAAAGGCTGAGGAAATACTAGTAAATCTAAAACTAATTCTCAAATTGGGCCTTCTTTTGCAGGCAGAAAGTCCAAATAGACCTAGAATCATCACACAAGAACTATCTACTTGGACTCGGGTAGCATTAGTACAGGTGTGATATAGCCCACGAAGGGGAAGAAGGGGACTATTAGAACCCATAGTCAACCTTCTCAGTCTGATGAGAGTAGTTAGCTTGGAGGAACAACAATGGCAGATCAGGAGCACCATGCAAAGGGAACTGGCGAAAATCAAGTAAATGAGAAACAATTCACTTTTAGATTTCCAATTGTGGATCCTGACACAATTGTGCAAATGAAGAATATTTGACCATCAACTCTTCCTCATTTCTATGGTAAGGTACACGAAGACCTAGACTCTGTCCTATTTGAGTTTGATATTTTTAGGAGTTATATTATTCATCTGGTGCTCAGAAATTAAAGTTGGTTCCTGCAACTCTCAAGGACGCATCATTACGCTGGTTCATGGGACTAGGAGGAAACATTATAGCCTCTTTCGAGCATATGAAGAGAGTTTTCTTGTCAAAATATCAGGAATATTGTAAAAATAGAGATATTCAAGATGAAATCTTTACTATTGTGCAAAATGATGATGAGACCTTAGAGGACTATTTAGAGAGATTCATGTATATCCTCCAAAGGTCAAAGCGCAAATTTGATTTGAGTACCACTAGGACCTTGTTATTACGTGGGATTACTGATGATGCTAGGAATAATTTAAATTTTTTAGGAGAAGGGGATATTTCCCATAAACCTTTCGATCAAATCTGTGACTTGTGCAGGAAATTCTCAAGGAATCAATATAGATCCGGCAAAAGAATTCAAAATAGAAATAAGAAAGTCGAATATATTGATGCTATGATTGTTGGATTGGAGAACAAAATATACAATATGAAAATTGAGATAATGAATATTGTTAGCAAACAAATAGACTCTTTGAATTTTCATCAAAAACTTGTAGAGGAACAAGATTCATGTCTATTTTTTGTCCAAAATGTAGAAAAAATCATCTTTCAAGATAATGTCCACTTGATGTTAAAGGAACTAATAAATGTGCAATTTATGCAGAGAACCATGCCACAGAAAAATTTCCCTCCATACCTAGGCTAAAAGATGTATTTGAAGGAGGTAAACATTAAGCCGAATCATTGCAAGCTATGGGAGCATGAAGAAACTAACCTCAGGTAAGTGTAGGCATGGCTCCTGAACTCCTGCTGCATTTTTTTAATTATATTGCACATCCATATTCTTTTCCTAACACTAATCACTCTCAAAATTGGCAACATGGGAACCAATATCACTGTGGACAACCCTCCCAATCTTGGCAACAAGGATGTAGAGAGCCAAAACATTCACACCATTCCTATCTTGCACCTATGCAATCATACCCACCTACATATGCACCTTATCCAATGCGACAACTGTCATTGCCCCAACTGAGTCAGCCTATGCCACCATTACCTTTACCTCCACCATTTCAACCTCCTTAATTGCCTGCCCAACCCATACCAAATCCCAATAACAAAGTGGTACAAATGATCCATTCCATGAAACTGCTTCCTTCATCTAGATATCAGTCTATGTCATTTGGAGTCAATAATCTCAAATTGAGATTGGGGAAGACAGTAACCTCAGAAAAGTAGAAGCAAGCTATGGCGATTATCGAAGAGAAAGGTGAGGAGGAAACTCTTGCCCATTCTATGAGAGATGTCATCATTCAACCCATCTCGTACCTTCAAATCCTTTGCCATCCTCTTCAAACCGACCTCCTTGTCCAGAGAGGCTAGTTGTGGAGAGGAATGACCCCATTCCTAAGTCTAGTCTGGCTTCTGAGCTTAGGAATATTTTTATAAAGGTACCTTTGCTCCAAGATATCAAAGAGATCCCCATCTATACAAAAATAATTAGGGAACTCTGTCTCAAGAAGCCAGGAAGGAGAAGATTGGAACCCCAAACTATTAAATTTTTTGGAAGAGCAGTAGAGTTAATGACGGGGTAAATGCACATGGAAAAATATACTAACCCTGGAAACCTTGTTGTCTCTGTTCAGATAGGTGATGTCCTTGTCTCTATGTGATTATAGACTTGGGGGAAACCATTAATGTTATGACCAAGAAAACCATGGATCAACTTGGATTGGTCCATATTCATCCTACTCCCACCGTGCTTGAATTGGCAGACAGATCTCAAATCAAACCGAAAGGGAAGTTAGATGATGTGGTCATTTCATTAGATTCTTTGGAATAGCCTGCAAAATTCATTATGCTTCAGCCAAAGAATCTTGTGGGAGGACATCCCTTGATCTTGGGATGACCATGGCTTTCTACAACTGATGCTTACATTGGATGTCGTTCTGGCGACATGTATATTTCCCATGGAGATTCTAGGAAGAAGGTCACCTTATATCCACCTGCTAGATCCATTCAGGAGCTCCGAGAAGCTTTATGGTTAGATTACGGTAGTGATGAGGAGACTCAGTCTATCTCTATGTTACATCATTGTGTCGAGTCCTCATAGGAGGGTGAGATACAAGACTTCCTGAACAATCTAGACAACATGCCCAATTTTGAGTCATTGAGCCAAATTTTTAGTCTAGATTTTCAGGAAAGTCACGATTCTCAACCTCCCTCACCACCGTCTCTAGAAACACCTCTGCGTACTCTTGAGCCCGATACAACTCTTGTTGAGATTAGTCTATGAAAATATTTGCATATCATTTCAGACTTGGATTCATCCCAACAAGAGCAGCTTGTGAATTTGTTGTGAAACCATCTTGATGCCTTTGCATGGGGTTACGAAGATATGAAATGCATCCCTCATGAACCTATACTCACCATATTTATATTCAAGATGGATCCCGACCTATCCAACAACCCCAAAAGCATATGAACCTAGCTCTAAGAGATGTTGTAAAAGAAGAATTGTAAAAAACCCTTGGATTTTGTTTTATCTATCCTATTCCTGACAGCTAGTGTGTCTACCCATTGGTGTTAGTCCCGAAAAAAAATGGGAGATGACGCATTTGCATTGACTATAGATAATTGAACAAAGCCAATCTTAAGGATTACTTCCCCCTTCCTTTCATTGATCAAGTTCTTGATACCCTTGCTGGTAAGAAGTACTTATCTTTTCTAGATGGCTTTAGTGGTTATAACTAGATACATATCACACTCGAGGATCAAGACAAAATGACCTTTACATGTCCATGGGGTACATTTTCTTACCAAGTGCCCCCCTTTGAGCTATGTAATGCCCCGGCTACCTTTCAAATTGTAGTCCTGGCCATTTTTGTTGACCTTAAGTGTGTGGAAATCTATATGGATGAATTTTCTTTGTTTGGTGATTCATTTCAGGAGGCCCTCAAAAATCTAGAAAAAGTGCTTCTTTGTTTCCAAGAAGCTCATCTTGCCTTGAGTGATAAAAAGTGCAGATTAATGTGCAAGGCGAGAGTAGTTCTTGGCCATCTTATTTCCGACAAAGGTATCCAAGTTGACCCCGCCAAGATAGAAATTATTCCAAGTCTTCCTGCACCCAAAACTCAAAGGGAAGTGAGAGGTTTCCCAAGACATGTGGGATACTATAGGATATTCATTGAGAAATTCTCTAGGATAGATACCCCCCTTTTCTGGCTTTTATCTAAGAATAGTATTTTTTCTTGGTCCAAAGCTTGCCAAAGTCCTTTGAGACATTGAAGGAAAAACTAGTATAGGCACCAGTTTTGAGATGACCAAACTAGTCCCTACCATTTCATGTTTCCTCTGATGCCTCAAACACTGCCATTGGCACAAATTTAGGACAGGAATAAGACAAACAGTCCTATGCTATCTACTTCATCAGCAAAAACTTGTTACCGGCCGAACTAAACTACACAGTTACTAAGAAAAAGTTTTTAGCTGTAATTTTTTCTATTAATACATTCAGACACTACATTACACGGTATTAAGTATTTGTGCATACTGATCATTTCACAATAAAATATTTGATGAATAAACCATTAACTAGTGGTAGAGTGACTAGGTGGTTACTATTGTTGTAGGAATTTGATATTAATGTTGTTGATAGACCATGAAAATCTAATGTAGTAGCAGACTATCTTTCAAGATTAAATAATCCTGGTGAAGTAATTCCTGTTGATGATGATTTTCCTGACGAACATATTTTTTCCGTGTCAACAGAATCATCGTGGTTCGTTGACATAGCTAACTATTTAGTCACTAGAAAGACACCACCTCACTTATCTGCTTGTGAAAAGTAGAATATTATACATAAAAGTGATGCATATTATTGGGTTCAAGGAGACCTCTTTTACACTGGGTCGGGCCTCATTATTCGAAGGTGTGTAAGAGAGGAAGAAGTGTTTGAAATCTTAAAATATTCTCATGATGAACCTTGTAGAGGCCACTTCACTGATAAGCGAATTGCATACAAAATTTTACGAACTGGCTATTTTTGGCCCTCTTTATTTAAGGATGCCAAACAATATGTCAAGAGATGTGATAGCTGTCAATGAATGGGCCAACCCAATCAAACCAATGAAATGCCTTTATGTCCTCAAGTTATGATTGAGCCTTTTGAAAAATGGACTATTGATTTTGTAGGGACAATAAATCCGACATCATTAAATAAAAAACATATTTTGGTTTGTACAGATTTCGTTACAAAATGGGTAGAGGCTAAACTTGTTTATTTTGCTACTGAAAAAGTTGTTGTTGATTTTCTTTTTACTGAAATATTTACTAGATTTGGTGTGCCTACAAAGATTTTTCTCACAATGGTCCGCAGTTTATTTCCAATATGATGCAGGGTGTGATGGAGCAATACAAAATTTGGCATTGGAAATCCACACCGTATCACCCACAAGAAAAATTTTTAAGTGGAGTCCACAAACAAGGTAATTGAGTCCATCCTCACAAAGACAGTGAACATGCATAGAAATGATTGGGCTAATATATTCCCAGAAGCCTTGTGGGCATACCGAACCACTTGGAGGAATAACACGGGACACACACCATATGAGCTGGTATACGGGAAGCAAGTCCTTTTTCCAATAGCATTCCGAATCAAGACCTTCAGGACTACAATCCAGTTGGGGCTAGACCTCTCTAAAGCACAACAATAGTTTCTCCTATAGAAAAATGAGTTAGATTAATTTCGAAGGGATGTTGTTCAGCAGACCACATTGGCTCAACAGTAGTGCAAGAAGTCGCATGACAAGTCCATCCGGAAGAAGCAGTTCCAACCAGGTGATTGGGTACTCCTTTATAATTCCATATTTAAATATTTTAAATGGAAATTCCATACACGCTGGATGGGACCTTATGAGGTGGTCAAATTTTTTGAAAATGGAGCAGTAAAAATCAAAACTATTGATGGACGAAATTCAATATTCATGGTGAATGGGCATAGATTGAAGGTATATTTTCAACCCCTCACTAAAGGAAATTTTATGCAGCAAGTCCAACAGCAATCTGAGAAGGAGATGGTAGGTGGAAACACCAACCTATTTAAAATCTAATAATTTCTTTTCCTAAAAAAAATATAATAAAAAGAAAAAAAATGGACAAAAATAAAAACAAAAAGAAAAAAAAAACTTTTTCTTATATTTATGAAAATCAGTTGACTGACATGATTGGAGAAGGATCAACCTGAAAACTAGCATGCTGGCAAGAAGATCAAAATTTCAATAAAAAGGGAATGTTGCTTGATTTTTAGATGTGTTGGTTGTCACTAAGAAGAAGCAGGTTCGAGTAGGAACCGAGCCCTTACCCAAGTTTGGGATAGTTGGCACGGAGATTTTTATTCAAACAACGCTCAATTCCCACTGCATTTACTTTTTCTGACACCAATGCAGGCAGATTTTAAAGGTAAAATTTTGCCCTTATTATACTTCCCATTTCATAATTTCCTGTTATTTTTCTTCTTCTAATCCCACAATGAATTGCCCTCCTTTTTCTTCTATGAAAAATATCCCTATCCAATTTCATATTTCCCTCTTTTCCCCCATAATTTTTTTCCCAAATCCATTTTTAGTTTATCCCTCTTGGTGGTTTCACTCCTAGAATCCATGTCATGATATTCCTTCCCATTCTGGAAATTACCCTTTCCCACTTCTTTTTTTCCCTCATGGATCGATTACAGGATCTGATGTGAACTCACAAGTCAGATTGGAAGGCATGCTTAACACCAAAAAATGGTGAATAAAACTTCCCTTGTACATTCAGGGAAAATTTTTAATCCAGCCAATGAATTGTACTCTATCAAAATTTCTCTTTGTCCCTTTTTCTATTCGATGCTACAGAGATCCTTGGTGCAGGAAATTGTGTTCAGGTGCAAGCATGATCGGTGTAGGCACGTTTCAGTGCCTGCAGGTTCAGTGCAAGCATGATTAGTGCAGGCACGCACCCAACTGTGAAAACCTGTGCAAGAATGATTCGCACAATGAAGGAACACCTGGTGCAAAAATGTGCATTGGAAAGTTTATCTTTATTTCATAACTTTTTGGAGACAGGATGACTACCCCATCAATGGAACATAGCATCTAATTATTTGAATTATGGTTAAGACTTTGCTTTGTCACTTACTAATTTAGGAATAAATCATTTTAAGTACAAGATATTTTAGGTCATTAAGTCTCATATTTTTAATGAGTACTGTTATAGGTCAATTTGGGCATCATCCCCCAAGACCTGGTCAAACTGGAAATCATCCCCAGGACCAATGAAATAGGCTCTATCATCCCCTTATATTTAATTTGCTATATGCCCTAAGAGAAGAACATTTCATTCATGGCTTCTATTGTGATATTTCCAAGGTTTGAAGTATATGTTATATGACCTACTGACTCACCAACGCTCATCTATAAGGGACTAACTACATTGAGTGCCAAATCCTCCATGCAAGGGTGCACTGCAGTGCACTTCCCGACACTCAAGGGTGCGTTGGTCACCTAGGAGCGGAATTCTCATTGTTCCAGGAATCTCCACATGGATAGTGCCTTCTCGAAGAGTCCATATATGTCAAACTTCAAATATAAGTGTCCATATAACACCTCTGAACTTGCAAATATGTCTTGAATATTATTAGAAAGTCATTCATTGAGAAACTACCATCAGTTTCCCTATAAATTGAGCACTCATCCTAGTGCTAGTAAGGAAGAATTTTGGTAAAGTTATGCCAGTGGATTCTCATTTGATAAGAGAGTGAAAGTAATGATATGTTGTTGGGATAATTCTAGATGTGATGAGGCTGGAATGACGCTGGAGTAGGTTGACAAAAAATTGATCCATTGGTTGTAATCTTCCCCTTCTACTCTTTAATAAAGATTGTTGTTCATTTTCCCATACATATGTCTCTATTTCTTATGCAATGTATTCTTGAATGATGTATGTATTTTAGATCTAATTAATTTGATTTGAGTAAAATAAGTAGATATCTTGTATATTGCATGTTGTTTGTTTTTCTCTGTTTGTGTTTGCAGGAATCAATCTAGCGACTTGATTTGGATTGAGAGCGACAACAACAGCGACAAAAGGAGAATGAGAAGCAAAAGAATCACAAGTAGGCTCCTTTCACATTCTATATATCTACTTGTTTTAGAGAAAGTGATAGTTATTCTTTCCTCTGCTGTTCTAAGTGATAAACACCACACTTAGGGAACTTGGTTTATCCACAGATCACAATTTTGTATAACAAATTGGTGACTCCAGTGGGGAGTATCCTATCATTCTTGGTGTTTTTGCCTCTATTTATCCTCATCAGTAGCATCTACTTTCTGTTATCAGTCATTTGAATGAAAAAATTGCATTAGAAGTGTGTCTAGCTGCTTGATTTTCAATCCGAGCTGTGCACAACGCACTATTGGTCAAGAGACAGTGCACTGAAGTGCACTGTCTCCCACTCAGGGGTGCTCTGCAATGCACTATCTCACCTTAGAGACTACGTTGTCCCCTCAACCAACCAAATTCCATCAAAATTTTTCATTTCTTTCAGTTTTAGCCACTTGTTTGTTGTATTCTCAGATGTATGATACCTCTTAGAGACCAGTAAAATTTCCTGCTCTTCCTCCTTTGAAAAGTAAATTTGTTCAATGTTTCATTAGTGTTTTTATTTATCATTGGAAAATCAAATTCAAACTGTTTCATTTCTTCATTAGATCAATTCTTTTTTCGAAAAGGAAATTTTTGTTTCATTCCTCGTTTCCTGTAGGAAAGTTTTAGTTCCATTCTTCATTTTCCTAAGAGAAATTGTTGTTTCATTCCTCGTTTCTCATAAGAAAACACTTGTTTGATTTATTTATGCATACAGTTTCCTTTCTTTCATTCACATTAAAGGGAGCTGAAAAGAAAAGCATGCATGTGCATATAGTGAATTGTGTGTGTTGCATAGGAACAAGTTAGGAAAGTTGCATTTATTTTGTGCTCTTTTTTGTTTGCTCAAAAACTTATTGCTCTTTCCCTTAGTAGCTAGGATTTTCATTGAAAAAGCTAAATTGAAAAATTTTCTTATCATTTGCTTGAATTTTTAGGAATTTCTATTACATCACGTGGTGAACCTCAAAGAAAAACTTTTAACCAAGATCAACATAAAATTTACATCAATCAACCTAAGAAAGCATTGGAACATTAACGATAACATTTAGAAGGTATAGGTTAGAGACGTGTTCCGACGTCGTCAAAAATATTAGTTGTTGCTAACTTGTCTACGATACATTCCAAGTGTGATACCTCACTCCACGTACATAAGTATATCAGAGCTTATCCACATACCTTCAGGTATATAGGGCGGTGTTCTAGTACGAAAAGTATAAGAGGGTGCTCTCACTGTGCGGTTTCACATTAGACAGCACTAATATAGACTTGGGTCTCCATGTACCTTCGGGTATATTTGGGAGGAAAAATTTAGGTTGCTATCCATCCATAGGTAACCGAGTCAACTACCATGTCACTTGTGATACACCAAACACAACATTTGGGGAGATTTTCTGCCTGTACTTCTTGGTTCGCTAGGAGGTATTCTGCATTTCACAATTACTTGGTAAACCTTCTACCTAGAATTACCCTTTTATTTTGTTTATTTTTTTTTCATAAAATCAATCGGTCATCGTGAGATAAGAACATTCCTTTCCTCGTCGTTCGCGTAGAATAGCACTTAAACCACATTTACCATCGGAAACCATTTCTGGTCAGCGAAGGTGACATCGTTCTACTAAAAATAGTACTATTGGTACCTCTGGTGCAACATCATCCTCACATATACCAGATTCATCTCGAGTTGTTTCTACAAATCCTGGTTCATCTACTGTTGTCAAGACGGAGTCCTCACAGCTACCTATGGTCAAGATCCATCCAATCAGTGATACCATACATCTCGAACCCAACGTTGTTCAACTAGAAGTTGATCTGGATCCTATCATTCATTTACCATAACATCTAGATCTCAAAGTCGAACAACCGGAAGTTGTTCCAGTATCGGTCGCTCCACAGTCGATCGTAGCCATTGAGTCTCCCATATCACGCATTCAACCACCTAAAATATATCTTGAGCCTGATGGCAAAGTTCTTCCACCTGGTTTGATTTCGATTGAAGAAATACAAGACGAAACACCTTCAACTCCAACTCATTTTTGGGGGGAGCTTTATCTTTACGAGTCTTTTCCTCAATCACCTCACACTGCTTTCTTTGATCATGTGTTAATTAGAGTTCCCGTAGTTCCTATAGGGTATACATTGGGCCGTATAACCATGGCTAATTCAACATCTTTGGCTGTACCATCTATTACAGTCGTGAAAGCATCTACTATTTCTATCCTGTCGATGTTCACCACATCACCAGAGTCACATTTACATGGTGGCCCTTCCGTTCCACCTAGTTACCAATATTTATCTGGAACCTTCTCTGGTGCATCCTCAAACCCATGTACTTCACCCATGTCATCATCTGGTATTCTATCTAGTACATCTCTAATAAGTATTGAATGGCTTGATCCCTTATATACATCTTCAGTGCAGTATCAAGCTGGTCCATCTGGGTATATTCCATCTAGTACGATCTCAACTGGACTCCCAGAATTTGGAGAACAATATATTCCATCTTATTATACTCCTCATGCTAGGGGGAAACCTGTGGTCACCCATTTTGACTGTACTCTGTCGTTATATGGTCACCCTAATGTTGGAATGATTGTTTGTCAGTGGTAGCCAATTCTTCCTGTTCAACCACAAACGGTTGTGCATTCATATCAACCGGTTCAACCCGTTGCACCCACATCTACTCCACTTGTTAATACATCCTTACCCCTGTTACAGGCTCAAAGTGTTGTACCTCAATTGTCTCAGGCGGGTCCTTCAACCCAATAGCCCCAAGTATTGGGTCCTTAGACTCCAACTCCTTCGGCTGGTTTACAACAACCACCTGTATCCAGAATTATTTATTCACAAGCTGGATTACCAGATTATGGGATGTCACAACCACAACTAGGTTTTAAATATTTAGAACCGGGTCCAAGCTATTCTATTTTGGGCTATAATCTTTGTGGATAGACATCTTCACAACCACAAGCGCAAATGCCACAACAATCATTCCAACAACAATTATCTTACCCAGGTTTTGGTCAACAGAATCCTCAGGCATTTGCATATCAAAACAACCCCTATCTCGGTTACCAGCAAAAAATTCCTTATGTTGGTGCTCAAAGGCCTGTTGCCCAAGAAATTCCATCATAACCTGGTTATGCTCAACCTGACTTAAATCGAATTACCTGATTTAAACTGGCTTACCAATGATCCAATCAGCTATGCTATTTGGTGGTCGGTGATACCACATAAATTACCCTCGGATATTCCTAAGTTCAATGGAAACCCTGGGGAAGACCCGTCAACGCATGTTATGAATTATCATATGTGGTGTTCATCTAACTCCTTAAATGATGAATTTTTTCAACTACATCTTTTTTAGCATACGCTCACTGGTCTGGCCGCAAAGTGCTACATTGAGTTACCACGAGCTTCATTTGATAATTTCATTGCCTTAGATACTAATTTTTTGACCGAATTCCAGTTATCCATATGATATGAAACTGGAACGGAACTCTTTACCAATTTCAAATAGACTAATTCTACTCAAATCTCTAATCATATTCATGAGTGGCGTGGTCGTCGTTGAATGGTCAAGATATTTGTTCTTGATCAGCTTCTTGCTGAGTGGTTCATTAAGTTCTTGTTGCCATCTATCACCAAGGATGTAGCTAAGGGTGGCATCGTCACTGAAGAGCAGGTCATTTCTCGTGCCCAGTACTTAGATTTGATTTATACTCAAATTGGCACGCTTTATGAGAAAATTCCCAACGCGCTGCGATCTAATTTTACTATTCCTCCTCCATCTAAGGACTCTCATGTCGGCGACGGTATGATAGGTACTGCAAACACACATCACTCTACTGCATCTAATCCTGCACCTTCTTCCGAAATTCATGCCATGTCACCTGACAAAGGCAAAAGTGACAAGAAAACCATAAGTAAGAAAAAGGGGAAAGCGAAGAAAAAGAAAAATTCAACCCCGCAAGAATGATCATCTTATCAACAAACTGAAAATAATCACAAACCTCATTACCCATTCATAATATGTAATGAGGAGCACTTTTTTCGAGACTGTCTCACCGGGTCGAAGTCTCAAAATTAATTAAGACCTCGACTGCATCTGTTTTGTTGACAGATCCATTTCCGAATCCAGACACAAATATGATTGCTATAAATCCAACTTCTAGTTCCCAAGTGCTTATGCTATCTGTCACAAAGCCAAAAAATGATGTTTTGGTGTCAACGCATAATAAATATTACGGTAGTCAGGATACTGATCAACCTACTACCTCGACCATGAATCCATCCATGGAATCTATTCTGCCAATTGTTATTTATGAGTTAACAATAAAGCCTCCGAAGGGAGTCATTCATAAATGGACATTTAATCCTCGAGCCTAAGCTGCTCAAAATTATAATATAGTTGAAGATTTGGCTCAATCCCCTTCAGCTATGTCGACGCTTGAGGTACTTCAAAATTTTCCCTCCCAGAAGCAGACTTTGTTGTCAACTTGTTGGAATCGATCCAACAGATTCCAATCTTGTAGTTTTTAATCATATGGGCTATATGCAAAAATTACCAGCAGAATTGGAATTATCCATTCAAGTAAATGTTCTCAATCACCTCATTCATCGTACTATTATAAATGAGGGATAATCTACCTACATTATGTCTCTAAATTTCTAGAAGTCAGTTGGCTCATTGCGTCTATCTCAATCGCCTATGACGTTGAAAGATTTTTACCGTCATACATAGAAGCCTTGTGGTATCATCAATAACCTTCATGTCAAACTAGGGGGGAAAACAGTAACTGTTGAAGTTGAGGTCGTTGATAGACGACTTGAATACACCATTTTATTCAGAAGGCCATGGGTTTACGTTATGACTCTGATCGTTTCTACATATTTTAGAATGATCACCTTTCCTCATAAATGTGTTATCACAGTCATCAATCAACTCTCCTTCTTTGCCTCCAGTTCCCAGGTAACTGGAAGCGTTCTGTTAGTTCACGCACCCCAACTAGCACTTCAAAACATTGGTTTAGGACTCTTAAAGGACTCTTCCCTAATGGGAAGCTTTTCACTACCGCCTCCTGCGACGTCGACATAAATTGCAAGTATAGAGACCTGCTACATGATATCTTCCACTCCATCTGGCTTAAGGAAGATTACGGGTGATTCTAAATCTGTTACGTTGGATGAATTTCTTTCGCCCAACCCAATTGAGCTGGCATAGAAATAAATCTACATGGCTTGGGTGGAGAATCTGAAATCATCGTCGTTGATCGTTTGGGTTGATTGTTCATTAGATTTTGGTACTCCATCTGATCCTTTTTCATCCACTTTCTTGACTGATAAAAGAATTGTGTAATCCATGATTCCAGAAGGAGAACCATGGGAAGATCATCATCATCATTCCCATCTTCAGGATTATGAAGAACATAATCTTATTAAACTATATCACCCATCGATCAAAAAAAAAAATTTGAATTATTTTCCCATTAATGCAATCGAATCTGATCGAAACTTATCAAATATTGAATAAACCATTTCTATCGATATTTCGACCAAAACCGGCGTTGTAGAAAACATTCATGTCGGTGTGTCTTTTTCTTCATCGGAACTTGAAACTTATCGCTCTTTATTTCGTGAATTCCATGACGTATTTTCTTGGTCTTACGAGGAAAAGCTAGGAATATATACTAGTATCGTTGAACACACCATTAGAATGTACCATGATGTCAAACTGATACATCAATGCCTTCATCCTATTCATCCAAAGAAGGTTGCTGCCATTAAATCAGAAGTTGAAAAACTTTTATGTGTTGGACTCATTTACCTTGTTCCACTTAGTGATTGGGTTTCCAACATTTTTCCTGTCATGAATAAACAAGGGAAAATCAGAGTTTGCGTCGATTATTAGGATGTCAATCTTGCTTGTCCAAAAGACAACTATCCTACTCCCTTTATCGACCATATTATTGACGATTGTACTGGATGTGAAATATATTTGTTCATGGATGGATTTTCTGGTTACAATCAAATCAATATTTGCCCAGAGGACCAATATAAGTTGGCATTCATATGTCCCTATGGCACATTTGCTTATCGAAAACTCCCATTTGGTTTAAAGAACGTTGGCACAAAATTTCAGAGAGCAATGGATTATGATTTCAATGACATCAAGCACATTGTTCAACCTTATCTAAATGATTTACCCACGCATTCACGAAACGGGACTGATCACCCGAGGAATTTGAGAGCTATCTTTCTACGATTCCGACACTACAAAATACACCTCAATCCACATAAATGTGTGTTTTGTGTCGATTCTGGTCATTTTCTAGGATTTTTCATCTCAAAAGAAGGAATTTTGATCGACCCACTAAAGTTCCATGCCATTATTGATTTTCCTGCGACATCAAATTTGCTTCAGTTACAGAAACTTCAATGAAAGGCTAACATCCTAAGGAGGTTCATACCCAACTATGCCGAAATGGCTAAAGGATTTAATCGTCTATTGAAAAAGGGGATTCCCTTCCATTGGGATAAGGTTGCACAAGCTTCTTTTGATGTTGTCAAGGATATGCTTGTTCGGGCGTCATTAATGTATCCTCCCAATTATCAAAGTGATTACTTCTTATATATCGTCGCAGTTGATATGACCATTGCTATGGTATTGATCCAATAAGAAGATGCGATAGAACATCTGATAGATTATTTGAGTCATAATCTCAATGATACGGAAGTGAAGTATTCATAGGTCGAAAAGCTCGCCTTGGCATTCATTCAAGTTGTCCAAATATCTCGCCATTATATCATGTTCCGAAAGACCATTTTCCTTTCGGATTGAAACCCCATGACTTACATTTTGTCACGTCAATTTCTGGGGGGGAATATTCAAAATGGGTTGTCATTTTACAGGAATTTGATTTGGAATTCATCAAATCCAAGTCAAAGAAGTCTTTAGTTTTGGTTGAGCTTCTCTGCGACCTTCCCTCTGATAGTATTACTACTACATCGGAACCATAAATTATTTATGAATCTCTATTTATGATCAGATCATATGATTCTTGGTATGGGGATTTTATCATTTATCTCCAAACCCATACTTTTCAGCCTGATAACTCTCGCTCTCAATAGCGATGTATTCGATACCAAGCCAAAGATTATATGATCATCGGCTATACACTTTATCGTCGTGGTGTCGATACGATTTTAAGGAGGTTCCTTACTCATGAGGATGTTGTGAAGGTTTTAAATGATTGTCATGTTGGGGCTTGTGGTGGACACTTGTCTAGATACGCTACCGCACAAAAGATACTCCACGTCGGTTAATTTTGGCCTACCATATTTTGTGACTGCATCCTCGCAGTCAAAATTTGTCATACGTGCCATATATTTGATCTTAAAATACGCAAGCCGCCAACGCCGATGCATCCTACTATCGTTGTGGGACCATTTACAAAATGGGGCATTGACTTCATGACTTGCAACCCTCGTTCGTCTGGGAGACATGGTTATATTATTGTCGCAGTAGACTACTTTACCAAGTGGGTCGAAGTGATTCCTACATTCAATAACACACGCAAAACAGCTGTATTATTCTTTTTCAATCATGGCATCTCACGATTTGGTGTTCCATAGGCTATAGTCACATATCATGGTAAGCATTTTCGCAATCACATGATGAATGAGTTGACTTCCAAATTAGGACTGTCGCATGATAGTTCAACTCCTTATTATCCACAATCCAATGGACAAGTTGAGGCTATTAACAAGATTATTAAACGAATGCTTCAACGAATGATAGGAGTTCATAAACAAAATTGGCATTTGATCATGTACTCGGCTTTGTAGGCATACCAAACTTCGGTAAGAAACGCAACCGGATTTACCCCCTTTCAATTGGTGTATGGTCTGGAAGCTATCTTGCCTATCCAATGTGAAATACCATCGTTAAAACTTGTCGTTGACTTGTTTCCTGACACCTCTATTGAAGAAGTGCATCTTTTTAACCTCATCCATCTTGATGAAACGTGTCGGGAAGCCACATTGGCCAACAAAGCACAGAAGAGATGTATAAAGGCACAATATGAGAAACATGTCCAACCTCGCATCTTCTCAAAGAGTGACATGGTCTTACTTTATGATCAAGAAGCTGATGTAATATGTACAGGAAAATATGAGTCGTTATGGCATGGCCCCTATATTCTAAAAAGATTTCTTTCTATGATGCCTACGATTTGGTAGATTATGATGGAATTCCATTGGCGCAGCCCTGTAATGGGTTGTATCTCAAAAGTTACTATGTTTAAACATGAGCATAGTAAACTATTGTATTATCTTGTATATATGCTTTTGATTTGCATTTATTGTATTAGTTTGTTTTTATAGAGTTTTATTGAAATTAATAATCTGTTTTACATTTGCAACACATGTAAAGACATATTTTCAATTCACATCACATAATTGAATAGGATTTCACAATAAACATAGGAAAACAATGAAAACAAATAGATAGATATTTATAGGTTTTAACAAAATTTGTGCCCAAGAAACATTGGTCATTTGACCTCAAAATGTATGCAAAATGTAAAAGTAAACTAGTGATGCTCGTGATAACAAGCAATTGATCTAGCTATCCAGCGCAATAACTGCATCCAATAGTTAGGAATACCAATAGTGTGGCACTGCAGTCTCATGGGTACCTCGATCTGACAATCCAGAATCTCAAGATTCAATCCCGACAGCCATCTCTATTTGCTCCTCTGCTCTTTGCTCTGGCTGACCCACTGGTCGAACTCGACCTACATCTACATACATTAAAACTTTAGTTTAGTATTGGGAAAATTCAAAATACAAAAACATGTATAAACCTTAGAAAAAAATCAAAAAACATGGTCAAAACATTCTTACCAATTGCACCCCTTTGAGCGTCGTCTGGTAGAATCAAGTCTGGATCTCCTCGAAAGTCTACGCCTACATATGCATAATCATCGATGGCAATCATATTTCGTCTAAACTAGGAGAATAATGCAGTAGATAATATGATGGTTGATTGACCAACATGTCTAGATATCAATTTTACCCATATCTACATTTGTGGATCTCTAGGGCCAAATATACCCAATGTAACATGTTGGGGCTGCATCAATGGAATCTAGTCTAAGGCGAAGGAGATCAGGATTGAGCCAAAGTTGAAATTCTTCTTCCTTCCTCCCTTTTCCTTAGTCAGCTTTTCTTTCATCTGAAAGAGGATAGCTTCAGCCCAGATAAATATTGTTGGTTCCAAACACTCCAGTGCATACTGCATGTATGATCTGTTTGCCACATGTAGTGTAGAAGAACTGGCAAGCTTTGCGATAGTGAATAGGATGGTCCTCAAAGGAAATTCACGTACATCGCATATTTTTATTTTCCCATCCTTACTAGGTTCAGTCCCTGGATGGCATTGTTGTAGTATGTAATCTCTCACTGTCTCTCCTCCAAGAGCAGACCCTAAAAGAGAAATGGGTGTACCTCGCCTCGATAATCCTGTGATAAAATAAATGTCCTCCACTAATATTGGGACCACTTTTTCCCCAATGTGAAAATCCTGTAGCACTAGATCCCATGAACGAACAAGGAATTCCAATAGTTCCATTTGTTTCCTCATACCCGACAATCTAAAGTACTTTAGCAACCCGAAACCTTCTGAGGGCTCTTACTGTACTCGGATCGTTTAGGGAAATCATTTTATGTTCTTCATGTTCTCTTTCCCTCCATGTAATCATCATTTTGATCCGATGGAAACCTGAAACACAATCATAAGACTCATTAGGATCCATTTCATGCAAAAAACTTGGGAAATTTTGGGCACACAGCAAAAACCAAGAATGGAAATTGCACCCAACGCACCCCAAGTCAAGGGACATAGCATTGTAGTGCATCTGGCCTTCAATTTCAATGCACTACAATGCACCTTTCAACATTCAAGGGTGTGTTGCCCTCTGAGCATAGTAGATTTACCCTAAGGGGCTCAAAACCCTTAAAATTTTCATCAAATGCAATGAAAATGATATTAAAAGAAATATAAGGTTCATTGCTCCAACCTGGATTGAACGACGAGGAAAATTGTCCACAGAATCTGTCGCAATAAACAGTTGAAGTTCGGGGGCAAAAGTTGGTTCAGAGCTCCTATTTTTTAAATGGTAGCTTTAAAATGGTAAAAATGAATGGTAAAAACTCTTTTAATTAGTCAATTTGATTATTTCAAATCATATTTAATGTTGTGACTATGGTTTTTATTCGTATTTGCTATGAAACATGCATTTTTAATCCATTTGATGGCTTTCTAAATAGGTTTTACAGCTGATACAGCAGATTAGTCGTGCACACTTATTCAATAATTATTTGACCACAATGCGTAATTTTATCCTTATTTTTCGAGCTTTGATAAAAATGAAAAAGGACTTGAAGCGCACTTTTATCTCTTTTTGGAGCTTCGATAATAGTATAAAAGGAACCCTGGAGTCTTCTTTTAGCTCTTTTGAGACTTCGATAATGTGAAAATATTTTCGAGCACTTGTCTTTTCGAGATCGTAAGATTAAATGAAATGACATATACTCAATATAAGTTTAACCCTTTTCCGGACTGAGATAGATTATTTACGAAAAAGGAAAACCTTAGTCGAACATGGCTAAGAGGTTCTCTCAAGTATCATTTTACACTTTTTTGGACCTGAGAAACAAATTCATGAAAAAGGACTCATTGAATTTTCTTCTTTCCTCTTTTTCAAACTCTCTAAATATGAAAAAGGACTATGTTTTCACTGTCGTTAGGCTCGTTAAAACATAAAATAGAGACGGACTTGTCGATCATGGCAAGAATCGAGTTTCATTTATTGCTAGACTCGTTAAATTCTTAAATAGTGATGCATTCACCCGAAGGGTTGAATTATAGATCAAGCATAGGTTACCCTCCTCAAGCTTGTTAAAAAATAAAGAGGTATTGGTTGAAAAATGACCAGGGAAAATTTGGGAAAAGAACAAAACACTTTATGGTAGCAGGTCGCTTTTGAACATGACATTTTCACTCCATCATCATGACTCTTGGGTTGGGTGATCTTCTGGACGATTCATTCATACCTATGGTTCATCATACCTTCACTTTGGTTTTGGGTCAATACTGCCAACTCATCTCAGTGTCATCAATATGTTCAAGAGAAGTCATCTAGTGAATCCGCATCCTTCTGCAATACTTATAAACCTTCATTTTCATGATAGTCATCCCTGAATATTGCTATATCAAGTCACATTTTGTCTCTGAAATCAGTAACTCTCATTTCGCGATAAATTTACTTCCTGTCGAAATCGGCTCATCATCCAGGAAGTTTACTTAGAAACATCTTCCAGTACCCTAAGGCATGTTACATCATCGACAAGTTTCTTGCTTCCAAACCTTTGACCAAAATATTTTGTTTGGAATTCGACATCAAATCATATATTCACGCCTTGTAAACTATACTGCGGTACCTTGAGAGCCATTAACATCAATGGTGGTTCTCTCATGTTTTTTAACAACTCACATCATTGGCTGGTAATCAAACGATGTCTTACCATGTTCGACTTCAAATCATATATTCGCGTGGTTAGACTTGTACCTGAACGATCGAGTGAAAGAGATAAGAATACCCTGGATCTAGTTTCATCCATCTGGGCTGCGATTTCAGGATTTTTGTACACATCATTTGTACGATGACTTTACATACAGATCGTCATCCGAACATGGGCCTATATATGTAGGCATGTCTATATTGGGCAACATTTCAATGTAGACGAATTTATGAATTATGTACATGTTATTAGATAGTTTATGTGTTGAGCATGGGAATGCCTCCCTCAACAATTCATGATCAAGATGAAATATATCATGATGTAATGTATTGCAAGATTGATGCAGGTCACCGTCTGCATCAGTTCTGGCTCATCACATTGTAAAGCATCTCATCCAAATACTATTATTATTTTGACTTCATGCTTTAGGAGGCAGCTGTTATAGGTCAATTTGGGCATCATCCCCCAAGACTTGGTCAAACTAGACATCATCCCCAGGACCAATAAAATAGGGTCTATCATCCCCTTATATTTCAGTTGCTATATGCCCTAAGAGAATAAGATTTCATTCATGGCTTCTATTATGAGATTTTCAAGGTTTGAAGTATATTTTATATGACCTACTGACTCACCAACACTCATCTGCAAGGGACTAACTGTGTTGCAGTGCCAAATCCTCCATGCAAGGGTGCACAACAATGCACTTCTCGACACTCAAGGGTGTGTTGGTCACCTGGGAGTGGAATTCTCATTGTTCCGGGAATCTCCACATGGCCAGTGCCTTCTAGAAGAGTCCATATATGTCAAACTTCGAATCCAAGTGTCCATCTAACACCTCTAAACTTTGAAACATGTCTTGCATATTATTATAAATTCATTCATTTAGAAACTACTATCATTTTCCCTATAAATTGAGCACTCATCCTAGCGCTAGGAAGGAAGAGTTTTGGTAAAGTTTTGTTGGTGGATTCTCATTTGATAAGAGAGTGAAAGTATTGATATGTTGCTAGGATAATTTTGGATGTGGTGAGGTTGGAATGACGCTGCAGCAGGCTGACAAAAAATCGATCCATTGGTTGTATTCTTCCCCTTCTACTCTTTAATTAAGATTTATGTTCATTTTCCCATACATATGTCTCTATTTCTTGTGAAACATATTCTTGAATGATGTATGTATTTCAGATCTAATCAATTTTATTTGAGTAAGATAAGTAGATATCTTGTATATTGCATGTTGTTTGTTGTTCTTTGTTTGTGTTTGCAGGAATCGATCTAACGACTTGAGTTGGATTTAGAGCGACGACAAGAGTGATAGAAGGAGAAGGAGAAGTGAAAGAATCACAAGTAGGCTCCTTTCCCATTTTGTATATCAACTTTTTTTAGAGAAAGTGATAGTTATTATTTCCTCTGTTGTTCTAAGTGATAAACACCACACTTAGGGGAATTGGTTTATCCGTAGATCACAATTCCGTATAAAAATTACTGAAGTACACCTTATGTGCATTATGAAGCAAACGTGGGATAGTACAAATCCACCCAAAACCAAAAACTTACCTCTTTTTGAAAAGATCTTTCATCACCTATCCATAATGACCTTACCTCATAACTTGATCATGCATGACCGTTACACCGCGTTATCACTGAAACCTCCGCCTTTTCCAATCATCATTGCCTACCTACACTAGACCAATACATGTGTGCATCTATCCCGAAGGAATAATGATGGAGCGTGATTGGAATGGAAGAGGGTTAATAAGGAAGTGTGCAGATGACTTTATCATCATAAAACTCTTGGCGTGCCCTTTGAATTCCTCAATGTGATATATTTCTAAGGTTTCAACAGAGAGTTGGTGTGAATTAAAACAGAGATGGTGCCCGTGAGAAATAAACCAATATCTGTGAAGGAAATAGAGCAGACGGCTGAGTATCAGAACAACCTTGCACTGTTGCAAGAATCAGGATTTTTCCCATTTCTGCAACAATTCGATGGATTCGATATAGCCATAGCATTTGAATTTTCAAGGAAGTTTGATGGAGGCCGAGCCAAGGTAGGCTCACTAGAATTTGAGGTTACAGAAAAATCCATAGCTCAGGCTACAGGCTTATCAACCACGGGATAACAATGGTTTAAGAAGGAGAAAATAGAGAAGAAAAGGTGGCACAGATTTGTGGTTGACCGGAAAAAAGTTAACTGGAAGAAAAGGCTTCCGCAAAGTGCCATACTTGGGAAATGGCGAGACCTCCTGTACATATTGAAAAATTTTCTTACCTGCGAGGGACGTTATTCATTAACGTTCCTATACCATATCCGTTTGCTGTTGCATTTTGAGATGGGAAAATTCATCAATTTCCCTTATTATCAGCTCAGAAGATTGGAAAAAAATGGCGAGAGGTGTTCAGAAAGGGAAGGAGAGGCAGGTCGCATGCAAATTGTATCATCACAGGTTGATCATGATTCTGGTTAAGAATGAACTGGAGTTAAAGGAATGACCTAGGAGGAATTTTTAAAGGAGTTCCAAGGACGAAGTACAGGAAAATCGTCCGACAAAAGAATGCAAGAAATAAAATAAAAGTAGAGACTCTAACTCCACGCCCTACTGAGACAAAAATCAAGAAAAGACCGGTGCAAGAAGAGGAGCAACCTATCATAGAAATTCTACCCTCAGTAAGAAAAACGACCAGGAACTCGGCTAAGAGAGGGACTGCCTCTTTGGGGTAATTGACAATCAGTTGAGCTCCACGATTTTTTTGGCTGAGTCACCACCAACTTCACCCAGCAATCATAATCTCTCGGTTCTCACAGAGGCAGTGGATCATACTATGGTTAATGAAGGCCATGCAAAGAAGGAGGATGACATACCCTCATCAGCCTTCCTTCGTAAGTTAAAGAAAAGAAAAGTGACACTAAGTGCAAGCAGAGAACTGGCATAGGGTTAGGTAGATGATGAGGCGTAGCATATTGAAACCCTCAATAATTTTGAAGTACAGGGTACTAAAAACCTTGATGAGATAGATGTGTAGGGTATTGAAGCCCTCAGTAAGATGGACGTGGAGGGTACTGAAACCCTTGGTGACATGGAAGTCCCTAGTGCCAAAACCCTTTGTGACATTCAAGTTCTAGACATTGAAACCCTTGATGATATTGAAATGCAGAAATTGGGTGGCCAAGATAACTTTGACCCTGGTGATGATGGTACATGTTTAGAGTCAACTGCAGAAAATATGCTTGCACCAGATGAGTTGGAAACATAGAACTCCACCCTTTATATGAAAAATCAGATAGAAGAGCTCGAGTAGCGAGTTCATGACTTCGAAGCATCAAACCAAACCATGAAGGATCATGATACAGTGCAGAAGCAAGGCAGAGTGGAATTGGCAGAAGAATTCAAAGAGAAAAAATGACAAGTCAAGATATGGAAGTTTCGGGCCTCAAAGTTCTATAAACGTCTTAAAAAAGTGACCCAACAACTTAAGAAGACTCGAGGTAAGAAGTCGAAGACAGTGAAAGCAGGGTTCAACATACAAGTTCAGGATTAAAGGGAGGCTCCTTGTTTTCCATTTTTTTGCAGTAGGTAAAGTTTGTGTGAGGACACACAACAACTTAGGGATATGGGAGGATGTTGGTCGATTAAAATGATTCATTTTTAACCCCCTTCCTACTTCAAAACCACAATCATAAACCTCTGTTTTATCCTCATAAACTTTCTTATTCGTGCACTATTCCAAGAATCCTGTGTGTTCCTGCACTAGCTTTATATTTAATATTTATGGTTTATAAAGTACTTAATTAATCATTTTAATAGATTTTATGCCTTTAATATTTCTTGCAACTAATTTTTTATTTCCTAAAGTATTTTATAGGAAAATGTATTAATTGTTTTGTCAGCATGGTCGAGTGCAGGAAGATTCTTGCATCCTTGGCAATCGTTCGCTCCTAAACTTCCGTGACAGCTCGTTACCTAATGCAGGCATCTCGTTTCAACTCATCATGTTCAATTGCGGTCATCTCGATTTGAAAACGGAGTGGAGGATAGTCATGGATATGGTCGAATATTAGGTCACTGGCCAACTATTAGATTAGCATTTTGTTATAGCCGCAGGCTTATTTTGTAATGCTATTTGTTATTTTGTTTCAGCCGAAATGCTTGGATTAGAATGAATGTATGTAATTTCGTTATGGCCATAGGCCGAAAGGGTTGTATAAAATGTAGATTTCAGATAGGAATTGGGGAACGATAGCAACGCTACTGTAACTCTAGAGAAATTGTGATTTTTTTGTTTTCTCCCTCGTTTTGGGTTGGATTTGAACTTATGATGTACATTTGTTGATTTGGAATTAATACAAGGAGTTTTTCCATGTTGTTTTCATTCTGGATTTTGATATATTACTGATGCCTCATTGAGTGTTGAAGCTTCAAGTTTCCTAAAATGGGAAATGATCTGGTTGGCTAGGGCCCAGCCAACCCATCTCGTTCACCCTCTCTCTTTCGTTTATTTAAAGGCATGTGTTGATTTCATTTGAATGCAAAGTGTGGATTAAGTTTATGTTTTATTCTTTCATAATAATTATGCGTTTGTTTCATTGACAGTCAATGTGTGACAGATCCATGGTGTGAACGTTAATTAAGTTTGATTTACCTTCGGTCATTTCCTTTTCTAAATCTTAGTTTACTTCTGCCTTGATCATGCAAGCACGTTATTCCTGCACTAGTGCATTTTTAATTACTGCAACTTGGTTTTGTCGGTTCATTACAACAAAGTTGTTTCATTCCTTTCTTTCATAATAAATTCGATATATTTTTGCAAGTGAGTGTTCTTTATCAGATAAAATCATTTTTAATATTAAGAGTTAAAATCTTAGGAATTAATGATGCTTTGTTATTTGATGAATGAACGTTGTTACAACACATAGATATGTGCCTGCACTTTATAATTTTTAAAGGAAAGGATTAAAACTTAATTTGAATAGTTAAAGTGAACCTTTCTGAGTTAACAAGATTAAAGGCAGATCTGGTTTATGTGGGTAACTATTACAGGGATAAAGCCTGCTTTCATACTTATATAATTTCTTTGAATGCATTGAAGAAAGTGTGCTTTGAATTTTGAAGTTTATTTTATTTTAAAGTCTATTTTCATTGTGAGATTCAGTTTGGTTGAATCATTCTTTTGCGTGTGCAATTTATTTCATAATTATGTTCGCCTTTGCAAATTATTTTCATAGTTAGCACACCCTTTCATTTTTCCCGAAAGTAATTGGAAAACTCGTGTAGGAATCTCTGTTCCAGTACAGGAACCAATATCCTGTTATAGGAAAAGAGTGCTCTAAGCCTGAAACTTAGAGCCCTTGCATAAAGACATAATCTCGAGTATAAGTGTAAAAAATACTTCCCGCACACAAGCCCTGTACCTATACTAGTGCAAGCATACTACAAGAGGACAAGAATAACAATTTAGTGTAGGAAGGAAAATCCTTAAGGAACACAGAGATTTTCAAGGGCCCACTTGTTAACCTACCAACACCCATACTGGAGATAAACATAGAATTATACCTTAGCAATCGAGATTGTTTAAAATAGTGTGGAAGTTCCTTTATTTGGTTTCTTCGCAAAGTACTTCCTTTCACATTCCAACACTAGAATTTCTTTGGTGTAAATTGTTATGTGATCTTTCTTTTCAATTCTACAAGATTTTGATTAAAGAAGTAGGAATAGAGATATGAAAATTTCATACCATTTCTAGATTTTCCTGTGCTTCGTCTCTAAGTTTACGAAACCCCTAGGTTGAAAATTAAGTGTTGACAGGAGTTTGCTTAACCATGATTCCTGCACCCAACAAGAAGTTTGTTGGAGCGTTAGTTAATCCGAAGGGAATTACCTTAAATTCATAATGACCTTCATGTTTTCAAAAAACATTCTTTGCTATGTCCTCTAGCATTATTCTGATTTGGTAATATCCCGATCTGAAGTCCAATTTTGAAAAATATTGGGCTCCATGAAGTTCATCTAGAATTTAATCTATAAAGGGAATAAGAAACTTATTCTTAATCGTTAACTTGTTCAGTCCTCGATAATCTACACAGGGTCTAAATGACCCATCCCTCTTTCGAACTAAAGCCACTGGAGCAATGTATGGGATTCTACTTTGTGTGATGATTCCACACTTTAAAAGATCTTGGACTAACCTTTCGATGTCATTTTTTTGAGGGTCTGGATACCTATACGACTTGATGTTGACAAGGTTTCACCATGACTTGACTTTGATTATGTGTTCGATTTCTCTTTCACACGACGTCTTCATAGGGAGATCTTGGAACACCTTTTTGTGTTTTTGAATCAATTTTTTAACTTTAGGTGGTAGTTCTTGAATTTCAAATGGTTCTTCGCTAACCAATCCTAAAGCCAACATCTCCATCTGATGACACTGCACTACATATGCTACTGCTCCCACAAGGGGAATTTTGAGGTCTAAAATGGTCCTCCTACGGAAATTAGAAAATAATAGTGGAAATAATAAAATAATATTACATTACATCATCAAATTTTTGAGGGAAAAAAGAAAAAACTACATTTTCAACTCGTATTTTTAACTTGTTTCCCTATGGGTTTACTCAAATTTCAAGTGGGAACATTCATTGGATGCATAATTTGATTCATCATCCAAGGATTACTCATGTTGCATATTTTCGATGGACCCTACTACACCGAAAATGAGAAATACATGTCATGTATTTCTCATTTTTCGTGTAGCAGGGTCCATCAAAAGTATGCAACATGGATACTCCTTGGATAAGGAATTAAATGGTGCATCCTATGAGTACTCCTTCTCAAAATTTGAGTAAAACCTTATGGAGATAAGTTGAAAATACAAGTTAAAAAAAATAGTTTTATTACTTTTTAATCTTTTTACCTTTTTACCTCAAAAATGGTGAATCATCCCCCATGGTTGACATCATCATCTTGAATCATATTGGTTCTTATAAAGTTTATTTTGGTTGCACATTTTTCTTAGGAAGCCCATTTTATGCTTCAAAATTTCTCTAATGCTTTCAAATCAACTTCATCATCTGGTGTGATGATAAAATTTGATTATGAGGGGGTTGGAACCCATATAACATGTATTTTTACCCCTACTGTCTAAAATTTATAAATTGTTTTTTATGGTTGACCTAGTGAGTGCCTAGGGTTTGTTTCCATTGAATACTTAGGACCACATCCACTCATCCTAATGGTAGAGTGTAGAATAAAAATTCTAGATTGTAGTCCTTAATCTTTAATTTGAATTTATGGCAATTTCCTACTTTTTCAATTTTATTTCCATCAACTACCATCACTTTCATGTTGGGCATGGGATATGTGAAAATGTTGAGCTTTTTTGCCATATTAGAGTCCAAAATTTTTTGGATGTTGTCGGTATCTATTAGAACCATTGCATCTCTCTTTTTGATATGTCCTTTTAACTTTAATGTATGGGGCTGAGATATACCTGTCATGGGCAATAATGACACTTGTGGAATATTCTCACTATATGATTCTGTAGAAAATTCTGGAAAACATTAAACTTCTTCTATGTCTAATTCTTCACTATCTGAATCATTGGTTGCTTCACATGTATACAGGTTCTTGGTCTCTTTTCCCTTAGCACATTTATGATTAGAATCCCATTTTCACCACAATGTTTGCACTTACCTTCTTTCATTCTTTGCATTTAAAAATTAGTTTTTCCTCCTTCACGTAGCTATGGTAGAACATATTTTTCATTATCCACACTATAATTTTGGGGAAATCTTTGTCTCGAATATACTCTTTCAACTTTTGGCCATTGTATCCTTTCAAGCTTATTTTCTGTAGCTTTTCCTTTTTGTCTTGCTTATTCTATAGAAGTGATATCATGAAGCTTAATCTCATCCAGGAGATGTGGTTTAAGTATCATGATGTATGATTGAATAAGACGAGTCTCTGAAAACCCAAGTACCCACGTAGCTATAGTTTCCCATTATCTAGTGTATTCATCCACATATCCTTTTTTTTGCAACCTGGTGAGTGTTGCGAAGAACTCTTCTTCTCTGACACCTTGGAAAATCTTAAAGAATGCATTTTTTAATTTCTTCCAACTGATAACATGTGTTGTTTTCTTCCACCACATATACCAATTATATGTTTTTCCGTCCATTTTCATGGATGCATGCATGATATTTTCATCATCATTGTCAATATCGTAAATCTTGAAATATTCTTCTGCTTTATTGAACCATGCAACACTATATTTCTTGTTACCATAAAGTTTGGAGAGCTAAAGTTTTTCTCTTCGTTGATATGTAGCAACTGTTGGGGTGAAGAAGGGGTATTGATTTGAAATCTGCGTATTTGGGTATTGATTCTAGAGTTGCATATTTTGAAAATTCGTGTTACTATTTTTTTGATTGAGCATGGAAGATGTTTTTGGAGACTCGGGGGTGTGATCTGATTCTGATGAGTTTGATGTATTTGAAGAATATGGATGTTGAGTAGCTTCATTATTATGGAGTAGTTCTCCAAGTGTAATTTTCAACTTTTCACAAGTATAGTTCAACATCACCATTTCTTGATTATGAGCTATTAATGTTGCATTACGATTTCGATCCACCTTATTTGAAAGGATTGCATGATACTTTTTAAATTCCTTTTGATTATGCTCAATATGATTCTTTATTCTCTTCGTTGTCTCCTAGAGCTCCTTGATTTTATTGGAATGTATGGTAACCTTATTCTCAAGATCTACCAATTTTCAGGGATAATTTTAAGAACCCCCCTAAATTTATATATATATATATATAAAATAGGCGAATCCCCATGATACATAGGAAAAATGGAAGGCGATTTTATTAATAATATAATATGTATATATAATTTTTTGGCGAATCTCTCACGAGATTATATTATCCTGTAAAATCATGGTGAATCACTAGTACAAATGGCGAATCACTACTACAAAATGGTGAATTGTTGTCTAGTGGAGTTCGGAGTGTTGGTTCCAATGAAGATATGGTAATTGAACCAGGAGTAGAAGGAAGAGAACCACCGAGACCAAGCATGGCACATGGTGACTCGTGAGGGAAGTAGTTCTCATGTAGTTTGGAAAACACGTTCTTCTAGTTCTGCTAAGCGTAGTGTTGTTTGTCATGCTACTACTAGCACTGATATTGAGGTTGGAAAGGAGTTTGAGGAAAGGTAGCAGTGGTGGAGAATTACAAAGAGTACCCCATGATGGGCTCCATTTTTCCCTTTGGTATTTGTGCCTGCAAGACCTTTTGTCCATTGAACCAACAATTAGTCGTTCAACCAACAATCAACTTGACTGAGTTGATTAGGTACGAGTCAACTTAGACTAATCTTCAAAACTATGCTTTGCACTATCCCATATTTATCACACTAATGCTACACAACATTGTGCATTTGTACCTAACTCTCAATAATTCTTTTCCAAGAAAAATCTATAATAAGAAAAATATTTTACTATATTCTAAAAGGTGAAGATGTCGAAATCATGCCACAAAGTGAAAGGAAATAAAATATCTTTCCTCAAACCACCAAATATATAAAGAAAACAATAATGATTATAATAATAGAACTGGATCTATCGATATATGCATGATATGAGAACCATAAGCATTCAAGAGACTAATTTCAAACTCAACAAAATCCTCTAAACAAGCAACAAACAAACCACTAAAATTTTCAAAGATATCAAGGCTAGACATTAACACAATTTCATGTACTTGAATAAGCCCATTGTTGCTTAGCGTTAGACTTCTTAAATTAGCTATTTATCATTTAATACTATGACACTATCTATGTGAAAAGAAATAGGTCCCAACTTCATCAAATCTGATTTCATTTCCAATCAAAGATCAAAACTAGCTTCGTTTCCAATACCAATATAAAATCACACATTTTCCAAATATCAATAATTATTTTCCAAGAAAATATAAAACTCGAAACTCAGTAAAATTCCCCAAACACAAGCAACATATATACCATTAAAATTTTCTAAGATGTCAAAGCTAGACATCAAGGTAGTTTCATGTACTTGAATGAGCCCATTGATGCTTTGCATTAGTCTTGTTAAATTAGTTATTGATCATTTAATACTAGTCAAACGCTATCTATGTGAAAATAGGTCCCAAAATCATCAAATCCAGCTTCATTTCCTGTCACAAATAAGAAGCAAACAATGTAAGGATTAAATATGAAAAATCAATCTTAAAATAACACACATGAAAGAAATGTAGCTGCAATGTTACAATGAAAAATACAAAATATAGAACCCATTTTTACCTGAATTTGACATGTAGTAATCTTGCATGATCAACGGAACATGTATACCAAAATAAGAGTCCTAGGGTATTTCAATTTCCCAATTCTCATCTTGGTCATCATTGTCTACATTGTGAACATGATCTTCTCCAGATGTACTGTCATTATGAGCCTCCAAAACATTATGTTCTGTATCAAGTTCATTAGATAAATTTGTTATATTGTTTTTTCCCCTTCTATCACAATCTGATCGCCAAAGCGCTAGTGCTCTTTCATATGGAAAATTGTCAACGTCATACTTTGTTACATATAATCTTAAACATGTATCCACATGTTTATCAAGCTTTTTCCTCAACTTTGACTTCAAAAATGATAGTGCACTAAACATTCTCTCATCCTCCATTGATCCCAAAATCATAGTTTGACACAAATCTGCTAATTTAAAATATTCTGATATGTTTTCTTGCAGGTATTGGCTAGCACTTAAAGTATTCCATAATCTTGTTATAGCACCGTTTTCATTAGGATTCTCCAAAAAAGGATATTGCTTCCACATTGTTTCAGCAAAGCGTCCACCTTGTTGATACAATTTTGATGAATCTAAAATACCTTCAATCTTTTCTCCATGTATCGAGACTTTCTTGCAAAAGTGGTCTACTAAACATTTTAATCTCTTTTGAAAATCGGCTTTTAAATTTCTTGAACATTGACAATTGTTCCAATATTGAAGGTATACCACACACATGGCCTCTAACAATTCATCTCGAGGAAATCGTTCTCTTATCTCTGATGATAGTGATCTTGCAATTTCTATCAAATTTTGTCTCACTGAGATAACAATATTATCAAATTGGTCTCTTGACATGGGGCAATCTTTGGTGATTCGTCCTGTCTTACTAATATAATGAAAGGGGACCATATACCCATGCACTATGATACATAGTATCCCTTTTTCATCAAACGTCAAAAAATTTTCAGTATTTTCTATATTGATGATCTTAGTCCAACTTGTAAACTCTGGACCAGTAAAAGAGTCTGACATCATATACAAATTATCCAATGCAAGGCATGCTGACTTTCTCGCATTTGTGTATTCGGCAATATACATTGTGCGATTTTGAGACATTTTCACGAGGACATTCATTTCATGTAGCATAGGAAGAATTCCAGCCAATGTCAATAATGTTTCTATATCAGTTAGTCGAAAAAGAAGATCTTGAGCTTTGTCTACATTGTAGCGATTTGCATACATCAACCCTACCAAAGATTTGAACTCACTAAATAGTCTTTGAGCTGGTCCATTTAATGAGATCCATCTTGTATCAACATCTTTCAGTAGTTTTTTTCCATCCGTAACACCATATGCAAATTGTTGAAACTCTAAATATCGTTTGGGACTATGAGAAAAGTATGCATGAGTCTCACGTACAAGATCTTCAACTTTTGAAACTAATGGAAACTTGCTTACTATTTTAAATGCAAGATTCATCCTATGAGCCATACAATGAATATTAATCATATATGGCGAAGCTGATAGTTGTAGTCGAACACAAAGACCATTCCTTTGTCCTTGCATTACCGATGCTCCATCTTCTCCAACACATACCAAATTTTTTGCAATCATTAAATGACCCATACCACTTTCCTTCAAAGTATTAAGAACAAGTTCATAAATATTTTCAGCTGTAGAAGTCTCTCTCATCTTTTTAATCCCAAGTAGATAGGAATGCCTAATATGGTCATTAACCATATAAATGCTCATGCAAATCCATGAATTATTATCAATAGCTATAACCTCATCCAAAGACAATGCCAAAAACCTAGCATTTGCAATCTCCTGTTTCAAATCATCAATTTCTACTTGAGCTAGATATCTTGCCCATTCCCATCCACTAGTTATGGACCAATGAGAAGATGGAAAGTTTGGCACGTGAAGAAAAGATAGAAATTTCATCTGATTTGGATAATCTATCATAGGACGACCTTTACTTAAGATGTGAAATACAGTGCTCAATTGTATCGTCTTGGATAACAAACTTCTTTCCATCGTCTTTTCAAATTGAGATATGATGGTTCCTCCACTTGCCTCAAGTTTCTTCTTATTTATTAAATATTTTTTTGTATTCTTCCACACATTGGCTATGTCGGCATTCCTCCAAAGATTTCCATCTGACAATAGATTTCTCTTTACCATCTACAATTTTCTTTTCATAAACCTTTCTTGCATGCTTTTGTACTGTATCTAGCTTCATCTGAAATTTCACTACCTTGCAACTTTTCCAACTACACGCAAGACATTTAACTTCTCGTAAATCCTCATTTGTAGAAGGTATTTCTTTAATAAATGGAAAACTTGAGAGCCAATCATCTTGGAATTTTCTCCCTATGGTCCACTGGCCTTTTTTCCTTTTCCGTGAATGGTTTGTGTCACCTTCCAAGGAAATATCTTTAACATTTTCATCATTAATTTCTGTTGAAACTGCATTTATCTCACCCTGATCACTTACGGAACCTATTATTTCATCCATCATATGGATATCAGATACATTTTCACAAGAGTTAACATCTCTCTCAGTAATAGATTGTTCAAAGGAGCTTGAAGCATGAAGAGAATGTGTATTCTTGGATTGAGACTTTTTAAAGTATGGTAATACATCAATTTTCCTTGATAGTTTCTTCCTAGGATTAGATTTTGACATCTCACTGAATATTCCAGAAGTAAAATTTCAAATCGATCTAGAAACTTGCATCAATAGTTTCCAAGAGTTGAGAATTACTAGATTTGTAAGTAGCTTTCAAAGTAAAATAAGTGTAATGTTCACAAAAACCATTATGAAATTTTTTATTAAAATGTTGTGCCAAGGCCCAAGCCCAAAAGCAAAAATAAATCATTATACACAAAAAAATAACATCATGAGTCATCATCTATAAAACAAAGAACATCATTCAAATATAAAATATAAAAAAAATTTCCACTAAATTAAATCATATCTCCAAATCACCTAATGAACACTTGAAAGCTTTAAACAAAACAAAAAAATATTACAATAACTTTAATTATCCTTTCCAAAACACCTCTCCCTTAAGTTGTAAATAATTGGTTATAAGAAGTTGAAACATATCCTCTATCATTTTCCATGATAAAAGTGAGGAAGGAAACTAGTCAGTTACTAGTGATTCTTTTACTTATCAATGGAAAGAAATCCCTTAAGACATTGTTCTCCTGTTGACCATAGTTTCATTTCCATAGTGAAACACGTCCAGTATGGCCATGAAATAACCTAAAAAGACTCAAATGTTTTCCATGATTTGTAAACACATGGGTGCCATGTAAAGTTTCAGGCCCAAAAAAGCACGTTTGGGATCCTATAAAGCAAAATTAATTATTGTATCAAACATTTAAAACTACTAATTAGCACTTAGTGTTTGTTATTTAACCAAGTTCCATTGAAATAACAGTCATGGGATGTTACCGAAGATTTAACCAATAGATAAATGTACACCACAAATCATACATTCACTGGAACTTCCCCTCCCATGAATGACCATCTAAGGGAAAGGGGAAAAAAAGAAGAAAAGAAGTCAACGAATCACCACATTCAGCCAATGATTCTTAGTGTCAAATCATTGGAAACTACAAATCAAGTGCAAATTTAACCCATGCATCCATGGGTTGACAAAAAGAGTTTATAGCAGCCACAAGCTAATCATTCTATGAGTCTACCCAAATCTGACACAAACTCCTAAAACTTGTTGATTAGAAATTCCCCAAGAAATTTCACTTGGTTCATGAGAGAATGAAAGACAAGTGCAAATAAACTTCCATGAAAGACGAGTGCAAATATCCTTCCATGAATGGATATCACTCTCCAAAATCATTTTGTTCATATTCCAATATGTAGGAGCCAGGGAAACATGGTGCATAACAGCAGTCTATTGTGCCTAAATTTAAACTGCATCAAGGGAACATTTGCACTCTTCACACATTGAACATTGAAGACAATTAATTAATGCCTGACATGACCATAGCAACAAAAGCATCAAGCAAAGACTATAACAAGATTATGTGAAAGTGAGAAAGAACACCCATCATGAAGCATCAAGTAATATCATCCACAACATCAACATCACTGTTGGGCAGATTTTGATAGCCTTCACCTACTAGAAGTAACTTCTAGTGGTAAAGGTGGTTTTAAAGCTAATCTACGCGAACGAAGGGGGGTAGGATTATGTTCTTCCATGATTGCTGATTAATTTTAACCAAAAAAAATAAACAAAAAGAGGGTAATGCTAGGCAAAAGGGTTTACCAGTAAACTGTGAACTGCAGAATACCTCCTGGCAAGCCAAGAAGTACGGGCAGGCAATCTCCCCGAATGTTGTGTTCGGTGTATCACAATTTAAAGGCGGCCGACTCAGTTCACTATGGATGGATAGCACCTAAAAGTTGTCCTCCCAAATATACCCGAAGGTACGTGGAGGCCCAAGTCCGTAATAGCGCTGTCTAATGTGAAACCGCACAGTGAGAGCACCACCTATATACTTATCGTACTGTAACGCCGCCCCAAGGGACGTGCTACGATATACTTACGTACGTGGGGTGAGATATCACACTCGGAATGTATCATAGACAAGTTAACGACAACTGCTATGTTTTACGACGCCGGAACACGTCTCTAGCCTAGACCTTCTAAATGTTATTGTTATGGTTCCAATGCATTTTTAGATAAATTGAGATTAATTTTATGTTGATCTTGCTTAACAATTTGCCTTTCAATGGTACCGCAATGATGTATGTAGAAATTCCTAAATGCAAACTAAGAATGATAAGCAAACTTTTCACTTTTAGTTTTTCAATGAAAGACCTAGCTACAAAGGGAAGAGAGCAAATAATTTTGTAAGCAAGCAAATCAATGAACAAAAGAAAACATTGAGCACAAAACTAAATGCAGATTTCCTAATGTTCCTTTTTTGCAAAAAAAACACAATCCTACATGCAAATGCAAGTTTTTCTTTTCAGTTCCTTTAATGTTATGAATGCAAAAAAGAAACTAAGTGCATCAAACAAATGCTTTTTACTTTTTGAGAAATGAATAATATCAACGACAATTGTATAACTGCCATCATTGCCAGCGTATACATGCCATTTACAAAATGTCAAGGAACTAGATTAAGAAGAGATATCTCAAAGATCGAATTAAAAAGGAAAATAAAACAATCATCATGATACAAGAAACAAAAATATCAGATGTCTTAAATATCAGATTTTCTCTAACTGACAACAATTTGCTTTCTCTCTGCTCAATATTAGTTCTTATTTTTCTGTTATCCATTCTCATTTATTTAAAATTCTCATAAAATTTACATAAAAGGTCCTACAATTCCCTAATTTATTCTTCATTTTGAGGTTTTATTTGAATTCATCACATTTAATTTTCATTTATAAGGTCTACTTCCTTTTCTTCGTAATTGAATATTTCTCTGAGGAACATGTCCGAAGAAATTATAGCCTATTTTTCCAACAAATTTCCATAATCAGAATCAAGCTTAAAAAAACATCTATGAACCAGGTTCACTTATGAGAATTAACTACATTCTATTTTTTAATAAGAAAAAGGAGGCTTGTATCAAGATAAGACAATCTCTCCATGCAAGGAAAAATTTCCAAAGTATAATATTAAATGAATTCCTCAATGTAAGCTATTAACTTCTCTATGGTAGTATCAAACTGGTGTTTCAAGTCAGGATGAAATCATGAGGAGGCTTTCATTGATATTTACTTTTCTGAAAGATATTTTCTAAAGTAATCTACCTCCAAATGTAAGGAATCTCTGTCATTTGCATTTTGAGCGGCTTGAAAATCCATTTCATGTGGCCCAAACATATCCTACCACCTGGAATCCATAATGTTTTACCTACCACTCAACATCTAGATCCCAATTTTTGCTCTATCCACTTAACACCAACATTTCAACTGTCACTCTTGAAATATAAAATATGCATACTGTGTTATTTGCACTATCATAATGATATCCAAAATCTGGACCTTTCTTTAAAATCCAAATATTCAAATATCTAGATTTTAAAGAAATACCCAGAGTCAAATTTTCTAAGTTATGAGTTTTCCTTGCTATAATGTTTTGCCTTAATTATTGGGATATCTGAATCATTCTACTCAGTTCCAACTCACCCACTTGTCCACTTGCATCTAACATCACATGTGGCCTATGATATTTCTAACATATCACTTGGGTTATCATAAGTTTTTGCATGTTAGGTTATGTGGCATCACAAATGTGAAATTATGTTGTGTTAGATGTATCATCATTAATAATGTGTGTTATCTAACATGAGTCATCCTATATGGAACCCAAATCTGTGATATCTAGATTTAGTGTTCCTCTACTCATATTATAGATCATAGATATTAGCATCCTATCTCTAAGCCATCCATATATCCAAAATTTCTCTCACCTGACTACTCTTCACTTACATGGTATATGACTTAACATCCAACATGTCATTCTTTATGGCATGTGACGTGTCATTTAGATCTATGTATCTATCTCTTCACTTTAATATTTATGATATTCATTTCTTCTGGATTACAGAATGTCCATCCATCCAAATTTCACTCTAGGACTGATTTTTACCATTCAAATCCTTTTTTCCTCGAATACAAAACATACAACCTTCCAAATTTTCCTAGAGGAATGATTTTTACCATTTAAATATCTAGAAATGTGGCTATTTGGCTTCCTTAGTAATTTAGTGGTTTCATTTTTTGGTGTTCTCTATTATGTCCATTCTGCTATTGGTAATAGTTTTTGTCCATTTTTATTTTGGAGATATGGGTTAGTGGTTTTAATTATTTTGGAAGTTGGATTTTTGTAGCTCATTTTGACTTAGTTTTTTGGAGACTCATAAGGGCATGAAAATCTACCAAAGTTCTAATATGTAAATTGAATACGATTGTCTGATAATGCAATATATCTACCATGTTTCACAGTGACACTTCCTCTGCATTCCCAGCCTTCCTCTGCGTTCCCAGCGTTCCCATCTATTGGTATGGTGCTAAATGAGCATTGGTATGGTTATCAGACCCACTGCGCATAATTATTTTTGGGCTTTTAAGTTTCTTTGGTCTGAGAGAGGTTGATAAAATACACTAATATCACACATGAATTTTTCAACAATAGGGTGAATGTATTGCTCTTCCAGGAAGCACCAAAAGCGCTTGTATTTGTGATAACATTTGATATAAAATATAACAAGTTCCCTCCTTCCCCATGCCAATGGTGCTTCTCATTACTCATAAGTAAAACAAGAGAGTGGGGGATATTTTTTTTTGGAATGCCTTAATGCCCTCTCTAGAGAATGACCAATACAGTAAATTTTTGCACAACTCATCAACCCAACCTCATTGTTTTCCTTGAGTTCTCTTACCTCTATCAAAACTTTTATAAGACTTTTGTTGCCTCATCAAGACATGCTGCATGCTCTGAAACAGATTGACTGTTCTTTCTACCATTTTCCACAAACAAATTACTTTAAATCTTCTCATCATCATGAACTTGAGGATTTGAATTATTGTTCCCATTGTTATTCTGCTACACAATTGATACATATACACAACATCTGGCATGATGTCCTTTCCGATGGTTTCCTGCCACATGATGCCACTCTGCATGTTTCAGTAGACCACCAAATTTGCCCCCTTTGAATTCAACCTGAGTGGTCTCTTCATTTTCTGTCCGTGTCTAAAAAGAATGAAACCCTCAAGCTCTTTCCCCAAATTACCCTGGATCTGTTTATTAATAAACAAAGATGTTGAAAAAGTGGCATCCATCATGTGCTTTATAATTAAACTCCACGTGGAGGGATAGAAGGCCCTTGCAATAGCTTGCACTGGTTGTAACTGTACAGGAGATAAGTGACATCCCATTTAAATATTAGTGGTGTATGAAATTGTGGCACTGGAATGAATATCAAATGTTCTATTTACTTATGCAAATTTCAGAATTGAAAAATAGCATCCATCTGCGGCTTTGGTCACTTGTGTTATAATCTGTAGCTTCCAAGTTTGAAGGCATCTAAAAAAAGACCTAAGTAGACTCCCGCTTTCTAGAAGTTTTCTGTAACTAGAGACTGTAGCTTGGCTATGGGTATGGGGTTTCTATACACAACAATGTCAATTCCCTCAATTGCAGAAAATACAATACCAGCTACTAAAACATCCCAATCACCTGTTTTCCCAATGATTGTAGCTAATGCATTTGCTGTATAATAAGATAATAACCTAGAGCAGGAGGAAATTTTTCACTGGAAAATTGCTTCAAGCTCCATTAATTTTCTCTGAGAGTTGACTTGCACTTGCACGAACTACTCTACCCAAGAGACTGTTACCAAGCCTTGATGTCTTGGTATCTCTTCATTGAAAGTGCCACCACTTTAGCACTTATTGTTTTCACTTTGTTTCTCGCTCTCAGTATTATTTTCTCTCCTCTTATGTTTGAAAACCAAAAAAAATATAGAAATCTCCATTATGCTCAGTGTTTTTGCTGAAGCAATGCCCAACACCTCATCGTACTCCTACTAATTGGCAAGATTACAATGAGCCCGACAAACAACCTAGATTCCCATTTCAATTTCTAAAAAAAAAACTCCTTTCTAGAATTTACATGGCTCCCTTAAGGTGATGCTCGAAAGAAGAAATAGAAAACCAGAAACAACATTGTGTCACATTGCTTCTTGTCATTAAATCTTCCAACTGCAGTGACAAAATACAGTGAAAGAAAAAATAATGAATGCAATCCAGCATCCCGCCAAACTGATGATATTGAGCTTCGGTTAATGATATGCACATTTCCAAAATCCAGTTTCACCTTTTTAGTAGACAAGTCCCTAAGAGTGGGAATGTCACCAGGGTGGCATAGTGAGAGGATTTATTCACCCTATAATCTTCCATAATTAACCTTATCCTCGTAGAATTTGACCACTGAAAAGGAAAAGGCACTCAGCGTCACTATAGCAGAGAAAATAAGCAGAAGCCTCATACTCCAAGGCATCACACTAGAAAACTGCCAAAACCAAGATGTAAATATCTAGCAACTAAAATCATGAAGCCTCCCAATGAAAGCAACACACATTATAGATGGAAATATTTTTTTAGTAAAGAGAATGGCCAATGCCAACTACATAGAATAAGAATAATCTTTTTCATTTGTATTCTTGCAACATTTATGTTTGTGATTCAGGAAAACAAAATGATGGTTTCAACCATCATTGGATTTGGGGCTACTATTTTATCAAAATTGCATGAATATCAACTAAAAACACAAGTCCAAAGCCCATTGATGTCCACTCATTATGAAAACTTAAGACTTGGGTCATATGGAAAAATGGATAAGATTGATCACAAACATAAAATGATGGAATACACCAGAGAAACCATCTCATTTAAGTCCCTATAAAGTTCTTTATCTACATATCCATTGACTTGTTATGACACAGGTGGTGAAGAAGGTCCAGAATCCAATCAAGTAGCAAGATAACCCAAAACATGCATGCCACCATATCCTCTAATATCCTTCCAGCTCTTCCTGAAGAACTGATGATCCATTGACATGAATTGTTGCTCTTCATGATTATTAACACCCAACTGCAAAATTAAGGACTTTATAGCTCAACAATGTAGCTATACTAGACTCAAAATTAACATTTTTTGAGTTTAATGATAGATCCATCTCCTGCTTTTGAAAAACCTATGGACCAATTTCATCTTTTGGCCAAATGTATACAGTCAAATGCTGAAAACCACCAATCATCATACTAAGTATGGTCCTCTGTTTTTTCTGTCAAATATGGGAACCCAACTCAAGATCTGTGACAATTTTGCCTGGGGGATCCATTAAAACTTATGTGGTTACTCTTGATTTCCCAAGCAGAGAAAAACAACAATATTTCTCAGTATTCAGATCTCAATTCTCTTGTCAGATTTCAATCCAAAAGGTTCAATGGTTTTCATATGGGATCAAGTAATTTAGAACCTTGCAACATATATTGTCAAAAATAATTTCACCATGAAGCACAAGTTAGAAAAGAAGCCCCAAAACCTTTACTCTTACATAATTTCTGAAAAAAAAAACATGTAGCAATAGAGTCTATGGTAGTTTCAAGTAGCATAAATATCCTTGTATATGCACAATTCAGTCCTTTTATTGACTCATGGTCCTCTGTTAAAACAAGCTCACTGCTTGACATACTCAATATAGATTGTTAACAAAAACATCCAAACACATTTTACTATTATACCCCTATACTCAACTATGTATCGACATATATAATGCATTAAAAAACCCTTCTCTTCCAATACCAATCCTGATGAGAGAAATTCCAACCATATACATATGAACTCGAACATTGAAACCCATCTATAAGTAAATGTCATAAGTCATAGTTTTTTAAAGGAGTATCCGATCAAATCAGTAGATCGAAAACAACATTTAGATTTTATGGTGCATATGGTTCTGCATACAACAAATTAGTGAAAATATTATGACCATAGTTCAAATTGTTTCATCCCACTCAGCCAAAACATCCCTTACTCAATAGTAGCAATATGTCCTTTATATCTTAGGGAAATCTTTTTAGTAGTTACTCTTGCAATATTTAGTGACTGATCATAGAATAATATTGTCGAACATGAGTCATTGAAAAAGGGTCTTGGGGATCCAAATCACAACCAATCAAATCATACAATGATATGTTATCTATAGTATCATTAAGGGTAGATCAATAAAAGGCACTCAGCGTCACTGTAGCAGAGAAAATAAGCAGAAGCCTCATACTCCAAGGCATCACACTAGAAAACTGCCAAAACCAAGATGTAAATATCTAGCAACTAAAATCATGAAGCCTCCCAATGAAAGAAACACACATTATAGATGGAAATATTGTTTTAGTAAAGAGAATGGGCAATGCCAACTACATAGAATAAGAATAATCTTTTTCATTTGTATTCTTATGCAACATTTATGTTTGTGATTCAGGAAAACAAAATGATGGTTTCAACCATTTAAGGATTTGGGGCTACTATTTTATCAAAATTGCATGAATATCAACTAAAAACACAAGTCCAAAGCCCATTGATGTCCACTCATTATGAAAACTTAAGACTTGGGTCATATGGAAAAATGGATAAGATTGATCACAAACATAAAATGAAGGAATACACCAGAGAAACCATCTCATTTAAGTCCCTGTACAGTTCTTTATCTACATATCCATTGACTTGTTATGACACAGGTGGTGAAGAAGGTCCAGAATCCAATCAAGTAGCAAGATAACACAAATCATGCATGCCACCATATCCTCTAATATCCTTCCAGCTCTTCCTGAAGAACTGCTGATCCATTGACATGAATTGTTGCTCTTCATGATTATTAACACCCAATTGCAAAATCTAAGGACTTTATAGCTCAACTTCATATCATTGGTGACACCTTTGTCATGTTGGAGTTTACAATTACATCCTGAAACACGTATCATAATAATTATGTCAACGATATCGAGGAGTTGAATTAACAACAAGTCTTATAGAAATGATTATTTTATTAAGAAAATACAGCAAAGATCATCTTTAAATTTTATTATCATATGGAATCATATTCTATGTAAACATTTCAGTGATCTTAACTAAATCATAAACAGTACTATAGGTTAGGTGGTATTTCTAGGTTTAGAAAGGCGATGCCCGAGGGTATATGAAACCATAATAGGCATTGAACTAAACAAGTCTGCAAACTACTAGAAGTGGGCAAGGTATTGTTCGTGAGCCATCCATCCACGTGACACATTGTGTCATATAATTTAATTTGAACCATGGAGACGAGTGCGAGTCTTGATAGAGTGGATGTGAATCTCAAGATGAGGAACCAGCAAGTGGATTAGAGTACAACCTTTAGATCTCATAAAGAAAACGAAATGATGCATATAGTGGAGAACTGTGCCTCTGTCTTACCGATAAATCAGAATGTGTAACATACATAGAGATTCTAAAATGAGGCCTTTTACTATCCCAGAGATGCAACATTTGAAGACCCAACAATGATGCACATCCAATCATTAAAAGACCCAATCCATTGAGCAACGAGAGTTCTGAGGCTATAAGAAATGAGTATGCTTGTGCCAAAAGAGATGTGATTCCATGAGCCCTTTCGTAGAATAAGATAGATGAAAATCTCAAAACAGAGACATATCTATCCATGTTGTAATGTCATATCACTCTATTGCCAAACAAGTTTGAGATTCTGGTGCAATCATAATTATGATGCCAATGAAGGCCATCCTTGATCTGACAAACCATACTACTGATACTGATTATGTCAATCAAGCGAAGATGACATAGAGTGTTTCATCCTCCGTGAAACTATCACTGCCAGGAAAAACCTTCAGCAGCAGATGCTTTCTACCATTTTCATGCCAAAAACCAAAGAAACTTAAGAGACATATTGATAACACTATAGTTGATTAACGGTGAGACCCAAACACATTGCATACAAGCCACCTCCAGAGAATCTATCTGTCAAAACTATTTCTTGGGCTTGGCTTCTCCTAGCTCTCATACCATGTTAAATTTAGATAACCATGGTGTTCTATGCTTGATGTACTTTTACTTCAATCTAAGGACTTTATAGCTCAACTTCATATCATTGGTGACACCTTTGTCATGTTGGAGTTTACAATTCTGTCATAAGAGCACTGTCATCATAATGAGAATTATGTCACTGATATCAAGGAGTTGAGATTAACAACAAGTCCTTATAGACTAGAGTTATTTCCTTCATTAAAATGCAACAAGATCATCCTCAAAAATTTATTATCATATCAGAGATCATATTCTATGTAACTGTTCAGTGATCTTAATACAAATCATAGAGAACAAGCTACTATAGGTTGGCTGGTATTTCTAGAAAGGCAATGCCCAAGGGTATATGAAACCATAATAGGCATTAAGAACTAAACAAGTCGCCAAACTACTTAAAGTGAGCAAGACACTGTTCATTGAGCCATCCATCCATGTGACAACACATTGTGTCATATAATTTGACTGAACCATGGAGACAGTGCGAGTCTTCAGAGAGTGGATGTGAATCTCAAGATGAGGAACCAACAAGTGGATTAGAGTACAACCTTTAGATCTCATAAAGAAAACGAAATGATGCATATAGCGGAGAACTGTGCCTCTGTCTTACCGTTAAATCAGAATGTGTAACATACATAGAGATTCTAAAATGAGGCCTTTTACTATCCCAAAGATGCAACATTTGAAGACCCAACAATGATGCACATCCAATCACTAAAAGACCCAATCCATTGAGCAACGAGAGTTCTGAGGCTATAAGAAATGAGTATGCTTGTGCCAAAAGAGATGTGATTCCCTAAGCCCTTTCATAGAATAAGATAGATGAAAATCTCAAAACAGAGACATATCTATCCATGTTGTAATGTCATATCACTCTATTGCCAAACAAGTTTGAGATTATGGTGCAATCATAATTATGATGCCAATGAAGGCCATCCTTGATCTGAAAAACCATACTACTGATATTAATTATGTCAATCAAGCGAAGATGACATAGAGTGTTTCATCCTCCATGAAACTATCACTGCCGGGAAAAACCTTCAGCAGCAGATGCTTTCTACCATTGTCATGCCAAAAACCAAAGAAACTTAAGAGACATATTGATAACACTATAGTTGATTAATGGTGAGACCCAAACACATTGCATACAAACCTCAGAGAATCTATCATCCGAAACTATTTCTTGGGCTTGGCTTCTCCTAGCTCTCATACCATGTTAAATTTTAGATAACCATGGTGTTCTATGCTTGATGTGCTTTTACTTAAATCTAAGGACTTTATAAAGCTCCCAACATATCATTGGTGACACCTTTGTCATATTTGGAGTTTACAAATTCTGTCACGGGAGCAACATCATCATAATGAGAATTATCACTTTGATATCAAGGAGGAGTTGAAAGTTAACAGCAGTCTCCTGGAGACTACAGATTCATTCCTTCATTAAAATGCAGCAAGATCATCCTCAAAATTTTGTTATCATATCAGAGATCATATTCTGTGTAACTGTTCAGTGATCTTAATACAAATCATAGAGGACAAGCTATTATAGGTTGGCTGGTATTTCTAGAAAGGCGATGCCCAAGGGTATATGAAACCATAATAGGCAGTAAGAACTAAACAAGTCGCCAAACTACTTAAAGTGAGCAAGATACTGTTCATTGAGCCATCCATCCACGTGACAACACATTGTGTCATATAATTTGACTGAACCATGGAGACAGCGCGAGTCTTCAGAGAGTAGATGTGAATCTCAAGATGAGGAACCAGCAAGTGGATTAGAGTACAACCTTTAGATCTCATAAAGAAAACGAAATGATGCATATAACGGAGAAATGTGCCTCTATATTACCGTTAAATCATAATCTGTAACATACATAGAGATCCTAAAATGAGGCCTTTTACTATCCCAGAGATGCAATATTTGAAGACTGAGAGCATGACAATGATGCACATCCAATCATTAAAAGACCCAATCCATTGAGCAACGAGAGTTCTGAGGCTATAAGAAATGAGTATGCATGTGCCAAAAGAGATGTGATTCCCTGAGCCCTTTCGTAGAAGAAGATAGATGAAAATCTCAAAACAGAGACATATCTATCCATGTTGTAATGTCATATCACTCTATTGCCAAACAAGTTTGAGATTATGGTGCAATCATAATTATGATGCCAATGAAGGCCATCCTTGATCTGACAAACCATACTACTGATATTGATTATGTCAATCAAGCGAAGATGTCATAGAGTGTTTCATCCTCCGTGAAACTATCACTGCCAGGAAAAACCTTCAGCAACAGATGCTTTCTACCATTGTCATGCCAAAAACCAGAGAAAATTAAGAGACATATTGATAACACTATAGTTGATTAACGGTGAGACCCAAACACATTGCATACAAACCTCAGAGAATCTATCATCTGAAACTATTTCTTGGGCTTGGCTTCTCCTAGCTCTCATACCATGTTAAATTTAGATAACCATGGTGTTCTATGCTTGATGTACTTTTACTTCAATCTAAGGACTTTATAGCTCAACTTCATATCATTGGTGACACCTTTGTCATGTTGGATTTTACAATTAGCAAGAACACTGTCATCATAATGAGAATTATGTAACTGATATCAAGGAGTTGAGATTAACAACAAGTCCTTATAGACAAGAGTTATTTCCTTCATTAAAATGCAACAAGATCATCCTCAAAATTTTATTATCATATCAGAGATCATATTCTATGTAACTGTTCAGTGATCTTAATACAAATCACAAAGAACAAGCTACTATAGGTTGGCTGGTATTTCTAGAAAGGCGATGCCCAAGGGTATATGAAACCATAATAGGCATTAAGAACTAAACAAGTCGCCAAACTACTTAAAGTGAGCAAGACACTGTTTATTGAGCCATCCATCCATGTGACAACACATTGTGTCATATAATTTGACTGAACCATGGAGACAGTGTGAGTCTTCAGAGAGTGGATGTGAATCTCAAGATGAGGAACCAGCAAGTGGATTAGAGTACAACCTTTAGATCTCATAAAAGCAAGAAATGATGCCTATAGGCGGCTTGTGCCCTGCATCTTTGGGATTTGCCCCGAGGAATGTATGACATACATGGGAATTCCGCGAGGGCTTTTACTATCCCAGAGATGCAACATTTGAAGACCCAACAATGATGGACATCCAATCATTAAAAGACCCAATCCATTGAGCAACGAGAGTTCTGAGGCTATAATAAATGAGTATGCTTGTGCCAAAAGAGATGTGATTCCCTGAGCCCTTTCGTAGAATAAGATAGATGAAAATCTCAAAACAGAGACATATCTATCCATGTTGTAATGTCATATCACTCTATTGCCAAACAAGTTTGAGATTATGGTGCAATGAAGGCCATCCTTGATCTGACAAACCATACTACTGATACTGATTATGTCAATCAAGCGAAGATGACACAGAGTGTTTCATCCTCCGTGAAACTATCACTGCCAGGAAAAACCTTCAGCAGCAGATGCTTTCTACCATTGTCATGCCAAAAACCAAAGAAACTTAAGAGACATATTGATAACACTATAGGTGATTAACGGTGAGACCCAAACACATTGCATACAAACCTCAGAGAATCTATCATCCGAAACTATTTCTTGGGCTTGGCTTCTCCTAGCTCTCATACCATGTTAAATTTAGATAACCATGGTGTTCTATGCTTGATGTACTTTTACTTCAATCTAAGGAATTTATAGCTCAACTTCATATCATTGGTGACACCTTTGTCATGTTGGAGTTTACAATTCTGTCACAGGAGCACTGTCATCATAATGAGAATTATGTCACTGATATCAAGGAGTTGAGATTAACAACAAGTCCTTATAGACTAGAGTTATTTCCTTCATTAAAATGCAACAAGATCATCCTCAAAATTTTGTTATCATATCAGATATCATATTCTGTGTAACTGTTCAGTGATCTTAATACAAATCATAAAGGACAAGCTACTATAGGTTGGCTGGTATTTCTAGAAAGGCGATGCCCAAGGGTATATGAAACCATAATAGGCATTAAGAACTAAACAAGTCGCCAAACTACTTAAAGTGAGCAAGACACTGTTCATTGAGCCATCCATCCACGTGACAACACATTGTGTCATATAATTTGACTGAACCATGGATACAGTGCGAGTCTTCAGAGAGTGGATGTGAATCTCAAGATGAGGAACCAGCAAGTGGATTAGAGTACAACCTTTAGATCTCATAAAGAAAACGAAATTATGCATATAGCGGAGAACTGTGCCTCTATCTTACCGATAAATCAGAATGTGTAACATACATAGAGATTCTAAAATGAGGCCTTTTACTATCCCAGAGATGCAACATTTGAAGACCCAACAATGATGCACATCCAATCATTAAAATACCCAATCCATTGAGCAATGAGAGTTCTGAGGCTATAAGAAATGAGTATGCTTGTGCCAAAAGAGATGTGATTCCCTGAGCCCTTTCGTAGAATAAGATAGATGAAAATCTCAAAACAGAGACATATCTATCCATGTTGTAATGTCATATCACTCTATTGCCAAACAAGTTTTAGATTATGGTGCAATCATAATTATGATGCCAATGAAGGCCATCCTTGATCTGACAAACCATACTACTGATATTGATTATGTCAATCAAGCGAAGATGACATAGAGTGTTTCATCCTCCGTGAAACTATCACTGCCAGGAAAAACCTTCAGAAGCAGATGCTTTCTACCATTGTCATGCTAAAAACCAAAGAAACTTAAGAGACATATTGATAACACTATAGTTGATTAACGGTGAGACCCAAACACATTGCATACAAACCTCAGAGAATCTATCATCCGAAACTATTTCTTGGGCTTGGCTTCTCCTCGCTCTCATACCATGTTAAATTTAGATAACCATGGTGTTCTATGCTTGATGTACTTTTACTTCAATCTAAGGACTTTATAGCTCAACTTCATATCATTGGTGACACCTTTGCCATGTTGGAGTTTACAATTCTGTCACAGGAGCACTGTCATCATAATGAGAATTATGTCACGGATATCAAGGAGTTGAGATTAACAACAAGTCCTTATAGACTAGAGTTATTTCCTTCATTAAAATGCAACAAGATCATCCTCAAAATTTTGTTATCATATCAGAGATCATATTCTGTGTAACTATTCAGTGATCTTAATACAAATCATAGAGGACAAGCTACTATAGGTTGGCCGGTATTTCTAGAAAGGCGATGCCCAAGGGTATATGAAACCATAATAGGCATTAAGAACTAAACAAGTCACCAAACTACTTAAAGTGAGCAAGACACTGTTCATTGAGCCATCCATCCATGTGACAACACATTGTGTCATATAATTTGACTGAACCATGGAGACAGTGCGAGTCTTCAGAGAGTGGATGTGAATCTCAAGATGAGGAACCAGCAAGTGGATTAGAGTACAACCTTTATATCTCATAAAGAAAACGAAATGATGCATATAGCGGAGAATTGTGCCTCTGTCTTACCATTAAATCAGAATGTGTAACATACATAGAGATTCTAAAATGAGGCCTTTTACTATCCCAGAGATGCAACATTTGAAGACCCAACAATGATGCACATCCAATCATTAAAAGACCCAATCCATTGAGCAATGAGAGTTCTGAGGCTATAAGAAATGAGTATGCTTGTGCCAAAAGAGATGTGATTCCCTGAGCCCTTTCGTAGAATAAGATAGATGAAAATCTCAGAACAAAGACATATCTATCCATGTTGTAATGTCATATCACTCTATTGCCAAAAAAGTTTGAGATTATGGTGCAATAATAATTATGATGCCAATGAAGGCCATCCTTGATCTGACAAACCATACTACTGATACCGATTATGTCAATCAAGCGAAGATGACATAGAGTGTTTCATCCTCTGTGAAACTATCACTGCCAGGAAAAACCTTCAGCAACAGATGCTTTCTACCATTTTCATGCCAAAAACCAAAGAAACTTAAGAGACATATTGATAACACTATAGTTGATTAACGGTGAGACCCAAACACATTGCATACAAACCTCAGAGAATCTATCATCCGAAACTATTTCTTGGGCTTGGCTTCTCAGACAATCGTATTCAATGTACAAATAGAACTGAAGGTGCATACCCTTGAACAGACTGGCGAAAAGCGGCGTTGTCTGGACTCTGAGAGTGTCGAGCGAACTTGTAAATCCGGCGTGCGCTTGAGGTTGAGCGAACTTGTAAATCCAACGTGCGCTTGAGGTCGAGCGCGGCTCTGGCACACTGTTATCTCCCACAAGAACACCAATACCATATTTTTCGAACTGTATATCTTTGCTATATACCAACTGGAAGGGCCCTAACAACGAATGGACCAGAGAGGGTCGCCCTGGCTCAGCCAGCAAGAAGATCGGTGTCCAGCGGCCAGCCACCTCTCCTAACCATTGAAAAAATTGGGGCGAATCACTGTAACTCCTCATTTGAACCATGTAAATCCAGGCGAATGCCATGGAAATTTTCTCCATAAGAAAAAAAATCGGGGCGAATTTCATTTTTCCAGTGTTATGCGCCCTTTTTTTTGGTGGGCTAATACTTAATAATTAATTATTTTTAAAATATTTATTGGGCTAACTTTTTAAACTATAGAAAATGGGTTTTATGTAAAAAATTAGCCCCATTAAAATCGAAAATCCCTTAAAATTCGCCTTTGGGCTAAAATTCGCCCCTAAAATTATCCCTGCCAATTTTTTATTAAAATCAGTCATCGTCATTGATGCAGACATTGATTGGATATGTGGTGGTGTTTATTTATTCAGCTTAACCTTCTTCCTTAACTTGAACTTTTTTTTAAATTAATTATATAATTTCAAATATATAGTATGCATATATCTCAATTATATAACTATATTATTAAAAATATATAATTCAAATATATACAATATCATTTGTAATCAATTACTAAGGTCACGAGCATGGAAAAACGTGGTTGATTGGGCATGATTTTTTGATGAAGAGAGAATGGAAGGGATCCGAGACAGAATCAGGGAAACAATGATGATCTGTTGGGATGATAGCCAAAAAACGATAGTCAGAAGAGAGAGGACTTGTCAGAAATGTATAACGATGTAATTATGGGTAACGATGGTCAGGGAACAAATGTGTTGATTGTTCCAACAAAGATTTGATACGATGGACGTGACAAATGGCAGAGCACAAGGAACAAGGTATTGGGGCTCAAATATCAGCTTGAAGGGTGTGACCTTTGAGTAAGAAGACGAGCAGAATGGTTGGAAGGGAAAAAAAATGAAGGGAGGACGAAAATTGTATAAATAGTGACCATGGTACAGGGAGTAGGGTCACACGGAGAAACTGATGTGACGGAAGAAACACCGACAACGGAAATCAGTGGTTGGAGAAAACAAACTAGGAGAGGGACATAGTTTCAGCAGAAGCTCGACGACTAGTGAATGTGGTGACAGTGATGGAGATGTGGTCAATTGTAGATTTGGACCATGATGGAACATGAGCAGTAGAATACTAGAGGTATCAGAGAGATTATCACAACAAATACAAGTGGCACGTATATACACAGGCGAGAGGAGGATTCACTATGATACCAAATGGAGCGATACAAGCTCAATAATTTATAGAAGAGATATAATTTTTTATTAATACTAGAATGATGATTCTACATAGAAGGGCCCCTAGCTTATATATCACCTTAGGTGCCTCTTGGTGAAAGGGAACGATCTTTTGATCGTTCCCTTTTGCCTAATTAATCTATATCTACAAAATTATTAGTTTTTTTTACTTAAAAATCCCTATTTACAGTGAGAGTGGATGGTTTGAAAATAATTTTTGGTGACCTATGAACAACTATATTCATGTAACTGTTTTAAGTGACAAACATAACTTGACATATAGGCATTGATTTGGTGAATTGAAAATTGAGGATTAACTAGTCAAGGCAATACATGAGTAAAATACAACAATGATACTAATTGGACTTGATTAAAGGCAACATTTACGCCTAGTTGACTACGTAATGAACTTGCAATGGCAGTATATGTTTCAAATAATGATACTTGACATTTATACATGTTAGTGACTTGATATATTGACAGGGTTTGACATTGAGGCATCCCTCAGTGATATGACAACTTTGACCTTGTATAATGAGAAGCTTCACATAACATTGTTGATGATTTTAATAATAAGCAGTGATCCAAAGGGTCTCTCATGATGATGAAGAGCAGGAGGCTCCCAAGGATGTGGGTTTAGGTCCTTTTGCACTTATGGAACACCCTTTAAATCATCAAGAATACCCAGTATGGGTCATTAAGCTAATGAACCCACTTAGGGTCATTGTTCCAAAATCCAAGAAGAGGCTAACATTGCTTCGAAGTACGTTGAAGAATACAGAGGGCATTCACATCCCTATGGCACATTCATGGAAAGAAAATGTCATGGGAAGTATTTAAGATATGTTGCACTCATAAGTCACACCATTGATTCTGATCCATCCAACTACAAGGAGGCAACAAACCAACAAGTTTGGAAGGATAGAGGAATATCAACCCATCATGAAGAATGATGTGTGGGAAATTATGCTAAGACTTGAGGGGAAGTCAGTGGTGACTTCTAAGTGGATCTACAAGATCAAGGATGTGGTAGATGGCAGCATAGAGAATTACAAAGTAAGATTCATGGCAAGATGGTTCTCCCAGAAAGAGGGAGAGGACTATGAAGATAATTTTTCTCCAATCGCTAGATACACTTCTATTAGAACTATTATTTTGTTTGCTTCTATTATGGGTTGGAAATTGCATCAGATGGATGTGAAAACCTCTTTCCTCAATGGAGTGATTGAGGAAAAAGTGTGCATAGAGAAACCTCGGGGCTTTTAGGTACATGAAATGAGTCTCATGTCTAGAGACTAAAGAAGACTTTGTACGGACTCAAGCAAGAACCTCGAGCTTGGTATTCTTGAATTAATGGATACCTAATGAGTCTTGGTTTTACCAAGAGTGATGTTGATTCCAATCTTTACTACAAGGTTGTTAAAAGGTGGGCTTTTGATCTTGTTTCTATATGTTGATGACTTGTTTTTAACAAGAGCATAAAATATCAATGATCAGTGTAAGAGGGAGTTGACCTCTAAGTTCGAGATGAAGGATCTAGGTTGATGCATTACTTCTTAGGATTACAAGTGTGACAAAATTCAGGCGAGACATTCCTTGGTTAAGGGAAATATATTATTACGATCCTTCAAAAATTTGGGATGATGGATTGCAAGTCCATGGCCACTCCCATGGTCACTCCCATGGTAACCAATCTGAAGAAGTTGAGAGGCTTTGACTTAGAATTGGTGGATCTCTCTATGTATCGATAGTTGATCAGATCCTTGATGTATCTGGTTATTACTAGACCTAATATTTCCTTTGTAGTGAACACTTTGATCCAATTCATTGTGGAACCTAGGCATGTACATTGGATTGCAGCAAAGCATGTCTTGAGACATGCGTGGTAGATTCAGTTATGGTTGATTTATGTCTCAAATGGTGAAGTACAACTGCAAGAATACACATATTCTGATTGGGAAGGAAGTGTAGAAGATAGGAAGAGTGAATTAGGATGTTACTTCAGTTTGGGTTCTATTATGATACCATGGATGAGTTGGAAGAAAAATTTTGTCGCACTCAACACTATAGAGGCTAAGTATATTACAGCTAGTTTAGCGAGTTGTGAAGCAATGTGGCTTCGAAAGCTACTCGTAGGATTGTTTGATCAAGTGTTGGAAACGACCGTGATACATTGTTACAATCAAAGTTGTGTGAAACTTTCCGAAAATCCATTTTTCCATGACAGGTTGAAATAATATCGAGATCAAGTACCACTACATTCAAGACATTGTATAGAAGGGATCAGTGAGGCTCCAATACATTTCTACAAACAAGCAGGTTGCTAACATTCTCATAAAGCCTTTGTCCTGGATGGAGTTTGTATACTTCAGGGACAAGCTTGGAGAAATTGAGAATGCCTCCCTTGTTGAGAGAGAGAGTATTGATGTTGTAGCGTCAGGGCATACATTCTCCCTTGGTCAAGGTTATTGACTCTACGCCTTGTAATGTGGCTAAGGAGAATGGTCCAGATAGCATCAGGGCCCGAAGTTCTCCCCCAATTAGAAGGTTGTGACCATATTTCGAAGGTTTACTTGGCTAATGGGTAAAGTGAGTGCCTCAAAGCATTGGTCAAGTATTTTTACCATTCAAGTGCCATGTGACGACATGGGGGAGTGGTAAATGGGCCTACGTTTTCACCATTGGTCAAGGAAAATTGACATGATTCCAAGTGACGACATAGTTAGTTGGTCACCCATGACTAGTTTTATTTTCACCCCGGTCAGGGGGTACCTAACCATATCGCTAAAGGTATTTGGCTAGTGGGTGACTAAATTCTTTTCATGATGATTTCCACATGGTTCTATAATAGAACATGAAGTGGATGCATATATTAACATAGCAGGTCCATTCAATATTTTCTTTGGATGGAGATTTTTTTCAGCTAAGTGGACATCTTGAGGAAATCAAGGTGAATACCTACCTAGATAAGGGGTGTTTATTTTTTGGGTAGTTGTGAGAGGTATTCTCGAACTACACAACTTAAAAAAAAAAAATTAGAAGAAATAAAATTTAATTTAATTTGCAAAGAGATGTGCCTCTTGGGCACCCTAAAATCACTATAAAAAGACACCTGAGTTCTCATTTTCACATACACTCATCACTCACATTTCTCTCTCTCTCTCACACACACATGCGAAGCTATCTGAGGAAGAAACCAAAGTTTCTGAAGAGTTGAATTTATGAAACAGATAATGTTTGACCAATTGAATTTTTTGAGTGTAATTACTTAATGATATTCTAGATTGTGTTTAAGTAATATCATATATCATTGGAGTAATTATTACTTGCAGAAAATTGTGCTTGCCTAATTAGCACTAGAAAATCAACAAAACACATCTAAAATGGGCCATGAATTTCTCACTTTGCCAAATTTTTCATAGTCAATTTTTCCTTGCACCAAAATCCAACAAAAAATGTTGATTTTTAGGATGTCATATTTTACTCCAAATAGTTTATCTACTGGGAAAGAATGAGTCAACCAATTGAAACCTTTATTTACACTATAATCAATCATTCCCTAAACTCTTTGCTCAAAAGAGAACCTTCCTGGTGCACATCATTTAAGATTGTTTACCAATTGAAGAATAAGAGGAGATACTTCAAGAGGTGTATTTCCAAAATTCTAACCATTTCACCTATCATCTAAGGAACATTTAGAGACGTCAAAGAGAGTTATTTCCCCTTACAATTCAAGTCATACCCTTAGAGGGTGTGGCTCATGTCTTGCAATAATCAACAAGTTTACCATAATTCTATCTCTTTGTATCTAAATCATTATTCCATTTCTAAGGTTACAGGGTAGTTTTGATTGAAGAATTAGGATAGTAGCTTTTAGGAGTTTCCAAATAAGGGAACCCTCCCACATAGTAGGCTTTGTATCTAAGCATATTTACCTTGAGCTTGTAAATTATTTTTAAAATAGAGCTCTCTTCCACCAGTCATAGCTTCATGTAGTAAATCACCAGATGATATTTGCTCCCATTGTTAAATTCATCAAAGAAGGGTCCTCAATGTCAATTATGTTGTTAGCTTTAGGGGCTCAAATAATATTTGAATTAATTAAATGGAATATCTCATTTTTTTATCTTGCGTCCTTTCCATAAAAACCACATAATCTCTCGTGTTATTTGCTTCTTCATATTAACAAAAGCTAGTAAAGTTGAATATGGAATACCGACAAAGTTGACAAGATTAACATTATAAGAACCCCTATCTTTATAGGGTTCAACCAACATGCTCCCCAATGGAAAAATTTGGACTTGATTTTTCTTATAACATGATGCCACCTATTAGAAGGGGAGGAACACATATAGATAAATATACCCATATATTTGAAATATTGCCAACAATCTTTATGAAGAAAATGGAAAATGTTAGAAATGATAATAAGCACTTGTTGGCTCATGTTCCAAGCATATATTTGGCATTTGTTATGATGAATTATGCCTCCCGCAAAGCATGAGTAAATAGATATAGAATATTCTTGAATCTTGTTGCTATTATGGTAGATTCTCTTCCTAACAAAATAGTATCATTAGTTAATTTTGAGTGATTGATACATTTAGTTACTTTTACAACTCACAGAAGGTTTTCATTTTTGTGTTCAACCTATGGCAATTTTCTAAGTGTTTTTGCAATTATAATATCTAGCAATGGAGAAAAGGGGAAGGCATGCCTTGAACCTCTTCTTTCTCTAAGGAAACTAGAGGATCGCCCATTGAAAAGAGAAGAGATCCAAGAATTGCTAATGCATGGAGAAATCCAATGAATAAAATAAGAATAAAAGCCAAATATATGCAACACATCAAAGAGAAAAGAATATCTAACGTGGTCAAAGGCATTTTCCATGTCAATCTCTATTAACTTGTCTTTATCTCCATTGGTGTGACTAGAATGGTTTTCTCCTTAACCAGAGTGATATCATCCACTATTGATCTTTTTCTCATGAACCCCATTGATTTTCAGAGATAATATTGGGTAGGAGTTCCTTGAGCCTATTAATTATGACCATGGTCATAATTTTGTATGATGCATTATAGAAAGATATTAGGCATACATATGGAAAAAGGTGTGATTCTAATCTTAGGGATAAGTTAAAGAAAAGAAGAATTAGTTACACCTCTAATTCGAAAATACTCGTGAACATATTAAGTCATCCTAATGAGATCAAATTCAATAATATTTCGCCATTCCCTATAGATATGAATTGTGAAACCATCCAAGCCAAGGGCATTTTTTGGAGCAAATCCCAGTGTAGCCTTTTGAATTTATTCTTCCAATATTCCCTAAATGAGCTTACCATTTTCCATAAGAGATATCATAGATGGAATATTTCCATCATTGCCAATGTAACTCCAAGCTCATCTTCACTTTTTTCTCAATATAGATTAGCAAACATAGTGAGTGAGCCCAATTTTGTTTCCTCAAAGTAGATATCCCTTTTAAATTTCTTTTCCAAAGCCATGCTCTTTCTTGTTTGTGAAATAAATTTGTGTTCCTATTTCCTGCAACTAGCCATAAATTGTGTAACTTGAGACTCCAATTCATCTCTTCAACTTGAAGGCCTTTTTTTTAATGAAAGGTCTCATTTTCCTACAATAACACTCATGAGAAACCCACCCTTGTTGTATTCTAGCATGAATCATTTCCAATTTTTCTTTTTTCTTGAATCTCCACTAAGGGAGTTAGATCATTTGGCTCACTCCTTAAGATAAACCTTTGTAACTTTTAGTTTCTACTCGTAGGTGTGCATAGAAAATCTAAGTACTCCACAATCTAGATATAATATCTCTAAGTGCATCCCTATTTTGAAACCATAAATGGTTAAACATGAATGGAATGGGACCATGGTATGGGATTTCCTTATGTTGAAGAAGAATAGGCATGTGAAATTATGCTAACTATAAAATTATTATAGAGGAGGTTGTAAAAGCACTCACTAGGAAAGTACTATGAACTAAGAATACATGTAATCTAGAATATTTGCAGATATGTTCCTGGTCCAAACTTCTTGTTGGTCCAAGTATATTTTCCCCCATTGGGATTGATATCAACAAGATCCCAAGAAGTTATTAGGTCTTTCATACACTCCTTAAATGTATTTTTGATAATGCTCCCCCCATTTTTTCATTTTGGCTGACAATGGTATTGAAGTCTCTAGCCACAATATTATTATCCCAATAATCTGATTATCCTAAAACCAAAAGAGATTCCCAACAATCCACTTGTTCAAAACATAGAGAGGGCATATACACATTTACAATGATATAAACCTCTTTTGACTATTGATGTTTGATATTTGTGAGAAGCACATGTTGAGTTTTCTCGTTGATGTTTAACTAGAAGATAAGAGTTATTCTGCATTGAACACAGTCCTCCAAATGCCCCCTTTTTCACTTACCTCTTTAACTTCATTGTGTTTCCAGAGCTTTTTGTGCTTGCTTAGGGATTCATCAACCTCAATCTTAATCTCCTGGAATAGGAGAACTGTGATTTTTTTTTCCTTGACTAAATCCATTATTGATTATGATTTGCATTTCCTTCCCAATCCCTTACATTTCCAAGATACAATATTCATCATTTACCTAAGGGTTTTTTATTCCCACATTGGGATCGGTTAGTGTCGCTTTGACTCTATGTGATGCTTATAGTTTTCGGGCATATCTTGTCTTGGTAGTTTGCAAACCCAATTCTCCTCTTCTGACATTTCCTCTCTTTTTCTATATGGCGATTTACACCCACCCTTGTTGGTATTTACAGTTTATCGTGTGTTCTTTGTCCTTATTAGACCTCCCCTCCTCTTCGAGCTTGAAGCTAGGCTCAATGCTAGATGCCAAAAGAGCAAGGATATTTACTCAGAGAATTGAGAAAAGTTCTCCTAGTCAAGGATGTTGCTATCAACTATGGGAGATAACACAAAGTTTAAATTTTCTTCTATATTAAGCTGATTACGATAGATCGAAAGTTAAATATGGGAAGACCAAATATTTCTTAAGTGGAAACATTATCTCCATCAAAGAAAATTTTATACCTATTTTTATTTAGGTTGGCTACCTTTCGTTGTGGTCCATTCACGACATTGGTTCTTGTCATCGAATCTTTAGATGTGCCTACAATGGTTGATTGTCTAGAAACTTTTCTTGGTCGCATGGCTATGCCAAGAAATGATCATTGCTAAGATTGTGTTGCATTGGATGTGTTGTATCTTAAGAAACAATCCCTTGGCTTTGGTAAGGAATCAGTGCTCAAGACATCTATGTGTGTGTGTGTGTGTGTCACATAAATATAATGTCAAATGGTCTTTGTTTAATCACCTTCAGAGATTTACTTATTAAACTCTCAAGAATCAAATGCAATAAATGCTTCACAATGCCATTATATGCTAATATTAAATGGAATGATTAGAAGAACATGAAGGAGGAAAGCCCAAACTGATATGTTGATAAACAGTATCTATCACTTTAAAATTCAGAAGAATTTTAAGACAAAGGAATAGTTAAAATGAAGGAGCGCCCATTAAGGATTTTTAACTCTTATTCACATATGTAAAAAGAGACATGCATCTTCATTACTTCATTTTATTCATAGACATAAAATACAGAATGAAAATTGGAAAACATATCAATATCAACAAATGCCAGAATCTTGATCTTCATTCATTAATCATTTGAAATTTGAGTACGAAATTTTGCAGTAGTCCGAAGGTCCAAATCTCAGAACCCTTCCTTCTCAATTCTTTTTCTTTAAATACAATGCAAAGCAGTTTATAACTGCTGAAACTACTACCTGAAACTTCTCAAACTACCTATTACATATCATCGACAATTACATTCTCTTAAAAGAGATAAAATAAAACTTAAACCCTAATCTATTTATTGAATATGAATTGGTCCCACTTTTGTTGTGTTCTCTTGATCTGTTGACTTGACTTTCTTTGAAGTTGAAGGATCTTTAGGTAGAACAGTCATCTCGGCTCTATATTTCTTCCAAACCTCAATGTTTTTCTTAGGTGAATTAATCAGCCTATGATATTCCAATCTAAAAGCAGTGATCCTATTGAATGTTGGCCTTTCTGTAACATGGTTTTCACCAACCATAACAGTTGAAAATGCCTTTGAAGAAAATTAATCATTGTTGCTCCTTTTAGAATATGAGTCTTTTCATGAGTGTTGTCTACTTTTCTCTTTTCCAATACCAATAGTGGTTCATAGGAATCCCATGATAAAAGACTGCCTTAAAGGCCCCAGCATGATGGCAAACCTACCCTGGCTCTTTTATCATATAAATTGTCAAACTTGCTGACGGCTTCCTTAATTTTTGTCAACTTTTTCTCTGTATTCTTCCTGCAATCATTTTTAACAATCAATTTATTAATATCCACATCATATAAAATCCTATCCTTAATCTAATTCTCCTCCAGCTCTTGGTCAGTCTTGGAATCAATAAAATCAAAAAAAATTCTTGCCCAGATAGCTTTGTTAATTGTCTTCTGCTTGTCTGTCATAACCTGCTCCTCAAAATCTCTGATAATGCTTCTTTCTTCTGATATAATAGTCAGAAAACCCCAAATTGCCTTCATCTCCTCAATAATATCCTTCCAGATAATATCTTCAGCCTATATCAGAGATATATTTCCCTTCAGATTTTCCTTCAGAATTTTGATCTCAACATCAATTGTTTGTAATATGTCATGTATTTATTGATTTCCCCATCTTTGGCTTGCATAATCTTCGTTACTGTCTCTAGATCATTCTGTGCCTTCTTGATATCTCTCTCTGCCATCTTCAATTTAGTATTCAACTGAGCTATCTGTCATGCTGGATCCTCATTTCTAGATGGCAAAATAACAATACAGGTATGAGAATTAATATCATTCTGTAATGATAGCACAGTTTCCTTCAACTTTGTAATTTCTTCTTCTTTCTGCAAAAGTTGTTGAAGAAGGTTCTCTTTCTCATTTTCCACTTTTTCTACCTCTGCTACCATAGAATTCTCCCCTATGGGCAACTTCAATTTTTTCTTCAACACAGAAATTTCTGATTCTGCACTCTGTAACAATTTCTGCATATCAGACCTGTCATTTGGATCTACTCCAATCTTTACAATTATCTTCTTAAATTCTTCATTCTGTGTATTCAAAGCCCTGGAGTTTGTTTTTTCCAATTTCAGCTGCTTGATGACCTTCCCTAACATGTTCTTAGCTTTAAGAGCCATTGCATTAGTTTTAGTCAAATCATTTACTATCAGTTGACCTATTTGCTTATGTAAATTCACTTTATCAAGAAGGGGAATCTTTCTTACATCAACAGTTAGATTTACATTATTAAAATTATCGAATGACCCTATATTCATATAAGATGGATGAGATAGAGAAATATTAAACTGATCTTTTTCAATATCCATGGCAGTCAGCAATCTTGTTTGATCTGGAGTCATTTGATACTCAGCCTGTGCCTCCATGCTAGCTTTCATCTTCTGATTTCTTTCAGCAATCTAAAAAAATACTTGTAGAAATTATATAACTGATATGTTATATATCCAATATTCTCCTGATCACACACTATTTGACTTCATGCACAATACAAAATCTATTCCACCATTGATCATCACATGCGGAAATTAACACAATTGCAATGCACACATGAAACCATAAAAATTCATACACATTAACACAGTGATTTAACGGGAAAGCCTGAAGCTTAAAACCCCAAATATCTGTATATAATATATGTCATAGAGATCATGTAACAATCCTCATACAAAGCTAAACATGTCAAGCTCTCATTACAATACAATCGCTACACACTAATCAGGTTTGATCTAGAAAATCCATGCACCGATCTCTGCCACCTGCTAGCCTGCCTCTACTGCGCAATCCCTGCTGAAGAATGGCTCTGAATGAACTCGAATCCACCTGGCTTGCACTGCACAATCCTCATTGGCATCTCCACTGAGTGTTGGATGCAATCAATGCATCACTATAGTCACAACTAATAGTCATCTTTCCCTTTCACCTATCTCTCCACTGGTCTCCACTGAAACTGTCCATGCACTGTAGTTAACTGATGTATTATTCAGTTGATTAATGAGTTAATATTTAGTGAATCAACTATTAATTAATTCACACCACTCTCACTAGTGTATCAATCAGTTAGACTAGATACAACTAGCTCAACTGTGTCTAACTGAGTTAAACTGAACACACTCCACCAACTACTACAACTCCACCAAACTCTGTCACATGAGTTCTAACTGAAGTCCTCCATGCAATAGCTCCAGTAAACCCTCAGGAATAGTGTAATTCCTTCTGTCAGCTCCTGTGCCACATCTGTGCACTTAACTGAAGTGCTCCAATAGAATAAGATAATGTTTAGAGTCCAAATATTATTAAGAGCTAATAATATTCGACATATCTATTTTTAGACTGGCAATCTAAAAATAGATTCCGCCCAATATGTCTAAAAATAGAAGTCCATCTATTTTTCCAACTTGACCAACCATCAACAAATAGCATCCTGCAACTCATAGAATATGATCGACATTTCTAAAAATAGACATAGTCAAAAAATAGACTTACGCCAAAAATAGCCTGCGGGCCCACTTAGTGAAGGCGACTCTTTTCACTAAGCTCATCATCTTGTTGAATCTCAACACTCCCTCTCAACAAGATAGGGATTATCTGCCACACTGATCCTGTCTCTATGGTATTCGAATTTGCTCCTAGTGAGCGCCTTCGTCAGAATATCTGCATCCTGATCCTCTGTAGGAATGTAAGAAAGCAACATGATCTTCCGCTACACACAATCTCTGATATGATGGTACCGGATGTCAATATTTTAGATCTATCATGAAATGCGGATTAGCAGAGAGTTTAATGCAACTTTGATTATCATGACAGCCTCTCCTGGTGGCTCTAAGTGTGAACCCGAACAACCCGACCGGATCTTCCTCATCCATATAGCCTCGCATGCGATGACGCGCATGTACTCGGCCTCAACGGCCCGGTGCCACACGGATCTACATTTCTACATTGTGTAAACTGTTGTGGACCCAATGCGAAAATCCCTCCGTGTGTTCTTTACGTACGTTGGGCTCCCTACTAATGCGTAAGAGTAGAAGCCATGCGACACCTCATTCGACTATACATGCCACGGTCCATATCTAGATGTGCCCCTGAGATACCTCAGGACATGCTTGCCTTCCTTCCAAAAGGCTTGGCGGGCTTGCTCTTAGCTTGTGAAAGGCTGATTTAACGGCATAACATATTTTTGGTCGTGACGCTATGTTACATGGGCAGACAACCAAGCGATGGGATGGGTCAGGTCAACGTTGGCATCCACTACCTCTGCCGATGTGGCATCCTCTTTCCTCAACCACCGGAAGAGGATTTTCGATGAGCACGGCCATGCATGTTGAACTTCTCCAGTATCTCCCGGGCATACTTGCCTTGAGACACAAACAGTCCATCACTGCGCTGCCAAATTTCCATTCCTAGGAAATAATGAAGGAGGCCCAAGTCCTTCATCTCAAACTCCTTTGCAAGATCAGCCTTGCATGAGTGTATCAACAGTTCATCACCTGTCAGAATCAAATCATCTACATAAAATACAAGTGAATACCAACACACCCTCAGCAATGAATTCAGGTTGGGATACGCTCCCTCTTGAAAATGAGCAAGTCCGGTGAAATAATTGTCTATCCGTGTGTACCAAGCACGAGGTGCTTGTTTCAGCCCATACAGCGCTCTCTTGAGCCTGCACACATGCGACTCACTGCTGAAGATTTCAAAACCTTCAGGCACCTCTATGTACACCTCCTCCTCAATGACTCCGTTGAGGAATGCAGTCTTCACATCCATCTGATGAATGTGCCAACCCATCTACACTGAGAGAGAAAGGATGCTTCGTATGGAAGAATACATTGTGATAGGTGCAAAGGTTTCTTCATAGTCGATCCCCTCAATTTGTGAGAAGCCCTGGGCAACAAATCTTGCCTTGTACTTCTTGACGCTCCCGTCAGCAGCTTTCTTCACTTTGTAGATCCATCTCGAACCTACCACTGATTTCCCTTCCGGCCTTGGGACAATCTCCCATGCACTATTTCTGACAATCGAATCATACTCTTCCACCATGGCATCTACCCATGCAGGGTCCTCCACAGCTTCCTTGAAAAGAGGATGGCTCGCCACGATACCGCATATCGGTACCATGGCCATCCCGATGTCGATCGGAGTGAGCGGATGAGAATTTAGTTATGGTCAGCGTGCTCCTACATTTAACGGCCCCACATCAGAATGGAGTCGCTCGGCTTCGCCAGTGCACTTCCACCCTCGGTGTTGCTTGCTTGAGTGGTTCTTCCACTCCATGAACCTCCTCTTGTGGTTGATCCACATCCCGAGGCTCATCCTTAGGAACTAATAGCTCCTCATCTGCATGCAAGTGTGGCTCCCTCTCAAGCGAACACTTCATGGCTTTCTCCTCATGAAATTTGATATCCCGTCGCACAACAGTCTTCTGACTGTCTGGAAAATACACACGATAGTTGTGGGGTGTTTTTGTGTACCCCACAAATATCCCAACTTCTCCGGTTGGCTCCAGCTTCTTCTTGGCATCCTTCATCACATGAATGTAAACAGGTGAGCCAAAAATCTTCAAATGATAAATATCGGGCTTCTTACTAGAAAACGCCTCTTCGGGTGTACTCATGCCAAGTACTCTATGAGGACAATGGTTTTTCACATAACCGCAGTGTTGCATGCTTCCGCCCATAAGTGTATGGGAAGGCCCTGATCATGCAACATCGCCCGTGCAGCACCCACGATCATTATTTTCTTTCGCTCCGCGACCCCATTCTGCTGTGGGTTATGATGCGCTATGAGCTCTCTTCGAATTCATTTTGGGCTGCAAAAGTCTTTGAATTCGCCAAAGATGAATTCACCACCATTATCGCTCCTTAGAGCCTTCACCTGCTTCCCCGACTCTTTCTCAACCAGTGCCTTGAACTCACAGAACTTTGAGTATGTCTCACTCTTCTTCTACATGAAGAAGATCCTGCACTTACGAGAAAATTCATCAACAAATATCACATAATACATGTGCTTTGTTGTCGAAGCTACTAAGAAAGGTCCACACACGTCTGTGTGAATTCTCTCAAGGATCGTCGTGGTGCAACTATCCTTCTCATGAAAGGTGGCTTTCACAAATTTTCCCAAAGTACATCCCTTGCACTGATCTGACTGCGCAAGTGTACCCTTGGGCAGCCCGGTAGAAATCTGCTGCAAAATTTTCAAAGCGCCATGGTGAAGGTGGCCCAATCTCTTATGCCACAATTCGCCCTCATCCCAGCTCACCAATGCTTCCTCTTTGCCTGCCATTGTTGTGCAACCATCTATCTGCAATTGATAAAGGTTCTTAACTCGAACCCCTATCCTCTGGGTTTCACCAGTTGCCTTACTGCGTAGGAAATCCTTTCCCTCGCTAAAGACAACATCATATCCCTTGTCTTCCAACATAGTCAAAGAGATCAGATTATTCTTCAATCCTGGAACATGCATGACATCCTTCAATATGAAATATTTACCAGAATCCCTCTCAAAGGAAATGGTCCCGATACCAGTCACATTGTATCTACCATCATCGCCCATCTCGATGTGCACTCCAAGATCCTTCTCATCCAGATCACTGAACAAATCTTTGTCTCCGGTCATATGAAAAGACGCACCACTATCAAGAAACCACACTGATCCCATCACACTTGAAACTAAGCATGCGATCAATGAAAAATCCAACTCAAACTACGAGGCTAAGGCCTCTCCAACTGTAGATCCAGTAGCCTACTTTTTTTTCTTCTTCTGTGTACAATTAGTGGTGTAATGTCTGTGTTGGTGACAGTGAAAGAACTTCACCTTGGACAAGTCCTACTTCTTGCCTTTCGCACTGGATTGAGAAGGATTTTTCTTTCCCTTCCCTTTCCTTGCTTTGGCAACCAAAGCGCTATTTTCTTCATCTTCATTCTTCGATGAAGATCCATCCCTGGTACTCCGCCTTATCTCCTCCTACACAAGATCTGACCAAAGTCGCTCCCATCCCGACAGTTTCTCCCGACCATTGACAGAGTCCTCGTAGGAATGCCAACTCTTCGGAAGCCAAAGGAGAGCCAATCTCACCAAGTCCTCTTCATCTACAGTAACCTCCAAACTTCCCAGCTCATCCCTGCACTGGATAAACTTCGTGAAGTACTTGGGTATACTTTCGCCCTTCTCCATTTTTATTGTTCTGAGCTTGTCTTTAAGCACCAACTTCATTTGGTCTCTTTTTCTTTGGAACAAGTCTGTCAAAGCTTTCCACATCAAGAATGGAGAAGCTTTAGCATGAAGGCTAGACATTATGTGATCCTTCACACTTTCCAATAGAATCCTTCGACATTTTGTTGTCTTCTTTTGCCATGCGTCAAGTGCGGCAGCGTCGCTAGAAGCAGGTTTTGGAATTTCTGCATCTATGAACTCCTTCAACCCATTATCCTCCAGCACCGCCTCCATCCTGTCCTTCAGCACCGGGCAGAATAGGCTTCCCTCAGGCATACTCAAATGTAATGGTTGAAATACATTTCCAAGGAATGTCAACCCGACATAAATCAGAAAACATTACTGACAAATTTTAATTCCCACCAGCACAAAACTCAACCGCTTCCATAATTGCAATCTGCTCCAATGATCAACTGCTCTGATACCATGCAGAAATTATATAACTGATATATTATATATCCAAGATTCTCATGATCACACACTATTTGACTTCATGTACAATACAGAATCTATTCCACCATTGATCATCACATGCGGAAATTAACACAATTGCAATGCACACATGAAACCATAAAAATTCACACACATTAACACAGTGATTTAAAGGGAAAGCCTGAAGCTAAAAACTGAAACTATATATATATAATATATGTCATAGAGATCATGAAACAATCCTCATACAAAGCTGAACATGTCAAGCTCTCAGTACAATACAATCTCTACACACTAATCAGGTCCAATCTAGCAAATCCATGCACCGATCTCTGCCACTTGCTAACCTGCCTCTATTGCACAATCCCTGCTGAAGAATGGCTCTGAATAAACTCAAATCCACCTAGCTTGCACTGCACAATCCTCATTGGCATCTCCACTAAGTGTTGGATGCAATCAATGCATCACTATAGTCACAACTGATAGTCATCTTGCCCTTTCACCTATCTCTCCACTGGTCTCATGGCTTGTCCATACCTTTATAGTTTTTGATGTATTCTTCAATTGATTAATGAGTTAATATTTAGTGAATTAATTATTAATTAATTCACACCACTCTCACTAGTGTATCAATCAGTTAGACTAGATACAAACTCAGTGTATGTAGGAGTTAAACATTACAACTCCACCAAACTCATACGCAGGTTCCTAGCGAAGTCCTCCGCCCGGCAGCTCGACTAAAACCCCGGGGAATAGCGTAATTCCTTCTATCAACTCCTGTGCCACATCTGTGCATTTAACTGAAGTGCTCCAAGAGAATAAGATAATGTTTTGAGTCCAAATATTATTAAGAGCTAATAATATTCGACATATCTATTTTTAGACTGGCAATCTAAAAATAGATTCCGCCCAATATGTCTAAAAATAGAAGTCCATCTATTTTTCCAACTTGACCAACCATCCACAAATAACACCCTGCAACTCATAGAATATGATCGACATGTCTAAAAATAGACTTTGCGCCAAAAATAGCCTACGGGCCCACTTAGTGAAGGCGACTCTTTTCACTAAGCTCATCATCTTGTTGAATCTCAACAATACTTGTTTAATAAAGGGTACTTGCTCCTGAGCATCTTCATTTCTTCTTGGTGAAGCCGGGACATTTTTCTCATCTCCCAATTGTAGTGAGAAACTAGGTTGAGCACCTGTTGAGTCGTCACTGAGCTTTTTTCTCTTTTCAGTTCTCTGCTCTTCATCTTCTGAATCAGTCATTGTTTCTTTACCTCTCTTATTTGTTTTCTCAGATATGACAGGAGTTTTTATATTTGAGCCCACAAAACCTGCAAAACCCTTATTTTCTAGCTTCTCTATATCAGGTCTGCTTTCATGAATAAATTCTGAATATCCATTTTCTATTCTCGTATTTGAAATCACTTTATGGGAGTCATAAGCCCACTTATCTCCTAACAACAAATGCATTCTATCTAACATCATAGTGACTTCATCTGCCTGTCTCATATTTATTATAAATGGACCCACAGACATAGGTAGCTTAAACATATGACCCTTTTTCATAGGCACAAAATGTACTTGGTCCACATTTAAACTCTGCCTAATGAACTCCAAAGAGAATAATCTCATAGGCACAAATACTAGAAGTCTGTACGGTTCTACCCCAGCCCCATAAAGTCTAATTTTTGAATGGTCTTAAAAAACGTACCAATCACCAAACTTACAATTCGTTCCTAGCTACAAGAACTCTTGAGCCTTTCGCAGGAAGCATGGGGGAGGAACCCCATTCATAATTTTATATGCGGTAGACATAAAATGGTTTACAAAATCAAACAAACCCTCCTCATTTTGTTCTTTTCTCACTATGTCAGTCCAAAACACTACTGACTGCCTCTTTTTAATTATATCCATGATATTAAACCCCAGATGCAAGAATTATTCTACATTTTGATATAAAAAGAGATAAATAATAAGAGAGGGGAACCTGAATGACTCAGTCAGTCATAAGCTCATGAGCTGAGTATTGAAAACTTCTTGCCAATATGAAGGAATATCCAGCACTACCTCTGGCTTCATCATCAAAGCAAACATTCCTAGAACTGATTTGTCAATTTTGTTGTCATCTTCTTTTCCCGATATCTTTGAAATGCACCTCAGCACCGGTCGGACTTCTTCGTCAAAAACCTCCATGGAGAATTCTTTGTTATCAGGTAGAAACTACTTCGTATCTGGCTTCAGGAAAAAGACAAATTGATTGAATTCTTGACCTGCGAGACTATCATAATGTGCTATCAACGAATCATCAGTGAATTAGACATAGGATTCTGACTCAGGGTAACACAGAGCTTGACGAATTAATAGGGTTGAGACTTGCAAGACATTTTCTCCTTCACAATTCACTACGAAACACTTTCCCAGGTACATGAAAAACACTAGCCAATACACAAACTCAGGAAAAAGGTGTGTTCTTGGAATACATGCAGACAATACACCTGCTTTGACCATGGCAATGAAAATTTGGGAGGCTTTATCATTCAGACAGACTTGTTGATAGAACTGGAGATGATCTAAAGAACAAACAGTATCTTGAATATCCCTCTCAGTGTCCATGAGAGGAATATGATTGGATAAACCTAACAGAGACAGATGCTTGGCCATAATTCTGATTGGGGTGACGAACACTGACAAGGTGGAAAATAATAATGAAAGGCGCAGACACAGATAACTCGACAAGTGCAGAGGAATAACAATAACCTTGTGAATTAAATGCCGATTTGACACGCAAAAAGACCGTTAAACGATACTATGACGTGGCAACTAGATATCGCCAGTTTCTTACATCATTGGGGGAGCCTCGAAGGTACAGAGAGCTTATGAGGGTCATGCCCTCGTAGTTAATCGTGGCCGTAGATCTTGACCGGCCCCGCAGTCAACTAGGTTGACTGCGGAGGCACCCTCCTTGTTAACCGGCATGCTGAATGTGCTTGTGGGTTGCCACTTTTATTCCTGCTAGAAGAATCATTGGATCTCGCTCAACAACTTGCTCCTTAATTAATCTGAGCATTGGGACCTACTTTCATGAAAAGTTTAAAGTATTAAACATTAAAACTTATACAAAAATATTACATATTTTATGCTAAAGTATGAGAAACTTTGTACTTTAACATACATTTTATAATTTTCTTTTCTTTTTTGTATTTTTGAAAATTTTAAAACAAAATATATTGTAAATGAGCCACAACATCTGGCTCCACCTGGGGATAGTGTATTTTTCCATGAAACACTAAGAACTGCAGATTAGTGCCTTCACTTCGGGCATGGAGTCAAATGATGTTTGATGAAATATGAACAACGAACAAACCGAATATGTACAATGGTGAACCATAAAATCTCAATGCTGGAAATAATGTTCCAGGTACAGCCCATTCACAGGCAGCTCCACTGTTTCTCCATCAAGATCTTCCAACATTAATGTGTTATTTGATCTAGCCTCAACTATATTGTATGGGCCATACTATAGTGGATCAAACTTACCATGCTTTCCCTTCTCTTCTCTTCTGGTATCCCATCTTAATACCAAATCTCCAGTTTGAAAAAGAATCTCTTTTGCTTTTCTATCAAAAATGGACTTCATATTTTCTTGGTAGGTGATCAAATTTTCTCTGACTTTGTTCCTGCTTTCACTTTATTCTATAACCTTGTTCAGCTTTCTCACCAATGCATTAGGTTCTTCTTGTGCTTCTTGAAGAAAATAAATCACTGGTCTAGCCAATTGAGTAAAAAATAAAGCTTGAGTGCCATAAACTAGTTCATAAGGAGACTTACCTGTAGATATTCTAGTAGTCACTCTTACTGCCCAAAGAGCAAATGTCAATTTTGAATCCCAATTCTTCTTATTTTCACTAATTGTTTTCTTCAAGATCTTAACCAATGTCTTGTTAGAAGACTTTGCTAGCCCATTCCCTTAAGGATGATATGTTGTAGAATGAGCCAAAATGACATTATATGTTTGACAAAAATTAATGAATCTGACTAAATTGAATACTTGGGCATTATCAGTTACAATCTTGATTGGACACCCAAACCTACTGAAGATGTTTTCTTCCAGAAACTTCATTACTACCTGATCATTTTCCTTTTTAGTAGGTATTTCCTCCAGCCACTTTGTGAAATAGTCAGTGGCAGTTAGAATCCATTTAAACTTCCCACTTGATGGTGGATTGATTTCCCTAGTAAAATCTAATCCCCATTGTCTAAAGGGTTCTTCAATAAACACAAGGAGAAGAGGTAGAGAAGTTAACATTTTCTTCTCTGCAAATAATTGACATTTTTGGTAGCTTCTAACCAGTCTGTATACATCAGCAAACAAGGAGGGTTAATAAAAACCTGATTTGAGTATCTTATGAGCAGTAACCTTCCAGCTATAATGGCCTCCACATAGATTCTCATGATATTCCTTTATGACATCCATTGATTCACTTTCTGTCAAATGCAACAACAAAATGTCTGCAGGATCCTTCCAATATAACTTAGCATCAATTATAACATATGGCTAAGATTTGAGTTTAAGAGCTCTATACTTTGTTCTATTTATTGAGGGTGGACAAGAGAAAAAGCACAGGTAATGAAAAATATCCTTATACCAATCAGAGCAGAGAAATTTGTATTTAATTGATTTCTTTGTGCTTCTTTGACTCCTCTCATCAAAAATTTCCTTCAAGGGTGCCAACAAATTAATTCCTAAAGCTTGAAAATTTGACTTTGTCAGCAACTTTGCCAAGCCCTGTCCCTTTACCAATTTTTTGGGCTTGATATCTAAGTCATATTCTTGGATTTTAGCTATCCACTTTCCTCTTTTGCCTTCAACGTCACTTTGAACTAACACATCATTTACAGCTAAGTTAGGAACATAGGCAACTATTTGAGACTGCAACACATAAGTTCTGAAGCCTTTTAATGCTTTAACTAAGGCACATACCTATTTTTCCAAGATGTTATATTTGAGTTCAGCATCCCTGAGAACTTTACTGAAAAATGCCATAGGTTGTTCTTTTCCCTCTTCATTCTTCTGCAACAACACAGCAATAATGGTAGAAGGTGAAGCAAATGAAAATATTTGAAAAGGCTTTTGATAATCTGGACTAATCCGTACATAAGCTTCCTAAAGAGCTTCTTTAATCCTGGCAATGGATTCTCTTGCATCCTTGTCCCATTTTACTTCAGCATATATGTTATGTTTCTGACAATTTCAGCATAATTTGGGACAAACCTTATCAAGAAATTAATTTTTCGTAGAAATATCTGAATATCCTTTTTACTCCTAGGCAAAGGAATTGTCTATATAGCTTCAACCCTTGCTGGATCAATCTTCACCCCTTGATTTGAGACTATATTCCCTAACAACTTTCCTTCCTCCAAGGAAAATAGGGATTTTTTTGGATTCAAAGACAACCCAAACTTTCTGCATTTTAGGAAAGCCTTCTGCAAATGCTCCAAGTGTTCATCTTCAGAACCTAAAAAAATAGTCACATCATCCAAATATATGACTACAAACTTATCACCCACAAATGCTATGTCCAGTACCCTTTGAAAAGTGGCACCTGTGTTCATAAGACCGAATGGCATCCTAGCATACATGAATGTTCCCCAAGTTGTGGTAAAAGTTGTTTTCTTCTAATCTTCCTTTTCAACAGCTACTTGGTTATACCTAGAGAAACCATCAACCATAGACAATCTATATGCTCTTGTTACTTTCTGTAAAACGTAGTCCATCTTAGGCAAAGGATAATTGTCTTTGAGTGAGGCTCTATTCAAATTCCTAAAATCAACACATAGCCTTATCTCTCCATTATTTTTCCTCGCAGGAACCAGGTTAGAAACCCAGTCTGAATATCTAAGTGGGACTATGATTTTTTCCTGCAACAGTTCCTTCACTTCCTTCTCAATTGGAGCAAGGAGCAATGGATTAATCTGCCTAAATTTCTGCCTGTGAGGCTTGACCCCACCCTTCAATGGTATTTTATGCTGAATAATATCTAGATCATATGTCTTCAAATCCTCATAGGACCATGCAAATACATCCATATATTTCTTGAAAATATCAATGTAACTTTATTTATAATTCTTAGGAACTCCTTTGAATAACTTGACAACTTTGGGCTCCTATTGAGTTCCCAGATTACAATCTTCCATCTCACCCTCTTGATACCTTCTTTTGATACAGTGCTACATCATTTGAATCAAACAGTCTTTGAAGAGGAACTAATCCTCTAGGCAATATATTATCTTTCAACTGAATTATATTTTGATCACGTATGGATTACTTAAGATTTTTCAAGTCTTCATTCTGATTAGTTTCTTCACTTTCCTTATCTATTTCACTATCTTCAAAGTTCTCAATCATTTTCAGGAAATGATTGATCTTCTCATCATCTTCAAAGACCTGTCAGTGCTTAACATTATCAGGGATTGAGGATCTACGCCTCAACTCAATCTCATACCTCAGTTTCGGATTAATGGGTGGCTTGAATGTACTAGCTGCAACTGCCAGTGAATCTGCCATTCTGTTTTCTTCTCTTGGAATGAATTGAAGATTCAAAGCTTAAAAATAATTATCAATCAGGTCCCATACTTCATTCCTATATGACCTCAACCTTGGATGTTTGGTTTGACAGAGATTTTTAATCTTCCTTATAATCAACTCAGAATCACCAAGAATGGATATACAACGGATTCCCATTTGTTTAGCAGTTTGAAGACTCAAAATTAATGCCTCATACTTGACTACATTATTTGTTGATTCAAATTCAAGTTTAAAAGAAAATTGCAAAAGATTACCTCCTGGAGATATCAGTAAAAATCCAGCTCCTGTGCCATCTTTTGAATAGGCACCATCAAAATAGCACTTCCAAATTTTGTTTGAACCCAGCTCATTATGTAAATTGATGAAGAGATTTTCTTCTCTGAGTCTTCAGAAAACTCTACATCTGTTGAAAAGTGTAACTAGGTCGGTCTTCATGTTGACTATGTAAATATTTATTTATGAAAAGAAGAAGGCAAAGTAAATAAAAATGTATTTTTAGTATACTTGCTTCATGGGCTTCATGAGAAAGATTGTATTAAGTAGATGGAATTATTCTTGATGTCCATTTGGCTTGAGTTAAGTATGCTCCAGTACCTTGTGAAAGAATCTAATAAATCTCGATGCAATGATGGAAGACAACCCTTAAACGCAGTGAAGAAATACCTCTCCAACGCATGGAATTCACCATGAAACTAGCCGGTCTAACTCATAACTATATGGTCGGCTTGCTTAAAATAGATATGCTATATATATACATGTGATGTGTCATCATGATTAGAAGAACAAGTGATCGGATATCTCTGAGATAAAAGTGTGGATATCTACAAGAAAGTTAGACAAATGTCTACAAGGAAGTTAGTGCGGATATCCACAAGAATACAGTGTGGATATCTACAAGGATACAGTGTGGATATATACAAGGAGATTATGTGGATATATACAAGGAGATAGTGCAGAAATTTACAAGGAGCCAGTGCGATAAAAGAAGAGATTACAGTGCGAAACACAATACGAATAAAGGAAGGATGCAAGTGCAGATAAATGACAGTATAGAATGCGGATCTGAACCAAAGATACAGGAAGAGGATTGCGGATATCAAGAAGTACAGGACTACGATCATACAACGTTGGTATAAGCGAATGTCTCAGGACTAAGATACAAGCGTAAGGATTATGATGAATTCTGAAGTGTAAAGTAAGGAAGGTAAATCTGTGATTTACCTTCCCACAATAAAAGTGTTACTTTTGCCTAACATTTGTGTCCTATGCATTTTGATAATTGACTTGATGAAAGATTAACTAAGAGAAGACATAAGCAACACAACAAACTATCAAGTAATTATCAAGAAGAGAATTTGTATTAACCTTAAGCCCTCCAAAATTCTTAACATGGTATCAGAGCTAAGGTGGCAGTCAAAGAAGGGCATCTAAGTGGCACTTAAGGATTAGATCACAGTCAACAACTCATCTAAGAGGCACTCAAGAAGGAGCTCGGTCAAGTTAACACATGATCTAGGTGATCTCAATCTAGTTTGGATCACAGAAGGTTCGAGTACACCACAGTGACTTCTTCTCACAGTTTCGACATTATATCTCAGACCTCAATATTAAAGGCACATACAATATTACAGTTCACTGGTTCGGATCTCATCTAAAATTTCGATGATGGAGTATAGATAACAATTCGGTAATATATTTGTTTTTTATGGGTAAGACAAAAATCGAATCTTTGGCATACTAAGAGAGTTCAAATTCTATTATAAAATGATCACTGACAACAACTTAGATATATTTCGGATAGAGAACAGTGATGGGCTCGATCTCTATTACAATCATCAAAGAAGAAGGGACTCGGTGAAGGAACAATGAAGTATACCTCTGTCTCAGTGCAGTAAGGTCTCATTGATAACATTGTAACTACAATTCATTAAAGGTATTATCTCTATGGTGATGATCTTTGTGTCTCGGCAATCATGATGCAAGTCTAGAAGAGATTCGGATGACAATTACAGAGGATTGGTGTTACCACTGTGACCAAAGTTACCACACTTTTGATGTTACATTTCAGTGCTATCACATGTATGTTTCAGTGCTCTTACGATGGAAATATTTCGGTGCCACTGCAACAAAGGTTTTAGTGCAGATACAGAGATGAAGTCTCACCACAATACCATAGTCTTGGTGAAATCGCAGTAAAGGATTTCGATGCCATCTCAAGGAGAAGGTCTCGGTACTATCTTAGAAACAAGTGCAATATAAACTCTATATTAATCTCAGCAAGCAGTTCAGCAATACTTTTCGGTGTATGTGAGTAAGATAACTTCAATCAACTTCAAAGAAGGAGTTTCAGTGTAAATCACAGTCATAGTCATGAATTCTAATTTCAAAAGAAGGATTCTCAGTGATATGTATATACAGTGAAGCAGTACATTAAAGGATCTTGGAATAGCTGATCTACCAAAGATCTGAGGTATCTACAATTGATATAAGTATTCAGTTTGGACGGAACTTAAAGTCTCAAGCCTTGAAGACCTGAATTAATAGTCCAATCACAAGGTACCAGTTCAAAGAAAATCAAGTAAACTTATAAATAAGGAATTGATTTCTGTTGGTTATATGATAGGAAGCAATGTAGCATCATGATCGAAGCATGGTAGGAGCTCCTGGTGAATCAACTCCGGGAAAACCTCTTTAATAAACATTACTAATAGAAATTAGTCATCAAGAGCAAGGGTCATCATGGAAACATACTTCTGGGATGTGATGACATATTGATGAAACAAGCCAAGGGAATGAAGCTCTTCATTCTTGAAAAATTGCTACAGGATGACTCAAGGGAAAAATGTATGAGGTATGTATATATTTATATGTTGACATTGGATGTTGTGATGTCATGTTATATGGTTGCAGGTAATGGACTTCTGTACTTAGAAGTATGATCTATGGAGAAGAATCTCTCAATGCACAGACAGATGAAATCAACATAATATGTCCTTATGAAATATGAGGTGGCTGTATATGAACAAGGAACTGGAAAATGTGTAAGTTCCTAGGAATGGAAAATGCGCAGAAAGGAAGAGATCATGAAATGCAACCATGTCAAGAGGCAGTTATCATCCAGAGACCAAGAAGATGTGACTAAAAGATCTCCTGGCAAGATATGTAGACTCTGACAGAAGTCTAGTAAAGATGAAGACCCTTGGCAAAAACATATCATTAGGAGATATGTCAATCTGTATGAAGGATGTCAATGCCTACAGGAACATGTCATGGTGAAATATCATCACTAAGGTAACTTTCGTTAATATGAATATTTTTATCTGGATGAATTTGTGCAAGGCAGCTAATCATGAGAAAGGATGTATGATCCTTGGAAATGATTCAAAGGAAAACAGCATGGCATAACAATGGACTAGATAAAGGAAGTCTGATGAATCACTCTCTGATAGCTGACATGACTCAGGATGGAAGTGATGGATGATCTATGCCCTATGAAGCTAAAAGTTGGAGATTCCTCAATATCGAAATCCATGACATCGAGGACAGGAATTCTTCATGAGCAGTTGGGTGTCTCACCATTGCTGCAGAGGTCCCTGGTTAAGAGGGAGCCTGATGATAAGTTTCTTAATTGGAAGAAACTTGGTAATTCCTAAGAATGAGATTAGGTACATTCCTCGTATAGGAATGAGTACATTCCCTTGTGGAATAGGTCCTCCCTGGTTGAGAGGGAGAGATAGACACATCATTCTGGTCTTGGGAAGACAGAATGGAGGATTGGGTAATCATCTGGCATTCGATACTCTTTGATAATGTAAGTGGGAATTCCCAAGATAAGAGTAGCTCAGTTCGATATTCTCTTGAGGGCTAGCTACCCAAGAGAAGAATAGTCCAAGAAGGTCATACTTTGGGAACACCGTGTGGAGTATGTAATTGAGAGACAATGACGAAGGTGTCTATAAGTCATGTGTCTCACCAGCATTATAGCCCATTGTCTCGTTGAGAGATGGGGTTGTTATTCAAGGCCTTGCACTAGGAAAATGCTGGTTGATATGATGTTATACAGATGTGATTACCAATCTGATCCTTCTTATCAGCTTCTTTAGTTTGAAAGTGACCATGTACCTGAATGAATACCTCCCTAGTTAAGAGGGAGTGTTGAAAAGTGTAACTAGGTCGGTCTTCATGTTGACTATGTAAATATGTATTTATGAAAAGAATAAGGCAAAGTAATTAAAAATGTATTTTTAGTATACTTGCTTCATGGGCTTCATGAGCAAGATTGTATTAAGTAGATGGACTTCTTCTTGATGTCCATTTGGCTTGAGTTAAGTATGCTCTAGGACCTAATGTGAAAGAAGCTAACAAATCTTGATGCAACGATGGAAGACAACCCTTAAGCGCAGTGAAGAAATACCTCTCCAACGCATGGAATTCACCATGATCTAATCGGCCTCATTCACCATGAAACTAGTTGGTCTAACTCATAACTATATGGACGGCTTGCTTAAAAGATATATGCTATATATATACATGTGATGTGCCGTCATGATTAGAAGAACAAGTGATCAGATATCTCTGAGATAAAAATGCAGATATCTACAAGAAAGTTAGACGAATATCTACAAGGAAGTTAGTGTGGATATCCACAAGAATACAGTGCGGATATCTACAAGGATACAATGCGGATATCTACAAGGAGATTATGCGGATATATACAAGGAGATAGTGCAGACATTTACAAGGAGACAGTGAGATAAAAGAAGAGATTACAGTGTGGAACACAATATAGAAAAAGGAAGGATGCAAGTGCAGATAAATGACAGTATAAATGCGGATCTGAACCAAAGATATAGGAAGAGGATTGCGGATATCAAGAAGTACAGAATTACGATCATACAACGTTGGTATAAGCGAATGTCTCAAGACTAAGATACAAGCGTAAGGATTATGATGAATTTTGAAGTGTAAAGTAAGGAAGGTAAATCTGTGATTTACCTTCCCACAATAAAAGTGTTACTTCTGCCTAACATTTGTGTCATGTGTATTTTGATAAGTGACTTGATGAAAGATTAACTAAGAGAAGACATAAGCAACACAAAAAACTCACAAGTAATTATCAAGAAGAGAATGTGTATTAACCTTAAGCCCTCCAAAATTCTTAACACATCTTCATGCAACATAAAACAAGAAAGATCTTCCTTCTCTTGACCATATATAGGAGAATTTCCTGCATCTTTCTTTGTGGTAGTTTTGACAAATCTTGTTTCTCTGTATATCCTCCTTTCTTCCCCATTGAATACAGGAATAATAGCATATGTGAAGTCCAATTTTGAAACACCTCCAAGCTTCACTCCCCAAGATCTGGACAAAAGCATACCAAATCTAGCTGGAATATCTGCAACTATTACATCCATCATGATACTTTTGGAAGGAATTTGGGCCAGGGATACCACCGTGTCTTTGATTAGCCCAACACACTCCACCCTTTTTGAATCAAATGAATATAGTTCTCTATAGGGCTTAGTAATTTGTAAATTCAATTCTTTCATTACAGATAATGGCATGAGATTATGTGAGGCACCAGAATCCAACATACAATTATGAAGAGTAAAATCATGAAGAAGCAGTGATATATAAAATTGGGGAACAGAAGAATCTACCTCCTCCACATTTGGACCAAAAGTGACCACTAGTTTTTCCTCTTTCAAATTTACAGTATCACCATATCATCAGACTGAGAAAGATAAATGAATTCTGTAATTTCCTTCTTGTAACCTGGTGTCTTTGCTAACTCAAGTAGAGGTACTTGAATTTTAATCTTTTCTAGCTCTTTAGATAAACTGAAGGTTTGATTTTTTTTGACAATCTTCACAGGTTCTTCTTGATTTCTGTTTGGATTAACAATATGTTCAGGCACAATAACAACCTTCTCCAAATTATTAGTATCAATAGACTTATTTTGGGAAGTCTCAGCGTGTTGTTTTTCATTTCCACTCACTGGATTCATAGGTTGTTTCCCCTTATCTGATTGTTTTACTGAGTTCTTTGGTTGTGGAGTCGCCATTGGAGAAGGGACTGACTCTAGATATTTTTCCTCGTCATCTTGAGTCCTTGATCTCTTTCTTATCTTAAATCATACTTTTTATGCAGCGCTGCTTGCATAAAATCTGTGAATTGCTTACAATACTCATCCATCTCTTCTTGGTCAAATGACACCTCAACTTTAGTGCATTCTTCTTCAAATTCTTCTTCTTCATCATCATCTTCCATGTAAACAGCAAATATCTGATCTTCAACTTCTTTTTTATCATCCTCAGCAGACTATGAAGGTGTTGCTTCTATATACAATGGTGCCTGAACTTGATCCCGATCTCTCCTTTCTCTCTGCAAAATTTGCAGGGGTTGTTTTCTAAATTGAGGATTGAAAACTCCTCTATTTTGTTGTGCGGGCTTTTTACTGTCTAGCTCCATCTTCACTAATTTATTTGACAAATTCTTGATAACCTTTGTCATGTCATCAATCCTTTGATCCTTTGATGATTCCTCTTTGGCCTTACCTTTCTCTTGAACTGACTGATTTTCTTGTGTCTTCTCAGCAGCAGTCATATTTGCTTCAATCTCCAAAGCATCAGCTTGGATTTATTCAAGAGTGGGAGATCTCCTCTCTCTTAAAGTGAAACTAAAATCTGACTCAAAATCTCTAGCAAAAACAACCCTTGCTCCAACAGGAGGAGGTTTCATTTCTGTGGGTAAACTATATACAATTTGTTGAATCTTTTAATAAAATCATTCATGTTTTCATTAGAATTTTTCTTGATTGCATTAAATTAGTTAATGAATAACCATGATCTATTTTTTCACCCCATCTTTGGGTGAATTGTGTCTCTAATTCTTCCCAATTATTAATTGAGCCATTTGGCAAACCTTTAAACCATTTTCTTGCCTCTCCATTCAGAGACTGTACAAAAAGTCTCATCACTACATCAATATGTTCAACATTAGATTCTCAACAAAAGTGTAAAACAATGGCAAGTGTTGTTCCACAGTCACTTCATCTTCACCAGTAAAACGAGGAAGTAACTTGAGGTATTCTTGGGGCATGGCATTCATAGGTTGTGGAAGATTTAGCGGTGCATATCTATTCATCAAAAAAACAAGGGCTGCCATGTTTGTGCCTTGGTTAACTACTCCTTGAGTGGGTGGAGTTTGGGAACCAGTTGTGGGTATGGATGAATGGGGTGAAACAACTGATATGGGAAGGGGTTGATGAACAATAGCAGAAGAACTAGCAAATGTGTTTGGTTGAGTTTCTATAAATGTGAATGAAACAGACTCAAAAGATTGTTCTTCTACCTTTGGTTCTTGAAAATGATCTAGTCTCTGGGAAATATCCTTAGATGAGGGGTTATGTGAACTGCTTCCAAGTGCAGGCAATGTAGCATCAGGTGTAGAAAACTTCTTTGGCTTCTGAGCTTTTCTAGAAACCAATTTCTCAAGATCTGAAAAAATAGGTGCTTTCTGTTGCGAGGTGTCTGATGTCATATGTGGCCTTTCATACGCCAGAATTATGAAATAAAACACAGCCTGATATTTCCTCCTCTCTGAACAACCAGAGGAAATATGAAATAAAACCCAGGGAATGAACTTCGCTTCTTCGTCCCCGACAACGACCCCAAAAAATGTTGTATCTTAAGAAACAATCCCTTGGTTGTGGTAAGGAATCAGTGCTCAAGACATATATATATATATATATATATATATATATATATATATATATATATATATATATATGTCACAGAAATATAATGTCAAATGGTCTTTGTTTAATGACCTTCAGAGATTTACTTATTAAACCCTCAAGAATCCAATGCAATAAATTCTTCACAATGCCATTATCTACTGATATTAAATGGAATGATTAGAAGAACATGCAGGAGGAAATCCCAAACTGATATGTTGATAAACAGTATCTATCACTTTAAACTTCAAAAGGATTTTAAGACGGAGGAATAGTTAAAATGAAGAGCGTCCATTAAGGATTTTTAACTCTTATTCACATATGTAAAAAGAGACCTGCAGCTTCATTACTTCATTTTATTCATAGACAGAAAATACAAAATGTAAACTGGAAAACATATCAATATCAACAAATGCCAGAAATTTGAGTACAAAATTTTGCAGTAGTCTGAAGGTCCAAAACTCAGAACCCTTCCTTCTCAATTCTTTTTCTTTAAATACAATGCAAAGCAGTTTATAACTGCTGAAACTACTTCCTAATTGTTCAAACTACCTGAAACTTCTCAAACTACCTATTTCATATCATCGATAACTGCATTCTCTTAAAAGAGATAAAATAAAACTTAAATCCTAATCTATTTGTTAAATATGAATTGGTCCTGCTTTTGTTGTTTTCTCTTGATCTACTGACTTGTCTTTTTTTGAAGTTGAAGGATCTTTAGGTAGAACAGTCATCCAGGCTCTGCATTTCTTCCAAACCTCAATGTTTGTCTTAGGTGAATTAACCAGCCTGTGATATTCCAATCTAAAATCAGTGATCCTATTAAATGTTGGCCTTTCTGTAAACAGGGTTTTCACCAACCATAACAGTTGAAAATGCCTTTGAAGAAAATTAATCACTGTTGCTCCTTTTAGAATCTGAGTCTTTTCATGAGTGTTGTCTACCTTGCTCTTTGCCAATACAAATAGTGATTCATAGGAATAACATGATAAAAGACTGTCTCCAAGGCCCCAGCATGATGGCAAACTTGCCATGGCTCTTTTATCATATAAATTGTAAAATTTGCTCACTGCTTCCTTACTCTCTGTCAATTTTTTATCTGTAGTCTTCCTGCAATCATTTTTAACAATCAATTTATTAATCTCCACAGGGTATAAAATCCTATCCCTAATCTCATTCTCCTCCAACTCTTGGTCAGCCTTGGAATCAATAAAATCAATAAAAAAATTTGCCCAGATAGCTCTGTTAATTGTCTTCTTCTTGTCTGTCATAACCTGCTCCTCGAAATCTCTGATAATGCTTCTTTCTTTTGATATAATAGTCAGAAAACCCAAAATTGCCTTCAGCTCCTCAATAATATCCTTCCAGATAATATCTTTAGCATGTATCAGAGATATATTTCCCTTCAGCTTTTCCTTCAAACTTTTGATCTCAGCATCAGTGGTTTGGTAAGTTGTCTTGTATTTATTGATTTCCCCATATTTGGCTTGCATAATCTTCGTTACTATCTCCAAATCATTTTGTGCCTTCTTGAGATCTCTCTCTGCCATCTTCAGTTCAGTATTCAACTGAGCTATCTATGATGTTGGATCCTCATTGCCAGATGGAAAAATAACAGTCCGTAATGATAGCACAGTTTCCTACAACTTTGTACTTTCTTCTTCTTTCTGCAAAAGCTGCTAAAGAAGGTTCTCTTTCTCATTTTCCACTTCTACTACCTCTACTGCGATAGAATGCTCCCCTGTGGGCAACTTCCTTTTTTTCTTCAACATAGAAATTTTTGATTATGCACTCTGTAACAACTTCTGCACAGCAAACCTCTCATTTGGATCTACTCCAATCTTTACAATTATCTTCTTAAGTTCTTCATTTTGTGTATTCAAAGTCCTGGAGCTGGATTTTTCCAATTTCAGCTGCTTGATGACCTTCCCTAACATGTTCTCAGCTTTAAGAGCCATTGCATTAGTTTTAGTCAAATCATTTACTATCAGTTGACCTGTTTGCATATGTAAATTCACTTTATCAAGCAAGGGAATCTTTCTTACATCAACGATTAGATTTACAGTATTAAAATTATTGGATGACCCTATAGTCATATCAAATGAATGAGAAAGAACAATCTTCAACTAATCTTTTTCAAGATCCATGGCATTCAGCAATCTTGTTTGATCTGGAGTTATTTGATACTCGGCCTATGCCTCCATGCTAGCTTTCATCTTCTGATTTCTTTCAGCAATATGAGCAAATACTTGTTTAATCAAGGTTACTTGCTCCTGAGCATCTTCATGTCTTCTTGGTGAAGCCAGGACATTTTGCTCATCTCCCAATTGTAGTGAGAAACCAGGTTGAACACATGTTGAGTCTTCACTGAGCTTTGTTCTCTTTTCAGTTCTCTAATCTTCATCTTCTAAATCAATCACTGTTTCTTTACCTCTCTTATTTGTTTTCTCAGAGATGACAGGAGTTTGTATATTTGAGCCCACAGAACCTGCAAAACCCTTATTTGCTAGCGTCTCTATATCATGTCTGCTTTCATGAATAAATGTTGAATATCCATTTTCTATTCTCCTATTTGAAATCACTTTATGGGGGTCATAAACCGACTTATCTCATAACAGCAAATGCATTCTATCTAACATCATAGTGACTTCATTAGCTGCCTGTCTCATATTTACAATAAATGAACCCATAGACATAGCTAGCTTAAACATATGACCCTTTTTCATAGGCACAAAATGTACTTGGTCCACATGTAAACTCTGCCTAATGAACTCCAAAGTGAATAATCTCATAGGCACAAATACTAGAAGTCTGTATGGTTCTACCCCAGCCCCATAAAGTATAATTCCTAAATGGCCTTCAAAAACATACCAATCACCAAACTTACAATTCATTCCCAATTGCAAGAACTCTTGAGCCTTTGGCAAGAAGCATGGGGGAGGAACCCCATTCAGAATTTTATATGCAGTAGACATAAAATGGTTTATAAAATCAAACAAACCCTCCTCATTCTATTCTTTTCTCACTATGTCAGTCCAAAACACTACCAACTGCCTCTTTTTATTTATATCCATGATATTTAACCTCAGATGCAAGAATTATTCTACATTTTGATATAAAAAGAGATAAATAATAAGAGAGGGGAACCTGAATGACTAAGTCAGTGATAAGCTCATGAACTAAGTATTGACAACTTCTTGCCAATATGAAGGAATATCCAACACTACCCCTGGCTTCATCATCAAAGCAAACATTCCCAGAACTGATTTGTCAATTGTATTGTCATCTTCTTTTCCCAATATCTTTGAAATGCACCTCAGCACCGGTCGGACTTCTTCGTCAAAAACCTCCATGGAGAATTCTTTGCTATCAGGAACAAACTGCTTCGTATCTGGCTTCAGGAAAAAGACAAATTGATTGAATTCTTGACCTGCAAGACTATCATAATGTGCTATCAATAAATCATCAATGAATTGGACATAGGATTTTGACTCAGGGTAACAGAAAGCTTGACGAATTAATAGGGTTGAGACTTGCAAGACATTTTCTCCTTGACAATTCATTACGAAACACTTGCCCGGCTACATGACAGACACTAGCTAATACACAAACTTAGGAAAAAGGTGTGTTCTTGGAATACATGCAGACAATACCCCTGCTTTGACCATGGCGGTGAAAATTGGAGAGGCTTTATCATTCAGACAAACTTTTTGATAGAACTGGAGATGATCTAAAGAACAAACAGTATCTTGAATATCCCTCTCAGTGTCCATGAGAGGAATATGACTGGATGAACCTGATAGAGACGGACGCTTGGCCATAATTCCGATTGGGGTGATGAACACTGACAAGGTGGTGAATAACAATGAAAGGCACAGACATAGATAATTCGACAAGTGCAGAGGAATAACAATAACCTAGTGAAATAGGAACCAATTTTAAATAGGTGGCGGGGGTTTGTGAATTAAATGTTGAGTTGACATGCCATAAGACCGTTAAACGGTACTATGATGTGGCTACTAGTTGTCGCTAGTTGCTTAAGTCATTGCGGGAGCCTCGAAGGTACAAATAGCTTACGAGGGTCATGCCCTTGTAGTTAATCGTGGTCGTAGATCTTGATCGGCCCCGCAGTCAACTAGGTCAACTGCGGAGGCACCCTCCTTGTTAACCGGCATGTTGAATGTGCCCGCGGGTTGCCACTTTTATTGCCTGCCAGACGAATCATCAGATCCCACTCAACAACTTGCTCGTTAATTAATCTGAGCGTCGAGACCCGCTTTCATGAAAAGTTTAAAATATTAAACTTTAAAACTTATACAAAAATATTACATCTTTTATGCTAAAGTATGAGAAAATTTGTATTTTAACATACATTTTCATAATTTTCTTTTTTTTTGTATTTTTGAAAAAATTAAAACAAAGGATATTGCAAATGAGCCACAAAAAGATGTTTGCTTATTATTGACCATTTTCTTACTTGTTTCCATTGATCCTCCTTTTCTTGAGGTCCTTATTCCACAATAGAGTTATTTCGGTAGTTTTTTGCGAAGTGCCCATATTCATACGACTATTTACGCCTAAATGGGGTCTACTTATAATCAACTAGTCGTATATGCTTCCAATAATCCAAAGTCAACTTCAACACATACATGAGCAAACAAACATACTATCTCATGGTTTGGTTTAATCAATACATGTACATAAGAATTCATGATTGTTACACAGCAATTTGTCACCGTCCCTGCCATTCCCCATCCCACACAATTGGAGGGCTTATTCCGTGACCTGTGAGCAGTGACATAACTTGAAAACACTTTCATGGCATTCCTCTAAACATGTACTCTCATTGCCCTGAAGATAACTCCTTGTGAAAAACCCTAAAAACACCCCTTTTTGCATTAGTGCGGGTAGCCAGTTCATTACCCGCACCAATGGGGGAAATCCTTCAAAGAGGGCGCGCCAATTGGCGCTCTGTCCTAGAGTCGCACTCGCGCCAGCCATTTTAAGGAGTGTTTTTTAAAAATAAATGGCAGAAGTTTCATCCTAACTGATCCAGGAACTGGTATCTAATTTGAGTTGGGAGGTTTGGCTTCGGATCTCCATGTAGAGGAAGTGGTTTTGCCACCTCTCATGGAAGCTTCCTTGAGGATAGGGCCAATCCCATGATTATAGGGATCCCAACTCCCCTTCCTCCATCTATAAAAGCTTGCTCATCTCATTTGCAAGCTAGTATCTAAGTTCCCAAGAGCCTAATGCTGCAAGAGCTTTTATCCATTCCCTTAAGGCCAAATCCAAGCAAGGAGATCCTTGTCGAGACATCCGAAGAGAGAGGTTTGTCCCATCCCTGACAGGCTTTATCGAGACGCGTTCTGCTGACGACCCTCCAAAGGAGAATTCAACGTCAGAGCTATGGTTGTATTCTTCTTTTGATTGATTAATGATAAGCGACTATTGGTTATGGTTCCACTCTTGTTCTTGATAATGATCATGAGTTATGTCTTCTCTGACTGACATATAGTTGTATGCACCGGATTTTACGTTTGCGTTTGTTTTGTTTCTTGCGTGTGCAGGTGTCTGATCACGGAGATCGTGGGGATTGTGATCTACTAGAGCTAAGGAACAGGAGCGCTACCTTATCTACGAGCGACAGCGTTGTATTCCAGGTAAGCCTTCATCGCTAGTTGGTTTATCTGCAATTAAGAACCTGCACTATAGCGTGAATGATTGTTGCTAGACCCGGTCTGGGCTAGTAGGGATCGCCTCTGTCCGCAGAGAGGATTTACCTCCACAACAAATTGGCGACTCCACTGGGGAGTTAGCTTGTTGTTTGCTTTGTAAACTATAGACGGAGCCTGAAGTTAGCCAGATAGCCTTCGAAAACGCTCTTGCTTTGCATTAGCGCAAGTAGATCAACGCTGCTTCAGTCAATCTCCGGTTTAGTTTACGAACTAAACACTTGGAGTATTGTCTTGTCTTTTCGGTTGTTTCTCGATTGTTCTTGCTTGATCGGCTCTTGTGGCTGGCTCTTTTCTGAGTGTTTGGCTTTTTTTTCAGCCCCAGAGAATCAAATCCGACCTCTGTTTTTCCGAGTTTTCATCCTTTCATGGTTGGCTTGATTGGCGTGGTTTCCACCCAGACAGTCGCGCCAATTGGCGCGGGTTGCCAGTACATCACTCGCGCCATCCCCTGTCTGGCGCAGATTACAGCCAGACAGTCGCGCCATCTCCTGTAGGTGCTAGGGTTTACCCTTGTTCGGAAGTTTCTTTTGGTCAGTGCTTTGCTTCTGGGTTTGTTTTAGATTCTGCTTGAAGTGGTGAGTCTGGTCTTGGTTGGGAGAAATTCTTTTTTTTTTCATTTTCAGGCATTGGCGCTTGTTGTCAGTTAGCAACCCGCGCCAATTGGGCATTGACGCTAGTTGTCGGTGATCAAGTCGCGCCAGTTGGCACTAGTTGTCAATGACAAAGTCGAGCCAATTTCAGGGTTTGTGAAAATTGAGACTTTTTCCCTGAATCCTTCACCAGTGTGTCTTTCCCTTCCGGTCTTTTCTCTATATGAGCATAGATTACATTGCTCATTGTTTGAAATGTCTTCTCTCCATGATTGCTTGATGTAAAAGGGAATGAATGCCTTGTTTTGATCCCTTGCTTTGGAAGTCCTCTTTGTGTTCGACCTCATATGTCTTGTCGCCTTTTGAGGGATTTCGTGACAAAGTGTTTGAAACAACGATTGCATTCTTAGTGTTTGTATACATCTCTTTTGCATTCATCCTTCATTAAGGAGATTTGCATTCTTTTAGTTTTCATCTCATAGTGTTCTTTTTGTTAAAATGCATTAGATCACATTGCATTGAAAAGTATTTTTGAGATTTATCATTGAACTTAGATCACATTATTTAATGATTGAAAGCTAAAAATCGCTTTGAGTGCGTTCTCTTTCATTGAAAGTATGCATTAAGTAGATTTTCATTTCATCGAAAAATGCATTGAGTGCATTCTTATCATTTGAAAAGGAAAATGAAATTGTGCATAGATTACAATTGCATAGTTTTCGAAAAAGAGGATTTTGCATAGATCACATTGCATTGTTTGCATCGTTGAATGTTTGAAATTACTTTTGGATAGTGAAAGTCATCTAGTTTGGAAAAAATTTCGTTTGCAGTGTTGTTTTATGTCGCATCATTGTTTGAAGCTCTTCCCTTAACTAGATAGCATTCATCGAATTGAAAAGATTTCTTTTCTCACATAGCTGCATATAGGATATTGTCAGATGACACACGGTAGGGCCTTGAAACCGAAACATAATTGAAGATCAACCATAAAATTTACTCAATTTACACTAAGGCAGCATTGAAACATTAACGAAATATTTAGAGGTCTAGGTTAGAGACGTGTTCCAGCGTCGTTAAACCTAGTAGCTGTCATTCGCCTCTTGGCTTTAGACAGCACTAGTACGGACTTGTGCTCCCCATACCGTCGAGTATATAAAGGGAGACCCCACTAGGTTTCTATCCTTTATCCATAGGAAGCCGAGTCTGCCGCCCTATACCGGTGATACACCGGACACAGCATTCGGGGAGATTGACTGCACGTACGTTAAGTCCTTGGTTGATTTCTCTTTCATTTTGAAACCAAGGTGTATATTGGATTCACGGTTGTTGAGTACACCCTTTGCCTAAATTCTGTGAGTAGTCATTTGATCTTTTCTGAATCTTTAAAATTGAAAAGGTCATCAAGCACTTGTCCTTTCACGCTTGTTTCAAATCTGAAAGTGATAAAGTCACCTTTTGCTTGTTTCTTGACTCTTAAAATATGAAACGGTAGAGTTTTGTTTCAATGTTTTAAAAATTAACTGCCCACGAAATATTCCTGGTTAAAGTTAGTTTCCTTAGGGTGTTGTTCTGAAGATCGTTTCTGATGGCAACTTTTCCGGAGTTCACCAACCAAGGAATCCCCTCCGATGGGAATCTTGGTCCTTTTCCTCCTTTTGGAAATGTTGGTGCTCCTTATATGGCAACGTTGTCCCTTCCTGGGTTAACTGTTGGGTTGCCTGTTTGGTTGTTTTCAACCTTTGTGGTCCCGAATGTCTCGGCTTCTGTTCAATCAGTTCCTCCACATGAACAACGTCATGTTGATTCCAAGGTGGACCTCTCCCCTTCTTCGCTCGTTTCTGCGTCCTCCTCTTCTACTTCGCCTGGTGAAAGTCTAGATTCGAGTAACCAGGTGGCTAAGAAGAAGAAGAAGAAGTCTGATAAAGGAGAGGCTAACTCTACGGCTATTGTGCCTAAGAAGTCTCCTCTTGATAAAACTTCTAACCCTCTACGGAAAGTCAAGTTCCCTTGCATGTTGTGCACGGGAGACCATCTTCTTCGAGATTGCCCTGGCATTCCCAAGGTGCTTGAAGTATGGTCCAATGGTCGTCCGCCGTTGCCTTTGGCTTCCGAGAGTCAGGTTGGGGGAAAATCTTCAACTAGTGCTGGTAAGGCTCCTAAGAAGCAGGGTAAGATCACCAGTCCCTGTAAGTTGTGTGAAGGGCACCATGCCATTCACCTTTATCCGTACATGGATGAAGCTAAGCGAGTTTTGGACAACTCAGTTGTTTCTACACCATGCCTCCCGGTTGGTTATAAGCAGCTGTCTTTGAGTTCTCCACCAGCTGATCCTATGATTGGTCAAGATTCATCTTTGGTCGATCCCACTCCCTCAGAAATTCAAATTCAGGAATCCGTTCCCGACCAACCATTAGTCATGGGATTGGTTGAACTGGCCCCGCCTATGGTGCACCAGGCCTTTTCCATGGAGAGTGGATCTCACACCCCTCAGGTTCTTCTTGTTTCTTCAGATTCCTCGGACTTGGAGAAAGATTCTCTTGTCCCTATACCTCAAGAAGTGGCTCCTCCCCCTCCCGTGATGGAGGTGTCAGAGGATACTCTTCCCGACTCTGTGATGGAAATCATGGAGGATGCTCCTTCTTCTATCGTAACACCAGGGGAAGACCATCTCGGTTCGATGGTAGCCCCTTCGAGTAGTTTGGTCGCTTCCTTTGATTGGAGTCGATTTGCAGGATACCGCCTTCCGACTTATGTGCCTTTTGAGATAACAGTACAGGATTTTGGTCTGGTCGTACCCAACACCATTATAGATGAAGGCACGTCTGTTAGTGTTCTATCCTCAACTACTTGGCAAGCTTTTGGCTTGCCGCCGCTTGCGCCTGTTACGCAGAATATGTTGGCATTTAACAGAAGAACGAGTCAACCCTTAGGGATCCTTCCAAGGTTATCTGTTACCTTGGGAAGTAAAACCGTCCATATGGATGTGATGGTTGTTCCAGGCCCTTTGGATTTCAATCTTCTCTTGGGGCGCGATTACACCTATTCCATGGGAGCGCTTGTCTCCTCCCTTTTTCATGTGGTCTGTTTTCCACATGAAGGACAGATCGTGACCATTGATCAGCTTTCGTTCTTTGGTCCTGATGTGGCAGCTGGCCCGCCATCATCCCTTCTTGGTTTTTATCCACCCGTTGTATCTGCCCCACCGCAGGTCAACTATGTGGCTACCTACCCCGTGCCTGTACTCAGTGATGATGCCGTCGTGCATAGTGTGCTGGGGGCATTGGGTCCTGATTTCCAAGATGTTGTTCTCCCATCGAGTGCGAAACTCTTGGAAGCGATGACGACTTGTTCATTATGATGAGGTCGGTCAAAGCATGGTTCCCTTCCTGTGTCAAGCTCTTTAAAAAATGAAACCAGGTTGTCGGAGCACAGTTCATTTTCTTGTGTCAAGCTCCTTAAAAAATGAAACAAGTTGGTCGGAGCAGAGTTCATTTTCTTGTGTCAAGCTCCTTAAAAAATGAAACAAGCTGGTTGGAGCATAGTTCGTTTTCTTGTGTCAAGCTTGTTAAAAAATGAAACAAGGTGGTCGGAGCAAAGTTTGTTTTTCTTGTGTCAAGCTCCTTAAAAAATGAAACAAGCTCTCCCGAGGATAGCTCTTTTAATGTGTCAACCTCGTTAAAACAATGAAACACGTTCCTGTTCAATTCGAGTCTTTGTTAAGATCTCGTAAAATACCAGTCGAGTCTTTCTCTTGATCTCGTAAATTGAACCTTCACTCCATCTGCCTTTCATATGGACTGAAGCTTGGGGGGCATGCACCTCAAATTGAATCACCATGCTGGGGGCATGCTTAATTTTTCAAACATAGTTTGTTTCCATTTCAAGCTTGTGTAAAAATGAAACCGGTTTCAAGCATAGTTTATCTTTGTTTCAAGCTTGTGTAAAAATGAAACCTTTCCCATTTTACCTCTTGTGATTGCCATTTTATCAGCCTGTTTTTCCAGATGAGCCTTGGTTTTCTCATTCCATCGTCACTATCTGCTTGGCCGATCATATGCCTTCACTTGGTTGTTTTACCCATTCCTGAGGAACCGTTGCGATGAGTGGTCTTGTTAGCCAGCCTCTTGACCTTTATCTTGTTTTGAGCAGTTCCACCATTACTGAAACTAGTTGCTACCCTTAATACCACTCGTTCCTTCAGGAGGAGTCATCTTTCAGCTCTTTTCTGACTCCCTAAACATGAAAATATTGCCGAGTCCCTTGTCATTTTCGATCTCGTTAAAATGGACACGAAACGACATCTACCTAGTATACGTTTACCCATTTTTTGGGCTCGGATAGATTACTTACGAAAAAGGAATACCCTAGCCTATCGCGACTAGGAGGTTTTCTCAGACATAGTTTTCTACCTTTTCGGATCTGAGGAACTATTTACGAAAAGGGACCATTGGAGTTTAGTTTTCTGCTATCTTTTCGAACTCTCTAAACATGAAAAGACGTTGAGTTCTTCTTTTGTCAGACTTGTTAAACTCTGATGACATCGGATTCAGTCGTAATGATGATATTCGAGTTCCTCCTTCCTAGGGCTTGTTAAAAGTACTAGGATGTATTCGTCTGAAGGATGAACTTATATGACAAGCATATGGTATCCTCTTCAAGCTTGTGTAAAAATAAAGAGGTACTCACCGAAATGGTGGGGAAAATGGAACCATCGTCGTTGTCGTCGGCAGTATGTCGCTCTTGAACATGGCACTTGTCTGCATTCGTGTCGGGTTAGGGACATCTCATCTCGTTTTCTTGCCTCTGATGGGTTTGGGTGATCCCTTTTAGCCTCTCATCTTGCTCTTTGTCTCGTCATCATGACCTTGGATCTTTTGATGTCAATGCTAATTGATCCTTGTCGTGCATCAATAACTTCAGAAGTTGACCTCCCTTGATTTCAAACTGCAGTTCTCATCTGATCCTGATTCACAAAGACATTATGTTCCTCTGTCTCGCGTCGATGATGTGGGACACACTATGGCCCACCTTTAATCAAGGTCACTTCCTGTCAACTTCAGCTCATTATCTAGGAAGCTAATCTAGAGACTCCCTTCTGGTACCTTGGAGCCTACATGCCTCAAAGGCAGGTTCTTCGCATTCGACGTGAGGTTTTCATAATTGGCCTCCGATCGAGTGATTCTGCGGGTGTTCGACATCAGCTCATTGTTCACATGCCGTAGATTGTACCTGTAGTACCTTGAGGACCATTGGCATTAATGCTGGTACCTCTCGCATTTGTTAACAGCTTTCATCATTGGCTGGTAATCAGGCGATGTTCTTGCATGTTCGACTTCAGCTCACATATTCGCATGCTTGAACTTGTACTTTGTTCGAGTCGAGATGGAGCGCAAGACCCTGGATTCCTGTCTGTTATAATCCAGGCTGCAATTTTGTGGATTCTTATGATTAGTTACATGACTCACTGATTGGATGGCTGCGACCATACCTGAGTCTATTTACCGATCCTCACTGGATGGCTGCGTCCATGCCTCGGATCTGGATTATTACATACTCTGTTATGGATGGCTGTGCCCATACCACGTATATATCATGTATTTGAGACATCAGTTGTACTTCTCTACGCAGGTTTTCCGACGGCGGTGTTTTTAGTTGGACACGTTCTCGTAAAGCATTTCACCCCTCTCTCTCTCTCGGGCCTCATGCTTTAGGGGGCATCTGTTACACAGCAATTTGTCACCGTCCCTGCAATTCCCCATCCTGCACAATTGGAGGGCTTATTCCGTGACCTGTGAGCAGTGACATAACTTGAAAACACTTTCATGGCATTCCTCTAAACATGTACTCTCATTGCCCTGAAGACAACTCCTTGTGAAAAACCCTAAAAACACCCCTTTTTGCATTGGCGCGGGTAGCCAGTTCATTACCCGCGCCAATGGGGGAAATCCTTCAAAGAGGGCGTGCCAATTGGCGCTCTGTCCCAGAGTCGCACTCATGCCAGCCATTTTAAGGAGTGTTTTTTAAAAATAAATGGCGGAAGTTTCATCCTAATTGATCCAGGAACTGGTATCTAATTTGAGTTGGGAGGTTTGGCTCCGGATCTCCATGTAGAGGAAGTGGTTTTGCCACCTCTCATGGAAGCTTCCTTGAGGATATGGCCAATCCCATGATTATAGGGATCCCAACTCCCCTTCCTCGATCTATAAAAACTTGCTCATCTCATTTGCAAGCTAGTCTCCAAGTTCCCAAGAGCCTAATGCTGCAAGAGCTTCGATCCATTCCCTTAAGGCCAAATCCAAGCAAGGAGATCCTTGTCGAGACATCCGAAGAGAGAGGTTTGTCCCATCCCTGACAAGCTTTATCGAGACGCGTTCTGCTGACGACCCTCCAAAGGAGAATTCAGCGTCAATGGTTGTATTCTTCTTTTGATTGATTAATGATAAGCGACTATTGGTTATGGTTCCACTCTTTTTCTTGATAATGATCATGAGTTATGTCTTCTCTGACTGACATATAGTTATATGCACTGGATTTTACGCTTGCGTTTGTGTTGTTTCTTGCGTGTGCAGGTGTCCGATCACGGAGATCGTGGGGATTGTGATCTACCAGAGCTAAGGAACGGGAGCGCTACCTTCTCTACGAGCGACAGCGTTGGATTCCAGGTAAGCCTTCATCGCTAGTTGGTTTATCTGCAATTAGGAACCTGCACTATAGTGTGAACGATTGTTGCTAGACCCGGTCTGGGCTAGTAGGGATCGCCTCTGTCCGCAAAGGGGATTTATGTAAATTTTTGTAGATGTTCTATGCTTGATGCAATTCTACTTTTATAACAGCAATCACATAAATAGTTAAGTAAAATGCTGATAGAACATACCAGTGGATCTATAGAAGACAAACCAGAAACGGGAGAATGTGTTGGTGCGTTACAGCGATCAGCAGGATGCTTCAACCAGCAAAGTCTTATTGGTCGGCCAACCCAAAATGTGTCACAACAGTCCTCAAATCAATTATCCAGTCAACTCAAAGTCAACGCAATCCAGAAAAAGTCAACACAGGGCAGCAACAAGAAAGTCAACGCAGCTCCAACTTCGATCAACTATTTGACCTCGATTTTTGTGCCAATGAGTACGGCCTACAAAAATCAAACTCTCCACAAAATTTCAGCTCAAACAGACCATGCGTTGACCAAAGTCAACGCTGGTCAAACTTGCCCAGAAACCCTAACTGCAGAAAATTTGCTACGGTAAATTTCATCCTTTAGCTGCAGTAGATTTCGTCCTTCTTCTCACGTGGGAGATGAAACTGCTTCTCAAATGCTTGTAGATAATGAGAAGTGTATGGATGAGATGAGTGAAAAGCTCTCCAACATCGACTGTATTTATATCCATCATTGAGGTGTGTGACACATTTGTTGGGGGTGTAAAACCTTAAGGCCGACCTACACTTAAATTTATTATAAATAATAAACTCAAAATAAATGTTCTGCTCATCATATTAAAATCAATTTTATATCAATTTTACACCTCTCTGAAAGAGGAATCCAATACAAATATTGGAATCTTCATATGAGCATCACTAGATGGAGTTTGGACCTAGTTGTCCAAATTTAACACTCCCTCTCAACTAGGGAGAACTCCATCCACCAGTGCAATCAAACATCGTGCGTCATCCTACCGTAACTTTCTTTGCTGGCCTCTTTATTTCAAAACAGAAGTGGGTCAGTCACAAAGACATCATCCCCCGGCTGACAAATTCAGCCCAGAGGTCCGAAACCTCTATCAGACTCACAAAGAGTCTCCAACCAACCCGAAGTTGGTTCATCTGACCCGAAGTCAGGCTGAGGTCCGAGACCTCACTAAACTTGATCCCAGATCAAGTGGTTGGACTGTGCCATCCTAGATAGAGAGTACGGCAATCTCTGATGCGTCCATCAGTCTTTGCTACTGGTCTCTAGCTTTTCCCATCTCATTGGCTAAATGAGAGGTACTTCCCATGAGCCTTGAACTCAATGGGTAGGATGCATACGGGGCACTGATAATGAGAGGTGAACCAACTCAATAATCACAACGGTGAGGTCCAAGCACACCAACAAGGTTTGGCAAGCCTAGCCTTGTGGTTGCTCATAGCTTCGAGAAGTTGTCCCAGCGAGCTCCTCGGGCTACGCCGTCCTCGGAGACCCACATCATGAGTCGTTCCACGATCGTCTCACGAAGGTTAGGAACTTGACCTTCCCCGAGCACTGGTGAGAATATCACCTGACTGCTCATCGATTCTATATGATCGAGCACTTCGGCGCCTCGGCGGTATGCCATATCCGGATGAAAAGAGTGCCTGATATCAATATGCTTGGATCGGTCGTGGGCATAGAGATTCTCGAAAAACGAATCCCACTGCGGTTATCACAAATCAGTATCACGGTGGTGTCTAACACATGTCCAAGTAGCTCACTAAAGAACACCGCAGCAAACTGCTTCACAACGAGCCATACGCGGCCTTGTTCGGCCTGCGGTGTCAAAGCCACCAAACACGCTTCTGCTCATCCATGAGATCGAAGCAGAACCAAGATTGAAGCAGCATCTCGATGTGCTCTTACGATCCACCACACTGCCAGCCCAATCGGCATCAGTATATCCACGGAGTGTCACACTCCCAGCAGTGTATCTCGGCCCATGGTTTATCGTGCCCCGAAGATATCTCAGAAGATTCTTGGCACCAACCCAGTGAAAGTGATGAGGCTCAACCATCTGTTGACTCAAAGTGTTCACTGCAAAACATATATCTGGACGGGTGTTCACTAAGAACATTAGAGCCCCTACGAGTTGACGATACTCAGTAGGATTTGCCAATACGGGCCCAGCAGCGCTGCCACTCAACTTCTTGAAGTTGAGTTCCATTGGTGTTGACACGGACTTGCAGTCCACCATACCAAATCTTTCCAAAAGTTTCACAATGTATTTTCCTTGAGAAAGGAAAATCTCTCCAGGTCTCTGCCAAACCTCCAGGCCTAGGAAGTAGTGCATCAGTCCTAGGTCCTTCATCTCGAACTCAGCAGCGAGCTCCCTCTTGCATTGATGAATGAGAGGGTCAGCGCCTATCAAGAAGAGGTCGTCCACATACAGCACCAGAATGAGAGGCTTCCCTTGGACAAACTTGAAGTAAAGGTTCGGATCAGCATTACTTCGAGTGAAGCCCAACTTCATCAAGTAGCTATCTATCCTCTCGTACCAAGCTCTGGGTGCTTGCTTCAACCCATAGAGGGCTTTCTTCAACCTGCAGACATGAGTGTCCCGATCCTGAGCTTCAAACCCCAGAGGTTGTTCTACATACACCTCTTCTTTTATTGCACCATGCAGAAAAGCGGTCTTGACATCCATCTGATGAAGACTCCATCCTTGCGTAGCAGCAAGGGCTATGATTGATCGAATGGTGGCATATCGTGCCACAGGTGCAAATATGTCATCATAGTCTATTCCTTCCTTTTGAGAGAAGCCACGGGCAACAAATCTTGCCTTGAACTTTTCAGCACTTCCATCAGATCCATGCTTGATCTTGTAGAGCCATTTCGCGGTGACAACAGATTTGTCCTTCGGTCTTGGAACCACATCCCAGACATCATTCTTCATTATGGACTCATATTCTTCGTGCATAGCATCCTTCTAGACTTGATGCTTTACGGCTTCCTCAAAAGATCCAGGTTCAGATTGTACAATAGTACTCATGGCAGCCAGATACCCTTGGTATCTACACGGCTTCTTGCTTTCTCAGAATGTTTCCCTCGGAGCAGCATGTCCCTCGGCATCTTCGAGAGTGTCCCTGAGCCATGATGGTCTCTTTCTCAGTGAAGGAGATGGATCGATTGGGTCCATTGGTCCTTCAACATCAGTCATTGTCTCATCCTGCGGTTCTTCTTGATTTCCAGGCCTTGCTTCATGATTTTCCTCAGATCTCGAAAGATCTACTACTTTCTTCAGGGAAGCATCTTCGTCAAAAGTGACATCATGGCATATTTCTACTTCCCTTTGACCAGGTACATAGACTCTATAGGCCTTAGAGGTTTCAATGTAGCCCACAAACATTCCTTTCTTCCCAGAAGCATCCAGCTTACTTCTCTTTTCTTTTGGCACATGAAAATAAACAGGACATCCAAAAATTCTAAAATGTGAGACGTCAGGTTTCTTACCGGTGAAAACCTCTTCGGGAGTTTTGGAGTCCAAGGTGGAATGAGGGCATCGGTTTTGAATGTATACAGAAGTATTCGCAGCTTCTCCCCACAGAAACTTCGGTAGACCCTGGTCACATAGCATGGCACGGGCAGCTTCCACAATGGTCCTATTCTTTCATTCAGCAACGCCATTCTGCTCAGGAGTATAGGCAGTAGTAGTCTCCCTCTTAATGCCAGCTTCTCTGCAAAAGTCCTTGAACTCATTTGACTCATATTCAGTGCCATTGTCGGTCCTCAAAATCTTGATCTTCTTCCTTGTCATATTTTCCACCAAGGCTTTGAAGGTACAGAACCACATGAAAGCCTCATCCTTCTTCTTCAAGAAGTATATCCAGGTTTTGCGGGAGAAGTCATCAGTGAATGTCATATAGTAAGAACATCCTCCCAGGGATGTCGCGGGTAACATACCAGATAGATCAGAATGGACCAGTTGCAAAATATCATGTCTTTGTGACACTTGAGGGGAAAGGTCCCCTTGTATGCTTTCCTTCGGCACAACCCTTACATACACCTTCATGATTATTTCCAAAATCGGGCATCCCTGTCACCACCTTCCTTGCTTCGGGAAGGGCCGTGTAATGAAGGTGTCCAAACCTTCGGTGCCATAGTTCAGTTTGTCGGATAGTATCACATGTCATAGCTCCCAGTGGACTTCCTTCAACCTGGTAGAGTGTTCCAACTCTAAAACCAATCACGATAGCTTCCTTGAGATTCTTCTTCCACATGCGCACCTTTCCATCAATAAATGCCACATTGAAGCCTTTGTCTTCAATTGTCGATATAGACACAAGGTTCTTCTTCAATTTTGGTACGTAGAGTACATCCTGCAAATGTAGGACTTGTCCTTGAGACAAGTGGAGGGTCACAGTCCCTGTCCCTTTCACGGGATATGTGGCATTATCTCCAAGGATAATTTCCAAATTAGTATCCTTCTCAACCATGTCAGAGAGTGCTTCCTTGAACCCAATGATGTGTCTTGAGGCACCACTATCTATCAGCCAGACATCCATAGTGTCGGGCGGGGATGCAGCAGAGAGGGCAGATACAAGAATGTATTCATTTCTTTTATCAACAACATTTGACTCCTCATACCTGGAGTTTCTAGACCTTTTGAAAGGTTGATTGTTTTCGCTAGAGGGAGCCTTCCTCTTTCCTTTGGACTTGTCGTTTCTTTGATTTCCATTTCTCCAGTTGTTGTTGTTGTCATCACTATCGGGAGAATCCTTCTTGAAAGGACATTCTCTAGCATAGTGACCAGGCCTATGACAAGTGAAACACTTGCCCTTCTTTCCTTGGGCCCTTGCTCTTCCTTTGTTCTTAGGACCACCAGAGTTCTTCTTTCTAGAATGAGCAACGTAGGCAGCATTTCTGTCATTTTCTTATTCCTTCATTCTTGTCTCTTCTTGCATGCATCTTGATAGTAGCTCGTCAAAGTTAGGAATTGTACTATTATTGAGAATGGTAGTGTTGAATACTTGCCATTCATATGGGAGCCCTCCAAGTGCGGTGAGTACCATCTCACGATTGGCTATTGTCTCCCCAATAGCTAGCAGATTGTTCCTGATCTCTGTCAATTTCAGAAAGTATGTTTGGACAGACTCATCCCTGCCTTTCTTCAGATTCTTCAATTGATTCTTGAAGAATAGCACTTGGTTTGCATTGTTTACTTTGAACATTTGTATCACCATACATCTCCTTGGATGTGCCTAACTCAGATATGTAGGCAACCAGACTTTTATGTATGGATTCCCTGATCATTAGCTTTGCTTTGATCTCCCCCTTCTTATACTTGGTTTTAGCAGCAGCAGTAGCAGTGGATGGAGGTTCTTGTATCTTACCCAATACATAGTCCATGAGATCATGGGTCTTCCAATTTGAGATCTAATATCATCTTCCAAGCATGAAAGTCATCCCTTCCAGTTAGTTTGTCATCCTCCTTGAAGCCATAACTTGTGGAACTCATTTTTCTCAGTTGGTGATTGCTATAAGTTAGGGCTTGTCTTCACCTCAGCTTTGATACCATGTAAATTTGTGTAGATGTTCTATGCTTGATGCAATTTTACTTTTATAACAGCAATCACATAAATAGTTAAGTAAAATGCTGATAGAACATACCAGTGGATCTATAGAAGACAAACCAGAAACAGGAGAATGTGTTGGTGTGTTACGGCGATCAGCAGGATGCTTCAACCAGCAAAGGCTTCTTCGTCGGCCAACCCAAAATGTGTCACAACAGTCCTCAAATCAATTATCTAGTCAACTCAAAGTCAACCCCAGAAAAGTCAACGTAGTCCAGAAAAAATCAACACAGTGCAGCAACAAGAAAGTCAACGCAGCTCCAACTTCGGTCAACTGTTTGGCCTCGATTTTTGTGCCAATGAGTACGGCCTACAAAAATCAAACTCTCCACAAAATTTCAGCTCAAACGGACCATGCGTTGACCAAAGTTAATGTTGGTCAAACTTGCCCAGAAACCCTAACTGCAGAAAATTTGCTGCGGTAAATTTCATCCTTTAGCTGCAGTAGATTTCGTCCTTCTTCTCACGTGGGAGATGAAACTGCTTCTCAAATGCTTGTAGATAATGAGAAGTGTATGGATGAGATGAGTGAAAGCTCTCCAACATTGACTGTATTTATATCCATCATTGAGGTGTGTGACACATCTGTTGGGGGTGTAAAACCTTAAGGCCGACCTGCACTTAAATTTATTATAAATAATAAATTCAAAATAAATGTTCTGCTCATCAGATTAAAATCAATTTTATATTGATTTTACACCTCTCTGAAAGAGGAATCCAATACAAATATTGGAATCTTCATTTGAGCATCACAAGATGGAGTTTGGACCTAGTTGTCCAAATTTAACAATTTACCTCCACAACAATGATATTCCTCATAAAATTGTCATTCCAACAATGAAGCGGGCAATGAGGCATTCCATAAATGACAAGGGAGGAAGAGGGTATAAGCCACACATCCAGCGATTGAACTGATGGAGAACTCGAGGGCATCCCAATTACAAGGGTTTAAGGCACTAGAGTTTATGTTTGTCTACATAATCACTGCTCAATTAAGATAAAATGTGATTGATAAAAACAAAAATAGGTGTTTTATTTTTTCTAATGTCAATTTTACTCTTCCTTGAAAACAAGTTTCCCTAATTTTGCATGTAACATTGTGCAAATGCATGAAAGATGATTCAACTCCTATTCCTCAATAAAAAAACATGCAAAATACTAAAATCCAATTTAACTACTTCAATTTCAATTATAAGTTGGAAATACCGAGGGGGGGGGCGGGGGTGAATCAATATTTCTTTTACAATTGTTACTTTTATGCTAGTTAAGGTTACTTAACAAAATTAGAACACAATATGTACAATTAACAAAAAAAAATTATCAACAAGAATTGACAAGGACTCCAGTACTATTTGCAATGAATCAAGTACAATAAAAGTTCAAGGCTCCAACCCTTGATGAAGACTCCATTCTTCAAATCAACCAAGCTCCAACCTATACTTCTCCAAGCACCAACTTGGTCTTCTTGAGGACTCCAATCCTCTAGGGCTCCAACCCTTTCAACTAGTTCAGACTCCAACCTGGTCTTCTTGAGCACTCCAATCCTCTAGGGCTCCAACCCTTCCAACTAGTTCAGACTCCAACCTGGTCTTCTTGAGGACTCTAGTCCTCTATGGCACCAACCCTCTCCTTTCAATTCTTCAATATAGGTACAAATGGCTTCCAATATCTTCTACAACAAGCCTTGATAATCTTCAACAATTCCCTCAATTAATCACCAATAATCCTTCGTTTATCAATGACAACTTTAACATCCACAGAAGGTGTCTCCAAGAATCTTCATGATACCCCAAAAACTTCCTTCAAGGTTACTGCATGAGGTCTTCCGTCATGCATCATGGTCTCCACTAATGCCTCCAAACCAGCTTCTAAAAATGTCTTCAACAATGCTTGCCCCAACAAGTTGTTCTCAACACAATAGCCTTGGTAATGCTTTAATACTACTACTACACAAGTTCTTCAATGAGTTGCTCAACAAATTCCTCTCAACAAGTTCTTCAATGAGTTGCTCAATAAATTCCTCTCAACAAGTCTTCAATGCTTAAGGTGTCTTCAATAGGCTGCCCCAAGAACTCTCCAACCAAGGGCATCTTCAATAAGCTGCTCCAAGAATTCTCCACAATATAAGATCTTCGATGTGACTCGACAAGGCCTTTAATTAATACTTCAAGAGTTCTACAACAAGTTTAATAATTGCTTCAGAGAGTACAAAGTTCTAATGCTCAAAGGTTTCTCTCAAGTCTGCACAACAATTCTTCAATAAGGTTTCTCCAGGTGTGGCCTATAAGAATGTCTTCCAATAAGTCAACAAAGCTTCAAGGTTTGCAACAATTGCTTTCAACAAACTACCACAAATATTCAAGTACATGTCTCAAAATTGTCTACAAAGAAGGGCCACTTTAGATCAATAAGCCACCATAAGTCTTCAAAGAATGTAAGCTCCCACAAGTCCAGAGGAAGGATATTTGACTTGGCTTCTTCAAGTCACATAATTGAACAATAAACTTCTCTACAAGTTTGCCACTATAGTAGCCTTAACAGGCCCACAAGAATGAGCAACTACAATAGTTAGTAGTTTTCACATATCTACAAAATACAACCACTCGCAGGCCTACAATCGTAGTTATACATGTCCAAAGTTGCAATTTTATAGAATTCGAGGTTTGATGGTCCTTGCCTTATGCAATAAGGTTGAGGTATGGTACTTCTAGGCTTCTATAATAAGGCTGAGGTCTGCTCTTGTAGTGGCTTTCGTTTGCTCCTTCAAATGTACCAAAAATTTTTACTAATCATAACTCTGCACAAATAGTCATGGGTCCAATGTCTGCAATAAAAGACTAGTCCACAAATTGACAAGAGACATCAGATACAAGAAATTTTCGCAAGTTACAGGTAAACAAGTCTTCTTCCTTGGTAGTTCATGAGGTGTGAACTTATTAATCTTTGTACTTCGTGTTCTACTCCTAATTTGAACCAAGTCAGTTGATCCTTGGATGAATAGTCACCCTATATTTATAGTTATTTGATGATCTGAACAATCATGTCTTATGAGGAGCCAACATGTCCTAGTGAGCCTACATAAGTCGACTAGCAGATTTAATCAATATTAACATGCATTTTTTCAAAAATTAATATCTCCATAATGACAAGGAGATAGGAGGTGAGTGAATACTCGTTAGAAGGAAAGAATTCTCTGAGTTTTTGGTATGATTTTCAAGGTTACCTCATGCATTTAGGCATAAGGATTAGGGTATGAATTTTCATCTACAACATATTATGCTAAGGATTCCAAGATAAGGACTGCAACATTTATTAGGCATCTTGATTCATTAGGCTTTTACTTCAACACATATTTCTCTAGGGTTACTAGATTAGGGCTTCCTCACATGGGATTTTTACTCATTGGATTAGAGCATCTTCACATGGGCATTTAGGGCTTTATTTATTCATGTTAGGGTTTTTAGGGCAACATGAGCATCTTTATATGAATGAACCATGCTAGGGCATAGACCTATGGTTTCATTTATGCATGCATCTTCATGCTTAGGGTGTACATCTAGGGTTTCATGCTTCGAGGACTAACTTCAACAATGCATCCAAGGTTTGCCAACCAACCTTCTAAGGCTTGCTATTAAGGCTAAGGTTTTGTAGTCTGTGCACTTGGGGTTTTCATCATCTTCAAAAATGCTTCATCGTATTGACATCAATGACAATTTAACCAACAAAATAGTTCCAAGATCGAGATACCACTTGTTCAAACTTCCACTTTAGTTTTTCCATTCAATTTTCTGTTTAATTTTCAATTGTGTATTTCCAATTCCCTGAGTAGACAATAAATGCCCAAGCCACTAAAATCCCTTAATGAGTAGGCTCATCATTCAATGAACTAGTGGGTATCTTAGAAGTACTAGGCACATAATATAAAACCAAAGCTAACATACAAATTAACACAATTTCACTACCATTGATGCTGACCCATTCTCTTAAATAAAAAACCTATAATAATTCTTAAAACTCCTAGCTACATCTAGCAATGGCTTATTAGGCCAATGTAAACAAGCAACTAATACAAACTCGACCAAGGTTCAAGGCCACCAAGTGACGTGTAATCGCACCTGTGGATGTACACCATTGCACACAATAATGATTGCAACCAAGTACTAATCTTTGGATACTTTGGCTAAATAGATGCACCTGACTCACAACTAGCTAGTTGAAACAAAAACCAATTGATAGTGCTAATGGTCCTCATAATGCTAAATCTATACATGTTAACCTCATTGTGATAAAGAGGAAGCTTAAATCTTTAAGGTAAAAAAAATCTTATTGTCATTTTGTGTTATGCTTCCCAAAGGGGCCTCAAAGTTGAATATTTAAAGGGTTTGCACAAGCATAGTTACCTTCAAAATCATACTTAGCCTTCAATGTTCATGTTACCAATCTAAAAGCTACAGTAAATTAAATATACACATAGTAATGTTATGGTTATGATTTATGCAACCAACATTACATTGTTAGGGTTCAACATAGCTTGCATACCTACATTTCCCCTTGAATAACAAACAAAGTTCATTTCTCCCTTTCACGCTCATTCCTCTTTTTTATAAACCCCCTTATAACATACCTAGTTCTCTTTTTGCTCCCCTTTTACTTCTCGTTTCTTTTTCTTTTCATCTTTTGCTTCACTCTTTAGCCACCATTAACTTCCCTTTGAGGTGAAAACCTACCCACATGACAAGGTTGAGGGTGCCTATTATCTAACCATGATTTGTCATAGATTTTGTTTATAACACCACCTTTTGTTACAAAGTTATGATTCAAAGACCTAATACATGCACTTGACCTCGTCTAAAAATAAAATTACATTAACACGATAGGCACATTTAACAAGACGCTAATATTGGCATTGCATCTATGTTGCCTTGTACATGACCCACACCACAAAAGACTTTGCCCAACTACATTTATCACAAGGAACAAGCCCACTAGGTTTTGAATGTAAGCCATCATTGTTACCATAACTCACCCCTGAACCATAACCATATAACAGAAAATAATGATGATTAGAATGCTCAACTTTACACCTTTTCAAATTTTGCAGGCATAATTTCTTTCAAAAACATATGCAAAACATGAACAAAGAACAAGTCACAGATGTTCTGAAACTTTTCATCACAATGTATTTACGAAGTTTTATTTCACATTAACAGATGAATTGACGCAGCTCAACAAAGCCATTATATCTGAAATAAAATATTAGCTTTTTAACAATTTCTCATAAAGTTCAAAGCTCATCAAATGCAAAATCTTAAATAAAGTTTGCATGTTTGGTAAGTATGATATTATTTTGAAGAATTTAAACATGGTGCAATATTACCCATAATTATGATAAATTCTTGATTTAAAGAAATTCTAATACATAATATGTAAATGACATGTGGAAGGAAAGAAGAGAAAAAATTGTGGTATCTATACAATAACCATCACCAAATACACAATAATTTGTCAATAAAAGCTAACGACATTCTTCAAATAGGTAAATGAATAAATGGACCTTATTAATATGAAACTAACTAAAATAAGTTTATTTTTTTCTATTTTCAAGATTATATTTCACATACTCTAAAAGCTAAGGTATGTAAAATGATTCCATCCTATTTCTGCTATAACTGTACATCCTCATATATAGTTACCATTAGTCAAATAGGTTTCATAAAGTATTGATCCTATTGAGTTAGCAATGCATATTGTGGTTGGCCAACAATGTTCGTAAATACAAAAATGGATAAAATATCATATTAACATCCATTTAGACCAATTTAACATATTGGACATGTCATAAGCCCCTTCGAATACCAACTGAAACCAACTTCAGAAGCTCACACCTTCCCTTATATGAGCAATCTTGACAATCTAATAAAGTAGATGATTGAAACCCCACATTAACCTCCTTTGTATTTGTAATGAATATGGTATATGGATAGCACAAACTAGGGCAAGCTATGAACAAATGCTTAATCACAACATCCTTGAAACTGAAGATAGTCTAACAAGACTCCAAATATAATTTGGACATATAAGCACTAAAGATCTCAGGATCATATGCAAGTACAATGAATAATGTACTGGCAGATAAATCCCTCGTATATAATTGCATTCAATGTGCTATCAAATGGATTTTCGGTCTGCTGAATTAATAACAATTGAGCACAAAAATCCCTCGTATATAGTTGCATTCAATGTGCTATCAGATAGTTTTTCAGCCTGCTGAATTAATAACAATTGCTGTTAAACTGTTGATGTTCTAAATAACTTCAGATAGATGATTTACACGCACAGATTTTTCCTCTTGATTGATTCATACATATGACTTGTGACACTATATTCTTCACTTTGTTAAGGGCCAGAAAAAACCATTCATAGCTGGGTTCACAAAGGCCGATGAATCCCTGCACTGCCTCTGTTATTAATAAATTACTGCACTCTGGTCATGAGATTTGTGGCTTTGACTCAATTAACAACGATCGCCGTTAAATTTCTGACACCACAAATGGATTTAGACAGACGATATATGCCAAGAGATTTTGACTATTTTTACTCTTCATTTTGTTAAGGTACCACAGAAACCCATTCGTAGCTGGTTCCTAAAAGGCCGTTGAACCCTTACACTAACATTTAATTAAAATAGATCAGTGCACCTCTAACTGGTCATTACATTTGCAACTTTAGCACCATGAACATGGCCAGTGCATCTTCCAAGAATTCCTCATATATGACTAGGAAGGAGCTTTTAAACAATATACTGCTAGTGATAAATCGTAAGAATAGCTCTATAGAACAAATTTCTCTCACCAGGAAATGGCCTGAGGTGATTTCTAAACCGTCTTCTCAAGTAGAATAACCAAAATATAAGATACCAGTCTGATCAGGCTGCTAACCCTCCTTAACCTGCCCATATTAAACATAGAATTAAATATCTTACAAAAGTCATTATCAGGATCGACTAACTTCACTCTCCCCCGAGTTTCTCTCTTAAGGAAACAACATTTATGATTGAGTTTGCACTTCTTTGGATCACATGTCTGAATTTTTTTTAAATGTGCATTAATCCAGTATCTATGAATATATTTGGAAAAACAAAGGTTGTGACCATCATATTTACATTACACTGCCAAAAACATATCACCTTGCACATAACATTACACCCTAGAGATAAGGGTCCATAACTTAAAACTTTTGTTCGCCTTTATGATCCCGTATCATATTTCTCTTGAAGTGAAAACACATAGATGTTCACTAGCTACAGCTATTAAATCTTGTAACAGCACTATCTAAGTATATCTGCTACTTCTATACTATGCTACTTCATGATCCCTTCCAATTGCATCTATCTGGGAAAAGAATGGAAAACAATAAAATAAATAAGGTCGTATAAAACACATCACGAAAAGACTGACTGCTATTTTTTGTACAAACTTCAAAGGATTACAAATTATTCTAGCTGTCAAACACAAACGAATAACTTTTGATCCTTTATAATCTCCTGGCAATCAACAGCTTTCTTACTGTTGAAAATTCCCAGTTGTACCTTTCCCACCTACCCAAATACCACTACTGCCAGTTAAGCCAGTACCATTTTGAGTAGTTGGTCCTATTCCAGCAACAATACCCTGAGGAATTTGAATTCCAGGCACTGATGGTTGAACAAGCACACCTGGTGAAGGCTGTAAAGTATTAGGAAGATGTGAAACAGGAGTTGACTGGATATAAGGATGTTGTCCTGAAACAAATGGTGCAGCTACACAATACTGCATTCCATGAACTGCAGCTCCTGCAAATTCCAAGCATGCAAAATTAATATAAAAGATTTCAGAGAACTAATGCACTTAAATTATCATGAAAGCAAAACTAAGCACATGTATTCTAGATTTCAAGAAAATTGTTGGCACTTTTTTCCTGATCTTAAACTGCTGAAGCTATGCCTCACAACAGATCTAAAATTGTGCAAAATAACGCTACTTCTAGATAGTTCATCACAACAGATCTTAATTTGTGGAAATAACTCTACTACTACTTTCAGTGTTCATTCCCCATATACACAACTAGTTTTTTGTTTAACAGATCTTAATTTGTGCAAAATAACTCTACTACTACTTTCAGTGTTCATTCCCCATATACACAGCTATCTTTTTTGTTTAACGATATGAAAGACTAGTTGCAGAAATTAAATTAGAATACCTGGAGATGTAAACAAAAGCAAACAAACAACACGGAATTTACACTGGAGAAAACCTCTACCAAAAAAAGAATCCAACATTAAAAAGCACGAGTTTATTGATCACAATGAATTACAAATTCCAGAACAGTGTCCAAACTAAGAAGTTGCATTTTTTAATGAGCCAAAAAATTACATTACAAAGGCTTCCTGACCATAAAAGTGCTTCCACCCTCCTAAATTGTTGAGCACATATTGATGGCAAAGAAATTCCCTCCATTGTATTAGAAAAATAACTTGACTGTACCACTGCCTGAATTGTCCTTCTCTTTTATGGAGTTGTTCGGACACTTGGGTCAAATATGATCAAGCTATTAAAGACTTAGCTGACTATTAAAATCACAAGCTAGTTTTCCATTAAATGTCATTATTTCACTCCCAGGAATAAATAACTAATTTGTCTGCATCAAGGCAAGGTCAACTTCAATCACTCGAGAGTGATATGTCTTTCCCTTGGCACTGCAGTAGTCCTGCTACCCATGGGGATTACACTTGGGCTATAGCAGTCTCATTAGGGAAGTGTGACACACCTACCCCATATTGGATTGTAGAATGCAATAAAGTTGCAAACAATAAAATTTTAATTAGGATTTTATTTTCAGACTTCTTTGGCTCATGGGCAAGCTCTCAACGGCAAACACATACTAACCTTTGGGGCAGTGAGTTACAGGGATTGATGATTCAATTTGAATAAATAACTTTGATATATCTTACTCCTTGACTTTGAACTAACAAGCTTGGTTCATTTTCTGGTCCATCCACATACTAAGCAAACTTCTTGATTTTTTGCCCTTTGAACCAGAAAACTTGTCATTTTCCAGCCCATTCACATAATTAACCAACTTTGTTTTCTTATCCTTTCAAACCCAAGCTTGGCACTTGATCCATTTTCGATCACACCTCTCCTTTTGAGAAATTTTTGGGTTCCACAAGGGCTCAGTGAAGAAGAAAGTGGATGCACATAGTTCTCAACCCCTTATTCAAGTGCTCTTCTTCATCTTATTTGGAAGTACTCTTCTTCTGGCTGGAGTCAATTTGTTTATTGTCCAAACTTCTTTGATTTTCCCTTTCTGTGCCCTGATGAAGTAGGTATCGCTCCCTTTGACCATGCGACATTTGTTCTCCTTTCTAAAAGAGTGCATCCCTATCCTATGGATAAGGGCTTCCAAACATCACATTACATCAAATTCCATCTCATTGACAAAATCTCATTAATGACAAACTTATATTTATAGTGACTTGTGATTCTCATAGTTGAATTCCTTTGCAACCAACTCAATGAACATGGTTGTGTTGATGTTTGTAGTTTGGGCAAGTACTTTTGCACAGGTCTAAGTGTCTAGGCATGCAATAGTCATCTAATACACCCTTAATCGTAGCTATTATTTTAGCGATTACAATAATTTCTTATTATATGACAAAAGTGAGTTAATCTAATGAAATGCAAAGGTTTTTGCAATAATGAATTAGATGAATCTCAATTGTTGACTTCAAGTGATGTTCAGATCTAATCTCAACCATCAATCACTTTGGATATTAGGGTTGTGGATTCAGTCATAACCCAAGCTTATAAAAGGAATACTAGGCCAAGGGAGAAGAGACACAATACATCTTGAGCACAAGATATTGATAGTGAAATCTTAGTGGTTTGGTGGAGGACTTCCATTCAAGTGTGGTGAGGAGAAGCAAGGGAGATCCAGATCAACCAAGATAGATCAAAGGACAAATCTAGGGTTTGATCAATTAGATCAGATCCAGTTTCAATGTTGTATATGTTATTTCCTCAGTGGGCATTTTCCTAGTAAGGGAGCCTGAGTAATGAAGAACTGTTGATTGCCCAGAATATTTGTGTGCTTATGTGATCGAGATTGGTTGTGTTATTTTCTTCTGCTGAATATTTTTGTTTATGTTAAGATCCCAGTAGTGCTTTTATTTAGTAGATCTATCTGAGATAATCTACTACGAAATAAGTTTGCTAGGTTACTAGGTTCAGAATTTAACAAGGTACCAAAGCATCAACTCTAAGGAACTAATCTCATAATCACCTAGTAGCAAGCTCATATAGGCGTCAAGAGGTCAGGTCGGGCCAACGATCGTACGAGAGATTATTTTTTTGTAGGCGCCACGGAAATACGAATCAAGTTTGTACAATGTGCAACACTGAAAATGCAGGTCATACATCATATGGTTTGGGCTATATAAATCGATGGTTGAGGTTGGGTAGTAAAAGTTAAAATTTACAAAAAAAGAAAAAAAAAAACTTCTGGTGACAGGGGTGTTAGGGCCTGACAGCCACTAGTGATGTGCCATAGACATTATAGTTGAGAACCATTATGCCAGGGATTAGCCGCGAGGGTTAGCCGCCACACAAAAAAGGGGGGAAGGTCTAACGTGCTCGATAGAGATACTAGAAACTGCCATAAGAGTTGAGTAGTAGGGACAATGCGAGGGGAAAATAAATGGATTGGGTGCCTGGGTAGGCAGGTACTAGAAACTGTAGGCACCGAGGACAAGCCACCAAAGGGAGAGGTAGTCGATGTAGGTTATAGCTCTTATCAAAAGGTGAAAAGAGTGCCACGGAGTGTTGCAACCAATACTTATACAACATTGTGGTTGAGGTCGAGCCGCTAGAGCAGAGTCGACAACCCTATAGTAAGACGCGACAAAGGAATAGGAGAGTTTGAGTTGCTAGCCACAAGTTCCAACTAACAGACAAAAGGAAAACTGTGCAGCCAATGCAGTTGCTAAGGGTGGCTACAGAGTACCAACCGTTAACAGTGTGACAACAGAGCATTTAGTTGGCTAAGTGTGTCAATCAAAAATAAGTTGGCTAGGTTACTGGGTTCATAATTTAACATGGTATCAAAGCATCAACTCTAAGGAACTAATCTCATAATCACCTAGTGGCAAGCTGATATAGGTGTCAAGAGGCCAGGTGGGGCCAACGATCGTATGAGACAGATTACTTTTAAGTTTTTTGTAGGCACCAAGGACATATGAGTCATGTTTGTACAATGCGCAAGGCTGAAAATGCAGGCCATACATCATATGGTGTGGGCTATATATAAATTGATGGTTGAGGTTGAGTAGTAAAAGTTAAAATTTAAAAAAAAAAGTTCTAAGGTATGGTAGATAACTAGTGACAAGGGTGATAAGGCCTGCCAACCACCAATAGTGTGCCATAAACATTAGCTAAGACCCATTAGGCCAAGGATTAGTTGCGAGGGTCAGCCACCACACACAAAAAAAGGGGGAAAGGTTTGACACGTTGGGAAAAGATGCATTGTTGACAAAAGACGAATGTGTCGTAGGAGTTGTGTAGTAGGGACAATGTGGGGACAAAAGCAATGGATTGAATAGGCAGGTACTAGCAACTGTGGGCACCGAGAACAAGCCACCAAAGGGAGAGGTTGCCAAGGTAGGTTATAGCTGCTATCAAAAGGTGAAAAGAGTGCCACAGAGTGTTGCAACCAATATCTATACAACACTGTGGTTGAGGTCGAGCCGCTAGAGGAGAGTCTGCAATAAGACGTGACAAGGGAATATGAGAGTTAGAGTTGCTAGATGCAAGTTTCAGCTAGCACATAGAAGGAAAATTGTGCAACTAATGCAGTTGCCAAGGGCCGCTACAGAGTACCAACTGCCAATAGTGTGTCAACAGAGCATCTAAGAAGTCGTAGTTAGGAATTAGAGCCTCCTAAGGAAATTTGCATAGGAGAATGATCGATAGCCATAAGAGCCAAAGGAAGCAAGAACTGTGAAAGAAGGTTGGACCGTATAGACCGTATGGGTGCAGGAGCCACTAGAAGTCAATGGTATAGGTGTTGTAGCAGTGCAGTGGACAACAAAGGCCGAATTTGACAACAATGCCAATGCAGTCAGTAGTAATTGGTGGAGGTTCCATTTTAGATTGACAAAGGGAGATCATACCAATAGAGGGTTTGGGAGCTGATTTTCATAGGTGTTTTCAAAGGACCGAGACACAGATCCATGAGGAGATCCTAGTGGATCTATAAAACAATGATTTATTCTTAGGGGTGCCTGAAGGACTAAGCACATGATAACTGATCAAATCAGAGATGATAATGACCAGTCTCATATACAAAGATCGGTTGGATGGATCATCAAGTTTCCTTCCCTAGAAGAAAAGGGTTACATTGTTGCTGAAGGAGAATGACCCTAGGAAGATTGTGGTTAAGGAGATCCAATTTCCAATAGATCCAACACACTGACAACCCACATAAAACGGATTAGAGCTCATACTGTCATCATGGATGTTGTGAAGGATTACTTGATTCCATACTTAGTAGGAAAGGCGATAGGTAGAAAGATGTACAAAGCTCTAGTGGACCTATTCTAGAGCAACAAGATGAACATTAAGAAATCTTAAGAAATAAGCTCAGATCCATATATATGTCAAAGTCGGATAACGTTACTAGTTAAATCACGAGGATCACCCAGACATGAAATAAACTTTCAGCCATTGGGGAGAAGGTGGACGATGTAGAGCTTGTGAATGTGGCACTGAATGGTCTTCCCAAGTCATAGGAATCATTTGTCAAAGGAATCTACACCTGAGAGAACCTTTCTAATTGGTAGAGGCTTTGGGATGTCTACATCTAGGAAAAGACTCGAGAGGAGTCTAAGGTCGAAAAGCAGGAGTCTCTACATAGGCCTTGTGTCCAGGCATGCAATAGACAACTTAATAATTACTTATTTTAGCATTTTTAATTATTCCTAAGTTGGAAAAGTACATTGATTTTATTAATTAATGTAAACTTAGGCTAAATGATGACCCTTGGTATTACCAATCATATTTTGATGACTCATGGCATTTGGCCTTAGAATAATTATAAATTGATCAAATGAGTGAGTGAAGGACACATTATTTTTTAAATCACTTTGGGTGAGAGAGAAGAGGGTCGACTTGAGTGAAAAAACAAGAAATTCAAGTACCTAAAGAGGGGTCTTACTCTAAGTTGGGTGAATAGGAAAAGAGGTCAACTTTTCTGCTGAAGAGTCTGAGTCCTGAGCAATGGAAAGGGGTTATACGTTGCTATGGATAAAGGTCGTGTTTTAGGCCATAGCAAGTAGAAGGGAAGGACCGATTTCTGGGGCTGTTGATTGGCTTTAATATCTTCGGTCTTGTTGTTGTAATATTTTCTCGAAACTTAATAGAATCCCTCTTTGTTGGTTTTTCCACATATGGGTTTTCTAGGGTAAATAGCTGTGTAAAATTCAAGTGTTTGAATTGATGTTTTTGGTGTGCATAAATTGTTAGAAGCTCAGCTATGTTAACCATCTATAGATTTCAGATTTAAATTTTGTGTTTTTAGTATAAATAAAAATCTAAGATAAAAAATTATTGACACATTAATATGATTGTTGGCCTTAGAGAATTTAACATGGGATCAGAGCTAGCCTCTGAAAGAAATTTGAGCGTTGCAGAGGTTCAAACTCAAAGGGATTTGTTGTTCTTCTAAGTGTTTTAGCAAATAGTTATTCAAGGGTTTAATCTAGCATGGCAACCAATGACAGCTATGAAGATAGGTTAGAAGGAGCCTCAAAACATCTTCAGTGGAATGTTTAAGTCACAATTGTTCTCAAGGAGAACAAGTTGCGAAACCTTGTTAACTCCATGGAGGTTGTGCTAACATCAGATCTTGTTGCCCTAGATCTCCATGAGGTGAAAAAAGCAATGGCATAGAGGATCATCTTGGACGGAGTGAAAGATCACCTGATTCCCCATTTGTATGAGAAACACTGCCAAAGAGATGTGGGATGCACTCACTGAACTATACCAAAGTGACAACCAGAATCGGAAGATGGTGCTTAGGGACAAGATCCACAACACTAGGATGTCCAAGGAAAGAACATGAATTCCATATTACCAGGTTCATGCAAGTGTGTGATGAGATGGCAACTGTAGGGAAGATAGTTCCTAAATTTGAACTGTTGCATATAGCCTTGAATGGCTTTACAAAGTAGTGGGATGTATTTGTGAAATGCATCATGGGACAAGAGCATCTTCCCACATGGGAAAACTTGTGGGACGATTTCATACAGGAAGAGATCCGAGAAGGGTCTCAGCATGGAGATCAAAAGAAGAATGAGGAAGAGAACACGAACCTTACCTCTAAGGTCAAGGGAAAGGCCAAGAAATGCCCCACTAAAGGAGCTACCTCGAAGGGAAATAAAAGGAAGTCTGATGCTAACAAAGTGAAATGCTTTGTGTGCCACCAGCTAGGGTATTTTTCCAACCAGTGCCTTAATAAGAAAAAAGGCAAACAAAAGAAGGCAGGTCACTGTTATAGCTGAGATGGATGAGTTTGTAGCCATATTTGAGGATGAGTTTACACTCATCACATGTCTCTTTAGTTTAGTGGCCACTAGCGTGTGGTACGTTGACAGTGGTGCTTCATGTCACATGGCTAGAGTGTGAGACTAGTTTACTAGTCTGAAGGAGCATAGTTTGGACTTCCACATTGCGCTTGGTGATAATGCCAAGTACAGTGCAACATGTAGTGGAACTATTGAGTTTCAGAGGGAGTTCGGGAAGCCTTTATTGGTGTAGGATGTGTTGTACATTCTAGGGTTAACGAAGAATCTGATTTATGATTCAGCCTTGCAAGACAAGGGTTATGTAGTGACTTTCCAAGATGGCAAGGTGTACATTTGTCCCAAGGGTTCCAACTTCACCTCAACAAAGGTGCTTGAAGTGAAAATAAACAAGTTGTACAGACTTCAATTCGATCCAATGAAATAATTGGTGAGTCGCAACATCAGTCGTGACTTGGGGAAGTTGTGGCATAGATGAATGACACACTTGCACCATGGAGCACTCAAAGTGCTTAGGGAGGCCGTGAGCGTGCTTCCTGAGTTTACTATAGAAAAACATGATGTGTGCAAGGGATGTGCCATGGGAAAATATACCAAGACTGTTTTTCTCAATAGTGATAACAGAAAGGGATATTAGACTTGATCCATTCAGAGGTTTGAGGGCCCATGTCAGTGGTATATGTTGTAAGGTTTAGCTATTATGTAACCTTCATAGATGACCATTCCAGGAAAACCTGGTTCTACTTTATGAAGACCAAGAACAATGTCTTCAGTCGATTCCAAGAGTTCAAAGCTCTTGAGAAGAACTAGATGGGGAGAAAGATCAAGATGCTTAGATATGACAATGGAGGCGAGTACACCTCAAATGCCTTCAAGGAGTTTTGGGCAGATTCTAGAATTATGAGGGAGTTCATAGTTCCATATAACCCACATTAGAATGGAGTGTCAGAAAGGAAGAACAGAGCCATTGTTGGGGCAACGTAAGCAATGCTACATGATTAGGATCTGCTTATGTTTTTTAAGGGTAGAAGCATGTAAGACAACAATTTATTAGCAAAACAGGAGTCCACACAAGTTACTAGGGAAGATGACCCTTGAAGAGGCATTCATTAGATATTTTTAGATGCTTGGTTTATTGCCATGTTCGGATTTTTGGATGCTTGGTTTATTTCCATGTTCCATTAGAGAAGACGATGATGGTCAAGGAAACTGCGTAGAGGGGTATCTTTGTTGGATATGGTGAGACCTCAAAGGCTTATAGAGTCTACATTCCTGCACTCAGGAACACAATAGTGCAGAGGGATGTGAAATTTGAGGAGGACAGGGCTGTCAGAAAATCCTGTGCCCCAGTGCTAGAAGTAGCAAAGGTTCAAGAGCGGGAAACACCAAAGGAAGAAGGGAGACTACCATTACAGATTACATGACCTTAGACTTGTGTGCAGGACAAGCAACATGAGGATGAGAAGGAGCAAGATGCTCCATTTATCTAGGTCGAGAATTCTACGAATAAGAGCTTGAAATGGGCAGAGCATACCTTAAGAGAAGCTTAGGAGAAGGTGGATCCTCCTAGGACTTCAGTCAGGGAGAGTAGACCACTATTGAGATTTTCCAGTTACATGGCTTTTATGAGCGAGTTGATTGAGGCCAAGCCTCCCAGCTTTCAGGAGGCATCTAAGCAACAGGTGTGGAGGGATGCCATGGCAGAAGAGTATTCTTTCATCATAAAGAATGATGAATGGGAGGTTGTGCCACAATCTAAAGGGAAATCGTTGGTGGGGTCTAGGTGGATCTATAAGATTACACACACTATTGATCGCAGGGTTAAGAATATAAAATCTCGATTCATGGCTAAGGGCTTCTCACATAGAGAGGGAGTTGACTATGATGAGACATATGACCCTCTAGCCAGGTATTCCTCCATGAGGGCCATGATTCCCATTGTTGCAAACATGGGTTGGGAGATCCATCAGATGGATGTCACGACGACATTTCTTAATGGTGTGATTGAGAAGGAGGTCTATATAGAGCAGCCAAAGGGTTTTGAGGTGCATGGGAGGGATTCCCATGTATGCAAATTAAAGAGAGCAATGTATGAACTCAATCAAGCACTATGTGTGTGGTATTCCAGGATAGTATCTATCTGTTGGGGATGAGTTTCACAACGAGTGATGCTGACTCAAACCTCTACTACATATCAGTCAGGGGAGAGCCACTCAGTCTTGTGTTATATGTAAATGACTTGTTTCTTACAGGTTTAGAGAAGCTCATTGCAGATTGCAAGAGGGATCTTGCTTCGGAGTTCGAGATGAAGGATATGGGATTGATGCACTACTTTTTGGGCCTAGAGGTGTGGAAAAAACATGGACAAATCTTCCTTGGACAAGGAAAGTATGATGTGGAGATTCTTAAGCGATTCAAGATGCAGGACTGCGAGCCTATGGCTATGCCAATGGCGACCAATTGGAAGAAAATTGATGCTTCCAAGTTAGAGGTAGTGGATCCCACTTTATATAGGTAACTGACTAGCTCTCTTATGTACCTAGTCCAGTGTAATCATTAGAAGCATTAAACAAGGTCTGAAAGGTCTTTTATAAACCATGATCCTTTGTCAGTCTTAATGATGGTAATCAAGATTGTTGTAATGATCTCCCTTTGATTTTTGTTCTGACCTTTATGGGTGGCTTAATATCTCAATTAAGAATCATTAAAAGACGAGCAAGTTGCAAGTTTGCAAGAATTGTTGAAATTTGGCAGCTTCGGTCAAAATTTTCATTGGCAAATAATGGGCAAAAGTCATATTCACAAGTTTGACCAAGTCATTCCTAAGACTATCAAGTCAACCCCACATGTGTGAACAGACTACTCCAAAACCACATATAAATACATCATCGTTGGACTTCATTTGGAGCATCTCATCATCACAAGCTCGATCTGAAATAGCAAGAGGAGTTCATAGGGGCGAAGGAGGAAAGAAGGAAACTTTTTTGCTCTGCGTTGACCATCGTCTTTTTCACTTTTTTTACCTACTTTGACCTGCGTTGACTTGGGTTGTCTTGGATCCGTTTGACTGAGGATTTTGACTATCTTGGAGGCCAACCATTTCAGGAAGACATTGAATCTATTTCGCCACATTTCTATCTTTGTTTTAGGCATGTTCACTAAGGTTGACCACAAGTCAACTCTCTCTCCTTCGACCTAAAATTGCAGGATTTTTTCACCAAGTTCTTGGCTGTGAAAAGAGGCCAAATATTTTGTGGAATATTCCTCTACGTTGACTGAAGTTCAGACTATCTTTCAGGGCATTGACCATTGATTAAGGTTTGACTGACTTCCACGGTCTGAAATTCAACCCTCTGTTGCAGACTATAATCTCTGACTAGAGTTTACTTTTCTCTCTCATTTGACTGGATTTGCTTTGGAAGTCAAATGGTTGACTTTGATTGGTTTATTGATGTACAAATTGTATATTGTATCTCAGTTGAACATTGATTGAATATCAAAGAAGAAGAAGAATTAATTATGGGTTCCCCCCCTTTATGGGGTTTTGCCCTAGTCATTGACCAAAAATATGTGTCTCATTGTGCTTGGCTATCTTCTATTGTGCATTATTGTTTATTATTCTATCTATAATTGCTTAATTGTTACTGGGGTGAATGAAATTAAATGCTACATTGTCTTGAGTAGTTATATCAGCATAGAACTTGAGAAAAATTAACAAGAATAGCGTCAGGGCACTTCTTTGGAATTTCAAATATTGAACAAAAGGCTTGTTAGATCTATAGATGTTTCTCTTCGAGGTTTGAAGTCCAATGTATCTCTTATTGAAGTCCTATATAACTATGTGTTGGCATGAATATTTGAGAGTAAGCCTAGATCTACATGATTAAATTTACTATAAAAGGCAATGCAACTGATACATTGCGATCTAAAGCATGTAGCTTTAGACATTGGAAATAAATGCAAGGATGTCAAAATTACTCCATTTGCTAAGCATGCTTCCCTTCTAAGCATGAATTCTGATCAAAATATTGCTAAGGATTTGAGACTCAATGAAACTGCAACAACTAGGGTTTGAAAGTCTGAATGTCTAGCCAAAATCTTGGAATGTTTTGGGTTTGCAAATCTCTAGTAAGGGTTTGATCAAGAAATCTCTAGGGTTTGTGAAACCTTAGGAATGTCGATGTTGAAAATGATGAAGTTGAAAAAGAATGCAAGGATGAATGTTATTCAAATGTAATATCCCAAATCGAGAATAGCACAGCAAGCCTGGTGAAATAACGCACTCCTGGGAGATTGATGCACAAAAATGAGTTTACAGCCCTTGAATCCCTTAGATCAGCAGATCTGGAGTTTAGATCCAAAAGGGGAGAAAAAACAAATCAAACTAGGTGTGGTAAACAGATCTTCCACCACCTAGTCTAGCTGAAAAACACCCTACAAGAGAGGTTGCATCTATGCACAACAAACTGCTTCAGAATTAACGCAGTCTTGGACAGTATGAGCAGGAGGCCATCAAATATGATTAATTTACGAGTATACAGCAGCAAATCACAATTACAATGAAGCTCTTTCAATATACAGTAGAATACAAGAGACAATAGAGCAAGAAATCTTCAGAAAAGAAGGCTGCAACACATATATAAACTGCAAAATGGCTTAACAGCGTTATTTTGAGGAGTTGCAGCAGCTAAATATTACAACTCAGATCTAGGACAGATCTGAGGACAAAACATCAAATCCATTTCAGATCTGGAAACTAGATAGTCTTATTTACAAGATCCCCTTGGGGTTTTGACCAAATCATGCATAACAAAGAGTAGATCTGAGTTTTAAGTTGCAGATCTGCAAAATGTTTCAAAAATTTCTGAAGATGAATTTACATTAAAATAGATCAGATCTAAACAGAACATGGATCAGCAAGCTAATCCATGGATCACCAAAGTGAAAGAGCAAGCCCAGCACCAGAGATCTCTCATCAAAAATGGGATCAAAACACCCTGCAGATCCTCCACTGAAAATAACGCAGTCCCTCAAGGAAAATTGCACTGTAGCTTGAATAATAGTGATGGCCTGAATCCAAGATACAAATTTGGAGCTCAATCAATGGATGTACTCTTCCAGGAGGTTAAATGACACACTCACTGAGAAGAGCCATCAATACAAGCTAGATCTAAGCAAATCTAGAATTCCACTTGCTGCAGCTTACAAAAGCAAGCAAACCCTCACTGGATCTGCGCTGCAGTTGGAAGTAGAGCTTGGCCCAAAGCCTGATAGTGGATCAAATTAGCAAATACTCCTCCAAGAATACTCAATGGAAGAGGTGAAATCCCTACATAGGAACTCCAAGTGCTAAGTAGCACAATTCTCCACTAAACAACAAAGAATAGTATTTGTGTAAACAGACAAGATACTCAGAAACATAATCAATCAACAACCTTCTCTTGATGCCTTCCCCTTCCTTTTATAAGATGAGAGCCTTTGCAAACCCTAAACCACCTTGATGAGTTACCTCCTTTCACATGAGGGGCCTCCTTCTAGAACTGCGTTGTCCCTTTATGAAGTACATTGAATCTAGAAAGCGTTGTAGATTTGGTCAAGGTTGACCCAGTCTCACAGCTCAAACCCCTTTCACACCTGCAAGTGATTTATTTACATGACCCTGATTTATCCTTGTTCACATGGGCATTGATTTATTCAGTCTTTTCAGGAGTTTTACATGTCCTCCTTTATTCATTTATTCATGCAACAAAAAGTAAAACAAAAATGAATATTCCTCTTAGCTTAGGCTCCTCAAGCCAAGTGCTCCTCAAGCCAATACATCATGAATTGTTCCTCCAAGGTCAACATAAGATATGCATAGTCCATCCCACCAGGAGTGAAAAACTCAACAGAAATAAACATGGCTGGAGCAATGCTCCATCTAAAACATGTATCATGAGGTACAGGTAAAAGTTCCAAACCATGTGGTACATACAAGCTACCCATCCTCTCTCCATACAATCCCATAAACAATACAACTATATCATCCAAGTATGGAAGCAAGACTACATATATGCAAACAGAAATCTAAGCTTGAAGAGGTGGGTCAAAATTCCACATGTGATGCCAGCGCAGTGCATCACCTGCCTGCATTAGATCAAGGTGTGGTAAGTGGCATTCCCACCACACAATTGCTACATGAGTCACCTTAACATGGCTAAAGATGATAGATAAGTTTAGTGCCTTTGGAAAGCACCCATCATGAGAAGGAGTCTCCCTTTGCACAATAAGGGAGTGGCCAAGTTCAACATCTCTATTGGCCCACCAAAAACCATGAGATCCACATGATCTCTTACTCCCTTTAGGAGTCATAGCCTGCAAAAACATGGCAAAGGAATGTGATAAATCAGAAAATACAACTTGCTTGGCATGATCAGATCCTTGACCATCATAGTCCTTCATACACATGGAGTTGTGCATGAGCATTTCCCTCCTCTCAAGCAAAGGAAGAGCTAGCTGAGATGACTCTTGCAAAGAGTCCATTGGCTGCCCCAATCCTCCATAGCTAATGCACTCTTGAAAGCGCTGATGTAATTCCTCTCTCATGCCTTCCCAATCAAAGCCCCTCATGATCAGGGTATAGATCTTCATTGAATGCATGTGGTTGAGGAAGAATTCTTCATGTGCCCCTTGTAGTATCTTCTGCTTGAGCTTGGAAGCTCTCGCCAAGAAGACCTTACCATGATAATAGATGACTCCCCCTTGGACTAAGTAGCCCTCTTCATGCTGCATGTCATCTAGTATCATACCTGTGTGGAGATCTTTGGAATATTCTACAAGCAGTTGAGATTTCCAATACAGATCCACACTGCTCAATAATGACAGCATTGTTGATATATCCATGGAAGTGCTTGTCATGTTGTTGATCTCCTTTTTGACATTTCTCATGTCAAATTTGTTTGTTGGAAGGCTAATCCTCCCATTCTTCTCCTCCCACAGCGCAGATTCAGAAAAGAGAGAGGGTGATAGCGATGCAAGAAGAAGATCCCCCTCATTCTTGAGCTGTCCCAAGCCCTCCAGCGCTGTAACTTGGTCTCTCATTGCTCCAATCCCTCCTAGGTCTAAATTTGGAGCAGCGCTTTGTGAGGCCTCCCGCACAGGATCTGAATCTGGTGGCATTCCAGGTGGCTTGCCACTATATAGGAATGTCCCTTGCAGCATTCTCATGAACATGAGAGAAGGGACTGTGAGATCCCTGCTTCCACTGCGCAAATCCATCTCTGTTGTTTGTGTGGAAGTACTAGGTGAGGGATAAGTGTGCATGCCTTGAATCATTTGTGGTTTCCCACTCTTCAAGTCCACCCACTCCATCTACAAAGCTTTCCAATCAGTGGTGACCTTCCCCAAGGTAATCAACCATTGGACACCTAGAATGATATTGGTGTCTGGTATGTCAACTACAAAGAAGTGATTCACCAGAGTGTAGGATCCCATAGTGACTGAGAGTGAGGGAACATATTGCATGAATTGCATGGTTCTATCTCCTGGGACCAACACAGAGAAACACTCAAAAGTGTCAGTGGGGATTGCTCTCCTTTGCACAAGATGAGCATCAATAAAGTTGTGGGTTGCCCCACTATCAATCAGCACAGATACCCTCTGATTCATGACTGAACCTTGTACTCTTAGGGTCAAGTACTTAGGCACTCCTCTCAAAGATGCAAGAGTCCCACTTATTGGAGCAAAGGCTCCATCCCTGATGCAGCCAAAGACTGCAAAAACCCACATTCTCCATGTAAGATGATTTTCAAATTAAAAACCCCAAATAGATCTCAGAGAGGGGTAACCTTCATAAGCGGAAGCTTTTTCCTTAATACCATTCTCGACTCTTAATCAAAGTTTAAACCCCTTTATATACCCTATGGTTATAAACCATATAATAAAACTCACCATGATATTTTATATTTCCAGCTCTAACTTTGGTTAAAAACCAAAGAGTAGAATTATGTAATTCGGAATTACATTCCTTGTTCATGCACTATAGTTTAAAAACCCAAACACCATATAATATCATATCTGCTCATCATTCAGTTATATGGGTTAAACTTCAAATAAACCACACAAATGTTTACGGCCCCATTTAACGTTTAACTTCCACAACTTCATTTAACGTTTAAAACCCAAATAAATCACGTAATTATTTGGTTCGAGTCCCACAGCGTTGGCAACTTACCTTGCATTAACCTCCGAATAGATCCGACAGTCGATCTTTCATCGCGCTCCAAAAACGATTTATGCGTATATCCAACGGATATCGCATTCCAATAAACTTTGAACTTTAACGACCAGATTGCATGCGAAATGGGTGGTATTTGAACACCACGTGTCAGCTATTGGAGTGTATTGTGTTCAAAAAGATGATTACCGCTTACCACTCAAGAGTAGAGCGAAAACCATTTATGGTTTTCAAAACCCATCTTCACTGTTCCACTTCCATTACTCATGGTTCCGCATCACCATTAATTTCCAATTCCAAACCTCTGATCTTTGTTTCTATTGTTCCTTCTCTCGGGTTTCAAAACAATATGTCAATATGATGTAACCAATCAGAATTTCTTCTTTCGACAGGTTCTAGATTCGCCACCTCTCATTTAAAAGTTGTGCAAAACCCCTTTGGGGTTTTCCAAAACCACTCTTTGTTCCTCTTTGTTTCAATCCTGATCCGAAATTACTGTTCGATCAAATATATTTCTAATACACATATAACCCGATGTGTCCAAATACTGAATTGGAAAAATCATTTTCTTTCCTGTGTCATCAATCCTTTCAGTGATTGATACACCCCGACTTATATGTCTTCTCAGATATGTATGCAAACCCTTATTGCTCTTCAGCTCAAAATCACAATATTGACATTTATCCTGTCTCGACAATTAACATCAATTTTCTCAATTATATACAGAACCACCATATCAAATCCCAATTTCAGAGTTTTATCACGCACCTGTTCATAAGCTCAGAGCATTTCTCTATAATTCAATCAATGCAGACCATACATATTTAATACTCTGCTCATTTATAAACAAATTCTTCATACATATGTAATCAAATAATTACAAAAGACCTCTTGTCCCTGGCCTGATATTCAAATCAATGGCCCTTTCTCTAACTGCCTGTAGGCTTAACAAACAAACCTCTGTTTGTCCAAAACCTAAATCTCTACCTCTACTACTGTCTTGAGGCTTTACAATTTATACAAAAGATGATGAACCAATTTAGGTTCAGATCCTCCATTATCTCAACAAATTCCTCAAAATCCTCAAAGTCCTAAAATCTATCCTTTATCCCTAAGGATCCTCTTTAATCCCATAAAATCATGAAACTGATTCTAACTTAAGATTTACAATCAATTCTCAAATCTCTCATTCCCTATGGAATCTAAACTATCATACTTTCCTCATGTTCTCCAATCATTCGGGAACATTTACAAATTTCTCTCAATATTTAATATCTCTCATTAAAAATCACTCAAAAACATTAATACTTACATAAGAAACCAATATTCTTTTAAAAACACAAGACCCCTATGTCTATTAAATTACAAAGGATTTTCTTGAGCCTAATGCTCCTGCATCAGACTCCCAAGGTTAAAAATAATCATGATCTCCTGATCATGTGCTTTTAGTCCTTGTCTTCCTGGATCCCACATCTTGTTTTGTAATTTATCATCTATTTCTACTGTTGTTTGTTTCTTTTCTCCGGGTCTCCATACTTTATGTTGCTTTGCTCCACTAGCTGCACTTTCATAGTTTGTTATTGTCTTTTTTTTGCTGCTGCTGCTTCTTTTCTTTCTTGTTGCTGTCTTCTTCTGAGACATTTTCACCATTAGCCTTCTTATCAATTCAATTTCTTTGTCTAATATATCTTCTGACTGCTGAGTACTTCTACCTCTTGATTGCTGAACTTCTATTCTTACTGCCAGCCTTTCATCCTTACCCTCTTGTTTTCTGCAACTGATAACTTCTTCCTGATTGTCACTTATGACAATTTCTTTGTTTTCTGACTTCAGCAATTCCTTAGACTGGTATTTAATTTGCCACTCACTGTCATCTTCTTTTCTTTGCTTTAATTTGTTCTCCTGGACCAAACATTCTTTAGTCTTTTCATCAGTACCTGCAATCATAAAACAATCATCAAAATCATAAGACCTTTGTGTCTCTTCTTCCTTTGGCAACATTTCAATTTGCTACTCTAACATTTTCTCCTTTATCAGCACATCAGTATGTTGATTCCAATTCGTCAAATAATTCTCTAAACTGTCAGCTAGTCTCTCTTCCACACCATCCATTTCAAGAATGTTTCTTTGCTCTGGTTCATAAAAATGAACTTTTTCACTCTCATTCAACTCTGACTTTACAACCTAAACACTTATTCTCTGTGTTTCTAACCTCTTCTCCAGGATACTTAACTCATGCCACAAATATGTCATCTCATCTGAGAAAATCTTTGTACAATCTTCACTACCTTCTTCTTTATCATAAGTCAAGTTTCCTACTGACACTATCTCTTCATCTTTCATCAGAATAGAATTCTGATCTCCCATCTCTGCAATAATTTTAGTTGTCTATCCATCACTCTTCATTTGGCCATTTAATAAAATCAATTTCTCATTGTCATTATCAATAACAAATTTCTCATCTTCAAACATAACTGTCATATCTCCATTGAAACAATTCTTTTCACAAAACAAGGAAGTTATGAACTCCTTTTGTTGCAATAATTCAATTTGATCTTCATCTGAAAGATAATCATCATCATATTTTTCTTGGCAACTTTCAGCCTCACTCAATACAGTTTCATCACATGAATTGTCTTCTTCAATACATGCATTCACACACAACTTGTTAGTTTTAAAACCATAAGACCTCATGGTCTCATTTGATGATTTAATCACCAAATCCCCCTGCTGTTCCAAGTCCTCTATACAATTCAGAAATTCTTCAATGGTCTTCTCTTCAATCCCCTTAAGCTTTTCAATTGATTGCTTAATTTCCAGCTTTTGGCCATCATCATAAATTAAATTTCCTCTGCTTCCAATATGTTGAAAAGTAAAACTTTTCCCCAACTGTGTATGGACATTTACAAAAGATCTGGCTGTCCCATTTTCTTCCTTTATGACAATATCAGCAGTTTGTCCTTCTCCACATGTTCTTTCTGCAAACATACAAAAATTATCAGATTTAAAATCATTCGACCTCTTGGTCTCACTTGAATTTTCAGTCTTCAAGTCTTTCTCCAAATACTCATTTATTCTGAGTAATTTTTTCCTCAACCGAGCATTTATCATTTTCTCTTTCTTCATCTGTAGTTTATGCCACTTTATCTTTCTTCTTACAAAAAAACCCCATCTTTGGTCTTCCTCATTCCTCTGTAACAAATCCAACAACTCTTCAAGTTGAACTGCTATCTCAGCTTTCTCTCTCTCATACTCTTCCTTACTTAACTGTCTCTGTATGCCATTTGTCTTGGCATCTTCTTTCTTCACTTTCATTCTGTTGTGGTCTCTCTCAGAACCTCTGCCATTTCTATTATGACTATCAATAGTCATCTTCCCCTTCATTTCTATCTTCATGAGTTCCTCACTCATACATCATGAGCTGTACTAAAGCCTCTGCAATAACAAGTCCTCCTTGTTACAATCTTACCTCACCAATCCTTTCCTCTGGACTTAGTCTTTTAACAAGCACCAGTTCTCTATCTTCTTTGGAACCTCTTGAGCATTCCTCTCTACTCCTTCTAGGCTTCAACTCATCTGCACCCTCTTAAGAACACAACTGTTCTTTTTATCCAACCTCTGTTGGAATTCCTCAAGGTTCTGCCACATTCTTCTTCCTCTTAGAAACCTTTACTGGCTTCCTTCATCACTGCTCTTTAAAGCTGTGATCTTCTTGCTGAGATGCTCCTCAATTGTCTGCAATCTGCATTCTGCAAACATAATCTTTAACAAAATCAAAATACCTCACCTTCAAGGTTTGTGTTCAACACCCACTTGTAATTGCTTCTGCAAATTCTTCCAATATTCTGCTACACTACATGCTGTCTGTCAGATTCAAATCTAATTTATTTTTCCTTTTTTGCCATCACCATTATACCTGTACTCACATCTTTCAAAACATAACCTGGTAAATCTTCAAAGCACATTTGCTTTTAAACTCAGATTCTATAAATCTGAATTATCATACCTTGACTGAATCTGCTCAAATCTACAATTACTGTCAATCAGATTTAAAATCTAAGCTTTCCTTATTTCCTTCATCACACATGCATTCCATACAAATTAACAAGAATTTAATCTTCAAAAGAGCTTTGCCAGCTCTGATACCACTTGATGCAGCCAAAGACTGCAAAAACCCACATTCTCCATGTAAGATGCTTTTCAAATTAAAAACCCCAAATAGATCTCAGACAGGGGTAACCTTCATAAGCGGAAGCTTTTGCCTTAATACCATTCTCGACTCTTAATCAAAGTTTAAACCAAGGTTTTGAAAATCGTGATCGAGATTAAATCGGCGATGGGAAAAAATCGGAAAAATTCGTAAAAATCAGGAAAACATCGGTAAAAATCGGGAAAAAATCGGCACATACAAAAATATTCATTTTTTTTCAATTTTTTTAATATCTAAAGCATCTACAACATAAAATAAATGCAATGAAAATAAATATGAAAAAAAACTAATATATAAGATGTGTAATATCATGTCTAGTGCTACATCACACGTAAAACTGAACCCTGTCCTGAATACTAAGTCCTGAGTTTCAAGAGTCAACTCAGCCTCAAAATATCAACAAAAAATATAATAATGTATCTCATATCATAAGTCATAATGTCATATACAAAGGAATGTCAATGCACCATATAACCTATGGTCTTATACTACTAATTTCCTCTGCCCCTCTTACGAGAAAATACAACAGCTTTGCCTTTCCCTCTAGATGAAGAAGCTAGCGGGACTGGCAATGGGCTCTGTCGTGCTCTAGAAGTAGAAACTGAAGCACCAAAACGGGAACCTGAAGCACTGGAACTAAAGGAGGCAGACCACGTCCTCTACCGGTAGTAGTGGTAGGTGGTGTCACCTCCTCCTCCTGCTCCTCCTCCTCCTCGTCCTCCTCCCCCTTCACTACCTCCTGCTCTATCCAATCAGGGGCTAACTCCATGACAGGCCTCTCAGCCTCAACCCTCCATTCAGCAGTGGTGTCAATCGCATCTAAAGAAATGGCCTCCATATCAGGTGTCCTCTCAAGTTGTCTCACCCACAATCTAAGATTGTAGTAGACATAAACCATGTCATTGATCCGTTGGGCCTCCAACCTATGCAAGGCTCATAAATTAATAAATTAAATATTTAAAAAAAAAATATTTAATGAATTCAAAAAATCAGTTGGAATATTTTAAGTTTTTTACCTGTTGCGCTTTTTGGTGTGTATTTTTTCAAATACACTCCAGTTGCGCTCGCATCCTGAAGAGCTACATGTTTGGCTGAGTATTCTAATGGCAAGTTTTTGGAGTTTTGGTAATCTGCCACCGTAGCTCCTCCACCATGTATCTACAAGTTACAAGTTACAACAAATAAGATAAACTTATAAAGTTACAAACATAAGAAATTTTTTAAAATAATGAAAATCTTACCTGGCATTTTAGTAGTTCTATCTTGGACAGCCATGTCGAAGCTCAAGGTGCCACCTGCCATTCTGTATACCTCCATCTCTTTGGATATCTTTGCACGTTCTGATGGATTTGGCACCATCTTCTGAACACAAGTGAAAAAGCCATCCATGACCTCAGCATCAAATAGGAAACTACATGACTAAACAAATCCGGGGTTCAGGAAGATCGCTGCAGCATGAATGGGACGATGGAGTGTGTTATTCCATCGATCATCAATCACTTCCCATAAAAGAAGTTGTTTCTGAAACCCCTCATCACCCTTATCATCATAATAGTTGCGAACAGCTTCTTTGGCCCTATCCATGGCCTCATACAAGTAGCCCATTGCGGGCTTCTCTCCATCCACCAATCTAAGAACCTTTACCAAAGGTTCACTAATGCTGCACACCTCTTCCACTCCAACCCAGAAACTTTCCTGATATGACACCAACCTGCAGATGGCCTCTCCCTCTGATTTGCGGCTGATAGTCAAAGCACGCCACTCATCTGAAAGAAACATTCTCTTCAAATCCCACTTAGAATTCAAGAGGGATTGAAGAGATATGAAACTAGTGGCAAATCGTGTAATAGCAGGCCGCACCAACTCCTTGTTGGTGAATGTCCTCATGAAATGAAGTACAGATGCATGATTATATATAAATTTTGTGATGCTCTTTGATGATTCTACAATATCTTTGACAAAATCAATCTTTCCGATGTCCTCCAACATTAAATCAAGGCAATGTGCAGCACAAGGTGTCCAAAATATGCTCGGATACCTCTCCATAAGCATCTTGCCAGCAGAAACATGGTTTGCAGCGTTGTCCGTTATGATTTGGACAACATTTTGGAGCCCAACCACCAGAATGAACACATCTAATAAATCACATAATAATCTTGCATCTTTGACATGTGCAGATGCATCAACAGATTTCATAAACATTGTCCTCTTGGGACAACTGACCAAGAAGTTAATAAGGGTCCTATCCCTTTTATCAGTCCAACCATCTAACATCACAGTGCATCCTGTGACTTCCCATGATGCCCTTAACTCTTCCAATCTCTTGGTGCAGTCAGCTTTCTCATTTTGCAGAATGCTCCCTCTAAAGTCATCATATGAAGGGGCTTTGTATCCTGGGCCAACAACAGCGATAGCATCAATCGTAGCCTGATAAAATGGATTGTTCCTGGCAACAGTGAAAGGAATATCACTCCAAAGAAACACTTTGCCCAACAATTTATCAGCTTCTTCATTCTCCTTTTTTTTAATAAGGGAGGAGATAGATGGTTGTGCCCCGTGAGTGGTTCTAGGAGCAAAAAATGAGGAGGCAGCTACAGCGCTGCCTGTAGAAGAGGCTGATGCTGAAGAGCCACTACCACTCTCACGGTCAACTCTAAACCCTGATATTTGACTCTTCAGAGTTGCCTTGTTGAGTTTAGTGGTTTCTATTTCTCCCAATGAGTTCATGGCTCTTCTGATTATTTCTGGATTGGTGTTTGTGCAAGGGCCTACTTCATGCTCAGGAATTTGTGCCAGGTGGTATTTCAACCTGTATACCCCCCCTGTCATGTGTTGACCACATAATTTGCAAGTCAAGTTTGACCGGTCAAACTCCTGATCAGGTTCACCAAATTCCCATAAAGGATCTAATTTCCTTGGCATGTTGGAAACTTTGAACGTTGAAATTTGAACCTAGGGCACAAGAAAAATTGCAAGTTAAAAAATAAAATAAAATAAATTACAATTTTACATACAACATTTTGATTTTTTTCACAAAAAAAAAACCCTCAACTCAATGCAAAAATAATGGGAAAAAATACATGTTGAAACACAAGCAAAAATAATGGGAAGAAACTAAGAGCACAAGAAGAAATATAAAAAACAAAATTTAACAAACAATTTTTTGCATTTTTTACCAAAATAAACCCTCTCCTCTCAATAAAACAAAAACAAAAAAAAAACACAACCAAATGCAATCACAAATGATGAAAAATACATGGGTAATAGAAACCCATGGAAGAACAAGAAAAAAACATAAAAAAATGGGTCAAATTTGATGCCCATACCTGGAAAAAACGTTTTGCTGGAGACACTTGGTCCAAATTCGATTTTTGTTCGCTTGGCTTGCAAGAAATTCTTCACTTTTGTCCAATCTTGGGCTTGTAGATCACGTATCTCTCTCCTTGGCTCTCCTCCTTCACTCATTAGCTCTCATAACCAAATCTGTCCATGTGAAAATGAAAAAAAAAGAACATCAAAATCGCATTTTAACCCCGTTGTTTTCCCTTGCCACGATTTTTTCATATCGAATCGCGATTTTTTGCCGATCGACGATTTTTTCAAAACATCGAGGAAAACATCGCCGATTAAATCGTTCGCCCGAAAAAATCACAATTTTCACTGGTTTAAACCCCTTTATATACCCTATGGTTATAAACCATATAATAAAACTCACCATGATATTTTATATTTCCGGCTCTGACTTTGGTTAAAAACCAAATAGTAGAATTATGTAATTCGGAATTACATTCTTTGTTCATGCACTATGGTTTAAAAACCCAAACACCATATAATATCATATCCGCTCATCATTCAGTTCTATGGGTTACACTTCAAATAAACCACACAAATGTTTACGACCCCATTTAAAGTTTAACTTCCACAACTTCATTTAACGTTTAAAACCCAAATAAATCACGTAATTATTTGGTTCGGGTCCCACAACATTGGCAACTTACCTTGCATTAACCTCTGAATAGATCCGACGGTCGATCTTTCATCGCGCTCCAAAAACGATTTATGCGTATATCCAACGGATATCGCATTCCAATAAACTTTGAACTTTAACGACCAAATTGCACGCGAAATGGGTGGTATTTGAACACCACATGTCAGCTGCTGGAGTGTATCATGTTCAAAAAGATGATTACCACTTACCACTCAAGAGGAGTGTGAAAACCATTTATGGTTTTCAAAACCCATCTTCACTGTTCCACTTCCATTACTCATGGTTCCGCATCACCATTAATTTCCAATTCAAACCTCTGATCTTTGTTTCTATTGTTCCTTCGCTCGGGTTTCAAAACAATATGTCAATATGATGTAACCAATCGGAATTTCTTCTTTCGACAGGTTCTTCTAGATTTGCCACCTCTCGTTTAAAAGTTGTGCGAAACCCCTTTGGGGTTTTCCAAAACCACTCTCTGTTCCTCTTTGTTTCAATCCTGATCCGAAATTACTGTTCGATCAGATATATTTCTGATACACATATAACCCGATGTGTCCAAACACTGAATTGGAAAAATCATTTTCTTTCCTGTGTCATCGATCCTTTCAGTGATCGATACACCCCAACTTATATGTCTTCTCAGATATGTATGCAAACCCTTATTGCTCTTCAGCTCAAAATCACAATATTGACATTAATCTTGTCTCGACAATTAACATCAATTTTCTCAATTATATACAGAACCACCATATCAAACCCCAATTTCAGAGTTTTATCACGTACATGTTCATAAGCTCAGAGCATTTCTCTATAATTCAATCAATGCAGACCATACATATTCAATACTCTACTCATTTATAAACAAATTCTTCATACATATGTAATCAAATAATTACAAAAGACCTCTTGTCCCTGGCCTAATATTCAAATCAATGGCCCTTTCTCTAACTGCCCGTAGGCTTAACAAACAAACCTCTGTTTGTCCAAAACCTAAATCTCTACCTCTACTACTGTCTTAAGGCTTTACAATTTATACAAAAGATGATGAACCAATTTAGGTTCGGATCCTCCATTATCTCAACAAATTCCTCAAAATCCTCAAATTCCTAAAATCTATCCTTTATCCCTAAGGATCCTCTTTAATCCCATAATATCATGAAACTGATTCTAACTTAAGATTTACAATCAATTCTCAAATCTCTCATTCCCTATGGAATCTAAACTATCCTACTTCCCTCATGTTCTCCAATCATTCGACAACATTTACAAATTTCTCCCAATATTTAATATCTCTCATTAAAAATCACTCAAAAACATTAATACTTACATAAGAAACCAATATTCTTTTAAAAACACAAGACCCCTATGTCTATTAAATTACAAAGGATTTTCTTGAGCCTAATGCTCCTACATCAATCCCCATCTCTGGATGGTGTTGGATCTTCCTCATCCTTATCAGACCCCTCCTGGGTTCATCATCTCCATCTTCCTCCTCAAAATCTGAGAAGACTTCTATGTAGTGTGCTTTCCCAACAGCACATATGTGTCCCAGTGCCCATGACTCTTGGCAGGTGAAACACAGTTTCTTCTTTCTCAACTCCCTCCTGAGATCAATATCAAGAGGCTTCTTGAATGAGCTCTCCTTGGAAGGAGCAGCTTTTTCTCCCTTCCCTTTATAAAGGTGAGGGGCCTTGCTCTAGAAAGTTGCCTTTGCTTTTGGCAAGGCATCTTGAAGGTCTCTTGCCCTCTCAATGGCATCATGCAAAGTGATGGGCTTGGTAGATTTAACCAACCCATGCAAAGGTTCCTCCAAGCCATTTATGAACATGTAAACCCTCCTTGCTACAGATAGATCAGGAACCATGACTGATAATCTCAGAAACTCAGAGATATAAGTTTCTGCATCCCCTGATTGCTTCAGCTTTGCAAGGCTTATGAAGGGTGCTTCAAGATCCTTCCTGTCAAACCTCTCCACCAGTCTTCTAGTAAACTCAGAATAGGTAGTCACATTGATATGTCCCAATGTAGACAACCCATGGAACCACCAATTGTGTGCTTCACCTTCAAAGTGCAGCGCTGCAATCTTGATGGCTTCGATCTCAGGGACTTTGTTCAACTGAAAGTAAATATCCAGCTTTTCTACCCATGCCTTGGCAGAACTGCAAGATGATCCATCAAACTTGGGCAAAAAGAATCTGCCCATAGAGTGGTGTCTATCCTGATTATGAAAGAACCCACCATCTCTATACTGCTGCCTTGGTCTTCTTCTGTCCTTGAGGTGACAGAACTCTTGGAAACTCAAGTGGTCTCTGAATCTTTGATTCTAAGATTCATATTCCACAAAGTAGTCTTCAAGGGAAGCTTGTTCTTGTGGTCCTTCATTCTCCACAGCTAAGAAGGTAGGCATAGTGGAGCGTTGTGAAGCTTGTGGGGCTTGTGGCTAGTTCACTGGTTGACCAGTCCAGTGATGAGACATGTCAAAGCTTTCCCTCGGATGAAATCTCCCAGGAGATTCCCTCATTCTGTCCATCCTCATCTCTTTGATCTCTTTGGCAAGATCTTGCATCGCCACCAAAAGAATTCTTGCAAACTCTTCTCCCTCTTTACCACTTGCAATTTCAAGGGCTTTACCCTTGTCTTGATCATCAGTAGTGTAATCATACTTCTTGTGACTTCTGTTCTGATACCTCTTCTCCCTCTCAGTAAGAGGTTAATCTTCTTCTGAATGCAACATGGCTGTGGTGCTCCAAGGAAAGCACAGGCTGTGCCAAGAAAGGAGCTCTGATACCACTGTAATATACCAAATTTGGAATAGCACAACAAGCCTGCTGAAATAACGCACTCTTAGGAGATTGATGCATAGAAATGAGTTTACAGCCCTTTGGATCCCTTAGATCAGCAGATCTGGAGTCTAGATCCAAAAGGGGAGAAAAAACAAATCAAACTAGGTGTGGTAAACAGATCTCCCACCACCTAGTCTAGCTGAAAAACACCCTACAAGAGGGGTTGCAGCTATGCACAACAAACTGCTTCAGAATTAATGCAGTCTTGGATAGTATGAGCAGAAGGCCATCAAATATGATTAACTTATGAGTATACAGTAGCAAATCAGAATTACAATGAAGCTCTTTCAATATACAATAGAATACAGGAGACAATAGAGTAAGAAATCTTCAGAAAAGAAGGCTACAACACATATATAAACTGCAAAATGGCTTAACAGCGTTATTTTGAGGAGCTGCAGAAGTTGAATATTACAACTCAGATCTAGGACAGATCTGAGGACAAAACATCAGATCCATTTCAGATCTAGAAACTAGATAGTCTTATTTACAAGATCCCCTTGGGGTTTTGACCAAATCATGCATAACAAAGAGTAGATCTGAGTTTTAAGTTGCAGATCTGCAAAATTCTTCAAAAATTTATGAAGATGACTTTACATTAAAATAGATCAGATCTAAACAAAACATGGATCAGCAAGCTAATCCATGGATCACCAAAGTGAAAGGGCAAGCCCAGCACCAGAGATCTCTCATCAAAAATGGAATCAAAACACCCTGCAGATCCTCCACTGAAAATAACACAGTCCCTCAAGGAAAACTGCACTGTAGTTTGAATAATAGTTATGGCCTGAAGCCAAGATACAAATTTGAAGCTCAATCAATGGATGTACTCTTCTAGGAGTTTAAATGACACACTCACTGAGAAGAGCCATCAATACAAGCTAGATCTAAGCAGATCTAGAATTCCACTTGCTGCAGCTTACAAAAGCAAGCAAACCCTCACTGGATCTGCGTTGCAGTTGGAAGTAGAGCTTGGCCCAAAGCCTGATAGTGAAATCCTCAATGGAAGAGGTGAAATCCCTGCATAGGAACTCCAAGTGCTAAGCAGAACAATTCTCCACTAAACAGCAAAGAATAGTATTTATCTAAACAGACAAGGTACTCAGAAATATAATCAATCAACAACCTTCTCTTGCTGCCTTCCCCTTCCTTTTATAAGATGAGAGCCTTTGCAAACCCTAAACCACCTTGATGAGTTAGCTCCTTTCACATGAGGGGCCTCCTTCTAGAACTGAACTCTCCCTTTATGAAGTACATTGAATCTAGACAGTGGTGTAGATTTGGTCAAGGTTGACCCAGTCTCACAGCTCAAACCCCTTTCACACCTGCAAGTGATTTATTTACATGACCCTAATTTATCCTTGTTCACATGGGCATTGATTTATTCAGTCTTTTCAGGAGTTTTACATGTCCTCCTTTATTCATTTATTCATGCAACAAAAAGTGAAACAAAAAGGAATATTCCTCTTAGCTTAGGCTAAGTAGGAATATTACATCAAACCCCTAGGACTGATTGATGAAGATCAACGTTAGGGTTTGTAAACCTTAGACTTGAATAATCATTAGGGTTTGGAGTTAAAACCATAGCCAAACAATTGTTAAATCTATCTAAAAAAAACAGGTTGGAGAAGAAATCCTTAGGCTTATGGATTGATTGTTTCTGCTTAAAAGAAGAAGAAGCCCTAGCTCCTAGAAGATTTCACATCTTGATGAGGTTGATTTCCAGGTTGGATGCAAGAAGGATAAATATTAAGATACGCATAGAGCTGCATACGAAATCACACCACTTGATGTCGACCAGGCACGATATTTGGCAACGTACGACACTGTACTGGATGATGATGGACAATGACTAGCAGACAAATAGATCAATGGCTTGATGGGTGGCTCTATTGAGCCAGTTCTATGGCAGCGGCAATGGAACAAAATCTGTGAATGCGGCTGAATCGTGTTAATGGATGCGGTCATGGGTTGTCGGTACGGATGACAAGATTTGGTGCAGTCGCGGGATAGAAATGTGGGCGGTGAGTGATGGTGGTGGCGAGGGCGGTCGTAAGTTGGTCGTGTTGATCGATGCAAATCACCGCAGGTGACTCCGAACGATGGCGGCATGCATTAGAGTGTCAACATTATGGCTGGGCGGAGTCATGCGCAATGGCTAGTCTACAGCAGCTGACCTGTCAGTGGTTTCGTGTGGTTTTCTATTTATTGGTTTTAATATATAATTTTTTTGTATTTATTTTTTTATTTTTTATTATTATTTTATTTTTTTTATAATTATTTTTTACTTTCTTTTTTTTAATTCAAATCTTTTAATTTTATTTTATATATATTTTTTATTTTTTTTTAATATAGATATATAATTTTTTATTTTTTTAATCACTTCCCCCTTTATTTTTATTTTTCATGATATATATTTTTCTTTTTTTATCTTCTTTTTTCTCCTTTTCTTTTTAATATTTCTTTTCAATGGCCAAAGGCTTGACAAGGAATCTGGCAAAACGGAGAAACTCCAAGTATGTAGCGAAACGCTTCAATTATGACGAAAATCAAGTTGAAGATCAATTGAAGGCCAAAGGTCGATGATCGGAGAACGTAGCTCTGATACCAATGTAACGACGAGCAGTCGTATACGCAGCGGAAACATTTAAAATACTTTGTACACAAGAACATCCATTGTAGGACTATAATTGTGAATTGTATATTGTATAAAAATATTTATATAGGATGATCACAAATGAGAATGAGCGCTGATGATCGGAGAACATAGCTGATACCAATGTAACGACGAGCAGTCGTATACACAGCGGAAATATTTAAAATGCTCCGTAGACAAGAACATTCATTGTAGGATAGTAATTGTGAATTGTATATTGTATAAAAGAATTGATATAGGATGATTACAAATGAGAGTGAGGGCTTGCTTATATACCCTAGGCAAGTGCCCTTTCACAAATGGTTATGTCTCTAAGACATGCTTCTTCATTACTAACTAACTAATCATTAATTAATTAATTATCGTTACATATTATTCGGGATATTATCGCCGAGGGGAAAAAATCGGAAAAAATCGTAAAAATCGGGTAAAAATCGGGAAAAAATCGGCACATACAAAAATATTCATTTTTTTTCAATTTTTTTAATATCTAAAGCATCTACAGCATAAAATAAATGCATTGACACATAAATATGAAAAAAAAACTAATATATAAGATGTGTAATATCATGTCTAGTGCTACATCACACATAAAACTGAATCCTGTCCTGAATACCAAGTCCTGAGTCTCAAGAGTCAACTCAGCCTCAAAATATCAACAAAAATATAATAATGTATCTCATATCATGAGTCATAATGTCAACAGTCATATACAAAGGAATGTCAATGCACCGGTGACCATATAACCTATGGTCCTATACTATTGATTTCCTCTGCCCCTCTTGCGAGAAAATACAACAGCTTTGCCTTTCTCTCTAGATGAAGACGCTGGCGGGACTGGCAATGGGCTCTGTCGTGCTCTAGAAGAAAAAAATGAAGCACCAGAACTGGAACGGGAACCTGAACCACTAGGAGCTAAAGGAGGCAGACCACGTCCTCTACCGGTAGTAGTGGTAGGTGGTGTCACCTCCTCCTCCTGCTCCTCCTCCTCCTCCTCCTGTTGCTCCTCCTCGTCTTCCTCCTCGTCCTCCCCCTCCACTACCTCCTCCTCTATCCAATCAAGGGCTGACTCCATGACAGGCCTCTCGGCCTCAACCCTCCATTCAGCAGTGGTGTCAATCGCATCTAAAGAGATGGCCTCCATATCAGGGGTCCTCTCAAGTTGTCTCACCCACAATCTAAGATTGTAGTAGACGTAAACCATGTCATTGAGCCGCTGACCCTCCAACCTGTACAAGGGTCATAAATTAATAAATTAAATATTTTTAAAAAAATATTTAATGAATTCAAAAAATCAGTTCGAAATTTGAATATGTTAAGTGTTTTACCTGTTGCGCCTTTTGGTGTGTATTTTTTCAAATACACTCCAGTTGCGCTCGCATCCTGAAGCGCTACATGTTTGGCTGAGTATTCTAATGGCAAGTTTTTGGAGTTTTGGTATTCTGCCACCATAGCTCCTCCACCATGCATCTACAAGTTACAAGTTACAACAAATAAGATAAACTTATAATTTATAAAGTTACAAACATAAGAAAATTTTTAAAATAATGAAAATCTTACCTGGCATTTTAGCAGTCCTATCCTGCACAGCCATGTCGAAGCTCAAGGTGCCACCTGCCATTCTGTATACCTCCATCTCTTTGGATATCTCTGCACGTTCTGATGGACTTGGCACCATCTTCTGAACACAAGTGAAAAAGCCATCCATGACCTCGGCATCAAATAGAAAACCACATGAATAAGCAAATGCGGGGTTCAGGAAGAGCCCTGCAGCATGAATGGGACGATGGAGTGTGTTGTTCCATCGATCATCAATCACTTCCCATAAAAGAAGTTCTCTCTGAAACCCATCATCACCCTTATCATCATAATAGCTGCGAACAGCTTCTTTGGCCCTATCCATGGCCTCATACAAGTAGCCCATTGCGGGCTTCTCTCCATCCACCAATCTAAGAACCTTTACCAAAGGTTCACTAATGTTGCACACCTCTTCCACTCCAACCCAGAAATCTTCCTGATATGACACCAACCTGCAGATGGCCTGTCCCTCTGATTTGCGGCTGATAGTCAAAGCACGCCACTCATCTGAAAGAAACATTCTCTTCAAATCCCACTTAGAATTCAAGAGGAATTGAAGAGAGATGAAAGTAGTGGCAAATCGTGTAATAGCAGGCCGCACCAACTCCTTATTGTTGGTGAATGTCCTCATCAAATGAAGCACAGATCCATGGTTATATATAAATTTTGTGATTCTCTTTGATGATTCTACAATATCTTTGACAAAATCAAGCTTTCCGATGTCCTCCAACATCAAATCAAGGCAATGTGCAGCGCAAGGTGTCCAAAATATGCTCGGATACCTCTCCATAAGCATCTTGCCAGCTGAAACATAGTTTGCAGCGTTGTCCGTTATGATTTAGACAACATTTTGGGGCCCAACCTCCATAATGAACACATCTAATAAATCACATAATAATCTTGCATCTTTGACATGTGCAGATGCATCAACAGATTTTATAAGCATTGTCCCCTTGGGACAACTGACCAAGAAGTTAAGAAGGGTCGTACCCCTTTGATCAGTCCAACCATCTGACATCATAGTGCATCCTGTGACTTCCCATGATGCCCTTAAGTCTTCCAATCTCTTGGTGCAGTCAGCTTTCTCATTTTGCAGAATGCGCCCTTTAAGGTCATGATATGTAGGGGCTTTGTATCCTGGGCCAACAACAGCGATAGCATCAATCGCAGCCTGATAAAATGGATTGTTCTTGGCAACTTTGAAAGGAATATCACTCCAAAGAAATAGTTTGCCCAACAACTTATCAGCTTCTTCCTTCTCCTTTTTTTTAATAAGGGAGGAGATAGATGGTTGTGCCCCGGGAGTGGTTCTAGGAACAAAAAATGAGGAGGCAACTTCGGGGCTGCCTGTAGAAGACGCTGATGCTGAAGAGCCACTACCACTCTCACGGTCAACTCCAAACCCTGATATTTGACTCTTCAGAGCTGCTTTGCTGACTTTAGCGGCTTCCATTTCTCCCAATGAGTTCATGGCTCTTCTGATTATTTCTAGATTGGTGTTATTGCAAGGGCCTACTTCATGCCCAGGAATTTGTGCCAGGTGGTATTTCAACCTGTATACCCCCCCTGCCATGTGTTGACCACATAATTTGCAAGTCAAGTTTAATCGGTCAAACCCCCCATCAGGTTCACCAAATTCCCAGAAATGATCTAATTTCCTTGGCATGTTGGAAACTTTGAACTTTGAATGTTGAAATTTGAACCTAGGGCACAAGAAAAATTGCCAGTTAAAAAATAAAATAAAAAAATTACAATTTTACATGCAACATTTTGATTTTTTTCACAAAAAAAAACCCTCAACTGAATGCAATAATAATAGGAAAAAATACATGTTGAAACTTGAAACACAAGCAAAAATAATGGGAAGAACCTAAGAGCACAAGAAGAAATATAAAAAACAAAATTTAACAAACAATTTTTTGCATTTTTGACCAAAATAAACCCTCTCCTCTCAATAAAACAAAAACAAACAAAAAAAACACAACCAAATGCAATCACAAATGATGAAAAATACATGGGTAATAGAAACCCATGGAAGAACAAGAAAAAAACAAAAAAAAATGGGTCAAATTTGATGCCCATATCTGGAAAAACGTTTTGCCGGAGACACTTGGTCCAAATTCGATTTTTGTTCGCTTGGCTTGCAAGAAATTCTTCACTTTTGTCCAATCTTGGGCTTGTAAATCACCTCCTTCCCTCCTTGGCTCTCCTCCTTCCCTCCTTGGCTCTCATAACCCACGCTGTCAAAGTAAAAATGAAAAAAAAAAAACCCAAAAATCGGCATATAACCGCGCTGTTGGAGGCACCCACGATAAATTCAGTTCGAATCGCGATTATTTCGAAATTATCGCGATAATATCGCGATAACGATAATTTCAAATTATCGTTTCAAATTATCGCCGATATTATCGTTTGGTTGAAAAAATCGCGATAATTTCAAATTATCGCGATAATATCGCGATTTTTTTCATCTTTGATTATTTATATTTACACTTATTATTTTCATATGAATTATATTCATAACATTTGGTCGAGAAGATTGAGACAGAGAATGTAAAGTACCTCCTAGGCTAAGAGGGAGTGTTGTTAATATGGTAGCCATGGTAGGTATTTTCATCATGTGAAGAAATAGAAAATAGGAATTTAAATTTTGTGTCCTAAATAGCTGAAGTCGACCTCATATTGTTTAAGTTGGTAGGGCCCCTTGAAGGCACCCATTCGATCCCCTTTGGAAGAATATAAATGTGACCCTCTCCTCCTCATTTGGCACATCGATGATATATGGTTTTGTCTTTGTTCTCGCGAAGGAGGAAGGAGGAGGCAAAAAATATCAGGGACGCTTGGCACTTGTTTCTAGTCAGTTTTATGTTTTGGTTTTCTGGATGTATTGCTGAACTTTGGAATCTCTCTCTCTCTCTCTCTCTCTCTCTCACATAAGGAAAGATTTTTGGGCTTTCTTGTTTGTGTGTTTTGCCCTGGCCTCGAGCCTAATTTTTGTGTATCTTAAGTATTGAGGGGTATTTGTAGTGCATTATATTAGATATTATTTTTTGGGATTCAACTGCGTTAAGTAAGTCATTCATTTATGACCATTTCCATTAGAGGTAGTCGTAACTGACTAATTTCTCATGATTTTTGAATAGTCCACTTAGCACTCCTTGCGTCGGGTGATGCTCACAGGGGTGAATATGTGGGATTGAAACTAGTGAAATGAGTCACATAGCATCAATCATCACTTCTGGGTCTTGCACCCGGTAACCAGGACTTCCCGGGAGGCCACCCATCCCAGATCTCCTCTGGCTCAAGCGCGCTTAACTGTGGAGTTTTCCCCACAACCAAGCCCACTTAGCATGCTACACCATTTGTGTATCTTGTCTGATTGTCTCATGGTTATCTTTTCTGCTCTTTCATGTTTATTGGTTGAAATTTTCTTCTGTATAATTTCTTAATGATATTAAATGCTATGTGGAATTAATGCTAACTAATCACTGGAAGTAGTTATCTATTGAAGAAAATTGTTCTAGCTTGCTTACCTAGAAATATCAACAGATCCTGTCGTGGTCAATGGTGAATCTTCTCGTTGATCGTGTAACTACCAAGCCATGTGAAATACATACCAACTATTGATCAACGACCATCCAATGATTTCTATTGGATCTGGCAACTTTAATATTACAAGTTGGATCCCCAAACCTAATTTCAAACATCCATTGAATAGACCCTACAATTGTTAATAAATCTGGGTTATGAGGCTTAACTTCATTTACCAATTGAAGTCAAATACAATTACAGAATTACAAACATTCTGTTGACGGGGAAAAATATCCTGCCAACAGCTAGGCAGTCTCCCAGGTGTGAAGTCCCAATGTCCTACCAACACACTCCTTACAAAGTTTCCCACATAATACACTGAATACACACATCAACTCATAAATTCAATCCCACACAAAACAGAGAATTTATATTAATCAAATGAATCTTCAAAATACAAAAGCTCACTCAATCATTTCATGAGGTTTACAAATTACATTACAGTGATGTCACAATGGGCGTGTTGATCGTCTAAAAGCCTCCCTTACATTACAAACTTCACATTATATAATTAAACATTATAATCATGGATCTGTAATTAAACATTATACTCATGAATCATTACAGATCCATGATTCTCTCACTCCACACTCTAAATAACATATTGAGCCAACAAACATAATCCTCAAGATCTCTAATTGTTGCACCATTTTGTACCAACAAGATGTTATCTTCTAGATGTGGATTGACATGAACAACAAGGAATTGATGTCCCTTTAAATGGTTTCCGTTCCTAAACTCGTTTCTTCAGCTTTCTCGGATGGGGGTCAATATTAGAATAATGTGGATCATGTTAGATCCACGAGCTTCTCCACACAATCGATTAATCGATCTCTTAAGGATCTCGATTTCAGCATTAAACAAAGATTTGGCGCCAACAAAGTAACAAGCCATGTCCTCCACCATCGTTTTCTCCTAAATCCTAATTGGGATAAACTCTGTATTGATTTCATCAAGAAGGACATTCAGGAGGAATCTTTATGAGGATGCTAGCACGAGAATGATGATGAGAATCTACTCTTGCCAGTTAGACAATGAAGAGTAAAGCAAAAGGTTCATATAATAGGAGTGAGAAGTCGACCTCACAATCAAAGGACCTAATTAAGATCAAGTGTTTTGCATGTCATAAGACAAGACACTATGCATCACAGTTTCCAAAGAGGAATAAGGGCAGAAAAGATACACAATTAATTGTAGTTGTGCCATTAGAAACTCAGGTGGGCACGTCATATGACAGGAGCATGAGAGTTGTTTAATGGCCTGATAGATTGGGACTCAGAGATGAATGTGGAGTTTAGTGTTGATACCAAACATGCAGTGAAGGGAGTTCAGGCAGTGATATTATAGCTTGAGACAGGAGGTGTATTGAAATTGAAGGAGTTGTTATGGTTTTCAGAACTTAGTTGTTTTCTCTCAGTCTCTATGACAGAGAAGAAGTGATTTGTTATAGTGTTCTAGGATGTACAGGCACTCATCAGATCTGTGGGATCTAGCTATGACGATGGCCACATCATTGGAGTTAGAGAGGGCAACTTGTGTAGGCTAAAGGGAAAACCTATATGAGCAATGGAAAGCAGTAGGGAAATGACAGAGAACAAGAAGCATGAAGCTCCAAAGGTTCAGCAAAATAGAGAGAGTCATCCTTCAGGTATAGGTGGCAGCGCCCAGTCAACAATCCTTCTAAGCTTGTTCAGAAGGTATCATGGTATGAGATGACTGTGCAAGATGTTCAGGAGCACGAGGCTTCTAGGAGAAAGTTCAAAAGGAGTAGGTCTTCAAGGATGATTTCAAACCAGGTGCTAGGGAAGGCTTCCAGTTCAAAGGGAGTAGCCATGATAGTGGATGCAGTGTGGAACATTGTTCCCAGATTGAAGCCATTCCAGGTGGTAGAAGTACCTCTCTTGCTAAGAGGCAGTGTTGATGTTTATAACTCGAACAAGTACTTTCGCACAAGCCTAAGTGTTTGGGAAAGCAAAATTCATCTAATGGACCCTTGAATGTTAGTAATTACTATAATAAATAAAGTAATATCTTTTATAAGAAAAAAGTGAGTTTAATGATAATCTAATCTAATGAAAAGGTTATTTGTATTAGTAAATTAGATGAATCTAAACCATCAATCTCAAGTGAGACAAGATCTAATCTCAGTCGTCAATCAGTTTGGAGATTAGAGTTGTGGATTTGGTCATAAGTCAAGCCTATAATACAAAGGCTAAGCCAAGGGAGAAGACACATCAACACAGGAGCACAAGGCATTGAGAGAGGCATCTCGATGGTGGGTGGAGAAGGAATTTTACGTGTTGGGTTCAAAGAAGGTGCAAAGGGGGAATCAAGGAGATCCAGATCAGCCAAGTCTAGGGCTTGATCAACTGGATCAGATTCAGATTGTTGTATGTTTTTTTCTCAGTTTGGGCCATTTTCTCAGTAAGGGAGCCCAAGTAAGTTCTGATTAATAAAATGAAAAGCTAAGATTGGGCATAAATTTGTGTCTATGTGAGATTGATTATTTAATGTGTTTCCATTGAATAATTTTTGTTTATGTTAAGAACTCAGCTGCGTTTTTATTCACTAAATGTAAATCTGCTAGGAATCAGGGTGTTGGGTTCAGAAATCAACAGAACTCATAATGAATTCTCTTGTACTCTTTCCTGAACTTAACAGCAAATCTTATCATATTTTTTTTTGCGTTGGGAAACCTTTTCAAATTTTATTGTTACTGAATTGGAACACAAAATCAACCAAGTGACTTAGCATGTAACAATGCATTTCTTTCAGCCAAAATATCATGCAGCACATACACAAAAATAACAACAGAAACATGAAGCTTTGAGATAGTGACAATCAAATACATAAACAAAAATAGGAATGCACAAAATGGGGTAAGAATGCTGAATGGAAAACGTATATATACTTCAATACAAATGAAGTTTGTGGCTTTTTATATTTGTCAAACTGTCTACAAATTACATGGGAGTATATTCCAGATTGACAATCTAACACAACTATAATGCCAGTTGTCCTTCAGATACATACATAGAAATTACCAAAGAGACTGCACTATGATAATAGCTTTCCCCTTCATATGAACTTTTATTTTCTACAGTTATTTTGCTTTTTATACATAAAATACGTTTTACTAATAAAAAGAGATCTAAAACTGTTGCGATAAACATTAACATACCACGGTGCTTTGGCTGTTGAGCTTGATGAGATGCCACCTGAGGTGGGACAGAACCTTGGGGAGGATTGACTTGGGGGCCTTGCATCATTTCCTTCAACCAGACCAGATTAGGTCAGAATGTATAGTACAGGCTGCACTTAATAGCATTCATGTGAAGAAAACATCTGTGAAACACTCTTTAATAACCAGAAATAAAAAGCATCTTATAATGAAGAAATAGAGAGAAAATAAAGTTTCTGTAGGAAGGTGCAAACCATATTAACACAGGTTTGATTTTACAAAAAAAAAAATCTTTTGTTAGCAAATGTCCTACAATGATTGGTATGGCCCAGCAACCAGTCATATTATTCCCCTACTCAGCAACTGGTCATCTTATTCTCCTAAGTCCACAAGTTAAGAATCATGGAACAGCGTAACATTTCTCTGAATTCTTACATTGCCAAATGAAATTTTGAAGTGTAATAAAGAGGAACTTCAGACATTAGAAATTTGACCAAAACTTTTTGAAGGATAGGGTATAGCACTGAATACTCAATGACATGAACACACAATGCACGTTTGAGAAGTGGGAAGAGAACTGGGCAGCATTATATTAGCACCTCACCATCCTCATTATCATCCAAGGAGTAAACAGGACACTAGATCCTTTCCAGCAAACATTTAAACTCTTGCTCAAGATGGAGAATGAAAGGACATGAGCGAGTTTTATAAACAGTTTTAATCTGTCAGAAAAGGTGTTTGACTCTTGAGATTTGCAGAGAGAGAGGGGGTGCGGGGGGGAGAGGGGGGCACTGTGCAATCTGTATCCAGTTTCACAGTAAGAGTTACAGACGAATTTGCAGCCAGCGAATTTCTGGATTGCTTTGTATAGAGATACTAAAACCTTTAGACTTGTTAACTTTTAATACCAGGTTTGATTTATTTTTCCTCAATAATTAATTTATACCCATAAAATATTTTGCTCAATAAATTGCAGCGTTGCATGACTCGTACTCATATAAGACTTGTCTGGCTATTGACTTGGCAACTCATATGAGAATCGGGAATGACCAGTGTAAGACTCAGCAAAATATAGAAAAAAACTTAAAATATGGTAAACTTTAAGCACAACAAAGAAACTAATGACATTTCCAATTCTTATAAGTTATAAAAACCATGATATATGCAATAATTCATAACATCATCATCTCATGATACGATAGTACAACATAACATATTTTATTTTTGTAAGCAAAACATTTAGATAGTGAATAAGACAAGGAATCATGATTCCATAATCAAAATAAAAAATGGCAGCAAGTTCAAAATTCAAATACATATGTCATAAATGATAAATCATAGTTGTTAATTTTTCATCAATTTGTTCTATGTTGCAATGATTACTTCAACAATATCCAAGAGCATCCAATTTAACAATTTCACTTCTTCAATTATCCAATAGCAGTAGAGCAATAGTAAATACTAAATAGAACAATTAAACAAATGCACAATGAAAGACAGCCAAGAGACAAGAGAGACAATATTTGGTCAAATGACCAAGGAAAAACCCCACTAGGGGGAAAACCCTTGCAAAAAAATTTCGATTAGATTGTCTTCAAATGTTCAACATAGAGAGTACATCATCCAATATCAACTTCAACATCCAATATCCAATCATCTATCCAAAACAAAGATGAAAGAAAGAGAGTTGATAAAAGTGCAGATCTGTCCTAGTCAACAGCAGCAGTCAATGCCCTAACCAGTCAATAGTTCACGGTCAAATCATCCCTTCAGCAGCTCCATCTAGGACAATCAAATTCGGCCTTTAAAGCTGGTCAAATATTAGTCAAAACAGTCCCAAAAAAGATGCTCAAACTTGGTCAAAGTCTGCTGTTTTTCCTGTGGTCAACCCTGCAGTCAGCCTCGGTCAAAGTGCCCGGAACTTCTCGGTTTTGGTTCCAAAAGATGCGGCCTGCAAAAATCGAAATTTTGGTGGAAAATTTGCAGTCAAATGATAGGCCAAAGTGCCCAGTCAACGCTGCTTACTGCCCTGCAACTTCTCTATAATTCGACCTGCAACAGCTCTATAATTCAGAGCAGAAAAACAGTCGTTCTTCACACGTGTGAGAAAATCCTTTCTTCTCTGAGTTGTACGAACCAATAGAAAGAGGAGAGATAAGATATGTGAGTGTGATGAAGTGCCAAATGAGGATGGTCACTTGTTTTTATATGAATTGATGAGGGTGAAAAGACGTCCTTTGGGCTTCTTGAAACTGTTACCACTCAAACCAGCAGGGGGTCTAAAGGGGGATCCTAATAGGACAACTGCTAGACTAAGGGCAATGTTGCAGGCCTAGCCCACAGTCACCACGGCTAAGACTCCCTGCTCTTTACAGACTTTCACCGATGGGAGGAGTCCCAATGTTTTTGGGAAGCCACTTATAAAGGATATGTCAATGGATATGTATGAAGTGATCCCAGTAACCCTTACGCAAGGACAGGTTAAGAATGGTACTTGCTTTTTAAGCAAGGAGCTTGCCTTCCAAGGGAGAGGGGATGAGGATAAGGGAGAGGGGTGCAACTTGAAGAGGTAATTCCCTATCCCTAAAATCCTATATGAACTTGGTTTCCCAAATAGCCCTTGATTATTCTCTTTGATAGGAAACGGGACCACACGGGACCAAGTAGACCCATCCTAGGTTCGGGGATGGAATATAGCAACCAATGATGTTCCTACACTAGACAAGGCGAGGGGAAAGGATCAAACAAGACATTTTGCTTCAAAAGGTTGAATTGATCCTGCTAGGATCTAGCCTTTGGGATACCTAGGCAAAATTTGGTCCTAGATCTAGGCCTTGAGATTCCTAGAGATTCCACTGTAGGAATTGCTTCAAATTTGGAGGGGAGGAAGGGGACCCACTAGCGCAGTAGCCTCCAAGAGATTGAATTTTTTCTGTGGGTAGATTCTCAGGAAATTGATGCCCTAGGTGAACTATCAGGGCTAGACCTGGGGAAAAGGGGAAAAGGTGAAAGAGGAGGGGAAAATGACCACCCTTTTGAGGGACCATTGCCTGTTTCCCTTGGGGATATGGAGTCAAGGATGATAATGATTGAGAACTCGGCTTCTTGATCAAGGAGGCTCAGAAAGTCAACTCTATCCAATGTTAAGGGAAAAAGAAGAAAAGTGACCTTCAATCATTTATATTTCATGCAAAACGTGCAAGCTTATTTAGATAAAACAATCTCTATGACATTTCATTCATCTAACAATGGCCCATACATTAAACAAGCTAAATAGACACTCAATTCCACATTCCAATGATGCAGCAACTAGCCCCAATTATAGCTAAGTTCAACAGTATGCAACAACAAGAATATATCATTAAAATTTACTTACAGTGTTAGAGAGTATATCCAACCAACATCACATTTGCAAAAAAACGAAGCTCCAAGATTAAAAAATGGCCCAAATCCATACATCAAAATTCATCCATTTATCCAAAATGATCCTCCAAGAAGAAATGTGAAATTCTCTAAGAGTAGAGAGATCCCCAGTGAAGTGATGATCCAAATGAATGTAGCTAACATCAATATATGCCTTCCTAAGGAGTTAGAATTAGCCTATGGGCCTACATTAGCCCCTAATGATAAAATAATGTGCAGATAAAACCCCTATTAGTGACAAGCCCACCAAACTAGCTCATAAATGGAAAAATGAGCCTCATAGGGGCCAAATAATAAGATGTACATGTCGTGGGGCCCTCCAAAGGCCTAATAATGTCATAAAGTGCCATAATGAGGAATAAATTCCTCAGAATATGATGGACAAGGGGGTGGACTCTTGTTCTCCAAGTAGTAGACCTGTGGTGCTCCCAGTGGATGTGGGGGCACACAAATGACCCCATGGGTCTCCATATGAATCGAAGATGCATGTAGATCCTCTGCAAGGGCTCGAGTAATGGAATGAACGTTGTCATGACTTCATACACGTCATGGGACACCTGCCAAGAGTGAGGGGCTCTTGTGGGGCCTGTTGGGCATAGTGTACCAAGTACATCACCATCATCCCAAAAGTGGATCGCTAGTAGTCTTTGAACATCAATGAGGATCCGTGGAGTGTTGAATGTTGTTGTGGAGGCCTATGGCTCTCTACCCACACCCTATGTGTGTCAATGTAGCTCTCTGGGGGTTATGACCTCGTATAGGGAGACCAAACCCAAATGGAAACCACTCGCAATCCTCTATAAGATCCAATGCGTCCCTAAGGCTTCCAGTAAAACCAGTCATTAAAATAATCGTGTAAAAGAGCTTACAAATCATGGATAACAAAGTGGACACTTCACAATGGCATGTCGTTCCGTAGTGGGCTTTGGCATGTGCTAGTGTCTCCATAGTCCAAAGGGGGTTAGCCATGCACCTTATTAAGTGGTTTCAGCCTTTAAAGGGGATAGCAGGCCCAAGATACATCCTTGAATGGGGGTGGTAAGTGACAAATAAGTGAAACAGAGTAGGGAATGAGAGGGGAAATCCTGGGCCACATATCAAGGCATGGGGGCAGTCAAATAAGGGGAAGCCCACAACAAGGTATATAATGTACAGGAGAGAGAAATTTTGGTACAGGAGGTGTCTTGCCCTTGATTTTTCCACCCTTCTTTATATGTCTTTTGACTTTTATGAATTTTATTTAATTAACTGCTTGGGGCTCAAGGATAAGAGCATGATGTGTCAGATATAGCAGTGATTACCCCTTTTAAGGTAGGGCAGTTCATTTCCCTCCAAGGTGTTAAGACAATCATGGGTTCTTGTATGACAAAGGAGGCTCATCTAGAACCTATGGAACCAGGGTGATGGCCATGGGTAAGGCGCAAAGCTCATGCATTGGCTTTTTCCCATGTGCTAATTATATTTTTGTCCTGACCATCTTTTGCATTTTGTGGTACAATTTCTCGTTAAGTGTGGCCAATTATGCTTTTTCTTTTTCTTTTAGCTACTTCAACCTTCGGGGCATCATTCCAGGCTTGACCCAAGGTGGGGGCAAGGGGATAGGGAAGTTGACCCCATGGGGACCCATGGGGGCTATGTCGACCTAGGTGTGAGAAATGATGAATGGGAGTATAATGAGTGGAAAGGAAGTAATACAAGCACGGATAAAGGAGCGGGACCACGCACCCAAAGTCGAGGTTTCCTAAGTAGTACCACCCTAGAACCAAATGGCCAATAAAGGAGATCTCATGGAACTAAGATGAAAGGATAACACCCAAAAGAGATCAAGGGGGTAGGAGCACAGACTAATCCCACTCTTTCTGCCAAATCCCCCCATCAATCCATGCCCAAAGGTATCCATGATAAGTAAACCCAATACTGAATTACCAAATGACAAGACATGCCTTTAGATTCGGGAGGCCCACCATCAAACATACGATCAATACAGATGGGTGAGGGACGACATGGCTAGCTCAGGTGGCGTAGAGATGGCACAACGAGCTAGTAGGAGGTTGCAAGGGGCTGTTGGCTGTCGACTGAGGTCCATCATGGAGAAAAAATTCCCCTAGGGATATCACCCACGAAGTGGTGGGTAACAGAGCCTACATGTTATTGAAGCCGACCTTGACAATTTGCACATGAGTGGGTTTTAATTCAAAAACACACTTCCCCTTGTCTGACTTGAGTAATCTTTAGGTCGATTTTGGTCCTCTAGCAAAGAGGAATTCAATGCAATAATTATCTCCATCAAATGAGTTGTTAAAGTGGAATTTGACCCTAGTTGCATAATTTAACACTCTCTCTCAATTAGAAAGAATTCCACTTGTTAATATCTTTCCATCGATCATCAAGTCATCATGTCATCATGTACCATATTTGCTTGTCTCTGCTCATCTCATGCTGAACATTCTCGAATCTAAAGAAGAAGAACTCTTGCAGGGGAGCTCCAGCTACCACCCTGCCTCTATCACCATCGGGGAGACTCTGCTACTTCCCAAAATCATCATCATCATCGTCGTCGTCGTCATCATCATCATCATCATCGGGGAGCCATAGCTACCACCCAAAACCAAAGACAATGGGCAAGACCAACCTACCCCAAGTGTAGGGATCACACTCTATCCCAAATTCCTTGACAATAGGTGAGATCAACTTACCGGAGGTAAGGATCACACTCTACCCTATTGTCCCAAATCATCCATCTTAACCCTAAAGGGTTAAATGGTAGAACACATGAATCCACAAATTTGGGCGAGATCCACCTACTACAAGGGGTAGGGATCACACTCTATCCCAAGTCACTCAACCCATTGGCCAGATGGGAGAGGTTATCCCACAGAGTGGGCAGGACGCTAACTGGGGCATACTCTGACTAGGGGAGATCTCAGGTCTCAACATCCTATCAGTGAGAGGTTTCTCATCCCCAGGAGCCCTATAGCTCCATTCCACAACCTGGGAGCTCAACCACGGTGGAAGAGCACTGCTCAATGTTCTTGATCAACTCGGACCCTTATTCGAAAGGGTCATCTCAACCAATCCAAGTTGCTCTCTGAAGACCAAGAACTTCCCTTTCGGCAAAGTCGTAGTGAGGATATCGACTATCTGCTCATATGTTGAAATGTGGAGGAGTTTCACAACTCCTCTCTACATCATGTCACAAACGTAATGGTATTTGATCTCGACATGCTTGGAATTTTCATGAAACACAGGATTCTCTAACAAACGAATCCCACCCTTGTTGTCGCAATAGATAATTGTCGTGTCCAGAACCTGGTCAAATAGCTCTCCAAAGAGCTTCCTCAACCAAACTACTTCACAACTCACAAGGCTAGTTGCAATATACGCGGCCTCAACAGTGCTAAGGACTACAGATTTCTACTTCCAGCTCATCCATGATATCATGGCAGATCCCAAATTAACACAACATCCAAAAGTACTCTTCCTGTCAATAATATTGCCAGCCCAATCTGCATCTGTATATCCATGTAATCTAACATCTTCGGCGGCATATCTCAGTCCAAGGTTAATAGTCCTATGTAGATATTCTCAATACATGCTTAGCAGTGACCCAATGTACATAGTGAGGCTCGGTCATAAACTGGCTCAAAGGTGTTAACTGCAAAACATATGTCGAGGCAGGTATTCACGAGAAACATCAAAGCACCAATCAATTTTCTATACTCAGAAGGGTTTGTTATGTCCAGTCCAACAACGTCTCCACATAACTTCTTGAAATTCATCTCCATAGGTGTAGGAAAGGACTTGCGCTCAACCATGCCAAATCTCTCTAGAAGTTTCACAACATATTTTCCTTGTTGAAGGATAATCTCACCCGACTTTTGCCATACTTCTAGTCCCAGGAAATAGTGCATCAAACCAAGGTCTTTCATCTCAAATTTGGAAGCCAACTTCCTCTTGCAATCTAGAATGAGATGAAGAATGTCTTTTGTCTTGTTTTCACTAGAGGGGAATAGTCCCCTTGTCTTCTTTCCACTTGTACACCCAGACATACTCCATCATGTTGAGCTTGAAGATCAGGGATCTCGAAGAGAGCATCATAATGTAGATGGGCCAGCCTTCGGTGCCACAAATCGCTTTGATGATTTGTACTATGAACCATAGCTAGGAGAGGTCTTTCGGTGACTCTATAGAGTTCTTCAAACCTAATTCCCAATGTAAATGCATTTCTCTTAAAGGATCCAGCAAGCCAAGTACTTTTCCTTTAATGAATGTGATCCTCATTCCTTTATCCTCTAAAGCAGATATCGAAACCAAATTCTTCTTTAATCCCAACACATATGATACATCATGAAGCAAGACAGATTCCCAAGAGTTCAAATGAAATTTGACAGACCCAAAGCCCTTTACGGGGTGTGTGGTATTGTCACCAAGAATAATGTTCAAATTGGTCTCCCTCTCTACCAAATTAGAGAGAACCTCCTTATATTCAGAGAAGTGATGTGAGGCCCCACTATCAACCAGCCAACTATCCCAAGAATCCGGAGAAGATGAACTAGATAATGCGGAAATAAGAATATATTCAGATTGATTAGCAGCATTTCCTTTATACTTGGAGTTCCTTGACCTCTTTGGTGGACGATAATTATCTTCACAATTATCGGGGGAGTCTCTTCTTCTTTAATTCCTTCTTCTATACCTGTTGTTGTTGAAGCCACGGTTATTGTTGTAAGACCTTGAAGAGTTTCTTCTTGGAGCATCTCTCTTTTCGGGACAATCTCGAGCATAATGACCCTTTCGGTGACAATTGTAGCACTCAACATCTCTATCTCGCCTTCTTGAAACATTGGAATCTTGATTAGATTGAGGATGTTTTCTTGATTTAGATGGCTTTCCCTTTCCTTTCTTAGCATTCTTTTTCTTTCCTTGAGCAATGTAGGTAGTGAGCTCTCCTTCCTTCGATCCTTCAATTCTTCCTCTAGATATCATCCTTGATTCTTGTTGAGTGAGCTTTCCAAGAAGCTCATCAAATGACAGGAAGTTATTGTTGTCATTTATGATCTGCAACTTGACTTTCCATGCAGCAAAGTTAGATGAGTCGCCCAACTTCTCATGCTCCTAGAAGAAAGAGGAAGACATTTTTACCAAACGATTTTCCCTTTTTTCGGTTAGCTGCTAGAAAATGGATGTTCTTGCTCTATGTCTCTTGGGCTTGTCTTCACCTCAGCTCTAATATCATGTTAATTTTTCATCAATTTGTTATATGTTGCAACTATTACTTCAACAATATCCAATCACATCCAATTTGACAATTTCACTTCTTCAATTATCCAATAGCAGTAAAGCAATAGTGGATAGAACAATTAAACAAATGCACAATGAAAGAAAACCAAGAGACAAGAGACACAATATTTGGTCAATGACCAGGGAAAAACCCTTGCAAATATTCTTCTATAAGATTGTCTTCAAATGTTCAGCAAAGAGAGTACATCATCCAATATCAATTTCAACATCCAATATCCAATCAGCTATCCAAAACAGAGATGAAAGAGAGAGAGTCAACTCAAGTGCAGATCTGTCCTAGTCAACAGCAACAATCAATGCCCTAACTAGTCAACAGTTCACGATCGAATCATCCCTTCAGTAGCTCGATCTAGGACAGTCAAATTCGGTCTTTAAAGTTGGTCAAAGATTAGTCAAAACAATCTTAAAACAGATGGTCAAACTCGGTCAAATTCAGCTCTTTTGCATGCAGTCAAATCTGCAGTCAACCCTGCAGTCAGCCTCGATCAAAGTGCCCAAAAATTCTTGGTTTTGGTGCCAAAAGATGCAGCCTGCAAAAATCGAAATTTTGGTGGAAAAATCGCAGTCAAATGATAGGTCAAAATGCCTGGTCAACTCTGGTCAACGCCCTGCAACTTCTCTGTAATTCGACCTGCAACAGCTCTATAATTCGGCACAGAAAAACAGTCCCTTGTCCTTCACACGTGTGAGAAAATCCTTTCTTCTCCGAGTTGTACAAACCAATAGGAAGAGGAGAGATATGTGTGATGAAGTGCCAAATGAGGATGACGGTCACTTGTATTTATACGAATCAATGAGGGTGAAAAGATATGTCATTTGGGCTTCTTGACCTTACATGTCATTGAAGCCGACCTTGACAATTTGCACATGAGTGGGTTTTGATTCAAAAACACACTTCTCCTTATCCGATTTGAGTCATCTTTAGGTCAATTTTTGTCCCCTTGAAAAGAGGAATTCAATGGAATAATTATCTCCATCAAATGAGTTGTCCAAAGTGGGCCCTAGTTGCATAATTTAACCTTTAGACTTGTTAAATTTTAGACACTCGATCCTTTCCAGCAAACATTTAAACTCGCACTCAAGATGCAGAATGAAAGGACGTGAGGGAATTTTATAATAGTTTTAATCTGTCATAAAAGGTGTTCGGCTCTTGAGATTTGCAGAGAGAGAGAGAGAGGAGGGTTGTGCAATCTGTATCTAGTTTCACAGTAAGAGTTAAAGACCAATTTGCAGCCAGTGAATTCCAGGATTTCTTTGTATAGAAATACTAAAACCTTTAGACTTGTTAACTTTTAATACCAACTTTGATTTATTTTTCCTCAATAATTAATTTATACCCATAAAATATTTTGCTCAATAACTTGCAGTGTTGCACGACTTGTACTCGTATAAGACTCATTTGGCTATTGACTCGGCCACTCGTATTAGTATCGAGAACTACCTGTATAACACTCGGCAAAATATAGAAAAAAACTTAAAATATGGTAAATTTTAAGCTCAAAAAAAGAAACTAATGGCATTTCCAATTCTTATAAATTATAAAAACCACAATATATGAAATAATTCATAACATGATCTCCTAGATATGATAGTACAACATAATAGATTTGACTTTCGTAAGCAAAACGTTTAGATAGTGAATAAGAAAAGGAATCATGATTCCATAATCAAAATAAAAAATGGCAGCTAGTTCAAAATTCAAATACATATGTAATAAATGATAAGTCATAGTCTCATAACAATCGTGAGTTTCATGCATTACTATGCCTAAAATAAGCCCTCGAGGAGCTAGTGCCAACATCAGAGGGCTAAAGCAACTATGAGGCAGCTGTATTTGGAGTTTCCATTTTAGAAGAAAAACTAGAGAGATCCTTAGTCTCTTCATCAAGCCAACACAAATTAGGGGACTTCTCCACAACCCAATCAGACTCTACATCAATACTCTCCAATAAAATTGGATCTAGATCCTTTGGATGCAGTGGTTTTGTGAGCATTCGAAGGTTGTAGTATATGAAAACCAATTTATCCAACCTCCCATGCTCCAACCTATTTCTCTTTTTGTTGTGGAGGTGCTCAAATATCGACCAATTGTGCTCACAAGCAGAAGTGCTATAGGGTTGACTCAAAACTTTGATGGCAAATTATTGTAATAATGGTGCCTCATAGCCACAATCTATCCACCAATGAGTTGTAAAAAAATAACAACAAAGATTATCAATTTGGGTCTGATAAAGCCTCCTTTAACGTCTTGCAAGAGCTCCTTCATTGTGCAATGGAGTCAATCAACTCCTTCAGTCAAGACTCAACACTCATAGAAATGAGTCAAACACTCAAATGACAAGTGAATGAGAAATGGGAGGGAGGGAAATGCTTATAAAGCATTTTATTCCTTCCATTTTCCTTTTCCCTCCACCTGATCTCAAAAAAAAAAAAAAAAAAATTTAAGGGTCTTGACAGCTCTTATATAGGTCTTCACAAGTTTAATGTGATTCGTATGCGGTTCAACAAGTTGAATATGGGTCAACGCAGGTACGAGTAAGATGCACAGGTTCTATGTGAGTGACCCATTTACATATAAGAGTCATCAGGACCCACAAGTCTTAACGGGTCTTATAAAGGTCATGTTTCACTAATAAATTGTGAAAACTGTTGGAAAACAAAAACACTGGTATTTTTAACTTCAGATATAAAACTGCAGCAGAAATAAAATATAAAATAGACCACAACAAAAGAAAAAATTCTACCCCAACAAATCTCCCTTCACTTTATTAAATCTAGAAAATTAGGGCCTTGACCCAAAGAGAATACACAAAAAATACAACACATTGAATTTAGATTTTGGCCCACTGGAAAATTCAGTCTCCCTAGAAGGTACTCAGCCTTGGAAAATCTATGCTTCTCCCGTAAAAATCAGCCTCCACCTATATGGCCTCTACACACTGGGAAACTCAACCTCTATGATAGCCTTGGTCATTTCCTCACCATTGTAAATATTGCAACTATTTTGATAAAAAGAAAGGGCTAAGTCAAGGGACACGGACTTCAGGGTGAAGGACGGTATTCTGCTTAGGACATGTTGACCACTGAACCGGCAATTGATGACTATCTGAAGACTCCATGCCCAAGGATGTACCAAATGACACTTGTACCATCAAATTACTAGAGTTTTTAAACTCCACTTCTTCTTCTCATCATTTTTTGTTGTACCCAGATTCCACACCCTATGGGGAATTGTAATAAGTGATGCTAGTATGATGAGTTTTGAGTCATGCAACAAGCATGGGTAGCTTGGGACCTTGCCAACAAGTGAGTATTACTTTTGGAGGTTTTTTCACTTGGTTAATTATCATCTCCCTACCAGGACTTAAAAATTAATTGAGTTTTTTCCTCCAAATATACCCCAAAGCCAGAGTACAACTTGATGGTGAGGCCTTGGGTGATTCCTAATGTCTAGGTTCGATGTTTATTACCATACTAGATCACACCAAAAAAAAAGTTGGAATTTAATTAGGTCTAGGTAGTCATTTTTACATTTTTTAGATTTCCCGCAAGGAAAAAATTGTAATAAAAATTGTATTTGTAATGTAATAAGTGATGTCTAGAGAAATTGTCTAGGGTATGAGTAACAAAATTTGCACCTCTCACCCTCAAATTTATACTATGACACACTTAGAGGTCAAAAATGTGTTTAGGACCCCCAAAACCCACTTTTCCTAAGTTTACAGGAAAATGTGGCAATAAATTAGGCTAGAAATAAATTAAATAGAGAAAAATAAATTATTCCATGTGACAGAATGTCATGGAAATGACTTGGAAATTATCCCAAGTCAAAGAGTTGAATCAAGGGACATGTGGATGATGCCTGAGCACCTTACATCATAAATGCACCAATATCTCATAAAATCGAATTTCCTGGAGTTAATGCAGCAGTTGCTGATGTGGAAAATTGAATTATTTAGAGAAGCTCATGCACTAAAGGAATATTCGATGGAATATTTTGATTGAGGATTTCGTGGGGACATATCTCACAATTAGCTCTAGTTCCTCTGCACTTAGCACTTCACTTGGGGAAATACGAGTTTCTCTTAGAGAAGACCACGCAATTCCTTGGGATCTATGCTATGCTTCATTGGGATCATCATCTAAAGTAGCAGCACATGGTTCGAGTTTGGATTGTTTGACTAGAGTTATCTCATTGCTTTGGCTCACACATGGACTTGTTCATTGTACCACAGAGAGAATTTGATTTTCCTTAGGTGCAACATATGGAATTCAATTTGCCTTGGAGTCTCTCTCATCTCCACTAGGAACTCGACTTGCTCTTTCTTGGGATTTGCTCCAATGTCATTTGTCATATGCATTCTTCCTTGGGATTTTCTCCCAACTCTCTATAAAATAGAGCCATGGGCTCTGATATTGTATCAAGAATACGAGCTATTGGGCTTAAGGATACGTTGTTGGATTGTACACGCATTTGCAATATAATACAACAAACTTTGGGGTTACTTGTGGGATGTTCTTCTCCTTGTGTATGGTAAATTTCTTGATGTATTTGTTCTTATATTTCTACTTGCTTCCTCATGCTATTATTTCCTTCATGCTTTCATTTTATGTTGATATGCAATTATCTCATATTAGCACAAGAATTGTTTAATTGCTCTAGGTAGAGAAATATTTTAGTTGATGTCAAATATATCTCTAGAAATTCTCTCCATTGCATTTGATTAATTTCATGTGGATCTAATTGGTTTTGGTGAAGTTTTGTAGAAAATCCTTCTTTGGTCAAGTTTCAAGTGTGAGGGGAAGTTCTCGGAGGAACCAACCCACTCTTGAAGTATTCAAGGAGAACCCGGATGTGTTTAATTTCCAAAGTCCCATCAATTTCGATTTGTCTTGTAGGGGTTCCTTTGAGTTTTAGGCTCTTATATCTTGCATAAAATCAATTAAAAAGTTACTTTTCAAATATCGTGCTTCATTTATTTATATCTTGCTATTTCAAAGACTTAAATCATGGCTAGTCAAAGAGGAGAGTTTACTCATACTCTTTGGCCTAGCCTTTTGTAGATTATGTTGTATAATATTTTGTAATTTATTGAGCTAATACTTGGTGTGTTTTGTAGCTCATCTCTAACTTGTTTTCTTGCAGCAACTTGCGAGATTCATCTCCAAAACTACTTACAAGTTTGCATGCAGGACCTTGGGGCTCTAATTTCAAGATCATTCCTCTCTAGGTCGAGTTCTTCTTGGGCTACCCACTCTCTCTCTTGGTTGTGGGCATTGAAGAGGCTTAGCCTCTCTTCTCCTATAAAATTTGAATTTTATTGAGCCTTCTTGGGCCTCAATTGCAGAATTTTTTTCAACAAGGAAAGGTCTATGGCTTAAAGCTCAATAATGAAGACTTTCCTTGGGTTTTTGAAGAGGCTTCATGATCTTTTCCCTCTTGTAACAGCTAATAAAATTTCTGATTTTGGGAGTGTATGTTTTACCCATTGGTGTATCTATCTCTCCACCTTTGGGAGAGAACTTGTGGTTTGATTTGTTGATCTTTTTCACTTGCATGCATCTAATCTAATTTGGTAATTAACACAAGCATGCATCAGACTCATTTTGCATGCTTTTTAGTTTGATTTGCTACAAGTTTCAAGTTCATTTACTTTCATAGCAAACTCATATCTTTTGCATGCAAACACCTTTAACTTGATTTTATTTGGCTTGAATATTGTTCCAAGTTTACTTATGCTCCACCATTAAGCACACCTTACATGCATCAAGTATTTGGGCAAATTCTACTTTACAAAGCAACATTTTATTTCATGTCAAGCAAATATCTTTCAAGTTGAAGTTGATTTTTTCATATTTTGCTAATTTTTTTTTAGATATCTTACATGCCCCAAGCATCACTAAAATTTACCTCCAACTTAAGTTGATTGAATAGACTTTTAGGGAACCTCTACCTCTATTGACTCTTCACTGTGATATCCAAATCTTTGGGCGAAGGTAGGGTCTGAGGATTAGAGTTCAATTACAATTTTGCCTTAGAGCTAACTAATAAAATAAACCAAGAGAACTTTTTCATCGCATTTACTTTACTTGCAAAGTTCTCAAATTTTTGCTATCTTGATGGTTTAAACTTTAAAGTTTCACATGCAAATCTTATTTCAAGAAGCACTTTGGATGCAAGCATTGTAATCTCTTTAACTTTGCAACAAACTTAATTCTCTTGTACTTGGAATATTGTTTATTTTTGCAACTCCATTTCATCTTGTCATTTTAATGGTCTTTAAGCTTATGTATGATTGATGTATCTCATTTCATTTCCAAGTGTTGAGATGTTGAGTATTGGGGTCGCATCGGGTGTGATCTAGCCCTCAAACTTTGTGGAGGGGCTAAGAAACACATCACCTCCAAAACCCAAAAAGCATTTGGAGAAATTTCATCTTATATGTGAGATATTAAAATAATTAATTGTTTTAATGAGGACCCTAAGCCTAACTTAGGGAATTAGAAAAATTAAAGTGAATTAATTAAACACATGTGATGAAATGTTCTAAGTGACGTGGATCAAGCAGTCTTTTAATCTCAGCCATCGATAAGAGATTAAATCACGGTCGTTGATGTCTCAACGAAAAAGTATAAAAGAAAGGCTTGAGGGTCAATTGGAGACACACACACGGAGGCAGAGTTGAGAGACCAAGTTGGAATTCTAGGGCGGGTTTGCTAAGAATTTCCAAAAGAGTGTTCTGCAGCGAGGGGTAGTATTGGCTGAGGGGATGATCTGATCCTGGAGCCAAGAGTCAGCAAGAGGCAGAGGAGTAGCAATCAGGAGCAGCGGAAAGGAGCAAGGGCAGCAGTAGCAGCTACGCAACGCAGAGGGCTTCAATCACTACGCAAGCCCAGGAGGGGCAGCGCAAAGGAGCAAGGGTAGCAGCAGTAGCTACGCAGTGTAGAGGGCTTCAATCGCTACGCAGAACCAGGAGGGGAAGCGCAAAGGAGCAAGGGCAGCAGCAGCAGCTACGCAGCGCAGAGGGCTTCAGTCGCTACGCAGGCCCAGGAGGGGCAGCGCTACAGCTTCAGGAGGCCACCAGGGTTACGCAAAGGCTTTCCAGGGCAGCGTAAGGACTGCGTCACCCAGTCTGGGGTTACGCAGTCCCCTTCTGAGCAACGCAGGGGTACGCAGAGCCTAGCAAGACTGACGTTGGGGCTTCAGGGACAGCACTGGGGGTTTCTAGGGCCAGAAATTTGTTGAGTCTTGTAAATCTCGTTTGAAGGTTTGGATCAGTCAAAGTTTTGGTCTCAGAAAAACAGGTATTGTTGCAGATCTATTATTTTCTTTGTCGGGTTAACCAGTTGGGTTCCCAGATTTTTTGTACTCAGATTCTACATAATAATAATAAACTCTCATATCTACTGCATCGGTTTTCCCACATTGGGTTTTTCCAGGAACATTTGTCCGAAAAATCTGTGTCACTTTGTTGAATGAGCGTAATATTCAGTAAAAGATCTGTATGTGTGTAGGTTGTTAGTTGTGTTTACTTCGGTATTTTCTAAATATTTTCTGAAAATAACTTGTATAATTTAATCACAAGTAGGAGAAGTAAACCAAGATACTACAGTAGGATTTCTACATTAGTGTATTCAGAAATTTTCACATGGTATCAGAGCAATTGCAAATCAAGTTAAATCTCCAACAAATTAGCTGAAGACATATTTTCTGCAAGGTAGCAACTGGAGCAGCAAATCTAGAAATGGCAACTCAGCAACAGGAGGATGCAGTTCTAGAAAAGGCTACGCAGTCCCATCTAGGTGACGCAGAGACAGTGCAGCAGCTTCTAAAGGGACACAAGAAAAACCTGTGTTGCGCAACCGCTGCGTAGAGGTTGTGATGGGCCAGTTTGCCCACGTAGAGGCCAGTCAGAGGGATGCAATCCAGTTATTTTTCCTGTTGCAAAGCAATATTGCCAAGATCTGAAAGCAGTGCTTCAGATCTTCAGCAGTGCTGATGTGGTGGAGATTCTATCGGTGCAAAATTGTGCCCACTGCCTAGCTAAGTCAACAAAGAGCGGGAGGAAGATAGTCACTTAGCAGATCTGAGCCAAACAGATTTGAGATTCAATAAGGAGGATCGAAGAGAACTGTCCGATTGTTTTGGCTGAAGATTTCCAGGAAGGAAATCAGTTTTCAGAAGGAGCAGTTACTAGAGGGTTTCTAGTCACCAAGAAACCTAGATCCAGTGTTTCTATGTTGCCACACAGAGAGGGAGAAGAGTATTGTTTCCGTCAGATTTGAGCTAGATGGCTTCTCGTGGGTTGAGGGATCAAGATAGGTTGGATGATGTGTCCAACTTCGTCATCTGGAGGGCCAGGATCCTATCAGTCCTGGATGAGTACAGCGTCAAGAACCATGTGGAGAATGTCCTAGATGAGCCTCCAGATCCTGATCCTCTGAAGAAATTCAATGAAAATCAAGCGCGGGTTAAGCGTTTGATCACGGAGTAAAGTATCACGTCATACCACACATTGCCGAAAAGAAGACGACAAATGAGATGTGGACCTCTTTGGAGACGATGTATCAAGGAAGCTTCGTTCAAAGAAAGATGCTTTTAGAGAATCAGATGAGGCTATTCTAGATGTAGAAGAGTGAAGAGATAGATCCCTTCCTTTTCCGACTTCAGACTATCTGGGATCAGCTGATTGCCATGGGTGCAACTCCGGACAAAGGGCTCTTGGTAAGGACTGCCTTAAATGCGGTCACCGAGGAGTGTAAAACATTTGTCCACAGCATATTGGGCAGGGCAGCATTACCATCCTGGGCAGACATGTGGACAATCCTCCGTCAAGAGTGGAGTGTAAAAACTCTGGTAAACTTGATAAGTATATATTATTATTGATAAAAGATGAAAGATGATTACAATGGGGAATCACCGAGGCTTTAAATATAGCCTCATGGTGTCCCTTGGTGAAGAGGCATGATCTCTGATCATGCCCTTTCACTTAATAAAACCTAAGATAACTATATCTAACTAATAATTAATAAAATATACATAACATTGCCCCTCTCTTAAAGATGCTTTGTCCTCAAAGCATACGTAATGATGGACAACGTTGACGAATGCCTGGGTTTCTCGAGCGGCGGGCTCTAGCTTCCCACATTTTAAAAAGATCGTGGAGCATCTTCTCGAGTTCAATCTTTTGGTGATGTGGACAAGATCTTATATTGACAGGGTCGGATCCTGTCTTGACTTCTATTGGATGTTTGATTTTCCTATCAGGAGGCACTTTTATGGGTAGATCCTGGAATACTTTTTCGTGTGTCCAAACTAATCCTGGAATATTATGTATATTTGGTGTCATCTATATATTCAGTTGGAGGAAATCTTTGTCTCGAATATACTTTTTCTGGTTTTGATAACCTCTCAAATTTCTTTTCGGCAGCTTTTGCTTTTTGCCTTGCTACTTCTACTGATGTAATTTCATGAAGTTCTAGCTCTTCTTGTATATGGATTTTAAGACCTGAGATGAAGGACTGGATTAGACGAGATTCTGACAATCTCGGTACTCGTGTTGCCAAGGTCTCCCATTCTCGAGTGTACTCATCCACATCTCCTTTTTGGCGTAATTTGATGAACGTTGAAAAAAACTTTTCTTCTTTTATGCCTTGAAACCTTTTGAAGAACGCATCCTTAAATTTCCTCCAATTGATAGCAAGCGTCGTCTTTTTCCACCACATATACCAATTATATGCTTCTCCTTCCATTTTCGTGGAAGCATGCTTAATTTTTTCGTCATCACTAGTAATGTCATAAATCTCAAAATATTCTTCCGCTTTATTAAGCCATGCAACGCTATTTTTTTCATTACCATCAAACTTGGGTAGCTCGATTTTGGCTTTTCGCTGATATGCTAATGGTGGAACAAGAAGGGGATATTGATTAGAAAATGCATTCCAGAGCTGCTTATTTTGAAAATCTGCATTACTATCTTCTTGATGATGTGGGGAATCGGTTTTTTCCTGCTGCTCTTCTGAGTTCCCTGAATCTGCGGAATTGTTTTGTTGACTTTGTTCCATGTTAGGAAATATTGGGGATTGTGTCTGACTTAACTTATCTATCTTATCATTTAGCTTATTGAAGAGTTCTATCATCTTGTTCATTGCTTCGCTATGCTCTGTCATCTTGTTCATTGCTTCGCTATGCTTTTCTGTGGCCTCGTGATGATTTAGCCACATTTGTCTTTCTATTTGATTTGTCGTATCATGAACCTTTTTGATGTCGTTGGAGTGTCCTGCAACTGTACCTTCAAGATCGACTAATCTTTTTCCGAATTCTTCAGAATTATTATTGATCTGTTTCTCAAGATCCACCAATTTCTTTTGGAATTCGGCGATCGACATCGATGAAGACATTGAACGTGTATGAGGTGGGGAATATTTTTCTGCCAGTTTTTCCCTTCTTCTTTTTTAAAATTAATTAATTAATTAATTATTTTATTTTTTTTGAAATAATAATAATAATTTTTATTATTATTTTTATTATTATAATTTAAATAATAATAATTATTATTATTATTATTATTTTATTATTTGAATTTTATATATATATATATATATATATATGGGGAAAAAAAATTTGTTAACTTTGAAAAGTCACATTGTTTAAGTCACGTTGTTTTGAAAAGGGTGAATGGCTTTTAATACCATGGGCAATTACCATGGGCTCCAAAACCACGAGCTTGTAAACCACGAGCAATTACTCTTCCTTATTTCTTTTTACTTCTTTATATATATCTCTTTTTTCTTTTTCTTCTTTTCTTCTTTTTAATTTATTTCCCCCTTTATGTTGACTTTCCTTCTCTCTTTTTATTTTTTTTTATTAATATATATATATATATATATATATTTCTTCTTTTTTTTAAAACAAATGCTGTTGCCCACAAGCACTTGGTAAAAAAAAATCTGCAATCTGGAATTCTTATAATTCCTTAATTCTGGGTGAGCACACAAATCCCGAAGAGCAATGGGCTCTGATACCAATGGAGTGTAAAAACTCTGGTAAACTTGAAAAGTATATATTATTATTGATAAAAGATGAAAGATAATTACAATGGGGAATCATCGAGGCTTTAAATATAGCCTCATGGTGTCCCTTGGTGAAGAGGCATGATCTTTGATCATGCCCTTTCACTTAATAAAACCTAAGATAACTATATCTAACTAATAATTAATAAAATATACATAACAAAGATGAGATCAAGAGAATCACCAAGACGTAGAACAGCAGCAGCGGAACTGTCAGGGTGAAGAAAGAAGAGGAAGATGATGCAGCCCTTGCATCGAAGGAACGAAGGTAGCAAGGGAAGAAGAAGAGGGACCTATCCAAGGTCAGGTGCTTTAACTGTGGCGAACTTGGACACTTCGCCAGCACTTGTCCTAAGAAGAAGGGCAAAGGAGCTTCTGATTCCAAGAAGAAGTAAACCAAGATACTTCAATAAGATTTCGGCACTAGTGTATTTAGAAATTTTCACACCAAGCACTAGTCATTTCATGTTGCAAATTTAATTTCATGTTATTATCTTGGTCTAATAGTTAAGTTTCTATCACTTGTATCTTAATCTCATTTTGGGCAAGCTATTTGTTTTACTTGAAGGCACTAGTCTACATGTTGAATATCTATTTCAAGTTTTCTTATATGCTTGTTTACTGTTTGAAGGCAAGTTACTTTGACAGAGATTGACAAGAATAATCTCATTTACATTCTTCAAGTAGATTACTAATTGTTTTCATTTTGGCAAGATATCTTTACACACTTTGATTTATCAATTTGTTTATCTTAAAGGCATTCTTGTATCTTGCATTGATCATATCTTGTGCTAACAGTTTCGTGTCTCACTTTTCAGGATTACTTTTGCTTAACCTTTAACCTCACATCTTTAACTTTAGTTTTCCTTTAGGGACCACCCCCCATATCTAACTTAGGAGATAGCTTAAACAGGGAGAGTTGGGAATAGGTGGCAGTCCCTCTCTAGGTTTCTTGCCACCAACCACATCCTATGGGGTTAAAGGCTTTTCTCATTAACTGTAGGTAGGTGTAGGCGGCAAGGTCAACAGGACAGATGGTAGGTAAGGAATGGAAGGTTATGTGTCATTATCATGAGTGGCCTACAAGATTTGGCAGGAAGACAAAAAAACCAACCGAGGGATGACTAGGCCGACTAATAAAAGAATCTTGACCCTAAAGGGACAAATGGATGAAGGTTGATTGGTCTGAGGAAACTACCATCAAGGAATAGAATTCGAACAGCGAACAAGAAGAACACAGGGGGATCATCACTAAAGGACATGAAAAAACAAAAACTCACGTTATCTCACTTTGTTGGGAGTAGTCAACTTGAGTTCTTGCCCTTGTATATTCATGTGACAACACAGACAGTGCAGAGAGTGCATAGAATCAAGTGTCAAGGGGTGGGATCGATTGGTTGTTCAACATCTCTTGAGACCCTGGTCCTACTGACAGAATCATTTTGGTCCTTTGAGCAGCCTCCTCATGCCCTGGAATCTAGATCGGGGGTGACAGTTGCACAAGAGGTTTGAATGCAGCTCTTCTATAGTTGGGAGGAAAATCAGAGTCCCCATCTTAGTTTCCATATCCATTATTAGGAGATAATGTTACGAATTCAATTTAGATAAAAATAACATGAATACAAGTAAATAAATAGTAATCATAGTTATAGTTAAATAAAGATTAGTTAATGAAGACGCATGTCTTAATGGACATGCCCATTCACGGAAGGGCACCTCCCTAAGTATATAAGCTGGCTCTCATTGTAACATTCAATCATCACTTATAAATTTTATATATTAATAAATTATTATTATAAACACCTCTTGTGTATTTTTACATTTAAGTGAACAAGCCTACAGTTTTGTTGCTCCAGTGGTATCAGAGCCATGTCGCACAATATAATCTTACGAGCCTATGAACGTAGTTTACCATACAATATGCCATTACGTGTAGATCCTAAAGAAATGGAGTAGATTAGAAATATTCACGAAAAGCTTTAGAAATTAGAAAAATCATGTGCAGAAGTTGCAACATGTTTTAAGAAGAATTATGCGAAAATCGGTAATAAGGAAGATGATAGTAACAGTAAAGAAACAGAACAAGATGAAGCTGATATAGATCAAGACGAGGATCCAGATGAAGCTGATCTCGACCAGTGTTTTAAAAATCGGACTAGGGTTCAGAAACGGCCGAGGGTTGGCTCCGACTCGATATCGACTCAGTCGGTTCGGTTTCAATGACTCTGTCTTTGTAAAAAATACATTAAATATTAATTTTTTTATAAAAAACATAATTTTAAAGATTTTTATTCATGTTTCCAAACACAAAGCATTACAATATAGACAAAAGACAACATATGATCAAAGTAGGCTCATGAATATATCCATTATATCGAAATTACACCCAATGCACTGTCCAATACATGATGATAATATAAAGATCAAAACAAAAAACATAATCAAGGAGGCTCTAAATGGCCTCTACAACAAAACATGAATAGTCACTAATGCTAGACATCTGACAAGCCAATATCCTCTGCCTCAAACCCTAAACCAGAGGGGGAAACCGCTCACTCCTCCTCCTTTGAATCAACATCCTCAACTAGAACTGTAGCACGTTGAGCCTGAGATAGACGAGCTATGCGCCTCCATCGTGGCTGACTAGAGGAAGTACCTGCCGCTGCAACTGGAGGACTTGGAGTTGGGATTGGGCCTGCTACTAGTGGATCTGCACTGAGCAGAGGCTCTACCTGTGTATCGAAGTCCATCCCCACACCAATATCCTCATCAAAGTCAAACTCTGGTGGACAAGACTCCACTACCCAATTTGATGTTGGATCAATATCCTCCAACGCAATGGGATCTGAATCAGGTCTTTTGTTCAGCAATTGGTTGTGTCTTAGTCAGAGGTTGTACTGGACATACACTAGATCATTTAACTGTTTTTGCTCCAAACAGTTTCTCTTCTTTGTGTGAATCCTCTCAAAGACAAACCAATTGCACTCACACCTAGAAGCACTGCAAGTTTGACTCAAAATGCAGATTGCAAATCTCTGCAATTCAAGACAATTGCTCGGTCGACTCGATGTACGGCTCGGTCTGCTCAGTGTACAGCTCGGCCGGCTCGATCACAAACCAGCCTTTGAACCGCTTGTTCCACCGAGTCGGTCCGGTCGGGGGTCTGGCTCGGTTGACTCAGCCGATTACGAGCCGATTCGACCGATTTTTAAAACCATGATCTTGACATGGGTGAGAATGATATAGATAAAAATGATGATTCAAATGTGTGAAATTTTCAAGGAGGAAAATATCTCTGCAATACTTGGTTTATTTCTCCTACTTATGAGATAAGTTATTTACAGATACTTAAGTAAATTCTGAAATAAACACATTTGCAAATCTTCACTATCATCAAGAGCATAAGAACAGAAAGATAAATTACACAAGTAGCACAATAGAAACAACCATATGAACACAGTTATTTTTGGACAATTGTCGCCGGAAAAACCCAATGTGGGAAAACCGGTGCAGCAGATGAAGGTTTTGTATTTATCTTCAAAAATGGAAAGTACATTTACAAGAGTCTGATGAGCAAAGAAAATTTGGAAACACCTGGCTGAATTTTCTAGAACTTCCAGACAAATTTCAGACCCTCGAGGTGACGTCCTCCACCCTCTGCGTCATCTAGCATGAGAGCTCTATGCAGTCTCTCCCTGGACTGTGTGATTCTGCATGGAGGAGGTCTTGCTGCTAATCAACTCACCTTCCCTTCATCCTCCTGACTTCTGCTTCCCGATAACTGACTCCTCCCTCCTTCTACTTCTGCAACCCTGCCTCTACAATCTCACCCACAAAAATCGAATTCTCTTGCTTCAGAATCGATTTCGTTCGGGCATTGAGAGTGTCCCCGGCTTGATTTCCAAATGGCCCTCAAGTATCTTCTTATAGTCTTCTCGCTGATGAATCAACGGCCAATATTATATCGTTAATCAATGGCTCAGATTAAAAGATGACTTGATCTTCGTTTTCTAGAAGATTCACACTCTGCTCTATTAATACCTTTTAATTATTCAATTTCCCTAAGTTTAAACTTAGGGTCTGCATTAAAATAATTAATTATTTTAATAAAGTCATATCCAAGTGGAATTTCCACAAACGATTTATGGGTTCTCTGGATAACTGTTGTCCAAGCCTCTATACCAAAAATGAGACTTAGAACACTTCTCGATGTTATAGAAATCAACAAAATGAAGATGACGACGAAATGGAAAATGTGGAAGAAGAAATTTTTGAAGATAATTATGAAGATGACATAATTGAAAAAGAAAAAATGGATTATGGGGAAAAAGAGAAAGAAAACCATGATCAAAATAATGAGAATAATGCACAAGTTTTGTGTTCCAGTGCACAAAACATTACATTTAATAACGGTGAAGATAAACTTTGTTGCTTCAGGTTTCGCTGCGTCTCTAAACAATGGAACGCTTTAGTTTCTTCAACCAATTTCATAACTGTTCTTTGGGCTAAGCAGCCTCAACCCAAGGGAAGGAGGCCATGGCTTCTTCTTCACAATTCTATCGACTGATGTAAGCCTTGTGCGGCTTACTGTTTCGACACACAGATGTGGAGGACATTCCCTTCCCTTTCCTTCATTAAGGAAGTTGAATGTGCTCATTGCTTTGGATCTGTGGCAAGACTACTTTTGGTCAGGTCGACTTTTGGTGAGACATACAGATTGTGCAATCCTCTCACGCATAAGTCTTTTCAAGTCCCCGTCGTGACTTCCACAACGCGAATAGCTCTTATAGGCATTGTGAATGATGGAATGAACTACAAAGTGGTCGCAGTGGGTTGGGACCATAATATAGTGGAAATCTACAATCTGTGTGAGAAGATATGGAAGATCGCTGAAATTCTGCCAGAGGATCAAGCAATTGGAGGTGAGCTTGTTTTTTCCAAACAAGATGGTTTCCTCTACTTCAAGAGGGACACTCAAGGAGTAATAGGTTTCAACGTGCGAGACGGTAGCAATATTTTAGTTCCATTTCCTGATCCAGGCATCGAGCCAGCTAAATTGGTCTATTTCTCTGTCGTGTTCATCTGCGAGTCACGGGTTCTACTTTTGTCGTCTATACTTTAGCAAGCCCAAGCAGATGGAACCATTCTTGGTTTATAAGGCGTAATTTTGTTGAAGAAGAAAAATGATACAGGTTCCTCTTCATGTTGGAAGGATGTAGCGAGAATGCCTCCATCGCTGTGGGATGAATTTAATAGATTTGTTGGTGTATCATCAGCAAGATCCCCAAAACAAGAAAGAGAATGCAGTCTGAACCCAAAACCAGAAAAAGAACGCAGTCTGAGCCCAAATCCAGAAAAAGAATACAAGGTGGCATTAGAGAAAACCGTTGGGTTGCACATTGTGGATGTGGATTCATTTTCTGACCCGACGAAGGAAGTTGCACATCGCGGCGGGGCATGCGTTGAGATGTATACGGCGAAGGCATCATTTTCGAGTTGGTGTTTACAGGCGATGAGATGGGGGTCATTTTTTGGTTTGTATAATACCAGCGACGAGGCTAGGGTTGCGAACTTGCGAATTCAAACCACTGCGTCCCCTCCGGTATCGATCTGTCGCTGCAAATAACATGTCGTGTTTTTTGTTTAGGTGCCACAGGTCAAAGGACGTGACATTCCAGTTTGGGCTCGATGGTCAATTCAATTGGACATTAAAATATATAATTATATAAAACTTATATCATAACTTATATAATTATATAATTACAATTTAATTAATTATTTATATAATTTAATTAATTATTTATTTATTTATTTATATAATTTAATTTATTCATATAATTTAATTAGTAAAAAAAAAGGGGGTGTGGGGGGGCGGCGGGGGGTCGAAAGGAAAATGGATTAAGTTCAACAGTGCCCCTGTTACACAAGATGGAATGAGTAGACAACTTGAAGGAAATTTTCGTCAATTAAGCTTTGAGGACAAAGCTTTTCAAAGAAAGATGCAATGTTACGAATACAATTTAGATAAAAATAACATGAATACAAGTAAATAAATAGTAATCATAGTTATAGTTAAATAACGATTAGTTAATGAAGAGGCATGTCTTAATGGACATGCTCATTCATGGAAGGGCACATACCTAGGTATATAAGCAGGCTCTCATTGTAACATTCAATCATCACTTATACATTTATATATTAATAAATTATTATTATAAATACCTCGTGTATTTTTACATTTAAGTCAACAAGCCTACAGTTCTATTGCTCCAAATAACTATTTCTTTTACCCTGTATACCATTGCATTATTGTGATTTAATCAAATTCATAGTCTATTAATGATACGTGGTGCTTTCCTAGCAACATGGAGTAATAATTTTTCTCTTGTTTGTTGATGCAATAACACTTTCACGATCCTCTGCACTCTTGCCTTGGCACTTGTTGTTACTAATAACGAGGAATGTTATTTTACAGGTATTCATCATGGTATGTTTTAAATGAAAGTTGTGCTTGTTATGTTGAGTTTAACAAATGCAAGGAAAGTGTGTTTCTTAGTTACATGGGATCTTGATGGTTTTTCAAATATGCAATTTGTGATAATTAATAGGCCTACGAATGCTATGCTATTACATTCCTCATGCCTTGAGATGATTAGTTGTATATATTTTTGTGCTGGAAAAGTTGATTGTGGTTGTAACTTAACGATGATTGTGCCTTCGAGACATCTAGATAGCTCCCTTAATGACATTGGTAATAGGAGTCTAAATGCTCTTGTAGCCTACAACTGAAGGAGTCTCTAAAGGTATCCGTGAATGTTGTGTTGTCTATTTGCATGTGAATACAGCGTCTAGAAATGATAAGAATTCATTGCCTGGTAAGTTGAAGGAATAGTTTAACTCTCGTCCATTATGAAATAAAACTCATCATGTTCTTTGCACTGAAGTCACAAGTCACTTAACCCTGATGATTTAATTATGAACTTAAATTCCTACACGGTTAACTGAGGACCTGTATATTTTGACAACTGGCCTTAGTAGTTTCAAAGATATAACTCCTAATTATCTAGACTTATATATATATATACATATATATATATATATATGTGTGTGTGTGTGTGTGTGTGTGTGTGTGTGTGTGTGTAGATATATATATGTATATATGTATACATATATATATGTATATATCTATATATATATATATACATATACATATATATATGAATATATATATATACAAATATATATATATATATATATGTATATACATACATATACATATATATAGATATAGATATATATATGTATATATATATATACATATATATATGTATATCTATATATACATATATATATATATATATATATATATATATATATATATATATGGGAGTTATATCTTCGAAACTACTAAGGTCGATTGTCAAAATATACGAGGTCCTACGATTGTATATAGGAATTTAAGTTCATAATTAAATCATCAGGGTTAAGTGACTTGTGACTTCAGTGCAAAGAACATGATGAGTTTTATTTCATAATGGACGAGAGTTAAACTATTCCTTCAACTTACCAGGCAATGAATTCTTATCATTTCTAGACGCTGTATTCACATATATATATATATATATATATATATATATATATATATATATATATATACAATTCTAGCATATGGAATTTTAAGCCAGGAGGAGCTATGTACATATAAATAATGTTTTATGCTCAGAGGCAGGTCTGGCGGAGACCTTGCTAAACTTAGAATGCGCCCATTGGCCATATATCATTGTGATAATATAGATTCCTGCACAGTTAGAATCCCATGGTAAACTGTAATGTAAATTAACAAGTGTTGGAGGATTCATGGTTGTGAGAGTATGAACCATTCCTAGATTGTTGAAAATTAGTTCTCTGTGTACTGCATTTGGTTAATGCAACTACTTAAATGTAAATATGTTCTTGTTGGCCTTGGCATTGGTTACCCATGAATGAGACATCTACATATATCAATATATGAGTACATGCATAGCCATTATTCCATGTTCCTAATACATATGTTACTTATGTTTATCTGATCTGGTTTGTTCCAATCAATTTATGGTCACCATGTGATAGCATAACTAGATATGGAGTGAATGGATAATCATGGGAATGCATTTTAGACTTGCTCTCATGTAATTTGCCATAGAACTGGTTTGTTGTATGTAATAAAATCTGCAGACTTTGGTCAAGTTTTAAATGCAGGGTCTATGGCATCATTATCACTTTAGGTTACACATATATTTAAAACCCTCAAGGGTGAAATGTTGAAGAATATTGCATTACTATTTTATTGTGGAAATCTTTGAATTCTTAACACACTCAATCATTTTGCATGCATGATAAAATAGGGGAGGTTAAAGCCTACTTTTAAAGTTTGACAAAATTAGCATGACGATTGCGGACCTAGCAATTTTAGAATATTGAACTCATTGGAAACCTTCTTGGTAAAACTAGGTAAAACTCGTCCAATATGACTAACCCATAAAATTCGGTTTTTATTTGACAAAGTTAAGGTGGATTGTGGTTATGGCAAGTCAAACTAGTTAAAATGAAGATTGAATGCCCAAATTCAAATTAGGGTTTTGGAAAACAATTTTTTGGGTTTAGGCGTCAACTTTGCGGAATTAAGTTTTCAAGTAACTTCAACACAATAGCCCTTCATTTTCTCTTTCAACAATTAGCCAATTCTTCAATTATGTTTACTTCATTAACATTCATCAAACATGCAATATGAACACTTCAATCATAAACAGCAATATAAAATAATAGTACACTTCAGCATAACATGAACATGTACAACAACATAGATGAGAGGGGCAACTCCCAACAACAAATTCCCCTTTGCCTCTTTTATTAAACTTCAGACTTCAATATACATAATATACAGCTTCAAATATACAATGGCATGCCTTGGACCAAGCCCCTGCCAACTTGTTTTCACAAGATAGCACAACTTCAAAAATCCAACAACCAAGGTTGGACCGAACCCCAAGGTTCACTGCCTCAACACTTGAGCAAACTTCTTAACAAATTTCAACAAATAGTCGATCTTGGGCAGCCCAAGGCTTCCCCCTTTACAAGCTCAACAGAATACCAAACGAAATCTGCACAATCTGCCTACCGACCTCACTCATGGCGAGCGCATACACGACCCACCTCTCTATTTCGATCTATGCCTTACCTTTACTCGCTATTCTTCCTCATACTTGCACTTCTTGGAATTGTGATTTGCCTCTTGCCTCTTCAACGACTGCCTTCGTTTTATTTGTATGTGTCTTACCCGTTCAATTGGGAAGTCTTGCCCCGTGGCCGACGCTTGTTCCATCCTCTAAGTCGACATGCCAACTTTGCTTCAATACCCCTCGTCGATTCGCTTCACGGGCAGAACACACCTGTCGCATGGAAAGTCGCACGCGCCCTGCCTTTGTGCAGGCACGCCATCGCCTGCAATGCCTTTGTGTTTCAACTTTCTTCTGTCACACGTTATGCCCTCCGCTCAGTTACTTGGCATCCACAGCTTCCATCACACTTAGTCCATTCACACAACATGCAACCCATATCGTTTGGTTCGGTGGGCACACTCACCTTCGTGCGGCGCCCTCACCCAACTCACCAACTTCTGCGTTCATGTCATTTTGGACAGAGATGAGGGAGCATTACATCTACCCCTTGACAACATGTTAGGCACTAATTCAAACCCAGTATAGGCAGGGGATATTAACTACGCAGTTGAAAGAGGGAGAAAGGTATGCTACATTTGTAGATGGGCTAATGACTAAGAATACTATATTCAACTCATTCTATTCCTTCATTAAAGACTCTGTTTTTACGGATTCAGAGATACAGATGACTGAAAAGAAGTGGTTGTTGATTCGAGTTTTAAAAGAAAAATCTAGAAGGCAGCAAAAAGGGTCAAAACAACAATGAAGCCAAAAATATGAAATGTTTTGTCTCTCTACTTTGTAAACAGTACAAAATCAGACAAAGAACAGAAAAACAAAGCAAAAGTCAATTTCTTTGGTTTCATACATAAAGTAAGAAAAAAGACATAAAGCAGTCAGTGCACCAACACTTACTAGACCCTTTCCCAAGTTCCAAATTCAATAAATCTAGCTAATAAAGTTTATAGTAGTGCTTGCAAATTGTTTTGGAAAAAACAATCAAGAGGGAAAGAGCAACTCAGCCATAAGACAAAGCATCAAACAGAGAAAGGCTATTTGTACATGCAAAGCTTTTGGCCTTCTCAACTTTTTCCTTGCTTTGAGCAAATGTGATTGACCAGTTTGAGGGAGGAAATGTTTCTTCCATTATTCAATTTGGAGCAAAAGTACAAGGGTTAGACAATTTTTCCTAGATGCTTTGGTAGCAGCGGAGATCTCACTTTGCCATGCTTTAGTCTCTCAGAGAACCGCCTCCACTGCAAGTGAACAAATTCATGGCAGCCTGTCACCCAATACTCGTTATGGTGCGACCAACTTCTTGGGGAATTTGTGATTTTATTCAATTATGTTTGATTCTAACTCTTTGAACGTATTGGAGGCCATTGAATAATTTTTTATGCAGTGTGATGGTATCTTTTGAATCATTTCACTTGAGATGCACATTCCTTTCTTGCATCACTTTCAATTTTGTTGCTTCTATTACTTTTAGAAATCTGAATTCAACAATTACAAATTTCATTTCAATAATTTCTTCACTTTCGATTTCTCATCAGCAAGTCAAAAGTGAAACTTTGTTGTATGCTTATCAAATTGAAATTTTACATAGGAGTATTAAGTGGATAATAGCATACATCATCTAGGGGCACCCCCCTGAGACTGAAAAACACCAGTCTGAACAGAGAGACTTTCAATTGTGACAAGATTCACTGTCTAAAACAGTCATGCAGCTTTGTGGACACAGATTTGCATGATTACAGACAGCAACAGAGAAAGATCCAGATAAGCCAAGCAAGATCGAAGGTCAGATCTGCAGAGCGTTTGAGTAGCTAGATAATCTTTGGGTTTATTGTTTAGCAAGATTATCGTTAAAGAAACAAAAGATTTGAAGGGAAGTAATTCATGTGTGCATGCGTATGAGATTCGTGTGATTAATGTTTGCTTCCACTGTTACGTATAATTTACATGTTAAAATCTCAGCAACCCTTTTTATTCAGTTGATCTAGTTAATAATCTGCTAGGAAATAATTAGCCAGGTTGCAGGGGTTATAAAATTTAACAAAAGGTACATAAAACAACCTAACTTTTAGCAAACTACGAATATCAAACCACAAATTAGTGTGTTTAAAGAGAGTATTACAAATGGAAATATAGAACTTTAGGAAACAAAAATTTCAATAAGGGGTACAAAAAACAAATTAAGGTCTGAAAAACAAACATGTTGAAAGAAATAACAACTGTAAAAGGCAGCAGACAAAATGCTCTTTTTCCAAGCTCAAGTGATCTAATTAGGAAAAAGTAATGGCAATTGAAATTCATAAAGATGCATATACAGGAACATGAATTTCATAATATTCTAAAATTTTATATCTAAGGTATACACACTTTTGTCTTACATTGGGATAAGCCTGGATATATACTACTTGACCAGGTTGCCCAAATATCTGCTGTGAATACTGCCACACAGATCACAAATGGATTAGAAGGATTAAAGCGCTATCTATAATTCCATATATTTCAGCCAGATTATAACCGGCGCTATTATTACCTGTATCCTACTTTACTTTGACCATCAATATGAAAAAAAAAAAATATTATTTCTAACATACTTTCCATGTGAGTAAAATGAACTGTTTCAAAACAGGAGAAAAGGTCCTTGTTCTGATATATGTTTACCATTTGACCATTGGGGTGGAGATAAGCTGGGGCCTGGTGTAGTGGAGCTGCCTGCGAAGTGTATCTAATGGGCTGCTGTAAAGAATGCCCAATGACCTGCTAACAACAAATAAACAATAAAAATAAACCTCTAGCAACCTACAAAGAAAGCATATTTATTTCCTCCTACTTTATTTGTTTCTTTAAGTGTCTAAGCTTGTAACTGGGGTTGAAGCATATATTACGAAAAGATTGAGCTAGTAAATTTCTCTTGGTAACTTGGTGAGTGCTAATAAAACCTGATGTGCCTTCAAGGAAAGGCCTTCGAACATTAGACAGAAAAAGTAAGAAATTGTATTATGTCCACGGACAACCAAAAGCCATCAATGGGTGTGGCATGTGTACATATCAAAACCAGCAGTCACCAAGTAAGTAAGCCAATGGCACTTATCACATTTCAATTATGCAAATTGGAACCCCTGTGGTTTATCTGTCCACTAAGACTCAAGACAGTTTCCACAAAAACCCTCAAACCTGCTCATTATACTATGAATAATTTACCAATATTCAAAATTTCCCTGTTTTCTGAAATATATCAAGTTATAATTGTTTTCCCATAATTTCAATTTCCAAATCTATGCTCTAGAAAACAATTGACAATGTGTTATACATTTCAAGAGAAACCCATTGGGCATTTTAAATATTTCCACCAGAGAAAAGCTTTGTTGTTCCAGTGCAACAGTGAGAATAAAACAACTCCATCCCAAATCCAAACATGCCACATTCAAATATGAGGAGCAATAAAGTACATTCATGCATATTCACTTCCAATTCAATGCAACCATTGCATAAGGTCAAGTATTTCTTTCCAAACAGTTAATTTTAATCTTCATAGCGGGGTGAATCAGTGCTTCTTTCCAATTAGCTAATATTAATCTTCAGAGCATTAATTAACATTAGCATCAGATAACTATAAACATTCATCAATAGTAAACAACACCATTCAACAATGCACAATAATCAAGACAGTACACAGAGATTTTTAGGTGGAAAACCACCTCTCGGTCAGAAACCACCAAACGCTTCTTAATGTTTGTCTTCAAAAATAATTAAATCAAGTTTTCAGCTCCAACTAAAGGAGGCTCCAACCTCTAGGATGCTCCAACACCCTGTTTACAACTGCAACTGAGAGGACACTTCAACGCCCTAGATCTCAGGCTCCAACTTGACAGATGTTCCAACCAGTGTGGAAAAAGTCACCAAAAAGTCCCGATTTTTTTAAAAAGTTCCGAAATTTTCCCTGAGCCGATTATATTGGCGGACTTTTTGCCGACTTTTTCATCCGTGAAAAAGTCGTGATTTTATCCCCGAAGTCCCGACTTTTTGGCAATTCAATTGAAAAAGTCGGTTGTCTGTCAAACAACGAGGTTAAGAGGCCGAAAAACATTTTTTATCAGTCATTTTTTCGTCGGTTTGCTGCGTTTGAGGGTTGTGGAGACTCGAGGAGGTGATTGAGGCTCCAGCTTTGCCATTTGTGTTGGGATTTGGAGATTTGTCCACTGCTCAAGATTGGAGATTGAAGGTGTCAAACCGTCGGTTTGCTGCTGCCAGGTATGTATTTTCTCTCTTATTCTTTTTCAATCCCCTTGTTTTCTAACTTATTATTGCTTAGAATCTAGAGTCTAGACTTATCTAGGGATTTTCTTCCTTTTATGGAAACGTCTACCTAGGGTTCTAACTTCAAGCCCTAGGGCTTCATTAAGATTAACCTAGGGTTTACTAACATTAACCTTTCAGAACTTCTCTTGAAAGATCAACAATCTTTGTAATGTGCCAATTTCCCTTTTCATATCTTGCCAAAACAATCATGGATATACCAAACTTCAAGATATCTTTTTGAGGAGAGCATACTGCCTTACAAATGTATTTTCAGTTGATCATCGAGTTTTGATTTCTTCAATTCAGGAATTTATTAAGTTCTGCAAATGACTCAACTTACTTTTGGGTTTATTGAACTTGAAAAGAGAACTTGGCCTCTTTGTCATATTCAACATACTCTTTCCTCAAAAGCGTGCTAGTGACAATGATATTTTGCCTTGAGGTATAAAGAATAAGTTTATAGATTACAAGCCCATAAAATATCTAATGCGATGCATCTTTCCACGAGTCATGCTTCTGAACATATTCAAAAATAGAAAGCAATATATAGGACTTCAAGACTTTGATATGTGTGTGTGTGTGTGTGTCACTTCAAATTGTCAAATACTCTTGGCATAAGTACAAGAATTTCATGTGGTTCATTCCTTATGTTTGTGCAATTACCCAATATATATAATCTAAGAGAAGACTTTCTTCAAGCCTTGTTATGTTGACATCACACCATGTCTTATTCAACGCAGTTATACTTATAATTGTACGACATATCACTGAGTATATAGCATCATGGACTTGCATCTTCAGTGCTTTATTGAACTCATATAGATCACTGAATTCAATCATGACATTTTGTTAAAATTGGACAACTAGGTCCAAACTCCATGTTGTGATGCTCAGATGAAGACACCAATATTTTTATTGGGTTCCTCTTTCGAAGAGGTGCAAGATCGATCTAAAGATCATCTTGATCCGATGAGCAGAACATTTATTTTAAATTTATTTTTAATACTTTCAAAATATGTGCAGGGCGGCCTTAAGGTTTTACACCCCCAGCAGATGTGTCACACACCCTCAGTGATTGATATAAATAGAGTCAACATTGGAGGACATTTCAATCATCTCATCCTCACACAACATCTCCTCTTCTGATTTAGTACGAGCTCCTTGGAGGCAGTTTCAATTCACACGTGGGAAAAGAAGGATGAAGAGGTTGCTGCTATTGTTGTCGGTGTTGTTGCCGTTGCTGGTGTTACTATCGTTGTTGCCGGTGTTGTTGCCATTGCTGCCGGTGTTGTTGCCGTTGTTGCTGGTGTTGTTGTCGGTGTTGCTACCGGTGTTGTTTCTGTTGCTACCATTGCTGCCGGTGTTGTTGTCGTTGCTGCCGTTGTTGCCGGTGTTGTTGCCGTTGCTGCCGGTGTTGCCGGTGTTGTTGCCGTTGCTGCCGTTGTTGCCGGTGTTGTTGCCGTTGCTGCCGTTGTTGCCGGTGTTGTTGCCGTTGCTGCCGTTGTTGCCGGTGTTGCTGTCGTTGCTGTCAGTGTTGTTGCCGTTGTTGCCGGTGTTGCTGCCGTTGCTGTCGGTGTTGTTTCCATTGCTACCGTTGTTGCCGGTGTTGTTGCCGTTGCTACCGTTGTTGTCGGTGTTGTTGTCGTTGTTGCCGGTGTTGTTGTCGTTGCTGTCGTTGTTGCTACTGTTGCTACCATTGTTGCTGGTGTTGCTGTCGTTGGGGCAACGTTGATTTTTCTAGGGTTGACTTTGAGTTGACCGTGTGGTTTTTTTGAGGGTTGTTGTGACACATGCTGGGTTGGCTGACCAAGGAGACTTTGCTGGTTGAAGCATCCTGTTGACCGCCATAACGCACCACCACATTTTTCTGTTTCTGGTTTGTCTTCTATAGATCCACTGGTATGTTCTATCAGCATTTTACTTGATTGTTTATGTGATTGTTGTAGTGAAAAGTAAAGTTGCATCAAGCATAGAACATCTACATAAATTTACATGGTATCAGAGCTGAGGTGAAGACAAGCCCTATTTGTAGCAATCACCGAAGAAGGAAATGGGTTCCACAAACTATGGCTTCAAGGAGGATGACAAATTGACTAGGAAGGATGACTTCCATGCTTGGAAGATGATATTGGATCTCAAATTGGAAGACCAAGATGTCATGGACTATGTGCAAGGTAAAATCCAAGAACCTCCATCCACTGCTACTGCTGCTGCCAAAACAAAGTACAAGAAGGGGGAGACCAAAGCAAAGCTGATGATCAGGGAATCCATTCATAAAAGTCTGGTGGCCTACATCTCTGAGTTGGGCACATCCAAAGAGATGTATGATAAATTGGTCCTCATGTTCAAGGCCAACAATGCAAATCAAGTACTATTCTTCAAGAATCAATTGAAGAATCTGAAGAAGGGCAGGGATGAGTCTGTCCAATCATACTTTCTGAAACTGACCGAGATCAGGAACAATCTGCTGGCTATTGGAGAGACAATAGCTGATCATGAGATGGTACTCACTGCACTTGGAGGGCTCTCATCCGAATGGCATGTGTTCAACACTACCATTCTAAATAATAATGTGATACCTGACTTCGACGAAGTACTGTCAAGATGCATCAAGAATGAAGGAGTATGGAAATGAAGGAAATGGTGCATATGCTGCTCATTCTAGAAAGAACTTTGGTGGTCCAAAGTACAAAGGAAAAGCAAGGACCCAAGGAAAGAAGGGCAAGTGTTTCACTTGTCATAGGCTACGTCACTATGGTAGAGAATGCTCTTTCAAGAAGGATTCTCCAGATGATGATGACAACAACAACAACCGGAGGGATGATAATTAAAGGAACAACAGGTTCCAGGGAAAGAGAAAGGCTCCCTCCTACGAAAATGATCAACCTTTCAAAAGGTCAAGAAATTCCAGGTATGAGGAATAAAATGTTGTTGATAAAAGAAATGAATACATTCTTGTATCTGCCCTCTCCGTTGCATCTCCACCCGACACTATGGATGTCTCGTTGATAGATAGTGATGCCTCAAGGTGCATCACTGGGTTCAAGGAAGCACTCTTTGATATGGTTGAGAATTATACTAATCTGGAAATTATCCTTGGAGATAATGCCACATATCCCATGAAAGGGACAGGGACTGTGACCCTCCACTTGTCTCAAGGTCAAGTCCTCCACTTGCAGGATGTATTCTAGGTACCTAATTTGAAGAAGAACCTCGTGTCTATATCAGCCATGGAAGACAAAGGTTTCAATGTGGTATTCACTGATGGAAAGGTGCACATGTGGAAGAAGAGCTTCAAGGAAGCTATCATGTTTGGGTCTAGAATTGATACACTCTACTAGGTTGGAGGAAGTCCAATGGGAGCTATGACATGAGATGTTATTCGAAAAACTGATAATGGCACTGAATATGAGACAAATGAGTTCAAGAACTTTTGCAGAGGAGCTAGCATCAAGAGGGAGACCACAATGTTTGTGGGCTATAGCGAAACTTCGAAGGCCTATAGATTCTATGTGCTTGGTCAAAGGGAAGTGGAGATATGCCACGATATCACCTTTGATGAAGATAATTCCCTGAGAAAAGTAGTCAATCTTCAGAGATCTGAGGAAGGTCATGAAGCAAGGCCTGGAAATCAAAAGGAACCAAAGGATGAGATAATGCCTGATGTTGAAGGACCAATGGACTTGATTGGTCCACCTCCTTCACTGGGAAAGAGACCATCATGGCTTAGGGACACTCTCGAGGATGTTGAGGGACATATGGCCCCAAAGGGGGACATTCCGTGAAAGTAAGAAGCCGAGTAAATACTAAGGGTATCTAGCAGCCATGAGTACTATTGTACAATCCGAGCCTGGATCTTTTTGAGGAAGTCGTAAAGCATCAAGTCTGGAAGGATGCTATGCACGAAGAGTACGAGTCCATAATGAAGAATGATGTCTGGGATGTGGTTCCTAGACCAGAGGACAAAGCAGTTGTCACCTCAAAATGGCTCTACAAGATCAAGCATGGATCTGATGAAAGTGCTGAAAAGTTCAAGGCAAGATTCGTTGCTCGTGGCTTCTCTCAAAACGAAGGCATAGACTATGATGACATATTTGCACCTGTGACCACCATCCGATCTATCATAGCCCTTGCTGCTACGCAAGGATGGAGTCTTCATTAGATGGATGTGAAGATTGCACTTCTACATGGTGCGATAAAGGAAGAGGTGTATGTGGAGCAACCTTTGGGGTTCGAAGTCCAAGATCAGGACACCCATGTCTGCAGGTTGAAGAAAGCCCTCTATGGGTTGAAGGAAGCACCCAAAGCTTGGTACGAGAGGATAGATAGCTACCTGATGAAGCTGGGCTTCACTTGTAGTAATGTTGATCTGAACCTTTACTTCAAGGTTCATAGAGAGAAGCCTCTCATTCTGGTGTTGTATGTGGACGACCTCTTCCTGACAGGTGCTGACCCTGTCATTCATCAGTGCAAGAGGGAGCTCGCTGCTGAGTTTGAGATGAAAGACCTAGGACTGATGCACTACTTCCTAGGCCTGGAGGTCTGGCAGAGACCTGGCGAGATTTTCCTTTCTCAAGGAAAACACATTGTGAAGCTTCTAGAAAGATTTAGTATGGTGGACTGCAAGTCTGTGTCGACACCGATGGAGCTCAACTTCAAGAAGTTGAGTGGCAACGCTGCTGGGCCCGTATTGACAAATCCTACTGAGTATTGTCAACTCGTAGGGGCCCTGATGTTCTTAGTGAACACCTGTCCGGACATATGTTGTGCAGTGAACACTTTGAGTCAACACATGGTTGATCATAACATTCATTGGGTTGGTGCCATGAAACTCTTGAGATATCTCTGAGGCACGATAGACCATGGGCTGAGATACACTGCCGGGAGTATGACACTCCATGGATATATTGATGCCAATTGGGCTGGCAGTGTGGTGGATTGCAAGAGCACATCTGGACGCTACTTCACATGTAGATCTGCTTCAGGCAGGAAACCGAAGTCGGTAGCCTTGAGCACCGCTGAGGCCGAATACATTGTAACATGTATGGCCTGTTGTGAAGTCACTTGGTTGCGAAAGCTCTTCAGTGAGCTGTTCGAGCATGTGCTAGATGCCACCGTTATCCTTTGTGATAACTAGAGGGGGATTCGTTTGTCATAGAATCCTGTGTTCCACGATCGATCCAAGCATGTTGATGGCTGGTACCACTTTATCTAGGATATGGTACAGCGAGGCGCCGTAAGGCTCGATCATAGGAACTGATGAGCAGGTCGCGAATATTCTCACTATGCCCTTGGGGAAGGTCATGTTCCTAACCTTCCGTGAGAATCTTGGAATCGTGGAATGACCCTATTCTGAGGGTCCTGTTGGACAATGAGCTCTGGGAGCTCTGGGGGGCTTTGGGGATAGCTTCTCGGAGCTATAAGCAACCACAGGGCTAGGCTTGCCGAACCTTGTTGGTGTGCTTAGGCCCCACCGTGATGATTGAGTTGGTTCGCCTCTCATGATTTGTGCCCCGTATGCATCCTACCCATTTGAGTTCTGGACTCATGGGAAGTACTCTCATTTGGCCAATGAGGTGGGAAAAGCTAGAGACTAGTAGCAAAGACTGATGGACGCATCAGAGATTGCCGTACTCTCTATCTAGGATGACACGTGTCCAACCACTTGATCTGGGATCAAGTCTAGTGAGGTTTCGAACCTCCAACTGACTTCAGGTCAGTGAGACTAACTTCGGGTTAGTATATATGACTCTCTTGAGTCCAAGCGAGGTTTCGAACCTCCTACTGACTTTGGGTCAGGGAAACCAACTTCGGGTTGGTATGAGACTCTTTGTGAGTCTGATAGAGGTTTTGGACCTCTGGGCTGAATCTGTCAGCCGAGGAATGATGTCTTTGTGACTGACCCACTTCTGTTCTGAAATAAAGAGGCCAGAAAAGCAAGTTACGGCGGGATGACGCACAATGTTTGATTGCACAAGTGGATGGAGTTCTCCCTAGTTGAGAGGGAGTGTTAAAATTGGACAACTAGGTCCAAACTCCATGTTGTGATGCTCAGATGAAGACACCAATATTTTTATTGGGTTCCTCTTTCGAAGAGGTGCAAGATCGATCTAAAGATCATCTTGATCCAATGAGCAAAACATTTATTTTGAATTTATTTTTAATACTTTCAAAATATGTGCAGGTCGGCCTTAAGGTTTTACACCCCCAGCAAATGTGTCACACACCCTCAGTGATTGATATAAATAGAGTCAACGTTGGAGGACATTTCACTCATCTCATCCTCACACAACATCTCCTCTTCTGATTTAGTACGAGCTCCTTGGAGGCAGTTTCAGTTCATACGTAGGAAAAGAAGGACGAAGAGGTGTTGTTGCCTTCAAGTTGTTGTCGCCGCTCGTGTTAAAGCCGCCGTTGTCACGGTGGTTGTTTGCTGGTTTGGCTGTCATGTTTTGTTGCCACCGCTTGTTGCTGTGTTGTTGTCACTTGCCATACCGTGTTGTTTCTATTGCCACCGTTGTCGCCAGGTTGTTGTTGCCGTTGTTGCCGTTGTTGCTTCGCAGTTGTTATTGCTGTCGCCGTTGTTGCCTCTTGTTGTTGTCGCTGGTCGCCGTTACGTTTGCATGCCATGCACGGGCCGTTGTTGTTGGTGTTGCTGCCGTTGCTGCCAGTGTTGTTGCCGTTGCTGCCGTTGTTGCCGATGTTGCTACCGTTGTTGCCGATGTTGTTGTTGGTGTTGCTGTCGTTACTGTCGGTGTTGTTTCCATTGCTACCATTGCTGCCGGTGTTGTTGTCGTTGCTACCGTTGTTGTCGGTGTTGTTGCCGTTGTTGCCGATGTTGTTGTCGTTGCTGTCGTTGTTGCTACTGTTGCTACCATTGTTGCTGGTGTTGCTGCCGTTGGGGCAGCGTTGATTTTTCTGGGGTTGACTTTGAGTTGACCGTGTGGTTGTTTTGAGGGTTGTTGTGACACATGCTGGGTTGGCTGACCAAGGAGACTTTGCTGGTTGAAGCATCCTGTTGACCGCCATAACGCACCACCACATTTTTCTGTTTCTGGTTTGTCTTCTATAGATCCACTGGTATGTTCTATCAGCATTTTACTTTATTGTTTATGTGATTGTTGTGGTGAAAAGTAAAGTTGCATCAAGCATAGAACATCTACATAAATTTACACATTTTCTTATGAATTAATAATAGACCTTAATGGAATCTTCAAGGGTGATAACAGAGCAGACTAAGATCCTTGTCCTATTCCTTCAACCAAGCACATCAAAGACTATTTGGTAATCACTTCCTCCAACAAGAATGATGCCAAAGTACAAACTTCAATCTGTAATATCCCCAATTTTGATTTTCCGCATTAGAGACAATTTTTGGAGGCGGCAGCAATTCCGGCATTGGGACTTGGGAGGAAAAAGGGAAATCAATGCTTTAGTGGAGAGTGGGGACCACAAGGAGAGAAATTTGACCCAAGTGGCAATTCGCTCTAGTGAGAAGAGAGAGAGAAAGGAAGGGGTGCAAATTAGTGGAAGGTGGGGACCACCAAGGGAGAGAGGGCCAACAATTATAAATAGAGCTTGGGGGGCCTCCATTTGCATCTTTGATCATTTTACAATTCAACTCTAGTTCTCTTGAGCTGCTTAACCAAGACAATAGGAGTTGTTAAGCACAAGGAATTCCCAAGCGGGAATTCCAGCCTCTCTTTCGGTGCACTTTGAGTGCCACCCTAAGGAGGAATTTCTGAACTCAGTGGGAGGTAAACTTGTTGGATATCGTGGTACCTTTCTGTAATATTCCTACTTAGGAAATAGAGTGATAACAAAGCAAATGATAACATGCACACAGAAAATTCAAACACATAAGTGGACATCCGGAATATCACCAAAAATATCACCCAGTTGAGCCATTTTAGTAAATATAACAGCAATACAATGAGAGTTTGGTGTGAGTGCACATGGGCTTGCCCCAAAAGGAAAGCTAGACATGCCCTAGGTGAGAAAATCCAATGCCCAAGTGTTGGAAAGTGTGCTTCAGTTGTGCCCTGCATTGCCCTGGAAAAACTACCCAATCTGCTACAAAATATCGACTATTTGACCCACTTACACTGCTCAGAAAATTATGGGAAATTAACCTAGAGCTACTCTCAAATAACCCACCAAAACCCAGAAAGGGTTTGGCCTACTTTCAGACCCCGAAATTAACCCCAATTTCAACATGCTCCTCAACTGGCTGGGAATTTCAGCCCACCTGGTAAATCACTGCTCCATCCCTCTAAAACACTGCAAAATGCTACAGGTTCACTCCTCCGGAAATCTCACCAACCAGCTCAAATCAGCCCCAAGTGGTCACCTCCCTAGCTCCCACGTGTGCCCAGAAACTCCTCCTATGCAGGCCCACACAATTACACAGATGGTCACACTGCTACAACAAATCTCCTCCCGGATTTGGCTGATCTTTCCTGTAAAATTTCCAACAATTGATAGTGCAAGGCTCCAGCGGAAACCTCAGGAATATTTATGCTCTTTGTTGACCACTCCAAGAAAATCGTACTCCTCTCCTACGCCCAAGAAGTTGCAAGAAAGCCCCCACGAATTTCCTAAAGATGATGTTGAATAAGCTCACAAGGAAATCGACTTCCCTCCTTGGGCTGGCACTTGAAGTCCACCGAAGTAAGGGGGTGAGAAACTCGCTTGAAAATCTCGGGTGCAGACTTGGGGTGCAGACTTGGCTAAACAACTCAAGCGTGCTAAGTGCAAGTAATTGTCAAAGTGTCAAAAGCCCCAAACTGATGTGAGTCCCTTCTATTTATCTTTGGATGCCTCGTCCTCGTGTGGGTCCCATCATCGAACGCCTTCCCTTCCTAAGTAGCTCAAATTGCCTAAGTGGAGCGTATTTCCCTCATAGTGGCCCCCACATTCCACTAGGAGTTCGACTTTTGCCTTTTTCCTTTGTGTGGGTGCCTTTAACAATCAAAAATTGGAAGTGGGGTCTTCCAACCCACTTCTCCTCCAACTCATTTTGGGCAAGATTTCTCTATTGCTTTGATGAAATTCTTACTCCTCACCCTAGACCTGTATTCTCCATCCACTAATTGCATTCCTATGACTATCACTACTTTCACATATAGTGGTATATCAATTCTGATGCCTTATATATAAGATGTGTCTGATGATCTCTCTAATGCCTTAGATTCAGTTGGTATAGTTTTTCAATGGATGGTATCATGCTTAAAAATAGTGCTAAGGCTTTAATTTGTTTGTTAGGTGTTAGCATTAGATGGATGTCTTATCACTTAGTAAGGATGTTACCTTATCACTATGTCTAACCATCTTTGGACATAATTATTTCTGGATGAGTGTGCCTTAGTCTAGGCCACTCGGTACTACTAGGAAATCAAGGTGGATAATGTAATCAAAATTCAAATCCCCTCCATACTTAACATATTTTGTTAAACACGCTTACATTTCCATCACATCCATAAAAAATAAACATTCCCTTATCTTATGGTTGACTTACCAAATATCATCTAGAAAAGGTTCATGAAGAAAAATAAAGTAAAAGAATATGGGCCTCAAATTAAATCAAGCCAAATTAAAAGGCTAAATAGGTGAAGAACAAGCTAAATTATGTATTAAGGAAATAAAAAACTTCAATATGCTTATCGTAAGAGCAAAATGTTTACCCTACACCTCGTCCCCCCTCCCCCACTTCAAGTCGTACGAGCAAAATGTTTATCTAAAGAAAAATGGACTACAAAAATTTGAAGAAAAATTAAAAGAAAGGGGAAGTGTGTGTAGGCCAAAGTACTAAAGGCACCCTCTCACAAGGCTTTGTGAATAAAAGAAAACTCCTAGCCACAATATAAATAGCTAGTTGGACTAGACTTAAACCCTCAACATCATATATGACTTTGGAAGTTGATTCATATGTTACCCTTATATCCCCTTTCATGAGACAACATTATCCACCTACTTTAATTTAGAGGACTTGGAATACCTTATGTCTTATCCCAAAAACACATATAACGGGGGTAAGGTTGTCCCACTTTGTAATACTCCCAAGGGAAATTTACAATGATAATCAAAGCAAGCATAGCAAAAACACACACAAATTTCACACCACATTAAACACCTATAAAATGCCAAAATCTGTATTGAGTTGAGCCATTTTATTAAGATAAATGATGGGGTGCAATATAAGATCAGATGCATGCACCTGGGCTTGTCGAAGGCAGGCTATCAAGGCCCAGGTGAAGAAATCAGTTGCTCGAACACAAGTATAGTTGTCCCCAACAAATCTCTGCGCTGGCCCTCAAGAAACTACTCTGTTGGCTGTAAGAAATGGTTGCTAGGACCTCCTCCACTGCTCACAAAATTCCAAGAAATTAACCCTAGCATATCCACCAATAACCCACAAAAACCCAACAAGTGTTTGGCCAAATGTTGACCTTGGAATTTCGATCCAATTTCACCTAGCTACCCCAACTACTGCGTATTTCGACCCACCTGTAACTGATACTAGTAAAGGCCCCAAAAATGGTTGAGATATTCAGCGAATCCCCTTCCAGAATCCCTCCGCAAAACTCAGGCCCAAATTCCTCTTCCTCCCTATGCCCCACGTGTGGCACGAAATGGTACTACGCAGGCCCACACAGTCTCTACTAAACCAGCTCCACAAACACATTGCAATGGCTCCAAAATCGAACTGAAGGTGATGAAAACTCCCTCCTAGGGCAAGCACTTGAGGTTCACCGTAGCAAGGGTGAGATTCTGCCTGAAAATCTCTTGTGCTCAACAGCACATGCAGACTTGGCTTCTAGCTCAAGTGTGCTAGTCTAGGTGAGATTTCAAATGATTAAGATGCCTCCACAATGAGTGCCTCCTATTTTGTAATTGGGCCCCTAATTTTCCCATGTGGGACCCAACCATCGATCCCCTTCATCCTTCCCTCCAAGAATGCGTATTTCTGAGAGGGGAGTGTATTCCCTCCCTGGTGTGGTCCCCACCATCCACCAACCATTTGATTTTTCCATTTTTACTAAGTTGGGCCCTTGCCTTAGCTCCAAAACTCATGTGGGGTCTCGCAACCCACTTTTCCTAAGTGAAAATGCAAAATATGACAAAATTAGAAAAATTGATATTTCCCCTTCGCAATATTGCTAACTGGGAATATCACAGTCCTTCCCGACAAAACATTGTCCTCAAGCAACTGCAAGGATGGATGTTGGAGTATTTTCTCTCCCTCCCAAGTGGCATCCTCATCAAGCAGATTCCTCCATCTGATCAAAAACTCCCTAATGACCCTATTCCGCAAATGTCTCTCACGAGTGTCCAAAACGGCCTCGGGCTCCAAAACCAGATGCCCCTCATCATCCATGGGCGATAACTCTGTAGCTGTTGTAACTTGTGAAAATTTCTACACTGGAATCCTATTGCAGCAACTGGTATTATTTCTCCTAATTGTTAAGTAAATTTAACAATTTATCTGCTACGGAAAATATCGAAATAAACACACTGCAACCTTCACAAATAAAATTCTATGGACAAATAAAACGTTGGAAGTTGAGAAATGCTAGCACACACATAAAATTAACACAATTGTTTTTTGGACAAAAGTCCCTGGAAAAACCCAATGCGAGAAAATCGATCCAGCAGCTGAGGGTTTTAATATTATGCAGCAATGAGAAATTCTGAGTACAACTAGATCCCGAAATTTGACAATCCTACAGAGAAAAATACTGGCAAAAATATAGTGAGGAATTTCCTCACCCCACAGGAAAACCCCGGCACAACTTGCCTTCAAAAAGCTCGACCCTCTGACCCTCTACATCAACTTCTACACTTCACTGGGCAACCTGCTTGACGTCAAGCCTTTGACTGGTCTTTGATGAAGTCGTTCTGCCTTCTGCTGGTTCGGAAAATTCTTCTCCGACACTCTGGGACTCCTTTCCGGCCTCTGGAACCGAAGATGTCTTTCCCTCTCAGCAAATCGAACTTGCATCTATAAGCTACTGCGCAGTCCCTATGTCAGCTTCTCTGTGGCTCTTCTGCCTCTCTGCAAATGCACTCACTGGATCTAGAATAATTCCTCCAGCCTCACTATCTCTGCCCCTCACTCACTACTTCGATCTCTGGCTCTCTCCGGCAACTAACTGTTGCTACTCTTGAAATCGATCTACCAAGAAATCGAACTTCTAGTGCTCTCTAGTGTATTCTCTATCACCACATCGACCTCCTCTTATAATCCTCTGTTGGATCACCAATGGCCAAGATTAAAACATAATCGATGCCTAGGATCATCTATGGATCGATTCGTGTGAGTTTCTAGACTATTCTCACCTTGACTTAATTAATACTGATTAATTAATCTATTTTCCTAAGTTAAGACTTAAGAAACATTAAAAAAATTGGTTAATAATCTAATTAAGTCACTTCTAGGCCGAATTTCCAGAAATTAACAATTGCGTTAATTTTCGGGGACTTTTGTCCAAGAACATGGCCCCTCTCAGCTCATCCATGCGTGGGATGGAGCAGCAGTTCTTCAGGGTATTTTTGTTTAGTTCCCGATAATCTATGCACATGCATAACATCCCGTCCTTATTTTTCACCAGGACAACTGATGAAGCAAAAGGGCTAGAGCTAGGCCTAATATGCCCAAATGCCAGCAGCTCATGAGTGGCTAGCTCAATCTCAGCCTTGTAAGCCTAGGGATGTCTGTACGGTATGGTAAAAATGGCATGTACCCCTAGCTCTAGCTTAATTGTGTGCTCAAATCCCCGGTCAGGTGTGGTGGTATGTCCCCAAACGCTACCGGGTACCTGCCCAAAATGGCCTGTATGTCAAGGTGTGGTGGCTTGGGCTAGCCCCCAGCCTCAAAAATCCTCAACTCCACCGCCCACTCAATGTCACAATGCCTCAAGTCAGCCTCCATCCTGTGTGTTGAGACTATATGTGGAGGGTAAGAATGCATGCCCTGAAGCACAACGAAGTTTCCATCCAACCCTGTAAACTCCACCTCCAGCTTCTTCCAATCCATAATGATTCGATCAAGCAAATAGAGCCACTAGACACCCATCACCACATTAGTGTCTAGCACATCCACCACGAAGAAATGATCTGCCACTGAATACTTCCCTGTGGTCATTATCAAAGCGGGAACATATCGCGTACACTGCATGGTTCTGTCTCCCAGTACAAGGACTGAGAATCCCTCAAACTCCTCGGTCGTGATACCCCTCCTCTGAACCATCTGTGAATCAATGAAATTGTGGGTGGCCCCACGGTTTACCAAAACTGAGACACGTTGTCCCTGCACGATGCCCCTGATCTTCAACGTCAAAAATTTGGGTACCCCACGTTAAGATGCAAGGACCCCTCCTAATGGTGCGAAAGGAGCTCCCCCTGGTGGTGGTGGTGGTGGTCCCATCCCCACATGTGCCACACTATCATCTCCACCTGTCTCCAACTCTACATCGTCTTCCCGGTCACTATTAGAAAAGATCTCAATGTAATGGGCCTTGCCTGCTATGCATCTATGGCTTGATGCCCAAGGTTCCTGACAGATGAAGCATAGCTTCCTCCTCCGGAGATTTCTCCAAGTCTCCTCATCCAACTAGCCACACCCTTGGTTGCCTCTCGATGGTGGAACCCTAGTGTCTCTCCCCCTTTGCTGGAACCCCTATCTGGGTGGTATCAGCGCTCTGGCCCTGGGTAGATCATCCTGCAAGTCTCGGGCTCTCCCAACTACGTCCTACAAGGTGTTTGGCCTGTTGGGCCCCACCAACCCCCTCAGTGGCTCTGTTAGCCGCTCTACGAACATGAAAACCCTCCTGGCCTCTGATACATTAGGCACCATCACTGACAATCTCAGAAATTCGGAGATGTAGGCCTCAACACTCTATGTCTGTTTGAGTCGTGTCAACTCCCCAAAGTGCTCCTCTGGGCCTCTCCTCTCAAAGAGTCAAAAAGCTCCAGCACCTTCCTAGTGAAGTCCTCATAGGCAGTACCTCCTGCATGCCCCATCGTGGTTAGCCCATGGAACTCCCCCTCTAAATGCAATGTGCCAATTTTAATTGCCTCCACCTTCGTCATCTGATTGAGTTGAAAGTAGACATCCAACTTCTCAACCCATGCTCTAGTCGAGCTCTTGGTCGAGCCATCAAAATTCAGGAGGAAAGTGAAAGTGAAAAATATGAAAAAAATTGGCAAAATTGATATTTCCTCTTAGCAATACTAAGTGGGAATATCACACACTTGGTTAGCTTTTCAGTGACTCGATAGCATTAGCTAAGTTATTTGTGTTAATATATCTCATCTATATAAAATGCCTAACAACTACTTGAAGTTAGATGTGATATTATATGTTTGGTGATATGCATTGCAAAACATGTACCGTGCCTTCAGGTATTTCACAACGCCTCGTGAACTATGTACTTGCATTGGGATCTATGTACCTGCGTACAACTATATTTGATCACAGTGAAATACATGTCAATTTTTTGGGATGTGTGACCATGAATTGGGATCTATGTCAACTGACATGAAAGATGACTAGAATACCACATCATCATCAAAGGTCTACATCATTTTTTGTGTACACTTCGGTGGAAAATGGTCCCCACCAATAAAAAAATCAGAAAAAAATAAAGGAGAATCTAGAAGCTAGAGGGATCTCCATAAAGGATTATAAGAGGAACTCAATTGCAAATCATTCTATTCCTATCTATCTCCTGACACAAAAAGAAGCTCAAGCAAGTTTCAAGAGTTTCAAGCGAAACTCAAAGCTAATTTCGGTGGACTTCAAGTGCCACCCTAGTTAGCTCTTTGGGAAGATTATTTCAGATCTTCCATTGTTCTTATTGCAGAAAATCTACACCATTTAAATCAGTTATTTGCAAAATTTAATTGCTATTGTATGCAGAAGGCCTTAGCATTGTGATTGTTCACAAGATCCCCAAGAAGGCCAAGTTCACATCTCAAGAAGCTGGTCAATTTATTCATCAATTAATGGACCGAATCCAGAGGCCGAATTCCTGCACTGAAATTTTCAAATCCAATTTTATTGTGACAGCATTAAGGGATGAGTTCCAATCAGCTTGTAAGAGGGCCCAGTATATTCTTGCAACAGCACCAGGAGAGCCGAGTTATTAGCCACCAGAGGTCTAAGCCCCAAAAAAATTTACCACGGTATGAAATAATTCAGTTGAAAACAAGTTCCTTACGCCCAGGAATAGAGGGGTTCCACACGATTGAGGCCGAATATGTTTGAGCAAGATGTTGCATATTATTATTTTTAGATCATATTTATGTCCAGAGATCCTACGGTGCCAAGGACGAGCCATATTCCAGATTTAGAGCCAAGAATGAGTATACAATTTAAGACTTGATTTTAATTAGAATTTCAAGGTGCCAAGACTGAATTTGATTAGGGAGCCAAATTGATCAAAGTACCATGGCATGGGAGGCTGAATCCTCATTGTAAACAGGTTTGTTCTGCATATTTTTCAGAGAGCATAGAGGTCAAAATTTGTGCCAAAAAGGGAGCTCAATTCTCTGTTCTGAGGGGAGCCGAATTGTTTTTTAAGGTGTGATGAATATCCTAAGTTCCATGCACAGTATTTCCCATGAGGCTGAGCTGGATAAATGCACAGTAATCAGAGTTTCAAATGAATGAAAGAGGTGTAAGTGTCAGTATGTCAGTGATCAAAAATAACTCTTTCAGTGGTTTTCCTAAAGTCATAGGTCAAAATTTTTTACTTTTTCAAACAAGTTTTCAGAAAATAATTTTTGTCACTGAAGAGGTCTAGGTCAAGTGTGCTACTCTTTCATCTCATTCATCGCCACCATCATTTTCAAGGTCATCTCCATCATCATCTTTTAAGGTTTAGGGTTATGTCACTCCACCTCATATACATCACTGTCTAGCGGTCATCTCTGCCTTTGAAAAATGTTCAATTTGTCACCTAAAACAAGGCTCTAAACCTTCACCTCACTCATAAAACTCTAAAGAGGGAGCTAGCATGCTTAGGGAATAACATAAAGGCAACTTGTCTTGTTTTTTAAAAAAAGCTTCAAGTTTCAAAAAAGTTCAAAAAGCCAAATCTCTCTTATTGTCTCATTAGAGGAGCAAAAAAGGCCATCTCAAGCTTATAAAAGGCAAAAACATAATCATTTTCATTCATTGTTATCCTTTGATGTGTGGAAGAGCACCTATCTTACCTCACTCACACTCCAAAGGTGGTCAAAGTCCAAATCCAAGGCTCAAATTCACTTCAAAACTCATTTTCTACCGTTCTAGCAGCTTGTGTTACGCTTTTCGGAGCTTCTGTTATGCTTCTGGGTAAGCATGTTACGCTTTTGAGGAGTGCTACACAGTGTTTGTTACCCTTCTAGCGTGTTGCGCAACCCTTGTTACACTTTCAACCGCCCACTATTACGCTACTGTTAACACTATTACGCTTTTGCCTTCACTTGTTACGCTTTTGTAGATGTTTGTTACGCTTTTGGAGGAGAGGCAGATTTTGATTTTTGGCTTCGAAAACCTTCAAACCAACTCAGTGCTGGGCATCATTACCATGTGACACCCTCATAAAAGGTAAATGACTTCTCTTATGCCATCTTTTGGTTAAATTTTGAGTGTTTAAAACATTTTTATGCTCACTTTGTTTTTCTCCATATTTTCACTCATCCATGGTTTAAAAAAAAAAAATCACTTGACAAACCCTAACCTACCCCACCTACCTATACCCTAACCCTAGTATCTAAACCCTAACTCCCACATCTCATATACATTATCCCCACTTTTCCTATCATCCACACCACCCCTAACATGTTAAATTCACCCAAACTCTAGATTCTAGCTATTTCACAGTGAAAAACTTGAAATTTCCTGTGTTTGCTAGATTTCGCCACCCTCCACACATCCATTTCTCCTCATTCCACTTACAGTATGGAGCTAACATGCTACCCTCATTTCACCTTCTAAACTTACCTCACCTCTACACTAGCTATTTTCACAGTGTGAAATTGGAAATTCCTTGTGTTTTCATCATTTTGCCACTTTTCTCATACTCATCTTCCCTCATTCCACCCACAACTTGGAGCTAACATACAACCCAATCAACTCAATTTTTTCTAGAATTTTTCTCAGCTCCATGATCCTTCATCTCATCCTCTAAATTCACACTTTCCTACACTCTGTTTTTCCAGATTTCATACATTTACCCATCTCATTAACACTATAGGGTTTTCATAATTCCAGTGACAAACAAAATGGAAAGTGACAAGAAGAGCTTCAAGAGAGGACGCCACTTCAGGCTAGAACCCTTCACAATGCATGAACTCAGTGCCTTGCCATTGCCCAAAATATGTTTTGAGAGGGCTTAGCGTTTGAGATTTTTTGAAAGGCTCATGGAAGAGGGGTATCATCTTCAATTGACTAGCCTACTTGCTACAAGCTTTAGCATGGGAAAAGTCACTATTGCAGGTATGGAGATAAGCCTATCAGCGGACCTAATTTTTTCAGCAACAAGTATTCCTTGTCATGGAGAGCAGTGTTTCAAAGGCATGGAGTTAGACATTGAAAATTACAAACAGTTTCTCAAGCCTCATGCTAGAGAGGAGCCAGATTACCTATTTCCTTTCAGACACCTCGGAAACAAATATGCTCCTTTGATGATGTTCATAATGAAGTACTTCACATGTGAAGAAAGATTTTCCAGGTTGTATAGGTATCATATCAGGCTGTTGACGCATTTCACCTTTGTCAAAACACTTGATTTGCCATATTATTTGTACAGAAGTTTTATTACGATGACTGAGAAGGTTCAGAGTAGAAAACAAGATCATCACACCAGTGTTTTTCATCATGGTTTGATCAAGCTCATTGTATTGCGTCACCTTTCCTCCATCAACATGACTTGAGAAAAATTCTTGGAAAGATTATCAGCAGCGCCTACCATTAGCCCTTCTATCTTACCTAGTACATCATCAGCACAGCAAATGGAGGTTGGTTCTTCTAGCATGCCAACTCAATTTTCAGATGCTCCTAGGGTTGTTGAGTTTACTCACACATATGAGAAAGGGAAGAGACATGTATTTGTGCCCAAGTCTTCCAAAATTGTTCTTACACTTGACACCATTGTGGAACAAAGTGAGATAGAGGAGCAACCTCTTTTGCATCAGCATAGTGAATCAGTGCCATTGGAGGTTGAGGTAGCAGAGTAGGTGCAGGTAAGAACAGTTGAAGAGATCATCAGAGAGAAAGATGAGGAAATAGCAGAATTCAAAAGGATGTTTTCTATTGCTAATTCTCAAATCAGTTTTTTGCAGCAAGAAAATTTTCAATTGAAAGTGAAGCAGCTCTTACAAAGCAAGCCCAAGCCTGACCTAGAGGCAATCAAAGGTAAAGGCAAAGAGGTTATTGATGTTGACCAAATGCAGGACATGGAGGCTGAAACACAAACAAGAAAACCAAAAACAAGAGGCCTCAAAAGGGCACTCGAGCTAGAAAGACAGTCAACTCATCCACCTAAAGAGTTGACCTTTGATGAGCTTATAGCCATGGAGATTAATGAAGACGGAGAGCTTTGGTTGTCAAGGGTAAATGAGCATTTGGAGAAGCTCTTGAAGAGGGCTAAGAGGGACAATAAGCTGCAAAGACACATGGAAAACCATTATCACACCAGGAACACAATTTCTCAAATAAGGCCGAAACAATTGAAGAAATGTAACGACCCAACTCGAATTATGTGGAACATAGAAATATTAGCATGCATATGAAACCTGCATATGATAGCTACATATGCATGTATCACGTGTACGGCACTAGTACAAGCACTAATCAATTATGAAAAGAAACTCGGTGTAGAGTAATGAGTGAATTAATGAAGTATTGACTAAATCCCTAACTCGCCATGATATAATGAATGTATTAGTTATACCTACCATTATCATCAAATAAACTAATACTTTGTTCAAGAAAATTAAAAGCATTGACTTATGCAAATAAATGATGATATTTTAATAAATCCAAGATATTTATTAAATGATAATGTTTTAATAAATCCAAGATATTTATTAAATAATAATAGTTTAATAAAACCAAGATATTTATTAAATAATAATATTTTAATAAATCTAAGATATTTACTAAATAATAATATTTTAATAAAACTAAGATATTTTAGAAATCAAAGATATTTATTAAAAGATGATATTTTAATAAATATCTGGAATTGAGTTTGTGTATAAAAGGAGAAGAGGGGTAAACTTGATGGGCATGGGGAGTGGATGGGTAAACAGACCCGGATGTTGTCAGAGGAGTTCTAACTGCGTGATTCATGAGCAGTGAGTTCTAACATAGTCATGGAGTGATCTCGATTGTTATTGGAGTTTTGGGCACGGGGGCCAGAAGACTTGTCTTCTAGATCTAGGGACCGGAGAGGTTGACCTCAGATAGGCTGGGAGGAAAACGGCGGTTTGGTGACGGGAGCTGGACCCATGGCAGATCAGTGACATCTTCAAACACGGTTCCAGGTAAGTATTAATTAGTTAATTGATATATTTTTGTTTCAAAAATTCCACTCTGAATTCGGTAGTATGAATGTTGTGAATGATTGTTGATTTTGAAAATTAAAGGCTTTACACCTAAGTCACCTGATACGGGGATACGGGGATACCGGGATTCGAAGTATCGGATACGGGTACGGTGACCCTGGAACAGGATACTTCTGGGATACATTACGTTATATATTATTTTATTAAAAATATATATATATATATATATATATATATATATTTTAAAATATATATATATTAATATATTAAAAATTAGATATTTTTTGCACAAATTCATACAAAATTCATTGATTCAAACATAGATATTAGATACTCATGAGTCATACATCATCATTGATACTATAATACAAATTACAATGATACATTGATACACCATACATGATACAATCGCCAAATTTACTCAGAAAGACAAGATTGAAGATAGTAAGATACTGTAGTTTTTTCATTAAGTCATCAGAATCAAAATGTGTTACATAAGAACACTGCCAAATGGATTGGTGCTCTTGATTAAATACGAGTTCCATACCCTAATACATGACAAAATTCGATGGAAACATTGCAATAGCCCAATCCTGAAATCCTGAAAAACTGATAAGTTTGCTGGATTTTGAATGAGATCTAAAATTCTACTTTCTCCATATGAAATCCAATGAGGTCGGAACCACTCTCAAACATCCCGAGTCATTTCATGGTAATGTTAAAAATTTAAGTAAAAGGATGAAAATGAAGATCAAGGAGAATGTCACTTTTACTTTAAGAATTTAACATTACCATGAATCATATATAAATACTCGGGCCATAGGTTTGATGCCCTCTCCTAAAAAATCCTCCTCAATTGGTGAAAAACAATGAGCAAAAGCCCCCCTTTATAATAAAAAAACAACGCTTTTTTGAACCCGCAGGCGTATCCGACGGGGTACGGTCGGGATACGACGTGTCCCTTTTCGGATACGCCGTGTCCTTCGAATTGGGGCCGAATCCGATACCTAGAGGTGTCCGACCACGTGGATTCGGGGATACGAGGGCATTTTAGGAGTATCCGGTTACTTAGCTTTACACGTATGTATTTTGTAAATGATGGTTAATTCGAAAGTTAAGGTAATTACAAGAAAAGGCTAAAAGAAGCACAAATGAAGCTTAAAGAAAAGGATAGCTTGGACTAATTGGCTGAAGCTTCCTTGGATGTTTAGCCCATCACTCACAGGTGCCATAGAACCAATTTTGAGAAGTTTTGAACAATTTTGGAATTTTTTGTGCTTTTTGCAAAATTCTAGAAATCCCTCATTGCAGAAGGGTAGCAAAATTTTGTTACGCTTATTTTGGGGGCATCCAAATGATGATTTCTTTAAATGGATGGATGTATTTTGATGAGTACATCACAGATCGGGAACCCCCTTGGCATGACAAGTTGTAATTTTGGAGAAAAAGTGCAAAAACAACTCATTTTTCATGTTTCTGCCACCTTTTTGGAGCCTCTGTTACGCTTTCGGAGTAACCTTGGGAGAATTGATTTTTGAAGGCCTTCCCGTTGGTCATTTTGCAAAATTCAAGATGTTTTAGAAACTAGACACACAGGGCTAGTTGATCGTTCTTTCAGAAGTGGATTTGGACTCCTAAAAGTGTCTCCAAAGTTTTGTTCCACTCCCGCAAATTTTTGTTCCTCTTCTGTTAGAAATGTTTCAAATCATCATTGGATTCCTCAGGACACTTGTCAAGCTTAGAAATTGTCACAAATTAGAGGTTTGGCAGTCGTATGAGTTGGCATTAGAGTTATTGAGTTGGTTTTTGCCTCCTATCATGAGGGAATATGTAATTAATGTAAGGGACAAACACCCCTAGTTCATAGCTAAAATTCAACGAATGGTTTCTAACCTCCCTAGAATGTAGGAAATGACTCATCTTGTGTATTTATGATCCATTTTGGATGGGATTTCGACTTGATGTGGTTTCATAGTTCATATTTTCTATAAGTAGACTCTTTTTAGTCTTTTGTTGGGTTGGATAGTCTCATATTGCAATGGACCATTTGTAATCAAGAATTTGGAATGAAATCAGAGACAGATTTGCAAGAATTGCATTGAGATACTTGTGGTATGAATTGGAGCATATGCTCTTCTTATTTATGTTTATCAATTCATGCTTAATACCATATCTTCTTCTTTCATATATGTTTATCTTGTAAGTTTATGAGCAGAAATCATGAGTTGAAATTTGGTTACCGGAGGACAGGTGGTTCCCTAAAGCTTTGATCTTTGGCCTAGGGAAAAGTGTCCAAAAGAATTTAATTTTTTCTCCTAAAGTGACTTTATAATGTTATAAAGTCAAATTTAATTTAAAAGTGACTTTAAGTGATAAAGTTACTAAAGTCTAATTTTAAAGTGACTTTAATAATAAAGTCAATGTAAAATTAGAAAGAAAAAGTGACTTTGGAAATAAATGACTAAGTGGGTCTTTATTAAAGTGGGGTGAATTAAAAAATAGAAAGTGAGATTTAAATGAGCATTTAATCTCAGCCCTAGATCTCAATCTATTTCAGCCATTGGATTTAGGGATTCCCCAAAAGTCACTTAGGGTTAGGTTAAAGGAGGGAAAGGAGGGAAAGGTGGAAAAGGTCATTCATTCTTTCATGAGCAGATTGGGAGAAGGAGAGAAAGAGAGCAAGGGAGATTTCTGGGCAGTGAGGAGAAGGAGGCAGCAACTTGGCACACATTCCAAGGCAAGATTTCAGCAAGTCTGTACAGCTGAGTTTGGCACACATGCCAAAGCAATTTTTGGCACGATTTTCTAGAAGATCGTACAGCAGCCTTTTGGCACGTTTTCCAAGAGGTCATACAGCAGTTTGGCTCAGTTTTCGAGGCAGCAGAAGGTAGATTTATTTGGCACGAATTTTGAGGCAGGTCGTACAGCAAGTGGCTGTCCTCTTGCACAAAAATCGAGGCAGATTCCGTATAGCAAAGTTCTGTTGTGTTTTTCGGCACAGAAATCGAGATTTCGTACAGCAGCGTTTATTGTTGTTTGCACAAAAATCGAGGAGGCCATACAAGGCATTTATTGCAGATTTTCTGGGCACGAAAATCGAGGAGGCCGTACAGCATTTATTGTTGTTATGTTTTGGTTGTTTGCACAATTTCCGAGACGGTGGTTAAGCACGGAAAACGAGATAAGTTGTAAAGTTTACTTGTTGATTTTTTCTGAATATTTCTCTCACTGTAAAAAGCATTTTCCAGAAATAAGAAGGAGCTTTCAAATTGGTTTTCCCCAAGAGTTGTAGGGGGTTTTTCTAGGGTCACCTTGACCAAAAATTACTGTGTTATCATGTGTTGAATGACTGTTTGTATCTGCTGATTTTTATTTCTGCATTTTCCAGCATTCTGTAAATTTTCCGGAATTTGTGTTTTCAGCAAAAATTTATTTTCCAGTTTGTTGAATGTAAGGATATGGGAAAGGGCATTTAACTATTTGGAGAAATAAGGTGAAACTGAAAACCGGGGTGGGAAACAGGAAATTTCTACATGGTATTAGAGCTTTAGTGCTGAAAGTGCAGTTTGGGACAGCAAGAAGAAAAATACAGTCTGCTGATTTTTCACTCAGAAAATTCCAGCACGCTGATTTTTCACACACAGAATTTTTTATCTTTACTACAACAGTGTTATTTTTCAATTTTAGGACAGCAGGATGTCATTGGGATTGAGGGTGGAGGATAGGTTGGATGGGCATACCAATTACAGCGTTTGGAAGGAGAGAATGCAAAGTATCTTTGAGGAGGCAGAAGTCTGGGACATCATGGTTCATACCCAACAGCAGCCTGTTAATGTGCCTACTGATGTTGTTCAATTGGCAGCGTATAATAGAAAGAACAACAAAGGTAAGAGACTGATTCTAGACGGAATCAAAGACCATTGCATTCCTCATGTGAGAGGAAAGAGAAATGCTCATGATATGTGGACAGCATTGTCCAATCTCTACCAAAGTACCAATGAGAACCGGAAAATGGTCCTGAAGGAGAAGCTGAAAACCATTAAGATGGGTAAGACTGATAATGCAGTTGGATATCTCACAAAGATTACTAATGTGAGAGATGAGTTGGCAGCAATTGGAGAGCTCATTCCACCCACTGAGTTGGTGCGGATAGCAGTGAATGGCCTCCCCAGTTCATGGATGAACTTTGTTGATGGGGTTTGTGCACGTGAGACCCTTCCCACATGGGAGAGGTTTTCGGATGATTGCATTCAGACAGAGATCAGGAAAGGTCAGCTTGGGGCAGCCAAGCCAGTTGAGCAGGATGAGGATGTAGCACTGTTGGCAGGACGCAAGAAAGGCAAAGGGAAGAAGAAGGCTTCCACAAGCAATGGTGGGGGCAAAGGCAAAGGTAAAGGTAAACAGGATAACTCACAGAAGGACTATTCCAAAGTGAAGTGTTGGAATTGTCAGAAGATGGGACACTATGCAGTTGTGTGTCCGGAGAAGAAGAAGAAGAAGGGGAAGAACTAGAGCATGGCAGCATCAGCAGAGGTTGAGGACTTTGCAGATCGCTTTGACCGGGAGTTTGGGTTCATTGCGTGTGAGTCCTCTAGTGCAGGATTACCTGCCACAGAGGTTCAGAGGGAGCATGCATTTCCCTCGACTAGCTGAGCATCTTCGGGTATCTGGTATGTGGACAGTGGGGCTTCACATCATATGACAGGAGTCCGTGAGTACTTCTCAGAGCTTTCAGAGAGTGGCACTGATATAGAGGTATAATTTTTATGATTAACAGTTGTTAGAGCAGTCGGTGTGGGAACATTGACATTTCAGAGGGAGTCCAAACCTCCTTTGAAGGTGTCAGATGTTCTTTATGTGCCAGGGATGAGGAAGAACCTCATATCCGTCTCAGCTTTGGAGGACAGAGGATATGAGATACTATTCAGGGGAGGACAGGTGTTGATGTATCCCAGGGGCACTCCAGCTGATTCAGCTAGAGTGATAGGTGTACGCCATGCAAAGGTGTACGAGTTTGCATTTCAGTCCCTTTTGGCATTGAAAGCAAGAGGACCGATGCGAGAGCAGGCCTGGGAGTCAGACGGAATGCAGAGGCATATCATGAGACTTTGAGACTGCGGGAGATCACCACAAGTAAAGCCGTACTAAAGATCGACTGTACTGATACTTCAAAAGTGATGCGATGGGCAGCCTCTACAACTTTTCCAAAGAAAAGGACAAAGAGAGCGACTGGGATACTTGATTTGATTCATTCCAATGTGAGCGGTCGGATGTCTCATGTTTCCTTGAGTGGATATGAGTACTATGTTTTATTCATTGATGATCACTCCAAGAGGACCTGGATTTATTTCTTGAAGACCAAGAGTGAGGTCTTCAAGCGGTTTCAGGAGTTTAGAGCTCTTGTGGAGACACAAACAGGTCGGAAGATCAAGTCCCTGAGGTCGGACAATGGAGGTGAGTACACCCTTGGAGAGTTTGTTGAGTATTGTGTGGAGGCAGGCATTAGGAGGGAGTTCACAGTTCCTTACAACCCCCAGCAGAACGGGGTTGCGGAGAGGAAGAACAGATCCATCGGAGGGGCTGCCAAAGCCATGTTACATGATCAGGGGTTGCCATTGTTCTTGTGGGCAGAGGCCTGCAACACAGCTGTTTACTTGCAGAACAGGAGTCCGCATCGTGCCTTGGGGCACATGACTCCGGAGGAGGCTTTTTCTGGGAAGAAGCCTGATATGGGTCATCTTCGTATCTTTGGGTGCATGACATACTCCTACATACCCAAGGAGAAGAGGACCAAACCAGAGCCCACCGCAGAGAAGGGTATCTTTGTGGGCTACAGTGAGACCTCCAAGGCCTTTCGAATTTACATTCCTGCGCAGAGGAAAGTTGTTGTCAGGCGGGATGTAAAGTTCGAGGAGGACAGGGCCTTTAGGAGGTCACGGGAGTTAGAGTATCTCGGGACCTCCACTGGGACTCGGCGCAGGCCGAGTCACCAGCAGGATCCGGAAGGGGCGTGGGATCAGAGGATCCGAGGTACATCTATGACGGGGAGGCCATCCTGGGGCTGGGTGAGCAAGGTGCAAGGGGTTCGCAGTCAGAGGGGAGAAGCCGGCGCATGCGCAGCACCACGAGTGCTCATCAGGGGAGTCCACCGATGGACAGCTTCGCACGACACCACCTTCTGTGTTCGTGCCACCCAATTTCTTCAGATGACAACAAAGGAGTTCGTGTGCCCCGAAGGATGTTGAGGAGGAGGAGTTTTATTCTCCGGCGGGAGAAGTGCACTCAGGGAAGAGGAAGCCCAAGTGGCTTCAAGACACCTTGAGAGATGCCACATCTGTTGCTGAGCCTAAGAGGCCGGTCAGAGAGAGCAGACCACCTGAGAGGTTTTGTAGCTATATGGCAATGGCTACCAGCATCCTTGACTCTGAGCCCTCTAGCTATGAGGAGGCAGCTAGCCAGCAGGTCTGGAGAGAGGCCATGCAGGAGGAGTATTCTTCTATCATGAAGAATGATGTTTGGGAGGTGGTGCCGAGGCCTGAGGGCAAATCCGTGGTTACTTCCAGATAGCTTTACAAGGTAAAGCATGCTGCAGATGGCAGAATTGAGAAATTCAAAGTGAGGTTTGTGGCTAGAGGGTTCTCCCAGGTAGAGGGAGTTGATTATGAGGAGACCTTCACTCCCGTGGCTCGATATACTTCGATCCACTCCATTATATCTATAGCAGCAAAGATGGGTTGGAAGATCCACCAGATGGATGTGAAGACCGCATTTCTCAATGGCTTCATATAGAAGGAGGTGTAAATTGAGCAACCACAGGGCTTTGAGGTGCATGGGAAGGAGTCCCATGTGTGCAGACTGAAGAAGGCCCTTTATGGCCTGAAGCAAGCTCCCAGAGCTTGGTACTCCAGGATAGATACATACTTGCTGGGGATGGGTTTCACAAAGAGTGAGGCAGATCCGAACCTTTACTATATTGTGATAGGTGAGGAGCCTCTCATTCTGGTGTTGTATGTGGATGACTTGGTCATTACGGGTGCAGAGAGACTCATAGAGCACTGCAAAAGAGATCTTGCAGCGGATTTTGAGATGAAGGACATCGGCTTGATGCATTACTTTTTGGGCTTGGAGGTGTGGCAGAAGGAGGGGCATTTCTTCCTGGGGCAGGGGAAGTATATTGTGGACATCCTTGGTAGATTCCACATGGAGGATTGTAAACCCATGTCGACACCGATGATCACCAACTGGAAGAAGCTTCATGCTTCGGATTCCGAGTTGGTGGATCCCACATTGTACAGACAACTGATTGGTTCCTTGATGTATTTGGTCAACACTAAACCAGATATTTGTTTTGCAGTCAACACGATGAGTCAGTTTATGTGTGAGCCTAGGAAGGTTCACTGGGTGGCTGCAAAACACATTTTGCGGTACTTGCAGGGGACAGTGGATTATGGTCTGGACTACAGGCAGGGGGATGGAGTGAGATTGGAAGGTTACACTGATTCTGATTGGGCAGGTTGTGCTTCTGATAGGAAGAGCACTTCAGGGTGCTGTTTTGGGTTGGGTTCGGCAGTTGTGTCATGGTTCAGCCGAAAGCAGCAGTCAGTAGCATTGAGTTCAGCGGAAGCAGAGTATATGGCAGCCAGTCTAGCTAGTTGTGAGGCCATCTGGCTTCGCAAAATGTTGTTTGGCTTATTTGGTCAGCCGTTGAGACCTTCAGTGATTTACTGTGATAATCAGAGTTGCATTAAACTCACGGAGAATCCAGTATTTCATGACAGGTCAAAGCATATCGGGATCAAATATCATTTCATCAGAGACTATGTTCAAAAAGGAGATGTGAAGCTTGAGTATATTCCCACTGATGAGCAGGTTGCAGATATTCTTACCAAAGCCTTACCACGAGGCAAGCATGTCTACTTCAGAGACAAGATAGGTGTGTTGAGGAACACCTTCCTCGGTAAGAGGGAGTGTTGAAATTTGGTTATCGGAGGACAGGTGGTTCCCTAAGGCTTTGATCTTTGGCCTAGGGAAAAGTGTCCAAAAGAATTTAATTTTTTCTCCTAAAGTGACTTTATAATGTTATAAAGTCAAATCTAATTTAAAAGTGACTTTAAGTGATAAAGTTACTAAAGTCTAATTTTAAAGTGACTTTAATAAAGTCAATGTAAAATTAGAAAGAAAAGTGACTTTGGAAATAAATGACTAAGTGGGTCTTTATTAAAGTGGGGTGAATTAAAAAATAGAAAGTGAGATTTAAATGAGCATTTAATCTCAGCCCTAGATCTCAATCTATTTCAGCCATTGGATTTAGGGATTCCCCAAAAGTCACTTAGGGTTAGGTTAAAGGAGGGAAAGGAAGAAAAGGTCATTCATTCTTTCAAGAGCAGATTGGGAGAAGGAGAGAAAGAGAGCAAGGGAGATTTCTGGGCAGTGAGGAGGAGGCAGCAGCTTTGCACACATTCCAAGGCAAGATTTCAGCAAGTTCGTACAGCTGAGTTTGGCACACATCCCAAGGCAGTTTTTGGCACGATTTTCTAGAAGACCGTACAGCAGCCTTTTAGCACGTTTTCCAAGAGGCCATACAGCAGTTTGGCTCAGTTTTCGAGGCAGCAGAAGGTAGATTTATTTGGCACGAATTTTAAGGTAGGTCATACAGCAAGTGGTGGTCCTCTTGCACAAAAATCGAGGCAGATTCCGTATAGCAAAGTTCTGTTGTGTTTTTCGGCACGGAAATCGAGATTTCGTATAGCAGCATTTATTGTTGTTTGCACAGAAATCAAGGAGGCCGTACAAGGCATTTATTGCAGATTTTCTGGGCACGAAAATCGAGGAAGCCGTACAACATTTATTGCTGTTATGTTTTGGCTGTTTGCACATTTTCCGAGGCGGTGGTTAAGCACGAAAAACGAGATAAGTTGTAAAATTTACTTGCTAATTTTTTCTGAATATTTCTCACTGTAAAAGCATTTTCTAGAAATAAGAAGGAGCTTTCGAACTGGTTTTCCCCAAGAGTTGTAGGGGGTTTTTCCAGGGTCAACTTGACCAAAAATTACTGTGTTATCATGTGTTGAATGGCTGTTTGTATCTGCTGATTTTTATTTCTGCATTTTCCAGCATTCTGTAAATTTTCCAGAATTTGTGTTTTCAGCAAAAAATTATTTTCCAGTTTGTTGAATGTAAGGTTATGGGAAAGGGCATTTAACTATTTGGAGAAATAAGGTGAAACTGAAAACCGGGGTGGGAAACAGGAAATTTCTACATCATGTTTGTTCATGCTCTCTTTTAGACAAGATTTACATTGCTATGTCTATTTGCTTCTAAATGAATGAATTCACCTCAGTGCTCATTCAAACTCTTTTTCACTTCACCCTATACTCAATGACCTATTAAAAATGCTTTCAAACTACTTATATAGCCTCACATATTCTCTGCAAATTGACCTTGGAATTCAAACCTAAGAAACCTCATACACAGTCTACTCACTGACATTTCTATCAAACACTAAAAACATTAAACAAATCCTATATACTGAGCTTAAATACCTAGCCTAAGATCATTAGATACTCAGTCATTCCTTTTACTACAAAAGTTACAACGAGAGAGCCCTCTCTAGTCTCGGTAGGGCTAGCTACCTGACCTAAAGCCTGGTATGTGGTTACCTTTCTTCAATCCAATTTTCAGCCTTGGAAAGTTGAGGAGAGTGATAACATTTTTGGCATCGCTGCCAGGGAGCGATTGCTATAATTTCCCTAGGAATATTTCTTTAATCCTCTGAAAGTTACACTTGTAGGCGACAAGATCTAGCATTCAAAATAGGTTGAATTCTTAAATCTGAGCCAAAGTTCAAAATTCCTATCTTAAGCTGGCTCCTAAAAGACATACCAGGTCAAATCCAGATCCAAATCCCTCAACAATTGTGAATGACATTGAAAGTCTTTTTAGAAAGCATAAAACCAAGTCTCAAAAGGTTGGAAGAGTTATTCCTCCACTTGTCAAATCAAATTCCTTGCCTACGAGATTTGTTTCAAAAGATTTGTTTTATAGTTCAGAATCTGAAAGATCCTTGTTTAGAACCAAGTCTGAAACCTTTCTTTCAGAAACCACCTTTGATCCTTTTGATTTTGAGACCTTTGCACCATTTTCTAAGTCTTTCTATTCCGAAGTTGATAGCAAAGTCTAGTCTAATTTCCACAAACTTAAAGGCTTGGTGGATAAGTTTCAAGAAACTTCAGAAAAAAGCAGCAGGATTTTGCTTCACCTGTCATTACACCTTCTCATACTGCTACATCATCGACCCTTCCTTTCATTCCATCATTACCTCTACAAGTTTTCACTCCATCAGCACCTCCACCACCTCCTCCACTAGCCATGGCCAGATTTACTCTATTGATCCTACCACTTCAGCTCACTCCACTACCTCAGAACTATGGTCAGAGACTTCCCCTTTTTGATGGAACATCAGAGATTACAGCTTATCAGCACAGCTGGTTCAATAGGTACTTCACAGCAATTGATTGACTTGTTTATGGCGAAATGGGAAGAAAAGAAGAATCCATTGCAGATTTTAGTTGAGTATAACGCCTTGAAAAGGAATCACAATGATGTTGAAATTTTGTGTATTTGGGGTAGCATCAGTTGTGCTCTAGCTCCCAAATTTTGTGGAGGGACTAGAGTACACTTGATCTACAAGACCCAAAAAGGGATTTGGGAAATTTCATCTAGTTTGGGAGATATTTAATTAATTAATCATTTTAATGGATTTCCTAAGTCTAAACTTAGGAATATTAAATAATTAAAGTTAATTAAATTAAACATGTGATGAAATTGTCTTAAGTCACACCGATCAAGCCATTGATTAAAGATCTGATCATGGTCGTTGGTTTCCCAACGAGAAAAGTATAAAGGAAAGGCTTGGGGTCATTTGTAAGACACACAGAGGCAGAGCACTGAAGCTAAGCTGAGATTCTAGGGCGGGTTTGATAAGAATTCTCAGAAGTGTTTGAGCTGCAGAGAGGGGAATTTAGACCAAGCAAATGATCTGATCCCAGGGTCTAGAATTAGCAAAAGGCAGAGATCAGCTCAAAGAGGCAGTGCAGAGAAGCAGCAAAGAGGGCAGCAACTGTGCTACGCAGGTGTTGCGTAGTCCCTCCCAGGACAGCGTGATTCAGCTAGAAGCCCTGAAGGGTTATGCAGAGACCCTAAGGGGCAGCATAAGGACTGCGTCACCCAATCTGGGGTAACACAGCCCTTTCTAGGCCAGCACTGAGGGACGCATGGGCTTCAGAGGTTGATGCAGGGGCTTCAGGGGCAGCGCTAGGGTCTCTAGGGCCTAATTTTGGCTAAGTCCTGTAAATCCCGTTTGAGGGTGTGAATCAGTGATTATTTTGGCTTCAAAACAACCAGTGAGTTGTAGATCTATTTTATCTTTGTCGGGTTTTCCAGATTTGGAACCCAGATTTGTTGTATTCAGAAAATTCTTAATAATAAAACCCTCCAGCAGCAAGCAGACCAGTTTTCTCGCATTGGGTTTTTCCAGGGACTATTTGTCCAGAAAATCACTGTGTCACTTTGTCTATGTGTGCATGTACTTTTTCTAGATCTGAATTGGTGAAATTCTGTTATGTGCTTTGCTTCGATATTAATCTGAATTTTCAGCTTAATAACTTAATTAAGTAGGAGGAGCATAACCAGATCTAACAGTAAGATTTCTACATAAGTGTAACATTCAGAAATTTTCACATGGTATCAGAACAATTGCAGATCTAGGAGGGTCACCAGCAGAAAACTGAAGGTTCTTGCTGCAGAAAGCAGCGGGAAGAGCAGCAGAAGGGCAGATCTGAAGGGACAGCGAAGTTTTCAGAGGCAGAGTTATGCAGAGGGCAAGGTGACGCAATCTAACGTTATCTCCTAGCAAGCCCACGCATTTACTGCGCAGAGCGAGCTCAGAGACAGCGCTGGATTAGTCTGAAGCCAGCCAGTGTGACGCAGATCTGAATCTGTCAGATCTACAGCAGCCTGAAGCACAGTTGCCGAAATTCAGTAGGTGTTGGTGGGGTTAAATTTCTGAAGTTTTCAGATTTTTAGCCTAAGCACAAGTGACAAAGAGTGGGAGGAGATCAGCGTCTCAGAGAGTTTCTAGCCAAAGAAACTTCCAGATTGATCAGAGGATCAAAGAGAGTTGGATCATTGTTGATTTGGCAGATTTCCCAGAAGGGAAATCAGTTGTCAGAGGGAGCAGAAGGTGCATGTTTCGCCAAGGGCCTTAGATCCAGTTCTCTAGCAAAGAGAAAGGGAAGTTCCGACACATTACTTAGCAGATGGCTCCTCATGGACTGCGTGATCAGGACAGATTGGATGGCCTCTCCAACTTCTTAGTTTGGAAGGCTAGGATCCTGATAGTCCTTGAGGCATATCATCTAAGAGACCACGCAGAGCAAACTTTGGCCACACCGACTGATGCAGATCTCCTATGAAAGCATAATGAAGTTGTTGGGCATGCGAAGCGGCTGATCATGGATGGAATTAAGAACCATATTGTCCCACACATAGCTGAAAAGAAGACAGCGAATGAGATGTGGAAGGCCTTAACTTCCCTATATGAGGGAAAGTCTATCCAAAGGAAGATGTTGTTGGAGACTCAGATGAGGTCATTCATGATGACCAAGGGAGAAGACATGGAGCATTTCCTCTTCAGATTGCAGTCGATCAGAGATTAGTTGACTGCAACGGGTGTTAAGGTGGAAGACGACGTGATGGTCATGACTGCTCTCAATGCAGTCACAGATGAGTGGGAAACCTTTGTCCAAAGTATCTTGGGCAGAGAAAACCTCCCAGATTGGGACAGCTTGTGGGCAATTCTACGTCAAGAAGAACTCCACAGATTCACCAAGAAGCAGTACAACACGAGATCGAGCAAAGTGAAGAAGGAAGATGAAGAAGATGCAGCCTTGGCATCAAAGAGGCAGGAGGGAAAGAAGAAGGATCTGTCTCGTATGGTGAAATGGGACATTTTGCCAGCAATTTTCCTCAGAAGAAAAGGGACAAGGAAGCTTCTTCTTCCAAGGTTGTTGTGGCAGATGATGGGTCGGAAGATGATGCAGCCATGAGCGCTCATGAACCACGAAAGTGGGGCAACATAGATCTGTAGAGGAGCTACAAAATCTAGGGCGGGATCCTTGAGCAACTCATCTCTTGGATCTCATGCGAGCTACGTCAGCCTTAAGACAATAGCGGGACAAGTGGAGCAGTGGGTGCATAGATCACGGATGAAGCAAAGGAAGATCTGAAGGCTGGAAGGAGCAGCGTAGTACAAATGCAACAACAGCATAGAAGCAGCAGCAACGTAGGGGTTGATGTGACTTCAGCAGCGCAGAGCAGAGCTTCTTATGCAGAGCAGAGCTGCAGCAGCGTGGAGGCTTCAAGAGGACAGTGTAGCACAGCAGCAGCGTGAGGGATTTCAGCACAAGGGGTTGAATGTTGAGATTTTGTGTATTTGGGGTAGCATTAGTTGTGCTCTAGGTCCCAAATTTTGAGGAACGACTAGAGTTCCCCTGATCTACAAGACCCAGAAATGGATTTGGGAAATTTCATCTAGTTTAGGAGATATTAAATTAATTAATTATTTTAATGTATTTCCTATGTTAAAACTTAGGAAAATAAAATACTTAAAGTGAATTTAATTAAACATGTGATGAAATTGTCTGAAGTCACACGGATCAAGCTTTCTTCTAATCTTAGCCATTGATTAAAGATTTAATCTTGGTCGTTGATTTGTCAACGAGAAAACTATAAAGGAAAGGCTTGGGGTCATTTGTAAGACACACAGAGGCAAAGCACTGAAGCTCAGCTGGGATTTTAGGGCGGGGTTGCTAAGAATTCTCAGAAGTGTTTCAGTCGCAGAGAGGGGAAATTAGACCAAGGGAATGATCTGATCCCAAGGTCTAGAATACACAAGAAGCAGAGAAGAGATTAGGAAAGACAGCGCAGAGGAAGGTGACAGCAGCAGCAGCAAACGGCAACAACAGCAGCAAGGACAGCATGATTTTAGGAAACCCTTCAGGGATTACACAGAGACCCTTAGGGGCAGTGTAGTGACTGCGTCACCCAGTCTAGCTAACGCAATCCCTTCCAGTGACAGCGATGAGCATTTGGAGGCCTTTAGAGGCTGACGCAATGTCTTTCAGGGGGAGAACTGGGGTTTCTAGGCCTAAATCTGGCTGAGTTCTGTAAAACCCGTTTAAGGGTGTGGATCAGTCAGTATTGATGGTCTTAGATCAGCCAGGTGCTGCAGATCTAGAGTTTTCTCTGTAGGGTTTTCTCGATCTGGAACCCATTGTTGTGTATTCAGAAATATTCTTAATAATAGAGCCCTCCAGCAGCCGAGACCAGTTTTCCCACATTGGGTTTTTCCGGGGATCGTTTGTCCAGAAATAACTATGTCACTTTGTCTATGTGTGCATGTGATTATTCTAGATCCGAATTAGTAGAGATCTGTTATGTGTTTTTCTTTGATGTTAACTTGAATTTATTCAGTTGATAACTTGTATAAGTAGGAGAAGCTTAACCGCAGTAACAGAAATAATTTTTGCATAAGAATTAAGATTCAGAAATTTCTACATGGTATTAAAGCAATTGCAGATCTAGAGGGGTCACCAGTTGAAGAATATGAAGGATCTAGCTGTAGAAATTAGCTGGAAAGGCAGCAGAAAAGCAAATCTGAAGAGACAACGCAGTTTTCAGGAGGAGATTCACGCAGAGGGAAGGGTGACGCCATCCAGCGTTGTGTCCTAGCAAGCCCACGCAATTACTACGCAGAGGCAGCTCAGAAACAGCATTGGTTGGTTCTGAAGCCAACCAGTGTGATTCAGATCTAAATCTATCAGATCCAGAAAAAGTCTGCAGAACAGTTGCAGAAATACAGAAGAGGTGGTGGAGTTAAACTTCTGAAGCAGATTTTTAACTTTAGCACAAGTGACAAAGTTTGGGAAGAGATCAGCTTCTAAGAGAGTTTCTTACCAAAGGAAACTTGCAGTTTGGTCAGAGGATCAAAGAAGAAACTGAATCATAGTTGATTTGGTAGATTTCCAAGGAGGGAAATCAAGTGTGAGACAGAGCAGAGGGTTCCCAATTCAAAAAGGACCCTAGATCCAAGATCTCTAGCATAGAGAAGAGGAGCTCCGACACATTCTGAGCAGATGGCTCCTCATGGACTGCGTGATTAGGATAGGCTAGAGGGCCTCTCAAACTTTTCGGTGTGGAAAGCTAGGACCCTGATTGTCCTTGAGGCATATCGTCTAAAAGACCATGCAGAGCGGACCTTGACCACACCGACAGATGCGGATCTCCTACGAAAGCATAGAGAAGTTTTTGGGCATGCCAAGCGACTGATAATGGACAGTATCAAGGATCATATTGTGCCACACATAGCTGAGAAGAGGACAGCTAATGAGATGTGGAAGGCCTTGACTTCCCTATATGAGGGAAAATCAATCCAAAGAAAGATGTTGTTGGAGGCCCAAATAAGGTCATTCATGATGACCAAGGGAGAAGACATCGAGCATTTCCTCTTCAGATTGCAGTCAATCAGGGATCAGCTGACTACAACGGGTGCAACCGTAGATAATGCAGTGATAGTCAGGACTGCCCTCAATGCAGTCACGAATGAGTGGTAAACCTTTGTCCAAAGTATCTTGGGCAGAGCGGACCTCCTAGATTGGGACAGTTTGTGGTCGATCCTGCGGCAAGAAGAACTACGAAGGATCGCCAAGAAGCAGCACAGCCCTGTGTTGAGCAAGGTCAAGAAGGAAGAGGAGGAAGATGCAGCCTTGGCATCGAAGAAGAAGAAGGATCTTTCAAAGATCAAGTGCTTCCAATGTGGCGAAATGGGACATTTTTCCAGCCATTGTCCAAAAAAAAGAAGGACAAGGAAGCATCTTCTTCCAAAGCAACGGTGGCAAATGATGGGTCCGGAGATGATGTAGCCATGAGTGCTCATGAACCACGAAGGTGGGGCAACAAGGATCTGTAGAGGAGTTACAGAAGTAAGGCGGGATCCTTGAGCAGCTCATCTCTTGGATCACAAGCGAGCTATGGCAGCCTTAAGACAGTAGTGAGACAAGTGGAGCATTGGGTGCATAGATCACGGATGAGGCGAAAGCAGATGCAGATCTGAAGGCTGGGAGGAGCAGCGCAAAGCATAGCAGTAGCAGTGTAGAGGCTGATGTGACTTTAACAGCGCAGTGTAGAGCTGCAGCAGCGCAGAGAGCTCCAAAGGGACAGCGCAGTACAGCAACAGCGTGATAGATTTCAACACAAGGAGTTGATGTGACTTCAGTAGTGCAGAGGGAGTCTGATTACGCAGGCAGAGTTGTAGCTGTGCATCGTTCTTTAGATGCCAGCACAGATCTGTAGCCTATGGAGCTTCAGTGATGAGGATGCAACCCATCTGACTTGTCTGTCAAAGATTGGGTAGGAGATTCAGTTGTTTCTCTCAACAACTGAGTTGCAGTGCAGCAGATCAGTAGTGGCAGTGCTATGAGCAGCACAAATGCAGCATATTAAGAGGTAGTTGTAGTACAGTGGTCGCAGTGGTAGTGGCAAAGTCATGGGCAACAAGATGTATCACAAAGCAGAGGTGCGGTAGTTGGAGTGGCGGAGGCCGTTTTCCGCCACATTGCAATCCAAGGCTCAAAATCATGTAATGCATAAGTGTGATGTACTGCTAGAGCACACCCTTGATGCTAAGAGGGAGTGTTGAGATTTTGTGTATTTGGGGTAGCATCAGTTGTGCTCTAGGTCCCAAATTTTGAGGAACGACTAGAGTTCACCTGATCTACAAGACCCAGAAATGGATTTGGGAAATTTCATCTGGTTTAGGAGATATTTAATTAATTAATTATTTTAATGTATTTCCTAACTTAAAACTTAGGAAAATAAATAATTAAAGTGAATTTAATTAAACATGTGATGAAATTGTCTTAAGTCACACGGATCAAGCTTTCATTTAATCTTAACCATTGATTAAAGATTTAATCTTGGCCGTTGATTTGTCAACGAGAAAAGTATAAAGGAAAGGCTTGGGGTCATTTGTAAGACACACAGAGGCAGAGCACTGAAGCTAAGCTGAGATTCTAGGGCGAGGTTGCTAAGAATTCTCAGAAGTGTTTCAGTTGCAGAGAGGGGAATTTAGACCAAGGGGATGATCTGATCCCAAGGTCTAGAATACACAAGAAGCGGAGAAGAGATCAGGAAAGACAGCGTAGAGGAAGGCAGCAGCAGCAGCAAGGATAGCGTGATTTTCAGGAAACCCTTTAGGGGTTACGCAGAGACCCTTAGGGGCAACGTAGTGGCTGCGTCACCCAGTTTGGGGTAACACAATCCCTTCCAGTGACAGCGTTGAGAATTTGGAGGCCTTTAGAGGCTAACGCAGTGTCTTTCAGGGCAGATCTAGGGTTTCTAGGCCTAGATCTAACTGAGTTCTATAAATCCCGTTTGAGGGTGTGGATCAGTCAGTATTGTTGGTCTTAGATCAGCCAAGTGCTGCAGATCTAGATTTTCTCTGTAGGGTTTTCCAGATCTGGAACCCAAAGTTGTGTATTCAGAAATATTCTTAATAATAGAGCCTTCATATAGCCAGAGACCGGTTTTCCCACATTGGGTTTTTCCGAGAACAGTTTGTCTAGAAATAACTGTGTCACTTTGTCTATGTGTGCATGTGCTTATTCTAGATCTGAATTGGTAGAGATTTGTTATGTGTTTTGCTTTGATGTCAACTTGAATTTATTCAATTGATAACTTGTATAAGTAGGAGAAGCTGGAAGCAATTGATCTTTGAAAGATCCTTCTTCTTCTTCGGCTACTTCTTTGATGCCAAGGCTGCATCTTCCTCCTCTTCCTTCTTAACCTTGCTCAACGCAGGGTTGTGCTGCTTCTTGGTGAACCTTCGTAGTTCTTCTTGCCGCAGGATCGACCACAAGTTGTCCCAATCTGGGAGGTCCGTTGTGCCCAAGATACTTTGGACAAAGGTTTCCCACTCATCCATGACTGCATTGAGGGCAGTCCTGACTATCATTGCATCATCTACGGTTGCACCCGTTGCAGTCAGTTGATCCCTGATTGACTGCAATTTGAAGAGGAAATTCTCGATGTCTTCTCCCTTGGTCATCATGAATGACCTCATTTGGGCCTCCAATAGCATCTTTCTTTGGACTGATATTCCCTCATAAAGGGAAATCAAGTGTCAGAGGGAGAAAAGGGTTCCCCATTCAAAAAGGACCCTAGATCCAAGATCTCTAGCATAGAGAAGAGGAGCTCTGACACATTCTGAGCAGACGGCTCCTCATAGACTGTGTGATCAGGATAGGCTAGAGGGCCTCTCAAACTTTTCGGTATGGAAAGCTAGGAGATCATGCAGAGCAGACCCTGGCCACGCCGACAGGTGCGGATCTCCTACGAAAGCATAGAGAAGCTACAGAAATTTTTGAATCTTAATTCTTATGTAGAAATTATTTATGTTAATCCGGTTAAGCTTCTCCTAATTATACAAGTTATCAACTAAATAAATTCAAGTTAACATCAAAGCAAAACACATAATAGATCTCTACCAATTCAGATGTAGAATAAGCACATGCACACATAGCCAAATTGATACAGTTATTTATGGACAAACTGTCCCTGGAAAAACCCAATGTGAGAAAACCGGTCTTTAGCTGTTAGAGGGCAATATTATTAAGAATATTTATGAATACACAACTCTGGGTTCCAGATCTGGAAAACCCTACAGAGAAAACTCTAGATCTGCACCACCTGGCTGATCTAAGACCAACAATACTGATTGATCCACACCCTCAAACGGTATTTACAGAACTCAGCTAGATCTAGGCCTAGAAACCTCAGATCTACCCCTAAAAGACACTACGTCAGCCTCTGAATGCCTCCAAATGCTCAGCGCTGTCACTAGAAGGTACTGCATTACCCCAAACTAGGTGACGCAGTCACTACGCTGCCCCTAAGGGTTTCTACGTAAGACCAACAATACTAACTGATCCACACCCTCAAACGGTATTTACAGAACTCAGTCAGATCTAGTCCTACAAACCCCAGATCTGCCCCTGAAAGACACTACGTCAGCCTCTGAATGCCTCCAAATGCTCAGCGTTGTCACTAGAAGGGACTGCATTACCCCAGACTAGGTGACGCAGTCACTATGCTGCCCCTAAGGGTCTCTGCGTAACCCCTTGAAGGGTTTCCTGAAAATCACGTTGTCCTTGCTGCTGCTGCTGCTGCTGCCTTCCTCTGCGTTGTCTTTCCTAATCTCCTATGGAAGAGAAGCTGCAGAAATTTCTGAATCTTAATTCTTATGCAAAAATTATTTCTATTAATACGGTTAAGCTTCTCCCACTTATACAAGTTATCAACTAAATAAATTCAAGTTAACATCAAAGCAAAACACATAACAGATCTCTACCAATTCAGATCTAGAATAAGCATATGCACACATAGACAAAGTGATGAGTTGCTCAAGGATCCCACCTTACTTCCATGTAGCTCCTCTACATGTCCATGTCACCCCACCTCCGTGGTTCATGACCACTCATGGCTACATCATCTCTGGACCCATCATCTGCCACCGCTGCTTTGGAAGAAGATGCTTCCTTGTCCTTCTTCTTTTATGGACAATGGCTAGCAAAATGTCCCATTTCGCCACACTAAAAGCACTTGATCTTTGAAAGATCCTTCTTCTTCTTCGGTTGCTTCTTTGATGTCAAGGCTGCATCTTCCTCCTCTTCTTTCTTAACCTTGCTCAACGCAGGGCTGTGCTGCTTCTTGGTGAACCTTCGTAGTTCTTCTTGCCACAAGAACGACCACAAGTTGTCCCAATCTGGGAGGTCCGCTCTGCCCAAGATACTTTGGACAAAGGTTTCTCACTCATCCGTGACTACATTGAGGGCAGTCCTAACTATCACTGCATCATCTACGGTTGCACCCGTTGCAGTCAGTTGATCCCTGATTGACTGCAATCTAAAGAGGAAATGCTTGATGTCTTCTCCCTTGGTCATCATGAATGACCTCATTTGGGCCTCCAACAACATCTTTCTTTGGACTGATTTTCCCTCATAGAGGGAAATCAAGTGTCAAAGGGAGCAAACGGTTCGCAATTTGAAAAGGACCCTAGATCCAAGATCTCTAGCATAGAGAAGAGGAGCTCCGACACATTCTCAGCAAATAGCTCCTCATGGACTGCGTGATCAGGATAGGCTAGAGGGCCTCTCAAACTTTTCGATATGGAAAGCTAGGATCATAATTGTCCTAGAGGCATATGGTCTAAGAGATCATGCAGAGTAGACCCTGGCCACGCCGACAGATGCAGATCTCCTGTAGAAGCATAGAGAAGCTGCAGAAATTTCTGAATCTTAATTCTGAATCTTAATTAAAATTCAGAAATTTCTACATTGATGTGACTTCAGCAGTGCAAAGGGAGTCAGCTTACGCAGTGCAGAGTTGTTTTTGTGCATCATCCTTCAGATGCCAGTACAGATCCGCAGCCTATGGAACTTCAGTGATGATGATGCAGCCCAACTAACTTGTTTGTCAAAGATTGGGCAGGAGATTCAGTTGTTTCTCTCAACAACTGAAGTTGCAATGTAGCAGATCAACAGTCGCAGTGCTATGAGCAGCACAGATGCAGCAAATTGAGAGGGAGTTATAGTATAGATGTTGCAGTGACAGTGGCAGAGTCATGGGCAGCGGTACAGAATGGCAGCAGCAGTGCAGAGTTGAGTGGCAACAGGCTAAGCATCAGCAGCACAGAACTAGTGCCCAAAATCTTGTAATGCATGGTGTGATGTATTGCTAGAAGACAGTCTTGATGCTAAGAGGGAGTGTTGAGATTTTGTGTATTTGCGGTAGCATCAGTTGTGCTCTAGCTCCCAAATTTTGTGGAGGGACTAGAGTACACTTGCTCTACAACACCCAGAAAGGGATTTGAGAAATTTCATCTAGTTTGGGAGATATTTAATTAATTAATCATTTTACTGGATTTCCTAAGTCTAAACTTAGGAAAATTAAATAATTAAAGCTAATTAAATTAAACATGTGATGAAATTGTCTTAAGTCACACGGATCAAGCTTTCTTTTAATCTTAGCCATTGATTCAAGATTTGATCATGGTTGTTGGTTTCCCAACAAAAAAAGTATAAATGAAAGGCTTGGGGTCATTTGTAAGACACACAGAGGTAGAGCACTGAAGCTTAGCTGAGATTCTAGGGCGGGTTTGCTAAGAATTCTCAGAAGTGTTTTAGTTGCAGAGAGGGGAATTTAAACCAAGGGGATGATCTGATCCCAGGGTATAGAATCAGTAAGAGGCAGAGATCAGCTCAAAGAGGCAGCGCAGAGAAGCAGGAGAGCAGCAGCAGAGAGGGCAGCAACTGTGCTACGTAGGTGTTGTGCAGTCCCTCCCAGGACAGCGTGATTCAGCTGGAAGCTCTCAGGGGTTACGCAGAGACCCTAAGGGGGTGCTTAAGGACTGTGTCACCCAGTCTGGGGTAATGCAGCCCTTTCCAGGCCAGCACTGAGGGACGCAGGGGCTTCAGAGGCTGAAGCAGGGGCTTCAGGGGCAGTGCTAGGGTTTCTAGGGTCTAATTTTGGCTAAGTCCTGTAAATCCCGTTTGAGGGTGTGCATCAATCATTATTTTGGCTTCAGAACAGCCAATGAGTTGTAGATCTATTTTATCTCTGTAGGGTTTTCCAAATCTAGAACCCAGATTTGCTATATTCAGAAAATTCTTAACAATAAAACCCTCCAGCACCCAGCAGACCGGTTTTCCCACATTGGGTTTTTCGGGGGACTATTTTTCCAAAAAATCACTATGTCACTTTGTCTATGTGTGCATATATTTTTTCTAGATCTGAATTGGTGAAAGTTTTGTTATGTGTTTTGCTTCGATATTAATTTGAATTTTCAACTTAATAACTTAATTAAGTAGGAGGAGCATAACCAGATCTAACAATAAGATTTCTGCATAAGTGTAACATTCAAAAATTTTCACAAATGAGTTTGTCCAAGACTTTACAACGAGATTCAATAAAATCTATGATTCAATTCCTGAGAATATTAAGCCTCCTCCAGGCCTTGCTTTACTGCACTATCCTAATGGTTTTGATCCTGACATGGCTTATCAATTGACGGAAAAAAACCCATCAACTCTTGAAGAAATCCAAAGAAACACAGTGAGCATGCAAGCTAATTTGATCATCAAGTCTAAAATCAAGATGGAGAAAAGAGTCACTATCAAAGAGGAAACATATATTTCATCAGAGGGAAAATTAGATACCTTGATCAAGACCACAAAGAAGATGATGGATAAAATGTCCATCGTTGATCGACAAGTTGAACCCTCCATAAGAAATCCCAATTTCAGGGGTCAAAATCAGCAGCCTCAATACAGGATTAAGCAAAGGGAACACAGAGGTCAAGATCCACAAAGTCAGCATCAAATTCGCACTCCATTTCAGCAAAATTACACTGAAGGCCCTGATGAAGATGATGAAGACGAAATTTCTGGCGAGAATCATTTATTTGGGGAAAATCGGCAGCCTATTTTCCTCACTAAAGAAGATCAATTTTCTGCAAAAATTTGTGCAGCAGATGATCAGCAGTATGTCTTGTCAAATGATGACATGTTATCAGTGTGCACAGAAGATTATTAGAGGGGATATCAAAACGTTCTTTCTCAAGTGCAGAGACAGTATGGTTTGAGGAATAGGAATGTTCCTATAACCTCCAAACAGAAAAAACAGAATGCTCAAATAGATGCTCATCATAAAGAAGTTGTTGCTCCAAATCAAAGTAAAGACAAAGGACTTGTTGTTCATAATCATGCTAAAGGAAATGAAGCTTCCTCCAACGGTCAAAGAAAAGATAAAGAAGTCCAAGATGGAGAACAGAAGAAAGAGTCTTCACACAAAGATCAGCCCGAAAAGAAAGATGCACCATTAAAAGAGGTAGAAAAACATTCTGCTCTTTTTAGTCTTGAAAATGAAATTGCCAAATTGAAAGTCTCCATTCCTCTAAGTAAAATAGTCAATAATGATCAGTACAAAGTTCAAGTAGCTAAGTTGCTTAAAGTTGATCAAATGTCTGACATGGTTAATGTGAGTGATGATCACCCTGAGCTTCTTTTTGGTCCTGCTGTTGATGGTGATTTAGAAGATAGTGAGGTCCCTTCGTTTTATATAAGCCTCAAAATCCATGATTTTATCCTTCATAACGCCATGCTTGATTCTGGAGTCTCTCACAACCTCATGCCCAAGGCCATTATGGACAGATTAGGACTGGATATCACAAGACCTTATCATGATCTTTATTCATTTGATTCAGGGAGGGTGAAATGTCTTGGCCTCATCAAGGACCTAGTGGTGTCATTAGAGCAAATCCCAGCCAACAATGTCCTCATGGATGTTGTGGCTAATATCCCTCCCAGATATGGAATGTTGCTTTCTCGATCATGGAGAGAGAAGCTTAGAGGTACCTTGCAGCTTGAATTTTCATATGCTACCATTCCCGTCTTTGGGCAACTTAGGAAACTATACTGGGAAATTAAAATGAAGTACATGATCAGCAGTCGAGAAAAGCCAAATAATCACCCTATACATGTTGTTCATATAGATTAAGAGTCCTTTATCTTGTTCAATGATGAATGTTCAACATCTTCCGAAGTTTTGATTGAAGAAAAAGCAAAAAATTCTGAATTTTCAAATTCTGTTTTAGAATTGGCAAATGCAAAAATTTATGAAAAGAAGCCAAGTGGTCTGGGACCAAGCACATTACCTCAAAAAAGTGATGAAACAGTGAAAGAAACAAAAAAATTTGGTACAGCAGAACTCTCTCAAGCAACAAGCAAAGTTCAGCCATCCGATTTTCAGTTTCTGGACGAGGAAAGTAGTTTGTGGACCATGGACTTCGATGGAGCTTTTGGCAAAGAAGGGGCTGGCATTGGAGCGTGGATTCACAGCCCTGTCAATCAATCATTAAACATTCCTCCCAATGTTCGAATGTCCTCCTACAAGCTAGCTTTTGAATGTTCAAACAATGAAGCTGAGTATGAGGCTTTGATAGTCGGTCTGAAAAATCTCAAGAAGCTAGGTGCCAAGAAGATTTCTGTGTATGGTGACTCCAAGCTAGTAATAAAGCAAGTCAAAGGGGAATACCAGGCCAAGCATCCAAGGATGCGAGCTTATCGAAATGCAGTGCTAGACATCCTCAAGACATTCACCAAGTACACTTTTCCGTTGATCCCAGGGGACAGCAATGTTATTGTTGACTCTCTTGCCACTTCGGCCAACATGTTCAAAATTCCATTGTATCCTAATAAGTATGAGATAAATGTCAAACATCGCCCTGTTGTCCCAGATAATGTTCAGTATTGGCAGGCCTTTCATGATGATAAATAGATCAGCAACTTTTTACAGACAGAAGAGTAATTTGTGAATTCTCAAATGGATAACCAGTGCTATGAAGATGACCAAAAAATTCATGCAGCAGAGATGCAAGTGCTTCAACTAAATAACTCCATTTCAAGAGGTTTGGTACCTTTGGAAGAGCTTTTCAATCAAGATGATGTTGCACATAAACCGACCATGCTACCAACAGAAGTGGGAGTGGAAGATTTCAATCTTGGCACTCTGAAAAAGCCAAAGATGGTCAAAATTTCAAAATCTTTGAGTGCAAAAATGAAAGGTAAATATGCAGTGCTTATGTCACAGTTTGATGATGTATTTGCTTGGGAATATTCTAATTTGAAAGTCTATGATAAGAGCATAATTCAGCTTACCATTCCAACCCTTCCGCCAGAAGTTATGGAGAATGAATCCCAAGTTGTTGCCCTCTATTCAAAAGGAGGTAGATAGATTATTTATTGCTGGTATTATAGTGCCTCTTCGCTTTTTAAATTGGATGTCTAATCTAGTGCCAGTGAGAAAGAAGAAAGGAGAGATTCGCTTGTGCATTGATTTCAGAAATATGAATAAAGTGTCATTGAAGGACAGTTATCTACTACCAAAGATGGACCATATTCTGCAAAGGGTAGTTGGATCTTCCAGACTTTCATTGTTGGATGGATACTCCAGGTATAATCAGATTTTAGTCCATCCAGATGATCAGGAAAAGACAGCCTTTATAACACCTTGGGGCACCTTCATGTATGCCAAAATGCCTTTCGAATTGAAGAATGTTGGGGCTACTTTTCAGCGAACAATGGATATTGCTTTTGCCATGAAAAATATGTCTGTTTGGTCATTTATCTTGATGATATCACTATTTTTTCCAAGACAGATGAGCAGCACTTGCAACACTTAAAACCAGTTTTTCAAAGATGTAGAAAGTTTGGCATATCGCTGAACCCAAAGAAGAGTCTTTTCTCTATGGAGGAAAGTAAATAGTTGGGCCATATCATATCAAAGATGGAATTAGGATAGATCCTTGGACTATTGTAGGATCAAAAAGGAAATTCAGTCATTCAATGGCAAAATCAATTTTTTGAGAAGGTTTGTCCCCAATCTTGTTGAACACTTAAGGCAAATTACTGACATGTTGAAGAAAGATAGTGAAGTAAAATGGTCTGGAGAGGCAAAGAAATCATTCAATCAAGTTAAATTGGCTTTATCTCATGCTCTTATTCTTATTAGTCCAGATTATAAACTTGATTTTATCATTTTTTCATTTGCCTTGGAACATACTCTTGTTGTTGTCCTCGTGCACAAGAAAAATCAGAACACAGAGCAGCCCATTGCCTTCTTCAGTAGAATCATAAGAGACGTGGCCTTGAAGTACAACATCATTGAGAAACAGGCCTTGGTTCTAGCCAAAGCATTGAAGGACTTCCGGGTCTACATTCTCCACTCTCATGTCATTGCATACATTCCAAACGTTGTTGTCAAAGATGTGCTTACGAAGAATAATCCTGAAGGGCGGCAAGGTAAATGGATCGCTACTATGTTGGAATATGACTTGGAGATCAATCCCACAAAGCTGATTAAAGGACAAGGCCTGGCGAAGCTTATGGCGGATTCAAATCTCCATGCTTTGGATATTAATTTTATTGTGGCATTATCTGAAGAGAAAGAGGCTGAAACATTGCCTGAGGTATCTGAAATTTTCTCTTTATCACATTGGTTTTGCAACACTTCAATCCTCCTCCCGACTTGTTAAGTAGTAAGGCTAGATCTTTGAAGTTGAGAGCTCTTAAGTACTACATCCTTATTGGTGTCTTGTATTGGAAAGATCTAGGTGGAGTGTTGCTGAATTGTTTGGTTGAAAGAGAAGTAGAAAAAGTGATGACTGATTTTCAAAAAGGTGACTGTGGCAGTCATCTTCATTGGAAGTCTAGAGCTAACAGGATCTTTACGGCGAGCTTCTACAGGCCAAGTTTATTTTCTGATATTTATAAAACATTCATGAGTTGTCATGAATGTCAAATCTTTCAGGGAAAGAGGAAGCTTTTGCATTTGCCCTTAAAACCAATTGAAGTGCAAACACCATTCCAGCAATGGGGACTTACTTCATTGGTGAGATCCATCCTCCATCATCAGCTCAGCATGAATGGATACTCACTGCCATAGATTATTTCACTAAATGGATTGAAGCCATCCCCACGAGGCAAGCTATTGACACTGTCATTATTCAGTTTTTAGAGAACAATATTCTGTCTCGTTTTGGTTGTCCACACAAAATCATTACTGACAATGCAACTGCCTTTAAGTCCAAGAAAATGATTGACTTTTGTGATAAGTATCACATTAGGCTTGGTCATTCCACAACATACTATCCTCAAGGCAACAAGCTTGTTGAATCGTCAAATAAATCTTTGGTGAACATAATCACGAAGATGCTGCAAGAAAACAAGAGGAATTGGCATAAAAAGCTCACCAATGTTCTCTGGGCGAATAGAGTTAGCAGAGATCAATCAGCATGTCACCTTTCCAGCTCGTGTATGGTGTTGACACAGTGTTCCCTACTTCTCTAGTTGTACCGACGATGAAAATTCTGCAAGCGATCGATAGTGAACCAAATGATATCGAGCGAAGAATTAGCCAAATGATCCATCTACAACAGTCAAGAGATGAAGTCTTCATTCATACTTCAAAGCTTCATGAGAAAATCAAAAATATTTATGATAGGAAGACCAAAGCTGATGATTTCAAGCTTGGAGATGTTGTTCTTCGCTGGGATGCCCGAAATTAAGACAAGCAAACACGGAAATTTTGACAATCTATGGAAAGAAACCTTACAAGATCACTGCATTCAAAGGTAATAAAGCATTTCTACTAGAGGATCATGAAGTGCAAGAAGTGCTGGGAGGACCAATCAATGGTAGGTTCCTCAAACACTATCTTACTTGATCATTGAAGATGAAGTCCACTTTCACTGTACATATCATTTTAACTTGATGTCCAAGCAATAAGGAAGTTGTTGTAGAAGTTTGAAGCCCGAGGAGAAGGCCATGAGACTTCTACATTCAGCTCATGTTTTCTCTCAAAAAGTTCAAAAAAGTTTCAGTCAGTTGTCAAGTCAGAGTCAAGTTAAATTTTTCTAGTCAAAGTTATATCCAAATTTAGTTCATCATTTCTAGTTTGTCAAAGTTTCTCAATGTCCAATTTTGACTCCATTTCCCAATGGTAAGGCTACCTGATCTACGGTGTTCTTGACACCTTCTGAAGGAGTTGTCATCCCCAGCTAGAGCAAATGTTAGTGTTAGTATGTCAATGATCAAAAATAACTCTTTCAATTGTTTTTTTAAAGTCATAGGTTAAAATATTTTATACTTTTTCAAACAAGTTCTCAGAAAATAATTTTGGTCACTGAAGAGGTCTAGGTCAAGTGTGTTGCTCCTTCATCTCATTCATTGCCACCATCATTTTCAAGGTCATCTCCATCATCATCTTTTAAGGTTTAGGGTTATGTCACTCCACCTTATATAGGTCACTCTAGGGTCATCTCTGCCTTTAAAAAATGTTCAATTTGTCACCTAAAACAAGGCTCTAAACCTTCATCTCACTCATAAAACTCTAAGAGGGAGCTAGCATGCTTAGGGAACAACATAAAGACAACTTGTCTTGTTTTTTAAAAAAAGCTTCCAATTTCAAAAAAGTTCAAAAAGCCAAATCTCTCTTATTGTCTCATTAAAGGAGCAAAAAGGTCATTTCAAATGTCAAAAGGCAAAAAAGGTCATCTCAAGCTTATAAAAGGCAAAAACATAATCATTTTCATTCATTGTTATCTCTTGATGTGTGGAAGAGCACCTATCTTACCTCACTCACACTCCAAAGGTGGTCAAAGTCCAAATCCAAGGCTCAAATTCACTTCAAAACTCATTTGCTACCCTTCTAGAAGCTTGTGTTACGCTTTTGGGAGCTTCTATTACGCTTCTGGGTAAGCGTATTAGACATTTGAGGAATGCTACGCAGCCTTTGTTACCCTTCTGGCGTGTTGCGCAGCGCTTGTTACGCTTTCAACCACCCACTGTTACACATATGTTAACACTGTTACGCTTTTGCCTTCCCTTGTTACGCTTTTGTAGATGTTTGTTACGCTTCTGGAGGAGAGGTAGATTTTGGTTTTTGGCTTAGAAAACCTTCAAACCAACTCAGTACTTGGCATCATTACCTTCTGACACCCTCATAAAAGGTAAATGACTTCTCTTATGCCATCTTTTGGTTAAATTTTGAGTGTTTAAAAAAAATTTATGCTCACTTTGTTTTTCTCCATATTTTCACTCATCCATGGTATAAAATAAAATAAAAATAAAAACATTTGACAAACCCTAACCTACCCCACCTACCTAAACCCTAACCCTAGTATCTAAACCCTAACTCGCACATCTCATATACATTATCCCCACCTTTCCTATCATCCACACCATTCCTAACATGTTAAATTCACCCAAACCCTAGATTCTAGCTATTTCATAGTGAAAAACTTGAAATTTCCTATGTTTGCTAGATTTTGCCACCCTCCACACATCCATTTCTCCTCATTCCACTTACAGTATTGAGCTAACATGCTACCCTATGCACTGAATTTTTTCTAAAATTTTTGCTCAGATCCATGACCCTCATTTCACCTTCTAAACTTACCTCACCTCTACACTAGCTATTTTCACAGTGTGAAATTGGAAATTCCCTGTGTTTTCATCATTTCGCCACCTTCCTCATACTCATTTTCCCTCATTCCACCCACAACTTGGAGCTAACATACAACCCAATCAACTCAATTTTTTCTAGAATTTTTCTCAGCTCCATGATCCTTCATCTCATCCTCTAAAGTCACACTTTCCTACACTCTGTTTTTCCATATTTCCATACATTTACCCATCTCATTAACACTCTTAAGGTTTTCATCATTCCAGTGACAAACAAAATGGAAAGTGACAAGAAGAGCTTCAAGGGACGGCGCCACTTCAGGCTAGAACCCTTCACAATGCATGAACTCAATGACTCGCCATTGGCCAGAAGATGTTTTGAGAGGGCTCAGTGTTTGAGATTTTGTGAAAGGCTCATGGAAGAGGGGTATCATCTTCAATTGACCTTCCTATTTGCTACAAGCTTTAGCATGGGAAAAGTCACTATTGCAGATATGGAGATAACCCTATCAGCAGACCTAATTTCTTTAGCAACAGGCATTCCTTGTCATGGAGAGTAGTGTTTCAAAGGCATGGAGTTAGACATTGAAAATTACAAACAATTTCTCAAGCCTCATGCTAGAGAGGAGCCATATTACCTATTTCCTTTCAGACACGTCAGAAACAAGTATGCTCCTCTGATGATGTTCATAATGAAGTACTTCACATGTGAAGGAAGATTTGCTTGGTTGTATACGTATCATATCAGGTTGTTGATGCATTTCACCTCTATCAAAACACTTGATTTTTCCATATTATTTGTACAGGAGTTTGATTAAGATAAAAGAAAAGGTACAGAGTAGAAAGCAAGATCATCACACTAGTCTTTTTCACCATGGTCTAATCAAGCTCGTATTGCATCACCTTTCCTCCATCAACATGACTTGGGAAAATCTCTTGGAGAGATTATCAACAATGCCAACCATTAGCCCTTCTATCTTGCCTAGTACATCATCAGCACAGCCAATGGAGGTCGGTTCTTCTAGCATGCCAACTCAGTTTTCAGATGCTCCTAAGGTTGTTAAGTTTACTCGCACCTATGAGAAAGGGAATAGACATGTATTTGCGCCCAAGTCTGCCAAAAGTGTTCTTACACTTGACACCATTGTGGAACAAAGTGAGATAGAGGAGCAGCCTCTTTGCATCAGCATAGTGAATCAGCGCCATTGGAGGTTGAGGTAGCAGAGCAGATGGAGGTCAGATCAGCTAAAAAGATCATCAGAGAGAAAGATGAGGAAATAACAGAATTGAAAAGGATGTTGTCTATTGCTAATTCTCAAGTCACTTTTTTGTAGCAAGAAAATTTTCAATCGAAAGTGAAGCAGCTCTTACAAAGCAAGCCCGAGCCTGACCTAGAGGCAGTCAAAGGTAAAGGCAAGGAGGTTATTGATGTTGACCAAATGCAGGACATGGAGGCTGAAACACAAACAAGAAGGCCAAAAACAAAAGGCCTCAAAAGGGCGTTGGAGCTAGAAAGACAGTCAACTCACCCACCTGAAGAGTTGACCTTTGATGAGCTTATAGCCATGGAGATTAATGAAGACAGAGAGCTTTGGTTGTCAAGGGTAAATGAGCATTTGAAGAAGCTCTTGAAGAGGGCTAAGAGGGACAATAAGCTGCAAAGACACATGGCAAACCATTATCGCACCAAGAACACAATATCTCAAATAAAGCTGAAACAATTGAAGAAAAGGCTAAAAGAAGCACAAATTAAGCTTAAAGAGAAAGATAGATTAGACTCGTTGGTTGGAGCTTCCTTGGTTGTTTAGCCCACCACTCACAGGTGCCATAGAACCAATTTTGAGAAGTTTTGAACAATTTTGGAATTTTTTGTGATTTTTGCAAAATTCTGGAAATTCCTCATTGCAGAAGGGTAACAAACTTTTGTCACGCTCATTTTGGGGGCATCCAAATGATGATTTATTTACATGGATGGATGTATTTTGATGAGTACATCAAAGATCAAGAACCCCCTTGGCATGACAAGCTGTAATTTTGGAGAAAAAAACTCAAAAACAACTCATTTTTCATGTTTTTGCCACCTTTTTGGGGTCTCTGTTACGCTTTTGGAGTAACCTTGGGAGAATGGATTTTTGAAGGCCTTCTTGTGGGTCATTTTGCAAAATTCAAGATGTTCTAAAAACTAGACACACAGAGCTAGTTGAACGTTGTTTCAAAAGTGGATTTGGACACATAAAAGTGCCTCCAAAGTTTTGTTACGCTTCTGCAAATTTTTGTTACTCTTCTGTAAGAAATGTTTCAAATCAGCATTGGATTCCTCAGGACACTTGTCAAGCTCAGAAATTGTCACAAATTCGAGATTTTGTTGTCCTATGAGTTGGAATTAGAGTTATTGAGTTGGTTTTTGCCTCCTATCATGAGGGAATATGTAATTAATGTAAGCAAGAAACACTCCTAGTTCATAACTAAAATTCAGGGAATGGTTTCTAACCTCCCTAGAATCTAGCAAATGACTCATCTTGTGTATTTATGATCCATTTTGGATGGGATTTCGACCTGATGAGGTGTCATAGACCATAATTTCTATACGTATACTCTTTTTAATCTTTTGTTGGGTTGGATAGTCTCATATTGCAGTGGAGCTTTTGTAATCAGCAAATTGGAATGAAATCAAGACAAATTTGCAGGAATTGTGTTGAGATACTTATGGTATGCATTGGAGCATCTGTTCTTCTTATTTATGTTTATCAATTCATGCTTAATACCATATCTTCTTCTTTCATAGATGTTTATCTTGTAAGTTTATGAGCAGAAATCATGTTTGTTCATGCTCTGTTTTAGACAAGATTTACATTGCTATGTCTATTTGCTTCTAAATGAATTATTTAACCTCAGTGCTCATTCAAACTCTTTTTCACTTCACCATATACTCAATGATCCATTAAAAATGCTTTCAAATTACCTATCTAGCCTCACATATTCTCTGTAAATTGACCTTGGAATTCAGACCTAAGAAACCTCATACATAGTCTACTCACTGACTTTTCTATCCAGCACTAAAAACATCAAACAAATCCTATTTACTGAGCTTAAATACCTAGCCTAAGATCATTAGATACTCAGTCATTCCTTCGACTGCAAAACTGACAACGAGAGAGCCCTCTCTAGTCTTGGTAGGGCTAGTTACTTCACCTAAAGCTTGCTCTATGGTTACCTTTCTTCAATCCCATTTTCAGCCTTGGGAAGTTGAGGAGAGTGATAACAAGGGGACAGAGATCTGATCTGAGAAAGGCCAGATAAATGCACAATAATCAGAGTTTCAAATGAATGAAGGGGGGATAGAGTTTTCCTGTAGCATACTGCCTATTCCGAAGATTAGATTGAATTCAGTGGCATATACAATCAGCTAGTACAATTTCTTAACAGATGGAGCTTATTCCAGGTGTACTGCTCCCACAGCTTTGTAAACTTCAGTGATTGCTCTCAAATAAAGATTAAACTTTCCCTCATATATTCCTCCCCCGATTTGCCTACAAATTGTTTGACGAAAATAATGTGTGTGTTCATGGAAAGTTAATTTTCAATGATTCCTAAGTGTTTGTGAAAAGATGTCAAAGATAATTTTCAAGTAATTTTGGAAACATTTGCTTGAGGCAGTTAAAATTGTTCTCCAAGTACTTGAAGATTTACAAATTACTAGGAATATGTAGAAATTTCTGTTCTCCCGCCCCGGTTTTCAGTTTCACCTTATTTCTCCAATTAGTTAAATGCCCTTTCCCATAACCTTACATTCAACACGCTGGAAAATAAATATTTTCTAAAAACACAAATTCTGGAAAATTTTCACAGTGCCGGAAATTGCAGAAATAAAAATCAGCAGACTAAAACAGCCACACAAAACATTTTAACACAGTGATTTTTTGTCAACATGACCCTGGAAAAACCCCCTACAACTCTTGGGGAAAACCAGTTCGAAAGCTTCTCTTTATTTTCTGAATATTGTTTTTACAGTGATGCAGAAATTTACACAGCAAAAAAATTACAGCAACTTCGAAACAGAACTTATCTTGAAAATCGTGTCAAACTCCACCTCGGTTTCCGTGCCCACAAAACAGAAAATTTACAGCAGAAATTACAGCCTTCAAAACTGGACGAACAGCCTCGAAAACAATGTCGGAATGGCTGTACGACCTCCCTCGAAATCTGCAGTTTTCTCTCCTCGATATTCGTGCTCACTTGCTTCGAACTTTGTGCTTTGCCCTGCTATACGGATTAACTGAAAGTTAGTGTTGTTGCCCTCCTCCTTCTCACTGCTCAGAAAATTCTCTTCAGCTTTCTCCTTCTCCTTCTCTCAATCTGCTCATGAAAGAATTAATGAATTTAATGACCTTTTCTCTCTTTTTCCTCCTTTAATAAAACTCTAAGTGACTTTTGGGTTATCCCCAAATCCAATAGCTGAAATAGCTTTAGATCTACGACTGAGATTAAATGCTCTTTTAAATCTCACTTTCTATTTTTTAATTCACCCCACTTTAATAAAGACCCACTTGGTCATTTATTTCCAAAGTCACTTTTCCTTTCTAATTTTACATTAACTTTATTAAAGTCACTTTAAAATTAGACTTTAGTAACTTTAGCTCTTAAAGTCACTTTTAAATTAGATTTTACTTTATAACTTTATAAAGTCACTTTAGGAGAAAAATGAAATTCTTTTGGAGACTTTTCCCTAGGCCAAAAGATCAAAGCCGTAGGGAACCACCTATCCTCCGGTAACCAAATTTCAACACTCCCTCTTACCGAGAAAGGTGTTCCTCACCACACCCATCTTGTCTCTGAAGTAGACATGCTTGCCCTGTGGTAAGGCTTTGGTAAGAATATCTGCAACCTGCTCATCAATGGGAATATATTCGAGCTTCACAGCTTCCTTCTGCACATAGTCTCTCTGCACCCGTAATGACCAAGTCATCCACATACAGCACCAGAATGAGAGGCTCCTCACCTATCACAATGAAGTATAAGTTCGGATCTGCCTCACACTTTGTGAAACCCATCTCCTGCAAGTATGTATCTATCCTGGAGTACCAAGCTCTGGGAGCTTGCTTCAGGCCATAAAGGGCCTTCTTCAGTCTGCATACATGGGACTCCTTCCCATGCACCTCAAAGCCCTGTGGCTGCTCAATGTACACCTCCTCCTGAACATCATTCTTCATGATAGAAGAATACTCCTCCAGCATGGCCTCTCTCCAGACCTGCTGGCTAGCTCCCTCCTCATAGCTAGAAGTCTCAGAGTCAAGGATGTTGGCAACCATTGTCATATAGCTACAAAACCTCTCAGGTGGTCTGCTCTCTCTGATCGGCCTTTTAGGCCCAGCAACAGATGTGGCCTCTCTCAAGGTATCCTGAAGCCACTTGGGCTTCCTCTTCCCTGAGCACACTTCTCCCACTGGAGAATGAATCTCCTCCTCCTCATCAGAAGTCTGAACTCCTGATTGTCTGTTTGTTGTCCTCCTGCCTGTACCTAAACCTGTAGATGCTGACGTACCATGTGAACTGTCCATCAGTGGACTCCCTAGTGAACTGCTCTGCGGACTGCTCTGCACGCTGCCCTAAGCACCACCCCTCGGACTCTGCGAGCCACTGCTCACTGACGGACCTGACACCGTAATCAATGTACCTCCGGATCCTCCTGATCCCTACGACTGACTCAGCTGCTCCTAAGGGTCTGACTGATCCAGATACTCTAACTCCCGTGACCTCCTGAAGGCCCTGTCCTCCTCGAACTTCACATCCCGCCTGACAACAACTCTCCTTTGTGCGGGAATATAAATCCGATAGGCCTTCGAGGTCTCACTGTAGCCCACAAAGACACCCTTCTCTGCGGTGGGCTCTAGTTTGGTCCTCTTCTCCTTGAGTACATAGGAGTATGCAATACACCCAAAGATACGAAGATGACCAATATCAGGCTTCTTCTTAGAAAAAGCCTCCTTCGGAGTCATATGCCCCAAGGCACGATGCGGACTCCTGTTCTGCAAATAAACAGCAGTGTTGCAGGCCTCTGCCCACAAAAACAATGGCAACCCCTGATCATGTAACATGGCTTTGGCAGCCCCTCCGATGGATTTGTTCTTCCTCTCTGCAACCTCGTTCTGCTGGGGGTTGTAAGGAACAGTGAATTCCCTCCTAATGCCTGCCTCCGCACAATAGTCAACAAACTCTCCAAGGGTGTACTCTCCTCCATTGTCTGACCTCATGGACTTGATCTTCCGACCTGTCTGAGTCTCCACAAGAGCTCTAAACTTCTGAAACCGCTTGAAGACCTCACTCTTGGTCTTCAAGAAATAAATCCAGGTCCTCCTGGAGTGATCATCAAGGAATAACACATAATACTCATATCCACTCAAGGAAACATGAGACATCAGACCGCTCACATCGGAATGAATCAAATCAAGTATCCCAGTCGCTCTGTTGTCATTGCTGGGAAAAGGGGATTTGGAAAACTTTCCCATTGCATGTCCTCTGCATGTATCAATGTGATCAATACTGAAATCTGGCACACCTGTAGTGATCTCCCGCAATTTCCTCAAGGCTCCATGATACATGTGCCCCATCCTGCGGTCCCAAATCTCACACAGCTCAGAACTGCTAGCTCTGTTGTCGGTGCTACTGCTCAATGCCATAAGGGGCTGAAATGCAAACTTGTACACCTTTGCATGGCGTACTCCTATCACTCTAGCTGAATCAGCTGGAGTGCTCCTGGGATATATCAACACCTGTCCTCTCTTGAACAATATCTCATACCCTCTGTCCTCCAATGATGAGACGGATATAAAGTTCTTCCTCATCCCTAGCACATATAAAACATCTGACACCTTCAAGAGAGATTTGGGTTCCCTATCAAATGTCAGTGTCCCCACACCGACTGCTCTAACAACACTGTCATCACTGATTACTACCTCTATATGAGTGCCACTCTCTGAAAGCTCTGAGAAGTACTCACGGACTCCTATCATATGACGTGAAGCCCCACTGTCCACATACCAGATACCCGAAAATGCTCTGCTAGTCGAGGGAAATGCATGCTCCCTCTGAACCTCCGTGGCAGGTGATCCTGCACTAGTGGACTCACAAGCACTGAACCCAAACTCTCGGTCAAATCTATCTGAAAAGTCCTCAATCTCTGCTGATGCTCCCTCTGAACCTCCGTGGCAGGTGATCCTGCACTAGTGGACTCACAAGCACTGAACCCAAACTCTCGGTCAAATCTATCTGAAAAGTCCTCAATCTCTGCTGATGCTACCTTGGTCTGGTTCTTCCCCTTCTTCTTCTTCTCCGGACACACAACTGCATAGTGTCCCATCTTCTAACAACTCCAACACTTCACTTTGGAGTAGTCCTTCTGCGTGTTCTCTTTGTTTACCTTTACCTTTGCGTTTGCCCCCACCACTGCTTATGGAAGCTTACTTCTTTCCTTTGCCTTTCTTGCCTCCTGCCAACAGTGCTACATCCTCATCCTGCTCAACTGGCTTGGCTGCCCCAAGCTGACCCTTCCTGATTTTTGTCTGAATGCAATCATCCCAAAACCTCTCCCATGTGGGAAGGGTCTCACGTGCACAAACCCCATCAGCAAAGTTCAGCCATGAATTGGGGAGGCCATTCACTGCAATCCACACCAAGTCAGTGGATGGAATGACTTCTCCAACTGTTGCCAACTCATCTCTCACATTAGTAATCTTTGTGAGATATCCAGCTGCACTATCAGTCTTACCCATCTTAATGGTCTTCAGCTTCTCCCTTAGGGCCATTTTCCTGTTCTCATTGGTACTCTGGTAGAGATTGGTCAAGGCAGACCACATCTCATGAGCATTTCTCTTTCCTCTCACATGAGGAATGCAATGGAATTTGATTCCGTCTAGAATCAGTCTCTTACCCTTGTTATTCTTTTTATTATACGCTGCCAACCGTACAGCATCAATAGGCACAACAACAGGGTGTTGTGCAATATGCACCATGACATCCCAGACTTCTGTCTCCTCAAAGATACTCTGCATTCTCTCCTTCCACACGCTGTAGTTACTATGCCCATCCAACATATCCTCCACCCTCAATCCCAATGACATCCTTGCTGTCCTAAAAACTGAAAATAACACTCCTGTAGTAAAGATATAATTTTTGTGTGTGAAAAATCAGCTTGCTAGAATTTTCTGAGTGAAAAATCAGCAACCTGTAATTTTTCTCTTTGTTGTCTCAAACTGCACTTTCAGCACCCAAACTCTGATACCATGTAGAAATTTATGTTTTCCCACCCCGGTTTTCAGTTTCACCTTATTTCTCCAATTAGTTAAAAGCCCTTTCCCATAACCTTACATTCAACAAGTTGGAAAATAAATATTTTCTAAAAACACAAATTGTGGAAAATTTTCACAGTGCTGAAAATTGGAGAAATAAAAATCAACAAACTAAAACAGCCACACAAAACATTTTAACACAGTGATTTTTGGTCAACATGACCCTAGAAAAACCCCTACAACTCTTGGGGAAAACCAGTTCGAAAGCTTCTCTTTATTTTCTGAATATTGCTTTTACAGTGATGCAGAAATTTACACAGCAAAAAAATTACATCAACTTCGAAACAAAACTTATCTCGAAAACCGTGCCAAACTCCACCTCGGTTTTCGTGCCCACAAAACAAAAAAAATTACAGCATTCAAAACTATACGAACAGCCTCGAAAACAGTGTCGGAATGGTTGTACGGCCTCCCTCAAAATCTGCAGTTTTCTCTCCTCGAAATTCATGCCCACTTGCCTCGAACTTCGTGCTCTGCCCTACTGTACGGATTTGCTGAAAGTTATTTTTGTTGCCCTCCTTCTTCTCACTGCTCAGAAAATTCTCTTCAGCTTTCTCCTTCTCCTTCTCTCAATCTGCTCATAAAAGAATTAATGAAATGAATGACATTTTCTCTCATTTTTCTCCTTTAATAGAACTCTAAGTGACTTTTGGGTTATCCCCAAATCCAATGGCTGAAATAGCTTTAGATTTAGCACTGAAATTAAATGCTCTTTTAAATCTCACTTTCTATTTTTTAATTCACCCCACTTTAATAAAGACCCACTTAGTCATTTATTTCCAAAGTCACTTTTCTTTTCTAATTTTACATTAACTTTATTAAAGTCACTTTAAAATTAGACTTTAGTAACTTTATCACTTAAAGTCACTTTTAAATTAGATTTTACTTTATAGCTTTATAAAGTCACTTTAGAAGAAAAATTAAATTCTTTTGGACACTTTTCCCTAGGCCAAAGATCAAAGCCTTAGAGAACCACCTGTCCTCCGGTAACCAAATTTCAACAGAATATTAAAAATTTGGTCCTAAGAATTTTTGGCTCCCATGTTGAAATTTGAAATTCAAAATTATCCTTCCCTCCTAAAAGGCTAGTCAGCGTCATAAAATTGGAATCCAAATATTCAAATTTAAGTCAAAATATTGGTTCCCTTCTTATAGGTACGTCAGCCCTCTAAGAACCCTAGTCCCACTATATATTGGTGACCAATTTCCTCAAATTGTAGTCAATAAACTCGCACTTTTCTATTTGAATTTTGAAGTTTCAGCCTCTGAATAGTCATGTGTTATCTGAAGGAAGGTCGAAGTTGTTGGGGAATCTTCTGGTGTTTATGATTATTTTTGGGCTTATGGATACAACGTACATCTCTCGGGATGGCTTTTTGTTATAGCACAGTACATTGATCAGGACGTGATCTAAACCCTTGTAAGATCAGGCAGAACCTTGTGGATGCCAAGAAATCGAGTGCAAATTTGATGTCTGTTCTAGGGCTTTTTGACAGAGATCTACTCACATCTGTTTCCTGAAGCTTTTCACAATTCTTTGTGGATATTTTTGCGTAGACATTGGTCTCCTTCCAATGATTGTCACGTGGATCTTTGAGGCCAAGTTCCAAGCGGACCTGAACGGTATTGCAGCTTCCTTTTTTATCACACCTGCAACTCTCTAAATATATCTCGGACCTCCTGTTTGGCAACAAATCTGTGCACAAGTTCAGTCAAGCCTGTGACAGAGTTTCTTTGCAGCTTAATGAAAGGATCTGGCTGCTGATCTAAGCTGTGAATTGCAGAGGTTTACTTGACTTCTTTTAAGGTCATTCTTTGCACTAATTTGAAGATCTTTTAGTGTATATCCTGAAAAATACATGGTGGGGATTTGGCCCATTCACTAAGGTAACTTGGCATCTTAATAAAGCCCTAATGAGACCTATTCTATAGCAGCCACAGATCTGAGGTAAGTCCTTAACCTTTGTTTGGATTTAAGCATTTTCGTGGCTTTTTTCTTATCTGCAAGTTGATCCGGAATTGAAGGAGGGTTTATGGCATGGAAAACTGCTTGTTCAAGACCTCCTCTTGATCTGCTATCTTTTGACTACACATTGTAAGACATCGGGGTAAATTTCTGATATTGTCTATAAGGACTACTCATAAACTGATCTAAGGACCAAGGGCTTTTGTCAGGCAGAATTTCTTTTGGCTTAAAATCTTTGTGGATCACTTCAAAGATTGTTGAGCTCCTACAGTGGCACCTAAATCTGATTCGGGCAGCATACTTACAAAGGGTTTTGGAGTGACAGTGCAATGGTTTCATTCATAATTTATTTACAGATTGTATTTGAGTACCCTGATATGGCTATTTTTGTAGTGTTACTACAAACTTCTTGTATTTATTATTGTGTCACAGAGGTTATGGCAGATTGAAATTCAGAGGACAGAGTTACTTATCTGAGGGTTGTTAAATGAATGATCAATGTATTTAATATTGTCAGAGCCAGCGTTCCATGGGGATGCGTCCCCCAGGGTGGGGGACGCGCTTCCCCGCTCCCCCATGCTCCCGAGATGGGGAAACTCTTGGGGAAACTTTCCCCACGTCCCCTTTTTTGGAAAACTTGGGGAAACTCTAGGGGTCATTTTTCTGGTGACGAAATGCGTCTCTCTTGTTGGGGGACTAGGGGATGCAAGAGGGATGCGTCCCCCGAATTTTTTCGCTAAGAACAATTAAAAAAAATCTTGTGTATTTCACTGCTTTATATGTTTATTTTTAGTTCAGTTTTCTATGGTTGTTTTAGACTTCAAATGTCATTGTCATATGATGAATTTAATTTTTAATGTGCATTGCGTAATTTCAATTGTCAAATGATGAATTTAATTTAGATGTACCTTGCATAATATTAATGCCCATTGCCAGATGACGAATTTAGATGAAACATTGCATAATGTCAAATGATAGATTCAATTTAGTAATTTATTTTTAGAATTACATTGATGATTTCAGAAATGTCAAATGATAATTTTACTTCACAATAGTCTAATATGAAATGATGATCATATTTAGAAGTGCATTTCATAATTAATAAGATTTACTATCTACTAATTTCGTTATTAACATATTGTTGGGATTTTATTTTTTTTATTTTCATATATTAAATTTTTAATAATTTTATAATTTTTATGGCTCTGACATCTCCCCATTTCCCCAAAATCTCCCTAAATTTTGGGGTTGCTTATTTTTTTTTTTCATATATTAAATTTTTAATAATTTTATAATTTTTATGGCTCTGACATCTCCCCGTTTCCCCGAAATCTCCCTAAATTTTGGGGTTGCTTATATACGTCCCCCTTGTGTGTATCCCCACTCTCGCGTTTCCCCGTCCCGGAAACTTGGTGGAACATTGGTCAGAGCTAAGTTAGTATATACTGAGGGCTGTGGCAAAAGACTGTTGTGTATGTTTGTATGCAGGGAATGTACTACTGTCAAGAAGCAGCTAGGGTTCAAGAAAATATTGCTTTTCAGGTTTCACATGTTGACAAAGTCTGGTAAATGCTACTAATTGACAAAGTCAGATTGGTATGTGCTGGTATGATTCACAGGTAGTATATTTGACAAAGCTTGTTCACTGGTAATTGTTTTGATATGAAGCTGTAGTTGATTTATGATGTGAACAAACGTCAACATGATATAGAAGTTTGTATGCCACTTATGTTGACTATGTATTAAAGAGTGATGTCCAAGCATTGCTGGAGAGAAGACACAACTTGTTGAGTTGACACATTGAAAAAGATGATCTGTTTAAGGAGTGATGGGAAGAATTGTATTGCAGAAGATTGGCATGAGAAAGAAAATTGGTGAGTTAAAGCTATAATTTGTTTGGGGTACTCATGATGTGAGTCTACTTTTGTGGTATGCTTATGTTGCTGCAAATGTTATAAATAAAATGATATAAATAATGTAAACAATAAATAATGATTAGTTAATTAGTAATTAGGCTGAAGAGGTATGTCTGATGGGACATGACCTTTCGTGAAGAGGCACCTGTCTAGGTATATAAGAAGGATATAAGAGGCACTTCTCTCACTCTCTCTTCAGATCGGCATCAAGCGCAAGGCCCCCCCGCCCTGCAGGGCCCGCACCGCACCCTCTTCAAGTTCGAAGAAGGAAATCCTGACGTCTTCTCCTCTACCATCAAGCACGCACTTCCTCCTATAGCCCAGTTCACCTCCCTCGTGTCCGCCACCTATAAATACCACTGCCTCTCGTCTGCAATATGGGATGCCGCACTCCAGTCCTTCCCTTCCTCCACCCGCTCCGCCTTCGTACCCTCTAGACCTGGAGGATGCCCTATGAATAAATGGTATGACCACGAGTGTAAGTCCCTGCACCGGAATCTCCGGCACGCTTTCAGACACGCCCGGCCGTCATACCCCACTATCCGTTCGGCCTACCGCCGCCTCCTTCGCAACAAAAAGCGCCATTTTATCTCCCACCAGAGACGGATTCTTTCCGATCTTCTTCTCCACTCTCCTAAGAAGTTCTGGAGCACCGTCCTTTCCAGGCGATCTCCCACCCCTACCGACCTCAACCCCACCACCATGTTCTCCCACACCACCAAGTTGTATGATATCCCTGGGCAACCCCCCACTCAAGTCGTTTCCCCCCCAACCACCTGTCACTTCTTCTCCAACAGAGACATCAGATAGGCAATCTGGGCTCTAAACAGCAACAAAGCCGCAGACGAAGAAGGCTTCCAAGCGGAATTCCTCAAGTTTGGGCTTCGTCCTCTGGTTGGCTATCTAGCGGATCTTTTCAAGCAAGTCATTCGGGATGGCTTCCCTGAGGAATGGTCCCATCATATTATCTATCCTATCCACAAAGCAGGGGCTACTTCTGACCCGAACAACTACAGAACGATCATGGTTGGGCACACCTTCTCCAAGTTGTATGCTACTGCCCTTCACAGGGGACTCTCTAGCTTCCTAGAACAGAAGCAACTCAGGGCCAGGGGGCAAGCTGGGTTCAGACCGAATCATCAGACCACCGACCATATCTTCACTCTTCGGGCACTAATCGAGGAGGCTCGGCATAGGTCCTCCAAAGTGTACTGCTGCTTTGTGGACTTCAGGAAGGCCTTCGATTCGATCCCGAGGGAGGACCTATTTTAGAGGTTGAGAGAGATTGGCATCTCTTCGACTCTTTTGACTGCTATTATGCATCTCTACGAGTCCGTGCTTGGTCGTTTCCGCACAGTTGGAGGGATGTCAAAGTTCATCCCACTATTGGAGTCAAACAGAGGTGGCCGCTTTCCCCCACTCTTTTTGAGATCTACATCGATGAGCTGGAATCTTTTCTCCGAGAGCATATCCAGGAGTCTGATGGGTGCCTTCTCCACCAGGTCCTGATCTCCATTCTACTTTTCCCAGATAATATTGTTCTCCTGGCCTCCTCCCCGAAGGGGCTACAGAGACAGCATGATGCCCTCGCAGCTTTCTGTGACCTTTGGCACTTGACAGTGAACCTGAGCAAAACCCAAGTTATAATCTTCAATGGGGTGAAGAAATCCTCGAGTTGCCACTTTCCATTCAAAGGGGAAGAAATCGAAGTCGTCAGCAGCTACACCTACTTGGGAGTGCAGTTCTCGGGTCCCCGCTTCAACCTTCGGCCGACCCTCCAGCCCAGGATAAACAAAGGATATGGATCCTTGGCCCTTCTAGAGAGACAGTGCTTCTGCCACCATTTCCAGGATATATCATCCAAGATGAACATCATGGATACCTTGATCTGCCCCACCGTGCTCTATGGATCGGAGGTTTGGGGCCCCTCGCCACTGGATTCAGATTGGGCCTCGGTTAAGCGAGTCCAGACTCTTCTCCTACGCCGCTTCATCCGGTGCAAGCAGACAGTCCCTCAAAACATCATCCTACCAGAGTTCAGAGCTAAACCCTTCCGACTGGAGGCAATCTTCAGGATAGTCTCTTATCTTCATCGGATCCGTGGCTTGGCAGACACGAGAGAGGGGAGAGACAGATACCCATACCTGGCCTATTGCTCCTCGTAGAACATCGATCATAACCAGACTGGCCGCACCAAATGCTGGTTCACATGGATGACAGAACTCCTTGGTCTTATCGGTATCCAGCCAGATCATCTCCCCCCCTTCTAGTATTCACTGTACGTCCCGAGGCACCTTCTTCCAAACCAGTAGGAACTTAACAAATTAATCAGGGAGGACATCTATAGGCAGTATATTTAGACCACATGGGTCAATCCTCCAAGCAGTCTGCCCGCAGAAATGGCCTTTTACGCTGAACACTTTTTGGAGATCAGAGATGGGCTCATCACTCGACCCCCGTATACCCTCTAGCATTGGATGCATGCCATTAGGATCCCCCTGGGGCAGCTCAGAGTTGGGTCGCACAGGCTTCAGGTGGAAACAGAGCACCATATTGACAGAACGGAGAGGATCTGTCAGCTTTGCCACTTACAGGAGGTGGAAAACGAGTCACACTTCATCTTCAGATGCCCAGTCTACTATGAGATCCGCGGGCACTTTTACTGTGTAGAAATTTCTGTTTTCCCACCCCGGTTTTCAATTTCACCTTATTTCTCCAATTAGTTAAATGCCCTTTCCCATAACCTTGCATTCAACAAGATGGAAAATAAATATTTTCTGAAAACAAAAATTCTGGAAAATTTTCACAATGCTGGAAATTGCAGAAATAAAAATCAGCAGACTAAAACAGCCACACAAAACATTTTAACACAGTGATTTTTGGTCAACATGACGCTGGAAAAACCCCCTACAACTCTTGGGGAAAACCAGTTCGAAAGCTTCTCTTTATTTTCTGAATATTGCTTTTACAGTGATGCAGAAATTTACACAGCAAAAAAATTACAGCAACTTCGAAACAGAACTTATCTCGATAACCGTGCCAAACTCCACCTCGGTTTCCGTGCCCTCAAAACAGAAAAATTACAGCAGAAATTACAGCCTTCAAAACTGTACGAACAGCCTCAAAAACAGTGTCGGAATGGTTGTACAACCTCCCTCGAAATCTGCAGTTTTCTCTCCTCGACATTCGTGCCCACTTGCCTCGAACTTCGTGCTCAGCCCTGCTGTATGGATTTGCTGAAAGTTAGTGTTGTTGCCCTCCTTCTTCTCACTGCTTAGAAAATTCTCTTCAGCTTTCTCCTTCTTCTCTCAATCTGCTCATGAAAGAATTAAAGAATGAATGACCTTTTCTCTCATTTTCCTCCTTTAATAGAACTCTAAGTGACTTTTGGGTTATCCCCAAATCCAATGGCTGAAATAACTTTAGATCTAGGGCTAAGATTAAATGCTCTTTAAATCTCACTTTCTATTTTTTAATTCACCCCACTTTAATAAAGACCCACTTAGTCATTTATTTCCAAAGTCACTTTTCGTTTCTAATTTTACATTAACTTTATTAAAGTTACTTTAAAATTAGACTTTAGTAACTTTTTCACTTAAAGTCACTTTTAAATTAGATTTTACTTTATAACTTTATAAAGCCACTTTAGGAGAAAAATTAAATTCTTTTGGACACTTTTCCCTAGGCCAAAGTTCAAAGCCTTAGGGAACCACCTGTCCTCCGGTAACCAAATTTCAACACTCCCTCTTACCGAAGAAAGTGTTCCTCACCACACCCATCTTATCTCTGAAGTAGACATGCTTGCCCCGTGGTAAGGCTTTGGTAAGAATATCTGCAACCTGCTCATCAGTGGGAATATATTCGAGCTTCACAGCTCCCTTCTGCACATAGTCTCTGATGAAGTGATATCTGATGCCGATATGCTTTGACCGATCATGAAATACTGGATTCTCCGTGAGTTTAATGCAACTCTGATTATCACAGTAAATCACTGAAGGTCTCAACGGCTGACCAAATAAGCCAAACAACATCTTGCGAAGCCAGATGGCCTCACAACTAGCTAGACTGGCTGCCATATACTCTGCTTCCACTGAACTCAATGCTACGGACTGCTGCTTCCGGCTGAACCACGACACCACTGCCGAACCCAACCCAAAACAACACCCTGAAGTGCTCTTCCTATCAGAAGCACAACCTGCCCAATCAGAATCAGTGTAACCTACCAATCTCACTCCATCCCCCTGCCTGTAGTCCAGACCATAATCCACTGTCCCCTGCAAGTACCGCAAAATGTGTTTTGCAGCCACCCAGTGAACCTTCCTAGGCTCACACATAAACCGACTCATCGTGTTGACTGCAAAACAAATATCTGGTCTAGTGTTGACCAAATACATCAAGGAACCAATCAGCTGTCTGTACAATGTGGGATCCACCAACTCGGAATCCGAAGCATGAAGCTTCTTCCAGTTGGTGATCATCGGTGTCGACATGGGTCTACAATCCTCCATGTGGAATCTGCCAAGGATGTCCACAATATACTTCCCCCGCCCCAGGAAGAAATGCCCCTCCTCCTGCCACACCTCCAAACCCAAAAAGTAATGCATCAAGCCGATGTCCTTCATCTCAAACTCCGCCGCAAGATCTCTCTTGCAGTGCTCTATGAGTCTCTCTGCACCCGTAATGACCAAGTCATCCACATACAACACCAGAATGAGAGGCTCCTCACCTATCACAATGAAGTATAAGTTCGGATCTGCCTCACTCTTTGTGAAACCCATCTCCTGCAAGTATGTATCTATCCTGGAGTACCAAGCTCTAGGAGCTTGCTTCAGGCCATAAAGGGCCTTCTTCAGTCTGCACACATGGGACTCCTTTCCATGCACCTCAAAGCCCTGTGGCTACTCAATGTACACCTCCTCCTGTATGAAGCCATTGAGAAATGCGGTCTTCACATCCATCTGGTGGATCTTCCACCCCATCTCTGCTGCTATCGATATAATGGAGCGGATCGAAGTATATCGAGCCACGGGAGCGAAGGTCTCCTCATAATCAACTCCCTCTACCTGGGAGAACCCTCTAGCCACAAACCTCGCTTTTAATTTCTCAATGCTGCCATCTGCAGCATGCTTTACCTTGTAAAGCCATCTGGAAGTAACCACGGATTTGCCCTCAGGCCTCGGCACCACCTCCCAAACATCATTCTTCATGATAGAAGAATACTCCTCCTGCATGGCCTCTCTCCAGACCTGCTGGCTAGCTGCCTCCTCATAGCTAGAAGGCTCAGAGTCAAGGATGTTGGCAACCATTGCCATATAGCTACAAAACCTCTCAGGTGGTCTGCTCTCTCTAACCGGCCTCTTAGGTGCAGCAACAGATGTGGCCTCTCTCAAGGTATCCTGAAGCCACTTGGGCTTCCTCTTCCCTGAGCACACCTCTCCCACTGGAGAATGAAACTCTTCCTCCTCATTAGAAGTCTGAACTCCTGACTGTCTGTCTGCTGTCCTCCTGCCTGAACCTGAACCTGTAGATCCTGAAGTACCATGTGAACTGTCCATCAGTGGACTCCCGAGTGAACTGCTCTGTGGACTGCTCTGCATGTTGCCCGAAGCACCACCCCTCTGACTCTGCGAGCCACTGCTCACTGACGGACCAGACATCGTCATAGATGTACCTACGGATCCTCCTGATCCCTGCCCACTGGATCTCTATGACTGACTGAACTGCTGCTGAGGGTCTGGCTGATCCAGATACTCTAACTCCCGTGGCCTCCTGAAAGCCCAGTCCTCCTCGAATCTCACATCCCGCCTGATAACAACTTTCCTCGAAGCAGGAATATAGACCCGAAAGGCTTTCGAGGTCTCACTATAGCCCACAAAGATACCCTTCTCTGCGGTGGGCTCTAGCTTGGTCCTCTTCTCCTTGGGTACGTAGGAGTATGCAATACACCCAAAGATACGAAAGTGACCAACATCAGGCTTCTTCCCAGAAAAAGCCTCCTCTGGAGTCACATGCCCCAAGGCACAATGCAGACTCTTGTTCTGCAAGTATACAACAGTATTGCAGGCCTCTGCCCACAAAAACAAAGGTAACCCCTGATCATGTAACATGGCTTTGGCAGCCCCAATGATGGATCTGTTCTTCCTCTCCGCAACCCCATTCTGCTGGGGGTTGTAACGAACTGTGAACTCCCTCCTAATGCCTGCCTCTGCACAATACTCAACAAACTCTCCAAGGGTGTACTCACCTCCATTGTCCGACCTCAGGGACTTGATCTTCTGACCTGTCTGTGTTTCCACAAGAGCTCTAAACTCCTAAAATCGCTTGAAGACCTCACTCTTGGTCTTCAAGAAATAAACCCAGGTCCTCCTGGAGTGATCATCAATGAATAACACATAATACTCATATCCACTCAAGGAAACATGAGACATTCGACTGCTCACATTGGGATGACTCAAATCAAGTATCCCAGTCGCTCTGCTGTCACTGCTGGGAAAATGGGATTTGGCAAACTTGCCCATCGCACATCCTTTGCATGTATCAATGTGATCAGTACTGAAATCTGGCACACCTGTAGTGATCTCCCGCAATGTCCTCAAGGCTCCATGATACATGTGCCCCATCCTGCGGTGCCAAATCTCACACAGCTTAGAACTGCTAGCTCTGTTGTTGGTGCTACTGTTCAATGCCATAAGGGGCTGAAATGCAAACTTGTACACCTTTGCATGGCGTACACCTATCACTCTAGCTGACTCAGCTGGAGTACCCTTGGGATATATCAGCACCTGTCCTCTCCTGAACAATATCTCATACCCTCTGTCCTCCAATGCTGAGACGGATATGAGGTTCTTCCTCATCCCTGGCACATATAAAACATCTGACACCTTCAAGGGAGGTTTGGGTTCCTTATCAAATGTCAGTGTCCCCACACCGACTGCTCTAACAACACTGTCATCACCGAGTACTACTTCTATATCAGTGCCACTCTCTGAAAGCTCTGAGAAGTACTCACGGACTCCTGTCATATGACGTGAAGCTCCACCGTCCACATACCAGATACCCGAAGATGCTTCGCTAGTCGAGGGAAATGCATGCTCCCTCTGAATCTCCGTGGCAGGTGATCTTGCACTAGTGGACTCACAAGCACTGAACCCAAACTCTCGGTCAAATCTATCTGAAAAGTCCTCAATCTCTGCTGATGCTGCCATGGTCTGGGTCTTCCCCTTCTTCTTCTTCTCCGGACACACAACTGCATAGTGTCCCATCTTCTGACAACTCCAACACTTCACTTTGAGTAGTCCCTCTCGTGTGTTACCCCGTTTACCTTTACCTTGCCTTTCTTGCCTCCTCGCCAAATGGTTAAGTATCCGTCCTCATTAACGGGCTTGGCTGCCCCAAGCTGACTCTTCCTGATCTCTGTCTGAATGCAGTGATCCCAAAACCTTTCCCATGTGGGAAGGGTCTCACGTGCATAAACTCGACAAGAAAGTTCGTACCATGAATCGGGAGGCAGCTATTCACTGCACCCGACTCAACTCGGATGGAATGACCTCTCCAACTGCTGCCAACTCATCTCTCACATTAGTAATCTTTGTGAGATATCCAGCTGCACTATCAGTCTTACCCATCTTAATGGTCTTTAGCTTCTCCCTTAGAACCATTTTCCTGTTCTCATTGGTACTCTGGTAGAGATTGGTCAAAGTAGACCACATCTCATGAGCATTTCTCTTTCCTCTCACATGAGGAATGCAATGGTCTTTGATTCCGTCTAGAATCAGTCTCTTACCCTTGTTATTCTTTTTATTATACGCTGCCAACTGAACAGCATCAGTAGGCACAACCAAGGTTACTTGGAAGCGGGAGCGGGAGCGAAGCGCGGAGCGCCATTTTTAAAAGTTTCCGAGTCCGCAGCGTTTTCGGGAGCGTTTATATATATATATATATATATATATTTTATATTTTGATGCATATATGTCAACAAAAACATGTAGAATGATGAATTAGACATAAAAAACATAAAAACATAGATTGAATCATATAACATCAATCATCTAGAAGTTATAATCTTCATCAACCACGCCCACGAGTTGGAAGCATACAACATATTGACTCTTGAGTCTCACAAATCATCAATCTGAAGGTTTCAAGCTTTCAAAATTCAATATATAACATTTATCATCATTGATAATTTGATATATAACATTTATCATCATTGATTTCAAATTTCAATATCTAACATTTATCATCATTGATTCATTGATTTCAAAATTCAGTATACATTTATCATCATTGATATATAACATTTATCATCATTGATTCATTGATTTCAAAATTCAATATATAACATTTATCATCATTGATTCATTGATCACCATATAACTTTCATGAAGCATCATATTCATAATTCATAATGACTTGTAAACAGTGAACTTATAAATGCCAACTTCAAAGTTTCACCTTTCAAATTCAAACTTCAAACTTAAATTGTCATTAAAAATTTAAATATATGAAATCAGAAAGAGTCAAGTTTCAACTGTTCAACTGTCAACAACAAATAGAAAATAGTAAACAACAAATATATTTTATCCGGCTGGCCCCTTGCCACGCCCACGAGAAATGTCTAATTTTTGTGAGCCACGAGGAAATGTTGGTCTTCTAGTACTCTCAGGAGTACCACGACCACGACTAGAAGGTGGAGGTTGGATCTGCAAAGGAACAATAGTGTGATATCAAGGAGTGGCACTGGCACTGGCACCCGCACTGCTACCAGTAGATGGTGGGACTGGCCCTGTGTGTGGCGGTGCCGCTGATGCTTCATCATCATCCCTATAAAGTTCTGCTTCCAATTCTTCTAGATGTAACGTGCCGTCCTCCAAATTATCATCCTCTGGGTTGTTGTCCCAGCCTCTGTTATGATTGATCCTCATTTGCTCGATCACAGTAATGGCTCAACAACCTCAAATTATAATGCACATAAACCAAGCTTTCAGCTCGGTTTTCATTCAGCCTGTTTCTTCTCACATTGTGTATAAAGTTGTAGGTGCTCCAACACCTCTCTGCAGAAGAAGTGTTCACTACCTGTGAGAGAACTTTTTTAGCCAACTTTGGCAAAAGTCCCATGCCGCCATATGATTCCCACCATGTGAGAGCATCAAATCTGTCCCTGTCTTCCATTGCATGGAAAGAACCAAAGTTAGCAATGCAACTGAAGTATTTGCCTAATTCAAGGCGCAATCTAGCACACTCTTCCCTGTCAGGTACCAATTTGTCCAATGCCTTCATGTACCCCTCTTGTACCTCTGGATCTGTGTGAGGTTTCACCCTAACCCCACCTCTAGGTGCAGGTTGGCCCAACCAAGATGGAGAGTAATATTTTGGTGTAAGGATATATGCCAAAGCATGTAGTGGAACATTGAGTTTATTCCACCGTGCACACACATAGTCATGAATCATAGCATACAAGTTGGGATCATTATCCTTAACAATATCTTTTATTTGCCCCAACATGCTATCCATCTGCTCATAAACCTCTCCAATCACTGGTTTACCAGTATCTGCAAACCGAATCATGTTATAAATGGGCTTGGTAAAATTCAAAATTTCCCTCACACGTGCCCAAAACAGAGGGTCAAGGGCGGTCTCCTCCACATGTTCAAAACCTTGCCTGTCAACTATTGTTGCTGCCCTGTCCTTTAATAGCTGCCAGTGTGGGCTTGATACCATTGCAGCCAATGACTCTCTTACCTTCAAAAGGCGCCTGAAGGTGAGGTAATAGCTAGCAAATCTAGTTTTTGTTATTTTCAACAACTCCAATTTGGAGTGAGTACGGAAAAGCCCATGGGTATTGCTATGATTTGTAATAAATTTGATCATTTTTTTACCTCTCTTGTACAAATCACCAAGCCATTTGAATTGAGGTTGTTTGTTTTTGATGATATCATGCATCAAAAGGTTCATTGTGTGAACCAAACACCCAGACCAAAAAATGTTTGGGTATTTATCCTCAATAATTGCTCCTGCTGCCTTACAGTTAGCAGCATTATCAGTGATGACCTGTATGACATTGTATGGCCCAGTCTTTTCAATTATATCAAGTAATGGTTCTGCAATGTTAATGCTGGTTTTGAATTTCTCTAAATAATCATAAGCTGCCAGGAAGACTGCACCACTAACCGACACAGCCAAAACATTTATCAATGGTTTTCCTTTTACATTGGTCCATCCATCAGAGACAATGGATAGCCCATGCTCATTCCATGAACTTGTCATTCTAGCCAAAGAATTGTTTATTTTAGCTCTTTCATGATCAAGACCCACGGTTCTGGCCTTGTCATACCCAGGGCTTTTGTATCCTTTGGGGGGCATCATTAATGGCAGAAACCATTTCATGCCAATAAGGTGAGCGAAGAACATTGAATGGCACCCCACATGCATATAGAAACCGGTAAACTTTTGAATCCACATCATTCCTACACCCTTCGTCCAGGAAATCGGATATGGTTCTACGCCTTAATCCAATGCCACTGCCTCCAAAACCACTGGCATGGGTGGAAGTTGAACTTGTTTGTCCATGATGTGTTGGGCCTGAATCAACGAAACCCCTAGATCTTTTAAATGATCTATGTAGGGCAACCCCCTCTTCCTTCCTATATATCTCTCTCTATGGTGCTGGCACATAAGTACAAACTTTGATTCCAAGATTTTTAGTTCCATCTCCTAGCATTATCCCACAAAGGTGTCTTCTCAGACGGGTGTATGAACCATGGTATTGGTTATTGCAATGGGGGCAAATAAATTTAGTGGTTCCACCACCTTTCCCTCCTTCCATTTTCTGAACATATTTCCACAAAGGATATTGGTCTTGTTTAGTTGGGGATTCTATGTTCTCAGGGTCTCCACTCCCCACTTCCTCCTCAGCATAATCCTCCTCCTCTTCAGGATTTTCTTCAGATCCACCATAAACCCTTCTCTTCATCCTCCTCTTCTCTGGTTTGCCTCTTTCTTCTAGCACTCTCCAACACCATTATCACAAAGAAAGGAACCAACATGAGGAAAATTCCTAGCCATATAGCCATGATGGAAACAAGTTTCAAGTTTCTAGCCTGCAAAACAAATGGAAAAGTGCCAAATGGGAATAGGAAATGCAACATAGGAAAAAAACAATTCATTTTTAAAGTTTTAAATCCAATAAAATGCAACATTCAAGAAAAATTCAAGTTTTCATTTTTAAACAATTTAACAATCTACAAATTCATCTTAGAAAATACAAAATTGGATTAGAAGGCCTACCTCTTTCTTGCAATCCTCCTGCCAGCCTTGCTCCTTGCCCTCCTGTCAGCTTTGCTCCTTGCTCTCCTGTCAGCCTTGCGCTCTCCTTGCTCTCCTTATTGCTCTCTCTCTCAACTCAACAAACAATAAAATGCAAAATGAAACCCCCCCCACCGTTTTAAACAATTCGATTTTTCTCAAAAAAAATTCCGCGCGGCGGGAAACTTTTTTTTTGCCGAGGAGCGTTCGGGAGCGAACGCTCCCCGAACGCTTCCGGCGTTTAAAAAACGCTCCCGAAGCGTTTTTTAAACGTCGGAAGCGCTCAGGGAGCGTTCGCTCTCGAGCGCTTCCTGAAACGCTCTCGAAAAAACAGGGAGCGTTTTAACAGGTTCGGAAACGCGCTCCCGAAAACGCTCCCGTCAGGAAGCATTTTCGGGAGCGCGTTTCCAAGCGTTTCCGAAACGCTCCCGCACGAAGCGCGTTTCGGAAACGGGAGCGAAGGGGGTTTGAAGCTTCCCCGCAACCTAGGGCACAACAACAAGATGTTGTGCGGTATGCACCATGACATCCCAGACTTCTGCCTCCTCAAAGATACTCTGCATTCTCTCCTTCCACACGTTGTAGTTTCTATGCCCATCCAACCTATCCTCCACCCTCAATCCCAATGACATCCTTGCTGTCCTAAAAACTGAAAATAGCACTCCTGTAGTAAAGATAAAATTTCTGTGTGAAAAATCAGCGCGCTGGAATTTTCGGAGTGAAAAATCAGCAACCTGTAATTTTTCTCTTTGTTGTCCCAAACTGCACTTTCAGCACCCAAGCTCTAATACCATGTAGAAATTTCTGTTTTCCCACCCCGGTTTTCAGTTTCACCTTATTTCTCCAATTAGTTAAATGCCCTTTCCCATAACTTTACATTCAACAAGCTGGAAAATAAATATTTTCTGAAAACACAAATTCTGGAAAATTTTCACAGTGCTGGAAATTGCAGAAATAAAAATCAACAGACTAAAACAGCCACACAAAACATTTTAACACAGTGAATTTTGGTCAACATGATCCTGGAAAAACCCCCTACAACTCTTGGGGAAAACCAGTTCGAAAGCTTCTCTTTATTTTATGAATATTGCTTTTACAGTGATGCAGAAATTTACACAGCAAAAAAATTACAGCAACTTCGAAACAGAACTTATCTCAAAAATCGTGCCAAACTCCACCTTGGTTTCTGTGCCCACAAAACAAAAAAATTACAGCATAAATTACAGCCTTCAAAACTGTACGAACGGCCTCGAAAACAGTGTCGAAATGGCTGTACGACCTCCCTCGAAATCTGCAGTTTTCTCTCCTCGAAATTCATGTCCACTTGCCTCGAACTTCGTGCTCTGCTCTGTTGTACGGATTTGCTGAAAGTTAGTGTTGTTGCCCTCCTTCTTCTCACTGCTCAGAAAATTCTCTTCAACTTTCTCCTTCTCCTTCTCTCAATCTGCTCATGAAATAATTAATGAATTAATGACCTTTTCTCTCCTTTTTCTCCTTTAATAAAACTCTAAGTGACTTTTGGGTTATCCCCAAATCCAATTGAAATAGCTTTAGATCTAGGGCTGAGATTAAATGCTCTTTTAAATCTCACTTTCTATTTTTTAATTCACGCCACTTTAATAAAGACCCACTTAAGTCATTTATTTCCAAAGTCACTTTTCCTTTCTAATTTTACATTAACTTTATTAAAGTCACTTTAAAATTAGACTTTAGTAACTTTATCACTTAAAGTCACTTTTAAATTAGATTTTACTTTATAACTTTATAAAGTCACTTTAGGAGAAAAATTAAATTCTTTTGGACACTTTTCCCTAGGCCAAAGATCAAAGCCTTAGGGAACCACCTGTCCTCCGGTAACCAAATTTCAACATATTCAGAGGCCCCCAGAACCTGGCCAGTTTCCTCAGATACCCGGACCAGCGATGCTTGGCTCTCTACTTCCAGGAGACTTTCAGATACCGCTCGACTCTACTCCAGCCTCCATCTACTTCGGCCACCACTCAGAGGATCACAGACTTCTTCAGAGTACTCAAAGCACCGTAGGGCACCAAGAGAACCTCCAATCATTCCATAGATCATGACTCCAGATCAGTGCGGATCCAGGATTCTCTTCCCACCAGACCACCTCTCCGACGTTCCAGAACCAGGCACCCCCCCTCCACCCAGGGGACACCCCAAATCCTCCAGGCAACAACGGCTACAATCCAGATCCAACTCCTCCTCAAGGCAAAAGACATTGACATGTTTTCTTCAACCCTCTTCTATTGGCCTCGGATGTTAGGAGAAAGAGTTGGTCTCCGTTCAAGAGGCCCATCCTTCTCCTCCAGTACTTCTTCATTACAGCTCGTTGTCATATTCTATCAAGTATTCAGTTTTCCAGGCTTTACTTTTGTATTCACTATAGCTTTGTATTTCCTGCTTTTATGAAGAAAGGGGACCGTTTGGTCCACTAGCTAGTGTGATGAAATCATTGTAATCAGCAGTCCCATTGACCTTTTTGTGGTCATTCGATGGACATTAATAAAAATTATCTTATTCAGTCATTCTTCATACTATTTAATATAATATGTGTATCCTCAATGGATATTCTGATTTCTGATATTTCAAGTCTTCTGGAGTATTTAACTTGAGAAGGAACATTGTTCACTTCAGCAAATGTATTGTTCCTTGTCCATGAGTACAATGAAATAAGCTGATGAGTTAGATGTTGAAGATTTCATGAGTTGGGTTTGATCCCATGGATGAGCAGAGTCATTAAATGCATGTTTGAGAAGCTAGGGTTTGATTTTCAATTAAACATTTGCAGCATAGAAGTTTTTGTATTAATGAGACATGTTTGCCTACTGAGGAATGTCTTGATAAGTACAGATGAGATGGGTTTGACATTTGACAATAATGATGAACAGATTTGATGATTGAACAGATATTGTATTACAATTTGTTGAGGTCTATTGAGCAGAGAGCATAATTGTCCAGAAAGGGTTTGGTATTGGTGTTGAACAGAAGTGGATTTGATTGTGACAGTGAACGTGACAAATGTTATTAGGGTTTGATCTTTTTAGCAGAAAAAGTTATGGTTGCTACTGACAACCTTGTGCCAGTATTGCAAGATCGACAAAATCAGCAGATTGCATTTGATATTATTTATTTTGATATTGAGCACAGGTGCTTCCACTCTGAAAATTGTGAAACATGGTCCATCGTGGTGAGTTGAAGGTTGGAGCCTTCAGGGCAAGTGGCAACTTATTAAATAGGGAGGCAAGGTGGTGCAAGGTAGGGGAGTGGAGTCTCCTTCGGGTCAGAGCCTGAGAACACTTTAGGGTGACAGAGTGGTGCTAGGACAGGTTGGAGCTTGCACGGGGCATTGGAGCGTTCTTCCAGTTGGAGCTAGTAAACAGGATGTTGGAGCATCTTTCAAGTTGGAGTCTATAAACTAGGTTTTGGAGCATCCTTCTAGTTGGAGCATGTAAACCAGGGGGTTGGAGTCTCCTTCAGTTGGAGCTTCCTAATTGATGTAAATTATTGACGACAAATATTAAGAAGCATTCGGTGATTTTCTCCCGAAAGGGTTTCCACCAAAAAATCTCTATTGTATTGTCTTTATTATTGTGCATTGTTTGAGTGTGTTGATGATTGTTTTGTGTTTATCTGATGTTAATTATAATTAATGTTCTATGAAGATAAAAATTAACTATTTGAAGAGAAATATTGATTGACCCTCCTCTCAGTGATCAAATTAACTCATTACAGTGTTACATCATGCTCTATTTATAGGCATCTTCTTACCTGAAGAACCAATTACAGAAGGTTGAAGATCATTGGTTGAGAACCCAAGAACCTCATGATTCCTAACCATTTCTAACACATTTCAATTGTAGTCAATCACCATTCAACCTTTTTGTCAATCGAACTATCTAGCATAAATAGTAATCAAAAGGATATATACTCTATATGCTAAGCTACATAGAAGATAAACCACTACACTAACTTTAGTAGGGAACACAACCCATAATCTTAACATAAAATTCAAGTATAGAAATAGTAGTGAATGGTGGGAATATCTATTCTTTTACTCTAGATATAGTACATATCATAGAATTTCTCACCCAATGGGCCAATTGCCTCTAGAAATACAATCGCATCCTATTTATATATTTCAATGAGTTAGCACCCCTCACAATGATTTATACAATTTGATGACCTCAAATTAACACACCTTACAATTAAAATAATGTTAAAAAATACACCTAGAGGGGGGCTAAGGGATTGCAAGCCCAACGCTCATCCAAGATTAAAATTATCCATCCTTAAATGTATACTCTCCCGAACATGTTTGGAATCAACACCTTCTAGCTCTAAAAGTCCAAAAGGTGAAGTGGTGTTGAAGCAGGACTATTGAAGAGATGGGGGAGAGACAATTGTAACATTGAAAGATTTTCATCATCAAACACTAACATAGAACATGTGGTCAACTATAAATTGCAAAATACATTGCACATTGGAGCCCAATCTAGTTATCAATTTTCAGAATTCCTCAAATTGGCAAGAACGTAATCATCCAAGATGGTATGGAGAACATCCAAAATTGATAAGTGGCATAGAAAGCTAAAATTGTTGTAAGAGACAATCACATTTTGCAAATAACTCGTCAAAGCTTCCTTCCCAAAGTCTCAACATCACTCATCCATACATCTATTTTCCTAAAAGATCAGGACAAAGCATAGCGCCTCTTTACAAGCATTATCCTCTTGTGGATTTCATGTAAAAATGATGAATAGAATCAAGTCCCTGTGGAAGTGTAATTTGGTTTCTTGTGAACCAAGCAACTCACTGCAATAAAGAAGCGCACAGCAATAAAAGAGTGGCATGATTCTCACAATAGCCAAAAACACATCCAAATATGGCTACACACTGCACAGTGGTCTCCAAATCTATCTGTTGCAACTTTGTCAACACTTTTTCAACACCAAAATGTACACACCACATTTGGTGCATTCTTCTCTATCTCAAGCACATTCCTTGTTTCTACCCATTGTCTTTCCAAATCTAGCATTCTTCTACTTTAAACTTCAGCATCTTGACTTATGTCTTGTGCGTGAAGAAGAGAAGACTAAACATCTACACACGAACTCCTCAAACTAACATTTCCCTACTCCAAAATTTGACAAGTTTGTATCAAATCTCAAATTTTCTCATAAGCGCATATCCAATGCAACTTCATCTAATTTTCCCGGGGCATCAACTGACTGGAGACTTTAAGGTCGAAAGTGTTTGTCATGAGACACATTAATGCACTCATTTTGAACCTATTATTTCCAATTCATGGTAAGGCATGTCTCATCCAAGTTTTTCAAGTTCTAATGGGCAAGCTCCTAGCAAATCAAGGTTATCCCACCAGTTGGCAAGCAAGATTTGTAGGCATTCATAGACTTGAAAAGAATATGGCCTATATTGAGTTTATGTGTCATACAAAAATCCCAAAGCACTACTGTAAGGCACTCCACTAATGCCACTCCATTAATGTGAGGATATTACGAAGAGCTAGGATGATAAGTGATCATCTAAGTTGCACAAAACGTGGAAACGGGTACGGGTATGAAACATGACCCCCACCCCCCCAATTTTGAAAATGGGTAAACGCAATATATATATATATATATATATATATATATATATATATATATATATATATTAGTACATTTAAGAAATATGTGCAATCATAAAGCATACATGATACATTATAATTTATTACATTATGATTAAATTGTCCAATGTCAATGCATAAACTATAAGTCTTTAAATTTACATCACATTTACTCATGAATGGTCACATAATGAAAATAACAATATCCAAAATCAGCCACGAGAAATTTCTAATTTCTTGTCTCGTGCTTGATTGGGAGTCTCCTCCTGCATAGTCGAACGGCCTTATAGTGCTCTTGATTAAATACAAGTTCCATACCCTAGTACCCTAGGTGCTCTTGATTATTGGGAGTCTCCCCTGCATAGAGGGCTTGGTTCTCTTGATTAAATACAAGTTCCATACCCTAGTACATGACAAAATCCAATGGAAACATTGCAATCCCCTCAATCCTAAAAAAATGATAAGTCTGTTGATTTTTGAGTGAGATATAAAATTCTACTTTCTCCATATGAAATCCAATGAGGCCAAAACCACTCTCAAACATCCTGAGTCATTTGAAGGTAATGTTAAAAATTTAAGTAAAAGGATAAAGATAAATCATTTTACTTTAAGAATTTAACATTACCATGAACTGCATATCAACACTAGGGCGATAGGATTGAACATTAGGCTGCCCTAAAACAAAAGCAAAAAAACGATTAAAAAAATAATAAAACACAGAAACCGAGCAAAACAAAAATTTAAACGTCGAAAACGCGCCTGTACGGCCTGGGAACGTGTTTCCCTCTGTACTTGGCACGTTTACCCAACGTGAAATGGCCCAATACGAAAGGAAACGCATTTCCAAGCCGTACCGTACGGTGAAACGCGTTTCTGATTCATTTCCGAGCTGAAACGAACCTCTGTGCAACGTTTCCTGCAACACTGATCATAAATTGTGTGGTCAAAATCATGATTACTATATTGACAAATTGGTACCCATTGTCACCAACTATCACTGGTGGATAACCAAACATGTAATGATATTGGTATACAAAAATTGTGTTATTATCTATGCATCATTCTTTGGAGTCAAAATGGCTACCAACCATTTGGTGAAGGTAACAATCACCATAATAATGAAGGATTTTTGCACAGATTTTGATGCAAGAGGGCCAAGGAAATTGAAGGCCCACCAGTCAAAGGGGACGCATATAAAACTTGCTATAATGACATGTAGTCCTATGTGTGTGTTCGACCACTGTGTTGGAAGATATCACATTTCCATACATATTGGTGGGCATCATGGAAGTGTGGACCACCAAAACCCAACATGTCATGAGATCGAAACCTCCATGACCATTACCCCAATGAACCTCTTGCAGGAATTCACTAAACTTATAGGTAAAAATCACGCTTCATGAAATCTCATCATTGCATAACTTATACAAAACTCCTGCAACTAGCTGGAAGAGAAGGTATTGTTCTGCTAGTTCCTCACAATGGTCAACCATGTAAGCCAAACAAAAGGCTCTCAACGTTAAAAAGTGATAGACATTTGCACAAAATGTATCCCCTTTAAAGGCATAGTCATAGGAGGTGCACATCCAAGAATTCATCATAAACCGATATAGCTTCCCTTGATATGATATGCGAAAGGCAGTGCACGGAAACATGATTTTTCTTGTCTTGACCATAGACTAAATTCATATTCCTGTAACAACATGACCCATCTACTTAATTGTCCCTGTAACAAAGGCTTGCTGACGATGCACTTTAAGGGTTGAGAATCAACATAGAAGTGGAACTTATGTGCTAATGAAATGTAACAAAATTTCTGGACAGAATAAGACCATCACAAGGCCATTGTGTTCAATGTTCCTGTAGTTTCTTAGCCACAGTTAACTTTCAGCTAGCAAACAAAAGCAGATGATTTAACATCATATGTAATGTCCTTTACGAATTGAGGATGAATGAAGGATGATTGAAAACCCCAAAATTTCCAATTCTGGGCAAGTTTTGGGGCAGCTGGGCAAAGAAACCCAAAATTGGAGTTTGGAGTAAAATTTACTCAATCAATTAAGAAGAGACCCCTCTAGGAAATCTATAATACAAGAAGGTTGAATTTATTTTGGATCATCAAGTGTGGATCACCTCATTTGTTTTTTGAGCATTAGCTCTAAAGGTTTTAAGACCCCTGTTGTCTTGTCAATTTCAGTGGTGAAAGATTCCACCCTAGCTGACATCCTCTTATTACTTCTCTCTGTTTTGGGGCAAAGGTTCTATCTGAGGCAGCGAAGTTTTTGTGGATGATGATGTTATGTTCTATCTAAGCGAGCAAATTTCTGTGGAATTGACTGTCTGTTCCATTTAATGCCAGTGTAAGGACTGTGAAGTTGACTTTATGTCCTATCTAAGGGAAACGAAGCTCTGTGGAATTGGTTGTCTAAAGCAAGCGAAGTTCTGTTCTAGCTGAGGCAGTGAATTCTGGATTTGAAGTTGGAGAGCAAGCTTCCCTTTTGATCTGATTCTGGGCACCAGTTACCACTGAAAGACAACGAGTTTCCTGTTGATATCGATCCTTTGGTTCTGAGCACAAGACGTTATTCAAGATGCAGCGAGGGTCTTTTCCAGTCGTAAGCATCACATTCATACATGATCAAAGGAGTTTTGTGGCCCAAAGCGCGCGAAAATCAGATCACGCCATTTCGTCCTGTGGTGGTTCATGAGGCAGATCGATGACAGACGGGGGTCATCTTTCCTATGGTAATGGATCCTGACCAAGCGAGGTATTCTAGTTTGGCGTTCAGATTGATTTTAGGTTCATAGTGATTCCTGTAGTTGCTGGCTAGGGTTTCTGAGCTAACCCTAGGTCTGAGAAGTTGGCTTATGGATTACTGAAGTCTGTTACCAAAATCTGTAGCAATTATTAAAGGACCGAAGACTGCCTACAAGTCATAGGGTCATCGGACCAGAATTAAATTTCTCTTTCAGTTGAACTATTGTACTGTTGATTGGTATTGGCTTATAAACTGTTGAATTGTCCCTTCTATGTTGGAACACAGACCCACTTGATTGGGTTTGGACTGTTGATGATGGACTGTTAAAATACCATGACAGTTTCTTATAGCACTGTTGTTACACTCAATGCCATTGCAATCATAATTGCTGGACTGTAGAGCTATTTTGCGAGCAACAATTGCATACGATACTTGAATGTTTATCAAAACCCTAGTCACGCAAGGGTGAAACTAGGGCAGAAATTTCACTGGTATATTACATCATAGGGTTGAACAAGGAGGGCACTGACAGCAAGGGTGGAGGCAACCATATGGATGTGAAAAAACATATCCCATTGAGGTTTTAGCTAGATGGGTGCCTCTGCAACTTTCTTCTTCAACGTATCAAAAGTTTGCTAACATTAATTTGTTCATTCAAACTTAGCATCTTTTACCAGTAGTTCCTCCAAGGGCTGGGTGATCTGGGTGTATAAAGTTGAAACACATATTAGCCTGCAGTGATACTGGTACCTTGTGTCTCCTAGAAAGTTTGTATACCTGAACTATCAATGGGTGGTGGAAGAGCACTAATAAATTCATCTTATCTGGACCGACAAAAAGTCCTGCACGTAATATGACATGTCCTAGTACATTACCAAAAGGAGAGAGCAGCAAGCAATTCTCTGAATTGAGAGGAACACCACAGTCATGACAACATTATAACATTTGTTAGACGGTTGACATGGTCAGAGGCGAACCTGTACAAAAGCTAGCTATCCAACTTAATTTTCAGGAACATGTAAATAAAATATTTGAAGATGTCCAACATGATCCTACTGAAAACAGCAGATGTGTTGATTTAGCCCAAATGACATGATAGAGCAGCAATAGGATCCCCATTTGGTCGTAAAGGAGGTCTTTGGTTGGTCTTCTGCAGCAATATTTACCTAACGATATCTGTTGATATCATATGTGACTGAAGAAAGATGTTTATCTTGCAAACATCATAATATCCTCACTGTAAAGTATCAGAAAGAGATCAAGTATGATCACCTTGAATATTTTCTTTAACATTTTACTATGCCATTTTTCAAACTTTTGTAATTTTCTGCGTAATAAATTTGCAAACTTTTGGTCCTTCTGTAATGTTGAAATTTCACAGGACAGAGATACTATGGATTAAATATTTCTCAAAAGAAAATACATGTTTTGATTCTTTAATTTGGAAAAGTTCAGATTTATTCAGGCAGCAGTATCTTAATGCATGTTATGTAGCATACTAGTATACTATATGAAAGTAAACATTCAGTTTCTTCAATGCAGTAAAAATGTAAGCTCAATAAAATAAGTTATCTTTCTCTACTAGAGCATATTTATAAAAATATATCTCAACAGACAACTTGCATTCTCTATCTAAAGGTACAAAAAAGTTAAAAACATGCCTGCTGTCCTGGAGGGGGGATTTTGATTGCCGGTTGTGTAGTCAAAGCTGCCGGTACAGCAGCTCCTGACACGCGTGGCACAAAGGTGGCTACAGGTTGGATATACGATGTAGCACTCACTCCAGATGCAGTCACACCATTATTGTACTGAGCAAACTTGGGAGGTTGAGAAACTTGCTGTGCCAAAGAGCTTACTCCAAGCCCTGCTGGTACGCTTTGTATGGGTGTCATAGGAGGAATACTGCCTGCAACATAAACAGAACCCTGAACCCCTGGAGATGCTGCTGGTCGAGGTGTAGAGAAAAATGGGGTATAGCTCTTTGCATTTGGATTAAGCCTGAATTCCTGAAAAACAAGGCCAATAATTTCACAACACAAATGACAGGAATCCATGACTTGGGTTTTCTTTACCAATGTTCGAGAAAGCTAGATAACAAATGCATCTTATATAAATAAAAAACATAATCACAACCCGTTTGCTTACCTTTGCATTGGGATTTAGTGCTGACTTCCTTAGAGAAGATACTTTAGATGAATCCGTGGATGACAACAATACAGATGATGATGCAGAACAAGAGGTTGGCAACTCAGATGCTAGGGAGCCCGACTTTCCTATCCTACTTGTCAATGTTAAATGTTCTTGTGGGGAAACAGCTTGAGTAGATAATGCACCTTTGCTGGAGGAGGCAGGCCTTGATGATTCAACAACATCAGCTGGCTCACATGACAATGCACTTAAAGCACTCACAGAAGTGGCAGGTAAAGGTGAAGTATGAGCAGCAACTGCAGAATGCAGAAAAGCAAATGAGATGAGAGAATGAGCCACTTCATTATTTCCATCAATGACAACACCTGTGACCTGACCACTCTGCCTTCACAGTCATCCTGATCTATCTAGAGGAGGCAGTTTCCCACAATTAGTAGCATTGATATAAAAAATTATCAAAGATTCAGAAAAAATAAATAGTGATGATTTGTTTTAATGGAAGACATAAATACTACTAAACAGGTTTGCTTAAAAGAAAAGCTAAGATTTAGATTTCTTCCAAGGATCAAAGACAGCCTATTTAGTATTGGCCTAAAACCCTGCCAAAAATGTTGACGGAAAACACTCAGGCCATAAGAAGCACACATCCATAGGGAGCAGTTTCTCATACGCACTTGATACATCTGAAGGGAAAATTTCTGGTTCCTTCTGCACATAAAAAAGATTATTACAACATGTCTGATGCTGAAGATCGATAAAATAAGATAATTTCATTAACATTCAAAAGTACAAACTCAATTAAGTCACGACTCTATGCAGCTGAACCTAAATTAATCCTATAGATATTATTAACTACGTAAGCAAACTAGGTATGATTGACCTCAATAGCACTAAATAGTAATAAGCTAACAAGGGTCCCACAGAGTACATGCATTCACATATAAACAAAGGACTTATATTAGCATGACAAAAACATTATTCATTTAGATCTTGTCAATCCAAAGAGAATGAAAACATTTACAGATCAAGTTACTATGAAGCAAGATGGCAAATTATCATTGTACCCATCACAGCACTTACTTCAAGCTTATGTATTTATTAAGGGAAGTACTAGGAATTTATGATCATGTAATAGCTGCACACACTAGATCACTGTGACTAGAATGCGTAACATCTCATGACATAATTTCACCTCTTTATATCATGCATAATTTATTGGAACATAGGTGTTGCTGCATGTGAATATGAGAGATATAGAAAAGAAAGAAGATACGTGCTATGCTTCACTATTCCAGTTGCCACTCACAATTCATATCATAAATTCTAAAATATAAGATTGTGAATGACACAGTAATCTCACATCAAATTTTTCTACTTACAGGTTTGTCTGTTGTGCACTCCACAAATGAAGTCTGGCAATTAGCTTGATTTTCCAGTTGTGTACTAGTCTTAGCATTTTCATGTAAGTTCAAATCATTCAAATCCCTACAAAATCCAACTCAGAACTTAACTTGAACCCAGAATTACTAGTCCAAATACTCGAGAATGTGATTGATTAGAAGTCAAAACATTTTTTATCGCAACTGACCATAAAAAGGAAGCAAACTTTGAAGATGATTACAAAATAATTAAGAAGTGAACATGTTAATAAAATTAAGAATCGGACACCAACCTGTTAACATTTTTAATTTGTGAATTGGTTGAATTCAAATGCAGCGGTTGAGTTGTGCTTTGGTCACTAACATTTGATGAAATAAAAGGTGTATCGCTTCCAACAATATTATGGTAAGGAGATACTCTCACCTGGAAGAATCCAAAAGTTAAATGTCACAAGTTCATGAAACACAAACCAGAAACAAAAACACTAATGTAAACCAGGAATCCATTAAGTGAAAGCACAAAGTGTATATTTGAGGGTGACATAAATCACTATTAAACAATATTAGAAAGAATAAATGCCTAAAATCTGATGTTGTGTATATTGAAGTGTGTTAAAATGTTGATGCTGAACAACAACAATGCAACTTGTACACTCTTCAATTCTTGTAATCCCCTATCATCTATGGGATTGGGAGAGGTACGGTGATGGATGTACATCTATACACTATAATATAAAATAATTGGTTGTATACCTGAATGCATGTCCAAACCCATCTGTGCAAACTTCTTTAGAGCCTCTACCTCAAAGCCTATTTTAAAAATATCACATTCACTTAATGTTATCCCCCAAAAAAGTACAGCAAATAAAAATTGGGTAGCTCAAGTAACCCTGCAACTTATACGTAATATTATGTCTATCATTCTATATTGCCCCAAAATTCAGAGACAATAAGCGGAAGTAGGGTATGAGGATGCCAACACAAAATATTAACAATACAAACAATATATAGAATAATCTGAAACAATAAGATCAAGATGCAAACAAAGAGCACTCAATTATAAAATATGTACTATAATAGGTGAATCGACAATTTTTCATTAGAAGGGAAACCAAAAATAGAGTGAAAATTTTCATTGTTCATACATTTATGTCAAGTTCAACTCAAAGAATTTATAAAACTTATATGAAATCAAAAATAGGAAAAAACATGCATAATAAAAAAATCAATGTACATCAAATGGCGTGTGCATGATCCTCCTCATTGAACCATTTCCAAAATGCTTAGGGCTCATCAATTTCACCATTATCATGCAAATAGTGGCACACCAAACTAGCACGACTGTCGATGCATAGTCTGCTACTTATCAATCTATGTAGCGTGTTCTAGCTCCACAACCTAATATAATATTGGCCCCTACAAGTACTCTGGATTCTTCCTTGTCTACAAGTAGGTTGCTATGCACACATAACAACTTCTTTATTCTCTTCAACGTAACCCTAATCCTTTTATGAAAGTTAGATTACTTTTAAGTCAACCAACTCCACTCCAAAACTCTAAGAACTAAAAATCTGTAACAATAATCTGAACAGGAAGCTGTCACAATAATCTGAACGGCATCCAGCAAATTCTTTATAGCTCCATCCCCATGCATAATCCACCATCAATTGTTTCTTCCTCAAAATAGTCAATCTATCCTCCAACACTTAAACTATGTTGAAGAAGGGAGTGAACTCAATAAAGAAACATAAAAATGTCAAATTAAAATTGCCTCCTGGCTTAAGTGGCAATATTCCATAAGAAGAAGACCTGATCATAATGGACAACCACATTGGAGAATCTCCCGTATGAAATATAATGCATGGAAACATAGACACCTTGTGCAGAAGCATAGCTTCTAGGAAGTTAAAGACATCTCACCCACCCTATTTTGGGAAGACTCAATGCACCAAAACAAAAGACCAGATGAAGATCAGAGTCTCCAGCCAGCTCAACTCAACTTGAGAGCAGCCAAATTTCACCTCATTAAAGACTACTAGTTCATTGGTCCCAGTATTCAAGTAAGACACCCAACTCCTCTCCAGCATCTTTGGAGACCAAGTGAGTTATGGCTAGACTGAATCTCGAAATCCAACAAAACTGGGTAATCATGCAGGACAAGAAAATCTGATACTGCACTGGAAAAAACATCCTATGATGGGGATATCAAGGAAGCAGGTCTTACACAGCCAAAGAAGCATGCTACGTAGTCTCAGTGCAAGGAAGCCAAACCATCAAAACATATCGAAGAATACAAGGTACCCAACACCAATAAAAAATTGCAACCTTTCTCTACTTACTCACACACAAGGAGGCACTCACCATTGACAAGCTTACACATAGAGGTTACCAAAGGCCCTCTCCATGCCCTTTGTGTGAAGAGGAAACAGCCAAGCACCTTATCAATCGATGCCATGTCACAACATCTTTCTAGGACAGAAGTGCCATAAAATTTAGATAATCAAATGAGAAAATGCACGATACTCTAGCTACCCTAGAAGACTAGCAACGAGAACCTCTCACTTGCTCGATAAGCTGGATCCTACCAAGCTTCCTTCTTAATTTGGAAGAAGAACAATCACCAGATCTTCTAAAATAAAAAATGGGACTTCAAAGATCATTGGCTTATCACAGAAAGTAATCTCAAAGAGTCATTCAAAACACAAGATGGTCAAAGGAGGACATGAAAAACTATGCTCGAGAACAACAAATCCTCACAACCTATAAAATTGATCCCAAATTCCAATGAGATCCTCGTTGACTAGCAGTAAGAACGCACAAAATATTATCTCAAATCCCTTGCTGCTTCCTGCAGAAAACAAGATCAAGCTCAAATTTGACGAGCATCCAAAGGAAACCCCAATCAACAAGCATATGTTGGGTCTGCATTAATGACAAAGGATCCATACTCCACATCTATACAACCTACAGAGGACATGACACCAGTGGAATGAGGGATTGAGTTGACCATCCGGTATGACTTCAAAGACTTAATGTTGAAAAGAACTCACAAATTTTCATCAATGCCATCACCAAATTCATCAATGGCTCCAGAGTAAAGGTAAATTTGCCACAAATTAGCACTTCTCAACAAACCTAGAAGCCATAGCCAAAGACATCTTGCAAATAAAGGTCATTCAATCATCGGATTCAAAATATCAACAAACTAATTAGTCGTCTACCTAGTGAACAATCACTCTCCAAGTGAGTGCTCAAAAGAGAATACTTCAAAAACTTACAAGGGACTATCCCTCACTCGAATGGAGAGGTACAGATGCCTAGCTCACAAGTTAGGCAGACACGAGGCAAAGTGGAGGAAAACGAAGCATGGGATGTGGACAACAAGCCGCCACTAGTCTATTCAATGAGATAGGAGATAGGTTTCAACCTGAGTCTTATACATTAGTCGTTGGAATGCAATGTAATAATGAATGAGGCATGAAAGGAGTTTGAAGGGGCATCATGGGCATTACTGGTTCATGTCCTAAGAAACATTGTTGGGATGATTTCTATAGAATCCAACATGGAGAAGATGGCTTTCATTCCCCGCTTGAGAAGCCACAACCTGCTCCATCAACCAATAAGTGAGAAAAATCACATATTCAAATATTCAAACAATAGAAGTTAAAACATATTCAAATATTTGGGTTTAACTCCAAACACCAGCCTATTACTATGAAACAAAAGATGAGAAACCAATAGAAGTTAAAACATATTCAGATATTTGGGTTTGAAGCGAGGGTCTCTAGCCAACTTCGTGATCCCATCTACAGCAGTAAAACACAAGTGTTAATATAACTCGTCGATCAAGCTTCAAGCTGTCATCTGCATGCAAATTTTTGAAAGGAATGTTTCCTTAGGCACCGGGGTGTGAAAATTTCTTAATCTAAGAAACCCTACTGTATTGATTTACTTCTCCTACTTGATTATTCATACAAGTTATTAATTTGAATATTCAGAAAAACAGCGAAGTAAACACAAATAGCAGCCTACACATACAGATCATTTACTGACTATAACACACATATGACAAAGTGACATGCAGATTTTTCGGACAAATGTCCCCAAAAAAACCCAATGCTGAAAAACTGGTGCAGCTAGCTATGGAGGGTTTTATTATTATGCAGAATCTGAATACAACAATTTCTGGGCACCAAACATGGTTGGCCCTACAGAAAAAAATCACAGCAGCAATACCTCTTTCACTCGGAGACAGAAAATATGGTTGATTCACACCCTCAAACGGGATTTATAGAACTCGATCCCTTTCTAGCCCAACGAAAACGCCAGCGCTACTCCTCAGCCCTCTGCGTCAGCATTACTGGCCTGCGTCAGCCTCTGCGCTGCTCTAGAAGGGCATGCATCACCCTCTCTGGGCTCAATGTCACATGGTTCGGGTTCGACAATGATTAGGTTCGGTTTGAGTTCGAATTTTTCGATGAGGTTCGGATGAGGTTCGCCACTAGGTTCGTCTATATATATATGTATGTTAATTTAAAATGAATTATAGCATAAAATAGTAAGAAACCAACATCAGTACTCATAAAAAGTGCTATTACGTACATGGAAACTGCAAGGATAAATTACAAGTTTGAGTTGTGACATGAAGTAATGAGTTTTGATCTATGGCCTTGGTCAATGGCTATGAGGCTCGATGAGGTTCGCCGAACCTCAAATTTTTTTTAAGGTTCGCCAAAATTCAAACCTCAAGGTTAAAGTTCGACGAACCTTGTGACATAGTCTGGGCTTACACTGCCCCTGTGCTGCCCTAACTAGATCTGCATGTAATATTCCCAATTAGCCTTGCTAATTGGAATATTGCATTTTTGCTTTATTTTGCCGCTTTGGCTAGAAATAATAAATAAAGTGAGAAATAAGAGGGGTCACCTCACTTTAGTCACCTCACTTTATAATAAAGTGTTCTTTTTCCTAGTAGATTGACGTTGTAACTTAGAGAGGGGGCCTTGGGGGTCCACATGAGTATGATGGGGGAGGCATCAGGCTGACCCAAGGTAAACTGCGCAGATCAAAGAAGAGTTAAGTTTTGGAGGGGGTTTGGCATTATAAAAGGAGAGGTTCTCAATTCTATTTGGATCATTCATGATTTGATATTATTATCGAGAGCTAGACTTCGTCCGTCGCGCACGCCCGCTGTTTAGCTCTCGACCGCAGCGCAGATCGCTAGCTCTGGCTTTTGGTTATAGGCTCAGATCTCACCCTTAGCCTCTGGGACCCCCGAGTGCCCGCCCGGTAAGGCGCATTGCTCTGCACCCTTAGCTTCCTCGGGACTTCGAGTGCCCGCCCTAGTAAGGTTTGTCTTGGTACATCTTTCGCCTGCGCAGCGCAGCAGCGTGCTTCGGTGCATATCCGGAGAGGAGAAGCTCCTCTTGTGGTCGCCAGCCGAGGAGGAAGGACGCCGTCCCATCAGGAGAGAGGCTGAAGGCACGTTGATAGATCCAGCCTTGGAGATTGTAGATCTGAGCAGATATTTGCAGATCTGGTTCTGTAGGTTGCAGATCTGGAGGGGTAGCACTAGATCCAGCTTGGGAGATTGCAGATCTAAGGAGATATTGGCAGATCCAGCCTAGATCTGAAGAGACAACATCAGATCCAGCCTTTGAGGTTGCAGATCTGAGGAGATATTGGCAGATCTAGCATAGATCTGAAGAGCTAGCAGCAGATCTAGCCTTGTGGGACGCAGATCCGGAGAGATAGTAGCAGATCCAGCCTTGTATGACTCAGATCCAGCAGATCTGGGCAGAGAGGACGCAGATCCAGTCAGGGAGGACGCAGATCTGATGAGTAGGGTCTTTATGTGGGGTTCTGGCAGCATTTTTCAGTGTTTTCAGCCTTGAGGAGTTGGTCATCTCATCTGGAGGATTTGTGGGTAGATTCAGCCCTTTTTCCAGCATATTTCTTGAGCTTCTGAGCTGTTCCTGAAGGCACAACGTTTTTGTAGGAGGAGGGTTTCTGGGGGCGATTTTCGGAGGTGGTCCATTTGCTTCACGGTTTCTGGGTTTTGTCCGGAGCAGCAAGTATAGGTGATCTGTAGATTTTTAGCTCATTCCGGCAAGGGGATCAGCCCCTAGCTTCAGTTCCTTCCAACAGCAGCAGTTTACGGTAGTTTCTTTCAGCAGCTGGGGTGCAGTTTCTGTAGCAGCCATTTCCTATTTTTCTGAGAGGATTTTGTACTTGCCTTGAGCAAGGATAGGTGCACTTACTCTGATTATCTTGTACTCCTCTCTATGTACTTTCAGATTAATAAAATGGCTCAGTTTTATGGCATTCTATGTGTAAGTGTTCCATGATCTGGTTCAGCATTGTATTTTCTATATCTGTCTGGCATATTTCTGTTTATTACTGGTTATTTCCCTTTGGGGATATTACACTGCATCAGCCCTGAAGGGCTCCTACTGCCTATGCACTGCCCCTGACTAGGCTCTGGCTGAACTGCGTAGCAATGGCTGACTACTACGTTGCTAGATATGCTGCCTCTTTGCTGCTATTGTATTCTTGGCCTTGGATCAGAATCCCTCGCCAATACTGCCCTCGTTGCCCTGCAAACTCACTCTGAAATTATTTGCAAACCACACCCTAGAATTTCAGCTTAGCTTCAGTGCTCTACCAATGTGTGTGTTCTCCAACTGACCCCAAGCCCTTTTCTTATACTTTTCTCGTTGGTAAACCAACGGTCGTGATCTAATCTCTAATCAACGGCAAAGATTAGAAGTTGCTTGATCCACGTCACTTGGATCATTCTCATCACATGTTTAAATTAATTCACTTTAATCTTTTAATTTTTCTAAGTTATACTTAAGGTCCTTAATTAAAAAGATTGACTATTTGAATAACTATTAAACCTGATGGAATTTCCCCAAACGCTTTTTGGGTCTTGGAGATCTCATGTACTCCAGCTCCTCCACAAAATTTCGGAGCTAGAGCTAATCCGATGCTACCCAAAAATCTCAACACTCCCTCTTAGCAAGGAATGTGCTCTAGCAATACTTCCCCACCGAAGTACTTCCCTGATCTCTAGCATCAGTCCTCATGCTGATGCTTGGCCTAATGCCCTCCATCACTGTGTTGTTGCTTCTCTCTGTACTGCTTCCCATGACTATGCCACATTTGTACTACATCTCCCTCTCATATTGTTGCATCGTGCTGCCAATGCTACACTACAACTCAGTTGCTGAGAAGTAAGCAACTGAAGGGCCCCTGCCTAATCACTGACAGACAAGTCAATCGGGCTGCTTCTCATCACTGAAGCTCCCTTGGCTGCTTCCCTATGCTGTCCTCCTTAAGCCACTGCGCTTCTATAGCTCTGCACTGCGTAAGCACTGCATCCTCTACGTTGTTGAAGTCCCATCAGCCTCTCTGCACTGCTGCTTCTACGTTGCTGCTACCTCTGCACTGCACTGCTCCCTCTACAGCATCCCAACTTTGCCTTTTGCTTCATTGTGATCCTCTGCACCCACTGCTCCAGTCATCCCCGCTATTGTCTTAAGGCTCCCGTAGCACGTATGTGATCCAAGAGTTGAGCTACTCAAGGATCCTACCTACACTCTGTAGCAGCTCTACAGATCAATATTGCCCCATCTCTTCTCTTGAGGCACATGAGCACTAATGGCCACATCATCAATCGAGCCATCGATTTCTTTAGCTGTCATTGCCTTGGAATCAGAAGCTTCCTTGTCCTTCTTACTTAGAGGACAATTGGTGGCAAATTGTCCAAGTTCACCACATCTAAAACATTTGATGTTTGATAGATCTCGCTTCTTTATCCCTTGGTACTTCTTAGATGTCAGGGCTGCATCTTCCTCTTCCTCCTTCACTTTGCTTGAACCAGTGTTGGTTTGTCTCTTGGTCATCTGGCGGATTTCCTCTTGTCGCAGGATAGCCAACATGTCGTCCCAACTTGGAAGGTCCTGTCTGCCCAAGATGCTTTAGACAAACGTTTCCCATTCATCTATGACTGCATTTAGAGTAGTCCTCACCATGACATCATCATCCACTTTAACCCCCATGGCAACCAACTGAACTCAGATTGTTTGCAATCTGAAGAGGAAAGGATCGATTTCCTCCCCCTTATTCATCATAAATAACCTCATCTGGTTCTCCACAAGCAACTTCTCTAGACGAATTTCCCTTGATACATAGTGGCTAACGCTATCCACATAGCATTAGCCGTCTTCTTCTCGGCTATGTGTGGGATCACATGATCCTTGAACCCGTCCAGGATGAAACGCTTAGCATGCGCTTCAGCTTCATTATGCTTCGCAAGAAGAGAAGCATCAGTTGGTGTAGCCAAGACGCTTTCTGCATGCTCCCGTAATACATAAGCCTCCAGGACCATCAGGATTCTGGCCTTCCAGATAGAAAAGTTGGACAAGCCGTCCAACCTATCCTGATCACGCAGTCCGTATGGCGCCATCTAGCTCAGAAATAGTCTATCGAAACAGATACTCCTCTCCCTGCTGTTGTTGCTTCCTCAACAATGGCCCGGATCTAGGGTATTTAGCAAAAAAGCACCCTCTATAGTAACTGCTCCCTCTGACAACTGATTTCCCTCCTTGGAAATCTACCAAATCTTCTGAACCAACCCTCTTCGATCACCCTCCTGATCCATCCTCAGATTTCTTTGGCAAAATCCTGCTCAGCAGTTGTTCTCCTCCCGCTCTTTGTCAACTTAGCTAGGCACGATTCTGAACCGACAGAATCTCCACCACACCAGCAACTGCTAAAGATCTGAAGTTTTGCTTCTAGAGAACAACAACTCTGCATAACAACTCGCAAACTGGACTGCGTCCCTCTAGCTGGCCTCTACCTGAGCAGACTGGCTTAGCGCAACCACTGCGCAGCGCAGGCTTCTCCTGCGTCACTCTGGAAGGCTCTGCACTGCCTCTGCATCACTCAACTAGGACTGCGTCAGCCCCTGCGTGACCTCTGTTGGGACTGCGTCCTTCTGGTGTTGCGCTTCCCTCTCTGGATCTCTGCTACTTCGGCTGCTACTCTGCAGCAAAAATTTCTTCAGCCGATTTGCTGGAGATTTAGCTTGATCTGCAATGCTCTGATACCATGTGAAAATTTCTTAATCTAAGAAACCCTACTGCTAACTATTGATTTACTTCTCCTACTTGATTATTCATACAAGTTATTAATCTGAATATTCAGAAAAACGGTGAAGTAAACACAAATAGCAGCCTACACAAACAGATCATTTACTGAATATAACGCACATATGACAAAGTGAAAAAAATTTCAGACAAATGTCCCTGGAAAAACCCAATGAGAGAAAACTGGTGCAGCTAGCTCTGGAGGGTTTTATTATTATGCTGAATCTGAATACAATAATTTCTGGGCAACAAACATGGTTGGCCCTCCAGAGAAAAATCACAGCAGCAATACCTCTTTCACTCGGAGACAGAAAATATGGCTAATTCACACCCTCAAATAGGATTTATAGAACTTGAGCCCTTTCTGGCCCACCGGAAACCCCAGCGTTGCTCCTCAGCCCTCTGCGTCAGCCTCTGCGCTGCCCTGGAAGGGCCTACATCACCCTCTTTGGGCTTACGCTATCCCTACACTGCCCTAACTGGCTCTACGTCAGCCCTGAAGGGCTCCTACTGCCTCTGTGTTGCCCCTGACTGGGCTCTAACTGAACTATGTAGCACAGGCTGGCCTCCGCACTGCTGGATATGCTGCCTCTCTGTCATTGTTGTATTCTTGGACTTGGATCAGAATCCCTCGCCAATATTGCCCCTCAGTGCACTGCAAACTCACTCTAAAATTCTTAGCAAACCACGCCCTATAATTTCAGCTCTGCCAATGTGTGTGTTCTCCAACTGACCCTAAGCTCTTCTCTTATACTTTTCTCGTGGATAAACCAACGGTCGTGATCTAATCTCTAATCAACGGCTAAGATTAGAAGCTGCTTGATCCACATCATTTGGATCATTCTCATCACATGTTTAATTTAATTCACTTCAATCTTTTAATTTTCTTAAGTTAGACTTAGGGTCCTTAATTAAAAAGATTAATTATTTGAATAGCTATTAAACCGGATGGAATTTCCCCAAATGCTTTATGGATCTTGGAGATCTCATGTACTCCGGGTCTTCCACAAAATTTTGGAGCTAAAGCACATCTGATGCTACCACAAGATCTCAACACAGGGGAGTGAGGATCAACGTTATATTAATCTTGCTAAGTCCACGTAATTGTGCACGGTGGATCAGTTGTTACGATCACCTGGGTACCACAATGTTCATTAGGGATAGAGGTCACGTCGAAGATCACAAGGCCGAAGACGCCGTAAACTATCGGAGCACCAAGAGCGAGTTATGTCTATTTTCAGCCGAGTGGCAGCCAAATTTCTGTTGGGCGGAAGATTTATTTGCAATAATATGAAGGTTGAATAAAGACCAATTCATGGATGTAAGAGGGTGACCAGGCCGTTGAGTAAGAAGAGCAACGTTGATGCCATGAATTGAGGACGCAGAGGGTTCTTTGATATCAAACGAGAAGATGCAGTCAAGATGAGCCGCCACAATCTTTCATATGTCACGTTGTGGATGTCCCTACCCGAAAGGATCAACAGGTCGGCTCGATCGTGGGTGGAGACCAGAGCAATATGAGTTGACTTGTCAAAACAAGTGTGCATTTTGTAATTACTATCAGTCTCAACGGGTTATTAACGCATCAATTTACCTATATCAACCACGCAATTTAGAATCTGTGTGAGAGAAGGTGATCGCGTAGTCATCTGAGCCCAATTCATTCAGTTGCAGGGAGGCGAGCCATATTCATTGTTTTAAGTCTGGAATTTGGGCCCCTCGATTTGACAGGTTGAGGCCAAGGGATCATTTTCTAGAGCCTAGTCGATTCAAGCAACGTTTATTGTGGGACCGGATAAGAGCTCATATCAGTTGTGTGGTCAAACCTGCACATGCACCTGTAGCTACAAGTCTTGATGCAAGGATGAAGGAGCAGTGAACAATTTCAATACATGGAGGTCACGATTTGGGAGCTGGGTACGTGTTGTGACAAGTGTGTCATGTTGGAAGTCGACGAGGCTGTATCTTTCTGCTAGATGTGACGAGAACGTTGACTTCAAGTTGGTTGAAGGTGCTACTGTTGAAGGCCAAATCTGAGTTTTTTTCAAGTGTGGACATTATACAGGATATGTCATTTCTGGCTATGCGTAGGGGTGATATACTCCTTGCTACCTGTGCATGTTAATTCTGCATCAAGAGATCGATTTTATTTTCTTTTGTTGGAGGTTGAGCACTAATCAGATTTGTAGAGGTCGCATTACTTCACGGAGAGGAAATTTCAGTCAATTGTATACGCGCACAAGGTGCTTTCAAGTTTTGATGTTGAACGAACACACATATCAGAGATAGTGTTTAGAGGCCAATCCAGGATTGTTGGGGGTTGTATTTTCTTGATTGACTGAGGCAGGACACTGATTTTACCACTGTTACACGGGGTCTCGCCCCCCCACCTAGGGGTCTAGATTCCTCGCCCCCTCGCGCTCCGGGGTCTTGGGGACTTCTAGGGGACGTTTCCCTCACGCCCCCTCACGCCCCCGCACACCCCCTTTCACGCCCCCTCACAACCCCTTCACGCCCCCTCACGTCCCCTCACCGCCCCTTTTAGTTTATGGTTTCGTGTTAAAATTTGATGTGCCACTTAGCATATTTGAGAATCCAAGTGATTCTGATTCAGATGGTGACATGGTTGATCTTGATATATTCGTGCAGAAGTTGGATGCAGAGACTAGTGGGGCATTAACTTGAGCATTTATGCTCATTTATCATTATGATGATATCATTTGATATTCATATGTTATGTTTTATGTTTTATGTTTCAGTCATAACTTATTTGCGTTTTAGTTTTATGTTTCAGACTTGAGTTGTAAACTTCAGTTTAAACTCTATTTTGAATCTTGATATAATATGTCATATGATATCTTAAACTTTATTTTCATTGTACATTGTTAGTAGTTACATTAATGATTATATAGTTATAAACTTACAAACTTACATGCATGATTGTATGATGTATGTTTTAACTTTTAACTTTTAAATTTGTTTCAATTATATGATTCATCATTCATCGATTTGTAAATTTATCATTTATGATTTATCTTTCATGATGCAAGTGTATGATGACTGTATATACATTCCTTGCAAAAATATAGTTACATTTTAAATATTAAATTTTATAATTTTAATGACCCCGACGTCCCCCCACGTTTCCTGAAAATTGGTAGGGAGCTTTTGCATAGGCCGCTCCCGCGCTCCCTCGCCCCCTTGCTCCCACCTCCAGGGGACTTGGTGGAACATTGGGTTTTACTGAAGTTGTTGGGTTCATTGTGATAAAGAGGAGACCATTGTTTGAGTAGAAAGGGTCTCCTTTCTCCTTGCTGGAAGAACCACTGATCCTCTTTTCGCCATTAAAAGATGAGTTTTCATCTCAGTTTGGGAGCTGTATCAAATTTTGGGCATGAGACTGAATATCTTTCCTTAGGGGACCGATTTCATGAGGGTTTTCTAGCTGAGAAGAACAGGTAGTTTGCTGGAGATTACCATCAGTTGGAGCATGCTATGATTCCCTCTCTTGTTGGTCATGTTGTTGGTGCTTGTATGACTTGAACTTTAAAGCCCAATGAGCAGACATTTTCCACTTTTGCGTAGCCTACTCTCACAGTGAACAGAGGACCATTTTGTATCAGTTTGGGGCTGCCATTTTTGAGTTTATATTGGAGGCTGCAGTAAAGTAAATTTCCCAGGTTCCTCTATTACTTCATTTTCCTTATGTGTATTTCATTTGTTAAAAGTGAAAGAAGGTTGCTCCAGTTCATTTTCTTATTGTCATACACTAGCAGTATGTAAATTCCCGTGTTGTATTTATCAGTTTAAACTCTTTGAAGGCTCATTTTGGACTAAAAACTTGTGAGAAAGCACTGACAACGTACCTCAGACAGAGTATATTTTCATTATATCAGCACTTGTTTTCAGAAGTCCGTGCACCCCAGTACCACATTATAAGTGTCATGAGAGGTCTATATTGACGGCTGGTCATATCATTGTGATATCATTGTTGTGCTGTAAGTCAAGTCATGTATGAAGCCTATTGATAAAAACAAAACACGGACAAGACCTTCAAAACTTCCCTTGATAAAATTGCAGCAGAAATTAACAGATCCCTTTCCAAGGGGATACTTACTTTGCTACAGCTAGAGCAGCCACAGAAAAAACATGAGTTGGGATATAAAATTTATACACTTGAGACAGATTTGAGAGTCATGGGGGTTACAGAAAAGGCCATTCTCAAGCTGGAAGAACTTGCTTCACTCCTCTCCAAGGTGCATCAGTTAGATGGGAGGATCACGTTGAGCGAATTGGAGGATTACGTTGAGCGAGTGATGGAGAAGGATGAGCAGGCACCCTTGGGGCCAGCCATTGATGAGGAGCAGACAGATGTACAAACAGCCAGCAGGGTGGCAGTATTTACAGACACTTCTCCTCAGGAGGTGTTGGAGTTTGGCAGGACAGTTTGGCAGAGGATTGGTGAGCTAGAGGAGCATGGAGTTTCCTATCATTCGAGGGAGACAGCACTGCATCCATCTTTGGGTCTACCCATTAATAAGGTGCAAGAAGATGTAGTGTCAGCCAGTAGAGCTACAGCATTTTCATACAGAAGCCCTCTCCAAGAGTACACAGACAGGGCTTGCAGCACAGCTTGCCCACCTGGGCCCATCTTGGACAGATTTTGTTGATTGATCGGGCAGAGCATCAAGAGTCAAACATGGATCAGTATCAACCTAGTAGACATACTCCTTACACAGGTGTCCATACATTAGATTGGCGGGAGACCATGAGTTGGTATCCTATTGATGGTACAATCTTCTTGGTCAAGGGCATAGTGGAGAAGGGACCCTTAGACATGACGGGTACTACAAGTTTCAGTTGGTAGTGGGATATAGATCAATAGCTCTTCAACATTCTGTCCCGACATCAGGAGAGCAGCATTAGCATTGGATTGAGTCAGGGGTTGGACTGGAGAGAGGTGATGAGTTGGTACGCAGTCAGCGGGCCAACATTCTCTGCCAGAGTTATAGCGCAACAAGATCCGTGGAGCACTGATGCTTGTTCTTGGTGGCATTGAGATCTAGGAGGATTTGTTGATGACATGCTCAGCTAGAGATTGGTCTGGGATTCAAGCATTGAGGGGTCTGTTCCTGGTGGGTTGACACAGAGGCATAGCATCACCCAATGATTTGTATGGGATCCGGGCATTGTGTCTCAGTTGCATCGGGCCAATAGACTGGTCCACATATTTGGATTGCTTAAGGGCAACCAATCTTGGGGGGGAGGATTTGTAATGTTCATTTTCCTGGTATTCCTTATGACATGGTTAGGATGGGCTTTCAGAGTTGGGAGCAAACAGCGCACAGGTGCATGTTGGCGTCATTGGCGGGCCCTGAGGGCTTTTGGAGGGGCTTTTTGGAGTTTTTATGAGGTCTGATGGCATTCGCTTAGTATATTCCACCATCCGCACAGTTTTCCTTTCGTTCCGTTGCATTCTTACAACATTTAGAAAATTGAGTTATTAATGGGCCTAACTCAATTAATTACACCTAAGGTAACATTTCAGGAGGAATTCTTGGCAGAACACCTTAGTGTAATAGCTCGTTGGAACCAGAACGAGAGGATCTACAGGATGGGATGGCTAGGAGTGATTTTCAGTGACTTCGGGACGCATGGTGGCCAATTGACCATTTTCTCACATCAAAAAATATATATATTTTAATTAAGGGAAAATGTGCTCTTTGATTAAAATAATAATAAAATAGGAGCTTCTAGAGGAGTCCATCAGATCTATAAAAAGAGGAGGAAGGGCCATTAGAGAACATCTTGGATCTAGTATTGCTTCTGGCATGTGAGATTGAGAGCCCAGTTCTCTACTCCATTAGTAACCCCAGGACGGAAACCCTTAGGTGATTGAGAGAGATTGGGCGAGTACCCATCTCCCCTTTGTGAATTCATCCAAAATTCACAGGAGAGCTCAGCAGTGACATTTCAGTTCAGTTTTGGAGGGTCGGCTTCAGCATCAGAACATATTAGTTTTGAGACCAGATTGTTTATCTCAAATATTTCAGCTATATAATCATGTACACTCTTTCTACTATTTATTATAATAAAGTCTGAGATTATTTCTGCTCAATGTGTTATTGAAATTGCATGTGCTTTATTTATCTGATTTTAAATAGAAATTATTTGTTGACGAAATAGTAATTTTATGGTGAAATTATGTGTTGAGATAAATTCCTGCGAAAATAGGTGAAATATTTCGCTCGAGATATCACATATTAATAAGGTCGTTAGCCTTAACTTTATTTTTCTTAATTCAAAGATGTAGCCATTACTATTTGGAAAGTCGTGACGTTACCAACGCACAGGGAAAACGGTGACAGTTTTGGGGCTGTCATGGTTGAACTGATACTAATTGTACGTCGGGACAAAGCAAGGACAACGACAAATTGTTGATGTGCGGTGAAGCAGGGGCGACGGCAGGTTGTAGATGTGCGGTGAAGCAGGGACGACGGCAGGTTGTAGATGTGCGGTGAAGCAGGGACCACAACAGATTGATGGTACAGTTGCAGCTGTAGTGGTTTTTGAATGGCTAACAGGTAAGAGTAGTGTAGTGGTGACGTGGGACACTCGATTGTGGGGTACATTAATGTCGACGGTGTGGACAGGGAAAACGATTATGGATGGTCGTTGGCAACGATGTGACGGCTGGGGCAACCAAATGTCGGACGGATTGAGGGTGCTCAGGCGCAGTTTATATGAGTCTGGGCAGTCATCGGGCGGCAGCATTGTTGGGGGGCGGTGTCAAACACAGGGGTTGTGTGGTTGGATGGGAATCGACAACACTGGTGGTGAGCTGGGCTATAGGAAGTCGTGGCAGTAAAGGGGTCGAGGGATCAAACAACATAGACGAATTGAATGGTGACCAGTCAGGCAATTGGTTGTTGTCGTCTGGTGGAAGAGTGGTGAGACAAATAGACACCGGTTGGAGGAAATCAACGTGCAACGGAAGTTCGACGCAGTGGCCGTGGTAGGCGGTAGCTGTTGCTATCGCATGGCCAACAGTGGCTGCAAACGGCCACAAGTAAGTCGAGCTTGTTTTTTTATTCTTTTGTTTTTTACTTTTTTACTTTTTTTAATATTAAATTTTTTTAGAAAAGTAGTATATATAGGAGAAATTTTTTCTCCTAGATGGTCCTCAGCCGGCAGCCACCAGATAGCTCGATGTGCCATTGTCTTCACCACGTAAGCCATCCATGTGGTCCCTCAACCTCTTGTCATGATTATATGATTGAAGGTGGGCCTTTCAAGCCCAAAGGTATGGCTTTTCATTGGTATAATCAGGTAATTTTCCTTACTTGTCATGGGCACGTTTGGGCACGGAGTGGTGGGGGGATTTAGCGAAAAGAGTGGGTTAGGTCTGTATTCATGTCTCCACTGTCCAATTTCATGGTTACCCTTGTACCCTAGTCCCGTCGGATATCCTTTACTGGCCATTAGCTTTAGGGTTGGCACTACATCGGAAATCCCAATTTTGGTTGCGTGGTCTCACTTCCCGACACCATCTACATCACTCCCCTTCCACTCATTTGAGCCCCATTCATTTGTTTTCCCATTCGGGTCCACATGGGTCCACAATGGGTTAGCCTCCCCCTCCCCTTGTCCACACATTGGGTCTGGCCTGGAAAGATGCTAAGGAGGTTGATGCAGCGAAAAAGAAAATAAAAAGCATAATTTGACCACTCTCAACAGGAAATATACCACAAAATGCAAAAGATGGTTGGGACATACAAATTTAGCACGTGGGACAAAGCCAAACATGAGCTCTACCCCTTACCCATGGCCATCACCCTAGAGTTCCTATGGGCCCTAGATTGGCCCCCTCCATCATTAAGGAACCCATGATTGTCCCAACCCATGGTGGGCGATGAACTACCCCACCTTAAGAGGGGGGTATCCACTACTACATATTACACATCATGCTCTCATCCCCTGGAGCCCCGAGCAATTATGAAGAAAAATCAGTGAAAGGCAAAAGTCATATGAAGAAGGGTAGAAAAACAAAGGTTGGTGTAACTCATGTACCACGATTTTCTCCCTCCTACACTCATATATCCACGCATGGGCTTCCCTTATTATAGCTACCCTTGTACCAGGACAAGTGGTCTGGATGATTTCCCTGATCCCCACTCTGTTCCACTACAATATCATGTGTCACCTACCACTTGAGGGATGTACCATGGACATGTCCCCCCCTTTAAAGGTTGAAACCACCTAATAGGGTCCTTGATTAACCCCCTTATTGAGCTTGGAGACACTTGTACATGCCAAATCCCACTATGGAAGGGCATGCCATCATGAAGTGCATGGCATGACACCATGAAGTGCCCCATTGGTTCCATGACTTGTAAGCTCTTTTACTTGATTATTCTAATGACTTCTTGTATTGGAGGGCAAGGGGGCGCGTTGGATCTTATGCAAGATTACAGGTGGATCTCCATTTGGGGCCTGGTCTCCATATATGGGGTCCTAGCTCTCCAGAGGGCCACATTAGCACTTGTAGGGTGAGTGTTGAGAGCCGCGGGCCTCCACCATAGCAGAGATTACTTCATGGATCCCCAGCAGTGCTCATTGATTGCTCATGTTCCACCTTTTGGATGAGGATGATGCACCTGGTTCACCATGCCTAGTCGGCTCCACACTCACACTATACACTTAGCAGATGTTCCAGGGTCCAATGGATGTTTCCCGCTGTAGAGGGAGGGCTTATATCATCATCCTAGCCCTTACAAATGGTCTTCAGGCATTTTTTATCCACCTAGAGACCCATGAGGATGACCTTGTGCCCCCACACCCACTTTGGAGCACCACAGGTTCTTGCTTGGAAAACAAGGGGCCAACCCCTTGTCCACTATGTTTGGAGTCCATTTCTACATCATGTCACCCCTTGGACTTCATTAGGCCTCCTCAAAGGCTCGATAACTCACTTTATTGATCATTCGACCCTCTTGCGAGACTTATTCTTATGTTATTGAACTATTTGGTGGAATTGTAACCAAAAGTATTGTTATTCTGCACACTATTTTATTCTAGCGACATTATTAGTCCAAATTAGGACATTTGAATCCCTTAGAGGATTGTACAGATAGAAGAGAGACATTCTCTCTCATTCATCATCACCTGGATTGGGTTATTAGCTCTTGTGATATTTTCGCTATCCCTTTTGGTGGACGAGTTTGGATGATATGGATGAATTTTGATGTTTGGATTTCTCTCTCTTGTTTGGAGCTTCATTATTGGCATAATATGATGATTGGATATACTCTTTTGTACATGTAAGTGTTATTTTCATGCTTATTCTTGTTATTTACTTTTGTCACATGAACGTCGCTGGGATTTTCGTTATACAAGTTTGAAAATTATTGCTTTTCGATACAAATTGGTGGAAATTGTGATATTTTATAGCGTTGCATCATGGCATGGGCCATGTATGAATGGGTGAATGTTCCTAGAGATCATTTATGTTAAATACATCTCGACAAGTCATCAATTATTGCAAATCGATGTATAAAGACCTTGAAGAAACTTCTCTCATGGCCTAATGACATGTGAAGTCGTTTGAAGGCCTCCTTGATTGGCTGAACTCTTTCCAAACCATAAATTCTTCTTGACTTCATCTCTCCCAAGGGAAAATGCACTAATCCTCCGTACCTGATCACTTTCAAAGCTTATTTCGCTCACCTCTCCCAATTCTAGGTCACCTAGGGAATCAAGTAAAATATTTTGTAGCCATCCAAGCACCTTAAAAATTGGTCCACTAATGCGTTGGAGTTTGCTCAAGAGGCCCTCGAAATTTGAAGCGAATCCGACAGTGGAATCTGGAGATATCACAAGCCCTAGCTCGAGGACCATTTCTCTCCCTATGCTGATTTGGGTTAGTGTCCTCATTTGGATCATTGCATTCAAATTTCAAAAGAAAATTAGTTCTTTGATCCTTTCTTCTTCCCTAATTAGGTCAAGCCATTCTGTGATTGATCAACTCCATACCAAGGTTACTTGGGAGCGGGAGCGAGAGCGACATTTTCAGAAGCTCCCAGTCCAAGAGCGAATCAGGGAGCGAATTTTTATATAATATATATTTTTTTATATTTTGATGCATATATGTCAACAAAAGCATGTAGAATGATGAATTAGATATAAAAACATAGATTGAACCATATAACATCAATCATCTAGAAGTTATAATCTTCATCAACCACGTCCACAAGTTAGAAACATACAACATATTGAGTCTCATGATTCATCCATCTTAAAGTTTCAACCTTCCAAAATTCAATATATAACATTTATCAACATTGATCACCAAAGTTGTACTTGTAACCTAAGTGTAACCATTACAACAAAGAATATCTAACATGAAATGAAATGTTATAAAATGAAACGAAATGAAACAACTTTCAACCTTCACGAAGCATCATATTCATAATTCATAATGAGTTATAAACTTATAACTGCCAACTTCAAAGTTTCAAACTTCAAACTTAAATTGTCATATATTGTTTACAAAAAATATCATAATAAATATGAAAGAGTCAAGTTTCAACAGTTATAGAAAGTTAAAAACTACTAGAAACTAGAAAAGACAAGTAAATATATTTTATCTATTGCTTGGTCGCTTGCCACGAGAATGTCTAATTTTTTAGCAAATCGTGGTAATGGTTGTCTTCTAGGAGTCTCTTTCTGCATAGTCGCACAACCAGAACTAGAAGCCACATGCCCTCCACGTGAGGATGTATGTGGAGGCGGTGTCAGCAAAGGAACAATAGTTGGAACTCGAACACTAGCACTGCTACTAGATGGTGGGGGTGGCGGTGGCATGGTTGTTGTTGCTTCAACCCCATCTCTCAAAAGTTATGCTTCCAATTCTTCTAGATGTATAGTATCATCCTCCAAATTATCGTCCTCTAGGTTGTCCCAAATTTTATATGATAGATCCTCATAAGCCCGATCACAACAATGACTCAACAACCTCAAGTTGTAGTGCACATAAACCAAGCTTTTTGCTCGATTTTCATTGAGTCTGTTTCTTCTCACATTATGGATGAAGTTGTAGGTGCTCCAATACCTCTCTGCAGAAGAAGTATTTACAACCTATGAAAGAACTCGTTTTGCCTATTTTGGCGAAAGTCCCATGCCGCCATATGATTCCCAACTTGTGAGAGCATCAATCTATCTCTATCTTCCATTGCATGCAAAGAACCAAACAAACCAGTGCAACTAAAGTGTCTGCCTAATTCAAGACGCAGATTAGCACACTCCTCCTTGTCAGGGACCAACTTGTCTAATGCTTCCATATATCCTCTAGATACCTCTGGATCTATATGGGGTTTGATCCTAACCCCACCCCTAGGTGCAGGTTGGCCCAACCAAGATGGAGAGTAGTATTTTGGCATAAGGATATACACCAAGGCATGTAGTGGAGCATTAAGTTTATTCCACCATGTACACACACAATTGTGAATCATTGATTACAAGTTGGGATCATTTTCCTAAACAACATCTTTTATTTGCACCAACATGCTATCCATCTGCTCATACACCTCCCCAATCATTGGTTTATCTGTATCTGCAAAACGAATCATGTTATAAATGGGATTGGTGAAATTCAAAACTTCTCTTACACGAGCCCAAAATAGACCATCAAGAGCGGTCTCCTCCACCTATTCAAAACCTTGTCTGTCAACTGTTGTTGGAGCCCTGTCCTTTAATACCTGCCAGTGAGGACTTAATACCATGCTAGCCAATGACTCTCTTACCTTCAAAAGGCGCCTTTAGGTAAGGTAATAGTTAGCAAATCTAGCTTTGCAATCTTCAACAACTCCAATCTTAAGTGAATGCAAAAAAGCCCATGGGTATTGCTATGATTTGTAATAAATTTTATCATTCTTTTCCTCTCAGTACAATTCACCAATCCATCTGTATTGAGGTTGTTTGTTTTAATAATATCATGCATCAAAAGATTCATTGTGTGAACCAAACACCCAGACTAAAATATGTTGGGGTATTTATCTTCAATAATTGCTCCCACTTCCTTACAATTAGCAGCATTATCAGTGATGACGTGGACGACATTATATGGCCCAATACGTTCAATTGTTTCAATTAATGGTTCTGCAATGTTGATGTCAATCCTAACTTATCTGAGTAATCATATGATGAAAGAAAGATTGCACCACTAACAAACATAGCAAGAACACTTATCAATGGCTTGCCTTTTACATTTTTCCATTCATCAGATACAATGGACACCCCACCCCATGCTCATTCCAAGAATTTGTCATTTTACTCAAAGAATGAGTTATTTTTGCTTTTTCATGATCAAATCCCACAGTTCTAGCCTTGTCATACCCAAGGCTCTTGTATCCTTTGGGGGCATCATTAATGGAAGAAACCAATTCATGCTAATAAGGTGAGTGAGGAACATTGAATGGTACCCCACATGCATAGAGAAACTGGTAAATTTTTGAATCCACATCATTCCTTGAAGAGATATGGTTCTACGCCTTAAAGAGATGTTTGTTCCTGTGCTAGGTGTGCCTCCATATCCATTGCCATGGGTGGAAGTTGACAGACTTCTTTGTGCATGTTGTGATACTGAACTAGGTTTCAAAGAAACCCTTTGATCTTTTAGATTTGTATTGGGCCTCCTCTTCCCTTATGTATTTTCCTCTATCTGCTGCTGGCACACTTATAGAAGTTTTGATTCCTATTTGTTTATCTCCATCCCATGGCCTTTTCCCACAAAGGTGTCTTCTGGCATGGGTGTATGAACCTGTGTATTGTTTATTGCAATGGTGGCATGTAAATTTAGTGGTTCCACCCCCTTTCCCTTCTTCAGGCCAAGTAACATATTTCCACAATGGGGTTTGGTCAATTTTAGTTGGTGTGGCCTCATCATCTCCACTCTCCCCTTCCTCCTCACCAAGGTACTCCTCTCCAGGATTTTCATCATATCCACTATAACCCACTTCTTCATCCTCCTCTTCTTGAACAACCCTCTTTCTTCTACTCTCCAACACCATAATAACAAAAAAGGAACCAACAACAAGAGAATGCCAAGCCATATAGCCATGATGTTTAAAGTTTTTAGCCCACAAAAAAATGGAGGAATGCCAAATGGGAATGGGAAAGAGAAGAAAACATTTACATTTTGCAAAGATTCAACATATTATTAAAAACGCTAGATTAGAGTGTAAGTCCTACCTCTTTGGCCTTCAATCCCAAGCTCCAATATCCCTTGCAAGCTCCTCAATCTCCCTCCTCAAGTCAAGCTCCAAGCTCTCTCTCTTGCTCTCTCCAAGCTACAAGCTCTCCTCTCTCTTGCTCTCTCCAAGCTCCAAGCTCTCCTCTCTCTTTCTCTCTCTTGCTCAAATGCTCAAACGATGAATAATGAGGGGGCCTGATGACTCTCCTTTTGAGAACCTTAGGGAAGGTGATCCCATTATCCCCTTGGAAGATTACTTCTGCATTGAAAAGGAGAAATGGGAAATTGTTGTTCCTCAATTTGATTTTTCTGCCATTTATGATACCAACAAGGAGGATGAGGTTGAGATTGGTCTTCCATTTCTCTCGGGCACTATTTATGATGACATATCCATCGATACCCTTAGGAAGGGGAATTATTATTTTCTCTTGCATGAAGGGGGCAATTGAAAGTAATCGATTCTCTTTTTAGAAAAGACCCAATCTTTGATACTGACAATGATGAAAACAATAAAGTTCCCACCTATCCTCCTTATGATTCTATATTCAAATCACTTGAGCCTTTAAATTATGATTTTGAGGAGGAAAAACTCGTTGAATATGAGACTTCACCCTCCCCTTTGCCTTTTTCTCTCGTTCATCATCTTAAGTCTTCCACAAGTGATTCCCTCACCCCTTTTCGTTTGATCTCCAATGACCTTGGGCCCTTTCACCACCATAGATATGATGATGAGGAAGAACCATCCACTAGATGCATCCCTCCTTCCCCCTCATACCCTCAAGGTTGTGAATACAATCACTCCATTGAGCAACCAATATGGTGTCCTCTTCTGTGTCCCAAGTCTCCTTTCTCTTCCCATCATGACCTTCCGACATCTACAAAGCATAATATTATGAGCAGTGATTGTGATAGGGAGTTCTTAAGGGTGATCATTCATTCCATCATTGTGTACTTAGAGGGAAAGCCTTGCACTTCTGGATTGACTTATTTTCTTTCTCCTATGGCTTCCTCTTACCTCACATGGAAATCATATTTTCCCACCTCCCACCCGCTTCATCCGCCATATGATTGTGTCTGCATTTACATTGGGACTTGCTACACAAGTAATCATATGGGCAGGAATGTGTATATTGATTTGAACATATGTTGGTTGACTGCCTTTATGATTACACTTAGCATGGGCATTACATTGTATGCATGTTAGGGTAGGATGCATTGCATGCTCATTTTCTCATTAGAACTAACATCATATGATATTTTCATGATAGATTAGTTGCATTTAGATTAAAATCGCATTTTACTTTCTTGTTGATTTTTACGGCCTAATACTAATCATGGGTGACCATATCATCATAAGACACCACAAAAACATGTTTCCATGTGTGCTTGGTCTTTGATATGTGCAAGTAACAGCTCTGTGGTACCAAGAGATTGTTGGTATTCTCATGACCTCCCACCCGAGTAGCTTTGCGCACTTTCCGAGAGATCACGTCCCTATTGGAGCCAGATGTTACGCACCACATGTGGGTAGTGTATATAGGAGAAATTTTTTCTCCTAGATGATCCTCAGCCGACAGCCAGCAACCCCTTACAACCACCAGATAGCTCAATGTGCCATTGTCTCCACCACCTAAGCCAACCATGTGGTCCCTCGACCACTTGTCATAATTGTATGTTTAAAGGTGAGCCTGCCGACCCCAAAGGTATTTCTTTTCATTGGTATAATTGAGTAATTTTCCTTACTTGTCATGGCCACTTTTGGGCATGGATTGGTGGGGGGATTCAGCGAAAAGAGTGGGTTAGTATTTGGTTGTACTTAAAGTTTTGCAAATACATAATCTTCAAGATGTTGAAGATGTTCATAATTGAAGATGACAATAATGATGAGCATGATGAAGGACGCTATAAGAATAATCATGATCAAGATGACCTTGATGCCATGAGAAAGAAATGAAGCCTTGAAGGGATAAAGTTACTCTGATATTATAGAAAAAGGAAGTTGTTGAACTCTCCAATTGAGAAAGATCTTGGATAGTAGAAAGGGTACATCTCCCCAATTAAGAGGGAGGACATATTATGACAGCCATAGTGAATACCTTGAAGAAAGAATGAATGAAAGTACTACAAATGGATTTGCAAAAAACTAGAGAAATATTGAGGCTATATTTGGTGCTACTGAAGAAATGAAAGAAGAAGGAAGCTTTGAACAAGTTGTATTTGGATAACTTGATAATGATATAAGTAGCATCAAATTGATTGAGGACCCCGAAGTTTTGTGTTTACTTGTATATATATAATTAAAGGTTTATTACTGATTGGGGTTGTGAATGTACAGGATCTCTCCATAAAAAGGTTGAACATTTGAAGCATGCTTGAATTGATGGATATATATCTGGTTTAGTCGATAAGGAGAGATGAAGCATCTTGTGGCGACAAGATGCTTGGGAGGACATCTGGTTGGCCTATGTGTTGATGTCTAGATACCGAAGTAGAGAGGGTGGTGTTGGTCATGAAGCTCCGACCTTGGATATGCACCTAGATCCCTAGGTTGGTGTTACGGCTTAAAAGCATGATGGCACCTAGAGTTCTGAGTGGCTAAATCTTCAGTACACTGTAGTCCCACCGAATTAGAGTACCCTAGTTAGGTATCTAATCTGTAGCATTGTGTGTGTTGTGAACTCTTCATATAGTATATCACTTTGAGATCTTCCATGTACCTATGTATATATAATTATCAATACCTCCCTAGTTAAGAAGGAGTGTTGAAAAATGTAACTACTGTTGGTCTTCATAATTGTATTTGAAATGTATTTGTCAAAAGAAAGAAAGAAAAAAATTTATTATAAAATAAATTGACTTATTAAAACATGGGTTTCACGATTGGGTCAATGGTTTTTAGGTTAAAGCCTCCATTGTAGGCTTTAAGGGTTTATGTCAAGTGTCCTTGTCCATGTCATAATGTAAAAGACCCTTCTTGGGCTTTGTCAATCAAGAAAGAAATTTATTTTTATGTAAAATGGGTCATTTAGGCCTCCTCCACCAAGTCAGCCTCAACCTGGACAAGTCGAACTAATTAGAGAGGCGGAAAACCACTACAAAAGGGCAGCAATTCGACTCATTTGTAGTGCACACATCAAATTCGATCTGCAATAGCTGGAGGCAGAAAAAGGGTGTGAAGTTAGAAGAGGAAGAAAACCCTAGCAAAGGAGAAGGAATTTTTTGTCAAGAAAAAAGAAGTTGACTTCTCTCTCTCTACTCTCACACGTGTGAAATTCTGAAGTTGTTGGGGAGGTCAAAGTTGTTGGACTACAGTATGGCCGACATTTTGAAGCTGTCGAGGAGGTCGATGTTGTTGGGCTGCAGTTGGGCCGAAATTCTGGATTGTTGTTGGGTCGAAGCTGCTAAACAAGAAGAGATTACTAAATTTTGTTGAATCAAGTTGGAAGGCTGACTTGGTGGAGGAGGAAGGCATTTTGGACAAGTCTAAGGTCTTGACTCTTGGTCTATCTCAATTTGATTAGTGGAAGAGTTTGACCCGGTTTTCCCCTAGAGAGGGGTTTTAGCCCTCGCTGAGTGCCTACATCTGGTGTCGTTGATCTTCATGTTTTGATTTGATGATTGCTCAATGAAATAAGGAAATCTTTCAGCCTTTCTGATTTTCTAACAGGTAGGACAAGTACTTTGAAGATGATGGAGTGTAGGAAGGTGGGTAGGTTGACAATGGGGAAGAGATGAGCGTTAACATCAAGGGAGATATGAGGTTGGCAGCAGATGGGGAGGTTGATCAAGGAGAGAAGAGGTGGGGCAGAGAGGATGGGGAGAGCAGGGGGTGGACAGTACTAAGTAAGACAGAATTGGGAAAGGCTGTTCAAGGTGGAGAAGGGCAAGAAGATCCACAATGAGTGAAGAGATTCATTTGCTCAAGGTGAGTTCCATCAATGTCAATGAAGCAGAGGGACAGAGTGATAGCTACCGCAAGGTGATTCACAATTTCAAGGGAATCTTTAACATGCCTTTAAGACCCTTTTATCTTTCCAATCCACCTGAACTTTCTTAGGTGTCACCAAACACAAATATTGACTCCATATTCAAATCGATAAATGCTCTGATACCATGTGGAAAAATGCATATACATATAAACAGGTATGTTTATCATATTGGAGTCAATTGATAAAAAGAAGTAGATTGTTTTTCATTCATACAATAAGTGGTTGTGCTACCTAATTGACCTAACTATTATCACTTGATTCTGAAGGCATTATATTTAATCTAAAGTTGCTATCTTAACATATATCTGACCACTGCACACCATTGTTACTTTATTAGACTTTGACTGCTAGCATTGGAGACTTAATCTTCCAAATCTAGTTTGAGGGGCAGTAATTACTCTTCTGTGGATGTCCTTTGTTTTGTTTATCAATTCATATGCCAAAACTCTAGGATGGAAAACCCATCCATTATTAACTTATCTAGCATAGAAGACATCCACACACCCATTCTCAAAGTGAACTAATTCCTACAAGGCTTTTAGCTGACTTTTATATTTCAGGAAAAGCTACATAAAATGCTTTCAATGCTTTGGATCCATTCATTAACTTCATCACCGATATGAAACAGTTTAAAACTGGCACTGTTTCCAACAAATGAAGGGTAAATATCTAAGATTTTCAAAAATTTGTAAACATATCAGGGCTGCACTTATTGCCTCCTCAACAAATTAGATGTAAATTGGTAGCTCACCATAATGAAACTTTCCAATATAATGAAAGCTTTATTTTCCTTATCACAGGCGCATTCAAACAAACTACTATCAAATCTTATAATCATTTCCAGCCATCTGAAACAGAAGGAAGGCTCACAAATATATTTTTGTAACATAACACACATTACCAGAAACTACGTGTTTGCTGATGATAGGGGAGATAATAGTTTCACCTTTACAAACAGTTGGATAAACCTCAATTAAAAATTCAGATCACTTCAATTAATGAAATTTTAAAATGGATCAGTGGATGTCGAAGTATAAATCATACCACTGAAGAATCAGTCAATGAAGTTTGGATTGTTTGACTGGATCTGTTATCAGGTTCACCTGCAAAGGAAGTGCTTCCTTTGGTGTCATTTGAAAAAGAAGGCACATCTTTGGTACAAGGCATAGCAATGCCAAATGTTTCTTCATTGTGGTTGTCTATGCACTTATCCTCATTATCTTCAGTAATGTCTTCACTCCGAAGAACTGACGAATACCTGCTTTCCTCATCAAATGATTCTTCCTCGTTTCCAAAGTGAAGGCCTCTTTCCTTTGGCACAAACAGAAAAAGGTTAAAAGCAGCAGCATGACTGAAGGGAGAATTTGGAAAATAAATGATCTTGAAGAAAAGACAAGCCAAATAAATAGAGAAACAGTAAGACTGCAATGCAAGTTTGCAAGGACATGAGCTACAGAGAATGGGAAGTAGTAACTAGGAACAATAGGATCAGAGCATATGCCATGTAAAAAATGTAAAAGCTTTGTCATTAATTACCAGTGAAGAGAAGAGTTTACCTCTGCTAAATGAAAATTCCCAGTAGCCGCCTCCTCCATTTCTCTTGCAATTATTGAGGCTTTTCGTTCTAGGTCTTTCATCTGTGGTCCCCTCTCAAGTTTTGTAGTGTACAGCTCCTCATCAAATGTGCTTTCAACACCAAATAGGGACTTGTTTGTTTCGAATTGGTCCCAACGCCTGCATTGGAAATGAAGCATGAGCTTACACATGAAACAAAATCTTTAACATCAAACTCCTTCAATAGACTGTGAAGGAGCAAAAAATTATTGTAATTGCTCGTTGGCATTAGTGATAAACGATAATGTATATGAATTAAATATGAATGAGATGATTTTAACCATGAGGGGGGACCCAGCTTATATATAACCCAAGGTACCTTTTTGCAAAAGGTCATGACCTCTTATAATTAATATTAATTATATTTAATTCTATTTTGTAGTTTTATTATTAATTTTATACATAACATACTGCACCTATATCATATTCCTATAATCATTTTGATAATGAAGACTAAGGCTGAAGATGCCTTATGCACCACCATCCTCCCCCACCCCCAATGTATTTCTAATCATAACCTACTAAGCAATCTCACTATCCTCAATTATCATCTCTGGACATAAGCGTGAAACAGGATTGGAGCTATTTTGCTGACTTGCACATAGCAACACTTGGATGCTACAAAAATGTCAGAGACAGAATCCATCGAGACACAGGCTTATTATCCTAGTGGATGTGCATAGCCCAAGCTTAAGTTCATGAAGACTCAGAAGAATTTAGGCAATGCAATGATATCTGGAGGCAAAAATGTTTGTTGAGGTAGAGGAACGCCTTATTGTTTCAAGAGCACAGATGGAAAGGAATACCACTACAAAGAGTAATGTTTCCCACTGAAGAGGATAATTCTGCACCCATTCAAGCCTAAGTCGTTTAATTTACTGTCAAGCCAATGGTGCCCAATTAAAACATGAACTGCCATATTGTTAAAATTTGGGTACCAGAGGACAAGTGGTTCCCTAAGGCTTTGATCTTTGGTCTAGGGAAAAGTGTCCAAATTTATTTGTACTTTTCTCCTCAAGTGACTTTATAAGTGGTAAAGTCAATTTATTTAAAAAGTGACTTTATAAGTGGTAAAGTTACAATCTAATTTTAAAGTGACTTTATTAAAATAAATGAAAAATTAGAAAGTGAAAAAGTGACTATGGAAATAAAAGGCTACGTGGGTCTTTATTTAAGTGAGTGAGTTCAAAAATAGAAAGTGAGAATTAAATGCACATTTATTCTCATCCCTAGATCTAAATGAATCTCAGCCATTAGATCTTAGGGTTACCCAAAAGGTCACTTAGGGTAAAAGCAGAGGAGAAGAGGAAAAGATCACTTTAGTCTTTCATGAGCTATTGAGAGAGAGAAGGAGAGCAAGGAGAAAATTTCTGAGCAGTGAGAAGTTGAAGGAGAGCAGCAACTTTGGCACGCATCCCAAAGAGCTATTTCAGCAGTCCGTACAGCAGCGTTTATTGGGCACATTTACCAAGGCAGATTCTGTATAGCAGTAGTGGGCACAAATTTCGAGGTCCATACAGCACAGATTTCGAGGGTAAGGAACAACAGCAGGCAGCACGCATTCCTAGGTTGAGTGGGCACAGATTTCAAGGCTGAAGTGACTGACGTAAATTCCATACAGCAGTAAGTAATTTCTGGGCACAGATTTCAAGGAGACCGTACAGCGTTTAATGTTGGTATCTCTTGCTGTAAAATTTATGTTTTGTATGTTTGTTGTTGGCATGTTTTCCGAGGTAGTGTGCAAGCACGGAAATCGAGATAAGTTAAATTTGTGATTGCTGGAATTTTACTGTGTATTTCAGTTTCTCTGTAAAAGCGATTTTCAGAAATAAAGAAGAGCTCTCAAACTGGTTTTCCCCAAGAGTTGTAGGGGGTTTTTCCAGAGTCACATTGACCAAAAATCACTGTGTTATTTTCTGTGTGTGGCTGTCATATATTTCCTGTGTTTTATTTCTGCATTTTCAACAGTTTTAAAAATATCCAAATTTGTGTTTTCAGAAATTTCAGTCATTTCCAGATTTTAGTATTTATGTCATGTTCAGATTTAAAACTATATGCATGGAGTAATAAGGAAAACTGATAACTGCAATGGGGGTTGAAATTTCTACACATATGATACAGCTATAGACATTAAATATTAAGGACTATGACCATGCATCAATCCTGACCAAGTATTCAACAGAAAGATTAAAGAAAGTGATCGGCCTAATGATGACAACAAGAGGAATTGGAATTTGTAAGGTTCAAAAAGGATGAAAAAGTAATTAAAGCCAAAGAAACAAAACCGTAGTTATTTTATACAAATTACAGAACCATTAAAGTTTAAACTTGAAAGGTTATAACTTATATGATGAGCATTTTTTCCCATCATTTTTTCTTTATATTAAATTTCATAATTTTCATATTTGGGTATATATCTGGACTCTCTACCTGCCAGTGATGTGACAAAAGAAATTGTAACTGCCAAATATTCCTCTTCAAGAGGGTCGGCTACAAATCAAATTTCAATAACATGAAATAGACATGCCTATTTAAGGTCACCACTTTCAGGAATTTTACAATTTGACTTCCATCTTTAATGTAATATTTCTGTTCTTTTGAGCAAGTATTGCCTACTTTATTTGCAGTTTGAAGATACTTATCTTTTCAACTTGCCCCTTGGCACATACCACTTTTGGTATCATATCATTGATTCTAGGCCTCTACCTGTTACTCTAATCCTTAACACTCTTCATAGTAGCCCTGTAACACTACACCCTAGGATCAGTATAATCTGCTTGCTTTGTGTGTTAAGTATTTAGTTGCAATATGAGTTGAACAGAGTGGATTTTCAGTTTTTAAATTAGCACCTTCAACTCCCTAGGCACCCAATTTTTGTGAAAGATACGAGGCATTACCCCCCGAGGGGGTAGTCCATGTTATAACCAGCTGTTCTCTTTTATTGCTGATTACATCAGGCTACAACAAAGGTTTCTTCCCCTTGTTATGACTATAGTTCTACAACAGAGTCCCGCCATCTTTCTGGCCCTTTTGAGATCAAGAAGGATTGCCAGTCAGCCATCTTTTTATGCTACTAATCTTGTCTACTGCTGCAAAAAAATCAATCCCATAATAGATGGTAAGTGGGAAACAAATCAGCAACAGCTGTGACAAGAAACATGTTAGCTTGGAACTAATGTGGTTTTGCTAATGAGATGCACACACCTCAGCCAGCAACAACATAGCTGGGTTGCAAACAATATGCATACACCTAAAAAGCTCATCTCATACTCGAGACATGGATTTGACATTTTATCTGATGGACAGCCACTATTTTAGTATTTTCCTGCAAAGAAAACCTACAAAATACGGGACCCTTTTTAGTATTAGCTCTCTGCATTATTAATGCTATGATAGAATAATGCTTTGCTTCGATACATTTTTCACATTCGCAGGCACCTATGCTACTTCGAAGTTACAACAGTTGCATTGAAAGGAGTTCCTGAAGGCTGAAGTATCTCTTGTGACCTCACACAAAAGAGAGATTTTCCAAGAAAATGGTCTGCATTGCAGTTAAGATTAACTGCAATCTCAGCTGAAGAAAGAGTATCTAGAGGGGTTGAACAGCGCACCTTTGACATCCTGCAGACCTAACTTTCGAGAAGATAAGGCTAATCTGAACGCTTTCTGTTGTTTGCTGATCCTACCTGGTCTGAAACTGTGCAACTTGTCCACCTCCATCCATCTTCCTTCTTGAACTCAGTCCCATAACCTAAGGTTCCCTAGGCATGCCACGGATCCTCTTTGCAGACTTCCAATGTACAATCTTTGGTGAATTTTTATTGCTCAGCAAGAAGCAATATAATGTGGCACTTTCATCAATCAAGAAAAATACAGGAAAGTAATAACTGCAACATGCAAGGCTATATAGTTGAGGAGGATTCTCATTGAATTGCAGGTACAACAGGAGAAAGTGACCGCTATTCTCAAAAAAATAAAGTGTAATAAATTTGGCAAAGAATTCAATCTTTTATGTTCAATTCAAATAGACATTCAGAAATTGAGGAGAAGCAGCATTTTTTCAGAGAGAAGGTGCAAGTGGGAGAAACTGAGATGACACCGTACTACACAAAACCCAGTTGTGACATCTTCACCAAACCTCCGGGAAAAGACAAATTTGAAAATTTTAGGATCATGCTCAGTGTGGTGATAAATGTGAGCATTAAAAAGTGGTGTTACAGTGTTAGAGGATTGAGACACTGCTCATAATGATGTAATACTATGAAAATATGCTTTATGGGGTCCAAGGTCTATCCTGCGAATATTAGTCACATATCAGACAAAACAATTAAGCAGTAGTTTTGACGAGGCATGTCGATAGGGACATGTATAAAGTTATTGGAATATATATGTAATATCCTAGAGTAATTTTTACCCTTGGGGTTTTGATTCTGCCTAAAGTTTCTTCAAAAAATCAGTAATACATATGCATGAATAGTATAAAGACTGTTACCAGCGATATAAGACCACAATTAATAGGGTTGACTGCCCAATGAAACCATGAATATATCCGATCAGGAATTCCACCAATAATGTTGTCAAACACACTAAATTTAGGGCTGAATTCCCACTGTCCAATATTCCACCAGTGCAATTCAGACTGTCAATAGATCAATAATCTACTATATCTCACACAATACAAACAGATCACTAATTGTTGATTTCCCAATCCTTCAGGCTGACTGCCCAATACACTGAATATATTCAAATTCAATAATTTCTCAGCACAGTGCTGATACACAGTATCAACAAATTGTAGACCAGTACTATAACTACGCTAGATTAAGAAAGCAGTGCGAATTTGCCATTTACTGTACTATTTCTAAGCTTACTGCACAGAACCCAAATTGTTCTAGAGATAACCCGTGGATCTGTGACGGTTGACTTCAGGAACCCTCCAGTTTCAGCCTGCAGCCAGGCTGCGGCCTACAAATCTCGTTGTCTTCATTATTCGCAGACTGAACTCCTTCGCTGTCCTCAAATCAGAACTGCCCTTACAAGCTGCAGACAGAACTTGTGGTATCAAACAGTCAAGGGTTTGCCCTAAACAGTGATGACCTTCTGCAGTTCCTTGAACCGAGGTTGTAGCCAATTAGTAACCAGAAAAATTGCTCCAGAACAGGACCAAGCTGCTTCAAGATGAGTTGCTGTGCCAGAACAAGAAAATTGGATGTCTAGATAGAGTGGTATCAACTCCACTAAAACTAGACCAAAAGATTAGCTAGGGTGGGATCACCTCCACTGAAAATAATCAAAAAGAAGGGGTCTTAAAAGTTAAAACCCTCATAGCCTCAGGCTCAAGAAAATCAGAGATAATACAATCCAAAATGATGATTCCAACTGATTCCAACTCTCTTCTATTTTGTAATGTCCCCATCCGCTTAGGAGTCATATGGAAGGGGATCCACTAGCCTAAAAAGGTTCTCGTAGGCTAGGACTGGAAACATTAATCAAGGGAACACGATTCGCGTAGTAGAAAACATTACAAAAGCTAAAGTGGTGAAAAGGGGACATGGGTCCTAGGCTAATAAAAAGTCACTTTTAAATTATAAACTGAGAAAACCCACCAAAGTGACTTTATTAAAATAAATGGGTAGAACGATGGTTAAATAGACAAATGAGTTATAAAAAGGGAAAGGGAAAATAAGAAGTATCTCCATATTATTGCATTTTGCTCACTTGGAAAAAGAAATTTGGAGAGCTCTTGAAGAAAAGTTTGAGGTTTTTGCAAACCCTCATTCTGGTTTGCTAGTTTCGGTGTTGCAACTATACACCCTAGCTAGTTTGTGAACGAGATCACTTAGTTCCCCTCATTGAGCTTCATTGTTGAGGAAAGAAAACACCATGGCAGTGATGGAGTAAGTTTCCAGTGTTATCAGTTGATTTTATACTCTAATATGGTGTTTTATATCTCTTGTACAAGCTGAGTTTCCAAGTCAAATCTGAGGGTCGAGTTGCTATTATATAGTGGAGATGAGTTGGTGATAAAGGGACAGAGTTCTAGATTCATTTGGGTCGATTCTCTACTGCTTGCTGGGTACAAGGCCAAGTTCTTATTGTATTTGTTGGGCCGAATCTTGCTGGTCAATGGTTGAGTTCACCCACAGAAGAAGAGTTGAGTTCATGACCATTTGCGGGCCAAGTTTGAGTGCTTATCAAGGGTCAAGTTCTGCTGGAAAGAGAGGTTGCATCCATACCTATTTACAGTGGTCGCAAGCCTTTTCTATCTCTGATCGAGTTAGATGCTATAAGAGGGTTGTTCGTGCATTGAGTTTATTATTTCTTGGATCGAGAAACAATCTGTCACTTGGAGCTCGAGTTGCTGATCATAATCGGATCGAGTTTCCTGTTTCTTTGAGCAGAGATGAATTGTTCTGTGTGGAAGTTAACCTTCAGAGTTATATGTATCATTTTCATGACTGAATACATGTATGTAACTTCTATTGGAGGAAAGACTATATTGTTGATACCTTTTAGGCTATGTAATAGACATATATTAATTATCAGTCTGCTGGTTTTCTCTTCTTATTTCTCACATTACTGTGGAGCAAATATTTATCAGTGGTATGTACCCTTCCAGAACTTAATACAAATCATGTATTGTTGGGTTAAAGCATGTTTATGTTAAGTATGTGCTAATGTGTTTACTTCACTAGAAACAAATTATTAAAAGTGCACCTATAGCCATGTTCACACTAACTGTTTGACGAAAAACCAAAAAGGCTATCTCCAGTCAAACTCAAAAAATTAGGGGAAAATCTTAGATACTTTGAAGGGGGTATCTTACATATTTATAGATTCCCTCAAGGGGTTTCTCAAACATGCGAGATTGCAATGCAACCCCTAATTTGGGCCTTTTTCCCCAGTCGACCCAAAATTTACCCTGTGTTGCCCCAAACTTTAGAAAAATTGGGATTTCCCCATTTATCGAGACTATAGCCTACAGGGTTGGATGGGTGTTACAGACAAATTGAATCTGTAAAATAAATGTTTTTATTATATTATTTGATAAATTGGATGTTGCTTTTACAATTGACGGCTCTTGGCTTAAATATAGCCTAGTGTCTTTACATGAGGGGTCATGATATTTTGATCGTGACCCTTCTTCCTAAATTAATCATAATTACACATAACATAGTTTTACATAGCATAATTATACATAATTTTTATACATAACAATAGGCTATTTTGACCTCTTGTGGGCAATTAATCCACAATCCCCCCTTCCCTTCATCGCTTGTCCTCAAGCAATTGCATGATCAGTTGCTACATAACTTTCCTTTTCATCAAACTTATCACCCACGCATTGATTTCATCACTTTCAGTTCTACCAATGCAATGTTTGTCAGCTTCATTGCCCTCATTTCCCCAACCCACTATTGCTACATGTCGATTTCTGCACTCCCTTGTTGACAACAATGCTTGAGATGTGCCTATATGACCAACAAAAACTCAAGGGGACCAATCATCTACATGTTTAGTCCAACCTGTTGGAAAGTGTAACTAGGATCGTTCTTCATATTGACTGTGTAATTATGTATCTATGTAATGAAGAAGACAAAGATAATAATATATATTTTTGGTATGCTTGCTTCATGGGTTTCATGAGCAAGGCTTTATTATAGGTCAAAGGACTTCTTCTTGATGTCCTTTAGGAATTTGTCTTCTGGTCATAAATGTATTATTTAAAGAGTCATGTATATGGAGAGTCAAGTCAATCTAATATGACTCAAGACCTTGTGACATAAGCTCAGAATGATGCCTCATATCAGCGTTGAAATTCTCCTCCAGACAGCCTTCATGTCGGCCTATAAAATAGTGATCAAGTTGGCCCTATATTAATATGACAGGTCAGGTTATTAATATACAGGGACAACTATATATACCCCTGTATATACTGCGCAGCAAGGACAGAATTTGTGGATTTCTCTGTGGTTTTAACAGAGTTTAAAAGTGCGGATCATAGGAATATAAAGTGAGGACTCTACCTGAAGAAATGCAGATTTCAGGAAGGTTAAAAGTTCGGATTAGTTCTGAAATTAAGTGCAAGATCAAGGTCTGAATTGCAGTGCGAGAAAGGATAGTTTTGGGTATGCAATACAGCAAAGAAGTATCATAATATAGCGCAGTAATAAAGGGTTTTCTGTCTGAAGTATAAGCCTACCTCAGATCTCTGTGATGACTTCAGGAAGACCGAGAAGATAGGACTGTAATCAAGTATACAGAACAGTGTGTAGAAGAAAGTCTAGCCAGCGAGGATCAAGTCTACAGCATGTAATTTTCACATATTAATGCATATGCATTTTTGTGACTGTAATCAAGTATACAGAACAGTGTGTAGAAGAAAGTACTGAACTGTGATGCGAAGAGAGGTGCCATATCAGCGAAGGAAAGGAAGGCTTATCTCTGTCTCTGGGCTATATACACCGAGGTCATCTCAGGACTACCGAGGGTTACATCAAGGAGAAACAGTTCCGTGATCAAGAGTGAATCAAAGGTCTGTTCTAGTGCAAAGTCTGGAGGGTGATCTACTAGGAAAGGGAAGGTTTACAGGTCTACTGTTTTTTAGAGCAGTGTGCTTGGTATATCTTGGAGGCATACTAAGGTCAAGGGTCTAACGGTCATGGTGCTTGTCAATTGAAGATCTATAAGAAGAATTCCTTACAGGTTATCCTCTCCAAGAGGGAGAGGTTTTGACCTGGCTCTAGGAGCCTAATTCTTGTGTCTCGTGTATTTTGATAATTGACTTGATAAGCTAAAGAAGAGAAGACATAAGTAACTCAAGTAAGCACACAAGTAATTATCAAGAAGAGAATTTGAATTAATCACCAGCCCTCCAAATTCTCAACATGGAATCAGAGCTAAGGTGCTGAACGCAAGGGCTACTTGACAAAGAAGACACTCCAGGAAGCAAAGATCAAAGTTTGGGTTGAAAAATCAAATCAGTTTGCAAGGAAGACTCCCAAGCTATTTCAAGAAAGATCTTCTATCTCATTCAAAGGATCAACTCATTCAAGAAAATAATCTTTGCCATCAAAGATTTACATTCAAGACATTGTTAGAAGAAAACATCATCTATTGAAGATATCCTTTATCATCAAGGATCCAAGAACATCTACATTGGAGATTTCAATCTTAGGAGAAGTTCTTGACTTCATCTTCAACATCATCAAGGAAGCTACAAGCCACTCTACTCAAGTAAGTATCTATGACCTTACTTAAATCTGTCAAGATGACTTATTGTAAAGAGAGCAACATGCTGGTTGGGTCATCAAACTTTAGTGCATGGAAGAAGAGGACAGATTTGAATTTAATCGAAGACGAAGTTATGGACTACATCGAAAGATCTACAATTCAACCATCAAAATAAGATGCTCCAGCTCATGCCAAGTACATGAAGGTAGAAATCAAAGCCCAAAGGATTCTCATAGAATCCATTAAGGACTCACTTATTCCCTATGTATCAAAACTAAAGTCTGCTAAAGAAATATATGAGAAACTAGCGGAGCTATTCTCTGTGAGTACTGCAGGAGAAGTAATCTCTCTGAGATAAGAACTATATAAAATGAAATTGTCAAGAGAAGAAGGAATAGCTTCATATTTTATGAAGATTTCTGAAACAAGAGACCAACTGCAGGAATTGGGAGAAGTAATGTCTGATACTGAGATGGCTACAGTAGTGTTGAATGCTCTACCAGAAGAATGGGGAAACTTCACTTCAAGTTTATAAGGGAAGAAAGAAGCCACACCATTTCATGATGTATGGTCTCTATGTAAAATAGAGAAACAAGATTGAAAGCCAAAGCTGATACATGATCAAGTGAAGGGAATCAAGCCTTTGCAGCCATATCCAGGTAGAAAGGAAGATTTGGAAAATTTGGTCCTTAGAACAAAACAAGAAATATGGACAAAGTACGATGCTTTGGATGTAATGAACTTGGGCATTATAAAAGAGATTATCCTAAATCTGAAAAGGACAAGAGGAAAAGGGAAGAAGCCCATATCTCAAATATGAGAGAAAAACCTGAAGCAAAGAAATCTAAGAATGAAGAAGCGAGGGGTTTCTATTATGATTGAGATCATCTTCTTCTTTAAGTGATTTATGTTGGTTAGCATGATAGGAAGCAATGTATGGTAATAGCATCATGATAGAAACATGGTAGGAGCTCTTGGTGAATCAGCTCCTGGAAAACCTCACTGATAACAATATTGATGGAAGGCAGTCATCAAGATCAAGGGTTATCATGGAAACAAGTGTTGACTTTTTCTAATGGAATTCTCGATGAATTCACTGATTAGAAAGAAAGCAGAATGGTTTCATCAAGAATTCTATGCTACAGAATTCTGGGATTTGATGATATTTTGATAAAGTAGGTCAAGGGAATGAAGGTCTTCATTCTAGTGAAATTGACAGGATGACTCAAAGGAAAAAGGTATGAGGTATAAATATATATTTATATGCTTACATTAGATGCTGTGAAGTCATGTCATATGGTTGCAGGTAATGGACTTATAAATTTAGAAGTATGATCTATGGAGGAGGATCTCTCTCGGTGCACTGACAGATGAAATCAACATAATATATCCTCATATGGAATATGAGGTGGTTGTATATGAACAAGGAACTGGAACTGAAAATTGTAAGTTCCTGAGAATGAAGATGTGCAGAAAGGAAGAGATCGTGAATTGCAACCATGTCAAGAGGCAATTATCATCCGGTAGCCAAGAATATGTGACTAGAATATCTCCTGGAGGATATTTAGACTCTGATAGAAGTCTAGTAAAGAAGAGGACCCTTAACAAGACATATCACGAGGAGAGGTGTCAATCTGAATAAAAGGATGTCGATGCCTACAGGAAGATGTCATGGTGAAAGATCATCACTAAGGTAACTTTTCTTTTTAAAAGTTCATACGTATATGTTTATCTGGATGAATTTGTGCAGGGCTACTAATCATGTGAAAAGATGTAAGATCCTTGGAGATGATTCGAAAGAAAGCAGCATGGTATAAAAGGTGGACCAGATAAGAAAGACAGATGAATCACTTTCGAGTAGATGACATGACTCATGAATGAAAGTGATGGATGATTTGTGCCCTATAGAGCTAATGTTGAAGATTCCTCAATATCGAAATCCATGACATCGAGGGGAGGAATTCTTCATGAGAAGTTGGGTGTCTCACCATTGCTGCTATAGATCCCTGTTTAAGAGGGAGCCTAGTGTTAAGTTTCTTACTTGGAAGAAACTGGGTAATTCCTAAGAATAAGCTTAGGTACATTCCTTGTACAAGAATGAGTACATTCCCTTGTGGAATAGATCCTCCCTGGCTGAGAGGGAGAGATAAACACATCATTCTGCTCTTCACTTGGGAAGACAGAATGGAGGATTGGGTAATCATCTGGCATTTGATACTCTTTAAGAATGTGATAGGCCATTCAAGATAAGAGTAATCAAGGACCGGTATTCTTTGAGGGCTAGCTACCCAAGAGAAGAATAGTCCAAGAAGGTCATACTTTGGGAACACCTGGGTGTAGTATGTACCTTGAGACAATGGTGTCTATAAGTCGTGGCTCGCCAGCATTGTAGCCCATTGTCTCGTTGAGAGATGGAGTTGTTAGTCAAGGCCTTGCACTAGTACAATGCTGGTTGATATGATACTATACAGATGTGATTACCAATCCAATTCTTCTTATGAGATTCTTCAGTTTGAAAGTGACCATGTACCTATATGAATACCTCCCTAGTTAAGAGGGAGTGTTGGAAAGTGTAACTGGGATCGGTCTTTATATTGACTATGTAATTATATTTATGTATCTATGTAATAAAGAAGACAAAGATAATAATATATATTTTTGGTATGCTTGCTTCATGGGTTTCATGAGAAAGGCTTTATTATAGGTCAAAGGACTTCTTCTTGATGTCCTTTAGGAATTTGTCTTCTGGTCATAAATGTATTATTTAAAGAGTCATGTATATGGAGAGTCAAGTCAATCTAATATGCCTCAAGACCTTGTGACATAAGCTCAGAATGATGCCTCATATCAGCGTTGAAATTCTCCTCCAGACAACCTTCATGTTGGCCTATAAAATAGTGATCATGTCAGCCCTATATTAATATGACAGGTCGGCTTATTAATATACAGGGACCACTGAAACTTAAGAAGGAGACCATATTAGTTGCTCCTCTTGAATAACCACCTAAAGAGGACGGGGCGCTCCTACCCTACCGAGTTGAAGCGGGTCAGGGTTTATACTGAAGGGTTAGGGTTACGGCTGCAGCAACTCTGTCGAGCATCTGCATCTTCCTGCTAACAGCCAGTGCTACTCTGTAACTACCATTTTCTCTCCCTGTCAAATCCAATATTGACAGGCCGGCATCGATCACGGACGGTTTTGTTTTCACTGTGCCAGCTATGGACGACGAAATCATTGATTATTCGCCAGACCCGCTCGATGGAGTCGAGATTTGGGGATCCCCTCACTACCCCGTGCCACCTAGCGCCCCGCTGGCCCTCAACATTCCTGAGGCGGCCTCTGACGGCCCCTACTTCCCTCCGCCTCTCACCCATCCTTTTCTAGGCCCTCCTCCCACCAACCTTCCCCTTTTTTCCGACTCCCCTCCATTTTCTCTTGCGGATCTGCCAACTATACCCCCAAGTTCCTTGCCATCGACGGAGACTGTCGTATTTTCTCCAGCTACTCTTCATTTCCTCACCACATGCCTCCAAGGTACTTCCATTTCGCCCCCTCGTGGCCCTCCAAGCGCTCAGCCACCTGAAGATACTGCACCGCCTCTGCAATTTCCCTCTGGCGCTCCATCGCCAAGAACTGACCTCACATTTTCAGGTTGCTTCTCAACTCCTCCTATTGTCTCTCCCGCGGATGATTCAAACCCTACCACCTTAGACTAGGAGACTGATCCTCAACTCGACCAGAGGGGATCCAGCTCAGCTCATCGGGAAAGTCGACGCTTGAAGTGCATAAAGAAAGGTAACACGAACTTCGACCTCAACCTTGGTGAAGGGCTCCATTAGGGAGAGGTACTGGACACGGCGAATCGAGTCCTGGTTGGCCATGTTTAAGGGCGGCGATACAACCTCAATTGATTGCGCACATGGATGAATGAGATCTGGGGTCCTATCATGGAGGAACTGTCGTGGGTAGTCATTCTCCCTCGGGGATGGTTTGCACTTCGCTTTCATCGTCCAGAACAGGTTGCTTGGGTGCTCTCAAAGCTATGGCACATTGAACAGACTCCAGTCATGTTCAAATGGTGAAGCCCCCTATTAGATCCAGAGAGAGAACAACTTGGTGCAGGGCCGATATGGGTTAGGTTGTCGAGTCTCCCGCTCCACTTCTGATCAGAGGACATCATGCGACATATAGGCAACACACTAGGCACTTATCTGGATCATGACAAATCCTACTTAACCTCGGGCATTATGACGGTGGCCAGGATCTTGATTCACCTAGACACCTGCAAAGGATTGGAAGAGGCCATCACACTTCGATGGAGGCAATTTGTAAGCATCCAGACCCTGGATTATGAGGGAGTACCTTATCGATGTCGGAGATGTCATGAGGTTGGTCACCTCTACAAGGTTTCCCCCTTCTCAAAGGAACAACTGATGTTGGCAAACCGGATCATCAGCAAGCCTAGGAGACATTGATCGATCCTCCTCCTTTGAACATTTCGGCGAACCGTCGCAAAGGCAAGAATGTTGCTCAGGGGCCCAAGCCCGCATCTGCACCTCCTGGTCCACCTTCCCCCCGGATGACAAGGGCTCGGGCAGCGGCAGCCAAACTTGCTTTAGGTAATCCTCATTCCTCTTTTCCCTGTTTCTCATTTTTTCACATCTGCATCGGTTTCATGAACTGCACAGTGCACTTCATTCCCCTCATCGGCTTCCTGAACCGTCCCGTCTGTTACATGTCCTACCTCCCTCCCCCTACCCTCCATTGCTGACCTCCCCCCCCCCCCCCCCACCCCCCCCACCATTCCTGGTTCACCTCCTTCTCAACCCCCCTCTGAATCCTCATTGGACTCACGAAGCTCTCACTCCTACCTCCTCCGATCTCTCACACAACCCCCCTCCTCTAGACCTGGAGGTCTAGGGCTATTGGACCCAATTCGATCTAAAACTGGTAGGGGAAGACATTCTAACATATCCAAGGCAATCATTCAGGCTAGGCTGGAGGTGGTGGATGGCAAACAAGACACTCTTGAAGGGGTCCTTAGAGCACAGATGACCCAACCACAGGTTACCTCATGAAAATCATATCCTTCAATTGTCGTGGGTTGGCCAGCCCCGCCAAAAAGTTGGCCCTGTGAAGATTATTGACAGGCACACAACTAGACATCATCTGTTTCCAAGAAACCCTTGACTCCTCTGAACATGTGATTTCGGCCCTTAGAACCACCTGCCCGGGTTGGAACTTTCAGACAATGGATGCGCGTGGCCGCTCTGGAGGAATTGTACTTGGCACAAACCCTCGATCCATTAAGGTACTCAATCAATGGGGTGGGGAAGGATTCCTGGGTGCGCATGTTTTCTCCTCTGACCTTGGGTCAGAATACCGTCTGATAAATATTTATGGACCCAGCAGCTCTCGTCTACCCTTCTGGCAACACCTCTTCAATACTTCCCTCCTTTCTGCCCACAATCTTATTCTCGGTGGTGACCTTAACTTCTCCTTGGGTCTTGTTGAATCCTGGGGTTCCCTTGCACAGGCCGATCCTCTGGCTACCGATATTGTCCAACTCATTGAGACCCATCACCTAGTCGACATCCCTATGCCTCGGATCCACCCCACCTGGAGCAATCAAAGGGTTGGAGAGGCCTCTGTTGCATGCAGACTGGACCGCTTTCTCATTCATGAATCCTTAACCACCTCTGGATTATCATATCGACAATGGGTAAGATCTGGGGGTATGTCTGACCACTTCCCCATCTATCTGGAACTTGCTCCTGGTCGTGGGAAGCCCTGCAACCCGTTCAAGTTCAATGCCACTTGGCTCTCCCACCCAGAGTACACTGAATTAGTCACCAACTTTTGGACTTCCCACCCCCCGATCCTGGTTCCTCACCGTCCGTGACATTTGCTGCTAAGATGTCAGCTGTCAAGAAGCTCACCAAGACATGGGCTCGGGATAGGAGGAAAAAGGATGAGGAAACTCTTTGCAGAATTGAAATTGAAATTGCTGAGATAGAATCTGCCTTGATGGATGGGTCGGCCATAATAACTACCAGGACACATCTCACTCAACTTGCTGCTGAAAGAACTCGGATACTCGGGGAACGAAAGAAAACTTGGCACCTTCGGAGCAGAGCTATTTGGCTAAAAGCTGGCAATAAAAACTCCAAATTCTTCCATCAATTTGCAAATGGTCGCAAAGCTATTAATACCATCTGGTCACTGGAGGACGAAAATGGAAATCAGGCCCAGAATTTCCATCAGTTGGCTCACATGGGGGTGGAACACTTTCGTAACCTCTACAAGGCTCTTGCCAACACTAATTTAGCTGATATCATAAGAGTGGCTAGATTATTTTCCAGATTTGTGGAACTGGATGATGAAGAACAATTGACACGACCTGTCACCATTCAAGAACTCCAAGACACCTTGAAATGGTTACAGAAAGACAAGAGTCTTGGGCCTGATGGCTAGCCCAATGTTGCAGGAAACCATGGACCCTCTTGGTGTTCACCCTGCCAGAGAGACACTGAATCAATAGATCATCTCTTCCTAAGATGCCACACCTCTCGGGATTATGGACTTCTATTCTAACTGATCTGGGCATCAATTCGCAGTGGCATGGACAAAATTTAGTGGAGGCTTGGAAAAACTAGTGACAAACAGCTTCTCCGCATAAGGCTAGGAATCTTCCCCTCCTCATTTGCTGGGGAATTTGGCTGGCCAGGAGTGGCTCCATATTCCAGGATCGCCCTCCCAATTGGCACTCGATTGCATCATGCATTTTATCCTCCTACAACAGCATCCCCAATGAAGACCCCCCGCATCCCCCTAGAACCATCACACCCGAAGTCATTAACTTCGACTTCCCCTGTGCTTACTTCGACGGTTCGGCCCAACCCATGGGTTGTGGCGGTGGTGCCCTTCTTCATATCACCCCACAGCACTTTTACAAAATTAAGATGGGTCTCAGACCGGCACGAACAACTTCGCTTAGCTCATCACACTTCGTCATCTCCTTCAGTTTGCATTAGAGCATGATGTCCACCACTTACAAATCTTTGGAGACTCTAAAATCATCATCAATTGGTTCAATAAATCTGCTTCATGTCACATGCACACACTTCGGATTATCTTGGAAGATCTCTGGCATCTGAAAGCTCATTTCTTATCCATAACCTGTTCTCATATTTACAGGGAGCGCAACAACATTTCCGACGAACTATCCAAGGCGGCAGCGGTCCAACATAGGGGGCTCTGGCATATAGAAGAACAGAAGGATTTACAACACTACAGCTATTATCATCGTCACTTCATCAACCAGCCAGACATTTGATGGATGACAGCTCAGTTTTTTGACAGATTTTGATCATTATGTGACCAAACTTAAATTATTGTATTTACTGTATATTATTTTGACAGCCATATGTGTACACCCCTTAGGGGATTTTTGCAGAACTATATGATGTGACCACAGTCACAAAAATGCATATGCAATGCATCTACAGCATGTAATTTTCACATGTTAATGAAAATTATGATTTTTCCTTGGGAAAAAAATATACAGGGACAACTATATATACCCCTGTATATACTGCGCAACAAGGACAGAATTTGCAGATTTCTCTGTGGTTTTAACAGAGTTTAAAAGTGTGGATCACAGGAATATACAGTGAGGATTCTACCTGAAGAAATGAGGATTTCAGGAAGGTTAAAAGTTCGGATTAGTTCTGAAATGAAGTGTGAGATCAAGATCCAAAATTTGAATTGCAGTGCGAGAAAGGATAGTTTTGGGTATGCAATACAGCAAAGAAGGATCATAATATAGCACAGTAATAAAGGGTTTTCTGTCTAAAGTATAAGCCTACCTCAGATCTCTGTGATCACTTCAGGAAGACCGAGAAGATAGGATTGTAATCAAGTATACAGAACAGTGTGTAGAAGAAAGTCAAGCCAGCAAGGATCAAGTCTGCAAATTAAGTACTCAATTGTGATGCGAAGAGAGGTGCCATATCAGTGAAGGAAAGGAAGGCTTATCTCTGTCTCTGGGCTATATACACCGAGGTCATCTCAGGACTACCGAGGGTTACATCAAGGAGAAACAGTTCTGTGATCAAGAGTGAATCAAAGGTCTGTTCTAGTGCAAAGTCTGGAGGGTGATCTACTAAGAAAGGGAAGGTATAAGGGTCTACTGTTTTTGAGAGCAGTGTGCTTGGTATATCTTGGTGGCATACTAAGTTCAAGGGTCTAGGTCACTGTCATGGTACTTGTCAATTCAAGATCTATAAGAATAATTCCTTACGGGTTTTCCTCTCCAAGAGGGAGAGGTTTTGCCTTGGCTCTAGGAGCCTAATTCTTGTGTCTCGTGTATTTTGATAATTGACTTGATATGTTAAAGAAGAGAAGACATAAGTAAGCACACAAGTAATTATCAAGAAGAGAATTTGAATTAATCAACAGCCTTCCAAATTCTCAACACAACCTGCTATTAGTGCAATGAGTCAAATGTTCCTCTCAATTTCTAATAAGGATGCCCTAATTTCTTTCGCTATAGAAGCTTGCTCAAGACACTTGTGCCAATGTTTACTGTAGTCCATATTCTCCCATGGGCCAACCACTAAACCTTGCAAGCAATCTTCAATGTATACTATATATGCAGCAATTGCAGGAAGATGACCCTCCCCATCTTTGTTGGATGAAAACTATGAGGTACACTTGTAGCCAAATTCAGTAAGCAAGTTTTGTGACAACTTGCAATTAATTTGCATGAAGCACACCACCCACATCTTTCCTTTGGTGGTTCCACTAACCTCTTCTTATAACTTGGCCAACAAAATTGAACAGCTGCAACTGAAAATATTTTACTTGTTCTGAGATTGTTGCTAAAAGATTCATTTTAAAAGGTCCTCGGCTATTCACTAATCTATTGTCTTCAACTGAGATGGGCACTAGATTAGTAGCCGCAGATGCAACAATATCACATAATAATTGACGTATGCATTTGGTTTGAAGCTTGCTTTACAAACCAACACGGTTGTACCCAAATCCATCTTCACAATTGTTTTTCCAAATCATCAGTTTACCTGTGGACAACGGGCATGCTCATTATACTCCCATCCTCTTCAACACCTATCCTATCGCTGGAGTCTTTTTTAGCTGCCAAGCAAAACCCTTTCAATGTCCCATTATCCGTAAAAAACCTGAAGACAGAAAATGTGCCCCCTCCTCTAAAAATAAGTGACACAACAGGGACAGTAAGAGAATGATCCCAAGGAAGACCATCATAGTAAGCTTTTGGGTAGGGTGCCTATGAATCAACTTCTTTGGTAAGGTGTTTAAATGCATCACTAGAAAGATACATGAATGAAGTTCCACTGGCGAACATGAATTTAAAACCTATGCCTTTTTTCGTTGCTAAGCCAACATGAATATCTTCAACTCCAACAATATATATTGGATGTGTCCCATTTAAGGCTAGGAAAGGTGTGGTCTTCTGGCCTAATGCCCCTGATCCCAAAAAAAAAAAATCCTTCAACCGTCATCAGATTGAAAACACATTGAAAATGAATTTTGTTGGGAAAAATACTAAGAGGGGGGGTGAATCAGTATTTAGAGCTCATATCTATGAATTTAACTTTTTCTTTTGCCGAATTCCATACGCGGCTTCTATGAACCAAACTCGCATATACACGCGGATATGCTGAAAGAAACTAGCGTATACTGATATAAATTTCTAGTTTAGAAAGCTTCTCAAAAACAGTCTTTAAATCAAATTTACCAGTTATGCATCAGGTTAGATAATCAATAAATATGTGCAGTAGCAACAGTATAAAACATCACACAAGTGGAACACACATGAACACCAATATTTAAGGTGGAAACCCAATTCGGGAGAAAACCACCACTGCTATCGTCTCTGTCTTCAATATTTATTATATGGAAAACTGTTTACAACATTGTACTGATGCAGACTCATATCAGTACGCAGGCTTCTACCTGCAGAAGGCTGCAACCTTCACTCGTTTTCCAGCTGCTACTGGAAGGGAGCTCCAACCCCCTTTCTTCTCATTTACCAACCACTCCTGGAAGGGAGCTTCAACCCCCTGAACATAACACCAGCTTCTACTGGCAGGAAGCTTCTACTTCCATACTGAAGGCTTCAACCCTCAAACCCACTGCAGACCACGTTTCATCAATTTTCATACTGGACCAAACAGCATCAACACAACCCTTTATCAACAATCATAAACTTTTCCCAATACTTCAATTTGAACAGTGAAAACACTGTAACCAGAACTTCAGAGATAACCCAGACTTCAGAATAAATATGCAGATACAAACACAACCCTGAACAGTCATTAATTCAAATAGCATATGCTACTTTTCTTCACTAAAGCCGCGTACATACACGCTTTCCTGCACACCAACCTGCATATGCCTCAGTGCATATTGTTTTCATAACCTGGAATGAATACGATACTTCGCTTTGTTAAAGCTGCGTGTATACGCGCTTTTCTTTATACCAACCCGCGTATACTTCTGTGTATACTATCCTTCAAAATGTGATCTGACTCAGATTCAGATTTGAGGCTTTCAGTCAGACATTTTCTTAGCAGTGCAGAACCTTTAGACAGTCAATCAACCTTAATCATGTTTTCTCAGTCATTGATTAGATTTGTTTATGATCAAATTAACAGCATACTCAGTATTCAAACAACCCAGAACTTCAAGAAGACTTCATTGACAGACAGCAGACAAAAATCAGGAATCACAGTAGTAACATCTGCAATAAGCTTCAGAAAACCCTAACTGCCATACGCACTTTTCATGAAGCGAACCCGCGTATATACGTGCTTTTACTAAGACCAACTAGCGTATAGATCTGTAAAAGTAAATTTTGCAGAACAAATCAGATCTATAAAACTTACCCAGATTTCTTCATTTTCTTCAGCAGACTTGCGCCAGTTCTTCATCATTTCTTCAGTAGATCATACTAGAGCTTCATCATCTTCAGATCTAGAGATCTTGAACCATCATTATATCCATGGGTGCATCATAGATTCAGATCTATCAATTAAAAACAGAGTTCATCCATGCAGATATTTCTTAGAGAAATTTATTAATTAACAACCCTTACTCATGCACACCTTGCACTATGATCTTCTTCTCCTTATATAGATTTAGCTTTTACCAATACCATGAGTCAAAACCACTCAACTACTGATGGTAATCCTGAACGGAATCAAATAGATAATACAGCGCTCAATACTGTGGGCTAATACCATGGTAAAGCCCCTTGGTATTATAATTTTGGAGCACAAACAAGCATACGCGACTTGGGACGTACTTCTCCGGGTGCATACGCGACTTGGCCTTTACAAACCCGCGTATACATTGTGACATATTAAAAATAACCAATCTGCTGCACAAAACTTCTAAGAGACTGCTGAGATTCTTCATACAGATAGTTTTCTTCGTCCTTTGCCAGAGAGTTGCCAACAAGGACAATCAATTTAATATTATAGAACACAAGAAACATATTGCCAACAAATTTTACACCAATATCGCTTTTGCAAGAAAGCTTGGAACTGAAATATCAGAAAGTCCTAAACCAATGAGACCATCTAGAGCCCCAACAATTAAAAATCCACCACTTTGTATTCTGCCACAACCAATTGCCATTTGTGTTTCTACTGCATGACCTGACACGAGCTCGCTTCCAGAGGCCAAGTATAAGACATCCTTCAATAATGACCAGAATTCGATGTGTTGTCAGTTACAATATAAGTGTTTGCTTGTGCTAGATGCAGCAGGGATGTACACATTTAGGTCGCAATCTTACATAATCAGATGCCTCAAATACTAGAGAGTGCCTTGATCCCCATGCATATCAAACCTTATATCTATTTCCACACCATTCCCCGCCTTCTCTTTTGAAATATTAGACAGTTCTGGAGATACTTCATAAACTAGCATATAGACTCTCCACACATTTTTGAATTCTTTGTTTCTCCAATTGAATCTTTTGGAACCCACAAAATATCGCTTCTTGCATGCTATTTTGTCCTCGCAACATTCTTATTGCCATTATTCATAAAAACAAACACAGTTTTACCACCATCTTAACAAAGGTTCTTACCATCAATCGACCCTTTGACACCTCTTTTTTTCTTCTTAATATCCTACTTATTTTTTGTAGCTTGTGTACAAATTTGTTATGCTTTCTATTGTCCAACATCTTAGGCTTAGGCTTAGGTACTCTCCTTGGGAGATCATGATTCTCCCTTAACAATCCTCCTTGTTACTTTACAAAATATATTTCATCGTATTCGTTTTTCAGTATCTATACCTTTACCAACAAGTACTTGATCCTTTTGAGTATAAAGTTCCTCTTCAGCATCAGACACCACCTTACAAACTTCCAGTGAATATTGTGTTGTTGGATTCTGATTACCTTATAATTTGTTTGTAGATCTTTCCTGGCCACCGATCTTAACTTCTTTATCAATAGTATTTTGGCTTCCTATAGTAAGCTCACCCACATTGCTTTCATTTCCCGATGGAACACTACCTCCATTTTTCTCAAGTTGGTTGTGGTTTTCAGCCTCTTCCTTTTCCTTAGATGTTGCGGCTCTCCTATCCAACTCTTGCAATTCGGAAATAGCCCTTCTTTTCAGCTCTTTCAATTTCGCAAAAGCTTTTGCCTGTGGCTTCTTTGTTCTCTCTTCTTCTTTATGAGTAGATACCTCAATGTTATCATCTTCCCACAGAGATGTTACCCTTACTTGTATAGGTATTTCTTTAACGGTCGGACTAAATACTCCAGATTGAACAAAAGGAGAAGACTACCCTCTTTGACAAATAATCATCTGAGGCTTTGCCTGAAACATGCCAAATGGTTTGGTTTGATATGTAGTGACCAGAAGTTGATGTATCAATTGCTCGTTCTGCTGCATTTGAGTAGTTATAGCTTGCATGGTTTTTTCACAAGCATGTTTCTGTCAATCCTCCATTGAAACCTTCCCTAAAGATCTTGGTCAATGGCATCAACCAAACTACTCACAAGTTGGCAGGGTGAGCCGACTCTGATACCACTGTAATATCCTAGGGTAATTTTTACCAAGACAGTTTTGACTTTGTCTAAGGTTTCTTCAATAAATCAGTGATACATATGCATCAATAGTTTAAAGATTGTTAACAATAATATAAGACCACAATTAATTTGACTACCCAATAAAACCATGAATGTAACCAATCAAGAATTCCACCAATAATGTCGCCAAGCACACCAAATGTAGGGTTGATTGCCCACTGTCCAATATTACACCAGTGCAATTCAGACAGTCAATAGATGAATAATATACCATATCCCACTCAACACAAACAGGCCACTAATAATTGTTGATTGCCTAATAACACTGAATATATCCAAATTCAATAATTTCTCTACACAGTGTTGATATACAGTATCAACAAATTGTAGACCAATACTATAACTATGCTATATTAAGTAAGCAGTGTCAATTTTCCATTTATTGTACTATTTCTAAGCTTACTGCACAAAACCCGAATTGTTCTAGAGATAGCTTGACGATTTGTAACTATTGACTTCAGGAACCATCCAGTTTCAGCCTACGGCCAGGCTGCGGTCTATGGCCTACGGCCCTACAGTTGAGGCCTACAAATCTTGTTATCTTAATTATTTGCAGACCGAGCTCCTTCATTGTTCTCAAATCAGACCCGTCCTAACAAGTGGCAGACAAAACTTGTGGTATCAAACAATCAAGAGTTTGCCCTAAACAGTGATGACCTTTTGCGACTCCTTGAACAGAGGTTGCATCCAATTAGGAACCGAAAGAATTGCTTTAGAACAGGGCCAAGCTGCTTCAAGATGAGTTGCTATCCCAGAACAAGAAAATTGGGTGTCTAGGTAGGGTGAGATCAACTCCACCAAATCTAGAAAAAAATATTAGCAAGGTGTTGATTTTTACAGTACAATAGATACAACTACTTATTTCTAAAACTTGATAAATACTTTCAATGATGCAGATTATTATTTTCCTCTTTCAATGTATCATTAAGCAATTATACATTCAGAAATTTAACCATAGAGACAATAGAGCAATAGAGATCACAATGCACAAAGAGACAAAAAAATTACCCTGAGAAAACCCACCCAGCCAACCTTTTCCTTCGAGAATCAATGCAACAAGAGATACATCAAAGTCAAATTAACCAGCAAGATGACAACCACAAGATGCCAACTCAAAACTTCACCAAATCACTTCAAGATACCTCATCACAAGCCCGCACTAGGTTTGCACTTGGACCAAATTTCGGCCTCTCCTTACCAGAGAAATTTTGGCCTCTCTTTACCTCAGAAATTTCAGATTCTCCATTGAACTCGACTTCTTCTTATCCTTTAACTCAGCCTTCCTTTTGTTGGAAAATCAATTAGGGAAGCATATTAATTCATATTTTCCATTCATGACAGTTACTTGTTATATTATGTTCTTCTTGTTATTTATTAGGCTTGTATTTTGATCATCAAATAAATGCCAAAAAAGTAAAGATCGCGGCCATACAAAATGAACACAAGATATAGGCTCCAAGTCAGGGAAAAACCCCTCCAAGGAAAAACCCAGAAAGAACTTCTCTTCTTATAGAATCAACTTCAAAGGAGACTTCCAGGACCAAACCGTAGACCAAGCCTCCCACCAAGAACCAAGCCAACCAACATTAGCTTTCCTCTTCAATGCAAGACAAGATCTCCAAGAGGCAATGAAACAATACTTCTTCAAGTGAGGGTTCCTCTAGCCTTCTTAATCTCACATTTTAAGTCTGCAACACCTCCCTGAAGTTCAGACCTGTTGCATACCCAGAAACCCCAGGCTACTTACATGTGTGACCTTCTTTAGGCAAAAATTCAGACTTTTGTGTCATCTAAGGACCCTTCTCCTTCTTCGTTAGGCTCTTCTAGCCTCTTGACACGTCTACATCCCTTCTCCTATCGCAGATCAAAATCCAAGATGTGTGAGTGATATGTGTCACAATGGAGGTTGAATCCCTTCCTTATATAGCCTTCCAAGTGGCTCTTTAAGCCCACTCTAAACCGCCTTTAGTTGGTTGGCCGACTTGTTCTTGGGAGCACTCTAGATACTTCCAAATACAAAATAAATTTACTTTTTCTTGATACAAGTGCCCGAAAGGGTTCTTTGCAATATAACAAGGCCTGACTCGTGACAAACCCTAGGAGCATTCAATGGATGTTTGGCCTAGTGACAAATAACTTGAGCATGAAACCCATGCTTTACAAATAATTTTTCTTTTGTTCTTTTACATCATTTTCTTTCTTCTTTTGATAGATACATAAGAATTACATCATGACAAGAGTCAAATGGCAATTATGAGGAACGAAATTAGTTACATTCTTCAACACTCCCTCTTAACTAGGGAGGTATTCATAATTGTCCACCTGGTACAAGGATAGTACTCCCTTTAAAAAGTTCTCATAAGAAGAGTCGAATTGATAAGCCCACTGTAAGCATCAACATTATGATCAACCAGCATTGTCTTTGAGGCCTAACTAGACAAGCTCTACTTCATTAAGAGCATTATGTTGGGAGGCTTTACGTGTGACACCGAACTACCTCTACAATGCACATACCCCATCCAGATTTCCACAAAGTATGTCCCTTTAGAACTATTCTTATCTTGGGTTCTTGGCCCTAAATCCTCAAAGAATATTGGTCCTCTTCGCCCACTCTTATCTTGGATACCTATCACATCCTCAAACCACTGAAGCTTATCCAATCCTCTACCATTCTCTATCCAAGGCCTTCTGTTAATTTTGGGTAACTAGGTCCAAACTCCATGTTGTGATGCTCAAATGATGATGCCAATATTTTTATTGGATTCCTCTTTCGGAGAGGTGCAAGATCGATCTAAAGATCATCTTGATCGGATGAGCAGAACATTTATTTTGAATTAATTCCACTTATGTGCAAGGTCGGCCAGAATTGTAATGTAGGCTTCGAGCCCCAACAGATGTGTCACACACCCTCACAGATGGATATATATTGGTCAAACTTGGAGGTCATTTTCACCATCACGCATCACACACTTCTCTCTTATGTCTGATTGGTTCGATCATCATGTGGAGGCTCTCTTCTCTCACACGTGGGAAAAACAACAGCTAGGGTTTCGGATCTGTTCTAGGGTTTTCAACGCAGCTTTGACCAACGTTGACTTTGGTAAACACTTGGTCAACTTGACCTCAAACTCTCCCAAAACTTCGATCTCTGCAGTCAGCATTTTTTGGCACAAAAATCGAGGCTAGATGTTGACCTTTGACCTTGTTGTGTTGACTTTCTATTGTTGTTGTTCTGCGTTGACCGTTGACTGGACAGCGTTGACTTTGGGCTGACTGTTGTAGAGTTGTCTTGAGAGTTGTGTGACACATTCTGGTTGGCTGACCGTGAGGAGAATTTGCTAGTTGAATTATCATGTTGACCGTCATAACGCACCACAACACATATATTTTGCTGCTCAAGTTAAGTGTATTTTTGGCTTGTCTTCCGTCAATCTATTGGTATGTTCTATCAACATTTTACTTTCATGTTTATGTGACTGCTATTTGGTACCGGGTTTAAAGTAATATTGCATCAAGCATAGAATATCTACGAAAATTTACACCTTCACTTAGACTTACGGTTGTTAGTCCTAGTCAAGTGCGAGACACATGAAGCAGAGAATACAAATGTGATGTCCAACACCACTCCCTCTCAACATAGAGAGGATATCCCTATTCTCCTTTTAATCTGAGAATAGATCCTTGCTCTTATTCAAGGAGACTCCTTCACTCCCTCTCAAATCTAGAGGATATTCTTGACTTCCTTTCTAATTGGGAAGTCATATCCACAAGCTTTCTAGCTTGTCTTCATAAGAATACCAGCTGCCAATACTTCATAATTGCCTAGCTCCCTCTTTTCTCTGCCTCTCATCGTATAGAGCATGCTTCCTTTCGAGGTATCATGGAGCCATCTTCTTCAATCTTGTGACAGATTCCAAGTCTTTAATTTTTCACATCACTTTCAACTTGTCAATTTCAATGAAGGCATTATATTGAGCCTTCCCAAGTTTCCAGTTGATCATAGCTTCCTCAAGAAAGTGATCTCCATTGACCTTCAGGTTATCTTGTCATACTGCTACCTTTCAATCCCAAAATGAGCGCATCTTGACTTCAAAGTTGCCAAGTACCAAATATTGAGCTTTCCTCAACAGTCTTCATACATTCCATATAGTTGAACTTGCCCCAACTGTCATACTGCAACATTCTTCCAGGTGGAAAAACAATATGTTAATCAGATAACCGACACTAAAATATCAGACTTACCTCGTCATGAAAACTTTATCATCATCAACATCCTTATGCTCCATCTCCACTAGAATATTCCTTCATGCATCAGAGTGCCCAAGGATCGAACTTGATTACTAAGTTACCATTTGCTTTCGGAGATTGTACTTGATGTTGATCATTAGTAAATATATTATAGCGAGAAAGTCTTAGCATTCTATCCATTCTAGAGTAAGTCAAATTCATCTACATATGCATATGCATCATATAATCAAATGAAAGATTCACTATGCATGTGACCAACCTTTATTCCTACCTAAAGGTTACTTTTAAACATGCATTCCTAATCTTTCACACAATCATCTAGCTATATGTATTTCACAATGAATTTGCAATTTCACCAACTGCGTTCCTTCATCCTTTTTAGAGTATTGTTTCCATACAATATGAAATATGTACTAATCTTGTCATAATGCTTCTTCCAAGAGCCTTCTAATGATGATGACCTTTACAGGATTATGATGATCCACCTTAACAAAAAGACTTCCTCAAACATAATGTTAGACAATATATGTATGAATACTTATGCAAAATGGTCCCCAAGTTTTTCATTCTTAAAGGACTAGATGATTTCAAGCAATTCAAACAAGTAGACTTAAATATGCTACTATCACATGCTTCTATCTATGATCTCATACTAAAACAAGATTCCATAATGATACACGCTTGCTTCTTTGATGACCTTGTTAGCATTGGTTTCTTCAGGATCCTTACAATTCCCTCCTTTCATCATGCTTATCATTACCAATCATAAGGACTACTTTGCTTATCCATCTGTCTCATTTTGCTTCCTTTGTTATGCACCTGCAACATTCACCAACAATTACGACCAAGCAAACTACAAGTACAAGAGCATGATAATGACCTAGGGTTTCATGGTTTTCATAAAGGGTATTTTCCTGGGATTCTTAGACACAAACCTTAAATTCCTTTTATATTTCTCATAGAAACATTAGCCCTAGGGTTTTGATGTCATATCCTAGATTTCAATTCCACCCTCGCTCAAGATTACCATATACCCTAGATTATCAATTGCAAACACTAGATAACTAAAGCTAGGGCTTCACTGAGGGAACAAATTAGTTAGGGTTAGGGTTTTTCACTTAACTAGGCTTTTTCTTATCCAAGATCTATCTAAAGTTTACAATCCCTAGAAACCAAAAATCTTCAACAAGGTGAAGCCTCCAAAACCTACATTCTTTTATCATTCAAAAACATGCAGCAAAACCCTAATGCATTCTAGACCCTTTATCCCTAAAAACAAATATACATACCTTATTGTTGTGCATACCTAAAAACAAATATACATACCTTATTGTTGTGCATACCTTCTGAAGTCTAACTATTGGTTAGGGCACATTTATTGCCCATGTCAGCCCTTCATCTATGGTCAAACCTCCTTCAGAAATCAACAGTCAACTTCTCTCTACAAGTCTATGCAACTCGTTGCACTCTTAGTCAACGGGTTCGACAAATTTTATGCTTGGAGTTCGAAATTCGCTGAACTTGAACTGAATTCGAACAAATTCGCATTTATTCGCCGAATTTCAAGCCGAACCCGAACTCGAATTTAATAACGAACTCGAACTAGAATCTCAAGGCGAACTTTAACAAATTTGTTTTAAAATTCGGGTAAAAATCGAATTTGTTCGTTTAACTTCGGGTTAGGTTTTGCTGGTGAAAAAGCCCACAACTCATTGACTCACGCCTCACAACTAAGACTTTGTGTTACTCCTCGGTCGACGACGCCTGCTCCAGCGGATGACGACTGCTACTCAGTCCTCATTGGTCCTTAGTCCTCACTGCTACACCGCGTACAGCCTACCGACACCGCTACGCTCTCCGCTCTCCACTCAATGCTCTCTGCTCTTCGCCGCGCAGCCTACGCTCACAGGCCGCACAGAACCTACGCTCGTCACTCAAGCCTCAGCCCTCACTCACGAGTCCACGACTCACTCACTCACGAAGTCACAACTCAAGGGCCAAAGCTACATCCTACAGGTCCCGATCGAGGTCACGACTCACGAGTCACGGACTCACGACTCAAGCTGCAACCTGCCTGTCGCCCATGGCTTGTGCTCAACCATTGCCCAAGGTGCTCGACTCCCGATTGCCATCCACCTTCAAACAGCAAGCAACAGTGAGCACACTCAGACTTCAGTTGGAAGTTCGAACTTGTCCAGGTAAGTAAACCATTTTTTTACTGCATTTTTTTTAATTAATTAATATATACAGTTTTTAAATATATTGTGTTTGAACTGTCAGCTTTCAGGCATCATCCTTAGCAAACCAGAGAGTCCAAACACAATATATTAAAAAAAACCTAAATTACAGTCTAGAAAAACTCTGCAAAAAATTTCATTATGCAAAAAATTTAGAACTAATTCAAATGTAATTATAAAAAAAATTGTAGGCATTTCACCCTCCACTTCAGCAATCAGGATTCAGAACCTTCAAACTTCAATGGCACCCCCAAAATCAACTGTTGTAGCATGGAATTTTGTCAAAAAAGAAGGGAAAAATCTTTTGTGTCAGCTGTGTGGACATCAATTCACTGGCTCTTTAACTAGAGCAGTGGATCACCTTCTCATATTAGCAATGGAAGTGGAGGTGGTGTTGAAGGCTGCACTAAGATCTCAGATGAACAAAAAACCACAGTGGAGAAAAACTATTTCAATTCAAAGATGGAAAAGGAAAAAAGGGAGAAGAGGAAGCGAATTGAGAGGGAGATTACCATGTCTTCCTCAAACACCATTAATTCAATCTCAACCATTGGTGGATCAAGTTCTACTCCAGTAAAAAGAAGTAAAAACAGGTGGAACCAAAACATTAAATCAATTTTGGAAACCTGTGGAGAGACAAGAAGTTGATGATGTTGTTGCAGAGTTCTTTTATGCATGTGCAATTCCCTTTAATGTGGCCAGGAGTCCATATTTTAAAAATGTAGTTAAAAAGGCCATTGATTTTGGGAAGGGTTATGTTCCTCTCGAGTCTGAAGCTTTAAGGACCACTTTGCTAAAGAAAACAAGAGACAGAGTGATAAGGATATACGGATTCTCGCTAGGCAGGGAATGCATATGACAAAGAGTACATGTGTTGTATGTTTTAGTTTTGGCTCTACTATGATGTCATGGATGAGCAAGAAGCAAGCATTTGTCACACTCGGTACTATAGAACCAAAGTATAATGTAGCTTGTTTGGCATGTTGTGAGGGAGTATGGCTTCGTATGCTACCCTCTGGATTGTTTGATCAGATGTTGGAACCAACTGTGATATTCTGTGACAATCAAAGTTGTGTGACGCTGATAGACAATCATGTTTTTTATGATAAGTCGAAGCATATTGAGATCAAGTACCACTACATTCGTGAGATGGTGTAGAAGGGAGTAGTAAGGCTCTAGTATAGTCCCACTGACGAGAAGACAACTAGTATTCTCTCAAAGCCTTTGTCCTGGGCAAAGTTTGTATACTTCAGGGACAAACTTGGACTTTTGGAGAACCCCTCTATTAGTGAGAGGGAGTATTGATGCGACTTCAACAAGGGCATGGATCAGGCTATTCGTAACAATAGAAGCATGACCCAGACTATTGATGGGTGAACAACGAGGGCATGACTCAGACTATTAGTGACAAGTTCAACAAGAACATGACTTGGATTGTTGGTGAGATAACATGAGGGACAAACATTCTAGAGAGAATGGTCCCTAAGGCTCGAACACTCAATGGAGTGGGTGCCTTTTCAACATCATGGCCTAGAGTGAGGCCTTTGGAGTTGGGACATGGGTGTCCCTAGGGTTTGACCATGGGTGATGGCAACCCTAAACTAGTCGGAGTACCATGAGGTGAGGCGCTCACCGAATCATGGTGATTAGTTAAGTGCATACCACTCGTTAGGAGTGCTAACCTAGGTTGTAGTACCCATTGATGATGATGTTGATGTAGATCAAGAGTGTTGACCTAGATGATGATGCTATCGATGAGTTGTACCTTTCCTTAGAGAGATCATGTATACAAAGAACATCTGGATAGTCATTATGAATGCCTCCCTATCTAAGAGGGAGTGTTGAATTTTGTATCTATGCCAAGAAAAAGTCGGCCAGCCAGCTATATAAGGAAGGAATTCGACCTCCATTGTGACAAATGTCACTCTCACACATCTTGGATTTTGATCTGCAATAGGAGAAGGGATGCAAAGGTCTCAAGAGGCTAGAAGAGCCTAGAAAAGAAGGAGAAGGGTCTTTACATGACTCAAACGTTTGAATTTCTGCTTATAGAAGGTGGGTAGCCCAGGGTTTTTGGACATGCAACAGATCTGAACTTCAGGAAGGTGTTGCAAACTTAAAATGTGAGATCAATAAGGCTAGAGGAACCCTCGCTTGAAGAAATATTGTTTCGCTGCCTCTTGAAGATCTTGTCTTACATTGAAGAGGAAAGATAGTGCTGGTTGGCTTGGTTTTTGGTGGGAGGCTTGGTCTAGGGTTTGGTCTCAAAAGTCTCCTTTGAAGTTGATTCTATGGGAAGAGAAGTTATTTCTGGGTTTTCCCCTTGGAGGGTTTTTGCCCTGGCTTGGAGCCTATATCTTGTGTTCATTTTGTATGGTTGTGAACTTTACTGTTTTGGCATTTATTTGATGATGAAAATAAAAGCATAATAAAGAACAAGAAGAACATTATATCACAAGTGTTGATTTTTAATGTACCTTGGACAAGTGGTTTCCCATGGATTAGTCTCTACCGAGGGAAAAGTGTCCAAAATAATACTTTTCATAAGTGTGACTTTATAAAGTGAAAGTAACTTTATAAGTGGTAAAGTCAATATTAAATTATAAAGTGAAAAGTGACTTTAGACATAAAGTACGATGTGGGTACTTTATTTAATGGGTAACTTAAAAAATAGAAAGTGAGAATTAAATGCACATTTATTCTCATCCTTTGATCTAAATGAATCTGAGCCATTAGATCTTAGGGTTGCCCAAAAATCATTTAGGGAAACAAAATGGGGAAAAGAAAAGAGAGACTGCATTCATTCATTCTTCATGAGCAGATTGGAGAAAGGAGGCTGAGGGCTGGAGAAAAGTTCTAAAAGAGAAATTTGTTGCAACAAGTTGTAGGAGTGATTTCTAAGCAAAGTTGGGCACGAAAATCAAGGCATATAAGACAACAGAAGGGACAATACGAACAACATTTAATGTTGTGAGTTGCACGCAGTTCGAGAGAAGTTTTTGAGATTTTTTTTTTGAAAAAAAAAACCGTACAATCTGTACGAAATCCGTAAAGTACAGTCCGCGTCCGTATAGTACATTTTCAACTTCAAGTGGGCACGATTTTCAAGGAGTTTTGGGGAAGAGATAAGTTGTATTTTGTTGTTTTGTTTTGTCTACAAATGTATTTTTCCTGAACTTGAAAGATAAATAAATTTGAAGAACTCTCTAACAAAATTTCCCCAGAGAAGATTATAGTGGTTTTGCCTGGGTCTAAGTTGACCAAAAATCTGTGTATTTTTTTGTGTTGCTGGTTTGTTTATGTCCATATTTATTTTCAGCATGTGTTGACAGTCCCATGTGTTTTAATTTGAAAATTTCATTTCCAAAATTCTATATGTTGAATGTAAGTTTATGGGAAAGGGCATTTAACTGAAATTAAAACCGGGTTGGGATTGCAGCGAACTTTTTAGTCATCAAATTTCAACAACAAGTAACTGTCATGAATGGAAAATATGAATTAATATGCTACCCAAATCGATTTTCCAACATGGTATCAGATCTAAGGTCAAAAAGCATAGCAAATGGAAGATCACTAGGATTTCGAAAGGATTTTTAGGCCAAGTCGGCTAGATCAAAAGGCCGAATTGTTTTGTGGAGTACCGAAGTTTTGTGCTTAAGACAGAAGGCTCTTAGGGATTGTTTGTAATTTCCTTGAAGGACAAAGAAGAATCGAATTCTAAGTCACTGTTATTATAATCACAGTAAGTATAAATCCTTGAAGCTAGTCCAAATTCTAGTGTGGATTCTCAAGATCGAGACTGCATTCATTCATTCTTCATGAGCAGATTGGAGAAAGGAGGCTGAGGGCTAAAGAAAAGTTTTGATTCTTGAAAGAGAAATTTGTTGCAGCAAGTTGTAGGAGTGATTTCTAGGCAAACTTGGACACGAAAATCAAGGCATATAAGATAATAGAAGGGACAATATGAACAAAATTTTAATTCTGTAAGTTGCACGCAGTTCGAGAGAAGTTTTTTAGAATTATTCTTTCTGAAAAAAAATCTATACAGTCCGTACAGAATCCGTAAAGTACAATCCGCGTCCGTATAGTACATTTTCAACTTCAAGTGGGCACAAAAATCGAGGCAAAGTGGGCAAGGTTTTCAAGGAGATTTGGGGAAGAGATAAGTTGTTTTTTGTTGTTTTGTTTTGTCTGCAAATGTATTTTTCTTAAACTTGAAAGATGAATAAATTTGAAGAACTCTCTAACAAATTTTCCCCGAAGAAGATTATAGGGGTTTTCCCTGGGTCTAAGTTGACCAAAAATCTGTGTAGTTTTTATGTGTTGTTGGTCTGTTTATGTCCATATTTATTTTCAGCATGTGTTGACAGTCCCATGTGTTTTAATTTGAAAATTTCATTTCCAATATTCTATATGTTGAATGTAAGTTTATGGGAAAGGACATTTAACTGGATGGGAGTGATAAGGTGAAATTAAAACCGGGTTGGGATTGCAGGAAACTTTTTAGTCATCAAATTTCAACAACAAGTAACTGTCATGAATGGAAAATATGAATTAATATGCTACCCAAATCGATTTTCCAACATGGTATCAGAGCTAAGGTCAAGATGCATGGCAAATGGAAGATCACTAGGATTTCGAAAACATTGAAGCCAAGTCAGCTAGATCAAAAGGCTGAATTGTTTTGTGGACTACTGATGTTTTGTGCTTAAGACCGAAGGCTCTTGGGGATTGTTTGTAATTTCCTTGAAGGCCAAAGAAGAATCAAATTCTAAGTCACTGTTATTATAATCACAGTAAGTATAAATCCTTGAAGCAGGTCCAAATTCTAGTGTGGATTCTCAAGATCGAGATTTCTCGCATGTAGGTCAAAGGATCTGAAAAAATTGAAAGAGGCCAAGCAACCCATGTAGAAGCCTCTTTCACAAGCTCTATTAAGAAAAACGAGTTCCAAAGTTTGAAAGGCCTATAATGGACTAGTAGACAAGCGAAACAAGGTACCTTGAAGAAGACGAAAGACCAAAGTTGTTAGAAACATTCGAGGCCTATTTTTGAGGCCCTACCCAAAGGACCGAGGCTACAAAATGAGACCATATGTCTGAAATACTTGAATTAATACCAGATATACTATTATAGATAGCAAAATAAGGAAAGGTCTTTATCTAAGCATTGCTAGAATCAAAGACAATAACAAAAGTTGAGTTAGAAGGACTCAAATGGTAAATTACAACCAAAGTCAAAAGGAGCAGCAACTTGGCATCCTGGACAAAGGGATATTTTAAGTGTCTTGGGATTATTTGAAATAAGCCTGCATTTGAAATAGATAGAAAAATAAGGGAACGTCTTTATCTAAGCATTGCTTGAATCAAAGAAGCAATAACCAAAGTTGAGTTAGAAGGACTGGAATGGTAAATTACAACCAAAGTCAAAAGGAGCAGCGACTTGGCATCCTAGAGAAAGGGATATTTTAAGTGTCTTGGGATGATTTGAAATAAGCTTGCATATAGATCTTTAAGGCAAAGCATGTAAAAAGATCTATGAAGACAAGGCCAACCTCTTGTGGTCACTGTTTGAGGGTAGATTAGGCCTAAACAAGGTGTTGGAAGTATCTTCTAGTGCAACCTAAGTCACCAGGTTCGTGTTTGTGTTCAAATTCGATGACCTTGAAATTCGAATAAAGTTCGGCACCTAAAATTTTGCCGATAAAGTTCGGCATAAAATTCGACATATAAAAATTTGAAAAAATATGTATATATATAAGAAATTAAACAAAAAAAAAAATGTAAGGAGGCTGAAAGATAAATATGATGCACATAAATAAATAAGCATATCAATTTTCAAAGTGCATAATGCACATTGCAAACACATAGGATTATTGCTCAAACATTTTAATCATTTACACAAATAAACCATTAAAGCAAGAGCCAAATTTCCAATAAAGAACCAACTTCCATACATAGTAAACAAGGTGAGAAATTCATCATAAACATTAGCACCCATAAGAATATCAAATTCAACAAAACCATGGGCCATATCAGATTTCATATTATTGAAAACAATCTGACAAAAAAGTATTCAAAATATATAAACTTTAAATTAGTTTGGTAGTTTTAGAAAATTGTTCATGCAAAAAGTAAACTAGAAGTCTAAAACGAGAACACAAGTTTTATTCTTGATGTTCTCGTGGCCCACTTGTCATATCAAAAAGTTCTATCATCAAGAGCAGTAGTGGTTGTGAATCTGCTAGATGCCTCAATATCAGATTCATCACTCACTTCCCTGTCAATGTCACTATCAATGTAAAAATCAGCTTCATCCCTTGATGCCTTAGGAACACGATCGATCCACGGAGTAGAGGAATTGGATGACTCTTTAGCCACATTTTTCAAAGCCAACTACAAGTTACTACGAACATAAACAAAATCTTCTAATCTTCTAGATAACAATCTATTTATTTTCTTGGAATGGATGTGGTCAAAGGAACTCCAATTCCTTTCACACACTGATGCACTTGATCCCTGATTTAAGATACGACTTGCAAAAGTTTGCAATTTTGGTGCCCCTGATCCATAAAACTCCCACCATACTGTTGGATCACTTATGCTCCTATCATACTTTGTTGATTGTGTTCCAAATAGCCCTTCTTTTAACCTGTATGCCCTCAACTGAGATCTGACCAAACCTGCGATTGTTGGATCTAGATTTAGCTTCTCAATAGCCTGGATAAGTCCATTCACGACTTCTTCATCACTATGTCTTGATAACCCAAACAATCTAGGGTCCAAATAACATGATGTTGCATGTAATGGACAATGCATCATCTTCCATCTTTGATCAATTACTTCCCATATCTCTTGGTAATTAGCTTCCACATTATTAAAAGCACTTGTAATGGCCTCTTTGCAACGATTAATGCTTTCATAAACAAAACCCATACAAGGTTTGTCACCATCAACCATGTAGAGCACATTAACAATTGGGCCACATATTTTTAAAACCTTGTCTGAATTTTCCCAAAAGCCATTATTGAGCAATATTTGTTCAACATGATTCCCCTTAGTTTTTTTTGAAAGGGGAGATCTCTCCCACTCAGTATTGCAGAAAACAGCTCTTAGGCTTGCTTTTTCCTCAACAAATCTTTTCAGAGTAATATAAAAAGTAGCAAACCTTGTATCACAAGGCCTCGACAACTCTTTAGATGCATTCTTCCTATATATGCTCAAAGTGAGACGATGGTTGATGATAAAATTTGAAATTGTTTTGGCTCTTCGAATTGTCTCATTGACCCAAGGAAATTTGGCTAAATCATGCAACATCAAATCCAAGCAGTCAGTTGCACAAGGGGTCCACTAAATATGATCATACTTTTCCATAATCATCTTCCCTACACCAACACAATTTGATGCATTATCTGTAATAACATGGACCACATTTTTCTCCCCGACCTCTTGAATTGCTTCATCCAAAATTCCAAATTTCTTCACCTGATCCATTGCATTAACTACCTTCAAGAAAAGTACCACTTGAGGACTGTAAACAAGCACATTGATCAATGGGCGATGACACAACTCTGACCAACCATCACTCAAAATTGTGCATCTATATGCTTCCAAGACTCTTTAAACTAAGACAAATTTTATGTCACTCTATCTCTTGTTTTCTTTAGCAAAGTGGTCCTTAAAGCTTCAGACCTGAGAGGAACATAGCCCTTCCCAAAATCATTGGCCTTCTTAATTACATTTTTAAAATATGGACTCCTGGCCACATTAAAGGGAATTGCACATGCATAAAAGAACTCTGCAACAGCATCAACAACCTCTTGTCTCTCCACGGGTTTCAAAAATTGATTTAATGTTTTGGTTCCACTTGCTTTTACTGGAGTAGAACTTGATCCACCAATGGTTGAGATTGAATTAATGGTGTTTGAGGAAGACATGGCAATCTCCCTCTCAATTCGTTGTCTCTTCTTCTCCCTCTTTTCCTTTTCCATCTTTGAAGTGAGATAGTTTTTCTCCATTGTGGTTTTTTGTTCGTCTGAGATCTTAGTGCAGCCTTCAACACCACCTCCACTTCCATTGCTAATACTAAGAAGGTGATCCACTACTCTAGTTAAAGAGCCAGTGAATTGATGTTCACACAGTTGACACAAGATTTTTCCCTTCTTTTTTGACAAAATTCCATGCCACAGCAGTTGATTTTGGGGGTGCCATTGAAGTTTGAAGGTTCTGAATCCTGATTGCTGAAGTGAAGGGTGAAATTTCTGCAAATTTTTTTTAATTACATTTGAATTAGTTCTAAATTTTTTGCAGAGTTTTTCTAGACTGTAATTTAGGTTTTTCTTAATATATTGTGTTTGGACTGTCTGGTCTGCTAAGGCTGATGCCTGAAGGCTGACAGTTCAAACACAAAATATTTAAAAAATTTATACATTAATTAAATAATAAAAAAATGTAGTAAAAAAAATGGTTTGCTTACCTCGACAAGTTCCAACTTCCAACTGAAGTCTAAGTGTGCTCAATGTTGCGTGTTGCGTGCAGGTGGATGGCAATCAGGAGTCAAGCACCTTGGGCAATGGTCGAGCACAGGTCGTGAGCGATAGGAACGCTGCAGCATGAGTCGTGAGTCATGACCTCGACCGGGACCTGTACATTGTAGGTTGTAGCTTGTAGCCTTGGCCCTTGAGTCGTCACTCTGTGAGTGAGTGAGTCGTGGACTCTTGAGTAAGGGTCGAGGCTTGAGCAACGAGCGTAGGTTGTGTGTGGCCTGTGAGCGTAAGCTGTGCGGCTGTGAGCGGAGAGCAGAGAGCACTGAGCGAAGAGCGGAGAGTGGAGAGTGTAGCGGTGCCGGTAGGTTGTAGGCAGCGTAGCATTGAGGATTGAGGACCAGTGAGGACTACGGAGCAGTCGTCGTCCGCTGGAGCAGTGGAAGGAGTAGTCGTCGTCGGCCAAGGAGTAACACAAAGTCTAAGTTGTGAGGCGTGAGTCAATGAGTTGCAACCTTTTTCACCAGCAAAAACTAACCCGAAATTAAACGAACAAATTCGACTTTTACTCGAATTCGAGTTCGTTATTAAATCGAGTTCAGGTCCGGCTTGAAATTTGGCAAATAAATTCGAATTTGTTCGAATTCGGTTCAAATTCGGCGAATTTCGAACTCCAAGCATAAAATTCGCCGAATCCAGTGACTAAGAGTGTAAATAGGTTCAGTCTTCATAATGACTAGTAATTATGAATTTATGTAATGAAGACAGATAATAAAATGTATTTTGTAAATACTTGCTTCATGGGTTTCATGAGCAAGGAGTTTATATTGTAGGTCAAAGACTTCTTCTTGATGTCTTTAGGGATTTCTCATCTTGTCATAAATGTATAATTTAGAGTCACGTATACGTAGTGGTGTGACACTTGCAAAGACAATTCATTGATGTAAATATATGCCTCCAAGACCATGTCAAATAGGCTCCACAAGTCGGCTTAAAGATGATACATATTCTCCTTGATGAAGTCTGCCTCAATAAAAAGGATACACACTCAAGTCGGCTCAAAATAAGTCACAACGGTTCACTAACACAGGTTGGCTACTTTATAGGGTCGAACCACTATAAATACCCCACCGCACAGAAAACACAGAGAAGCAAGTTCATATTGATTTGAGGTTTTCGGACTAGATTGCAAGAAGGGAGTTCGGAGAAGTCTGTAATCTCGCAAGGATATGTCTGCAGTGTAACACAAAGATAAGAAGCCAAGTACAGCAAGAAGAGGAGCATGTCTAGCAAAGAAAAGGATACCATATCAGATCTTTGTTTTGGGCATGTATCTATCTCATATTACAGAGGTAGGTTGAAGCTAATTAAGGAAAGGGACAGACACATAAAGGACTATAAGGAAGTGTGAAGTTCAGGTCAGCTTCATCTGTATAAGAAGGTAAGCACAGCGAAAGGATGATCTTTGTTTTGGAAAATAGGTCCGAGCTACAAGAAGAGGAGACATATACCGCAGAAGGAAAGGCTACAAAAGAAGGTTAAGGTCTTGGATCCACAGTTCGGAAGAAGGTCACTAAGAAGGCTACAAGGTGTGCAAGAGACCGAGTTCAGTTCATCAAAAGAAGTATATTAGTTAGAGACAGAGTTCTCTAGTATCGGTGCAGAACGGTGCAGAAACGGAGATCAATATAAGGAGCCAAGGAAAGAGCAGAGACAAGGTCTTCGAGGCATAAGACAATGTCTGTAACACATATGTGACATCTATGTTATAAGAGGCTCTTGGGAACCTCACTGAGAAAACAACATTCATAGAAGGCAATCATCAAGATAAAGGTCATCATTCAATAATCAATAAGTTAACAGATGCTAACATTTTCTAATGGAGTCCTCTTTGGACTCACTGGTTAGAAAGAAAGCAACAGGTTTCCTTGAGAAATTCTAACTTGCAAAATTTTGGGATTATAAATGATGACATATTGATGAAGCAGGTCAAGGGAATAAAACTCTTCACTCCAAGGAAATACGCTGCAAGATGACTCAAAGAAAAGAAATGAGGTATATATATATATATATATATATATATATATATGCTGACACTGGATGCTATGTAGACAGGTCATATGGTTGCAGGTAGAAGTATGATCAAAGAAAGCAGGAACTCTTCCGATGCACAGGTTGTCAATAAACATGTTCCACACCAAATGAAATCAGCATAATATGTCCTCATGGAGTATGAGGTGATTATATACCATCGAGGAGTTGCACCTTGGAAGTTCCTGGGAATGAAATAAAATTGTGTGGAAGAGAAAAGAAGAGATTGCGAAAAAGTGCAATCATGAAAAGACGCAGTCAACATCCAAGGAAGCCAAGAAGACTTGACTAAAAATCTCCTGGGAAAATATGTAGACTCTGATAGAAGTCTGGAAAGGATGGAGACCCTTGACAATGCATATCTTTAAGAGATGTGTCAATCTGTAAAGAAAGGATGTCGATGCCTACAAGAAGATGTCATGGTGAAAGATCAGTATGAAGGTAACTTTTGATTTAAAGTACTCATATTTATAATTGAATAACATCTTACGAGCTTATGCAGTGCTACCAAATGGAAGTAAATGACTTCCACAAATTGATAACCATATGGCAGGATGAAAGGTCCTTGGAAGATATATGGTTCCAAAGAAAGCAGCATAACATGAAGCTCGACCAGATGAGATGATTGATGGATCACTTTCTGATAGAAGACGTGGCTCTTGGATGAAAGTGATGGATGATCTGTGTCCTAAGAAGTGATCCCAAAATTGAAAGCTCCTCAATTCATGACATCAACGGAAGGAGTACTTCATGGGCAGTTGGATGTTTTTCATCATTGTTGTTGTAGGTCCCTAGTAAAGAGGGAGTGACAATTGTGTTTTTCTATCTCATGTGTCATGCACTAGACCAGGACTAACAGCTGTAAGTCTTAGTGAAGGCCATGAATAGGAATATACACATGGTGAATGTTGAGAATTTAGTAGGGTAGAGATTAATTCAAATTCTCTTCTTGATAATTACTTGTGAGCTTACTTCCTTTACTTATGTCTTCTCTTCTTAGCTTATTAAGTCTTTCATCAAGTTAATTACCAAAACACAAGAGACACAAAATTAGGCTCTTTGAGCCAAGGCCAAAACATCTCCCTCTCCAAGAGGAAAACTCGCAAGAAATTCTTCTTATAGACTTCCAGATGACAAGTACCATGACCGTGACTCAGACCCTTCACTCTTGTATGCCTTCAAGACCTTGTCACTACTTATTCTTGAGCCGACCCTTCTATTCTGCACTGATCAGAACCATCCTGCAGCGTCCTACACTAAGACTAGAGAGCTATTGGTACCTTGATGTGAATTGGTATGTGCATACCTTGCACATTCAATCTTGCTGGTTGATCTTCAGATTATACCCTGGCCTTCCTTTGATGAGTTGTCCTTTTCATATTATAATAATACCTTCTCTTTGTTGAGCATACTTGATGCATTTCATATTTTCAATACAGTTCCGTCATCACGGGCTTGCCTTCGCACTTGACACAGTCAAGGCACTGTTATTCATCACAGGCTTATCCTCGCACTCTATCACCACAAATTTGTTCTCGCACATATAACATATTGCTGTAACACAATCCCTATTCCGCATTGGTATGTAGTCTTTTCTTTACACTTCGAGCAACTCTTACATATATATAACACAACTCATATATATATATATATATAACCATAACTTACTTGACAAATATATTACCGCAATTCTTTACTTGATATTAAGGTTCAAACACAGAGTTTATCCGAGACTGTATGTATATATTGAAATCCAAACTATGTAATAAGATTCACGTTATTCTAAATCATTTCTTCAGTTGATATACTTCGCATTTTCTGTAGTATTTATCCGCACTTTCTTTCTTGTAGATATCCGAAGTTTTGCGCTTAAATGAGCCGCAGACAAGTCCTATATATACACATGAACAGAACTTCTTCTGGGCCGACGTGAGGGGTTGCTTCTAAGCTGACTTCACTACTAATTCTTCCAGCCGACTTGTGGAGGATATTTAACGCAGATCTTGAGGAGCATTTATGTCATGGCATCAAGGTTTATGTGAGCGCTCTTGAGGCGACAAGAGAGAAATCGGAATGTTTGTTGTATGACATTTTAATACATTTATAACCGTAACACAAATTCCAAAGGACATCAAGAAGAAGTCCTTCGACTTCCAGAATAAAGCCTTGCTCAAACCCATGAAGCAAGCATACCAAAAAATATATTAGACTTTTCAGTCCTTTACCAATGATAAATGTTCAATGAAGATCGAACCTAGTTACACTTTCCAACACTCCCTCTTAACTAGGGAACTATTCATATAGGTACATGGTCACTTTCAAACAGAAGAATCGAATTGTTAATCACATCTATATAGCATCATATCAACCAGCAATGTCCTAGTGCAAGGCCTTGACTAACAGCCCCATCTCTCAACGAAACAATGGGCTACAATGTTGGCGAGACACATGACTTATAGACACCATAGTCATTGTCTCTCCAAGGTACATACTCCACCCAGGTGTTCCCAAAGTATGACCTTCTTGGACTATTCTTCTCTTGGGTAGCTAGCCCTCAAAGAATATCGATCCACGACTACTCTTATCTTGAATGCCCTATCTCATTCTCAAACGGTTCACTAACACAGGTCAGCTATTTTATAGGGTCGAGCCATTATAAATACCCCACTGGACTGTGCAGAAAACACAAAGAAGCAAGTTCAGATTGGTTTGAGGTTTTCGGACTAGATTGCAGGAAGGGAGTTTGAACAACTCTGTAATCTCAGCAAGGATATGTCTGCGGTGTAACACAAAGATAAGAAGACAAGTACAGCGAGAAGAGGAGCATGTCTAGCAAAGAAAAGGATACCAAATCAAATCTCTGTTTTGGGCCTGTATCTATCTCATAGTACAGAGGTAGGCCGAAGCTAATTAAGGAAAGGGACAATCACATGAAGGACTATAAGGAAGTGCAAAGTTCAAGTCTGCTTCATATGTATAAGATGGTAAGCACAGCGAAAGGATGATCTCTGTTTTGGAAGATAGGTCTGAGCTACAAGAAGAGGAGACATATACCACAGAAGGAAAGGCTACAAGAGAAGGTTAAGGTCTTGGATCCATGGTTCGAAAGAAGGTGACTAAGAAGGCTACAAGGTGTGCAAGAGAATGAGTTTAGTTCATCAAAATAAGTACATTAGTTAGAGACCAAGTTCTCTAGTATTGGTGCAGAACGGTGCAGAAAAGGAGATTAGTATAATGGTCACAAAAGACATGTATGTCCTGAGGCATATAAGGGTCAAGGGTCTGAGTTATGGTCATGATACTTGTCAACTGAAAGTCTATAAGAAGAATTACATGCAAGTTTTCCTCACCAAGAGGGAGAGGTTTTGGCCCTGGCTTGAAGAGCCAAAATCTTGTGTCTCTTGTATTTTGATAATTGAATTGATGAAAGACATAACAAGCTAATAAAGAGAAGATCTAAAGTAAGAGAAACAAGTTCACAAGTAATTATCAAGTAGAGAATTGAATTAAACTACGCCCTATCAAATTCTCAACACTGAGAAACCCATGAGGCTTGCTAACTGATAATCACAGACAAGTGGTTTTGACTTATAGGGTTGATAAATTCACTAGAGGCTACGCCAGTTGATAACCTTTGAAAATGGAGGCACCCAAGGCTAGTGCGTTGATAACACTTGATGGTAGTTCCATGGATTGGGCTGAGAACATAGGCGGAAGATTCCGCTAAGCTACTGGAAAGTACACTTTTATTTCTTCAAACGTAACACAGTTGTTAAGCCCTCCATGCTATTAACTATCTCTTCCTCCAGATATGAATTGAAACTCTTTGTGTCCAAATCCCTAGAAATATTGGGATCTACAAGTCCCTTTGTATAACGGATAGTGGTACCTACCTGATGGGAAATTGTTGAATAGTTGGTGCATGAAGATAGTATAGCCTTGAGACATCATGTTTCAATTGATGACACTGATTAAATCTCCCTAGTAGAAGATGGATGTAGATCGGATATCCATAAAATGATTCACTGTGATTACCTAGTTTTGCAAGTTGGTGGGTGGAGTTGAAGTGGCCACGAGATACCCTGTTATAGTTGAAGTGTTGATTTGAAACTCCTCTGAGAGCACTCTACCTCAGGCACCAGAATCTAGCTCGAGGGTGACAGCTGTAAGAAAGACTTGGCTGCAACTTGTCTATGGTTGGATGGAGAGTTGCAGTCCCGATCTCAGTTGCCCAAAAAGATTCATAAGATAAGTGTTTCTAGTGTATTCTCTATGTTAATGATTGAGCCTTGTATTTCTGGTTGAAATGATTTCATTAATACATGAGGTATGGTTGTGTAATTCATACTTATAGGATTGACCAATATAATGTGCCCTTGTTTTAAGGGTGTTGTGATAGCGTGTAAGGATGATGTCTAAGTGTAGAATTATTTAGCATGAGCATTCTTCTTCTTTATTGCAATATGATGACTCTATTGATTTCAAGCTTGTGTTGCATGGCTGTGTTGCAATGTGGTACCATGGAGGATTTCCTCTTCTTTTATTCTTATTGACTTGGTATTTTATGTGAGGGTCTTCTTCAAGTCTCCAGTGATCCAAACCTTGGTGTTAGGGCTATACATACATTTTATCGAGGGCGGAATCTAATAAATTTTTATTTTGTGTTGTGTGAGGCACGGCCTTATGAGCTTGAATGAATTGAATTTCAAGTTATGTATTCCATACAATGATGCATCCATGTTATGATCTTGTTAAGATTGAAGTCTCGAGGGTAAGTGTGTTGTCTCTGTTCAGAGATGGGATGGAAAAATCCCTGCTTGAATAACTAATTTAGTCATGGTGATTAGTTCGATTGGTACTCCATAGTGGGTATTCAGGTATTGGGCACTTATGTTAATAAGTTGCCTATAATTCCCATCCAAACATGAGATGATTGTAGGCTTGTGTTACTGTAGGTTGTTACTGTAGGTTAAGTGGTGGTGCTTAGGATCCAGGGTGGTAATTGAACTTGACAAGGGAATCCCTTGCTTCCTTCGGGCATCATATGCTTTTCAGTCGTCGTTGTAAACTTGTCATGTTAGTTGGAACTTCAAGAGAGGCCTTGGGATCTCTAGACTGAGATCAAGGTGTTCTCCATAAGTTATTTTGGAACCAAGGAGGTTGCAATCTTAAAGGGTCAAATGGACAAGTCTTTGTCTCGTGTCCTGTGTTTTCTCCATTAAAACCTTCAGGAGATCATCTAATTGTAAGCTCAGAGGGGTCGTATCCTGGAAGCCCACAGAAAGTCATGCAAGGAGAAGAGTCTTGATTTTTGTAGCATCAGAAAATGTTCGAAGTCTCAAAATTTGTAAGGAAGCTTGGACATCAGTATTCCAAAGAACCCAGAATTGTTTGTGGAAATTCCACTTGGTTTGTGTTTTATTAAAATAATTAATTATTTTAACGTAGACCCTAAGTCTAAACTTAGGGAAATTAAATAATTAATGGTATTAATAAAACAAAGTGTGAATCTTCTAGAGAACAAAGATCAAGTCAAGTTTTAATCTTGGCCATTGATTAGACTTCTAAGTTAGGTCATTGAGTCGATTTCAGAGGGAGAGTTGTAGTGCAATGTTGCAGAGGCAGAAGAAGGAGAGGGAGTCAGCAGTGATAGAGAAGGAAGGGAGAGGGACGCAGAGGACCACAAAAGGTAGCGCAGTGTGCCCACGCAGAGTGACGCAATCTAGCGTAGGGACTGCACAGAGAAGCACGCAGAGTAACGCAAAGGGAGATAGTGGGTCTTCCAGGTGTCAGGAATTCTCCAAACGGAACCAGAGAATCTATCTCAGGTGTTTTCTAAAGAAATCGGCCAGTCTATTTCTTGTAAACAATTCATTACTGAAGAATAATATATAAACCCTCATCTGTTGCACCGATTTTCCAACATTGGGTTTTTCCGGGGACAATTGTCCAAAATAAAGTGTGTACATGTGATTGTTTCTTATGTTTATATTTCTTACTGTTCCTTTCTCTGCATATACATAAGTAAATGCTGCAATAGTATTTATTTCGAAATTTATTGGAAGAATTCTGTTAATAACTTATTGAAATAATTAGGAGAAAAAAATCTATCACTGCAGAAAGATTTTCAGGATTGAAATTTTCACATGGTATCAGAGCCAAAGATGAGTAACAAGAGCAGAGAACCAGTGATTAAACGTAAATCAAACGTTGTTGCAGCAGCTAGGAAGGGTTCACGCAGTTCTCTAGAGAAGAAGGGAAGCATGGAAGAACACATGGATCACAATGTTTCTGTTCTGGCATCTAGATTGGAAGAAGAATTTGCTTGTGTGTCAAGTTGTGCTTCTCCTGAGATCTGGTACATTGATAGTGCGGGCTTCTGCTCATATGATGGGAGTGCGAGAATGTTTCTCAAACTACCAAGAAGAGCAGATGAACTTTAAAATCACCATGGGCGATAAGGAAAAATGTACCCCTATTGGAAGAGGTACCATAGTATTTCAAACGGAAGTTGGTAATAAGCTTTGGGCCACTAATGTACTACGTGTGCCTGGTTTGGGGATGAACTTACTCTCGATGTCGCAACTTCAAAACAAAGTTTATGATGTTTACTTCATTAGCAATAGAGTATACGTCAAACACCCAAGTTGGAAGAAGAAAACACAAATCTGAGTCAAGAGCAAAAAACTCTACAAGTTACAGCTTGAATCCCCAATGGCACTAATAGGCAACATTGTGAGAAGGACTTGAATGAGTTATTGTTAATTTTGGACAACCAGGTCCAAACTCCATGTTGTGATGCTCAGATGAAGATGCCAATATTTTTATTGGACTCCTCTTTCGGAGAGGTGTAAGATCGATCTAAAGATCATCTTGATCCGATGAGTAGAACATTTATTTTGAATTTATTCAAAATATGTGCAGGTCGGCCGGAAGGTTTGGAGCCCCAGCACTTGTGTCACACACCCTCATTGATGGATATAAATTGGTCAACGTTGGAGGACATTTTCATCCATCACATCACATCCTCTCTCCTCACCTGATTGGTTCGAGCATCTATTGGAGTCTCTTCTTCACTCACACGTGGGAAAAAGCATCAGCTAGGGTTTCGGACTGTCTAGGATTTCCAGCGCAGAAATTGACCAGCGTTGACTTTGGTCAACACTTGGTCAAATTGACCCAAAATTCTCCCAAACTTTTGATTTCCTCAATCCACATTTTTGGCACAAATCTCGAGGCTAGACGTTGACTTTGACTTGGCTGCATTGACTTCGCTGCTGCTGCTATTTGCGTTGACTGTTGATTGTGAAAGCGTTGACTGATCTTGTTGTCCTAGAGGGTTGTGTGACACTTCTGGTTGGCTGACCGCATTGAGACTTCGCTGGTTGAAGCATCATGTTGACCATCGTAACGCACCAACACACTTGTATATATTTTGGCTTATCTTCTGTCGATCTACTGGTATGTTTTATCAGCATTTTACTTTATTATTTATGTGATTGCTGACTGATATTGGGATAAAAAGTAAAGTTGCATCAAGCATAGAGCATCTACAAAAATTTACATGGTATCAGAGCTTAGGTGAAGACAAAGCCCTAGTTTGTAGTAATCACCGAAGAAGAGCATGGGCTACTCTAACTACAATGGCTTTAGGGCTGATGACAAATTCACTGGGAAGGATGACTTCCATGCATAGAAGATGACATTGGATCTTATGTTGGAAGACCAAGATGTCATGGACTATGTGCAGGGTAAAATCCAAGAGCCTCCATCCACTACAACTGTTGCTGCCAAAATAAAGTACAAGAAGCGGGAAATCAAAGCAAAGTTGATGATAAGGGACTCAATTCATAAGAGTCCGGTTGCCTACATCTTTGAGTTGGGCACATCCAAGGAGATGTATGATAAGTTGGCCAACATGTTCAAGGCCAACAATGCGAATCAAGTCCTATTCTTCAAGAACTAATTGAAGAATCTGAAGAAAGGTAGGGATGAGTCTGTTCAATCATATTTTCTGAAGCTGGCCGAAATCAGAAATAATTTGTTGGCTATTGGGGAGACAATAGTTGATCAAGAGATGGTTCTCACCGCACTTGGAGGTCTCTCATCCGAATGGCATGTATTCAACACTACCATTCTCAATAACAATGTGATACCTGATTTTGACAAAGTACTATCGAGATGTGTACAAGAAGAGACAAAGATGAAGGAATATGAAAATGAAGGAAATGCCACCTTCACTGCTCATACTAAGAAGAAGAAATTTGGTGGTCCAAGGAACAAAGGAAGAGCAGGGCCCCAAGGAAAGAAAGGCAAGTGTTACACTTGTCACAAGCCAGGTCACTATGCTATCGAATGCCCTTTCAAGAAGGATTCTCCTGATGATGAGGACAACAACAACAACCGGAGGAATGGCAATCAAAGGAACAACAGGTTCAAGGGGAAGAGGAAGGCTCCCTCCGGCGAAAATGGGCAACCCTTCAAAAGGTCGTGAAATTCCAGGTATGAGGAATCAAATGTTGTTGATAAAAGAAATGAATTCATTCTTGTATCTGCCCTCTCTGTTGCATCTCCACCCGACACTATGGATGTCTGGTTGATAGATAGTGGTGCCTCAAGGCACATCAATGTCCATGAAATGGTTGAGAAGGATACTAATCTGGAAATTATCCTTGGAGATAATGCCACATATCGCGTGAAAGGGACAGGGGTTGTGACCCTCCACTTGTCTCAAGGTCAAGTCCTCTATTTGCAAGATGTACTATATGTACCGGATTTGAAGAAGAACCTTGTGTCTATATCAGCCATGGAAGACAAAGGTTTCAATGTGGCATTCATTGATGGGAAGGTGCGCATCTGAAAGAATAGTTTCAAGGAAGCTATCACGATTGGGTTTAGAGTTGATACACTCCACCAGGTTGGAGGAAGTCCATTGGGAGCGATGACATGTGATACTATCCGACAAACTGAACTATGACACCGGAGGTTTGGACACCTTCAGTACAAAGCCCTTCCCGAAGCAAGGAAGGTGGTGACGGGGATGCCCGAGTTTTCAAATAATCATGAAGGTGTATGTCAAGGTTGTGCCGAAGGAAAGCATACAAGGGGACCTTTCCCCTCAAGTGTCACAAAGACATCTAATGTCTTGTAATTGATACATTCTGATCTGTCTGGTATGCTACCCATGACATCCTTGGGAGGATGTTCTTATTATATGACATTCATAGATGACTTCTCTCGCAAAACCTGGATATACTTCTTGAAGAAGAAGGATGAGGCTTTCATGTGGTTTCGTACTTTCAAAGCCTTGGTGGAAAATCTGACAGGGAAGAAGATCGAGATATTGAGGATCGATAATGGCACTGAATATGAGACGAACGAGTTCAAGAACTTTTGCACAGAAGCCGGCATCAAGAGGGAGACCACAATTGTCTATACTCCTGAGCAGAATGGCGTTGTTGAACAAAAGAATAGGACCATTATGGAAGTTACCCGTGCCATGCTATGTGTCCAAGGTCTACCGAAGTTTCTGTGGGGAGAAGCTGCGAACACTGCCGTGTACATACAAAACCGATGCCCGCATTCCATTCTGGATTCCAAAACTCCCAAAGAGGTTCCCTGGTAAGAAACTTGACGTCTCACATTTTAGAGTTTTTGGATGTCCTGTTTATTTTCATGTACCAAAGGAGAAGATGAGCAAGCTGCATGCTTCTGGAAAGAAGGGAATGTTTGTGGGCTATAGCGAAACTTCGAAGGCCTATAGAGTCTATGTGCTTGGTCAAAGGGAAGTGGAGATATGCCACGATGTAACCTTTGACGAAGATGCTTCCCTGAGGAAAGTAGTCAATCTTCCGAGATCTGAAGAAGATCATGAAGCAAGGCCTGGAAATCAAGAAGAACCGAAGGATGAGACGATGCCCAATGTTGAAGGACCGATGGACCCGATTGATCCACCTCCTTCGATGAGGAAAAGACCATCATGGCTCAGGGACACTCTCGAGAATGCCGAGGGACATATGGCCCCAAGGGGGCCATTCCGTGAAAGCAAGAAGTCGAATAGATACCAAGGGTATCTAACAGCCATGAGTACAATCATACAATCTGAGCCTGGATCTTTTGAGGAAGTCGTAAAGCATCAAGTTTGGAAGGATGTTATGCACGAAGAATATGAGTCCATTATGAAGACCAAGCATGGATCTGATGGAAGTACTGAAAAGTTCAAGGCAAGATTCGTTGCCCATGGCTTCTCTCAAAAGGAAGGCGTAGACTGCGATGACATATTTGCACTTGTGGCCCGATATACCACCATCCGATCTATCATAGCCCTTGTTGCTAAGCAAGGATGGAGTCTTCATCAGATGGATATGAAGACCGCATTTCTGCATAGTGCGATAAAGGAAGAGGTGTATGTGGAGCAACCTCTAGGGTTCGAAGTCCAGGATCGGGACACCCATGTTTGCAGGTTGAAGAAAGCCCTCTATGGGTTGAAGCAAGCACCCAGAGCTTGGTATGAGAGGATAGATAGCTACCTGATGAGTTGGGCTTCACTCGTAGTAACGCTGATCCAAACCTTTACTTCAAAGTTGATAGAGAAAAGCCTCTCATTCTGGTGTTGTATGTGGATGACCTCTTCCTTACAGGTGCTGACCCTCTCATTCATCAGTGCAAGAGGGAGCTCGCTGTTAGATTCGAGATGAAGGACCTAGGACTAATGCACTACTTCCTAGGCCTGGAGGTCTGGCAGAGACCTGGCGAGAATTTCCTTTCTCAAGGAAAATATATTGTGAAGCTTCTGAAAATTTTTGGTATGGTGGACTGTAAGTCCGTGTCGACACCGATGGAGCTCAACTTTAAGAAGTTGAGCGGCATCGCTACTGGGCCTGTGCTAGCAAATCCTACTGAGTATCGTCAACTCGTAGGGGCCCTGATGTTCTTAGTGAACACCCATCCGGATGTATGTTTTGCAATGAACACTTTGAGTCAACATATGGTTGAGCCTCATCACTTTCACGGGGTTGGTGCCAAGAATCTGTTGAGATATCTTCGGGGCACGATAAACCATGGGCTGAGATACACTGTCAAGAGCATGACACTCCATGGATATATTGATGTCGATTGGGCTGGCAGTGTAGTGGATGGTAAGAGCACATCGGGACACTGCGTCACACTTGGTTCCGCTTCGATATCATGGATGAGCAGGAAGCAGAAGTCGATGGCTTTGAGCACCGCGGAGGCCAAATACATTGCAGCGAGTATCACTTGTTGTGAAGCAGTTTGGTTGCGAAAGCTCTTCAGTGAGTTGTTCGGGCATGTGCTAGATACCACCGTGATACTTTGTGATAACCAAAGTGGGATTCGATTGTCCGAGAATCCTGTGTTCCACGATCGATCCAAGCATATTGATATCAGGTACCACTTTATCTAGGATATGGTACAGTGAGGCGCCGTAAGGCTTGATCATATAGGAACTGATGAGCAAGTCGCGGATATTCTCACAAAGCCCTTGGGGAAGGTCAAGTTCCTAACCTTCCGTGAGAATCTTGGTATCGTGGAATGACCCTATGTTGAGGGTCCTGTTGCGATGAGCTCTTGGAGCTCTGGGGGGCTTTGGGGCAAGCTTCTCGGAGCTATAAGCAACCACAGGGCTAGGCTTGCCGAACCTTGTTGGTGTGCTTCTGCCAAACCGTCATGATGATTGAGTTGGTTCACCTCTCATGATTTGTGACTCGTATGCATCCTACCCATTTGAGTCCCAGACTCATGGGAAGTACCTCTTATTTGGCCAGTGAGGTGGGAAAAGCTAGAGACTAGTAGCAAAGACTAATGGACGCATCAGAGATTGTCGTACTCTCTATCTAGGATGGCACAGTCCAACCACTTGATGTGGGATCAAGTATAGTGAGGTTTCGGACCTCCTACTGACTTCGGGTCAGATAAACCAACTTCAGGCTGGTATGTGACTCTTTGAGTCCTATAGAGGTTTCGGACCTCTATAGGGATAAAAAGTAAAGTTGCATCGAGCATAGAACATCTACAAAAATTTACAGTTATGGTACAGGAGAATGGGGCACTTGCATCATGGGGCATTAAGGATTCTCAAGAAGATTGTCACAAGAGTTCCAAAACTGAGCACCAAACGAGACAATGTCTGCAAGGTTAGGAAAGTATGCCAAGGCAGCATACCATAGAAGCAGCAATAGGGCTAAGAGTGTCTTGAGTTTAATACACTCAGACATCTGTGGACCAATATCCACTAGAGCTCTTAGTAGTTCCGAATATTTCATCACCTTCATTGGTGACCATTCCAGGAAGACCTAGAACTACTTTCTGAAGACCAAGGACAAAGTCTTTGGCCGATTCAAGGAGTTTAAAGCTCTGGTAGAGAATCTGACAAGGAAAGTGGATCAAGACATTGCATTTAGACAATGGTGGAGAATACACGGATAAAAACTTCACAGAGTTTTGCGCAAGGGAAGGCCTCAAAAGAGAGTGGATTGCTCCATATAATCCGGAGCATAATGGTATTGCAAAGCGGAAGCACAGAACTATTGTCGAAGCTGCAAGGGAAATGTTGTATGATCAAGACATGCCCAAAAGCATGTAAGCAAAAGCTTAACATGAGCTTGCGCCATTTACGTAAGAGGACCTCATAATGCATTGCAAGATCACTCTAGAAAGTGTCCTCACCGGGCAAAGCAGTTTCTCCGAAGTGAGCCACTTTAGGATTCGGCAAGTAAGGCGAGTTGTCATGTTCTCAAGAGAATAAGAAGAAATTGAATAAGATCACGAAAAAGGGACACCTCGGTGGTGTTAATTTTTACGTAACACGTTCTATGCCATTTTAGATTAGGGCATAATACTGAAGAAGATAGAACATGCTTAATAGATCGATAGAAGACAAGCCAAAACAGAGATAATAAATGGTGGCGTTACGGCGATCAGCAGGATGCTTCTACCAGCAAAGTCTTCAATAGGTCATTCAGCCAAGCGTGTCACACATAACCCCAGAACAACCCAAACAAAGAATACTCCATGTATATATATCATAGCTCCAACGCTATCCAGAGAGAGAATTCCTCCACATCGATGTGTGTCAAATGAACTCCAAGTCTCTCCAATATATAGGAATCTTTGGGGGTGTGTGACACGTCCTTTAAGACATTTAAGTCAATATTTTATTCCAGGCCGACCCAGCACATAAGTGGAATAAATTCAAAGTACATGTTCTGTTCATCCGATCGAGATGATCTTTAGATCAATCTTACACCTCTCCGAAAGAGGAAGCCAATAAAAATATTGCGATCGTCATCTGAGCAGCACAACCGGAGTTTGGACCTAGTTGTCCAATTTTTACTGTGGGATATAGTGAGAACGCAAATGCTTACCGTATATACATTCCTGAGAGCAGGAAGATTGTGGTACGACGGGATGTGAAATTCATAGAGGAGAGGGCCTTCAGAAAATCCCGGGAGATGCCTTCTGCTACGCATTCTGAGGAGGATCTGTTGGTCCAACCACAAAGACTAGCGGAGGGTAATACGAGTGCCTCTCCAGGGCATGGGGATCCAAGGGATACATCTTTCGAGGACTTGCAGGAAGGAGAGTAGGTGGATCCACCCACTACCAATGGTAAGATGAGTAGGGAATTGTGACAGATTCTGAGGGATAAAGAAGAGTTTGTCGAAGCCCCCCGAAATGAGAAGAGGCAGCACAGACAACCTGAAAGATACCAAGATTTGGTAGCGCAGGTTGGAGAGCCATCTAATTTTCGAGAGGCAGCTCAGCACTAGGTTTGGATCGATGCGATGGTGGAGGAGCACATCTCCATCATGATGAATGATGTTTGGGAAGTGGTTCCCAGCCCTCTGGACAGATCAATTGTAGGTTCGAGATGGATCTACAAGATCAAATATGTTGCAGATGGCAGCATCCAGAAATTTAAGGCCAGGTTTGTGAAGGAAGGGATAGATTATGAAGAGACCTTCGCCCCGGTAACCCGATATACTTCTATTAGATTTGTGATATCCCTTGCTACGCAAATGGGATGGGAGATTCCCTAGATGGACGTCAAGACTGTGTTCCTGAATGGGGTGATAGAGGAAGAAGTATATATTGAACAACCAAAGGGCTTTGAGACACATGAACAGAAAACTCATGTGTGCAGGCTCAAGAGAGCCTTGTATGGGGACTGAAGTAAGCCCCTAGAGCTTGGTATGGTCGAATTGACAGCTACTTGCAGAAAAATGGGATTTGTCAAGAGTGACGCAGATCCCAATCTCTACTATCTGAGAATAGGGGATGAGCCTGTTATACTGGTGCTATATGTGGATGATCTATTCCTAACAGGATCATCTAGGCTCATCAAGGACTGCAAGGAGAATTTAGCTGCGGAATTTGACATGAAGGATCTAGCGGTGATGCATTATTTTCTGGGGATGGAAGTTTGGCAGCAGAAGGGTGATATCTTCCTTGGACAAGGAAGATATACTACAGAAGTTCTGAAAAGGTTTCACTGTAGACCCATGGCTATTCCAATGATTACCAACTGGAAGAAAATTGACACGTCCGAAGATAATGAGGCTGATCCTACTTTGTATAGGCAGCTCATAGGTTCTCTGATGTATCTAGTAAACACTAGACCAGACATCTGTTATGTTGTCAATACCCTCAGTAAGTTCATGGTGGAACCTAGGAGGGCTCATTGGGCAGCAGCCAAACATGTTCTCAGATATTTACAAGGAACGATCAACCTTGGACTGAAAATACACTAGAGGCAATGACATTAGGTTGAGTGGGTTCACTGACGCAGATTGGGCTGGGAGCCCAGGAGATCGGAAAATTACCAGTGGGTACATGTGATTGTTTCTTATGGTTATATTTCTTACTGTTGCTTTCTCAGCATATACATAAGTGAATGTTGCAGTAGTATTTATTTCAAAACTTACTAGAAGAATTTTGTAAATAACTTATGGAAATAATAAGTAGGAGAAATAAATCTATCGCTACAGAAAGATTTTCTGGATTGAAATTTTCACAAAGAGTTGGGCTGACAATGACCAGGCTAAGTTGGCAAGGTCGTCAATTTGACACTGGTGATGGACCAATCACAAGAATTTGTGCACTAAGCGATGTGGCCCCACATTACACTTAAGCCCGAATGGTATTTCCAGAAAGTATAGAAAGGAGCACACATTAACGATGTGTGTGGTGACGTGAGCCAAGGTTGCAGTGGCATACACACGTGCAGGGGAAGCCACTCATTGGAGATATGTTGACCCACAGATGGGTCAGCCCGAAGGGTCAACCCTAGAGCAAACGTTAAGCGAGCATTGGCAATAGGTCGGGTAACAGAGCCTGTGAGACAAGATTGGCAACATATAACGACCCGTCAAGTGGTTGGAAGTTGGAACACACACACACACACATATATTGTTGCATATATGTATTATCATTTGCAGTCTAATGCAAAGCGCAGGGTGTGGAACCCAAATTCATGAACGGGTCAGCAGCCATTAACCATTCACCATGTGGCATTGGGAGGCAAGCCAGCGGGTATAGCCACGAGGCAATCACGTGGTTTAGGTGATGACGTGGCGCTATCTAATTCGCCAAAATTGAAATGGTCACATCTTTTATTATAGAGGCTGAATTGAAGTAAAATTTATATTGTCGGATTCGTCTTGACGAGAAGAACAACGGTGATGTCTAACTCATGCTTTAAGTGAGTTGAAGAGATCGAGATTTTTAGACCCCATTCCATAAAGGTGCCTTGGATCTTGGGTCAGCCTAGTAATCTCCTCCCTTAATCGGTGTTACGGTAAGGATTAGGAGAGGGGTTGTTACACTTCAATTGGCTTTTGTGGCAGGAATTGGATTGGGCAGTTTTATTTGCTTATCAAGTTTGAGTTTATGAGTGGGGTTTGAAGTCAAGTCTTTATTCGTTGGGTCGTTGTAGGTCTGCAATCTTGGGGTGGTGTTTGTTTTGTCCAATGATGTAGGAAATTAAGTTTGTGGATGAGTTTGAGTCGCCTTTTGCCTTTTCATGTGGATTTTCGTCAAAATTTCAGCCCTTTGTCTGGTGCTATTGTGACGAGATTGTATGTTGGTGCCCAAACCTGGTTGAGGGGGTTTTTGGGTCAGTCTGTGTGTCCTTTCGCAAGTTGGGGAAATCCCCAAAGAGAACCAAAATTGTCTCTTCACGACTTAGACATGCCACCAAGACAAAGACAGAGAAGTAGAAGGGGTGGCAGCGGCAAAACTCAATTGGACCAGAGGGAGGCAAGGCTATTCGCTCACAACTCGGTGGCGACATATTTCAATGCAATTCTATTGGTAACACGCCAAGGGATTTGGAGATAAAATCTAGGGAGGAGAGGCAGTCTATGTCTAACTCTAAACTGCTAGAGGACCTGGCAGGGTGGGTGCCAGACCCTGGGCACACCAAGGGTAGAAAGAAGCAGTACTTGAATTCAGTTGCACTTCATTGGTAAATGAAGACACTGTTGGGTTTGGTATTGAGAGACAAATAGGCAGAATTATAACATCTTCGTCTCCCTAGAGGATGTCAGAAGGATGTTGAGAAATTTGTGTTTCTTTTTAGATAGAATTGATGCTCGCTTCATGCATGTGGAGAGCCATGTTCCTTGTGAGTCAAATGGAGGAGAAGCTAAAGACCCTCCTGGCTCAAGTGCTCAAGTTCTGGCGAATGTGTCCTCTTCAGACAATGAGCAGCGATACAGGGTGGTGGGTGATGGATTTTGGTTCTCTCCTGAAGCACTTGTTTTTTGGTTCTAGTAGTAGGCCCTTCGATGGCCTTTCGTTCCTAGGATTATGGCAACATATCAGAGTCGTGGCCTTGTATTTTTTGGTTTGGATGTGGTATTTTTTCCAAACTCGGGTGCATCCTGCCTTGCGTGGGGTTTATATTACCATTGTTCATTTATTGGAGGGAGTTTGGTGTTGGTGGTCTGCTAGTTCATGGGTTGACAGTGGTGTCCTCGCTTCAGTGGTGTGATGGCGTTAGTGACACCCTTGAGGACTCTTTCTTGCAACGTTCGGGTTGGCTCTAGTAGAGGATCAAGGAGAAACTATGGTGGCATATGCCTCGGTTTTTGGGCAAGGCCTCCATCTGAGTATTAATGTTTTCTTGTATGGAGGGTTTCTAGGCCTAAAGAGGTCAAGAAATAAGAAATTGTGTATACATGTAATCAGTAAGAGTGTGTATAAGCAACAAAGGTTTGTTGAATGGTGTTGTCATTAACGCCAACGTCAATCCTTGAACGCTCTTATATTTCTTTGGCATCCTAGAAGAAAGGATGGGAGGCCCTAGATTCCCCACATTTGTTGAGAAAAATGGATCAAAAGGATGGTGTTTCTAATCACAAAATCATCGTCATTTGATTGTCCTTGTCATGCCGATTCTAATGATAGGTGGTATGCCACGTGGTTCATCTCAGTTGGAAAGATATGCTCATTTAAAGTTGAAGCCTTGAAAGTTGACCAAGGAAACCCAAATTAAATGTTACATGGTAGCTTATTTTTGGAGATATATTTGGTTCAAAATTTTAAATTAAATTAATATGGTCAAGGGCAAAGAATCTGAAAACCAGAAGAAGCATTGAGATCAAAACACAGGGACGGACCTTGTTGTGCTTGCTATTTGTGACAACAACTAGTTTGTTGATCGACCAATGTAATGTTGATCCAAGAGCAACTAGAGGTAAAATACTATCATGAGTGCATGTTTTGGATTGTTGAAGGTGCTAAAATAGATTGTTGAGTCTGAGCACATGGAACGAGCTTGAGGCTGAGTAGTGAAAGATGAGGATGGTAGTGTGGTTTTTATTGCAAGATAAGAAGGAAGATATTGTTGCAATTGTTATTCCTTATCAGTGATATATATATATATAAAGCACTCCTAGGTATGATTTTATGAGTCTTAATGTGTGGATGAGAATGTGAGGCTTTTGCCATGTACAACTGAATGATTTTTATCAGGGTGTTGTTGAGAAGTTGTTGCTAGGCTTTTATGTGTTGTTGAGCGTTGTTGGTTGTTGAGCTACGGTTTTAGCTACAGAAAGTTTATGTCAATTGAAATGCATTGGTATAGACACATAAGGTTTGGTATTCATATTGAGCAAAGTTATTGTTCAAATAGGGCATGACTGAAATTGTTGAGCAGTATGGTCAAATGATGTATGTCAGGGTATACAGTAATTGTTGAACCAAAATTGTGACAACAATTGAATATCATTGCCATGGATGCATAGAATTTGATAGCTTAAAGAGTGGAGAACATTGTAGACAAAGAGAAGAAAGAACACAGAGTTGTTGAGGTTGTTCAGCTGGTTTTGGTACAGAAGCATATTTGATTGAAGCTAGGGTTTGAAGTACATATTGAGATTTGATTAACCATCAATTGTATTGCAATTTGTTTTGTATTTTGGGCATAGGGGGATCTAGTCTGAAAATATATGAAACGTGGTCCGTCATTGTGAGCTAAAGGTTGGGGCCTTCAAGGCAAGTGACAGCGTGTTGAGCAAGGTGGCACGATGGTGTCAGGCAGGAGAGTGGAGTCTCCTTCAGGTTGGAGCCTGAGAACACTTCAGGGTGGCAAGGTGGTGCTAGGACAAGTTGGAGCTTGCACAGGGCGTTGGAGCGTCCTTCCAGTTGGAGCTAGTAAACCAGGGCATTGGAGCGCCCTTCAGGTTGCAGACTGTAACCAGAGGGTTGGAGCCTCTTCAATTGGACCTGAAAATCTTGGAAGTTGGAGCTTCCTAATTGATCTAAATTATTGAAGACAAATATTAAGAAGCGCTCTAGGGTTTTTATCCCGTAAGGGTTTCCAACTAAAATCTTTGGTGTACTATCTTTATTGTTGTGCATTGTTGAATGATGTTGATGATTGCTTTATGTTTATCTGATGTTAATAACAATTAATGATCTGTGAAGTTGAAATTAACAAATTGAAGAGAAATATTGATTCATCCCCAACCCCCTCAGTGTTTCCAACAAGGTTGATATTTGAGGTCTGGAACTCCCTTTGTGCGCATATGCCTATCTATGTATTTTAGTTTTCTTGATTAATACAAAGTTCTCAAATTCACTTAAAAAATAAAACATATATATATTTAGAAAAACATGGAACAAGATTCTTAATCATGGAGATTTACCTCCACTTTACCATGGAGATTATTAATTTGTAAATAGGCTTCGTTATAATACCATGCCAATCCATACCATACGCCCAAAAAAACCATAACTCATTCTATATGCCATTTGTTCATATGAGATTTTTTTTAATTAATCAGTTTAATTAAAAGGGTAAAATGAGCGCCCACGGAGCTTTGATTCGACAATGAAGGGTGCATTGTTAAGGCAATCCATGCGATAGGTCACTGGTTCCAATTCCCCCGTGGGTGCTGACTTACAAAACATAGAAAAAGGGTAAAAGGAGCACAACTACTTTGGAGATAAATCTCAACCATTAATCTGTGTATACTACTATAAATGTTCTAGAATATTCCATGGAGGTTAAATCCCTACCACCCACCTAATAATTATTGATAATTAAATTAAAATGGTGGAAACCCTATTCCAAAATAGGCATGCTATCAGCTTAATTACTAAACTCTACTATAATAATAAATGTTTGACTCCCTTCCTTAAAGAGAGATGTTGCATCATCTCCACTTGCTTTAAACAGATCACCATGCTTGTCTTTGCAAGCATACAAGCTCCATCTAAGAGATTCATTGGCAGATGTCCAAGAATGATTTGCATTACAATTTATATGCACAAGATTATGCTCATTAACACAAGATCATAAATAACTATGATTCTTACAGGCACTGCATACACATTGATGCTGAATACTTTGTAAACCAATAAAAAAGTACCAGAAAAGTCAAGCCATATCACAAGGTATTGCTACAGAAAGAAAGCTAAAGTAATTGACAGACCATCCTTAGACTGAGCTATTACAAAAAAGAAACATGCAAAATCACCTGTTCTGTGTGTTTTGAAAAGTGTTTTCCAGGTCTATATTTTCAGGAGCATCCTTGTCGGGGGTCCAAGGTTTCAACTCTCTCTCCGCCTCAATCGGATGAGATTGTGCTATAAAGGAATCTGTAACAATTTCATGCTTGTTTTCACGTGCACGACCATTTACCATCCCATCTCCAGTAAGTGGAATATCCTGCTTCATTTAAAAATGATTCCTCACAACTCATTTCCAACCAAAGCACTATACAAGACTATGTTTGTCAAACTTTTCATAAGATTAAAACGCAATCTACAGTCACAAACCTACCTTTGCAATGACTTGAACAAGATCTTTTGCAAGGATAATTAATGTCTTCACAGGAGCCCTTCTTGCTAAATCTTTAAACATGTCCTTTCCTCCTCCCTTGGCATTTCCATCCTTAGTGAGGCGGGCCATCTTTAAAACGACTCCTATTAAAGCAGACATATCCCATAACATCTCAGATTAAAAGTAAGTGGAGGCAATAATTAAATAAAACAGTCAGCAGACAAGTATAATATGAAAGAATTCTAATGTTTTGATGAAACAGATAAAGAAAGGAAAAACAATTCAGAGTTTGTACATTTCAAAAGTCTCAAGTAAAGTTTCTATCCACAAAGCAGGGGGATGGCATAAAAGACAAACCATAGTCTTTTTCAATATTTGCTGTGTGAAATATCCCAGAGTAAATAGACCCATTTTTCACCTGGACTTCAACAGGCTGGCCAATAAGAAGCATCGTTATGACTAGCAGGCGGTCATTCAGGGTCCTCTCAGGTACTCTACCTCTGCTTCCACTTACTGTTCCTTCCCATGGAAGTCTATTATTGTCAGCAGGGCTGATATTCTCACTGTTCAAATGGTTATATAGGGCATGGAATCCAACAGCATTACCAGAATTATCAGAACTGGACCTTCCAGGATAAGAAGCTATCTTATCAGAGCGACCACCAAGATCTTTATCTGTTCTACGACGACCAGAACCATTAGCAGTGGGAGCCCTGTATTGCATTGCTGGTTTTTGACTCATGCCTTTGTTTGGAAGTCCAATAAAACCAATGTCTGTCTCTTCAACAAGAACAATATAGTTTCAGTTCCAATACGGCTCCTGATATTGAAAAGACTAATTAGAAAAATCGATAAGCTACATTTTGTATTCAAAACTATATGTATTAGAGAGAAATCAGAAGTGTAGTTGTAAACAACTCATACATATCTAGACACCAGATATTTATGATCAAAAATATTTTCAAATAGGCTTAATTACTAAAGGAAATTGTTATATCATCAATTGTAGAATTTCGGTGTAAATGAGCAGCCTCTTCAATAACTAATTGTTTCAGTATGTAAAAAGCAAATAATAATTTGATTTGATAACAAACAGGTTTAAACTTTATAGCGAAATGCCAGTTACAAAATTCACCTATTGCATACAGTTGAAACTGCAAACAAAATATTTGGATTTGACATACCTAATGCATCCAAAACACAATTTATGAATTCAATAGGTGATTTCAAAATAGCCTCAAAAAATCATTCCATTTACAAATTCATGCATCTAAACCACGAACATGTAAAAAGCAATGTGCAAGAAAGAACACACACTGATGTGAACATGTCAGTCAATCTGACTAGGGAGAGAATAATATGAAGCACGAGATCAACACTAGAACTGTTCAGCATTGTACAAGAAAGAACTCAAGCTGATGTGGACATGTTGGTCAGTTTAAGAAGAGATAGAAAAAGAAAGCACAATAACACTAAAACTGAAGACTAAAACAAAGCAACATATAATTTATATCAACTAATGCAAACAGAAATTCCAGTCCCAAATTTAACATACAAACTGCAATGTACCTTCCAGCACTACCAAATGGGTATTATTACCTTTTCCTGTGGTATATTCTGCCCCAGTTACCTACCCTTAGTTTTTCAATGACTCTTCTCCAAGGTTTTTCAACTGCAACCTCATGCATTTATTTTTATGTCTCCAGTTTCAAAACTAACTACGTGCTCTTAATTGAAACTTTGTACTCCAAAAGCTACACAATTTACTTGGATTATTAACTTTCTACAAGCCTCACATATTCATATTAACCGGTGCTGATTTATTAAAAACACCAAATAAATGTATGTTTCATCTTCTGTGTATTTCAAAATGAATATTGTTGGAAGTGCACTCTCTAAGGACAGTTTTCTTTAGATGCAGATTGCCTCTTGCTCAGGGAGTTGTGATCCCTTATTCCGCAGAGCAAGTTGTTCAGGATGAACATTGGTATGCCTGGGCCTTTTGGAGGGTACTGGGGGTGGATTTTTGGCCACCCTCTTCTTCAGTATGCCTCCCACCATTTGTATTGTGTGCTTCCTCAGATGTGTCTTCTTTTTCTTAATGCTCATTGGGTATCTAAAGATCCAGAGGACTGTTGGATCCATCGTCTTCAGCTGCACTGGAACTCCCACATTGTATTCATACTCTCTAATTGACCTATATCCAACAAGGTTGGTAAAGAATGAGTCATGTCACCAACCATTTATTTGACCATTAACTCACCAACTGGATGAGAGCAAATGTTGGATAAATAGTCAACCTTCCCACTATCAATGTAGAACTTGCCTTGTTCACTATACTCACCTCCTCCATGCCACAGTAGCTCAACATATCAAAATTTTTATTTTGCTTCTCTTTGGAAGCATCATCTTACTTCATTATAGAAGCAACCTAAGGATCTTCTCTTCAACTTTGACCTTCGCAAATACCTACCCTTTGTTGGGTCTTCTTCTCTTCCACCTCCACCAGTCAAAGGAAAACCTATTTCTCCGTAGCAATTGCCCTTTTTCTCCTTTTGTTAATGATAACGTGTCTATTATAACTAAAGACAACATCCAAGTGTGGGCTATGCTTCAATATCAACTAATTGGAAGTAGATTGTTTTTCAAACCAAGGACATAAAGCCTCTTATCTTTCATATGAACTTGCGCAAGTCCCTTGCTTTCAACTCAAGACAACAAGAACCAAATCTGACATGTCATCTACAAAATCAATTTACCAATCATTCCCATTAGTAAAATGTTGTGAAGCACCTAAATCTATGTAGTGTGTTTTGTTCCCAATGACTAATTTATCACTATATATATAGCAGACTGCCTCTTGTACAGTGTGTCTTGTTCCCAATGACTAATTTATATAGGGTTATGGGAAAGAAAGGAAAGGAATGAAGAGGAGAAACAAGGGAATGAAATGATAAGGGGCCAATGTTTATCAATCAATGAAGCCACTGTTGCCAAAGCACAAAGCGGAGCAGCTACATCAATTTACAAAAATCTTCAAGACTGGAGTACATACATACATACACATAGATATAGCACTATACATACAAACATGTATATATATAGCACTGCCATGCATGTTCCACCACTCGAGAGAAGACAAATTCCCTCAAACTTTGATTGCATGGTTGATCCTAAAGGCGCCAATGCAAATAATGTAATGGCTCAATTGTCTCCATATTGTGACCAATAAGTCTAACAATATCATATAACCAGCCTGAACCTCTATATCTTGGGATGGTTGTTTCTTGGTCCCCCCACCAAGTGTTGGTGATGAAAACCATAATACATGTAGTGAAATGTCTAAAATTTCCCATCATTTTTCGACCTCTAGACAAATATGATTCTACAATTTGACATCTCTAGGCTCAATTTTCTTTGTATGGTGCCACACTCCTCATCAAGAACCAATTTGTCTAATGCTTTCATATAACAAGCCTGAATCTCTGATCTTGGTGTGGTTTCTTCTTGGTCCCCCCACCAAGTTCTGGTGATGAAAGACATGATACAGGATAGTATTTAGGTGTAAGAACATATGCTAAAGTGTGTAAAGGAATATTTAGCATTTTCCATCATTTTTTCACCTCTACACAACGCTGATTATACAAGTTGACATCTGTAGGCTCAACAATGTCTTTAAACTATCCCAATGTGTTAACCATCTGCTCATGCACCTCCCCAATTATTGGCTGATCTATATCTGCAAACCTGATCACGTGATAAATTGGCTTGGTGAATTGCAAAACATATCGAACCTGTGACCAAAAATGACTGTCAAGAACAGTCTCCTTTACTACATTAGCGCTATCTATATTAGATCATTTCATCCATGCACCACTCATTACCATAAGTACCTAAAGCTTGTCTCACCTACAATAGGCACCAAAAAGTGAGATAATAGCTAACAAATCAAGTTTTTTGCAATCTTAAGCAGCTGCAACCTGCAGTAAGTGTCATAAAAGTAATGACCCTTATATGCCCAGTAACAAATTTGATGAGTCACTTCCCTCACTCGTATAGCTCATTAATCCATCCACATTCTTTATGCTTGACAATATCATGCATCAAAAGGCTAAATGTGTGCACCAAGCACCCAAACCAAAAGATGTGTGGATAAGCCCGCTCAATGATTTTCCCTATTGCAATACAATTTGCCATATTATCAGTGATTACTTACACTGCACCACTAGCAGAAATACCAAGAACATTTATCAAATGTTAGTTTCTAACATGTGTTCAACCTAATATAATGGACACCCCAAAGTCCCCACACTCATCTGCATTTTTGCTTTTCCTCTGTCTAATAACAAAGTTCTAACATTCTCATAGTCGGGGCTCTTGTATCCTCCAAGGGATGCATTTTTGGCCTTAACCAAATCATGCCAATAGGGGGAACGAAACACATTGAACAGTATATCGCATGCACAAAGAAACCACACCACTTTTGCATCCACCTCATCCTTCTTACCAATATTAAGGAAATCGGCTATAATTCTTCTAGATTCAAAGGTTCCAAAAGTTTCATGACGAGATGGAGAAGTGTGGCCACCAAATCTAGATGTTGCATCGAATTGAAGTTTTTTCTTTTCACCATGGTTTTTTTGTGTAGCCTCTTCTATTTTGATGTGTTTTTGTCTTGCTACTTGTGATACCTTAGGGCAAATAGAGATACCAACGGCACCCTTGTTGTCATCAGTCTCCATTACCCCACAAAGTTGCCTCCTCACACAAGTATATGAATCGGTATCAGGTTTTTCTTGATGACAGTCGTGACAGCATGAAAATTTAGTGGTTCCACCAACTCTCTCCCCCTCAAGTTTTGTCAGACATCTCCAAAAGGGTGTCAATGAACCTTTTCCACCCTTATTGACCTCTTCATCCCCTTCCCCTTCAAACCCTTTATCATCATCATACTTTGGGTCACTATGAGTGTGACCATTATCATCTACTTCCATTTCTTGCTTTTGATGCTTATTCCCCACCAACACCACAAGAACCAATAATGGAATGATAAGCCACAAGAATGCCATTTTTTCTCATATCTTAGATGGAGAACCTGCATAAAATGGGCGAGAAGAAGAAATGAGAAAAAGTAGAAGAGAAAAAAAAAAGCCAAAAACAAAGCATACAAGGAAATGAGGGAGTCGGGGTTTGCACTTACCTCTTTAGCTCTTGAGAAGTTGAGTCTAGATGGCAGCCTTTGTCATCTCCTTCAAGCTCCTCTTTGTTGACTCATCCAAGCTCTCATTTGCTTTCTCCTCCAAGTTCAAACAAACAAAATGAAAGAACGAGGAAAAGACGGGGAAGAGGTGTTTTAATCTCATCCTCACTTTTCACTCAACCCTAAACCTATCGTAGGTCCCACCTTCACTCAAAAATTAAAAAATAACTTAATTTTCTTTTAGGTCCATGTGGGAGTGTTGTCGCCTAAGATGCACACCTCAATGTGGGCAAAGTCATCAATCCCACCAGGTGTGGTCTTCAAGGCACAATGCTCAGAGAAGGAGTCATCACCTATTCCCAACTCTCTTCGTTTAAACTCTATCCTAGTTAAGCTAAGGGGGTGGTCCCTACAGATAAAACTAAAGGAAATCTTGTTAAGGATAACAAGGCCTAGGAGATAAAGGGAAAGGAAATCACCATTCAATATAACCTGAATATAGATTACATAGCAAGTATAAATGTTAATGAGATAGATAGAATGAAATCAACAAGACATCCAGCAAGATAAAATATGAGACCAGTGCCTTTGCTCAATGATAAATTATGATACTTGCAAATAAAATGATCTTTCAAGCTACATGAATAGCAATATTGCAGGACAAGCATTAGTGAAACGATATCACAATAGATCAAGTACAAAATTGAGATATGAGCAGTAGAAAGACTTGCAAGATAAATAGAGCTTATACTTGTAGCTTTAAGAGAGATGCTCCAATAAGATAGATTGATATCAAAGGTCAATGGGCATATAATTGAGATGACAAGTACAAGAACAATAATAAAGCAATGCATGCAAATAAAATGAAAAGCTTAAAACTCAACTTGCACAATAACCAATTGCAAAACGATACAATGTTATGTGTGTGATGTAAACTGTTCTTGGTAAATTTTAATTATATGCCTAATCTATGTTTGACTTCCCCTCAATTTCTCAAAACTTGGTAAAGAGTGAGGTGAATTGCAAGAAGGCTAGGATGAGGAGGCACTTAGTCCACCATTAATGATGCCCACCTAGACTTCAAGACAACCCACATGCCTTCATTCCTACAAGGGCTCGGCCACAAGATTACAATGATCTCAGATAAGATCAGATCTTACAATGAGGAGCCAAGGGCTCAATTTATAGAAAATATGAAGAGGAGCTTCCCTCCAAGTAAAACGACTAGCTTTCTTGAGCAAACGACTAGGTCTAAGGCTTGATGCATGGCAAATTAATCATGTCCCTTGATGAATCTCGCAAATATTGAGGAAGGAATTTGTTGCCTTGAAGAAGGAGCTAAATTTACCATGAATTTGATCCCAGAGTGGTTTGGACCACTAAAATATTTTTCTCAAATTTTCTCCTCGATAATCTCTCATTCAAAATAACCATCATGGAATATTCTTGTAAAAAATCGATTTTGTTGTGTCTGGACCTTTTTCCTACACCATCAAATTTTTCCCTGGACCATTTCTTTTTGGAAAATGAAATTCCCACAAATTTTTGACTTGACATTAATATTTGGGAATTTCCATCTGTTAATTTTCTTAGGGATATATTGTTCTTTGCTATTAATAATTACATTCTTATAATTTTCATCATTTATATGCATTCACCCCATAACATTATCACATCATTACCAATTATGTAGGAAAAAACAATATCATCAATAATGCAACGGAACAATAAGAGGAACAGCAGAAGAAACGCATGCACAAATAGAGACAGTAGGATTTGGTTGGAAACCAGGGCAAAACCCCACAAGGGGGAAAACTCGGAATTCAATTCTTCTTCGTTTATTACAAAGCACATCGATAGAGAAATACACCGGACATATTTGTCCTCATAGTGCCAATTCAAGGAAGTTCACAACTTTGATTGTGAACTGACTTTTGAGAATAGAATAAGTCCAAGAAGGGGTTTGCCATATCACTACATGAATCTATATCCATGTATCAACATCATCATAGGATTACGACTGTTATCCAACTTCAATGTCATCATATAAGGTCACTGCCACATGAATTATATACTTAATGTCCCTTGTTTCATAGGATATCACTGTAATATGTATTGTAGAAGATCACTATCCATTGTATCATGAAAGATCTTTGTCCTATGTGAGTCAAGATATTTGTCTCCATTATTTGACTGCAGGACATATACCTGGGCCATGTGAGTGAGCCATACACCTGGGCCATTTGAGCGAGCCATACCTGGGCCAAGCGAGCGAACCATACACCTGGGCCATGAGAGCAGGCCATACACCTGGGCCATGTGAGCGAGCCATACCTGGGCCAAGCGAGCGGACCATACACCTGGGCCATGAGAGCAGGCCATACACCTAGGCCATGTGAGCCATATACCTTATATTGATGCCAACCATATTGTTATGCGTATCAACCCAATGAGAGATTGTACCCATTGTAGAGATGCGAGACTATAGACAGAGTATCAATGTTATTCATACTGTTTGTCGATGACAACTTAAATCACTGAGAACAAAGTTGTACATATTGTGTATTGACGCCAATCACATTGCAAAGAACAAAGCCATGATTGATGTCCATACTGTAATGTGAATCAAATCAATGCAAGACAAACTGAGATGCGAGAGAAATTTTAACACTAGGAGATCATATCCAGAAAAGAGAGTGACTATGTATTCAATGCTGAGATGTGTGGGCAATATCCAAAGTGAGATCATAGAGGTGCGAGATAGAATATGGATTGAATGCATGCGAGAGTATAATCCAGAACAGAGAGATGCCAAGCGAGAGTATAATCCAGAACAAAGAATGTCAATGTGAGAGTGGTGTAACATATACGAGAGTCTTGTAGTTGTGCGAGAGCCTGTAACCATAAGAGCGAGACACTGTAGCCATTAGAGATGCGAGAATCCTTAGAATAATCTAAGCCATCTGAAGTTGCAAACCAAGCAAAGTTTTAGAGAGATCTGAACTTTTCATACCAAGAGACTAACACAATTGGGTATTTATAGTTGATTGTGAGATTGAAGGGACACATTGGTTGGAGGAGTGAGCCGACTTAAGGCCGACCTTGACCAATTTCAGTTTCTTTTTATTAAATTACTTGAATTAATATTTTGTAATCAAATGTGGGTTGGGGAATTTCTCCCTAGCTGCCCAAAATTAACACTCCCTCTCAACTAGGGAGGAATTTCCATCAACATCAAAAGCCTCATCTAGTATGTCTCATCATAACATCATCGTGGCGTATCTCGAGTGAACATATCTCAATCATAAGGAAGACAGATAGTTGAATCATCGATAAGACCCATCTTATATTGTCTCATAAAAGAAGAGGAATCCATAGCCAATGGTAGGGGAGATCAACCCTCCAAATCCTACCTATATTTATGACTTTTATCTCATTTATATCAACAAAACATCCATCTCATCACATCTCGTCTCAATTTCCTTTGATCACCAGCTGAACAATCTCAACCCAATAGAAGAAGAAGAATCATCATAGGGGAGCTCCAGCTACCACCCTAGATCAACACAATCATCATCATCATGATCGTCATCAAGTCATATCTCGTCTCAGCTCATTCCTGCCCATCTCCAACTGTAGAACAATCTCAAATCTAAAGAGGAAGAATCTGATATCACAGGGGAGCTCAAGCTACTAACCTCTATCCAATGACAATAGGCAAGATCCATATACCAGGCAAGGATCACATCAATCTTGTTGTTAGATCAACAAGCGAGACCAAACTTGCCATAGAAAGTAATGATCACATCCATCCTATCATCTAGTGACAATAAGGGAGATCCATCTACCAGCAAGGATCACATCCATCCTATTGTTTAGTCAACAAGCGAGACCAAACTTGCCATATAGGGTAGTGATCACAACCATCCCAATGTCTGGTGATCTTCCCACATTGACCCTCAAGAGCCAAGTGGTAGAACACATGCATTCTCAATACTTGAGTGAGATACCACTTGCCATGTAGGGATCACACCATCTCAAGTCATCTCAACCCATTGGCCAAATGGGGAGATAATCCCAACAAGCCCTGCTTGTGGGTAGGATGCATGCTGGGGTATACTTTGTCTAATCATGATAGAGGGAGATACCCGACTTGTCACAAATGACAAGGATCACGCACACCCTATAGTGACAATAGGTGAGATACTACTTACCGCATAGGGTAAGGATCACAACCATCCTATTGTCTAGAAATCCCTCAACCCCAAGAGACCTTAATGCTCCATTCCCTCCTTGGTAGCTCAAACAAGGAGGAAGAGTTATGCTCAGTGTTCTCAATCAGTCGAGACACTTACCTAAGAAGGTCACATCCATCAATCCAAGATTCCCACTGAAGATCAAAAACATATCAAAGTGCTCATATCTGGCACCGACTCAAGCAACTCACTGAAGAGTTTAATCACACTGCCTTATGTCGTTCTTTAGAGCAACAATTTTCTTTTCATACAAGACATCAAATCAAATATTATGAGAGAGCAAATGCATTTCATAAAGAAAAGAATACCATATTCATCCTTTCTCCCTCTCACACAGGGAGGCAGCAATCACAAGCCTAAACTTGTCTCATACAACAACATTATTTTAATCCATGAAGATATCTTTGTCCTAGCTATATATGTCTAGACTTTATCTAGCTCAAGGTGCACGCTTGCAACACAAGGACCCATCTGGGATCCATCAAATCTAGCAATAATAATCCATCAATTCAATCATGATTTTGACAAAACATTCTTTCACTAGAAGTGGATCCTGAAACTGCTTGGGGTAAACCAATCCTATCAGTAATGAACTATTAGCACATAAAATGAATTAAAGACATCTTTAACAACATCAGATGATCATCAATCCAAGTTCAGAAAATTTGTTTTTATCTACAATCATGGGTCTCTTGTTCATCCACCTAAAAACCTCTGAGGTAGCCTCAATTTTATAACTATTATGCAAATAATAATAGGTGTTGGGGGATTTCATCAAGGGGCTCTCTCTCTCTAAATGGGAAGGCTTCTTCAGTCATCATCAATGCATCAAAATCATTGATCATTCATAACAATATTTGATCATACAAGATTGTCATATATCAGATCACGGAGGCAAATTATATCAGGTTCTCATATATCTAACACTATCATGACAAGTCATCATCAGCTATTCAATTTGGCTTCACTGTCATACATGTCATCAACCATTCATCAAGGGTTAGTGTCATATAATGGGGGTAGATGACAAGTGTACCTCCATACCTCAAGGGTCATGGTCACAAATTCACATCTCTATTACATTAAAGAATCATTTGCATCAGGGCCTAACATCATCAAGTCAAGGCATCCATTTTGTCATATTGTCAAATTTCCTATGTTGTTAAGTCAAAGTCTTATCAAGATCAACAAGAAGATAGTCAATAGATCCTGAGTATCAATCTTACTAACACATTATTACCATACTCATTACAAGCACTATCAACAGTATCAAGTTAGCATATATCAAAGTCAAGACCAAATGTCAAGGGAATTATAAAGTGCCCTAGTATATTATATGTATTGGGAATCAAACTTACTCACATATGTGCTCAAGGTGATATTCGTGTCATGCCTTAGGGCTTAACTTACCATCTTGATATTGCATCCAAATCGAAACAATTATGTTATATTGTACATACCTTGTAATATTTGAATACCTTAGCAACTTGTAGCACTCGGTTAGCATATATATGTATGTCCAAAATACTTTTCACAATCTCCCTGAATGAATTTGCGTCAAGTTCCTTTTTCATGTTCTAGTTTCCTATTCTAACTCCACCTTTTCAATTCCTTCACTCGCTCTCTCTTCCTGCACTTTTCAGCATCCAGATAATCCTCAAGAAGGATTTTCATATCACATCTTCATCAAAGAGTTAGAGGTATTCAAATACTCAAATATGCATGCAGGAAGGATAAGCAATAATCAAAACAATAAATATAAACAAAAGCAGTATCATAAGTTTAGAAGGTACTTATCTTTAACAAGAGGTGATCAGCTCCCTCTTGAACCAGCCTTCATGAGACATTATTGTTTATCATTCATATTTCAATGTGGCCTTCAATATTTTCAATTGTCTTTATCAACAGCCATGCCCAATTGAGACTAGCCCATTTAGGGTTACACTAAATAACTTCTTACTAATCAGCATATCTAGGCCTTTCTTCCAAGCATACTTCAGGGGTTTCTTCCAAACTCAACCTCATGTTATCCACCAAACCCTAATTTCTCCTACTAAAAGAGGGTTGCCTAGGGTTTCCTTCAAACCCTAGCATTCTTTTAGGTCTTTGCCATCTTCACGAGCTTCAATCATTGGTGTCTTCACAGGGGTGATCTCAATGACTTTTCTTCAACCCAGCTCTAAAACCATATTAATTTTCTTAGGGCTATAATGTTCTTTGTTGTTGATAATTGCATTTTTTAACTTTTCATCATTTATATACATTCACCCCATAACATCATCACGTCATTAGCAATATCATCAATAATGCAGGGGAACAACAAAAGGAACATCAGAAGAAAAGCATGCACAAACATAGACACTACGATTTGGTCAGAGACAATAGACACTACGATTTGGCCAGAGACAAAGGCAAAACCCTACAAGCAAGAAAACCAGGAATTCAATTCTTCTTCTTCTATTAGATATTCATCAATTGTTCAGTTGAGATACGAAGTACATCCATAGAGAAATACATCGTACATTTCTGGCCTCCTAGGGCCAATTAAAGTCAGTTCACAACTTCGATTGTGCACTGACTCCCAATAACAGAATAAGTCCAAGAAGGGCCCTGTCATATCACTGCATGAAACTATATCCATGTATCAACATCATCATAGGATTACGATTACTATCCAACTTCACTGTCATCATATAAGGTCGCTGCCACATATATTATAGAATTAATGTCCCCTGTTTCATAGGATATCACTGCAATATGTATTGTAGAAGATCATTATCCATTGTATCATGAAAGATCTTTGTCCTATGTGAGTCAAGATATCTTATCTACATTATTTGATTGCAAGCCATGCGAGCCACCATGCGAGCGGGCCATACACCTAGGCCATACAAGCCACATACATGGGCCATGCGAACGGGCCATGCGAGCGGGCCCATGCGAGCCACATACTTGGGCCATGCAAGCAGGCCATTCACCTAGGCCATGCAAGCCATATACCTTTTATCAATGCCAACCATATCATTATGCGAATCAACCCAATGCGAGATTGTAACCATTGTAGAGATGCGAGACTATAGACAGAGTATCGATGCTATTCATACTATGATTCGATGTCAACTTAAATCACAAAGAACAAAGTCATACATATTGTGTATTGACGCCAATCAAATTGAAGATAACAAAGCCATACATTGATGTCCATACTGTAATGTGAATCAAATCAATGCGTGACAAACAAAGATGCGAGAGTAACTTTGACAATACGAGATCATATCCAACAAAGAGCATGAGTATGTATCCAATGTAGGGATGCAAGGCCAATATCCAAAGTGAGATCACAAAGGTGCGAGACAAAATATCCAATGCAGGGATGCAAGACCATTAAGGTGCGAGAGTATAATCCAAAAACAAAGAGATGCTAAGCGAGAGTATAATCCAAAACAATGAATGCCAATGCGAGAGTGCTATAACATATACGAGAGTCTTGTAGCTGTGCGAGAGTCTGTGACCATAAAGAGCGAGAGACTGTAACCAAGAGCAAGAGACCATAACCATAAGAGATGCGAGAATCTTCAGAATAATCTAAGCCATCCAAGTGAAGTTTCAGAGAGAAACGAATTTTTCATACCCAAGAGACTAATACGATTGAGTATTTATAGTTGATTGTGAGATCGAAGAGACACATCGGTTGGAGGAGTGAGCCGACTTGAGGCTAACCTTGACCAATTTCAAATTTTTTTATTAAATTACTTGAAATAATATTTCATAATCAAATGTGGGTTAGGGAATTTCTTCCTAGCTGCCCAAAATTAACACCATCTTATTTTTTATAATTTTTATTTTCTACTTAATTTTTGCTAACTACTTACCATTTTTTTCCAGACATTAGAAAAGATGAATTTTGAGGGGTAAATACGTATTTTTCCACCCTCATAGTGTATCTAGATAGAAAGTTGTGTTGTTGAGGTCTAATTTTGAGTACTCATACCCCCTACAACTTCTATAGACATCACTTTTTACATTTTACATCAAATATTACATAAAAATCTCGTTCCGCGGGGAACTTTGACAATTAAAAACTAATCCCGAAACAACCAAATTTTGCAAAACTTTAGACATGATTTAGTATGGTATTTTACATCGACTCTTTACATAGGACTCACCTAAGACTTTACCATCAAGCCTCACTCTAGCTTTGGGGGATATGTGGGAGAAAAAATTTTAAAATTATTTATTGTTCAGAAACACAAATAATTAGCTAAGGAAAAAAACTCCCTAGAGTGAAAATTCTTTAGCAAAATCCTAAGCTACCTAGATGTGTTACATGGCTTTATTTTCATCATACTAGAATCATTTTTTACAATGACCCTGTAGGGTTGCAGAATTTGGAATACAAAATGATGACCAGAAGTTGCATGATGTTGATGAAGTTCCGAAATTTTGACTGTTCTAAACATCATGGAAAACTATGAAATGTGCTCTGGCACGGATTCTTTGACACTTTATGTAGTTGACGCTTGAGTGGTCAACAAGGATCAACTGAGCATCTACTGAGAATAGTTCCACACATGGGAGAGTCTAATGGGAGTGTCATGGTTCCGATTTGGCAAGGAGGCTAAAGCATACTCCCAAGGTCACTCCTTGAGCACTCCAACTCGAAACACAATTTTTAAGACGAAGCACACTCCCAAGGTCGCTCCCTGAGCACTCCAATTCAGAGCATGGTTCCAAGGGGAGAGCGATGGGAGGCTTTATGCCCATTTTCTTTATGCGATTTTGAAGACTTCATTCTTGGAATGTGGCACTTGTTTCCTTTGTGGTCATTTAACATGCTACAAAATGTTAAATCTCAAAAATTTCAAATCTTAGAAAATTTAATAAAATTTTCACTTATCCTTTACTACTTGTGTCTATTATCAAAGTTTTGAGGGAGAAAGGAGTTTAAGCGAGACAAAATCAGCAACTAGGAGAGGGAGAGCAAGCCCTAATCATTCTCAAAACCAAAAATGTGGATATTTATACAAAAGGCCTATTGGGTATAATGTCCTTGAGAAAATGGGACTAATCTCAAGTGACATTAACCTGTCTTCCACCAAGAGGGAGGTAGATATCGCAGAAAGCATTACACAAACTCACTAGTTTTGATATAAACATCGTGCTTCATATTATTTCCTTTTAGCTTCTTTTGCCAAGATTTTTAACCAATTTTCTATGAATGTCTATTAAAAATATATTCAATTCACGAATTTTGTAATATTGCCAATTAGCAATAGCTAATTGGAAATATTAATTTTTGACTATGTCACTTTAATAAAGTTAAGTTAGAAATAAAGTGGGTGAAGAGGGACACTTAACTCACACTTAGGATAAAAACATTTCCTAAAGTCACTTGGAGACCTAAGTCACCTGATATGGGGATACAGGGATACGGAGATTCGAGAATCGGATTCGGGATACGGTGACCCCCGGAACAGGACACTTCTGGGATACGATACTTTATATATTATTTTATTAAAAATATATATATAATAATATATTAAAAATTAGATATTTTTTACACAAATTCATTGATTCGAACATAGATTTAAGATCTTAGATACTCATACATGATACATTGAAATTTGATACATTGATACATCATACAATTGTCAAATTTACTCAGAAAGACAAGATAGTAAGATACTGTAGTTTTCTCATTAAGTCATCAGAATCAAAATGTGTTACATAAGTACACTGCCAATGGCAAATGGAAATAGAAAATACAAAAAAACTACAGTCTCCAAGACTACAAGCCTGAAGCCTCAATGAGTCAGAGTCAATGAGTCATCAATCCTCATCATCATAATCAGCATCACTGTCCTCATCCCGATCATCATGCTCACCACTGCTCTCCTCTGGCTCTGATGCATCCTCCTCCTCTGTCATCTCTGCATCTGCTGGTGTGAAGGATGACGCCTCTACTCTATCATCAAATGTGACAGGCTCTAGCACTGGCGCATTGAGATCCAAGTTGGCCAATGCCAACTCAACACTGATGTCCAGACCCATATCATCAGGAAAGACATCCCACATCTTTGCCTTTCCCTTCAACCAATCCTCCCTCTGCCTGTAGATGAGACGAAGGTTGTTGTGCACATACACCATTGTCTCTGCCTTGGACTACTCAAGCCTGCTCTTCTTCACACTATATAAATTACCATATGTGCTCCAATTCCTCTCGCAACAATAGGATGAAGTCACCTAAGAGAGGAGCCTCATGGCTAACTAATGTAGAGGAGGGCTTGTTGCCCCATGAGTTGCCCACCAAGAATAGGACTTCTTAGCCCCCCTGTCTCAAATCACATCATAGCCTGCAAATCACCCAGTGCCAGTGGAAAACTCTGCAAAGGCATCCTCCACCTCATCAAGGGATGCCCTCTCCTGAAAAATCCTCCTCAATGCATCTTTCCTCCCCTGTGAGATTTCACCATCCATGTGAAGAGGGAATCTGCGGGAAGGTCCACCATTCAGCCACTCATGGTTGTAGTATTTTGGGTTCAAGGAGTGAGCCAAACAATGTAAAGGTGTGCAATTCTTGTCCCATCTACTGACAAGAATATCTTATATGCCGGTGAAGAAGGCCTCTGGTGATGTCTCATACTCTGGGCACTGACTTTGTAAAACAATGGTCCTCACAGACTCAATCATGGAATCCCAACCCTCATAAACCTCTCCTAGGATGGGTTGGTCTGTATCTGCATATCGGAGCAAGGAAATGATAGACTCCATGATCTGAATAACTAGATCTACCTTCTCCCACCATAGATCATCCAACACTGTGTCCTTCACTTTCTTTGAGGCTGCTTGATCCGTCTTTCTCCAAAAAGACCAAAACTCTGAAATAACCATGGCCCCAAGAGCGGTCTTGACCTCCCTCAACCTCTTCAACATGATGAATGAAGAGGCAAACCGTGTATCCACAATCTTCAACAATGATAGATTGTTGTACTCCTTGTAGATAGTGAGGGCATTTGTATGGTTTTGTACAAAGTTGCGGATATGTCGTGCATCCTCAATAATGGCTTCAATCCAAAGCACATCAGAAGCAATAGATTTCAGTGCCAAGTTCAACGAATGGACAATGCAAGGTGTCCAAAATATTTGTGGATATTTTGCTTCCACAATCATTCCAGCAGCCTTGCAAACAGGTGCATTATCTGTAATGATTTGCACACAAGAATCGACACCTACATCTTCAATAATTTTAATAAATAACTCACCCATATATTGTGCATCTACTGTCCAAGTGCATCCACTGATTTCAAGAAAACTGGACCATTCAAGGATGACACCATGAAGTTGATGAGTGGGTGGCGTGCTGGATCTGTCCATCCATCAGAAACAATGCTAACCCCAGATGTTGGCCATGCTGATTTAATAGGCTCAAGCATTTTGTCCACCTCTTTCTTTGTCTTTGTCAACAATGTGGTTCTGAGCTTCTCTGACCCAGGAGGCACATACCCTGATGGAGCCCCATGACTAAGAACTCGACACATCTCAATAAATAGAGGTGACCATGCAACATTAAAGGATATGAAGTTCTGATAGAAAAAAATGCAATGGTGAGATCAAGCTCTTCCCTCTTCTCTTTTTGAAAAATCTTGTCCATTGGACCAACTGCAGTTGCCTTTCTCTTTGTTGATTGTCCCCTACTAAAAGTCTCAAAAGGGAACTTGTTGCTGCTTTTCCTTAAGAATGGAAGGGGGTCATCATTCTAGTTTTTTTTTTAATTTTGATGCCACATTTGCCTCACCAATAAATTTCTCTTTCTCCAATTCGTTCCTCTGTGCCGATTCAATTGTTGTACAACATTTAATGCCACAACCTGGAATACCCAACAAATGAGCTTTCACACAGAAATATGTGCAAGTGAAATGGTCGTTGCAAAAATTGCATTTCCATGAACAATTTCCTCCTCCCTTTTTTCCTGCCCCTCCCTCTCTTGTCACATATTTCCACAATGGGTATTTGGTGTCAATAGTTTGTTTTCCCTGCACATTTGAAGCTGTTGTTGCAGCCCCACTTCCAATAGATGGAATACTTGCAGACCCTGATGAAACAGGGACAGGAGGGGCATCTCCAATGGGGACATTCTTCCCCTTTCTTTGCCCCTGTCTTGCTGCCTTTTGATTGAGCCATGAATACTGTAAAAAATAAACAAAAATAACCAAATATATAAAACATATGCACATGCAAACACTAACAGCAAACTAAATGCAAAATATAGAGGGACATTGCACTTACCGGATGCGAAGAACTCCCTTTCTCCTTGCTAACCCTTTATTCTTGCAAACCCTTGCTCCTTGCTCACTTCACAAACAGAAAATAGTGAGAAATAATGAGCGGATTTAGGGTTTTATAAAGCATAATCGCACCTTTTTTTAGACAGCGAATCCGGCCGTATGGGGTGCAGTCGTATTCGTACAGGGTACAATCAGGATTCGTCGTAACCTGTACGGATACAATCGTACCCCATGTGTCGGGTACGAATGCTGGTGAATCGTATCAGATTCGCCGGATTCGGGATTCGGAGCCCCTGGGGGACGAATCCGGTTCTTAGTTGGAGACATGATTACTTGGCAGTGTGGGGCCTAGAGGACGAAGTGGCAATGTGGAGGAGATGTTAGCATGGGCCCAAGTCAGCGCTAAGCTAGAGGGACAGCATGGCTCAAGGAGACAACGCAGTTGGTGGTGGGGCCTAGGTGAGAGCAAGGCTCTCCAAGCATAAAAAGGGAGAGAGACTCCTCATTTTCATTATTCAATTATGCATCTATGTTATTTGTCTCTTGACATTGAGCACGCTTTTGTTGTTTAGCAAAGTCTGCACGTGTTGTTCAGCACATCGGGTGCCTCCGTGCGGAGATCCCAACCTCAGCCCCAGGGACTTCGAGTGCCTGCTCAGGTGAGGAGTTCTATCCTTGTTTTGCCGGAGAGATTTGCAGCATCCACAGTTGGGAGCATTCACTTGCAGAGACAGCGCAGTCAGTGAGAGGGAGGACGCAGTCTTTGGAGGAGGTGATTCCGGATTGAGGGTCTATCAGGGCATTCAGCCCGGGAGAGTTGGGAAGGGGTCAGCCCTTCCCTATTCCATCATTTTGGTAGAGTTTGAGGCTTTATATTGTTGTTTATTTCTACTCGGAATATTACAAATTTAAATTCTCATCGGGGTTTATGTTGTTGGGAAATACAGACAACAAATATTATGAAAATTATCTTTATTAAAATCAGTATCATTTTACATTATGATTGATACACTTATATTCACAAGTTCAAATGTTGGCCTATTGAACTTTTATAACCACTAACATAACACTAATAAAAAGTTGGTGATAAAGACCCTTATTAAACACTCACGTAATGTACAAACTTTAACAATAGGTTGGGCCACTGAGGACCCTTGTGTTACACCAACATTATTTTTACATTATTATTTTCATTGAACTTTAACATAAACAAAAAATTTCCCTCCCTTAAATTAGGCCCAAAAACTTTTACAAAGGACTCAAACAACAATTTCAAAATTTGACAAATGACTATAACTATCTAAAGACCAATGTTTTAAAAACCGGCCAAACCGATTCGGAATCAGTCGAGTCGGACCCTTGCCCGAGCCGACTAGGGTACAAAAACCGAGCCAAAGGCTCTAGTCTATCATCGACTCAGGCGGTTCGGTAACAAACTGGTCGGCTCGGCCGAGTTCGACATAACTCGGCCAAGCCAATCAAACCTGGTCCGCGACGGAAAAAGGGAGGGAAAGCGGACTTGAAATTAGTTTTTTTTTTTTTTTAGGTTTTTTACATGTCCATCTAACCTCTCCCAAGCCTATAAAAGCTACCCAGGCCCCTCACATTTCCTCACAACTATCTCATTGCATTTGTTGGAGCATTTGTGAGGAATTTGTGAAGAGTTGTGGAGTTGATTTTTGGAGAAGTAGTGAGGAGTTTCTTGGGCAATCATTAGAGCAGTAATGAGGAGCTTCTTCAGTAGTCATTAGAACAGCGTTGAAGAGTTGGTTTGTTGGAGCAACATTGAGGAGGCTAGAGCCTAGAGGTAATTTTTTTTCATTTCTCAAATCTGCCTTTGTTTGTGTTTTTTTTTTTTAGGTTTTTTACATGTCCATCTAACCTCTCCCAAGCCTATAAAAGCTACCCAGGCCCCTCACATTTCCTCACAACTATCTCATTGCATTTGTTGGAGCATTTGTGAGGAATTTGTGAAGAGTTGTGGAGTTGATTTTTGGAGAAGTAGTGAGGAGTTTCTTGGGCAATCATTAGAGCAGTAATGAGGAGCTTCTTCAGTAGTCATTGGAACAGCGTTGAAGAGTTGGTTTGTTGGAGCAACATTGAGGAGGCTAGAGCCTAGAGGTAATTTTTTTTCATTTCTCAAATCTGCCTTTGTTTGTGTTTTTTTTTTTTTTTTGCAAATCATTGAAAAGAGTAATTTTTGTAAAAGAAATGAACATTGAAGAGTTTTTTTTTTTGTTTTCATTTTCATATTTTTTTGTTTTCATTTCCAAGTCTAAATATCATAAAATGGCTCCTAAAATGAAAGATATTGCTTGGGCATATGCTCCAAGAGGAACATTCCATGAAAGTAAGAAGCCAAATAGGTACCAATGGTACCTTGCAGCCATGAGTAATATAGTACAATCTGAGCCTAGAACTTTTGAAGAAGCTGTAAATCCATATGCACGAGGAATATGAGTCGATCATGAAGAATGACTGAAGGACAAATCCTGAGTTGATGTGATTCCTAGACCGAAGGACAAATCTGTTGTCACCTCGAAATGGCTCTACAAGATCAAGCATGGAGTCGATGGACGTGCTGAAAAGTACAAGGCAAGATTTGTTGCCCAAGGCTTCTCTCAAAAGGAAGGCATAGATTATGATGATATATTTGCACCTGTTACTCACTATACCACCATCCAATTAATGATTGCCCTTGCTGCAACGCAAATATGGAGTCTCCATCAGATGGATGTGAAGACTGCCTTTTTACATGGTTCAATCAAGGAAGTGGTCTATGTGGAACAACCTTTGGGGTTCGAAGTCCAATATAGAGACACATATGTATGCAGGCTGAACAAATCCCTCTATGGGTTGAAGCAAGCCGCTAGGGCTTGGTATGAGAGGATCGATAGCTACTTGATGAAGCTGGGCTTCACTCGAAGTGATGTTGATCCAAACCTTTATTTTAAGGTTAATAATGACAAGCCTCTCATTCTGGTTCTCAATGTGGACGATCTCTTCCTGACAGGTGTTGACCCTCTCATTCATCAATGTAAGAGGGAGCTAGCTTCCGAGTTCGAGATGAAGGACCTAGGACTGATGCACCATTTCCTAGGCTTGGAGATCTAGCAAAAGCTAGGTGAGATTTTCCTTTCTCAAGGAAAATATGTCGTCAAGCTGCTAGAGAGATTTGGGATGGTGGACTGCAAGTTTGTGACTACTCCGATGGAACTCAACTTTAAGATGTTGTGTGGAAGTGTTGCTGGGCCCGAGTTGGTAAATTCCACCGAGTATCGTCAACTCGTGGGAGCCTTGATGTTCTTAGTGAACTCACGTCCGGACATATGTTTTGCAGTGAACACGTTGAGTCAATACATGGTCGAGCCTCATCACATTCACTGGATTGGTTCCAAGAATCTCTTGAGATATCTTCGGGGCACAATCAACCATGTGCTGAGATACACTATTGGGAGTATGAGGCTCCATGGATATACCGATGTCGATTGGGCAGGCAGTGTGGTGGATCATAAGAGCACATCTAGATGTTGCTTCACTCTAGGTTCTGTTTCGATATCTTGGATGAGCAGGAAGCAAAAATCGGTTGCTTTGAGCACCGCTGAGGCCAAATACATTGCAGTGAGTATGGCTTGTTGTGAAGCTATTTGGTTGAGAAAGCTCTTCAGTGAGATGTTTGGACATGTGCTAGATAACACCGCTATCCTTTGTGATAACCAAAGTGGGATTCGTCTTTCTAAGAATCTCGTGTTCCACGACCGATTCAAGCATATTGATATTAGGTACCACTTTGTCTAGGACATGGTACAGAGAGGCGTCGTAAGGCTCCATCACATTGGGATTGATGAGCAGGTCGTAGATATTCTCGCCTGAATTGGACTATGAGCTCTAAGAGCTCCAGGGGGCTTGGGGATAGCTTCTTGGAGCTATAAGCAACCACAGGGCGAGGTTCGCCTTAACTTGTTGGTGCACTTCATCCCCACCGTTATGATATTGAGTTGGTTCACCCTCTCTTTGATCTATGCCCCAAATGCATCCTACCCATGGAGTCTGGGACTCATGGGAAGTACCTCTCATTTGGTTGGGAAATGAGGTAGACACTGATAGCATGATCGATGGACGCGTCGGGGATTGTCGTACTCTCTACATCTAGGATGGGATGTGTCCAACAACTTGATCTAGGATCAAGTCTGGATGAGGTTCTTACCTCTAAACTGACTTCGGGTCAGTATGTGACTGACTCTTGAGTCTGGTTGAGGTTTTTACCTCTAGACTGACTTCGGGTCAGTGGAAAGTGACGTCTTTGTGACTCACTCGTTCGTTTACAGAGAATAGCCAGCAAAGAAATTATAGAAGGATGACACAGGATTGCATGATGATGATGATTGTACATGATGGTACTGGATGACAAGATTGCACAGGTGGACAGATGGAGTTCTCCCTAGTTGAAAGGGAGTATTAATTTTGGGCAACTAGGTCCAAACTCCATGTTGCATTGCTCATATGATGGAGATGATATTTTTGTTGGATTCCTCTTTCGGAGAGGTGCAAGATTGATCTAAAAATCATCTTGTTTGGATGAGCAAAACTTATATTTTGAATTTATTTTCCACACATGTGCAAATTGTCAAGGTCGGCCAGATTTGTAATGTAGGCTCACAAGCCCCAAAAGATGTGTCACTCACCCCCAATCAGGGATATAAATTGAAGAGACATGATGTTCATTTCATCATCATCTCATCTCACACATCTCTCTCTCATCTGGTTGGTTCGTACAGCCTTAAAAGAGGCTTCTCTCTCCTCCACACATGTGAAACAAGAAGCTGCGATTTTCGAATTGTTTTAGGATTTTTCTGGCAGCGTTGACCTACATTGACTTTGGGCCAACCCTCCTTGTTTGACTACATTTTCTGCTCAGAAATTCCGATTTTGGAAGGCCGCATTAGAGGGCACAAAAATCGAGGTCAACCATTGACCTTTGACCACAACGTTCACTGGTTTGACAGCAGATTTAACTGGTGCGTTGACTGATTTGTGGACTGGTTTTTGGGATCAATTTGACCATGAAGGAAGGGTGACTTTGAACGAGTTTGACTGAACCTATTTGGAGGTTGAAAGGGTTGGTTTGACCAGCAAACTCTTTGCTGGCTAGGGCATCCTGTTGACTGCTGTAACAAATATTTTTCTCTATCTTTGCTGAATAAGAAGAATTAGAAATTCTTGTATCTTGTATTGACTTGTCTTTTGTCAATTTAATTTTATGTTCTATCAACATTTACTTTCAATGGTTATGTGATTGCAAATTTGAATTGGGCTAATAAAAAAGATTGAAGTAAACTGCATTAAGCATAGAACATACTATGGTTATCTAAAATTTAACAAACAACACTTAGTTAGTATTAGAGGCCAAATTGCTCCATGTGCACCACCAGCAGAACAAATTGGTGATATTACGAAGGAGTTGCTAGAAGAAATAGATAAGTTTGAGGAAGAAAAAGCCATGCAAAAAGAAATAGAGGCTGAAATTGGGAGGAAGAGAAGTATAAAACACATGATATCAATGTTTTAAAAAACGGAATCGGTCAGCTACCAGGCCGAGGTAATGACTCGGTAATGACTCGGTCGACCAGGTTTCAATGACTCGGTTTTTGTAAAAAATACATTAAATATTAATTTTTTTGTACAAAAACATAAATTTAAAGATTTTTATTCATGTTTCCAAACACATAGCATTACAATATAGACAAAAGACAACATATGATCAAAGTAGGCTCATGAATATATCCATTATAACTTGGCACCAGATATAACTATTGTGACCTTGAAGACTGACAGTAGTTATGATAATTAACACAGTGAGGCTGAGATAATAAAATTACATAACAGTAATCCTGGTGACTAGTGTTTTCAATATGTGGCAGCATATCTGAATGTACCTTCAGCATGGCAGTAACCACAAGGTGTCCTAAGTTCTAACTATAACATTAATGCCCATAATTTAGAATTGTTTTTTGAACAAGAAGTTTGTGGAGCTAGGGTTTGGAAGGTTGTAAATATTGTATGATTTTTTGGGGATGCATAATAGAGATGAGATACTATGACTTAGCTTAGCAATGATAAACAGTGACTCATGGCATATGGCAGTACTCTTGTTTGGCAGTATGACAATGAATGGAAGTAACCTACAGTATAACAGCAACCTGGGAAACGCTCCCTGGTTTAGCAGTAGTAATAAACAGTGGCATAACTGTGTTTTGTTGACATTCAAAAGGGAACAGTTATATTGCTAAAGCCCTGATGACTGGTATGAAATCTTGATGTGTCCTGTAACAATAGTTGTGGAAATGTTTGTAGAAGCACAGGCCTATTGAACTGTGAAGCTTTTACAACCTTGAAACAGTGATTGTGTGAACTTATGACAGCAAGTGGCATTTGTGTGGGAGTAAGAGATGTAAAACAAAGGGTTGACATACTGGTGACCCTAACATAGTGAGTGGCCTGAGATAACAGGGACATAAATATACATAAGAATGATCTTGATGATCTATGATTCTGATATAACAACTACAGTGACCTATTACATTGTGCCAAAACCCCACCTACAGCCGACATCTGTGACTTGTGTACTGTGACAGAGGGACTGAGAGGAAGTGATCTACAAGACAATGAGACTGTGGCTTGATATCTCTTGTAGAGACATGTGGGAGCAAATGAGACAGCAGCAGTGAACAACAAATATTCCAAATACAGTATGCCAATTCCCTTGTTCATTAATGACAGCCTAAAAAAACCCTAACAGCGAATTAAAATCGAGTTTCAAGTCCACAAAACCGGGTTTTTTGGGCCCACCGGCCGGCTGTCATGACTCGGCCTGGTTGACCGGCTTGTTACCGAGCCGGCCGAGTCATTACAAAAACCAGCCGGCTAGGTAACAAGCCGGCCAACCTGGCTGGTTTTCTGCCCGGTCGGACCGGCCAGCCTAATGGCTCGGTCGACCAAGCCTGGTCGGACTTGAGCCGGCCGTTTTTTAAAACAGAGCATGATATCTGCCAACCCCAATTTTGATTATGAGGGCTCTTCATCCAACCCCTTTCGCTATGTTCCCCCCTCTTTGGAGCCTATTCAAGAAAAGGGTAAGGGTAAAGTTAAAAAGAAGGGTGATTTCAAAAGTTATTTCACACCCTCCTCTCCCTTTGATAGTGCACATGGTCCTCAAGCTAATAGAGGTCAAATGCAGCCCACTTTAAATGACCATTGGAAGAAAGAATTGAGAGAAACTACTTGTGATTACATAGCTAGATGGTGGTATGATGCTGATATCCCCTTCAACGCTTCTCGTTCACCATATTATGAACCTATGTTTGATGCCATATTTATTGCTAGAAAGGGCTTCAAAGGCCCTACTATGCATGAGTTAAGGGGATCTCTTTTGCAAAAAGAGGTTTTGTCCATTGATGAATGTTTGAGAGATTTCAAAAGCTCATGGGAAAAAACAGGACGTACCATCATGTCAGAGGGATGGATTGTTCAAAGGAATCGTACAATCATAAACTTTCTTATCTTTTACCCACAGGGAACCATGTTTCTAAAATTAGTTGATGCATCTGATAGGGTGAAAGATGCACATTTGTTGTTTCAACTTTTGGATGAGGTTATTGAAGAGGTGGAGGTGGCTAATGTTGTTCAAATCTTCACAGATAATGCCTCTAACTATGTTCTTGCTAGTAAAATGTTAGAAGAAAAACACAAAACCATCTTTTGGACCCCATGTGTTGCGCATTGCATAGACCTCATGCTTGAGGATATTGGTAAAATAGATTGGATCAAGAACATTGTAGAGCATAACAAAATATATCTACAATCACTCATGGATTTTGAACCTGATGAGGAAACACAAAGGGGGCAAGGATATTGTTAGGCCTGCCATCACTAGATTTGCAACTCCTTTTTTGACATTGCAATCTATGCTTTCCCAACATAGAAACTTGCAAAGGGTGTTTTCCAGTGATGAACAGAATGAATGTCAATGGGCTCGCAAATAGGATGGCAAAGATGTGAGAAAGAAAGTTAATTAAGAAATATTTTGGAAAAAGGCAGCAAAGATTGCGAAGGTTGTTGAGCCACTGGTTAAGGTGTTGTGGTTGGTGGATGGGGAAAGATTGGCTATGGGCTTCATTTATGAGGCTATGGATCAAGCAAAGGAGCAAATAAAGGCAGCATACAAGGATAGAGTGGCGAAGTATGGGCCCATTTGGGAAATCATTGATCAAATATGGAACAATCGACTCCATCACCCTATCATGCAGTTGGGTTTTTTCTAAACCCAAGGTATCATTATAAAGCTCTGGAGGTAGAAGCTTTGACTGGGAGGTTAGAGATGGATTGATTGAGTGCCTTGAGTGCATGGTCCCTAAGGAGAGTAAGAAGCTTGAGATACACCGACAGATCACTTGTTTCAGCATAGCCACAGTTACCTTTTGCAAGAACCTAGCAAGGATTGCAAGGGAAGTAATTGAGCCAGGTAAACAAACAATTTCAATTTTCAAATTCTTATTTTGCTAAATTGTTTATAATTTGAAAGTTGGATATAATTTGTTGAGCTAACTCATTACACAACTATGTTTTTTGCAGCACAATGGTGGGAGACATTTGGTAGCCATTATCCTCAATTGCAGAAGTTTGCAATCTGTATTTTGAGTCAAACTTGCGTGCTTCTTGGTATAAGCGCAATTGGTCTGTCTTTGAGAGGATTCACACGAAGAAGAGAAACGGTTTGGAACAAAAACGGTTAAATGATCTTGTCTATGTCCGATACAATATCTAGCTAAGACGCAACCAATTGCTGAACAAAATGCTGAGAAATGTAGGGCATTAGCATTAGGTGATTTCTCCTTGATTAGTGACTGGTTGTGAATGTTGTTTACTTCTTTAGATTAGAATCTTCTTCTTCTTAGTTTATTAGCGTTCTTCTTCATCAAACAATAACCAATGCATAAATACACATTGACAAGAGACACAGCACGTAGGCTATGAGCCAGGGCCAAAACCTCTCACTCTTTGAGAGGAAAACCAGCACAAATTCTCCTTATAGAGATTCTAATTGACGAATACCAAGACCATGACCCTTAACCTACTAGCCACTCAAAAACTAAGACACCAGTCCTCTTGACAGTCACCCTTCCTCTTGACTCCTCTTCCACTTCGTCATTACTGAGATCTTATCGAGAGATTGTACTTCTATGAGGGCACCAAGATCACTATGACACATCGAGATTATACACCTGTGATCACTGTTGCTATGTCACTACAAATCAAGCTTTTAGAGGGATCTGATTCCCATCAACCTTGTCATCATACTATCCGAAATAGAGAGACCTTTCTGAGGTGATCTGAAACTGTCTCGCCACAGAGAATTTCAGAGGTATGCGAAGATCTGTACTGTGTTTACTAGACTGTGATCCGAGCTCATTTCAAAAGGGGAAGACCGAACTGTCTCACTGTCCATCAACCGAAGAACCCCAGAGATATCCGAGCTTCCTGTGTCATCCGAGTTGTGATTACCCACTGAAAATCTCCGAGAGAATCCAAACTGTTGTATCTCTTATGTGGTGACCCTAGCTGCATATATATAGTGGTTGGTCTCCTATAAATAAGTCAACATGTGCCATATGAATGGATGTGTCTTTATTATGAGCCAACATGAGTTCCTTTATTTGTCTTTGAGGCCGACATAGGAAGAGGAGGACTGTGCTTGTCATTGGAGGTCTATTTAGACATTTTCATAGACTTATATACATTGACACATGCTCAAGAAGAGCTCTTCATACATGACATTGACTCTTTGACATTAAATGACAAATCTTAATGCTCTCAATGGGAGCGAACTAAAATAAAATCACTTGCTCATGAAATCCATGAAGCAAGGCTTACAATAATAATTTTAATTTCTTCATTACATCATTTACAAAAGTCACAATTACATGTCATTATGAAGATCGAACCTAGTTACACTTTTCACCACTCCCTCTTAACTAGGGAGGTATTCATAATGGTATTAGTCATTCTCAATCTGAAGAATTTCTCACAAGAAGAATCAGATTGGTAACCCATCTGTATAGCATCATATCAACCAACATTGTCATATAGCAAGGCCTTGACTAACAGCTTTATCTCTCCACAAGATTTGAGCTCAATGCTGGCGAGACCAATGATTTATAGACACCCTAATCATTCTCTCCTGGAACATACCCTACCTGGGTTCTCAAGGTGTGTTCCACCAGGACTATTCTTATCATGGATTCCCAATCCTCAAAGAATATCGGTCCTCCACGACTACTCTTATCTTAGTTGCCCTAACTCATCCTCAAAGAGTATCGGATGTCAAATGATTACCTAATCCTCCATTGTCTTCCCAAGTGAAGACAAGAATGACGTGTCTATCTCTCCCTCTCAATTAGGGAGGACATATTCCAATAAAGAAATGTACTCATTCCTATACAAGGAATGCACCTAAGCTACCTCTTGGCTTAAAAATTTCCAAGTTTCTTCCAAGTAAGAAACTTGTTTCTAGGCTCCCTCTTAATCAAGGACCTACAGCCGCTCCTCAGGTGGAGATAATGAGACAACCAGCTGCTTTGAAGAACTGCTTCTTTCGATGTCATGAATTTCTTCTTTGTTATGGAGTCTTCATCTTTTGGGACTTCTTCATAGGGCACAGACCATCCATCACTTTCATTCATGAGTCAGTCATGTCATCCTTCCTTTCATGAGAAAGTGATCCATCAGTCTTCATCTGGCCTTGCTTCATGTCATGATGCCTTCCTTCATACCATATTTTCCGGAAGGATCTTACATCCTTCTATATGGTCCTCTTGGAAGTCATCCACAATTCTGCCATTTGGCAGACCTGCAGAAGCCCATCCAGATATATTGTTCAAAGATAAGAAATGAACGCTTCAATCATAGTAAAGATCTCTTACTACCTCTTTCTTGGACTGCTTCTCTTCAGCTTCCTCCATCTTTTTGGTGATATGGGTTTATTTTCTTCTTATTTTGATATTGTCCCTTTAGGGCAATCTTTCTTGTAATGTCCATAAATTTTTCCATAGCATTGAACCTTAGTTATGCTCTTCTTTCTTTCTTGAGAACCAAATTTTCAAAACTTTCCTTTCCTTTCCTCCAAATGTTTGAGTCCTTTAGACTTCAACACTTTTGCCCTCAACTTGTCTTCTTCTATATAGAAACCACAAGTTGTTGAATGAGGCAACTTTCTTATCCCCATGGACGTTTGTTACCATGTCCATTAGTTAGTGCATATAGAACAATGATGATTATCTTCCTATCATCTCTCCCAGATCCCGCAGTCGAGATCAGTCGAGATCTTATGAAGATATCCCTTCATTCTTTGATACCTTCAATTTTGTGTAGATCGGGTCTAAGTGATATGACCTACTTTATCAAATCTTCAGAGAGCAGCCTTACGAGCTTATCATATACATCCCTTTGATGTCTCCAATATTGAGAGGACATTTCATAAGAATCCCTTTCCATGTATTCAGAGGAGACCTTTTTCATTGATGTGTTCAATGACTTCACTTTTTTCGAGGACTATGTCTATCCTCCTTTTATTCATGCAAGGAATTTCGATGACCTAACTAGCTTATAGATCTCCTTGCAAACATGAAGTCATTTTACCAAATTTGATTATAGAATAAAGGATACTTACTTGACAAGTTAAGATGAAATCTTCAGCTTGATCACTTTGATGGTGGTTGAAGAACATGTATTAGTGCTCCCTTTTGGATGATCTTCTTCCAAATGAAATAGCCTTTCTTCAATAAAGGAGATTGCTCCTTTTATGATGACAACACCTTTTGATGGTGATTAATGAGGATGTTTTACTACTTCCTTGCTTTAATGAGAGGTAACTTGCCTTATAGCTTTTAAGATAATTCAACTATTTTGGTAGTGAATGAGTGCAGATCATAATTGCTTCCAGAGTTTTGACTTTCTCCAAGATTATGTGATCTTCATTTTTAAAGACCTTCGAGCTACCTTGCTGGAGTAGACTTCTAGTTACCTTGATTTGATTGATGATCCCAAGACTTCCTTTTGAAGTAGACTTTCTTCTTTAATGTAGATCTCGACTTTGCTTTGATGCCTTCCATGAAACTTGATCCTTGAGTGTCTCTTAGACTAGATGCCCTTCCTTTGACTTTAGCACCTTAGCTATGATAGCATGTTGAGAAATCTAGGGCATTAGCATTAGGTGATTTCTCTTTGATTAGTGGTTGTTTGTGAATGCTCTTTACTTCTTTAGATTAGGATCTTCTTCTTCTTAGTTTATTAGTGATCTTCTTCATCAAACAGTAACCAATGCATAAATACACATTAACAAGAGACACAGCATGTAGGATATGAGCCAGGGCCAAAACCTCTCACTCTTTGAGAGGAAAACCCGCACAAATTCTTCTTATAGAGATTCCAATTGACGAATACCAAAACCATAACCCTTGACCTATTAGCCACTCCAAGACTAAGACACCAGTCCTCTTGACAGTCACCCTTCTTCTTACGTGCGTGCCAAATGCTAATGTACAGATTCTGCCTTGGAATGCGTGCCAATAAATGTTGTTGTACAGATTTGCTGAATGCCTCCTTGTTGCTCTCCTTCACTTCCTCCCCGCTCAGAAATTTTCTTCTTGCTCTCTCTTCTCTTTCTCTCAAATGTTCATGAAAGACTGAATTGATCTTTTCTTCTTCTCTCCTTTTACTATAAATGACTTTTTGGGTAACCCTAAGATCTAATGGCTCAGATTTATTTAGATCTAGGGATGAGAATAAATGTGCATTTAATTCTCACTTTCTATTTTTTAACTCACCCACTTAGCCTTTTATTTCCATAGTCACTTTTTCACTTTTTGATTCTTCATTGACTTTAATAAAGTCACTTTGAAATTAGAATGTAACTTTATCACTTATAAAGTCACTTTTAAATTAGACTAACTTTACCACTTATAAAGTCACTTTAGGAGAAGAAGTACATTAATGTGGACACCTTTCCCTAAACAAAAGATCAAAGCCTTAGGGAACCACTTGTCCTCTGGTACCCAAAATTTAACAACATCTCCTGCTAATGGTGCTCTAAATGGTCATCAAAGTTAAAGCTCTAAATATTCCATTTAATATGTCTATGGGCATCCACACATTACTGCTAGAAGACTCTTGAAATCAATGTGCCTTTACACCTTGAATTGCTAAGGTAAACCATAGTATTGAGCAGCATATTCATGGTAACATTTAACCTTATTGATCACCCCTTTTGTCCTCAACAATGGTTGTCTAGCAGATGTTGAATATGAATTATGAAGAGAATGAAAGTTATGATGTACAAGTCGGCCTCAACGCATAAATTACATAGGTTGGCTAAGTTCGGCTCCTCTTAATGGACATCTCCATTCAAACATGATCAAACAACTATAAATTGAAACTAGACCTCCTCATTATGATCATCCAACTTGGCTAAGACAGAAGAAGAGATATAATTTGGCTCTGAGATAAATAAGAAGTGAGAAGGATGAGTAGAATAAGGAAGCAAGAGACGAAGATTGTATGGTTTCTTGATATTTTGATGGTTGGATCTTGGACTTGTTTATTTCTATAGCTTGGGAGGTTACTCCAATCCCTAGGGTTCAAGGTTTGGAGGTTAGAGCACCACAAAAGTCACTTGTGGGCTTGGAACCCAAGGTTGGCGTTTTGCACCCACTGATGTTTGGGCCAAAACCATGGAGCATTTTAGACATGTGATGGATGGAGAGGATAGAGGATGTTGAGGAGAATTCAACGCAACGAAAATCATCGAATTCCGAGTTGTCTACAATGAGTTATGAATTTTTGAGGTTATTGTCTGAGCTTGGTTAAGGTCGGCCTAGTAGTTGGAGACCTTATGACAATTAGACAAGCCCTCATCGAGGAATTCGTTGGAGCCACGTGTGAGGGTATATATTAGTCACATGTGTGAGCTTATTAGAGCAATCCAAGTGCAACAATTCTAAGGAGAATCATCACCTGTGGTAGCCACAGTACAGAAAGGAGAAGGTCGAGGAGCACAAGGGCTAATTTAGGGTTTGTTTTATGGGATTGAAAGGGCTGAGGTACAGTAGAGGCTAGTCGAGTTGTTTATGGGTTGTTTTGGTGCAATTGTAAGCCGCAGTCTCTGTAGTAATAACAGAGGTAACGCAGGGTTGTTTGGGGTCATCAGAGGGGGTCATAAGGCTTTATTCCTACAATAGACCCTTGGTACAGGCAGTGTAGGACAAAATTGTACAAAGAAGGGAAGTTGCATTAGATTTGAGGTCTGTTGCAGTGGTTATATAGGGCTGATAGGTTCTGCGTTGATGCCCTAACCAGATTGATATTCTACAACATGTGCACTAGCTCATGAGTACAGGTATGTGGATGATTTTGTGTTGAATTTGTTGCTAGAAGGGTCGTATTGCAGCCTGTGGAAGCCATGTGTTAGGGATTACTTGGGTGGTTAGAAGCCCTAACTAGGAGCACTACAATGGATTATTGACAGAGGTATTGGGCATCACTGGATTGTTGAAGGGCAACATGTTGGTGTCCAAAAGTAGCCCTTGATAAGCAGTCATAGGGAGCTTGATAGTTGAAGTTGGGTGAAGAGTTGAGCCTAATGTGTAGCTCTTTGATGGGTGAAAGAAGCTACTATATTGGCAAATTGGAGCTCAGGTATTGGCCAACCTAGAGGAGCAAATTGGATCAACATCTATTCATTGTAGCATAAGTGACTTGTAGCAGTGATAGGTGGCAGCCCTCCAGGAGCCTCTATGTGTTGTTCCTTGATGGATTAAGGGGCAACTATAGAGTAGATCGAAAGTGAAGGACCGACAGGACGAGATACGACATAGGGGTTGTGATTGTGCACTAGAGCAACGAGATTGTCATTGTATCTTGTATTCTTGTACTTGTGGCTATTTGAGGGCCATTATCCCTTGTACGAGAGCCCTACACTATTGTATTATATGTTGATAACTTTGATAATATAATGAAGTTGGGTTACATATATTGTTGTAATTGTTCTTATTGTGCATATGATTGATTTACTGCATTTATATTGTTCCATTGTGCGTAGTAGCTTTGTTGAGATTCTTGGTTTGGTACCGTTAGAGATTTTAAGATTCTATCCTAGCACCAGGGTCATGGAAATCCAAAATGGTATCGGAGCGTGTCTGAGCTACTTTGGAAGACAGTAAATCAAAAGAATGTGCAGCGAAGTACGGCTTAAGAGGGAGTTGGTCACGTTGTAGGTGAAGGGCTCACCACAATGTCGAAGCTGCAAGTTGGTCTTCGGTATGAGGACAAGCTGGAAGGGTTGTCTAACTATAGTCCTTGGAAGGAAAGGATCAAGTTGGTCTTGGTGGCCGAGAAAGCCATCAAGAAACCGACTGACCCTAAGGAGCTGGGAGTGTACGAAGAATTGGATACGAAGGCGAGATTGATCATCCTAGATAGTGTGAAAGACTCCCTAATAACACATTTGTCCAGGAAGAACTCCGCTCATGAGATGTGGATGGCTCTTCAGAATTTGTTCCAGAATAAGAACAAGAATCAGGTACTGGTATTGGAGGACGGGTTCAAGTCCACCAAGATGTTGTAGGGTGAAGGAGTGACTTCGTATCTAACGAGGTTGTCTCAGGTCAAAGATGAGCTTGTTGTCATCGGTGTGACTATGGAGTGTAAAAACTCTGGTAAACTTGAATAAGTATATATTATTATTGATAAAATATGAGATGATTACAATGGGGAATCACCGAAGCTTTACACATAGCCTCATGGTGTCCCTTGGTGAAGAGGCATGATCTTTGATCATGCCCTTTCACTTAATAAAATCTAAGATAACTATATCTAACTAATAATTAATAAAATATACATAACATTGCCCCTCTCTTAAAGATGTTTTGTCCTCAAAGCATACGTAATGATGGACAATGTTGACGAATGCCTAGGTTTCTTGAGCGGTGAGCTCTTACTTCCCACATTTTAAAAAGATCGTGGCGCATCTTCTCGAGTTCAATCTTTAGGTGATGTGGATAGCGACAAGATTTGACATTGACAGGGTCGGGTCCTGTCTTGACTTCTATTGGATGTTTGATTGTCCTATCGAGAGGCACTTTTATGGGTAGATCTTGGAATGCTTTTTCGTGTTTCCGAACTATTCCTTGTTCTTCTAGCGACTCTTCATGGCTCCCTGTTGAAGATAACATTTCTAACTGATGACATTGTACTGTAGATGCTGGCGCTCCTGTTTGAATCATCTAGGTCATCAAAGATGAAGATACGACTTGATTTTCTGGGGCTTGGAATCCATACAACCTGTGTTTCTGCCCTTTCCACTTAAAGCTTATAAACTGATTCTGATGGTTGGCAGAATAAGTACCTAAAGTTTGTAGCCATTGAATTCCTAAGACCACATCTACTCCTCGTAATGGAACGGTGTAGAATGGAGATTCTAAATGAAAGTTTTTTATCTGTAGTTTGACCTTATGGCATTTCCCTACTTGCTCAATCTTCTTACCATCGGCCACCATTACCTTCATATTAGGCATGGGGAAGGTAAAGATGTTAAGTCTTTTCGCCATGGTTGAATCTAGAAAATTGTGGGTACTGCCAGTGTCGACGAGAACCATTACGTTGTTGTTCTTGATATGTCCTCTTAACCTTAGGGTTTGAGGTTGTGATATGCATGTCATCGCTGATAATGACACTTGCGGAATAGTTTCGCCATCCACTTCTGGAGAGAACTCTAAGTTGTCTTCTAATCCTTCTATATATGAATCATTATTGTTAGCGTCATTAGTTGCTTCACAACTGTATAGATTTTTTGCTTTTCCATTAGCACATTTGTGCTTAGGGTCCCAGTTTTCACCGCAACACTTGCACTTCCCTCTCTCCTTGTTTTTCCACATTAGATTTTTCTTCTTCACGAACATGGGGTGGGACATATTTTGTGTCATCTATCTATTCAGTTGGAGGAAATCTTTGTCTCGAATATACTTTTTCTGGTTTTGATAACCCTTCAAATTTCTTTTCGGCAACTTTTGCTTTTTGCCTTGCTACTTCTACTGATGTAATTTCATGAAGTTCGAGCTCTTCTTGTATATGGATTTTAAGACCTGAGATGAAGGACTGGATTAGACGAGATTCTGACAATCCCGATACTCGTGTTGCCAAGGTCTCCCATTCTCGAGTGTACTCATCCACATCTCCTTTTTGGCGTAATTTGATGAACGTCGAAAAACACTTTTCTTCTTTTATGCCTTGAAACCTTTTGAAGAATGCATCCTTAAATTTCCTCCAACTGATAGCAAGCGTCGTCTTTTTCCACCACATATACCAATTATATGCTTCTCCTTCCATTTTCATGGAAGCATGCTTAATTTTTTCGTCATCACTAGTAATGTCATAAATCTCAAAATATTCTTCCACTTTATTAAGCCATGCAACGCTATTTTTTTCATTACCATCAAACTTGGGTAGCTCGATTTTTGCTTTTGCTTTTTCAGGTTGTATGGAATGTAAGATGAGGGCCGCAGGGAAGGGGTCGAGGGATGAGTGGTATATGTGTACGTGAGGGGGTTGGGTAAAATAAATAAATAATTTTTTCTTTTTTCTTTTTTCTTTTTTTTTCTTTTTTCTTTTTTTTTTAACGTGAGGGAGTTGGGAATCGGGGTTGGTGAGCGTAGGGGGAATTAATTCTTCAGCAATTTTGCACTTGGTAAAAAAGAAAATTTATGAAATTTCCTTCGAAATTCTTTAATCTGATGATCACACAGATCCAGAAGAGAGATGGCTCTGATACCAATGGAGTGTAAAAACTCTGGTAAACTTGAATAAGTATATATTATTATTGATAAAAGATGAGATGATTACAATGGGGAATCACCGAGGCTTTAAATATAGCCTCATGGTGTCCCTTGGTGAAGAGGCATGATCTTTGATTATGCCCTTTCACTTAATAAAACCTAAGATAACTATATCTAACTAATAATTAATAAAATATACATAACAGACTATTTCAAATTCTGATATGGTGAGGATTTTCTTAAAAGGGTTTACTCTAGACTGGAAGCCATTCATCAAGGGGATCGTTGCCAAGGACAAGTTGTCAGACTGGAGTAGGTTGTGGGACGACTTCATTCAGGAAGAGTTGTGAGACGAGAATCTTCATCCGAAGAAAAGGGAAGATGATGACATGCCACTTACAGCACGAATGAAGGGTAAGCAGAAGGACTTGAGTAAGATCAAGTGTTTCAATGGTGGCGAGATGGGTCATTTTTCGTTAAGATGTTTGATGAAGAAGAAGACAGGAGATGACGAGAAGAAGAAAGGGAAGCAGGTCGTCGGTGTTGCCACTCTACTGAGATAGATGCTCTCACTAGGAGATTGGAGGAGGAGGACTTTGCTATGATCTCTCATTTCTCGTTGGGTACTATCGATGAGGATGGATGGTACGTGGACAGAGGTTCGTCGAAACATATGACAAGGTTACAGGGGCTTTTTGAGACTCTAGCTGACTGGGACTCAAAGTTTCAAATGGTGTTGGGCGACAAGAGTCAAAAGGAGTTCCGAGGATCGAGAGTTATGCCATTCAGGATGGAGTCAAGACGAGTGATGCAGGTCCAGGATGTATTGTTTGTACCAAGACCCAGATATAGTGTGACATTTGTCTCAATGATCGAGAAGAAGGGGTTTGAGGTCTTATTCCAGGATGGAAAGGCAAGACTAAGACCCAAAGGCTCTAACTCCGTAGGCATTACGCTTGGAGTTAGAGAGCATGGTGTATACAAGCTAAAGGGCAAGCCTATGGATCATGGGAAGAATCAAGAAGACCAAGTGCAAGTTTCAGAGAAGCAGGTGCAAGTGCAGGCTTCATAGGAGCAGGTGCAGGTTCCAGAGACTTAGGGACAGTCGAGTTCTAGAGGGAGTTTGCAAGTTTAGAGGGAGACTTTGCAACCCAAGAAGAGCTCGTAGTCAGTGGGGAGCAAGGGTGCTCCTACAGCTGCCAAGAAGGAATCATGGAGAGAGTGGAAGGCATTTTAGGAGAAGAAGCAGCATGATGCTTCCAGACATTTTCCAAAGAAGCGTAGTTCAGGCTACAGGGATTGTTGCAGTTGTGAGCGCCAAGAGTTGTGCGAGTGCTGCAAGTAGTGATAATGATGATGAGCTACTTCCTAGTCTTGGAAGTACCTCCCTCGCTAAGAGGGAGTGTTGATTTTTGATAGCTTGGGAAGTACTCCAAGCCCTAGGGTTCGGGGTTTGGAGGTTAGAGCACCACAAAAGTCACTTGGGGGCTTGGAACCCAAGGTTGGGGTTTTTCACCCATTGATGTTTGGGCCAAAACCATGGGGCATTTTAGACATGTGATGGATGGAGATGATAGAGGACGTTGAGGAGAATCCAACGCAACGAAAATAGTCATTTTCTGAGTTGTCTACAATGAGTTATGAATTTGTGAAGATATTGCATGGCCTTGGTTAAGGTCGGCCTAGTAGTTGGAGATCTTATGACAATTAGACAAGCCCTCCTCAAGGAATTCGTTGGAGCCACATGTGAGGGTGTATATTAGTCACATGTGTGAGGTTATTAGAGCAATCCAAATGCATCAATTCTAAGGAGAATCATCGCCTGTGGTAGCTGCAGTACAGAAAGGAGAAGGCCGAGGAGCACAAGGGCTAATTTAGGGTCTGTTTTGTGGGATTGAAAGGGCCTAGGTACAACAGAGGCTAGCCGAGTTGTTTATGGGTTGTTTTGGTGCAGGTAAGGGTGGTATACTTCATGTTTTGTAAGCCACAGTCTTTGTATTAATAACAGAGGTAACGCAGGGTTGTTTGGGGTCATTGGAAGGGGGCATAAAGCCTTATTCCTACAGCAGACCCTTGGTACAGACAGCATAGGACAACAGCGATACAAAGAAGGGAGGCCGCATTACATTTGAGGTCTATTGCAGTGATTAGATAGGGTTGGCAGGGTCTGCGTTGATGCCCTAACCAGATTGATATTCTAAAACAGGTGCACCAGCTCATGAGTACAGGTATGTGGATGATTTCGCGTTGAATTTGTTGCTAGGAGGGTTGTTTTGCAGCCTATGGAAGCCATGTGTTAGGGATGACTTGGGTGGTTAGAAGCCCTAACTAGGAGCAGATTCTATAGTGGATTATTCAAAGAGGTATTGGGCATCATTGGATTGTTGGAGGGCAACGTGTTGGTGTCCAAACGTAGCCCTTGACAAGCAGTCATAAAGGGAGCTTGACAGCTGAAGTTGGGTGAAGAGTTGAGCCTAATGTGTAGCTCTTTGATGGACTAAAGAAGCTACTAGATTGGCAGATTGGAGCTCAGGTGTTGGCCAGCCTAGAGGAGCAGATTGGATCAGCCTGTGTTCATTATAGCAGAAGTGACTTGCAGCAGTGATAGGTGGCAGCCCTCCAGGAGTCTCTATGTGTTTTTTCTTGATGGACTAAGGGGCAGCTAGAGAGCAGAACGGAAGCGAAGGACCGGCAGGACGAGATACAACATAGACGTTGTGATTCTGCACTAGAGCAGTGAGATTGTCATTGTATCTTCTATTATTGTACTTGTGGATATTTGAGGGCCATTATCCCTTGTACGGGAGCCCTAGACTGTTGTATTATATGTTGATAATATAACGAAGTTGGGTTACATATATTGTTGTTATTGTTCTTATTGTGCACGTGATTGATTTAATGCATTATATTGTTCCGCTGCGCAAAGTAGCTTTGTTGAGATTCTTGGTTTGGTAGCATCAGATATTTTAAGATTTTATCCTAGCACGAAGGTCGTGGAAATTTAACAGGACTAAATCTCTGCCTTCTGAAGTATTACCCAGCTCCCTTGTAGAGTAAACATCTACCTCTTATTGCAGACAGAAACTCAACTCCTGGCAGCTCACTTGTGCTTAAAGTGTTAAAGTTCGGACCTGTGCATCTTCAGTCCTGTGGTAAATCTCTGAAAACTAGGACCTGTGGCTAATTTATTTTGGACCTGAGGCACTGATCTAAGGCCTGAACAGACCTGCATTTTCGGACTTCCTATGCTTAAATGACACTCATTCTGTGGCTTACAATTGGAGTTCTGTGACCTTGGTTCTCTGGGCTATATTCGACCTGTGGGCTCATACTCTTAACCTGTGGGCCTTCTAAACTCAATTTTGTTGAATGATCAGATTTTGTTGAAGACAGAGTTTGGCAATTGGGTCTTGTTTGAAGCAGAGATTTGAGAAGTTTTTGAAGAATTTTTGTAGCAGACCTCGGGGAGGTTTCTTAGAAAAAAAATTCACTTTTGCTAGAGCCTTGTTTGGAGAAGCAAACCTGAAATTTTTGAAGACATCCTTGAAGCATCTTTATTGAAGATTTGTTGAGATGCAACCTTGAAGAGTCTTTGAAGACCTGTTTGAAGAAGACCTTGTAGTAGACCTGAAGCAGCCTATTGGAAGACTCCTTAGCAGACTTGAAGCAGCTTGTTGGAGATCATTTTGAAGACAGCCTTGAAGCAGGTTCTTGAAGATAATTTGAGGAAGTGTTGAAGGTATCCAAGAGTAATATTTGAAGACCATCTAGGAGGGTTTCTGTTAACTGATGACAAGACAGCCTGGGTTTCTGTAGATTGAAGCTGAACTCGAGAACTCATTGAAGATATCTTGGAGACCATTTGTGAAGTAGACCTTTGAAGCAGCCTGTGTACCAGTTTTTGTAGACATCCTTGAAGCATCTTGGAAACCACTTGCAGCAATGTGCCGAAGATCATTTAAAGACTACTTTAAGAAAAATTGGGAGCAGATCCTGAGTTTTTGAAGAGTTCTTGGAAGCAGCTCATGAAGGAATCTTTCAAGTCTTGTTGAAGAAGCTAATTGAAAGACTTGGAGCAGCATTGTAGCCACCATGAAAGACTGAAGTAATTTGAGAGGGTTGGAGCCCTATAGGATTGAGCCCTCACACAAGGTTGGAGCCATGTGAAAAATCAGGTCAGAGCCTGAATTATTTGAGAAGATTGGAGTCCTCAAGCAGACCAAGTTGGAGCTTCATATACTACAGGTTGGAGCCTGGTTTGAAACTGAAGATTGGAGTCTTCGTATAGGGTTGGAACCATTAAGTGTTATTGTACTTGGTTTGTTGTAAAAGAGGATTCGAATCCTCGTCATTCTCACTAATAAAATTACTCTTTTGTCATACATCTTGTGTTCTAGTTTTACTAAGTGACCTTAACTGGCATAAAATAACAACTGTAAAAGAAATATTGTTTCACCCTCCCTCCTCCGCCCCTCGGTATTTCCAATAAGTGGTCCAACATCTAAGATTAAGACTTGGTTTATTTGTGATCTAATAGCATCAAAAACCCTTGTAGTGTTGATTTTTAATGTACCTTGGACAAGTGGTTTCCCATGGGTTAGTCTCTACCTAGGGAAAAGTGTCCAAAATAATTATTTTCCTAAGTGTGACTTTATAAAGTGAAAGTGACTTTATAAGTGGTAATGTCAATGTTAAGTTATAGAGTGAAAAGTGACTTTAGACGTAAAGTACAATGTGGGTACTTTATTTGATGGGTGAGTTAAAAAATAGAAAGTGAGAATTAAATGCACATTTATTCTCATCCCTTGATCTAAATGAATCTAAGCCATTAGATCTTAGGGTTGCCCAAAAGTCATTTGAGGAAACAAAAGGGGGAAAAGAAAAGAGAGATGGCATTCATTATTCATGAGCAGATTGGAAAAAGGAGGCTGAGGGCTGGAGAAAAGTTCTGAAGGAGAAATTTGTTGCAGCAAGTTGAAGGAGTGATTTCTGGGCAAAGTTGGGCACGGAAATCAAGGCATAGAAAATAGCAGAAGGTACAATACGAAAATCAGTTAATGTTGTGAGCTACACACAAATCGAGAGAAGTTTTTGAAAAAAAAAAACGTACAGTCCATATGGAATCCATACAGTTCAGTCTGTATCCGTACAGTACATATTTTCAGGTTCAAGTGGGCATGGAAATCGAAGCAAAGTGGTCACGAGTCTGAAGGAGTTTTGGACTGAAGAGATAAGTTGTATTTTGTTGTTTTGTTTTGTCTGCAAATGTATTTTTCCTGAACTTGAAAGATAAATAAATTTGAAGAGATCTCTAACAGGCTTTCCCCGGAGAAGATTGAAGTGGTTTTGCCTAGGTCTAAGTTGACCAAAATTTGTGTGTATTTTTATGTGTTGTTGGTCTGTTTATGTTCATATTTATTTTCAGCATGTGTTGACAGTCCCATGGGTTTTAATCTGAAAATTTCATTTCCAGAATTCTATATGTTAAATGTATGTTTATGGGAAAGGGCATTCAACTGAATGGGAGCGATAAGGTGAAATTAAAACCGGGTTGGAATTGCAAGAAACTTTTTAGTCATCAAATTTCAACATGGTACCAGAGTTACAGGCTGAAAATTGTAGTTTGGAACGGCAAACAGTGGTTTGGACAACAAACTAAATTTTTGGACAGCAAGGTGAAATTTCACACATACTGAACTTTTGGGACAGCAAAGTGCGCTGGAAAGTTCATTTCTCCATTTTCTTGGTTTTGCAAATTTTGGACAGCAATAATGGCCATGTTCTTAAGGATAGAGGACAGACTGGATGGGATATCCAATTATAGCGTTTGGAAGCATAGATTTCAAACAGTGTTTAAGGAGGCAGCAGTTTGGAACATAGTGCGGCAAGAGGTTGTACCTCTTACTGCTGCAAATTAACTTGTTGAATTCACAAAAAATAATGCAAAGGCAAAAAGGATTTTGATGGACAGTCTGAAGGATCATGTGGTTCCTCAAGTGAGAGGAAACGCATATGCATATCAGATGTGGACAGCTCTAACCGCTCTCTATCAGAGTACCAATGAAAGTAGAAAGATGGTACTCAAAAAACAATTGAAGAACATCAGGATGACAAAGGTTGAAAGTGTAGTTCATTATCTTGGCAGGGTCAAACAGGTACGTGATGATTTGACTGCTATTGGTGAGGCAATTGCACCCACATAGTTAGTCAGAATAGTTGTAGCGAGACTTCCTAAGTCTTCGGAGGTCTTTGGAGATGTTGTTACCTCTAGGTAGAATCTCCCCAATTGGACAAATTCTGGGATGATTGTGTGCAGCATGAGATACGAAACACTGGCAGTGGTGGGGTAAAGATAGCAGATGAGGAGCAGGGAAAATTTTAAGGATGGAAATTTATTTTAATGTTTAGAAACTTTGGCGAATCTTACAAGTCCTTAATTTGCTAATTTTAAAATTTTTGGAGATATTTTTGTAAAAATATTCAAATTTATAATGATTTAATATTAGTATCTATATAATTTTAGCAATTTTTAAGGTAAAATAATTTTATACTATAAAATTTGGGCGAATCACTTTTAGAGAAAATGGAGATTTGGCGAATCTTTTTTTGGAAAAAACATAGAAAAATAGCCCACCTGCGAATATTAGCCCCTAAAATTTTCCATGATGAGGAGGATGTAGCCTTGACAGCCAAGGGGAAGAGTTTAGGGAAGGCCAATAAAGGGGCCTCATCAAATGGGGGCTAAGGGAAAGGACAAGAAGAAGAAGATATGGATATGTCCAAAGTCAAATGTTGGGCATGTCAGAAGATGGAACACTATGCTGCTACTTGTCCTGAGAGGAAAAACAAGGAGAAGAAGGGTATTGCAGCTTCAGCAGAGGTGGAGAAGTTTGCTTCACAATTTGATGGGGACTTTGCATTTATTACTTCTACATCTAGTAGTCGTACATCATTCGATATGTGGTACATAGACAACAGGGCTTCCCGCCATATGGGAGTTATTTTCATAGCTTGCAAAGAGGACACTGGATATTGAGAATGTACTAGGAGATGACCGCACTGTGAGAATTGTTGGTGTGGGGACTGTGACCTTTGAGAGGGAGTCTTTGCCTTCTTTGAAGGTCATGGATGTTCTGTATGTTCCGTGGATGAAGAAGAACTTGATTTCAGTGTTTGCTATGGAGGAGAAGGGGTTTGACGTCGCTTTCTCAGGAGGGCAGTTATTGGTGCATCCCAAGGGAGCTTCCATCACTTCAGCAAAAGTGATTGGAGTCCACTCTAGGAAACTATACAGGTTCAGTTTTCAGTGGGCAAGAGCATTGGTGAGTAGCACATCTGGTAACACTCACACTAGTACCACTAGCAGTAGAGACTTGTGCGAGTTATGGTACCAGAGGATGGCACATATGCATCATGGAGCTTTGAGATTTCTGAGGGAGATCACTACTAGAGTCCGTGATTTCAGTGTCGAGCATTATGAGGTTTGCAGAGGCTGTGCTTTGGCCAAGAACACAAAGTTACCATTCCCAGCGAGCAACAGTAGATCTACAAGTATAGCAGACTTGATTCATATTGATGTTAGTGGTCATATGTCTCATGTGCCTTTGGGTGGTTATGAGTATTATGTTATATTCATTGATGACTACTATAGGAGGACTTGGATATATTTCCTGCAGACCAAGGGTGAGGTCTTCAGTGGCTTTAAAGAGTTCAAAGCTCTTGTGGAAAAGCAGACAAGTAGGAAGATTCGGGTCTTGAGGTCAGACAATGGTGGTGAGTACACCGATGGTGGGTTTTCTGACTTCTGTGCACAGGAGGGCATTAGGAGAGAGTTCACGGTTCCTTACAACCCCCAGCAAAATGGGGTGTCTGAAAGGAAGAACAGAGCTATTGTTGGGGTTGTTAGAGCGATAATTCATGATCAAGGGTTGCCCTTGTTTCTGTGGGCTGAGGCCTGTAATACTACTGTTTATCTTTAGAACGGGAGTCCTCACAGAGGATTGGGGAATATGACTCTGGAGGAGGCTTTCACTGGAGAGAAGCCTCATGTGGGACATCTTCGTATCTTTGGATGTCTCACATATTCTTATACCCCCAAGGAGCGGAGGACAAAGTTGGAACCCATGGCAGAGAAGGGTATCTTTATGGGTTACAGCGAGGCTTTGAAGGCCTATCAGATCTTCATTCCTTCTAAACGGAGAGTGGTGATTAGGAGGGATGTGAAGTTCGAGGAGGAGAGGGCCTATCGGAGATCACGAGAGTATGATGAGAGAGAGTCACAGACTTCTCCTCAACAGGGTGGTTAGGTATAGGGAGCAGGACATTAGGGTTCTAGATCAACTGGTACATGAGGTACTTCAGTGTCAATGACATCTGGGGCACCAATGGCGAGTTCACCAAGCACTTCTTTAGGGAGTCCACTGGTACAGAGTTCACATGGCACTTCAGCTGACACAGACGCAAGTGCCGGTATAGGTTCTTCAAGGACAGGTGTTGGAACAGGCACACCAGGGTCAGTTGGCAAACCTTCAGGTTCACCAGACTGGGGGCAGAGGATGAGGTTCCCCATGTGGAAGCTTCTTCAAGGAAGAGGAGGCCCAAGTGGCTTCAAGGCACCTTGAAGAAAGCAGAGCCTGTTGGTCCTCCGAAGAGGGTGAACAGGGAGAGTGTGACACCTGAGTGGTTTTGCAATTAGGTAGTCAAGGCTACCAGCATTGTTGACTATGAGACTACTAGCTATGAGGAGGCTGCCAGCCAGGAGGTATAGAGAGAGGCTATGGTGGAGGAGTATGTCTCTATCATTAAGAACAATGTCTGGGAGGTGGTGCCTAGGCCTGAGGGCAAGTCAGCTGTGGCTTCCAAGTAGCTCTAAAAGATCAAGCATGTTGTGGATGGCAACATTGAGAAGTTCAAGGCGAGGTTTGTGGCTAGAGGGTTCTCACAGATAGAGAGAGTTGACTATGATGAGACCTTCACTCTCGTAGCTTGATACACTTCTATCCGGTCCCTTATTTCTATTGCTGCAGAAATGGGTTAGCAAATCCATCAGATGGATGTGAAGACCGCATTTCTGAATGGAGTTATAGAGGAGGTGTATGTTGAGCAACCACAGGGATTTGAGGTAGTTGGGCGGCAGACCCATGTATGTCGATTGAGGCGAGCACTCTACAAACTTAAGCAAGCTTCGAGAGCTTGGCAATCGAGGATTGACACTTACTTGCAACAGATGGGTTTCACAAAGAGTGATGCACATCCGAACCTATATTACATTGTTGTAGGGGATGATCCACTCATTCTTGTGCTATATGTTGATGACTTGTTCATTATTGGGGCAGAGAGACTGATTAGTGGTTGCAAGGAGGATCTTGCTATGGAGTTCGAGATGAAGGATATTGGGTTGATGCATTACTTTTTGGGGCTTGAGTTGTGGCAGGAGGAGGGGCATATCTTTCTAGGGCAGGGGAAGCATGTTGTGGATGTGTTGAGCAGATTTCACATGGCAGACTGTAGACCCATGTCTACACTTATGATCACCAACTAAAAGAAGCTTTATGTTTTAGATTCTAGTTTGGTGGATCCCACATTGTATAGGCAACTTACTGGGTCCTTAATGTATCTGGTCAACACTAGGCCAAATATATGCTTTGCAGTGAACACACTTAGCCAGTTCATGGTTGAGCCTAAGAGGGTGCCTGGGTCGCTGCAAAGCACATTCTTCGCTACGTGCAGGGCACTGGACTATAGGCGAGGAGATGGAGTGAGGTTGGCAGGTTACACAGACTTAGATTGTGCAGGGTGTGCTTCTGACAGGAAAAGCACTTCAGGGTGTTGCTTCGGATTGGGTTCGGTTGTTGTGTCATGGTTCAATCAAAAGCAAAAGTCAATGGCTTTGAGCTCTTTTGAGGCTGAGTATATGGCCGCTAGCCAGCTAGTTGTGAGGCCATTTGACTTCGCAAGTTGTTGTATGGCCTATTTGATCAAGAGTTGAGACCGACAATTATTCACTGTGATAATCAGAGTTGCATTAAACTCATGAAAAATCCATTATTCCATGACAAGTCAAAACACATTGACATCAGATATCATTTCATCAGGGACTATGTTCAGAAGGGGGGCAGTGAAGCTGGAGTATATATCGACAGATGAGCAGATGTTGATGTTCCCACAAAGTCCTTGCCAAGAGGCAAGCATGTCCATTTCAGGGACAAGATGGGTGTGGTGAGAAACACTTTCCTCAATAAAGGAGAGTTGATTTTTAATGTACCTTTGACAAGTGGTTTCCCATGGGTTAGATAATTATTTTACTAAGTGTGACTTTATAAGTGGTAAAGTCAATGTTAAATTATAAAGTGAAAAGTGACTTTAGACATAAAGTACAATGTGGGTATTTTATTTAATGGGTGAGTTAAAAAATCGAAAGTGAAAATTAAATGCACATTTATTCTCATCCCTTGGTCTAAATGTATCTGAGCCATTAGATCTTAGGGTTGCCCAAAAGTCATTGAGGGAAACAAAAGGGGGAAAAGAAAAAAGAGACTGCATTCATTCTTCATAAGCAGATTGGAGAAAGGAGGCTGAGGGCTAGAGAAAAGTTCTTAAGTAGAAATCTGTTGCAGCAAGCTGAAGGAGTGATTTCTGGGCAAAGTTCGGCACGGAAATCAAGGCATAGAAGACAGCATAAAGTACAATATGAACATCATTTAACGTTGTGTGCTGCACACAGTTCGAGAGAAGGTTTTGAAAAAAAAATGTGCAATTTGTACAACGGTACGAAAATCCGTACAGTTCGTACAGAATCCGTACAGTACAGTCTGTATAGTCCATATCCATACAGTGCATATTTTTAGCTTCAAGTGTGCATGGAAATATAGGCAAAGAGGGCACGTTTTTCAAGGAGTTTTGGGTTGAAGAGATAAGTTGTATTTTGCTATTTTTTTTTTTGTCTGCAAAGGTATTTTTCCTGAACTTGAAAGATAAATAAATTTGAAGAGCTCTCTAACAAGTTTTCCCTAGAGAAGATTGAAAGGGTTCGACAGTTGTGTCATGGTTCAACAGGAAATAGAGATCAGGGGCACTAAGTTTCACAAAGGTTGAGTACATTGCAACCAGTCAAGCCAATTGCAAGGCTTATTTGGTCAGAGACTGAGACTGACTACAATATACTGTGATAATCAGAGTTGCATTAAAATCAAAGAGAATCCAGTATTTCATGACCAGTCAAAGCACATAAAGATCAGGTATCACTTCATCCCGGATTGGGTTCCGAGAGGAGCAGTGAAGCTTGAGTACATATCCACTGAAGAGCAAGTTGTTGCCATTCTCACCAAGTCATTGCCAAGGGGCAAGCATGTGTATTTCAGAGACAAGTTGGGAGTGGTGAGAAACACCTTCCTCGATAAGAGGGAGTGTTGAGAAAAGGTACCAAGGAGGTGTTTCTCAGTGCTTTTGGCTTTTGCCTAAGAAAACACATGAGAACACCTTTTAGTAAGTGACTTTATGAGTTATTAAAGTCATGTGACTTAAAATCACTTTATGAGGCACATTAGCACTATGTACTTTATATTATTAAAGTCAATTTATGTTTTTAAGTTGGCTTTATGAGAAATAGGTACAATGTACAAAAACAACATCAAAGTGACTAGGGAGCCCATTAATGAGGGGGGAGACATAAAAAGGGGGGTCAATGAGAGATTAGATCTCCACTCTTGATCAAGGAGAGTTGAGATCTAATCTCAGCCCATGATCTTAGGGATAGGATTCTCTCAACCTAAGCAAGAGAAGAGGAGGAGGTTGTGACAACGAAGGGTTGTTGAAGGAGAGAAACACTTACAGCAATAGGTCACCAAACTGAGGCCTGAGTATCCAAGCAGAGAAATTTGGCACGCATTTCTAGGTGAACAAGCCGAGTTATAGGCAAGAATTCAGCAACACGCAGATTTAGGATAAAGTATTAGTTTCATCCCGAGTTTTCAAGCCTAAAAATTTAGGAAGCACGAGTTTTCAAGCCTGAAAATTTAGGAAGTCCAAGTTTTCAGGCCCAAAAATTTAGCAAGCACCGAGAATTTCGGAAAGGTGTCAGAATGCAAAATTTGTGCAAGAAGTCAGCATATTTTTTTGAGCTGAAGAGGGCAGACTGCTAATATGTATTTTGAGGAGCAATTAGCAGATTTGTGGAACGAAAAAAATAGAAGAGATTCCTAGTTTATCAGCAAGGTTTTCAAGTAAGGATAAGGAGTTGAGCAATGACACAAATTCCTAGATCTGGAGTGCTAAGCAGTGGCACATTTTTCAAGTAGTCAAAGTCTATCAGTGGCACAAAATTCAAGGGGAGATAAGTACCTTGTTGTGTTTTTAATGTTGTAATTAATTCTCTGAGAAAAAAGCAAATAAAATCTACTTCTAGATTGGTTTTCCTCTTGTGGGTTTTTCCAGGGTCAGTGTTTGACCAAAAATCCAAGTGTATTAAATTATGTGCACACTTGTCTTATCTCCTTATCATCTGAAAGTGAAAAGTTAGAAGTAGAGGTATCCTATTAGTGTTTCAGTTCAAATTTTATTTTCATGTATATATATCAGCATATGTGGGTTGTGGGCATTAAATTGATACATAAAAACAACCAAAACCAGGGTGGGCTATAGACCTTAAAGTTTCCTACACTTTTGAGGGGTTACAATCAGAAGCATCCAAAGACCTGGGATGAAAATCTGGTAAATATACAGCACTCTTATAACAGATCAGTCCACACTTCTACTAGTAAGTCCCCATTTGAAACTTGCTTTAGACATTGCATATGGGAAACAAGAAGGAAAGAGGAAGGATCTTACAGGGGATACCTTGAGGGCAAGTAATTTTGTTAATTTTGGGCAACTAGGTCCAAACTCCATGTTGTACTGCTCAGATGATGATGCCAATATTTTTATTGGATTCCTCTTTCGAAGAGGTGCAAGATTGATCTAAAGATCATCTTGATCGGATGAGCAGAACATTTATTTTGAATTTATTCCACTTATGTGCAAGGTCGGCCAGAATTGTAATGTAGACTTGGAACCCCAACAAATGTGTCACACACCCTCACAAATGGATATTAATTCGACAAACTTGAACGTCATTTCATCATCCACTCATCACACACTTCTCTCGTGTCTGATTGGTTCGAACACCTTTTTGGAGGCTTTTCTTCTCACACGTGTGAACAGTAGCAAGAATTCAGCAACACGCGGATTTAAGATAAAGTATGACCAGATCTGTCTAGGGTTTCAGCGCAGGTTTGACCAGCGTTGACTTTGGTCAACGCTTGGTCTTTTTTACCTCAAACCTTCACCAAACTTCCGATTTCTGAAGGCCGCATTTATTGGCACATGTACCGAGGCTAGACTTTGACCTTTGACCTGCTGCATTGACTTTTTGCTACTGCTGTTCTGTGTTGGCTACGTTGACTGGACAACGTTGACTTTGGGTTGACTTTTGTGAAGTTGTCTTGAGGGTTGTGTGACACTTCTGGTTGGTTGACCGTGAGGAGAATTCATTGGTTGAAGCATCTTGTTGACCACCGTAACGCACCACAACACATATATTTTGCTGATCAAGTTAAGTGTATTTTTGGCTTGTCTTCCGTCGATCTATTGGTATGTTCTATCAGCATTTTACTTTCATGTTTATGTGATTGCTATTTGGTATCAGGTTTGAAGTAAATTTGCATCTAGCATAGAACATCTTCAAAAATTTACATGGTATCAGAGCTAAGTTGAAGACAAAGCCCAAGTTTGTGTTGAGAGCAATCACCGTAGAAGTAGTATTTTTCAAGGACCCATGGGTACCTCAAATTTAATGGCTTCAAAGATGATGATAAGTTGACTAGCAAGTCTCACTATCATGCTTGGAAGATGTCTTTGGACTTAGTCTTGGAAGATCAAGAGGTCATGGACTATGTGCAAGGAAAAATCCAAGAGCCTCCATCATCTGCACCTGTTGCCACAAAATCGAAGTATAGAAAAGGGGAACTCAAAGCTAAGCTGATTATCTGGGATTCCATCCACAAAATTTTGGTTGCTTACGTCTCTAAGCTGGGCACATCTAAGGAGATGTATGATAAGTCGGTCAATATGTTCAGGGCTAACAATGCAAATCAAGTTCTCTTCTTTAAGAACCAATTGAAGAATCTCAAGAAAGGCAAGGATGAATCTGTTCAATCCTATTTTCTGAAGTTGACCAAAATCAGGAATAACCTTCTCGCCATTGGGGAAACAATAGCTGATCGAGAAATGGTTCTCACTGCACTTGGAGGTCTCCCCTTTGAATGGCACGTATTCATTACTACCATTCTCAATAATAATGTGATTCTTGATTTTAATGAAGTATCGTCGAGATGCACTCAAGAGGAGACAAGAATGATGGAATATGAAAATGAAGGTAACATTTTCTTCACCGCTCGTGCTAAGAAGAAGAACAATGGTGGTCCGAGGAACCATGGAAGAGCAAGGTCCAAAAGAAAGAAAGGAAGATGTTACACATGTAACAAGTTTGGCCACTATGCTAGAGAATACCCTAATAGAAGGGATTGTCCCGAGGATGATGACAACAACAACAACAGGGGAAATGGGAATCAAAGGAACAACAGGTTCAAAGGAAAGAGGAAGGCTCCCTCTGGTCGTAATGGAAATGGGCAACCTTTCAAAAGATCAAGAAATTCCAGGTATGAAGAATCAAATGTTGTTGACAATAAAAGAAATGAATTCATTCTTGTATCTGCCCTCTCTGTTGCATCTCCACCCGACACTTTGGATGTCTGGTTGATTGATAGTGGTGCTTCAAGGCACCTCACTGGCTTTGATTTGATTGAGAAGGATACTAATCTGCAAATTATCCTTGGAGATAATGCGAGATAATGCCACTTATCCCGTGAAAGGGACAGGAACTGTGACCCTCCATTTATCTCAAGGTCAAGTCCTCCGTTTGCAAGATGTATTGTATGTACCTGATTTGAAGAAGAACCTTGTGTCTATTTCAGCCATGGAAGACAAAGGTTTCAAGGTGGCATTCGTCGATGGAAAGGTATGCATCTGGAAGAAGAGTTTCAAGGAAGCTCTCACTATTGGCTTTAGAGTTGATACACTCTACCAGGTTGGAGGAAGTCCATTGGGGGCTATGACATCTGATACAATTCGTCAAACCGAATTATGGCACCGGAAGTTTGGACACCTTCATTACAAAGCCCTTCCCGAAGCAAGGAAGGTGGTGACGGGGATGCCCGAATTCAAAAATGATCATGAAGGTGTATGTCAGGGTTGTGCTGAAGGAAAGCATACAAGGGGATCTTTCCCCTTAAGTGTCACAAAGACATTTGATGTCTTGCAATTGATACATTCTGATCTATCTAGTTGTTGCCCGTGACATCTTTGGGAGGATGTTCTTATTACATGACGTTTATAGATGACTTCTCTCGCAAGACCTCGATATATTTCTTGAAGAAGAAGGACGACGCATTCATGTGGTTTCGTACCTTCAAGGCCTTGGTGGAAAAGCAAACAGGAAAGAAGATCAAGATTTTGAGGACCGATAATGGCACCGAATATGAGTCAAACGAGTTCAATGACTTTTGCAGAGAAGCTGGCATTAAGAGGGAGACCACAACCGTGTATACTCCTGAGCAAAATGGCATTGCTAAAAGAAAGAATGGGACCATTGTGGAAGTTGCCCGTGCCATGCTATGTGACCAAGGTCTTCCAAAGTTTCTATGGGGAGAAGCTGCGAACACTGCTGTGTACATACAAAATCGATGCCCGCGCCCCGCTCTGGACTCCAAAACTCCCGAAGAAGTCTTCTCTGGTAAGAAACCTAATGCTTCTCATTTTAGAGTTTTTGGTTGTCCCGTTTACTTTCATGTGCCAAAAGAGAAGAGAAGCAAGCTGGATGCTTCTGGAAAGAAGGGAATGTTTGTGGGCTACAGTGAAACTTCAAAGGCATATAGAATCTATGTGTCTGGTCAAAGGGAAGTGGAGATATGCCACGATGTCACCTTCGATGAAGATGCTTCCCTCAGGAAAGTGATAAATCTTCCGAGCTCCGAGGAAGACCATGATGTAAGATCAAGGAAGCAGGAAGAGCCGAAGGATGAGATCATGCCCGATGTTGAAGGACCAATGGACCTTATTGATCCACCCCCTTCAATGAAGAGAAGACCCTCATGGCTCATGGATACTCTCGAGGATGCCAAGAGACATATGGCCCCAAGGGGGACATTCCGAGAAAGCCAAAAGCCGAATAAATTCCAAGGGTATCTAGCACCCATGAGTACAATCTGAGCCTGGATCATTTGAAGAAGTCGTAAAGCATCAAGTCTGGAAGGATGCTATGCACGAAGAGTACAAGTCCATTATGAAGAATGATGGCTGGGATGTGATCCTGAGACCAGAGGACAAAGATGTTGTCAACTCGAAATGGCTCTTTAAGATCAAGCATGGATCTGATGGTAGCGCTGAAAAGTACAAGGAAAAATTCGTTGCCCGAGGCTTCTCTCAAAAAGAAGGCATCCACTATGATGATATATTTGCACCTGTGGCCCGCTATACCACCATCTGATCCATCATTTCCCTTGCTGCCACGCAAGGATGGAGTCTCCATCAGATGGATGTGAAGACCGCTTTTCTGCATGGTTCGATAAAGGAAGAGGTGTATGTGGAGCAACCTCTGGGGTTCGAAGTCCAAGATAGACACTTTCATGCATGCAGGTTGAAGAAAGCCCTCTATGGGTTGAAGCAAGCCCCAGGGGCTTGGTACGAGAGGATAGATAGCTACTTGATGAAGTTGGGTTTCACTCGAAGTAATGCTAATCCGAACCTTTACTTCAAGGTTGATAGAGAAAAGCCTCTCATTCTGGTTCTCTATGTGGATGATCTCTTCCTGAAAGGTGTTGACCCTCTCATTCATCAGTGTAAGAGGGAGCTCACTTCTGAGTTTGAGATGAAATACCTAAGACTGATGCATTACTTCCTAAGCTTGGAGGTCTGGCAGAGACCTGACGAAATTTTCCTCTCTCAAGGAAAATACATTGTGAAGCTGCTAGAGAGATTTGGTATGGTGGATTATAAGTCTGTGTCGACACCAATGGAACTCAACTTTAAGAAGTTGAGTGGAAACGCTATTGGGCCCGTGCTACCAAATCCTACCGAGTATTGACAACTCGTAGGGGCCCTAATGTTCTTAGTGAACTCCCGTCCGGACATATGCTTTGCAGTGAACACTTTGAGTCAACACATGGTTGATCCTCGTCACATTCATTGGGTTGGTGCCAAGAATCTCTTGAGATATCTTCAGGGCACGATAAACCATGGGCTGAGATACACTACCGGGAGTTTGAGACTCCATGGATATACTGATGCCGATTGGGTTGGCAGTGTGGTGGATCGCAAGAGCACATCTGAATGCTGCTTCACACTTGGTTCTGCTTCGATATCTTGGATAAGCAGGAAGCAGAAGTCGGTGGCTTTGAGCACCACTAAGGTTGAATACATTGTAGCGAGAATGGCCTGTTGTGAAGCTATTTGGTTGCGAAAGCTCTTCAGTGATTTGTTCGGGCATGTGCTATATACCACTGTTATCCTTTGTGATAACCAGAGTGGGATTCGTTTGTTAGAGAATCTCATGTTCCACGATCGATCCAAGCATATTGATATCAGGTACCATTTTATTTGGGATATGGTACAGCGAGGCACCGAGCTCGATCATATAGGAACTGATGAGTAGGTCGCGGATATTCTCATTAAGCCCTTGGGGAAGGTCAAGTTCCTAGCCTTCCGTGAGAATTTGGTCCTATTGGACGATGACCTCTGGGAGCTCCAGGGGGCTTTGGGGATAGCTTCTTGGAGCTATAAGCAACCACAAGGCTAGGCTTGTCGAACCTTGTTGGTGTGCTTCTGCCCCACCGTGATGATATTGAGTTGGTTCACCTCTCTTTGATCTGTGTCCCATGAGTTGGTTCCCAGACTCATGGGAAGTACCTCTCATCTTGGCCAATGAGGTGGGAAATGTGGATAGAGACCGATAGCAAGACCGATGGACGCAATGGAGATTGTCGTACTCTCTATGTCTAGGATGGCACGTGTCCAACCACTTGATCTGGGATCAAGTCTAGTGAGGTTTCGAACCTCCAACTGACTTCGGGTCAACTAAACTAACTTCGGGTTAGTATGAGACTCCTTTGAGTCCTATAGAGGTTTCAGACCTCCGAGCTGATTTCGGGTCAGCCAAGAGTGATGTCTTTGTGACTCACGATTTGAAATAAAGAAGCCAGCAAAGCAAGTTACGGCGGGATGACGCATGATGTTTGGATGGCACTGGTGGATGGAGTTCTCCCTAGTTGAGAGGGAGTGTTAATTTTGGGCAACTACGTCCAAACTCCATGTTGTACTGCTCAGATGATGATGCCAATATTTTTATTGGATTCCTCTTTCGAAGAGGTGCAAGATTGATCGAAAGACCATCTTGATCGGATGAGCAGAACATTTATTTTGAATTTATTCCACTTATGTGCAAGGTCAGCCAGAATTGTAATGTAGGCTTGGAGCCCCAACAAATGTGTCACATACCCTCACAGATGGATATAAATTGGACAAAGTTGGAGGTCATTTCATCATCCACTCATCACACACTCTTTCCTGTGTCTGATTGGTTCGATCACCTTTTGGAGGCTTTTCTTCTCACACATGTGAACAGCAGCTAGGTTTTCTGTACATATCTGTCTAGGCTTTCAGCGCAGGTTTGACCAGCGTTGACTTTGGTCAACGCTTGGTCCTTTTGACCTCAAACCTTCACCAAACTTCTGATTTCTGAAGGCCACATTTATTGGCACATATACCAAGGCTAGACATTGACCTTTGAACTACTGCGTTGACTTTTTGTTGCCGATGTTCTGCCTTGACTGGACAGCATTGACTTTGGGTTAACTTTTGTGAAGCTATCTTGAGGGTTGTGTGACAGTTCTGGTTCGCTGACCGTGAGGAGACTTTGCTGGTTGAAGCATCCTGTTGGCTACCGTAACGCACCACAACACATATATTTTGTTGATCAAGTGTATTTTTGGCTTGTCTTACGTCGATCTATTAGTATGTTCTATCAGCATTTTACTTTCATGTTTATGTGATTGCTATTTGGTATCAGGTTTGAAGTAAATTTGCATCTAGCATAAAACATCTTCAAAAATTTACAAATTTTGTGGGAGAATATTAGGCAAATCCATATACATGTATAAGAAACACAACAAAAATACAAGGTCGCGCATGATCAACACAGTACAATGAAGTCATTCAAGGTGGAAGACAAAGTATAGTTATAGTTGAACAAGGAGAGGCTATAGGGTCCTGGTAAGAAAATCAAGGCTTTACAATATGGTCCCTTTGAGATACTGAAAAAGGTGGGAGATAATGTGAATAAACTCAATCTACCCCCATACATGTGTGTTTACTCAATTGTGAATGTAGAGAATCTGAAATTCTGATCCTTCCATGCTAGATCAAGAAAAGGACAAGTCCTACCTTTCGTAAAGGATTTGGCACCAGATGCTCAGGCAAAGTTGACAAAGGATACAATTTTGCAAAAGAGGTCCAAAACTACAAGATAGGGCAGCATGACCTTTGGCAGGCTGGGTTGAAAGGATAGCTTCCAAGCAAGGTTAAAAGGTACACCCGAGAGAAGGTTGAGAAAAAACTTCCTCACCTCATTCAGTAGAAGCTTTTGGGAACAAAAAGCCACCCAATTAGGGAGGTGTGATCTGGATTGGATCATTATATTGTTTTTCATCTATCTTGATGCTTTCAGAGTGGAAAAAATGGAGGAATCAACTTACAGGACCATTTTCACTAGCGGGACCTACTTTCGCAAAATGGGGTCTAAAACAATCCGAAAGCATTTTTATGCATCAAACAACATTTTTGGGGGTAAAACTTTCGCTTTAGCGCATAACCCTTTTTCATATTATACACATAAAGACCTTTCCAACGGCACAAGAATCGCCTCAATCAGAGTCCATTTACAAAGTTATGCCATTTAACAGTTAACCTTCCTATTTTAACCACCATAATTCGAGCATATGCCACATTAGCTCCCATTACTCATGCAAAAGGGGCTAGTCACATGATCATGATGAAGAAGACTCTAGAGGAGTCCATATTGTAACTCTAGTTAACAGTTGAAAGAGTCAAACCTAACCACTAGTAGGTTATTGGGTTGTGTCATAACTGGGCCACTAGGAGGAAAAGGGATCCCGTTCTTTTCGAGTGCATTTTGTTCCATAGATGAGCAAAGTAGCTAAGAGGGATAAGGAGAGAGCACGCGGAGAGGATTTGTGCACTATAGTAGACCACGAGCCACGGGCCTTACTTCTTTGTATTTGCAACCATTTTCTATTCAAAGAAAGAGAGTTGAGCAGCCTCACCTTCTAGCTAGGTTTTTTCCCCCAAAAGGATTTCCTAGGATATATCTTGTGTCAATTGTGGTTTGTGAGTTTTTACTTTGTTGTTCTCTATTTTCTGCATTATTATAATTTGCATGCATACACAATAAACGGTAAATTACAGATCCAGAAATCTAAAGAGAAATAAACCCTCGCAGTGCAGATTTTTTATTTTTAAGTATAATGTATCAGATCTATTGTGTTGAATTGTCCAATGGAATATTCACGCAAGTTTACAAATCAAGGGCCAAGGGCCCTCACAGTTTGTGTGCCTTACTTGGATGTTTGGTGGCAACTTTTAGTGCTTTTTTGTAATTATTTGAGGTACTTGCTCAGGTTTTCCACCATGGGATCTATACGTTCTTAATTCAAGCTTACAGGCCATTATTATAACCTATGAAAGCAAAATATGGAAGATGTGCATCTTAATCATGGTAAATCAAGGTCTTTAAGGTATCCATGTTGCAGATGAGTGTTGGTTCCATAATCAGAAGAAGCATTTGCCTAAAACACGGTGCACTCTTTTTCCAAACTTAATGAGGCTAAGGTCATCCAATTTGACAATCAATTGATGCACTTGGATCCACAAGACATTGACTGCATTAAAGATTACTTGCTTCGTCTCAAAGGCATTGAGACTGTTTTTGGAAGAATGTCATCACCACTTCAAGGAGAATGTATAACTACAGAGTATTCTCCAAATCTTAGAGTTTAATGAGGCATTTCTTTGAAGTTAATTCTGCAATTCCAGACAACATGACTTGTTTTCCTACATTAATTGCATGTTCTTTCATTATCATTGATGGCCTTCCCTCTATTATTAGTTTTACTAGTTCTACACCCTGAGAAAAGAGCTTGATCTATTGTTTCACCTTCATCAATAGTTAACCATTTCGCCTCTGCGAAAAGAGTTGAAATAACAAATTCTGAAGTTTGTGAAGATATTTGAGCAAGTGTAGATACTGCACTACTATATTTACTAAAAAGAGAGCAGATCCATTAACAATGTCACCTTTGCATCTTCATCCTCTATATTAACTCCAAATTCTGCCCACTGTGACAACTATCATATTTTGATCATTTGACATAATCAAACCAAAAATTTGTTTAACAGAAACTTTGCACTATGTGCCTTCCGACCAATAATTTTCTAATGATCCTCAGACGTCTCTACTGGACTTCACAGATCCAGATGATGTATCCAAATATCTGATAATCCTAACACAATAAGGGTTTTTGCCTTATTATCCTTATTCAGCCATTGAATTAATTTTTTGATGTGCAGGTTACTTTGTTACATGCTTGAGAACTTCCCGAGGACTTCTTTCCATTAAACAAAGTTGAAGTTTTAATACAAAGAGTATGCCCTTCAAATCTCCCAATATATGATGTTGTCAAGATTTTATTGAATTCTCAAAAACAGAAAAAATTACCATCACCTTAAAAACTCCCTGCAAAATATATTGATGTCGCCTAAACAAAGTTGTTGCAATTATCTCTCAAATGGGAACTATGCAAAGGCCAATGATGTGAATCTGTCCATCTAGTTTTCCTATTTGCTTGTTGGCACTACAATAACTGTTGTTGAATAAACAGTCAAGTGTATGTGCTGAGCGATAAACTAACATAGATCCATCTTAATCCCAAATCTATCAAACAGCAAGAGGGATCAAAAAATTTCAAGATGCAAATGTTTTTATCCCTCTCAATGCATAAAAGATCCAAGGTTAAGTTGTACCCGTGATAGTTTCTTAAATCTTTATAGTTGTTAAAATATGGTAAGTTGTCAACTTGTGAGCCCTGTTATAATAGACAAAAAATCATCAAATACTTTGGAGCACAGGGATTGCAAAGAACTTCAGCTGCCCTGATTCTGGTTCCACTCTGATCATGTTCAACAAGTATTATGGAATTGGAATGCTTGCAATATCGAAGGCCCTAATATCCCATTACATTGACCAATACATTTGATCATGGAAGATCATCCAACTTCATTTGATTAAGATACTTTTGGACAAATCCATGAAGTTAGATCATTTGGCCGTACAAAAAATGGCCCAACATCATGACAAGACGCATGATTACTTAGTCCAAGTAATAGAAAGAAGGTCCTTGAGACAAGGAGCATACACATCCAACTTGGAGTCCATTAAATAAATCTTAAAATGCATTTTTAACAAGTTCTACTCAATGACTTTTATTTAATAACATGTTCTATTCACGATCGTGTTTAAGATTCCTTTCATCACCATCATGCCTGGTCCGTTTCATCACCAAATTGTCTGATCTTCATTTACAGCCTCCATATTGGATCGCATCCCATGTACGCAATAATGCCCACCGTTATATAAATATTGCCGATAAATATATGTTAATACTCTCGTGTATATTAATAATCGTGTATGCATATACTCTCTCTGTATATATATGTGTGTGTTTGTGTGTTTTTATAAAATTTGCAAGCACTGTTTCCAAAACTCCCTGATTGAGGTAACTTCGGTTGTCTACCTTACCAACAGTACTACACCCCAATAACTGAATATCCTATTAAATGCCCTCTACTAGACCGTGATCGATGTTAGTATGACTATCTATCTTCTATGCACATACCAATCGAGACTTCTGATCCTGGAGGGCATTGTATTGGACTGAAAGTCGTTCCACCTCATGCACTTTAAAACAAAAGTTAAAAGCATGCATACATAGTTCTCTCTGCAACGCAATTAAGGCGAGTTGCTAGAAGTGACATGACCTCAACAAAATCATGTCTTCTTTCTGCAATGAAAATTTGGATTCCTGTCGTCACAAAACAATTATTATATAACATATAAATGATGGAAGACCCACAAACAATGTGCACAATTGGCCCGGTACATACTACACTAAACTCAATACTGTAAACCGACAGATGTGCAGGCCCTATTACGCACCAACACCATCATAGCTTGCTTCTAGCAGTGCAAGACCAACAACAAGTTTCACTGGTTAATTGGAATCCTGCCTACCGCTTTCCGCATAAAATCAAAAACCCAAAACCATAAGCATGTGTGATTTCAGTTCCTTCTCCCTCCTCTTCGTTCTTAAGAATAATTTCGTTGAAAGGGAATATGCTTTTGTTGTACAGACGAAAAGTTTCAGTTTTAGAAAACAATTTTAAAAGAAACGCTCTCTAGTAAGGTTAATTGTATTACAATTAAATATGGTGTCTAAGACCTGGTGAATAATCTAGCACTACAACTGGAATTTACCTCAGCATAAGCAGGACAATTGACTCTTCGCAAAATGTATTTATGAATCCTATCATTTTTCGCTTTCTGTTTAATCTTTCCCGTGTTTCGGTAACTGAAACGGGAAAGCTTCGGTGCAAAAGTTATCAGAGATGAATCCATCGGATCAAAAGGTACGGATTAAGCTCAAAATTATTAATTTTAAAGAAAACAGCAAAGGATGAAGAATACCTTAACGGCCGAAGGTGAAATGCGGATCAAATTGAAGCCGAGGACACTGCGAATCCTTCAAGAAGTTTTGTGGGCCGATCACAGGCACCGCAAGTGATAAAATTGCTGCCGATCGCACGCCTAAACCCTTGTTTCTTGCAGATCCCGACGAATAAATGCAACTGCAAAGAAAGTCATTCCATTCCAGTCCCTACTCGTTTGGAACAAACTATCTTTTCCAGCCCAAACGAACAGCGAGACAGAAATCAAATAGTGTGAAATAATAGGGAGATGGAAGTGGTCACATGCACGAGTTGCAGACACTTACGTTCACTGCCTGGGATCTTGCCATATGATCGAGGGCTTAATGTCAGCCGTCCCCGCCAAATATTAAAAAGGCTGAAACCAAAAGTAATTTTGTACTAAAGGAGCTAAAAATACGAAAACGCTGGCTAATGTGATTCGGCTGCCTCCATTTACTTATTTTTTCCATCAAAGATTCTTCCGTATTTATATATATATAAATTGTACCTCCTTCCAGATTTTCCTTCTAAATTAATTTATTATTTTCTAGTTTTAAAGTACTCATTTTTTCATAGGGCATTGATATTGTTTTCTATTTGGGTTGCAGTTTTACCATCATTTTAAGTTTATGTTTGTATTTATTATTTTCTTGTTTTAAGGTAAGGATTATATAGTTTATATATGTATTTGTGATTCTATTTATTATTTTCTAGTTTTAAAGTATTGTTGTATAGTTTGATCAGTTTATTTTCTATTGATATTACTCTTCCATTATCTTAATAATTAATTTAACTCCATCAAGTTTACTATGAAAGTCGAAGTGGATGGAAGCTTGTTTTTTTATATGTTTTTATTGTAGGAATAAGGATGGTTTTTTCTCTCATTAAGTCTTGTTTTAAGGTAAGGATTATATAGTTTATATATGTATTTGTGATTCTATTTATTATTTTCTAGTTTTAAAGTATTGTTGTATAGTTTGATCAGTTTATTTTCTATTGATATTACTCTTCCATTATCTTAATAATTAATTTAACTCCATCAAGTTTACTATGAAAGTCGAAGTGGATGGAAGCTTGTTTTTTTATATGTTTTTATTGTAGGAATAAGGATGGTTTTTTCTCTCATTAAGTCTTGTTTTAAGGTAAGGATTATATAGTTTATATATGTATTTGTGATTCTATTTATTATTTTCTAGTTTTAAAGTATCGTTGTATAGTTTGATGAGTTTATTTTTTGTTGATATTACTCTTCCATTGTCTTAATAATTAATTTAACTCCATTAAGTTTACTATGAAAGTCGAAGTGGATGGAAGCTTGCTTTTTTTTATATGTTTTTATTCTAGGAATAAGGATGGTTTTTTCTCTCATTAAGTCTTGTTTTAAGGTGAGGATTATATAGTTTATATATGTATTTGTGATTCTATTTATTATTTTCTAGTTTTAAAGTATCGTTGTATAGTTTGATGAGTTTATTTTCTGTTGATATTACTCTTCCATTATCTTAATAATTAATTTAACTCCATTAAGTTTACTATGAAAGTCGAAGTGGATGGAAGCTTGCTTTTTTTATATGTTTTTATTCTAGGAATAAGGATGGTTTTTTCTCTCATTAAGTCTTGTTTTAAGGTGAGGATTATATAGTTTATATATGTATTTGTGATTCTATTTATTATTTTATAGTTTTAAAGTATCGTTGTATAGTTTGATGAGTTTATTTTCTGTTGATATTACTCTTCCATTATCTTAATAATTAATTTAACTCCATTAAGTTTACTATGAAAGTCGAAGTGGATGGAAGCTTGCTTTTTTTATATGTTTTTATTCTAGGAATAAGGATGGTTTTTTCTCTCATTAAGTCTTTAGAAAGAAGATGCACAATGAGCAATATCTGTATGTTGGTTCTCATCATTTCCTTGCTCATAAGCTACCAGAGCCTTAAGAATCTTGGATGAACACCACCTTGAAGGAGAAAAATCTCATCTCCTAAACGTTTTCAATAAGAACGACCTAGCAAGGTTCAATGTCTTAGAGCTTTTCAAAAAGCAGAAAAAAGGTCTGATGAGTAAAAAAGATCCTACTGACCTGTTATGTAGAGTTCACCTTTCGTTTATTCAAGGTACTACCGATAGAATTGCTAGGATCCTTAGGAGACATAATATTTTCTCGACTTTCAAACCCCTCTGCACCATTCGAAGTTCTCTTAGATCGATAAAGGACCCGGTTTGCGCTAGGGAAGGTAAGGGTGTTTACTTGATTTTGTGCTCTTGTGGGACGGCTTACATCGATGAAACTGGTTGATCCATTAATCAAAGAATCCATGAGCACATGGCTAACCTTAAACATGGTAGATCACACTCCTATGCCTTAGTAGAGCATGCTGAAAAGACAAAGCATCACATTTGCATTGAAGATGCTAATGTTATTGCAAGGATTGACCATTTCCATCACCGTAAGTTAAGGGAAGCCTTAGAAATCGAGAAAAGACCGGTTAACCTTAACAGGGATGATGGGTGGAGTGTTAGCAAGTGCTAGATTCTTGCCCTTCATTCTTAGATGGTTTTTTTTCATCCCTCTCGATTTTCCCTCTTGTCCTTTCTCTTCCTCCGCCCACTCCCCCCCCCCCCAACACACTTTTTGTTTTCTTCACTCTTTTTTGCCTTTGAAGTTTTTTAATAAATTAAAATTAATACAATCTATAATAATATATTGCCTAGTAATTATAATATTTAAAATTATTCACTATAAATAATGTATTTAATATATTATTATTCTTTTAATTAACAAATTAAATTAGGATATAGTATATATATTAAAATTATATTATTAAATTATAAAATATAAATCATAAAAATATATTAAATTTATATAATATATAATTAATAATTAATTCATCTTTTTAAAATTAAAACGATTAAATATCTTATTTTCCCCTACTAGTCAAACTAGCGATTATTTTACAACGGCCAATTGGAGTGTCTCTTCATCTATTTAAACCGGTTCCTAGATCTGATTTCTCATCTTGTCCTGAGGATGAACCACATTGGCTGGTTCGAAACTCATCGACAAAATATGCTCATATGTGATTATCACCGAAAGTTTTTATATACATTTTATGGATCACATAAGCCAAATTCCAAATATTGTTGATATTGTTTTCTATTTGGGTTTTAGTTTGACTAAGTATATGTTTTTGTTGTTATTGGTGTTATGGATTTTTTTCTTAAACAGTAGTTTAAGGAGGCCATAATTTTGCTTGGAAAATAGTGGAAATTTAAACAAGATTTTGACAAAAACCTTGCAAAAGTTTTGGGAAATCTGGGTTACAGTGTCAAGCTTCAAGATTTTGGGCACCCCATGGGTTTATGATGGTGTTAAATCCATTTCCACCATCAAACAATTATATAAACACTCTTATAGTTAGATTCTTTTAAATAAAAGATGACTAGATTTTGGTGAAAAATGGCTTTCTGGGCAAAATTGTGACCCGGGTAGGCAACACCTTTTCTTAATCAACATATTTAATAGCCCCTGTGTTTAAGAGATATTAGAAAAAACCTATAATCGCATTCATAGAAATCTCTCAAATTCTATTTGTTGAACACCTTCCCAGTACATTATTATAAAATAACCTTTTTTTTAATATATTACTCTTTTTACTAAGTACCCCTTTTTATAATCTACCCATATACACCCCCCCCCCCACCCCCCCACTCCGCTTCAATACCCACAAAATGTTTATTGTATCTCTCACAATTTTAAAATCTCCTTTATCAGTCAATGCGTTAATATAATGGTAAACAAGGTGAATCCCCATGATTGGTGTATGCAATCATAGTTATAACAAGTATTAAACCCTAGTTGTAGTGAGTAGTAAACCCTAGGTATCTTTGGTGGAATAGAAGCCCCCACTTATGGCCTTTTAGTCAAAGCAATAATTTCAAATGTCATTAGTTGCACTCTCTCCTAGATAAGGTGTAGGCATACTAGACACATCATGATAAGTGGAAACAAATCAAAATATATAAATATAAATGTTTTAAGGAACCTCACGGAGAAACCCATTAGCACTTCCTCGCGTTTTATAGATGGTACCCAATGAAACCCATCGATACTAATTAAGGTATCTAGCCAGGTAGGGTTATCAAGTGAAGCATGTAATAAAGGTAAAAGTTTGAGGATTGACACCAAGACCTCCTACGTGAAGTTCAAAGAACTTAACAATTATAGTTTGAACCATGTAATAAAGGTAAAAGTTTGAGGATCGACACCAAGACCTCCTACATGAAGCTCAAAGAACTTAACCATTATAGTTTGGATACTCCCTCTCTCTCTCTCTCTCACAAGCCCAAGTGAAGGGAAGGAGCTAATGTATAATGGACCAAGTTAAATCACTTAAGTAAAATGATGAGAGAAAGGGTGAGGTCTTTCAAGGAGGTTCTATTAGTTCCTAAAACCCCTCCCATGTTAGGAAGAGTTGCTCACATATGTGAAGGAAGAGGCAAACTACAATTTAATTCCCTTGATGTCGAAGAAAGGGTCCCAACATAAAACTATATATGAGGTGTTAGATCTTATGGTTGTCATATATGGGATGAGTAGGATTCAATCTAAATGATTGATATGTAAATTTATGAGAATGTGTCCTTCCAATCATTTGTTTTGGGTGTATTTTAAAGAACAAGAATATTCAAGGTAACTTTCATATGGATCTTTTGAGTAGCCAAGATAATTTTATTAATGTCGATAATGACCATAAAAGTAATTTATGGAACTAAAAGAGTAACAACATCATAAGTATAAGGTGGGAGTGCAAAACAAACTCCTGTATCAACACTAAAAATACAAAAGATAACGAACTAAGTGTCTAGCTAAAAGTTAGATGTTACAGTTGAAGGAAGATGTAAAAGAAGGTATAAGTACAAGAGAGATGCAAGAAATGATGAGATTTAATGTTGAACATAAGACAATATGTTTAGGCATGTCAAAGTTGCATTTTGAGGATGAGTAAGAGAATTGTGAGAGAGGCTCCGCATGAAACTCATTATTATTTATGAAAGGGCCAATGTAATGGTGGATGATATCCTCTAGGAGTGGTCAAGGTTGAGAGGGCTCAATTGTGTGATCATGGAGAGCATAAGAGCAAGTAAGCCCAAGTATTCTAACATCTAGAGTCATGGAAAAGAAACATTGTTTTGAAACATAACTACTTGAACAAACCTAGGTAGTAGTGTGTTGGATGGGGGCAACTTGACTTTGAGACTACGTAGAGTTGATATGTCTAGCTTAATGGTATGCATCATATGCCTTGTAATGGAAACTCTCTATGGGTCTCAAGGAAGTCACTCAACCACCCAAGAGGGGGGGGGGGGGGCTAAGAAGAGACCCAATGTCTCACTGATCTAGGAACTAAAGGAACATGGATCTTTACCTATCACTTGTTGCCCCACTCAAACTTAAAGTAGAAGTTATTCCTAGTTATGTTACTTTCAATTGGAGAAAGAGATAGAATTTTGGAGGAAGGCTATATTTTTGAACTAGAGTTGGCCTCTCTATGAAATTTTGGTCAATTGAATTTAAACCTAGGCTGGACAGCCATCAAAACCCCTTGTATGGGTCCATGTGCCCTTTATTTCCTTGGAGTTTTAGAACATTTGTATTTTGAATAACATTGGGAACAATTTGGGGGTGTTATTTTGCTCGCCCTAGCCAAATCTTAACGAGGATATGCCATCTCATGACAAAGTATGTGTGGTCATGAATCTAAGCGAATCCATCCCCAAAAAACACCATCGGGATTGGAAATTAAGTGCATATTTAAGATATTGGCTATGAGAGTCTTTTTGCAAGAATCGAGCTTGACATGAGCATTCCCACCTAGAAAGAAAATGCTTATCTAAACCTAGGCTCAAGTCCTTTTGAATTAGTGTCAAAATATTTGGTCAAAATGGCAAAAGAAAAAACTCCAAAAGGTATGGAAGAATTATGGAAATATGTCTTCCAAAAAATAGTTCGTTCGTCTTATAATTAGGGATATGGTGGACCTTAGCATTTCTTCCATCCCCACCATATTTTTATCCCTCAGTGCCCCGCTTTATACCAATCCATTGCATGTAGGAATCAACCCCATTCCAAATCCATTTCTTGTACCAATCAACCCCATTATAAATCCATTGCTTGTGCCAATCAACCCCATTCGGAACAGAATTTGACATGAACCTTCCCTCTCCCCACCCATTTAACTTGTTAACTTGTTAACCTACTCTAACCTTGTCAATTTACCATTAAAATTTCTACTTTACAACCCCTTACATTGCCTTATTCTTCTAATTATAATTATTTTATTCTCCAAATTAATTACCTAGAAATAGACCTCATTTTTTTGAAATCCAAAGAGAAACACATTTTAAAAGAAAAATATGTAGCCAACTTTAAGATCTTATAGAAATTAATGAGGCATGATGTGATATTCGTGAAATCTTGATGTAGAGTAACTCCAAGAGGAAAGTTGTTCTAGTTTGGCTAATGATCTAGGTTAAATATTATATGTCTCTCATCTTTCAATATTTGGATTATGTTGTTAAATGATTTGACTTAAATATTTTAAGTCTCTCGTCATTCAATATGTTATCACCAAATTGAGTCTTGTTGGGCTACTGCAATGGTCAACTTGGAGTAACTATTTCAAACCAGCTTTTAACTGAAGATTAGCCTCTTCAGCCTGAGAGGGCTCTCTCAATTTATCAAAGGATTTGCAATGAAAACTCTATTAGATGGCTAACTCTGAATTGGATTGAATGTGATGTTTTTGTGTAGGTGAAAGATATAAACCATTAACTACCATTGGGCACGGAGTTGATATGAAAACTAAGTCACAAGTTAACTTATCTCATGGAAACTTAGGCAATTGTATTCTTATTAAACCACACATGAAGGACAGAACAACCAACTATATGCATACAGGAAGTTTGAGCATGTCACCATGAATTCCAAGTGATTATACATAAGCAAACTAATAAATCTTGGCAAAACAACAGACTAGGTGTAAAAAGGAAGTTGAAGGATGTAATCATGAATTCCAAGTGATTATACAACTAGAACACTAGAGAGAAAGTAAAAGATTGATATAACAAAATTACATAAGAAAACAGAGAAGAATCTCAGGTCTGAAATAGGCATGCTGAAACTGTATATTTCTGATATCAAAATATTACAATGGTGGTAGTCTCAAGTAACCATCTCCCAACCCTTTCAAACTTTTTCCTCTCCCTATTTATAGATTTAGGCACCTTTACATCATGTTTACCAGTTGAGCTAGACCATCGAATATCTTCAAGGACACCTAATCCAACTAACTATTGATTACAACGAGGAAAAGTAGAGATAATTATGTTGTCAATACTTAGAAACCTAATGGGACTCTTTCACTCATTAATACCTTAACTAATTAAAACTCCCATACATAAAATGGATAATCGAGAGAGCAACCTTATGAGGTGGTAGAAGGCATGATTTAACCATAAAACATCATAACTGTAATTTAGGAATTGTTCTTTGGATTCTGACTGAAAGTTGTTATGTTGATGATGTGGCAGCATGATGAGTTTGCATCTACAAACTACCCTAATGACAAGTGTTTCCTTTCAGTAATCATCTTCTCTGATACTCTTTGACACTGCTATGATATTCTTTGACATTTCCTATGTGGAAAAACCTTGGAAAAATTCTTATTCTTCGGACATTTCCAAAAATTGACTTTGCTGCAAAAAACAAAGTTTTTAGGTACTTTCGTAGCGAAAGCATTTAGGCCACCTATTTTGCACATCTACTGCTTCTGACCATTAGATAGTGTTAGGTGATCAAAAACATTTAAATACAGGACTTAGAGTTCCTTAACCAAGTCAAAATAAGTGACTTTGAACAAAAAAGACATCTTCAAAAATTTCGTAGCGTATGAAATCTTGTCTTTTCATCCATCTCCTTGCCACCTTTGTTGTTAAAACATCTTTACTATGCCAAGACACCTTGCAAACAATCAATCTCCCTCCATAATACTTGAAAAAACTGGATTCCAAGTCAAAAATTCATCTACATAAATTTTCGTAGCGTTTTTTTGGCTTCAAGCTTGAAGCACACTACGAAATTGTCTAAAAAACCATAATTTGCAGATTTTATTTATTTATTTATTTATTTTATTTTATTTTATTTTTATTTTTATTTTTTATTTTTTTATTTTTATTTATTTTATTTTTATTTATTTATTTATTTATTTATTTATTTTTTTCTGAAAAATAGGTCATAGAAAAGAGCTTATGTCTTCGAATATATGATGTATTTTTCAAAACTGGAGGAGGTTTTTTTCAATCAGAATGTTCTGAAGAAAAACCTCTCTTTATTTTTTGAAAACCATCTCCAAATGTCCAAAATATGCATTAGAAAAACATGTATAAAACAAGAAAATTATTAATTCTAAAAATAGGTCCCAAAGACACCTTCAAATCTCCGAATTGGTAGCACCTATTAGAAAAGTGAAAGAGGTTATTATTCCTTGTTCTATGCTTGATAATAAACTCTCTCATTATTGCATAAATCATTTCTATTCATCCATAATCTTCTTTTGAAATTGATTGCTCCCATAGTCCAAAAACGCAGGAAATACCCTTGTAGCTCCAGCAAATTCAAGCAACCTGTTTTGGTGAATGCTTCAGCAAAGTTAGGGTTCTCCATGAATAGCTTAAGTTCATGAGCCCCTATCTAACCACATAGCCTCCTTTTAATGCCTTCTCCTTCATGGCCATCTCCCTTTATAACCAAGTTTCCCTCTTAAAAAGGTGACACTTGTAAAGAAAAATTGGACAACAAGCTGCTTGGTGTGGTGAGGCAGCTCTCAAACAGTGACAGTGAGATGCTTCACATGCAAGAATGAATGCTAAATGACAAATATCACCTTAGGGTAAAGTTTTAAAGGTGATTTTGACAACTCAGAGTTTGATGAAGACACATGACCATAAAAGGTAATAGAATCATTCATAATGAATTCAAATGACCTCACCCTTCACCTATTTAATCAAAAAGTGACACCTCACACCACTTTGGCCCTTTCTGCAGAAAAACACACTTTCGTAGCGAAAATGGTCTGACAGTTGACAGATATGCTACAAAACTATTAGGCAGTTTCGTAGCGAAATCTCTTGATTTGATTTGTAAAACGCTACGAAACTGTGAAAACTGATAGGTGGAGTGTTTTAAGATTTAAAGGCATGGGAATGAAAACTAGATGATATGAGGCTTGATTTGAATTAAATGACATTATCATAAGGGGATATTAAACCTTAAGGTAGACACCAACAAATGCAATATAGTCATAGATTTCATGAAAATGTTTTATGAAACTCCATCAACCTAGGTGAAAAATGCATGACCCAACATGATGTAACATGAACCCTATGGTGACCTTATCAACACAAATTTTGAAAATTTTGAGTGTGATAACAGTGGCTCCAGTGGGGATGGTGTGCCCCTGTGGTACAACAAAGATCTTGTAGCTCCAGCACAATCCATATTTTTGGAAATAAACTTCTGAAAATTTCTAAGCCTTCTTCAAAATCTTATGGCCTTCACCTCGGGATCAAGCTTGATGATTACTGTTGAAAACCCCAAATATGTACATACTGAAAAGATGCTCAGTCTACTTCACACACGCTCCTACCTACCCTAACAGCTATACTATTCATATTTGATTCAAGTAACATGAAACCTCCAATAAAGCTAGTCAATGAGCTGATCTGATACTTGAACTCCTTGACTGCACTTGAACCAATAGCAAACTGTATTCTGAAATGATAAAGGTAAGAGAAGATAGATTTGTTTTTCATAGTGAAAAAATAATTGAAAAGTTAGACTGTAGAACTCTTCCATGTAATCAGCTATGGGATCATAGAAGACACAATTTATTGATATCCCTTTTAAGCTCTCAATGAAAAATTGATCCTCGATATCCTTTTCATTTTCTTCACCAAGGCTGAACCTTGATTCCAACTCTACAATATCAATCTCATAACCATATTCTTCCTCTATCTGCAAGTTTAATCGTATAACAATTTCCTCCTTTGTTGGAGGAGGAAGACCTTCCAAGAACTGTTTAGGATCTTGGAAATCATATGATCCAATTTTAACATCCAATAGTTCAATTTCATTCTCTAATCTTTCAGCAGCTAAACTAAGAAAACAAATTTTATTTTCAGGTGTGAGTCGACTGGATTTCAAACAACGAAATACTATTGTGGAGCAATGTTCGTCTATCTGAAATTCTACTAACTCATCCCTTACACTTCGTAACATTTCATCATATAAAGGGTTTGCCACATACCCTGTCATCTTGGATCACCATGAATAATCTAAAATCTGGATTATTCCCAGTGAAGTCACTCTGAACTTTGAAGCTAGGGATATTGAACAATGGAGTCGCCAAGTGAATTGTACAACCTTCTTGTGTTTGGCTTCTATTCACCATCAGAATTCAAATCTGAACCTTGTTGTTCTTCCAAGAGAAAATTTAGGCCTTCTCCCCGCAACGGCGCAAAAATGTTATCACCAAATTGAGTCTTGTTGGGCCACTGCAATGGTCAACTTGGAGTAACTATTTCGAACCAGCGTTTGACTGAAGATTAGCCTCTTCAGCCTGAGAGGGCTCTCTCAATTTATCAAAGGATTTGCAATGAAAAACTATACTAGATGGCTAACTCTAAATTGGATTGAATGTGATGTTTTTGTGTAGGTGAAAGATATAAACCATTAACTACCATTGGGCATGGAGTCGATATGAAAACTAAGTCACAAATTAACCTATCTCATGGAAACTTAGGCAATTGTATTCTTATTAAACCACACATGAAGGACATAACAACCAGCTATATGCATACAGGAAGTTGGAGCATGTCACCATGAATTCCAAGTGATTATACATAAGCAAACTAATACATCTTGGCAAAACAACATACTAGGTGTAAACAGGAAGTTGGAGCATGTAATAATGAATTCCAAGTGATTATACAACTAGAACACTGGAGAGAAAGTAAAAGATTGATATAACAAACTTACATAAGAATACAGAGAAGACTCTTAGGTCTGAAATAGGCATGCTGAAACTGTATATTTCTAATATCAAAATATTACAACGGTGGTAGTCTCGAGTAACCATCTCCCAACCCTTTCAATTCTGTCTCCCTATTTATAGAGTTAGGCACCTTTACATTATGTTTACCAGTTGGGCTAGACCATCGAATATCTTCAAGGACACCTAATCCAACTAACCATTGATTACAAGGAGGAAAAGTAGAGATAATTCTGTTTTTGAGAATTAGAAACCTAATAGGACTCTTTCACTCATTAATACCTCAACTAACTATTAAAACTCCCATACATAAAAAAGGCTTATTGAGAGAGCAACCATATGAGGTGGCAGAAGGCATGATTTAACCATAAAACATCATAGCTGTAATTTGGGAAGTGTTCTTCAGATTCTGATTGAAAGTTGTTGTGTTGATGATGTGGCAGCATAACGAGTTTGCATCTCCAAACTACCCTTATGACAAGTGTTTCCTTTCAGTAATCATCTGCTCTAATACTCTTTGACACTGCTATAATATTCTTTGACATTTCCTATGTGGAAAAACCTTGGAAAACTTCTTATCCTTCATACATTTCCAAAAATTGACTTTGCTACAAAAAAATAGAGTTTTTAGGTACTTCCGTAGCGAGATTCTATAGCGAAAGAATTTAGGCCACCTATGTTGTACATTTGCTGCTTCTGACCATTAGATAGTGTTAGGTGATAAAAAAACATTTAAATACAGGCCTTAGAGTTCCTTAACTAAGTCAAAATAAGTGACTTTGAACCAAAAAAACATCTTTAGGGTTTTTGTAGCATATGAAATCTTGTCTTTTCATCCATCTCCTTGCCACCTTTGATGTTCAAACATCTTTAATATGCCAAGACACCTTGAAAAAAATCAATCTCCCTCCATAATACTTGAAAAAACTGGATTCCAAGGAAAAAATGCAACTACAGAATTTTTCGTAGCATTTTTCTAGCTTCAAGCATGAAGCATGCTACGAAACTGTCTAAAAAACAAGAATTTGCAGATTTTTCCTATTTTTTATGAAAAATGGGTCTCAGAAAAGAGCTTATATCTTCGAATGTATGATATATCTTATAAAACTGGAGTATATTTTTGTCAATCAGAATGTTATGAAGAAAAACCTCTCTTGGTTTTTTGAAAACCATCTCCAACTGTCCAGAATTTGCATTAGAAAAACATGTATAAAATAGGAAAATTTTGAATTCTAAAAATAGGTCCCAAAGACACCTTCGAATATCCGAATTGGTAGCACCTATTAGAAAAGTGAAAGAGGTTATTATTCCTTGTTATGTGCTTGATAATAACCTCTCTCATTATTGTAGAAATCATCTCTATTCATCCATAATATTCTTTTGAAATTGACTACTCCCACAGTCAAAAAACGCAACAAATACCCTTGTAGCTCCAGCAAATTCAAGCAACTTGAATTGGCGAATGCTTCAACAAAGTTAGGGTCCTCCATGAATAGCTTAAGTTCATGAGCTCCTATCTAATGACAGAGCCTCCTTTGTATGCCTTCTCCTTCATGGCCATCTCCCTTTATAACCAAGTTTCCCTCTTAAAAAGGTGACACTTGTAAAGACAAATTGGACACCAAGTTGCTTGGTGTGGTGAGGTAGCTCTAAAACAGTGACAGTGAGATGCTTCACAAGAAAGAATGAATGCTAAATGACAAATAGCAGCTTAGGGTAAAGTTTTCAAGGTGATTTTGACAACTCAAAGTTTGATGAAGACACATGACCATAAAAGGCAATAGAATCATTCATAATGAATTCAAATGACCTCACCCTTCACCTATTTAATCAAAAAGTGACACGTCACACTTCTACAGAAAAACACACTTTCGTAGCGAAAAATGGTTTGAAAACTGACAGATATGCTATGAAACTATTAGGCAGTTTCGTAGTGAAATCTCCTGATTTTCTTTGTAAAACGCTATGAAACTGTGAAAAACTGATAGGTGGAGTGTTTTAAGATTTAAATGCATGGGAATGAAAACTAGATAATATGATGCTTGATTTGAATTAAATGGCATGATTAGAAGGGGATATTAAACCTTAATGTAGACACCAACAAATGCAATTTAGTCATAGATTTCATGAAAATGTTTTATGAAACTCCATCAACCTAGGTGAAAAATGCATGACCCAACATGATGTGACATGAACCCTATGGTGACCTTATCAAAACAAATTTTGAAAATTTCGAGTGTGATAATAGTGGCTCTAGTGGGGATGGTATGCCCCTGTGGTACAACAGAGATCTTGTAGTTCCAGCGCAATCCATCTTTTTGGAAATAAACTTTTGAAATTTGCCAAGCCTTCTTCAAACTCTTATGGCCTTCACCTCGAGCTCAAGCTTGATGATTACTGTTGAAAACCCCAAATCTGTACATACTGAAAAGATGCTCAGTCTAATTGAGCTTATTCACACACGCTACTACCTACCCTAACAACTACACTATTCATATTTGATTCAAGCAACATGAAACCTCCAATAAAGCCAGTCAATGAGTTGATCTGATACTTGAACCCCTTGACTACACTTGAACCAAAAGCAAATTGTATTCTAAAATGATAAAGGTAAGAGAAGATGGATTTGTTTTTCATAGTGAAAAAATAATTGAAAAGTTAGACTGTATAAATCTTCCATGTAATCATCTATGGAATCATAGAAGACATAATTTATTGATATCCCTTTTAAGCTCTCAATGACAAATTGATCCTAAATATCCTTTTCATTTTCTTCACCAAGGCTGAACCTTGATTCCAACTCTACAATATCAAGCTCATAACCATATTCTTCCTCTATCTGCAAGTCTAATGGTATAACAATTTCCTCCTTTTTTGGAGGAGGAAGACCTTCCAAGAACTGTTTAGGATCTTGGAAACCATATGATCCAATTTTAACATCCAATAGTTCAATTTCATTCTATAATCTTTCAGCAGCTAAACCAAGAAAACAAATTTTATTTTCAGGTGTGAGTCGACTGGATTTCAAATAAGGAAATACTATTGTGGAGAAATGTTCATCTATCTGAAATTATGCTAACTCATCCCTTACACTTTGTAACATTTCATCATATAAAGGGTTTGCCACATATCCTGTCATCTTGGATCACCATGAATAATCTAAAATTTGGATTGTTCCTAGTGAAGTCACTCTGAACTTTGAAGCTAGGGATCTTGAACAATGGAGTCCCCAAGTGAATTGTACAACCTTCTTGTGTTTGGCTTCTATTCACCATCAGAAGTCAAATCTAAACCTTGTCGTTCTTCCCAGAGAAAATTTAGACCTCCCCGACAACGACGCAAAAATGTTATCACCAAATTGAGTCCTGTTGGGCTGTTGCAATGGTCAACTTGGAGTAACTATTTCAAACCAGCTTTTGACTGAAGATTAGCCTCTTCAGCCTAAGAGGGCTCTCTCAATTTATCAAATTATTTGCAATGAAAACTCTACTATATGGCTAACTCTGAATTGGATTGAATGTGATGTTTTTGTGCAGGTGAAAGATATAAACCATTAACTACCATTGGGCATGGAGTCGATATGAAAACTAAGTCACAAATTAACCTATCTCATGGAAACTTAGGCAATTGTATTCTTATTAAACCACACATGAAGGACAAAACAACCAGTTATATGCCTACAGGAAGTTGGAGCATGTCACCATGAATTCCAAGTGATTATACATAAGAAAACTAATAAATCTTGGCAAAACAACAGACTAGGTGTAAACAGGAAGTTGGAGCATGTAATAATGAATTCCAAGTGATTATACAACTAAAACACTGGAGAGAAAGTAAAATATTGATATAACAAACTTACATAAGAATACATAGAAGACTCTTAGGTTTGAAATAGACATGTTGAATCTGTATATTTCTGATATCAAAATATTACAACGGTGGTAGTCTCGAATAACCATCTCCCAACCCTTTCAAACTCTTTCCTCTCCCTATTTATAGAGTTAGGCACCTTTACATCATGTTTACCAATTGGGCTAGACCATCGAATATCTTCAAGGACACCTAATCCAACTAACCATTGATTACAAGGAGGAAAAGTAGAGATAATTATGTTTTCAAGAATTAGAAACCTAATAGGACTCTTTCACTCATTAATACCTTAACTAACTATTACAACTCCCATACATAAAAAAGGCTTATTGAGAGATCAACCATATGAGGTGGCAGAAGGCATGATTTAACCATTAAACATCATAGTTGTAATTTGGGAATTGTTCTTCGGATTCTGATTGAAAGCTGTTATGTTGATGATGTGGCAACATGATGAGTTTGCATCTCCAAACTACCCTTATGACAAGTGTTTCCTTTTAGTAATCATCTACTCTAATACTCTTTGACACTAATATAATATTCTTTGACATTTCCTATGTGGAAAAACCTTGGAAAACTTCTTATCCTTCAGACATTTCCAAAAATTGACTTTGCTGCAAAAAAAACAGAGTTTTTAGGTACTTTTGTAGCAAGATTCTTTAGCGAAAGCATTTAGGCCACCTATGTTGTACATTTGCTGCTTCTGACCATTAGATAGTGTTAGGTGATAAAAAAACATTTAAATACAGGCCTTAGAGTTCCTTAACCAAGTCAAAAAAAGTGACTTTGAACCAAAAAAACATCTTTAGAGTTTTCGTAGCGTATGAAATCTTGTCTTTTCATCCATCTCCTTGCCACCTTTGTTGTTCAAACATCTTTACTATGCCAAGACACCTTACAAACAATCAATCTCCCTCCATAATACTTGACAAAACTAGATTCCAAGGAAAAAATGCACCTATAGAAATTTTCGTAGCGTTTTTCTGGCTTCATGTCTGAAGCACGCTACGAAACTGTCTAAAAAACCATAATTTGCAGATTTTTCCTATTTTTTTGAAAAATGGGTCTTAGAAAAGAGCTTATATCTCTGAATATATGATGTATTTTGCAAAACTGGAGGAGGTTTTTGTCAATTAGAATGTTCTGGAGAAAAAATTCTCTTGGTTTTTTGAAACCCATCTCCAACGGTCCAGAATTTGCATTAGGAAAACATGTATAAAACAGGAAAATTCTGAATTCTAAAAATAGGTCCCAAAGACACCTTCGAATATCTGAATTGGTAGCACCTGTTAGAAAAGTGAAAGAGGTTATTATTCCTTGTTCTATGCTTGATAATAACCTCTCTCATTATTACAGAAAACATCTCTGTTCATCCATAATCTTCTTTTGAAATTGACTACTCCCACAGTCCAAAAACGCAGCAAATACCCTTGTAGCTCCAACAAATTCAAGCAACCTGAATTGGTGAATGCTTCAGCAAAGTTAGGGTCCTCCATGAATAGCTTAAGTTCACGAGCTCCTATCTAACAACAGAGCCTCTTTTGTATGCCTTCTCCTTCAAGGTCATCTCCCTTTATAACCAAGCTGTCCTCTTAAAAAGGTGACACTTGTAAAGACAAATTGGACACCAAGTTGCTTGGTGTGGTGAGGCAGCTCTAAAACAGTGACAGTGAGATGCTTCACAATAAAAAATGAATGCTAAATGACAAATAACAACTTAGGGTAAAGTTTTCAAGGTGATTTTGACAACTCAGAGTTTGATGATGACACATGACCATAAAAGGCAATAGAATCATTCATAATGAATTCAAATGACCTCACCCTTCACCTATTTAATCAAAAAGTGACACCTCACACCAATTTGGCCCTTTCTGCAGAAAAACACATTTTCGTAATGAAAATGGTCTGACAGCTGACAAAATTTGCTACGAAACTATTAGGCAGTTTCGTAGCGAAATCTCATGATTTGCTTTGTAAAATGCTATGAAGCTGTGAAAAACTGATAGGTGGAGTGTTTTAAGATTTAAATGCATGGGAATGAAAACTAGATGATATGAGGCTTGACTTGACTTAAATGACATGATCATAAGGGGATATTAAACCTTAAGGTAGACACCAACAAATGCAATTTAGTCATAGATTTCATGAAAATGTTTTATGAGACTCCATCAACCTAGGTGAAAAATGCATGACCCAACATGATGTAACATGAACCCTATGGTGACCTTATCAAAAAAAAAATTGAAAATTTTGAGTGTGATAACACAATGTTTGGTTATGTTGTTAAATACTTCTTGCAGTCCCTTTGAGAAATCATTTATTATTACTCCTATTAATGAGGTCTTTAAGTTTTTGAAACAAAAGAATACTTGTGGAATCGTCTTTATTTTCTTAAGTTTTTTAAATCGAAAAGACATGTATGCTTCTTATCAAGAATCCAAATCATTGACATATTATATGGAAAAGCTAAAGATTCCGTTTGGAGATAGGTGGAAGGTATTCTCAAGAGCTTTAGACTAAAATTTGCGGGTATGTTGTTTTTCTAGTAGAAAGCATGATTATATGACTTAATTTTTTTCCTATTTAAACATGTCAAGCAAGGAAGTTTTTAGATAATAGTGAGGGTGTTTTTAAAGGTTTAGAATTTTATTTGTAATTTTAAAGAATTAAATACATAACATAGCATAATTATATGATTTAACTTAAAGTGTTTAGCATTTAAACAAGTTGGGCAATAAAGCTTTTGGATAATAGTGAAGTGTTTTTAAAGGTTTATAATTTTTTCTGTAATTTGAAAATAATTTGAAAGAATTAGACATGTTAAAGTTGTATTTTGAAAGTATTAGATATGTTAAAGTTGTATTTTGAAAGTAATAGATATCTTAAATAGTTTAAGATTGGGGGATTCAAATTGTATTATAGAAGTATAAGAAGAAGGGAAATGTTAGGTAGAGAAAAATCCATTTAGCAAGACTTTTTTAGGGCAATCTTTCTCAAAGACGTGAAATCTATAAATCAATATTTAATTTAAAAAAAAAAATTGTATGATGAAAATATGGGACAACTTTTTACTCAAGGAAGAATGGTTCCATGCTTTAGGGAGTTTTGACATTAAAAATGTCTAAAATGCAATCTTTAAGAGCATTATCCCCCAGCAAAAAAGAATGAAATCAAATTGGAAATTTCCTATACTCTACATAGGATTCAAAAGGAAGAAGAGAATTTAGCAAATGATATGACTACAATGTAGAAGAGGGAAAATACCTCCTAGAGACAAGAGCTAAGATTATGCATCCTATAGGATTCAATAGGAAGAATAATATTTACCAAATGATATAAATATAATGTAGAAGAGGGAAGATACCTCTTACATACAAGAGTCAAGGTTGGGCATCATAGAAACAAGAGTCAAGGACATAATTACTCTGGGATAGGGACAATAACATGACCTTTTTTTATTAGATGAAACAAAATAAAATAATTAAAATAAAATCTCCAAGAATGTGAAAGATGACAATATTATTGTGGAAGAACATGTTCAAGTGTGTAAAGAAGTCAAAACCTTTTTAGAAATATGATTGTTGCTCAAGTGTGTAAAGAAGTTAAAAACCTTTTTAAAAATATGATATGTGAGCCAAGCAAAAGATCTTAAACTAGTTCTGTTATCACTCTAGTAATTCTAAAGTTGTGAGATTTTTGGTTTTTAGTCAAAGAACACTAGAGGTAACCACAGACCAACTTCAAACTCTAGGATCTATTCTTCCTAGGGTTCAGAGAGGGCTCTCTCTTTAAGTTTTAACTTTGTTTTGATTTGTAAATATTAGGCTAGTTATGAATGTGTAGCTTTGGTTTGGTTTTGATTGATTTGGTGGGAAAAATCACTTGAAGTAATGGATAGTGGGAGATTTATTTGTCCATTGGGCTAAGGATTCAAAATCAAGCAAACAGAATTGGGATCAAGGCATAAAGGTCAAATGTTTTCAGGGCAAGATAGACAACCCTTGAAGATCTTAGAAAGTTGTTTTTATGAGTTGGTATAATCGGGATAAAGGGCAACTAAGAATCCCTTAATCCGGAAAAGGAAGTAGTAGAAAGAGGTCAAACGAGAGAGGGAGAAATTAAGGGTTCCCTACACTGGAAATCAGAGGAAAACATAGAAATGATAACTAGTTAAAAACATGGTGCTCTTAACAAATCATGTAGTAATACTCCTAGTTATTCATTCAGATTTAGAAAAAATATAGATGGATGCATGTAACAAAGAAAGATAACAATGACAAGTAAGGAAATACTTCACTCCAAATAGCACATCACAGGAATCCTGAAGTATGATGCCAATTGGTTTGATTGAGCCTGCTACTCGAAATTTGAATCACAAAAGCTTTCAAGTCCAACAAAAATAACTATAGCAATCTCCAGAGATTTATTCCACACAAAATACTTCTAAAGATGAAGTATTTATACATAGTTCTTTACAAAATATCCTTGAATGATTCTAGGAATTATTGAAGGGAAATAAAATATCTTTACAATAATAATAGAGACAACTGCTTAACAAATCAGCAAGCTGTCATATTTATTCAAAAGAAATAGAAACTGATTTAGGATAAGAAGCAGCTGGCTGCCTTGGAGTCCTCCTTGCTAGATTTAGATATTTTAATTTGTTTTTTGGAATCTAATCTGCCTTGTCTAATACTCTTTCTCTGATTCTATTTATTCACTGATACTCTCTAAACTCTGATACTCTTTAACCATAGTCAAAACTGTTTACTGCTGTAAAATTTGTTTTCACTGTAAATCAAAAAACAATTTTCTCCTCCTTTCATCTGTCTGTCTTTTATTCTTCATAATAAATCTGTGAGTGACTGCCAATCCTCATATTTAGGAATTTGTATCTTCTTTAATTTTCTGAAGTTTTCATCAGCTCAAGTGTATCTAGCAAAAGTTGGCTTGATGACAAACAAGTGCTTTATATCATACTGTAAATAGAACAAGTCCTCAAAACTTCTAAGTAGGAATTTTCCTGTTGGAATGCCTTGTATTGGTGGTTTATTAACCTGTTCCTTTGCAAATTCTCTAATCTTTTTATCATAGTCATTCTGAGACATCAATTATCATTAATGACCATAATGTCAAGCAATCCTTTTTGCCTCAAATTTGTAAACTTAATCGTAAACCTAGTTATGGCAGTATTCATATTCTCACACTTTTCTTCCAGTTGCCTCATCAGATTCTTCTTTGCAGTAACTTTCATAATTTCTAGGATAGTTTCAGTTCTATCAGTGATCTTGAGTTCTTCTAACTCTTGTCTATTTTTACTGTTAAGGAAAGTGATCAGCTTTAAAGCTTGCTCTGGTTTATTAGCCAGTTCATTATGAGTCTTTTGAATTTCTGCTTGGGTTGCTAGTAATAACTCTCTATGTTCAAAAATTACCTGAATTGAAAGCCATACATCATGGATGGCTTCAATGATATTGTTCCAAATATAGTTTTTGATATATGATTTTGTTCTTTCAATGTCAATTCCTTCTGCAATTTCTTCAACTCTTCATTCAATCTGATGGAATTTTGCTCATGTGTTTTTGCATTGATCTGAGCCAATTTGTTTGATTTCTCAAGATTTTCTACCACCTGTTTCAATTTGTTGACTTCATTTGTCTTAAGAGACATTTCCTCCATGGCCTTTACCAGTTGGTTGGCTTCATCTATATGTTGAACTGTTGTTGTAGATGATTCAGTAGTTGAGGTTGTGGAAGAAGTTACTGACACTGCAGTAGCCAGTGGTTCTTTGGGTGCCAACTTTTCAGCTAAAGTTGAAGGCACTGCTGTAGTGATTACAGGAATAACTGTAGGTGGCTTTGGTATTTTCATTGTTTCCTTCTCCTGGACAAGCTTGTCCATCTGAATCTCCATCTCCTTAATTTGAGCTGTCAACTGCAAAATCAAATTCATCATGTTATCTTTTTCTTTTTGTCCTTGTATTATTTCTTTTGTTTGAGGATGTTCACTTTGAGGAAGTTTAAGTTGTTTCCTCAAAGCTACTATGTCTTCATTCTTCTTTTTTACCAATAACTCTGCTGCTTTGATATTAGCAGGGTCATAACCCACCTGAAAAACTAGTTCTTCTAAGGTTTTTATCCTTACATCCTTGGCATACAATGAGGCTTTGTCCATCTTCATCTGATCCTGCATGTTGGAGATGGTGTTTTGTAGCTTCTGTGCACTCATGGATTTATTTGTGACAGTAGAGTATAGCATTTCTGAAGTCTGTCTGTGGAACTCAATCTGATCAAGAGCATGAATCTTATCTGTCTGAACTTCCAAATCAACCTTTTTATAATCTGCCACTGTCTTTGGAGATTTGATTGTGGGTTTCAACACTGACATAATTAGCTTTTGATTTGAATAATCAAATGCAGACAGAAGTCTATTTTGCACACTTGGTGTTTGCTTGAGATACTGGGAATAAATATTGTTTTTAATTTCCTTATTCTTCAGCTTTATCTGTTTGTATTTTTCTTTGATATCTAGGTCTTTTTCTTCAACTACTTGTGATGAGAGGCTTCCATGCTTTGTTGTCTTTCTATCAACTGTGCATCTTCATTGTTGACTTGTTCTTCATTCTGATTCTTGGTATTTGGTTCATTGATGATCACAGTGGCAACATCTGTTTCTGGACAATTAGTGTTGGTATCTATAAGTTCTGTTTCTTCCACATCAATTGTTACCTTTCCTTTATTATCTGAACTTAATTTAGGCCTTTTGTTATATATTAATTTGAACTTAGTTTCAGTTGTAGTTTCTACAACATAGGCTCCTTCTTCCCTTACTCTCTTAGTGGACTTTTCTGGTTGATTTGCAGTCTCCAAAGTGTGACTAGTATCACTTTTATTAACTGCATCTGTTAAAGTATTCTCAGTCCACTCAATCTGATTTGAAATTTTTTCTATCTCTGGTTTTGCTTCATGGATGAAGGGTGTTAACTTGCATTTAAATCTTAGTTTACTCAGGATCCCTTATGGATCATAATTCCAAGGAAAACTTTCTTTAAATTTGAATTCCAACAACTGATTTGATGCTTCTTTCTCTGCCTCCCTGTGATTGTAGATGAATGGCCCTATCTGAATCTTTAGTTTGAATTGAGTTTTCTTCTTGGCTACCATGAAATTTATAGAATTAGAATTTAGGATCTTCCTGATATACTCCAAGGCAAATATCCTCATTGAAGGATGTTTGGGTAACTTGTAAGGAAACAAGTTTGACCCAAAGACTCTGATCTCAGTATGCTTTTCATATAAATACCAGTCACCAACCTTTTTCTATTCTTACAACTGCAATATCTTTTTCATTTCTTCATTTATCCTTGGTTGCTCTGTTTTTGTTAACATTGTGATCACTGGATGTAGGAATAACTCTGAAAATTCTGAATAAGTGAAATCTGTACATTCTTTCCTGAGCAAAGAGTCCAAAAAATGACAGATAGAGGATTTACCTCTATGCCAAGCTTTTGGAGAACTTAACTGGAAAATTTTATGATTGAAAGTATAAAAACATATGGAACAGGAAGGAAGTATATCTGAATACTCTTTCAATTGGAAAATTGATCATTTGATAATGAATACTATTTGCAATGAAACCAAAATAGTCAAAGATTACTGATGGAGGTTGCCCTGGGGAGAAAGTGGATAAGAATCCCAAGATGGACTCATCTGTGTGTTCATCAGTAAAATATCCAAGGATGAAAGAAAGCATGGAAATCACATGTCTTGAACCTTCTGGGAATTTGGCAGTAGAATATGGGGGATTAAGTTTAGGAATTTCTACATGTGAAGATATGACTGTTTGGAAAATCATGAATCTCTTGGGAAAATCTAGGCCAATATACAGCTTGGTGAGGGCATCTATGGATAAAGGGACTGCTTGGGGGTCAGGCTGAAGCTATAGCATCTAGTTAATTGATTCAGAAGGAATAGTGAAAAGCACTTCTTTATTGGCATTTACAATGGCTCTTTGACCAGGCACATAGTGCTGTTGACCTAACCAAATGACTTCCTGGCATGGGTGAGTTAAAGGGAAAACATATTTGGGCAAATGGGATTCCCAAATATGGACTTCTTCTTCATTATCTAAGGACTTCTCATAGCACCAATTATGAATATCTAGCAGGTTAAATTCAACAATGGGATCAACTATTTTGTAATCAACATTAGCTAATGGAATATGTTCAATGTCTATGACTGGAGGTTGTAAATAATTGACAACAATAACAGTCTTAGAAATCATGGCAGGGGTTGGTTTAGGCACTTTGGAAGCTTCAGGCTTGCTAGAGCTCTACTTTTTAGGCATTTTGGGCTACTTCTGCAAGTTTAGACAGTTTGTAGAAGTAATTTTACTTTTTAGCAGAGACTTCTTGGAAAAATAGGCAAAGTATGGTCTCTTCTTTGAGCTTTCTTTTCAATTAGGTCTGTCAAAAAGATTTACAGACTTTTGAACTGGCTTAAAACAAGAAACAAAGGTTTCTTGAGTCTTTTACTATGAAATTAGGTTGAAAGTATGCTAAAATTAGGAAAAGAGGTTTGGGATACCTTCAGAGGTTTTCTGGCTTAATTCAGGGCTTAAAATAGTTCATCAAACTGTAAAAACTCACAAATTTCCTCAAAAATTGCGCATAGTAGTAAAATAGAGTTTCTGGAAAAAATTTGATAGGGTTTGGCCTTTTTTTTGGGCTTTTTGACAATTTCTTTTGTTGGTTCTTAAGCTTTGAATGCGTGTTTGTTCTTTTAAAGGCTTTAAAAATTACTTGCAGCCTCAAATTTCAGAGAAATACCTTTTGTATGCAGGTATGGGCTTCAGAAGATGTACCTGAAAGTTTTGAGGAGTTTCTATGGTATCTTTTGGAGCAATGCAAAGCTCCTCGGCGGTCTTCAATGGTCACATGGAAAATTTGCAAATTTTTGTCATGAAAATAGCAGAAAAATGGTTGTTTTTACAGTTGGGAAGGCTTATACTGGGCTTATGCGGGGAAAAGGTAGGAAATGAATGCATTTCCAATGTTTTGTATGCATATTAGGGCTAATGGGAAATGGCATTCAATTGCAATCACATTGGGCGGGAACGACGGTTTCAGGCTTCAAAGGATTGAAAACATCCAGTGGTTATCGCGCGAAATTACGGTGGTAAGTGGTTTCGAGGCTAACCTACGCGATCCAGTAAGAAATGGGCACATGGAGGAGAGATAGAATTACGAAACCACCCATTTCGCACAGATTTTCTGTGGGGGTGATTGCGTAAGTTTTCTATGCGATATTGTGCTTTCGCCATCAGATCAGGGTTTCAAATGTGAAATTTCACGATTGACTGGTGGAGTTGCATCAGAATGAGAGTGGTGGGACCGGAGTTTCATAACGCAGCGGAATAGTTTGAAATTTATATATCAAATTTTAATAAAGTTTAAATTATGGCTTTATGAAATGATGAAGGGGTTAGGTTTTTTTAATAAAAACATTTATAATGTTTCAATCAATGCATCGGACTGAGCGTTTATTATATATTTTTATCAAATGTAATTAACACTTGTTTAAACTACACGGGGTGGGATATTTGCATATAGATATGTTTAGACCAATGGGATAATTAGGCGGGGTCTTATATTTGCACACATGGGATATAAAACATTGGTCTAAACGTAAAATAAAGGGTTTGGGGGTTTGTTTTAAATATAAGGGAATTAATACCATAAAGGTAGGAGTATTTAGGGATTTAATTAAAAGTTAGTAGTTAATATGAATAAAGGGATAGTGAAAAAGGAAACAAAATACATGTTATCTCTAAGTAAAGTGCCAAAAACAAAGCATTGTTTATCTTTGTTGTATTACTTCACTTTAATTTATGATACACTTTAACTCAGGATAAATGCATTTTGATGGTTTATGAATGATTTTTGAAAGGGAATGAGATTAGCTATTTAGGGTTTAGCTTTTAATAAGTAAAAATGGGTTTTTACTTAGGAAAAAGGTATTATGATTTATGAATGAAAGGTAAATGTTGATGAATGTGGGTCTAGTGTGGGAATTCAATATTTTTAACTAACCAATCATCGAGCCTTGGGTCCAAACCCAACAATGTCAGATAAATGCTCTGAGCCTTTTTGACTGATAGTTTAGAATACTGAATATTTGGAGGGGAGGGGAAATTAGTGATTTTTGCCCGATGATGCTTTATTACATGATTTCTCAACTGCTTTTTACTTACCCATCTTTATTTCTAACATTTTTACTTCATTTTCATGGGTGCATTTAGGCTTGCAACCCTAAAACATTTTCTTTCAGAGCATAAAACTATCTAAGTCTACCTTATTTCATCCGAGGGCTCAGATTAAACTGTTGAGCTCCTCATTATTCTCTACCTATCTACTGATTTGTCAAGTTTAAACTGTTTGAAAAATCTTTATTCTCTATCTAAAACATGAAATTGAAAGCACGAAAAGTTAAGATTAAACCGTTTAATCGATCATGGATTATGGCATTTATTGACACTCGCACATAATCACTATTCTTGGCAATGGTTAAAAGTAGTGGCATTTGGACTTGCTCACTTTCAGATCTTATTTTATCTCTTTTTTCTTTTGGGGTCTATATTTTTCTAAGCCCTTTGATCTTTCTTTTAGGACTTTTTACCCTCTTTTTGGCTTTTTATTATTTTTCATTTTTTCAAAATATGGGAAAACAACTTGCAGAAAGCAAGGTATGTACATATTTACTAGACTATCAAGGTCAATTCAAAATGTATGAACCCTATTATTATAGGACCCTAACAAGTTCAACACAAATTTTGAGCATATTGTATAACTTGTCATGCAAATGAATGCTAGTAACTGACTCTATTATTCTTGGAACATTAACTCCAAGAGGAAAACCTCTCCTCGAAGAGGAATAAATTCCTAAGGCCTAATAACTTTCAAGTTGATTTATACTAGATAATGTGTCACATTATCAAAACAAAAATTGCATAAGGCAATGGAAGAGTCAAGTAATAAAGGAGAATGTTAAAGGCATTGAACGCCACTTTCGTTACCTCAACCCGATGAAGGTTGGCATCATAAATTTTGATGTCATTAAGGTCCTCCGCTTTGTGTAACATCCCATATAAAGTCATATCAAAGTCAATTGCAACAAGGTTGAAACTTTTATTGCCTAAATTAAGATTAAAAGAACAATGAGATTTTATGGCATGTGCATAAAGGTTCAATTATGCTCTTGAAGTTGCACCTTTCTAAATTGTAAGATACATTTTCATGGTGTTGCTTAGGAAGGTTCTATCGTATTTGGATTTTAACCAATAACATGTAAATTAGATAATGAATGTTTTTTACTACATCTTATTTTGTTCTTATCCATAGAGGCCAATAGTTTTTTAGATCCAGGCTGATACAGGGTTCCCCATGTTTCCTTTCTCCTCATAGTGATGGTTAAGTAATAATTAAGTTATTTACAAGTATATAAAATCCAATGATAGGATTAAAGGTCTAAAAGTTTATCAACTCCCCACCCTCTTCCCCCACACCAAGTTTTCTTGTTCAAATTATGGATGACATTTTGTTGAACAGGCAAGTATGTATCAAATAAACCAAGAATATTTTGAGTGTCGTTAGAAGTTTAAAGGAAGCATTTGAATATCTTATTATTAAGGCTAGGTTTAATTTTTTCTTTGATATAGTCAACCAAAGGTTGCAAAAGAGGATCTTGTACGTCTTGTAATTCTATATTTTTGAATTTCTATCTATGTACCCGAGGTTTCCTCTATATATCTTGGACATAGAGTTGGGAATGGGCTCCAATCATAGGTAAGCTAGATAGTAAGTCAAATTCATGGACTCACATAAGCATCTTTATCTTTGGGAAGGTGGTCCTCATACAATTTGTTATGCATGTTGTCCATTATATCAAATAACCATCACAAATTGGTACAAAGGCTATCTTGTATGAGATGGGGGTTTTGTAATAAAATTTATATGTAGGGGAGCCTAGAATGAAAACAAATAACATTCATTTTCTTGAAGTGGAGTTACACTTATTAAGTGGGCAAGGAGTGCATGTACCATAAAACTTGAATCAACACAAACCAAATTTTAATTGGTAAGTTATATTTGAGGTTATTGAAAGAATCCAAAGCATTGTGGACTTGAAATATCTAAAATTCAAAATACTTGGTAAAACAATAAATGGAATCATAAAAGCCACAAATTATCCCAAAGGACCTTGTACTCGAAATGTAATTTTGTAGAGAAAATCAAGATATTCATGATCCCTACTCTAAGTATTTGAGATGTTGCAAAAAATAACTATGTTTTTTGACCTAGCAACTCTTCATGGGAATTTTTAGCATGGGAGATGAAGTAATTTATATGGATATAGGATTAAAGATTGCTCAATTGAATCTTGCGAGGTAAGATCCCATGGAAGGTTGAATCCATTACCTTGAAAAATCATTATGAGTAGTCCATATAAATCATAAAATCAAAGTTATTAAAACATTTAGTATGTGTTGTGTTTCATCGTTATTATGTCTTTAGTTACTGAGATGATATGAGCCATTACTTAGATTAGGTCTACTAAAGGATTTTGGTGGCCTTTTACCTACGACATGTTAAGCTTTAAATATCCCTTAGTTTCCAAGTTATTGACCTAGCAACCCAAGTGAGTGGGTTAAAACAATAGTGTGATTGACAAAGAGATATGTCTTGTGTTTTTACGCAATAAATTAGATTTTAATGTATTTACTCGTGTGATATCCCTATCTAGAGAGAAAAGCATGAAATATTACTAGAAGGATTCCATTAAGGTTATTTAACCAAAGGCCAAGTTTGAAAAAATAAGGTTGATATGTCCCATTTTGGAATGCAACATGAAAGGGGAAAATTTGGTTAACGAAGTATATATAAAATCTATTATAAGGAAATTTTCCTTCAAAGTTTATCATACTTGGAAGAAAAATTGCAAGTGTCTAACTTGTTTAAAGTAGTTGTATTCATGTAGTTATCATGTAAATACATAATCCCCTCCAAAGTGGCACTTGAAAAACGAGGTGTAATTGGACCATCCTAAATAGTGAATGTTTAATGGAAAAGGAAGCTTTCAACCATATCCCCACATTAAATAAAAATTTCAAAATATGCGTGACAATGTCGACCTTCTTAACCTATTAACTCATTAAAACTGTGATGATTCATGAATGCTTCTCCCAATATTTTTGGGAATGCACAAAAAATTATAAACCAAATCAATTAATTCCTTGCCACTTTTTCTTAAGGTTTGATAAAATAAAGTTGGTCCCAGTGGATGATAACAATCACCATCATCATCATGGAGTGAATTTATGGTCAAACTCTTTTATAAGACTTTATTTGGGGAATGTATTAAGAACTAGCCCAAGACTCCAAAAAAATTATCTATTTAAAAAAGTATGCACAACCTCCCTTGGATTTGTCTTCTATTTTCTACAACAACCTAAGACTAACATTATCTTTGATCCCCCATGTGGCAGCTCAATTAGATATGGCCTTGAAAATGAAGTGTTATGTGTGAGGAGGTTCGACGTTCAATGCCCCTGATTCACCTGTGCGTATAAAAGGGGCATATGTAGGCACCTAGAGGTTATAGTGGTAGTGGTTGGAATTGACCTTGTGTCACGCGAGTAGGAGACTGATACAGATCTTTTAACTTCAAGGATGCATTCATAATTTCATATAAAAGATCACATTAACCGAGTAACTTTAACCACATGAAAAGAAGCAGAAATCATAAGCAAGCATGAGATAAAAGACACAACGATTTGATTATGGAGTTCACCCAATGTGGGCTACATCTTTGGGCCCTGCTAAAAAATGGGGAGGCTTTCTTTCTTTAAGTGGCATCAAAGAAATTAGTTACAAGCAACTTTATAAAAAAATGACCCTTATACCTCCAATTCATATGATGGTCTGAAAATGGAGACCTTGGTTGGAGAAACGAACTGCGCGGTTCGATCCTAGCGTGAAAATGTGCAAAATCGACTATAAATTTGTTAAATTTACACACTGGCACCTCTGGCCCTCTAAGGGAATATTTTCAACATCTTGTGGATTCCCTCGCTCAGGGTTCCAATCAAGTAGGGATATTAGGAAAATTAAGTAGGTGATAAATTCACCCTGTTTCGGTGGCCGGATTCCGTGTGTCGGGACTCTGCAAAATTGTTTCCTCATTAGGACAACCACTTTGCCAAGTTTGACCAGAACTTTGATCAGCTATAACTTGATCATACAAACTCGAATTTGAGTGTCGTTCGCATTGTTGGAACCAAGGCGACAAGCACTACAATCTAGTCCTAGTTTCACTTCCATTTGATGACTCTGATTTTTGAGTTATTTTCAAGGCCACTTCTATTTATGGATCCATCTTGGATCATTCCTCCCCACTAAGGAGCTTTTGGACTGCCAAAAGATTTATCAATCAATTGGAAAGTGAGGGATTTTCTCCCTCACTTTCTCCTTTTCCATCCATCGAGCCTTACTTGGATGCATTCCTTTGAAACCAATACGAAGGTACTCCATGTCTCCCCATTGTGAAGCCCTGGTCTTTCTGTCAAGAATGATGTCCTCTGGTAGCTTGTCTAGGTATTCAGGGGAAAAATCATCTATTGTAGGAACTTTTCCAACCTCTTCGGTTTCCATGATCAAAGGAAGATCATAAAGCTTCTAATTTTCAACGTTCACCACTTAGTACATCTACATGTATGCTGGAAAATCGAGACAAAAAACATTGTCTCCAATATTCTCTAGTATCGTGAATGGGCCATATTGGATTAGTCGCAACTTCTTTCCTTCCACTTTCATTCTGTCCTTGCAGATGTGGAGCCACACTTTGTCCCCAACCTATAATTAGTGATCGAATTGGTGCTTGTCATGTCGAGATTTTTATTGAGCTTGACTTTTCTCCAACTGCTCCTGCACTACCTGGTGAATCATCTAACTCTGCTAAATGAATTTCCACGCTTTGTCCCTATAATCTTGCCCACTGGAATCTTCATCTCTTCCTAAGACCATGTCTAAGGGATCCTTTGGAAAATAACCAAAGCATGTCTCAAACAGTGAGCTATGAGTGGACGAATGTATTGCCTAGTTGTACGCATGTTGTACATAATGAAGTTGCTCGTCCCACAACTTGGGATGCTTGCCACAATAGCCTCGGATTAAGTGTATCATTGTGTAATTAGCAACCTATGTTTGTTCGTCAGTCTACAGATGAAATGTCGTGCTCCTCTTCATCTTGGTGTCCATCATTCTACAAAAAATCGTCCAAAACTCTCTAAGAAAGCGAGAGTCTCGATCAAACACAATGGATGTGGGAAGCCCAAAATGGACCTGTACAAATCGGAAGAAGAGATGCGCAGTATTCTCTGTAGTGACCTGTTTTTTTACAACACATTAAGACACACATTTTTATAAATAGATCCATGACAACATACAAATAGTCACGACCTCTCCTAAACAAAGGCAAACTGCCTACAAAATCCACTGACACAATTTCCCATGGACGATTCAGAACTGGAAGTGGTGCGTAGAGCCCCAATTTTCTATTAGCAGGCTTGCAAACTGAACACAACACACATCCCTTTACATATAGAGTCACAATATTTTTCATGTGAGGTCAAAAACAAAACCTCTGTAAATGATGCAAATTCTTTTCTACAACAAAATGACATGACACAAGAGAGGTATGTGCCTCTCTCATTACATGTATCCTTTCATTCGTGGGAATACAACATTTTCCAAGATGGTATAACAATTTTCCCTGCAAGTGATATTATCCACCTACGATCCATGCATCAATTTTGCATAAATATCCTTAAAATTGGCATCAACAACATATTGTTCAACATAACTTTTAAAAGATAAAGAAGCATTTTTCAAAACTAAGAAAGCATATCTAACACTTTGTTGTTGGCACCCTTATTGTATTTTATTACCAAGTGAAACTGTTGGAGGAATCCCATCCATCTGAAATGAAGTGCCCGTTAAAGCTTGGTCTGCGACTGAAGGTGCTACAACGGCTGGTGATCTATGTGAATGATGGTCTCCTTGTCTATCAAGTAGTGTTTCCACTTCTTCACGCTTTGAACCAAGGCATATAACTCCTTGTCGTATGTGGGATAGTTCACAACACCTTGGGATAATGTCTCTAAATGGTAACATGCAGGTTTCCTTTATTGCATCAATACTGCTCCCATGACGTATCCACTAGAATCTATCTCGAGCTCAACAGGCTGCTGGAGGTTTGGTAAGGAAAAAACTGGTGAAGTGTTGATCTTCTCTTTCAGTGTATCAAAGGATTTATGCTGCTTTCCTCCCCATTGAAATTTTTTCTTCATACTCGTCAATTCATGTAAGGGGGATGCAATGACGAAGAATTTGGAAATGAAACTTCTCCAGTATTGTACTGCACCCAAAAAGCTACAAACCTCTGTAACGTTGGTGGGCTTAGGCCACTTTACAATCACATCAATTTTAGAAGGATGTATTTTCAATTACCCACCACCGAAAATGTGACCCAAGTAAACCAAAGAGTTCTTTCCAAATTCACACTTCGACATTTTGACATACAATTTTTCTTTTTGCAAAACATCAAGAACCTTTTTAACATGACTCACATGATCGTCCTATGTCCTACTGTAAACAATAATGTCATCAAGATACACAAGTATAAAATCATCAAGAAAAGGTCTGAAAATATCATTCATCACCCTCATGAACGTGGTTGGATCATTGCATAGTCCAAATGGCATCACCAACCATTCAAACAACCCATGTTTCGTCTTGAAAGCCACTACACAAATCCAGGTTTTTGAAATATACAACATTTTTAAATTGATCTAATAAGTCATAAATGTGAGGGAGAGGGTATTGATTCTTCACCATTATTTTGTTGAGTGCCCTGTAGTCTACGCACATCCTCCACGTGCCATCCTTTTTCGGCACCAACACGAGAGGTGAACCACATTGAGAAGAACTTGGTCTTATGACCCCTTGGTTTAGTAATTCCTACACTCGTTTCTTTATCTCCTCCATATCAATGGCTAAAAATATGTACATACCAATGTTGGGTAAAGGAGCATGCTGTTGCAAGTGAATCTCATGCTAGATCTCCCGCTTCGGAGGCAACCTACTTGGTTCCTGAAAAATCCCATCATAGTTAGAAATAATTTCACACAATTCCTTTTTATGATTGGAATCAAAACCTTGGAAAGCATCAAATTTCTCTGCATCTTTTGCTCTCACAACCATGAGCATGAACCCTTTGCTAGAATTTATCAACCTCTTCATCTGACCTGCACTTACAATACTGGCACTAATTTTGGCACAATGAGCTCTAACAATGTATTCCACCTCATCTTTCGGGATATGACACTTGTTTTCACGGTGAAATATTTTTTTCTTTCATGTCATACAAATATGGACTCCCCAATACAATACCACAAATGTCCAAGGTTACAACATAAAGATCAACCTCATCAACTTGTTTGGATGCAATAAAAATTCTAGCTCTACACTGCTTGGTTACATGTAATTTTGTTTTATCACACACCCAACCAAGCGGGTATGGTTTTGGATGAGGCTTGGTCTCCAATTCTAACTTTTTAACCAAGGATTCTGAAATCAAATTTTCTTGTGAGCCCAAATCATACAAGGTTTCCACTTTAGTATGTTTCATTATGACTCTAATGTGGCACAATTCAATTCTCTTTCATTCATTAACAAGAGGCTCATTTGAAGAACTTGTACTTGCATGTGATTTAGAACTTTCAATAGCATGAAGAGAAAGAGTACCTCGTGTGCCCACTGTTGTGATCAATATCTCATCACTGGAACAAGATCCAAGGTCTTGCTGTGCAATTGCCACTATCTTTTACTTTCCCTTTCCACCAAATCTCTTTGGCTTCAACTTCGGATGCAACTTCCAACAATGTTCATCATCATGGCCTTCCTTCTTGCAATGTATGCAAGATGGCTTCGCTCCTTTCTCCTTCTTGGTTGTAGTTGCCTTCTTGTCCTTTCCCTTGCTTTTTCGTTTGAACTTTCCATTATGAGGTTTGAAAGAAGATTTATTTGAATGGTATTATTTATCATTCTTGCCCCTGATTTCAAGGTGAATGAAATTCAAACTAGTCACATCAATAGTAGTAAGCTCAAATAATAACAAAGAATTTCTGATGTAACTATGTAAAGCACTAATATACTTTGTTACAGTTTAAGGTGAATCAAGTGGAATGTTCAAGTTCAAATCTTGTTTCCTAAACTCTTATGTGAATCTTTGTACATTTTGACCCTTTCCTTTTCTTAAATATTCCCATTCCATTAAAGCCTTTTGTCGATAACCCAAAGGATAAAACTGATCTTTTAATGCAGAAATAAAATTAGACCAATAAGAAAAGAGATTACCCAAGTTTTTGCTGCCTTTCTTCAACTTGCTCTCCCACCAAACGAGAGCGGTGCCACTCAACCGAAGGGATGCTAAATGTATCTTTGCCTCATCCTTCTCAATTTTTTGAATCCAGAAATAAACCTAGATCTGTCTAATCCAATTGTTAAGTTTCTCTGCATTACATTCTCCATTAGATGTGGGAAAATCAAAATGTGCATCTAGCTTAAAAAATGGTTTCTTAGATGCATTTCTATGATGCCTGTTAGAATGATGAGAAGAGGAAGAAGAAAAATAACTTTGACTGGTGGATGGAGAGGTAGGAGGTTCTCCTCCTCCACCTCCATGGTGTATTGATGCATGATCCTCGGGCTCTTTCTTATCATGCTTGATTGTATTCTCATATTCTACAAACAACTTGTCAAATTTGTCTGCCATGTTGAAGAAGATATTGCGATAATTTCGCTCTTCTTCTGCTCATGCATCCTCATATTCACCTTTCCTTCACCTTTTTGGAGCTTGTTCCTGGTTAGCATTCACTCATGCAATTCACATCGAGAATACCTACTCTAATGCCAAACTTGATCCAGATCTTTTAACTTCAAGGATGCATTCAGAATTGCATATAAAAGAGCATATTAACCAAGTAACTTAAACCACATGAAAAGAAGTAGAAACCATAAGAAAACATGATATAAAAGACACAACGATTAAATTATGTAGTTCATCTAATGTGGGCTACATCTCTAGGCCCTGCTCAAAAGTGGGGAGGCTTCTTTAATTAAGTGGCATTAAAGAAATAAGTTACAAGAAACTTTACAAAAAAATGACCCTTATACCTCCAATTCATATGATGGTCTAAAAATGGAGACCTTAACTGTAGAAACAAACTGCGTAGTTTGATTCTTGGTGCGAAAACCTGCAAAATCGACTATAAATTTGTCAAATTCCGACACTAGCACCTCTGGCCCTCTAAGGGAATCTTTTCAGCATCTTGTGGATTCCCTCGCTCAGGTTTCCACCGCCCTTGACCGCTCTGCTCTCCACCGCCGATCTTGTTCGAATGGGCGAATGAGTTCTTATATAATAGTTTGGGTAGATTTACAAAGGCATGGGCTGTTGGCCCAATGGTCAAGTCGACGGATTTGGTGGGGGGCGGCCAGGGTTCAAATCTCGCCCACCCTAAATATCGTGCATTGTTTTAACCACGTTGTTGAATTTTTATGTTAAGCCCTGGAGGTTATGGCATAAATTTTGTCGAAGTGATGTGGGGTCGTTGTGTGGGCGAGCCGGCCACTAAACGACGCGGGTTCAAGTCCCACCAACCCCGCTTATGTATTTAATATATATATATATATATATATATATATATATATATATATATATATATATATATATATATATATATATATATATATTATTATATTATTATATTATTATATTATTATTATTATTATTATTTTTTATTTTTTATTTTTTAACAATATAGTCAAAAAACTTCCGCCGGAAAATAAGGGTAATAGGAAAATTAAGTAGGTGAGAAATTCGCCCATTTCGGTGGTTGGATTCATGCGCTTGGACTCTACCAAATTGTTCCCTTGTTAGGGCTGCCACTTGGCAAAGTTTGACCATAACTTTGACCAACTATAACTTGAGCATGCAAACTCAGATTTGAGTGTCGTTCACACTATTGGAATAAGGGCGACGATCACTACGATTTGGTCCCAGTTTCACTTCCATTTGATGAATCTTATTTCTGAGCTATTTTCAAGGCCATTTATATTTCTAGATCCATCCCAGATCAGAGACCAACCCAATTGGTAATTCCTCTAGATACAAAAAAAAACATTATGTTTGAAGGGAAAATATGGTTTAAGGAACAAAAATAAGAAATAATAAAGATAGCCACTCTGGAAATAATTGAGATAAGATGTAATCAAATGGATGAGATTAGAGACTAAATATAAAGTTAGCTTTGTCTAATCATGGGACCTTTTTCCATTAAAATCCATCGTCAATGGTCAAGGGTTAAGAAAGGAAACTTGAAACTATACTTGGAACTCTCTTGATTAATGATGGGTTAAATTCAATTTTGATAGAGCTATAAAAAGAAACCTAGGCCCATAGGGAGTCACATGAATGTTAAAAGATGAACGTGTTTAGGTTCTAAGGGTTTGAGTCAAGCTTTTGGGGACCAAAATTATGACTCAAAACAAGATTGAAGGTTTGATGTTGGTTACAAAGGAAGTATTGAGAAAATATTACATGAAGATAGTCATCAAAGGAATCTGAAAACCTATTATAGACCATATCAAAGGGAATATTTTGGAGTATTTAATGGGAGAATACATATAAGCTATATTGAATCAATAGTCAAAGAAGTACCTTGATAATTAAAAATTTAGACAGGTTGGAATATCAGACTTAAGAAGAGGATGAGGGGTGTTATTGCAATCTCAAATAACTTAGTGACAATGGTAATTAAAATGTCTTTTTGTAAATTTGTAAACATGAATTGAGTACTTAGAAAGTGAAACACCTAAGGACAATGTTATTACAAGGGGGTGGGGGGAGGAGGGATATAATACCCACTAGAAGCATGAGCATAGACACAAAGAATATACATGTGATAAGTGGGTAAGTGAATTACATTTGAGTGCCTTGGAATTTATATAAAATATTAATAAATATAAAAAAGTGTGGTTGGAGTTATATGTTCTTAAGAACATCATTATGATAATGAGACAATAAAAATAAAAATAGAGTATGGTTAATAAAAAAATTATTTGATGAAAATTGTCAAGTGTTTAATTTCCATATCTTCATACCCCTTTATAATATTCACTTTGTGTTTATTTCCTTAATTTGTATTTTTTTAACAATAATGATAATATTTGTATTGATTTCAAAATTTGTGCCTAGTTCATGGCTTTACATCAGGGGTTACAATTCAAATTTTCCATATAATTTAGGTATATCTAGCATAATTTGTTTCAAAATTATCCTATGTTGAGGGATGCTGAATTGACAGACAAAGCATCAGCCTTTGGAGTTGAAAACCTTCAAAAAGGACCGCAAAAAAAATGAAAATATGTAAAAAATCCAACCTATTTCAAACTTAAGGAATAAAGGATGACTTTTTTTCCCCAAGGAAAAACCATAATTACCATTAGGATATGAAAGTTACATATTGTAGGATCATGCAAAAATTGCACAACTGTGCATATAGTCAGTCATAGATTGTTGATCATAGTCTCAAGATACATTTGGTTGGATACATCTAAATGAAAACAATTTGTTGTTGATGATATCTTTTAAACAACACATATATACCAATATCATCATGTATGTCACCCATTGTTTGTAAAGAAATATACAAAAAACAAAAATGATAAAAACTTGTGAGATATAGAACTGTTGTAATATCCTGCCTGAGTAACTTCATCATGTAAGCCTTTTATAAAAGGCCTATGATAATAATTGAAATGATCAACGCCTATCTGCTTCGAAATCTGTCAGATACCTTGGGCCTGCTACGCTACCTCCTTGGAAAGTGAATAAGAAATTGAGTTCCTCTCCCTGAATACATAGTGACAAAAAATAATATCAAAATTCCTTTAAATTATTACGACTTCCTCCAAAATAGCCATTACTGTGTGCATGTGACAAAAAAATGGCTGATTAAACCAATTGACAGCCACCCAAGAACCACCAAAAACCTACAACTAATGACGCCCCTTTTCAATAGCAAAGACGAGAAGAAGTTTCAAGCTATAGAGTTCAGCAAAGTTATTTGTGCCACGGAGGAACAAATGATGACATTAATGTTGGAAACTAGGCAATTACTAAGATGGGGGCTAAATTAGTAATTGTGTCTTTTAAATGACCAATTTCAAATCATTTTGACAACCTTTTAACCTTTTCTTTAATGAATTAGAAAATTTATATATGTGTTTATCCTTTTAACCCTTTCTTTAATGTATTAGAAAATTTATATACGTGTCCAACATTTAACCATGAATTTACAGGAAAACATACAAGCAACTCATGCAACACATTGAACACCAAATATAAGTAGAAACCCATATAGGGAAAAACTATGAATTTTAGTTGTTGTGATGTATAGGCAAGCACCCACTCCCTCTTTTACATCAATTTTTTGTAGGCTTCTATCCATAAGAGGCTGCTACCTTGATTTTATTTTGCAAGCTACAACTTGTTGGGAAGCTCCTACTCTCTCTTTTACATGATGAAAACTAATATTTTTTCAGGCTTGTACCTGAAAGGAGACAACAATCCCCTGATACATAAAATTTTAATTTGTTGGGTTACCTGGTCTTTAGTTTTTTTTTTTTTTTTTCTTTGGCTTCGTTCAATACTCTATCTCTGCTCTCTTTACAACTACTTATCTCCTGCTCTTCCTTCTCAATTATGCTCAACATCTACTCCACTTCCTCTTTCTCTCTTTTCCAAGTAGTTCTCACAAAAAATTGAATTCACTAGCAACTCTATCATTCAAAATACATATTTTTATATGAATAGTTTGTTTATTATTTGTATTCCAATGCAGGAATTTGAAGTGAAGAGTTTCCTCTTTGAATTTCAAGGTTATTTGTGGTCTATCTCTTCATTTCCAAATTTGAAGATCAAGTCAAGACAAATGGACCTTGTAATATTCAAAAAATTGGAATAATACAAGGCATCAATAATGATTGCCCTATATGGCTTGGAAATGTAAATTCAACATATATAATTGTTTCACTATATAGTGCCTTATTTACATTGAATATGAATGTTATTATCAACTTTCAGTATGATATATGTCAAGTTTGCATGCTCCTTACCTTCACAAGCATTTGACATCAATGCCAACATTACCAACATTCTTCCCCTTTGGCATTGATGGAAACACTGTGGTCCTCCCACTTTTGTCCTGAGAATCATTCTTCCTTATTTTTCCTTACCTCCCGTTGTGGCAAAATCACAACCCCCTCCTCCCCTCCCCCCACCATTTTTATTTATTATATTCATAATAATAATGGGGACCCTCTACATAAATTTTAGCTAAATCACTTTTAACATTGTATTTTGGTTAAGTGTGCGATATTTTTGCAAAATTTTGGTTTTCTTCGGATTTCCATTATGATTACATCATTGCGTTTTTTTTTTTGTTTTTTGTTTTTTGTGTTTTGTTTTGTTTTTGTTTTTGTTTTTTTTTTTTTTAACGTTAGTTTTCCATCAGTTTTTGTTTCATCTCATTTGGAAGGACGATTTTCAAATAACGCTTATCCAAAGTTTGATGATTTTTACCGCTCGGGCTAAAATGTACAAAATGCATATTACTTTGATTTTTTTAATTTATTTTATTTTATGTAAATATTATTTTTTATTAAATTTTAATTAACCTTTATTAATTATTATTTTATTTTACTAACTTTTTTATAGAACCACCACAACTGAGGTTGTATAATAATTAAAATATATAATATAACCAATTGTATTATATATTTCAAAATATTTAAAAATAAATAAAAATGTTTAGGTTCTAAGGGTTTGAGTCAAGCTTTTGGGAACCAAAATTAAGACTCAAAACAAGATTGAAAGTTTAATGTTGGTTGCAAAGGAAGTATTGAAAAAATATTACATGAAGATACTCATCAAAGGAAATTGAAAACCTATTATAGACCATATCAAAGTGAATATTTTGGAGTCTGTAATGGGAGAAGACAAATAAGCTATCTTGAATCAATTGTCAAAGAAGTACCTTGATATTTCAAAATTTAGACAGGTTGGAAATTTAAACTTAAGAAAAGGACGAGGGGTGTTATTGCAATCTCACATAACTTATTGACAAGGATAATTAAAATGTCTTTTTGTAAATTTGTAAACATGAATTGAATATTTGAAGTGAAACACCCAAGGACAATGTTATTACAAGGGGGGGATATAATACCCACTAGAAGCATGAGCATGAACACATAAAATTAACATGAAATAAGTGGGTAAGTGAATTACATTTGAGTGCCTTGGAATTTATATAAAATATTAATAAATATAAAAAAAGTGTGGTTGGAGTTATATGTTCTTCAGAACATCATGATGATAATGAAACAAATAAAATAAAAATAGAGTATGGTTAGTAAAAATAATATTTGATGAAAATAAGTGTTTAATTTCCATATCTTCATAGCCCTTTATATTGTTCGTTTTGTGTTTGTTTCCTTACTTTTTATTTTTTAACAATAAAAATAATATTTGTATTGATTTCAAAATTTGGCCTAGTTCATGGTTTTACATCGGGGGTTACAATTCAATTTTTCCATATAATTTAGGTATATCTAGCATAACTTGTATCAAAATTATCCTATGTTGAGGGATGCTAAATTGATAGACAAAGCATGGGTATTTGGAGTTGAAAACCTTCCAAAAGGACCCCAAAATAAAGGAAAATTTGTAAAACATCCAACCTATTTCAAACTTAAGGAACAAAGGATGACTTTTTTTCCTCAAGGAAAAATTATAACTTCCATTAAGAAATGAAAATTACATATTATAGGATCGTGTAAAAATGCACAATTGTTGCATATAGTCAGTCATACCTTATTAATCGTAGTCTTAAGATACATATGGTTGGATACATCTAAAAGAAAACAATTTATTGTTTATGATATCTTTTAAACAACACACACACACATATATGTCATCAAGTACGTCGCCCAATGTTTGTAAGGAATTATACAAAAAACAAAAATTATAAAAACTTGTGAGATTTAGAACCCTTGTAATATCAATCCTACGCGACTTCATCCTGTAAGCCTTCTATAAAAACCCTATCATAATAATTGAAATTATTAACGCCTCTCTGCTCAGAAATTTGTGAGATACCCTGGGCCTACTACGCTACCTCCTTGGAAAGTGAATTAGAAATTGAGTTCCTCTCCCTGAATACACGGTGACAAAAAATTCCTTTTAACTATTATGACCTCCTCCAAAATGGGCCTTAGTGTGTGCATGTGACAAAAATATTCTTGATTAAACCAATTGACAACCACCCGAGAATCACCAAAAACCTACAATTGATGACACCCTTTTTCAATAGCAAAGACAAGAAGAAGTTTGAAGCTATATAATTGAAAAAAAAAAATTGTGCCATGGAGGAACAAATGATGACATTAATGTTGGAAACCAGGCAATTACTGAGAGGGGGGTTGAATAAGTAATTGTGTCTTTTAAATTACCAATTTCAAATCATTTTGATAACCTTTTAACCTTTTATTTAAAAAATTAGCAAATTTACATATGTGTTTATCCTTTTAACCCTTTCTTTAATGTATTACTAGATCTATATATGTGTCCTACAATTAACCACGAGTTTACACAAAAACATACAAGCAGATTATGCAACACATTGAGACACCAAATATAAGTGGAAACCCATAAAGGGAAAAACTATTAATTTTAGTTGTTGTGATGTAAAGGAAAGCACCCACTCCCTCTTTTACATCAATTTTTTGCAGGCTTCTATCCATAAGAGGCTTCTACCTTGATTTTCTTTTGCAAGCTACAACTTGCTGGGAAGCTCTTACTCTTGTTGAAAAGTCAACAAGAAATGTGTGTCTAATTTAATTTTCCCTTAATTAAATTGGACAATAAATTTTAATCTTATCTCATAATCACTTATAATAGTTAACTGAGTGTGATAGACTCAGTTAGCTCATGAAATTCAAGTTGAGGGTGGTTGGTGAGGCATCTAGAGTGTTTCTATTTGTTTTAGAGTCCAAGTTGTAGTTAGTGTATTAGTTTAATGCATGAGAAATCAGTTAACTTAATTAAGTGAATTAAATTCAGTGTAATAGTTGTAAATGATTGTTGTACTAGTGAGAGGTCAAGTGAATTAAATTAGATTTAATTCACATGTAGTGATCTATCAAGTGATTGATGATTTACTATTAATAGCTGCATGCATGTCAGTTCTGATGAAGACCCAATCTACACCACAGTGCATTTAAGGTCATGCAACAAATTTCTACAGGGCTTCCAAAGGGTACTCTTGCGCAGATAGACACATGCAAGGGATGTACCATGGGGAAGTATACAAAGGCCACTTTTCATGAGAAGGAGAGCCGAGTAGTGGAAATTCTTGAGATGTTTAACTCATATGTGTGTGGACCATTCTCTACAGCTTCTACAACAAATCACATGTATTATGTGATTTTTGTTGATGATTTTTCTAGAAAGTGTTGGATCTACTTCATGCAGAAGAAAGATCAGATGTTCTCTAAATTTTGTGAGTTCAAAGCACTGGTTGAGAAAGATACAGGGAAGTAGGTAAAGGCTCTAAGGAGCGACAATGGTGGTGAGTACATCTCCAATGAATTCAAGAACTTCTGTAGCAAAGAAGGAGTTCAGAGAGAGTTGATTGTGCCTCATAACCCATAGTAGAATGGGGTTGCAGAAACTAATAAAAGAACAATTGTGGGTGCGGCACGAGCTATGTTACATGATCAGGGCCTATCGTTGCATCTGTGGGAAGAGGCATGCAACATAGCAGTATTTGTGCAGAACCTTAGTCCTCATTGGATACTTGGCATGAGTACACCATAGGAGGCTTTTTTTGTTAAGAAACCCGATGTTTCATATTTTAAAATTTTTGGCTCATCTTTCTATTGCCATGTGACCAAAGATTCCAGAAAGAAGCTAGAACCAACAACAAAGATTGGGATATTTTTGGGGTACACTGATACTCCCCGCAACTATCGGGTGCATTTTCAGAACAACAAGATGACAATTGTCAGATGGGATGTAAAATTTTATGAGGAGAAATCCATGTGATTGTCCCTTGAGAGGGAGCTTGATTTACATGCAGATGAGGAACTCTTGGTTCCAAAGGATGAACCTCAAGATGTGGAGCAACCATATGAGGAGGATCATGGAGTGATAGCAACCACTCATGCAGAGCCATCCACTAGACATGGTAGGAGGCGCACCACAAAAGCTGACAGATTGAGGCTTGATGCGGCAGAACATTTAAGAGCACCTACATCACAGCGCAGACAGAGACAGTCACCAGACATGTATACTAGATACATGGCTCTTATGAGCAAGTGTATTGTGACACAACGATCCTCTTTTGAGGAAGCAGTGTAGCAACCAACTTGGGTTGACGCCATGGTTGAGGAGTATGACTCCATCATTAGGAATAGTGCATGGGATGTTGTCCCAAGACCAGTTGGGAAGTTAGTGGTTGGATCTAGATGGATATATAAGGTGAAGCAGGCAACAGATGGGAGTGTGGAGAAGTACAAGGCTATATTTGTAGCCTGAGGATTCTCACAGGTTGAGGGGATTGACTATGAGGAGACTTTTGCACCAGTTGCACAGTACTCATCGATTAGATCTATCCTTGCACTCTCAGCACAGATGGGTTGGTATATAAATCAGATGGATGTGAAGACTGCATTTCTCAATGGATTTATTGAGGAAGAAGTGTACATTGAGCAACCAGAAGGTTTTGAGACCTTTGACAGGGAGTCACATGTGCGCAGACTCAAGAGAGCACTGTATGGACTGATGTAAGCACCTCATGCTTGGTACACCAGGATTTTTAGTTATTTCACCGGGATGGGCTTCACAAAGAGTGAAGCGGATGCGAACGTGTACCAGATTGTGGTTGATTGTAAGATTTTGATTATCGTATTTTGTGTTGATGATATTATTCTAACAGGTGATGAACAGCTCAAAAATTCTTGCAAAGAAGATCTTGCAAGAGAGTTTGAGATGAAGGACATGGGAGTCCTTCACTATTTCCTTGGTTTGGAGATATGGCAGCAGGATGGGGAGCTATTTGTTTCTCAATGCAAGTATGCCAAAGATATTCTGAGGAAGTTCCACATGGAGAGTTGTAAACCCATGGAGACTCCTCTTGCAGGAAACTGGAGGAAGGAAGATGCTACTTCAGGTGAGGTAGTGGACACTACTGTTTATAGGTAGCTTGTGGGTTCACTCATGTACTTGGTGAACACATGACCAGACATATTCTACGTAGTTAACCAGCTTAGTCAAGCTATGGTTAAGCCGACCAAGCTCTTTTGGAAGGCGGGGAAGCATGTCTTGAGATATCTCAGGGGCACTACAGAGTATGGATTATGGTACAGACGGATAGAGGGAGTGAAGCTTCAAGGCTTCACCGATGCAGATTGGGCAGGCAGTGCATCAGACAAGAAGAGCACATTAGGAGGGATCTTCAGCATACGATCGACAACATTTTCTTGGTACATCAGGAAGCAGAGATTAGTTGCACTCAGTTCAGCCGAGGCAAAGTACATGGAAGCCAGTCAGGCAGCATATGAGGCCATCTTGATGGGGAAGATACTTGTTGGTTTGTTTGGTCATCAGATGGATCCAACGAAGATACATTGTGATAACCAGATTTGCATAAAACTCTTGGTTAATCCAGTATTCCATGACAGGTCCAAGCATATTGACATCCAGTACCACCATCTCAAAGATTGTGTTTAGAGACACATTACTATTAATTCAGTACATTCCCACGGAGGTTCAGGGTGAAAATATTATGATGAAGGCACTCGCCAAGAGAAAATTCAAATACCATAGAGACAGGATTGGGGTAGCCGATAATCCCTTTCTTGTTGAGAGGCAGTGTTGAAAATTCAACAAGAAATGTGTGTCTAATTTAATTTTCCCTTAATTAAATTGGATAATAAAGTGTAATCTTATCTAATAATCACTTGTAATAATAGTTAACTGAGTGTGATAGACTCAGTTAGCTCATGAAATTAGAGTTGAGGGTGGTTGGTGAGGCATGTAGAGTGATACTATTTGTTTTAAAGTCCAAGTTGTAGTTAGTTTATTAGTTTAATGCATGAGAAATCAATTAACTCAATTAAGTGAGTTAAAGTCAATTTAACTAGTTGTAACTGATTGTTGTACTAGTGAGAGGTCAAGTGAATTAAATCAAATTTAATTCACATGCAATGATCTATCAAGTGACTGATGATTTACTATTAATAATTGCATGCATGTTAGTTCTAATGAAGACCTAGTTGAGACAGAGGTTAAAGGGTTGTTATCTATCAGTTGTATTATTAGTAAATTGCCGGCGCACAATTAGACAACCATAGGATTTCCCATGATGTATTGCGCAATTTTGGAAGGTTGAATTTCCTAATTAATAGGGATCAATTGTCCTTAGAATTGCGCAATAAAGGCAGGCTGAGCAGAGGCAGGAAATTGGCTAAGTGTTGGTCGATTTTGTCTGGATCAGTGTGAGACAGTTGGTAGAGTGTGAAAAACTCTTGTGAGAAGAGTGCATTATATTGTTTCATGATTACTTGGTTAACTATACAATAAAGATAGAGGGAGTTCGAGTAGCAAGCTTTCACCTAGAAAAATATCTATGTTGTGTGATTGATTTTCTACTTTTTCTTACTTGGTGTGATTGTGCGATCGTGTTTAATTTCCGCAAATTAATTATAGAAGGATTAAATATCTTGCTCTAGAATATTGCATGATCGGATTGAATCCATTGGTATACATATTTTTTGTATAATTTCCACAACTCCCTCTTTTACATGCTCCAAACTGCTCTTTTTCAGGCTTCTACGTGAAAAGAGACAACAATCCCGTGATACATAAAAATTCAATATGTTGGGTTACTTGGTCTTTAGTTTTGAAATTTTATTTTCTCTGGCTTCATTTTGTACTCTATCTCTACTCTCTTTACAACTACTTATCTCCTACTCTTCCTTCTCAATTATGCTTCACATTTACTCCACTTCCTCTTTCTCTCTTTTCCAGGCAGTTCATAAAGTATTTATCACAAAAAAAAATGAATTCACTAGTAGCTCTATCATTCAAAATAGATATTTTTATATGAATAGTTTGTTGATTATTTGTATTTCAATGCAAGAATATGAAGTGAAGATTTGACTCTTTGTATTTCAGGGTTCTTTGTGGTCTATCTTTTCATTTCCAAATCTGAAGATCAATTCAAGACAAATGGACCTTGTAATATTCAAAAAATTGGAATAATACAAGCCATCAATAATGATTGCCCTATATGGCTTGAAAAAGTAAATTCAACATATATATTTTTTGCACTATATAGTTCCTTATTTCCATTGAATATGAATGTTATTATCTTCTTTAAATATGATATATGTTGAGTTTACATGTTCCTTGCCTTCACAAGTATTTTACATCAATGCCAACATTACCAACATTATCCCCCTTTGGCATTGATGGAAACATCGTGGTCCTCCCCCTTTTGTCCTGAGAATCATTATTCCTTATTTCTCCTTGCCCCCTGTTGCAGTAAAATCACAACACAACCCCCCCCGGGCAAATTTTTAACTTATAATAATGGAGACCCTCTTCATAAATTTTGGCTAAATCACCTTTAATATTGTCTTTTCGTTAAGTGTGCGACATTTTTGTTTTCTTCGGATTTCCATTTTGATTGCATCATTGCGTTCAGTTTTTCGCTAGCTTTCCATCAGTTCTCATTGTTAGTGTCAGAATATACATTCTGCCATCATTGATCAATATCATTCCTTTCATTTTCATTTCAAGTGTCTCATTCCAAATTTTTTATATCATTCCATTAGGTCATGCTAAAAATTGTTTCACTGATGGTAGCCTCCCTCAATAAAACTTCACTCTCCCTCAGAGAATCACATTTTCTGACTCACTTCCATGTCTTCTTGAGCATAATAACACCTATGAAATCTCATTTCACCATGTCTTGTCTCAGTTAAAGTCAACCACGGAAATAAAGTTATTCAAAGTCTCATTAGGTCATTAGGGTTTTGTCTTTCAAGGTCCAAAAAGGCATTATTCCATCTCAATAAAGTCAGAGAAAAAATGAGAGTGACTCAATGACATTCTATTTCCATCTACAGAAGATCATCAATATGTAAATATTATATTTTTTAAGTTGTAATTTTGATTTCATATGGAAAATTGACAACTGTAGAACATGACTGATTTTTTAGCGCCGCTCCTCTGTATTTGAAATTTTTTCGCGCTCGCACAGTCTCTTGCAGGGCTCGGCTCTGCCCTGCCCGAGATGGGTGTGGAGACCTACGCTGCAGGGGTGGCCGCTGGTGAGAGCTGAGTTTTAGACAGGCGGGGCTCTGTTCTGTTCTAGCTCTTATTCTTTCGTCTTTGTTCTGGGCGCCCGTTCTGTTTCTGGCTGGGCTCGGCCCTGTTCCGTCTGACCTGGTGTGCTTGGGAGGCCCTGTGCGCGGGTCATTCGCCTGGCTTGACCCAGGCCATCGTGCCTGCCCCCATCTCCTTTGGTTTGCTAGCTCCGGGAGCTGTTGTCTCGGTGCATGGGGACCCTGCTCTGACCCCTGCACCTTCACCATTGAACATGTCGACCGAAGGTGATTCTCAGCCTTCAGATATTGAAGCTTTTCGCTCCCTAGTTGCTGCAGCCATCAAGAGGCCACCCTCGGTCTCGCAACAAAAGTTCGTAAAGAGGCTGGACACCATCCCTAAGGTGTCTCTACCGACAGATGAAACATGCAGATCAGCGTTAAACCTTGCTGAAAGGGGCCTCATCGGCCAGTTTACAGGGCTATGGCCATCCCCGAAGGCTGTTGATGATTGGGTCAGGCGAAACTGGATCCCACTGGTGAAGGAAGGTATAAAAAGTCACTTCGTAGGAAAAGGGTTTTTCGTTTTTGTGTTCGACAACGTGGAAGACCGAAGCTTGATATTCAGAAGCGGACCTTACTTCATGGGCCCCCAAGGGTTATACCTGAACAAATGGTCCCCCGATTTCGACCCTGCTCAAGATGTGCCCACAGCCGTTCCTGTTTGGGTGCGCCTCCCGCACCTCCCCCTTCATTGTTGGAGTCAGAGTGCTTTGCAATCCATAGGGAATGCCCTCGACAGGTATATTGACCAGGCCCCGAGAAAGGATCAATACTCTTGCGCACGCATCTGTGTGGAAGTTGACCTGGAGGTTGGGCTCCCTGAAGCCATCAATCTTTCGGTGGCTGACTGGTCGCACATTCAAGAGTTAGATTACGAACAGCTGCCTTTTAAATGCCGTCATTGCCACGAATATGGGCACTTTGCAAGATATTGTAAAAAAAAAAACGAAGAAATAGCAGAGAAAGAAAAAGGCGAGCAGTGGAAGCAAGCAAAGAGGACTGCAAGCAGCAGGCAAAACAACAAAAACAGAGTAAAAGAGACAGGGAACAAAGCAGGGCAAGAAGGAGCAAGCAATCAACCCAGTGGAAGCAGGGAAAACAACATCATTGCTGGAGACAAAAACCCCTTCGAATCCCTTACCCCGCAGACAGATACTCCAGAGATCGAGCAGGAAGAACCTCAACAGACGAATAATGCAGACATGCAAGAGACAGGTAACATTCTAATCCCAAACTCTAGTAATACTTCTTCTCCTTCTTACGCTTCATAAAACAAAAGAAGAAGACTCAAGAAAACACGTGCTCTTCTGATGAGGAAACCTTCGAAAGGCCAACAAAAAAAGTGGGAAGAAGAACAAACAAGGAAACAAGGGAAGAAGAATCAGAACGGCAGAAAACCCTAGGCAGCCAAACTACTATTGAAATGTCCATTGGGAGAAATACTAGACCAAGGGCGCCCAAGAGAGGAGTCCCCACTCAATCAAGTGGTAAATGATGCAGTTGGTCTCTTGGAACTGCAGGGGTCTGGGTAATCCCAATAAGGCAGAGGCAATCAAGGATTTATTGAAGATGGAAACAGCGGACATCCTAATGCTCCAAGAGACCAAAATAGAAGGAGAAACTCTCCTAAATACTAGCACCATGAAATGGAAGTATGATTCAGGAAAGGCAGTCAGTGCAAGGGGTTCGGCTGGAGGTATTGGCACTCTTTGGTCAAAAAACTCCTTCACATTAGTTCGATCTACTGAGACCCAGCATTGGATCTTCACAGAGCTGCGAAATATTGCAAGTAACCTCTCTCTCGCCCTGTTTAATTTGTATGTTCCTGTGCATTATGAAGAAAAGAGAGAGTGCTGGAGGTCACTCTTGGAATTTATAGAGCAGATCAACCCCAAAAATATGATCATAGGTGGTGATCTGAATATTATTCTGGACTCCACAGAAAAAAGAGGAGGAAATTACTCTAGGGATCCTTTTCTTAATACAGTGGGAAATCTGATTCTACAGTGGGATTTAGTTGACCCCAAACCCATGAAAGGCAAATATACATGGACTAACAATAGAACAGGAGTAAATCATATCTCTGCTAGGCTTGATAGATACCTAATCAGCAGTTCCTTAATGATGGAAAACAGAATAGTCTTTTCCAAGATACTCCCAAAGCTTACATCGGATCACAAGCCAATCCTTTTATGCCTAAAAGAAGAAGAAGACCTAGGTCCCCTTCCTTTTCGTTTTAATCCTCTCTGGGCAGGAATGGAAGGCTTTTTTGAAACAGTTCAAACAGCTTGGAGGGAAGATGTTTTCGGTTCCCCAAGCTATGTGTGGGAACAAAAAATGAAGAACACAAAAAAAGCTCTCAAGGATTGGATAAAGCATCCCAGGCACACCCCCACCAGCCAGCGAAAGGAGGCAGTTCTGCTGTTGGAAGGATTACAATTTGATAGGGAGGAGAAGGATCCCTCCCCCATAGATCTAGCAAACGAAAAATCTGCTCAAAGGAATACATACTGTTCTTTTAGAAACGAAGAAGAACACTGGCGCTTAAAGTCTAGAAGTCTGTGGCTTAAATCAGGAGATAGAAATACCACATACTTTCATAGACAGTGTAGGGCTCGCCTTTCACGCAACCATATAGCAGAAATCACCAACTCTAATGGACATGTGTATAAAGGATTTTCTCAAATCAAAGATGCAGCTGTTATTCATTTTCAGAACCTTCTAAGTGCAGAAAGAAATGGGAATGAGGAGGATGCAACAGAATTTCTCTCAACCATACCAAATTTGGTCAACATGGAAGACAATGACTCTCTGATGAGGCCTGTCACTGAAGAAGAGATAACTCAAATAGTCTGGACTATGGAACCAGACAAATCACCAGGGCCCGATGGCTTTTCAGTACATTTTTATAGAATATGTTGGGAGATTATCAAAGAAGACCTCTTCAGAATGATAAGAGGATTCTTGAGGAAGGCAAAAGTGGGTGGAGGAATAAACTCTACCTTCCTCGCTTTAATCCCCAAGGATACAAATCCTAGCTCCTTTGACAGATATAGGCCGATTTCACTCTGCAACTCATCATATAAAATTGTGGCCAAACTGTTGGCTAACAGAATTAAGCCTCTTCTACAAAAGCTCATCTCTCCGGCCCAAGGAGGTTTTGTCCAGGGCAGACAGCTACTGGACAATGTCATACAAATACAAGAAGCTCTGCATTCCAGTCAAAGCAGGAAAGAACAAGGTATGATTATTAAGTTGGATATGTGTAACGCCTTCGACAGAGTGAATCGTTCCTTTTTGTACAGGGCCCTTGCAGCCTTCGGATTCAAACATGAATTTATAAATCTCATCAAAGCTTGTACTGAAAACATTTGGATAGCCCCAATGGTGAATGGCAGACCTGCTGAGTTCTTTTTAACCACTAGGGGACTGAGGCAGGGCTGCCCTCTTTCCCCCTACCTCTACATTCTGATAGCTGATTCGCTAAGCAGAAAGCTGTCTCAGGAGAAGCATATTGGATCCATACCAGGGATTAGAATTGCGCAAGGCGTTGCTCCGGTGAACCACGCGCTTTTCGCTGATGATTCCCTCCTCCTCGGAGGAGCCTCCATGCGAATGGCCAACGCCTTCAAAAACATTCTCAAAAAGTACTGCAACTGCACAGGAGCGTTAATTAGTGAGAGGAAAAGTGCTTTCTATGGATGGAATATAGACCAGCATTCGATTGAGAGGATTGCCAGTGTGCTTGGATTCAAAGGCTATGCTGAGTGGGATAGAATAAAGTACTTAGGCCTTCCTTTGACGCTGGGTTCAAATCGTAACCACCTGTGGGAGGAGACGATATCAAAGTTCAAGAACAAGATCGATGCGTGGGGTGGAGTATGGCTTTCTACAGGTGGCAAGCTCACCTTAATTCGCGCTGTTCTATCTGCTATTCCAACCTTCCAAACCTCGCTGCAGTTGGCTCCAAAGCAAATTGCTGACCAGATCTCAAGCATTATACGAAATTTCCTTTGGAAAGGCGGAAAGGGTAACAGCAACCGTTTCCATCTAATTAACTGGGAAACAACGAAGCGTCCCTATACAGAGGGCGGACTTCAAATACGTGACCCACAGCACGCTAATCTAGCAATGGGATGCAAACTGCTGTGGCAGCTTATCACAGAGCCGCTGCACCCTGTCAGTCAAATTTTTAAACAGAAGTACCTTAACAATCATTCGCTTTCCAACTTCAGTCCAACGCAAGCTATGAAAGGAACGCAGGCATGGAGGCTTTGTTGTAAAGGGCTCGAATTCTTCAGATCACAGTTGTATAAAATTCCAGGAAACGGTAAAAGCACTCTGCTGTGGAAAGATCGAATAATGGGGCACCCTCCACTATCAGCTAATAACGAAATTGTCGATTTAAGAGCCTGGTTAAGATCAAGAGGAATAAGAAAAGTCGAGGACATCGTCGAGTGGGACTTCATGGGCTACTGGCAGCGATGGAGACTACCCATCATTCCAGCACAACTAAAAAATCAGCTGAATCTCCTCACAGAAGCCATTTCAGATTTTACACCAGTGCATAAGGAAGAGGCTGACTCTTGGGGATGGGGGAAAACAGGTGCGTACGCAGTAAAGCAAGGTTACTTTCAGCTGCAAGGCAAAAAGGCCTCCCAGCATCCGGAATCAGTGTGGAAGCTGATCTGGGAATCCTTCAGCATTCCTAAGATTAACTTCTTTTTCTGGACCTTATTTCATAATAAAATTCTGACTGGTGACAACCTGTGCAAAAGAAACATAGCAGGTCCTCACCGCTGCGTGCTCTGCAAAAAAGCCTTGGAAACCTCAGTTCACATGTTCATCGATTGTGAGTATGCTCAGAAGGCTTGGACTAGCTTCCTGACAGGTCTGAATGTGATCCCTCCTTCCCATTGTTCGATCACTGACATGTTTTCGTCATGGAGAGCTCGATACCCCCTCAAAATCACTGAAAAATCTCTCTGGCTTAAGGTGTGGATTGCAGCCCCTAAATATCTTTGCTGGAAGCTGTGGCTCGCCAGGAATGATATAGTCTTCAATCAAAAAGAAACAACAGCAGAGAATGCTGCTGATCAGGCCAAGAATCTACTTCTAGAAACTTTACGACATTCCATTGTCAAAGATGATAACTTCATAAGAAAGGAGGAAAGGGCATGGTTGGATGGCTTCTCCCCCATGTTGAGAACTTCAGCAATTACTCGCCCAATTCAAAAGGAAAATTGGCAGATTAGAGACACCTTGGAAAGTTTTCAGAAGTGGTGGAAAGCACAAGGTAAATGCACTATCTTCTTTGACGGAGCCTCGAAAGGCAACCCAGGCAGGTCTGGGGCAGGCGGGGTTGTTTATCTTCCGAATGGGAGAAAGGAGGAATTCAGCTGGGGTCTTGGGTTTAAAACCAACAATCAGGCCGAAGTCCTCAGCCTTCTAAAATCTTGTCAACTGGCCAGAAAAGGAAACGTAAGAGACATATTAATATTTGGAGACTCTGAATTGGTGATAAAATCCTTGATAAACAAAAAAGCGCCCAAGGATCCAGTACTAAACAAGCAGCTCAAAAGAGTGAGTAGAATCCTACAGGAATTCTCCACAGCTCAAATCTTCCATATCCTCAGAGATTTAAACAAAGAAGCAGACACATTGGCAAATACAGGATGCACACTAGAAACAAGCATGATCAACATAAATGAAGGGGCACCGAAAATGGCACCTATTCCCTAAATGGGCATCTATCCACGCAAAAGCTGAGAATTGTAATGACAGAAGCAGTGAATTGTAAGCTTGATCTGGCTATAGCCATTTTTCTACATCAATAAAAATATCCGTTACAGTTAAAAAAAAAATTTTTGATTTCATATGATTTTCATATCAAAATGTCATTTTGATATGAAATCAAAGATGTAATTTATTTTTATTTACTATGTAATTTTATGTTTTTTTATATGTAATATTTCATTCCCTAGTTTCCAACTCAAGCATTCATGCCAAACTGAAGGAAAGAAAGCCAAACTCCATCAACTGATCAACCTGCAAAACAAAAAGTGAGAAGTCAAAGAGCATTAGTGTGAAAATTTGAAAAGTGAAAAGTGAAACATAAGGAAAGTGGGTTTTCAAGTCATAAAAAAAATCCACTCGAGTATAAGAGCCCTCAACACTTCAAAAAAAACCTCATTTGTTTCATACAACCTCAAGTAAACCTCAACAAATAAGAAATTTTCGATTTTAAGACTGAAATTGTGAAAAACAGAGTCAGACGCTGCGCGTACTCCTGGTCGCTGTGCGTTTAGCCAGGATGTTTGTGCGTTTAACCAGGACGCTGTGTGTTTGGTCGAAATCAGAATTGTTAATTATAACTGCACTGCGCATTTTCCTGGGTTTTTTCACGTTCTCCCGAGTCGCTGCGCATTCACCCATAAATCTCTGAAAAGCCTCTGCCAGCTTGCCACTCCACAGTTTGATGCTAAAACTTTACACAATGAGTCTACATGCTTCCATTGCCAGTAAGTAACAAAATTTTCATCTCTTTGATGTATCATTGTGCTTCAATCAATTGAAAACCTACTTCTAAATTAAGAAACCCTAGTGTTCATTACAAAAATCTAGTTCACATCCTAAAGTTGGTCCCTAAAATTTCATACACACTCCCTTACAATCCTAAAAAATTTTCCCAACTCCCTACTTGTATATACCCATTCCCTAAACAATCATATCCCTTATAACCCTAATTCCTAGGGTTTCACTTGACTAGGCTCCCTTCCATATTCCCATTTTCTTCATTTCCTCACATCTGCCCTCACTTCATACTCTTTCATTTCATTCCATCATCCCTAGGGTTTTTTACAGAAAAAAACATCATGGCTGAAGAGGAGAACATAAGTTATAGTGAGGAGGAAGAAATACACGAGAGAAAGTCATATAAAAAAGGAGGAAAAGTCATCAGACATGAACCAAAAAATACTAGAGATATTATGGCATCTCCCCTCACGGTGGCATGATTTAAGCATGTAGGTTGTTTCAAGTTATGTGAAAAAGTGCAAAGATTCCAGTACCATCCTATGTTGACAAGATTATTAATTTCTAACCTGCATGAAAAACAAGTCACTCTTGCCGGTGTCAATTTAACTTTGTCCACTGACATTATAGCAACTACCACTGGGATCCCAAATGTTAGGGAAGGATGGTTCAAACAAGGAAATGTGAATCATTATTATTATGAGACATATAACCAAGGTACAAGAATGAGAGAAAAATGTATTTTCCTTTCCCCTACCTCCAGGACAGATATGTCCCCATGATTAAAATCATCATAAAATACTTCACATGTGAGGGAAGGTTTTCTAGACTCTATTCCTATCATATCCGGCTACTCATGCACTTCACTAAGGTCAGAATGATTCATATACCCTATTATCTCTACTGGAGCATTTATAAGATGGAATTTATTGCCCAAAAGAGAGATTATGATCATCAAATGTAAAGTCTCTTTCACCACTCCCTTATCAAAATGTTAGTCATGTATCACCTTGATCAGTTAACATTCCATGGGACACCTTCATATCTAATGAGATTTTCATTGTCCCACCTATTCAACATGGCTAGAATGCACCTTCATCATCTCATCCTTCCTCATCTATCCCTCCATCTCAGCCTACTGTTCATACATCATTACCAGACCAGCTCCCTTCACCTCATTCACCTCCATCTCACATTGACCCTTCTTCTTCACCTTTTTATAACCCTTCATCACCATCAGATCATGATTCTGAGTCACCAAGTAGAGATGAGGACATTGAGGCAAAATGGGCTAGTTTGGTTGAGGTTGAGCCATTTCCCAAAACTTAACAGAGAGGCTATAGGCATGTGTTTGCTTCACTTAGAGTGAAAGGGGACATGCATTCTTCATCAACACAATAGGTAGATAAAGGTAAGGAAAAGGTGATAGAGCCTGTCATTCATGATGAGGAGGACTATCATGAAACAAAGCAAGAATTTCAGTTGATTGACCTAGAAGAGGAGGATGAAGACAAAATCACAAATGCAGTAATCAAAGGCAAAGAGGGTAAGATTATTGAGCTCCAAGCTAGTCTTGAGAGGGCTAAATATGTGATTCACTTTCTTGAGCATGAAAATCAGTAGCTAAAGACCAAACATACCATTTATGAGGTGAGATGCATCAAAGCACAAAGTGAGGTAGAGAAGGCTAAAGCCTTGCTTGAGGAGACATTAGAAAAGTTTGGTGAACCTGACGATGATGAGGATCAACCTCCAAGATAGAGACCTAGGATTAGAGGGATGAAAATATTTCTATCCCTAGAGAGACATAGGGAAGTTGAGCTAGCAGATCAACTTACACTAAATGAACAACTTGCCCTAGAAACCAGTAAGAACAGGGAACCATGGCTTGATAGAGCCAATATACACTTGGAAAAGTTTCTAGAGAAGTCCAACAAGGATAATGACTTGTTGAGGAGAAATGTCAAACTTCATGCCCGGAAAGAGAGAATTGCATTGGCCAAGCTCAAAAGAGCCAATGTTAAAATTAAAGACTTGGCCAAGTAAGAAGAGAAAGAGAAGTTATATATACTTGCCGAGGTGACATTCCATGCCGCAAACACATGATCAAAAAATATCCTAACAATTTTGACAAAATTTTGGCAAACTTAGCATTTTGGTAAATTTTTGTGTTTTTAAGGTTATTTCAGCACAGGAAAATTGCTAAACGCGCAGCACCTTGGACACTACTCTCTTTTTTGAGGCATCTAATGGATAAATCGCCACCACCACCAGATTTTTAATGACTAGAACATCAACCCTGTGAATTTTCTAAGATTTTGGAGGAGAACGGGTCACAGAAAAAGTCAAAAAACCATGTTTATGCCTGGTCCCTTCGCGTTTACTAGTCTTAGGAGAAGAGATTTTTGACAGGGAAAATTGGCTTCATTTTGGAAACTGAAGGTAGTTCTGGAAAGTAGACTTGAAGGGATTTATAACGAGCTATCTTGGAGAAGATTTGGACACCGAGAAGGCACTCAAATTCAGCCTTGAACATAGAGGATATTTTTTTCCTGGTCGATGTGCGTTTAACAAGAAAATGGTGCATTTGGAAGTCTTCATAAATTTTCCGAGTTTCACTCCAGTTTTGTTTTTTATCATGGGAAATGTTGAATTTACCTATGTAAATGATGAAGATAAATGTAATTATCATGTTTTTACTATTTGCTAGGGTAATACATTAGCTAAATCAAGCAAATGAGATATAATGAATAGTTCACTTGAGATAGGAATGAGTCTCTTTGATCATCCTATACCCTAGCTATCAGTTCAGATTTTTGTATAATATCTTCCTCACCTCATGGATTCGACCCCTGAGGATGAGTGAAGGTGGTTTTCATGTCTATTTAGCTCAGTTCTTCACATTAGTCAAAGGTTGGAATCAATTTGTATTTTCTAGTTGATCAAGGGAAATTGTACTAAGTTTTGGCCAAGCTAATAAAGAGGAGTTGCAGCTACATTTATGGGATACCTGTGGTATTGAATGTCTTTCATAGTTTCTTCTTCAGTCACATATGTTTGAATGTATTTTTCATGTCACTTTCATGATCTTTTACAAGTTTGAAATTTAGAATACATGCTTGCACATGCTCTATTTTGGGTAATTGATCATATTTTGTTCATTATCTTTTGTTTGAGAGAAATACATCCCTTATGCTTTCCTCAGCCTTCTTACATTTTCAAAACCATTCCACAACCATTTCCTTCAAGTGATTGGCATCGTACCTACCTTGCCCCATTAATCCTTGCAACCCTAACTCATTTTCCCCGACCTGATTTTCCTTGACCTAATTCCTTATATCCATTGATTTCCCCAACCAAATCAATTCAAAAAAACCCTCCTGCACTCTATACCTAGCCTATAACCTTTCCATATAGCCCTCTTGGCTATGATATTTGTGGAGAGAGCCCTCTCCAACTTGGTAGGGATAGATACCAAGTTAAAAGGTTGGTCTGTGGTTACCTCTGTTGGGATTCCTCCTTTAGCCTTAGGAATCTGGCGAAGTGCTAACATATTGGCGCCATTGCCGGGGAACAAAGAGACAAACTTTTCCCTGGGTGTATGACAAATATCTATCATAAACTTATCCTTTGGACGATGGGATCGAGTTTCGTAAGGCTGATTTCTTAAGTGCAGTACCTCACAACAGATCTGGCTTCTACAAGATACACCAGAGCGAATCCTGACCCTGATCTAGTTGATTCCGTTGATGATCAGGAGAAATTCTTTCGAATACACCGATATCAAACTTCGCATATTCAATCGGGATCAGCTATATTGGTAAGATCAATATCTCTACCTGCAAAATTGTTTCTCTAGAAGATATACCTTATGACATAAAGTTTGAATTATCTTTATTCAAGTCCAAATCCGAAAATTCCTTGTTTGATATATTTTTTGATCCTATGAGATTATCCAAAGTAAAATATTTGTTCGAATTAGATTTAAGTTCTTTGAAAGATTGGTTTTTCGAAGAAATCAAGCCTGAATCTGACCTAGACATTAAGGAGTGGATCAAATTTTATCATCCTGAAGAATTTTTTGTTACATCTGATACTCAAACTCAGTCAACTTCAATATATTCATCTGCACCTTCGACTTCATCATACATACCTGCTACTTCAGTACCAATAACTTCACCCCCTTGACCTATTCAGCCCATCCGTCCTGTTGTTAACCCAGTATTCCATCCAGCTGGAATTATGGCTCGTTTTTTACCTTTAGTTATCCATGGTAATATTGCTGATCTAACTCAAGGATATGGTCAAAGGCTTCCCCTTTTTTACGAAAACTCTGAAATCACTGCCCGTCAACACATAGCCAAAACAACAACCTTTATAGATTTGGAGGAGTTAGATGCAGATGATGCCAAGATGCGAATCATTGCACAAAGTTTTTCAGGTGAAGTCAAAGTTTGGGTCCGTGCCTTAGCAAAAAATTCAATTAGGACTCCCGCTCAATTGACTGATGCTTTCTTAGCCAAGTGAGATGAAAAGAAAAACCATTGACAGATCCTTGCTGAATATGATTCCTTGAAACACAATCCTAATGAATCAGTGTCTGATTACAATTCCCGATATCTCAAAATCTATAATTCCATTCCTAATGAAATGAAACCACCTCCTGGTTTAGCCCTTCTGTGTTATCCCAAAGCCTTTGACCCATATATGGCCTACTCATTGAGAGAAAGAAATCCTGCCACCCTTGAAGATATGATAAAAAAATTTAGCGAGTGTTGAAGCAAATCTATTAATTAAAAAGGCCAAACTTAAAAATGAACACAAAGTGACTATCAAAGAGGAAACCTCCACTTCATCTGATACTAAATTTGATTCCTTACTGAAAACCATGGAGATAATGGTTGATAGGATGTCTATTTCAGAAAGACAGACTAAGCCTCAAATCAGAAATCCAATCTCCCGAGGCTAGCAACAGTAACCTCAGTTTTGAATAAGGCAGAGAGAACAAGGAGCTCCCAAAATACAACAACAATAGCAAATTAGAACACCACTTCAACAGAAATATGCTCAGAGTGATGAAGAGGAAGAAACAACAGTAGAGGAGAACCTTCTTTTCACAGCCGATGGTCAGCCCATTTTTCTCATCGAGGATGAAGAATATGTGGAGAATACAAGTTCACATAATGACAAAAATTTCATAATTGCAAATGATCATGAGTTAGATGTAGAATTTGATGACTATCAGAGAGGGTACCTAAATGCATTGAGTTCCCAGCAAAGGGAATATACCTTGAGAGGTCGGGATGTTTCAATAAATCCACCTCTGAAACAGTCTAGTAGAAAGAAGTAGCACCAAAAAAAGTTAAGAATAAGGGTAAATAGATTGTAGCTCTGAATCAGAACATAATTAATTAGCCTACTACAAGTGCACCAGTCAAAGAAAGAGACATTCAAAGAAAATAAGTTGCACCGAGAGATCATGTTGAGAAAAGGGATGTTATCATAAAAGAGGTAGACATAACTACACCTTTTAATTTTGAGTCTGAAATTTCTAAATTAAAAGTGTCTATTCCTCTTATTGAATTGGTCAAAATTGATAAGTACAAATTCCATGTAGCCAAAACCTTGAAATTTGACCCTTTATCCGACATGTTTAATGTAGAGAATGATCAATCCGAGTTAATATTTGGTCTTGACATTGATGGCCAGTCTGAAGATAGTGAAGTCCCACCATTTTATCTGAGTCTTAAAGTCCATCAGTGCATTCTTCATAATACTATGTTAGACTCTGGGGCTTCTCACAACCTCATGCCCAAAGCCATCATGGAGAAGCTTAGCCTTAATATTACTGGCCCATATCATGATCTATATTCTTTCGATTCTGGTCGTGTCTGTTGTTTGCGTCTGATCAAAGATCTAGTTGTCTCCTTAGAGAAAATCCCAGCCAAAAATATCCTCATGGACGTGGTAGTTGCTGATATTCCACCATGTTTCGGTATGCTGTTGTCAAGATCCTGGGGGCCAAATTAAGAAGTACACTGCAGTTAGAATTTTCCTATGTCATTATCCCTGTCTTTGGTCAAATGAGAAATCTATACCGTGAGACCAAAAATAAGTACATGATCACAATAAAGGAAAGGCCTAATAATCATCCAGTCAACGCTGTACATATAGACTTAGAGTCCTTTATATTGTATAATGATTCCAAATTAAATGATGTAGATTTTCAAATAGTAGAAATAGAGGATGTTCCCGAAGTTTTAGATTGTATTAGAATAATGTTAGAGAAAGAGAAAGAAAATCTACCCACTGTAACCGAACAACCATCAGAGAAGGCAGATGAAAGTTCAGAGCAACATAAAGAATCAGATCGCCAAATAGTATCAAATCAGAATCAAGAGTTTCAACACCTTGAAGAAGAAGAAGATGGTCTTTGAAGCATGGAATTTGATGGTTCCGTTGGAAAAGATGGAGAGGGCATTGGTTTATGGATCCACAACCCATTTCAACAGAAAAACAAGGTCCCAAATAATATAAGGTTGTGTTCCTACAAACTAGCGTTTGATTGTACAAATAATGAGGCTGAATATGAAGCGCTCATTACTGGTATGAAAATTCTGAAGAAATTGGGAGCTGGGAGAATTGCAGTCTATAGTGATTCAGAGTTAGTGATTACACAAATCAAAGGTGAGTACCAAGCTAATCACCCAAGGATGAGGCAATATAGGAATGCATCACTTGAAATTTTAAGAATGTTTCCAGAATATACACTTAAGGTAGTGCCTATATTGCAGAACTTAATAGATGATTCATTAGCTACTACTGCGAGTAATTTCAGATCTACAAGGTTTTCTAATAAAAAGTTTGAGATCCATATAAAGCACAGTCCCTCCATTCCAGATAACTTGAAATTTTGGCAGGTTTTTTGGGATGATAAACAAGTGAACAACTTCATGCAGAGTGGAGGAGAATTTGAAAATTGTTCTATGGACGAAGTGTATGATAAATATGACTAGGTTATTGAAGCAGATTAGATTGACATTCTTCAGCTCAAATACAATAACATTCCGAAACGTATCATACATTTGGAAGAGTTATTTGATCAAGATGATGTGGCGAGAAAACCAATTTTGGTTCCCACAGAAAAAGGAGTAGAAGATGTGAATATCGGAACAACCGATCAGATGAAGTTCATCAAGCTCTAAAATTCCTTGCCATCAGAGGTAAAGCCTAGATATATTGATTTGTTTACTGATTTTTCTGATGTATTTTCTTGGGATTACTCAGATATAAAGGTGTACAATCAAGATATCATTCAACACACAATCTCGATCAAGCCAAATCAGAAGCCCTTTAGACATAAGCTCAGGAGAATAAACCCAAAAATTGTTGCCATCCATTGAGAAGGAGGTAAAAAAGCTCTATAAGGCAGGCATCATTGTTCCAGTCAGATTTTCAGATTGGATCTCCAATTTGGTTCCAGTGCGGAAGAATACTGGTGAGATTCGACTTTGTATAGATTTCATAAGTCTGAACAAAGTGTCGCTGAAAGACAATTACTCGCTGCCCAAGATGGATCACATAATTTAAGGAGTTGTAGGAGCTAGCAGGATGTCATTGTTGGATGGTTACTCAGGCTACAATCAGATCCTTGTACATGAAGATGATCAGGATAAGACATCATTCACTACACCGTGAGGTACCTTTAAATATTCCAAAATGCCCTTTGGTTTGAAGAATGTTGGGGCCAATTTCCAGCGTGCCATGGACATAGCCTTTGGTAATTAAAAAGATGTATTCCTGGTAGTTTATTTAGATGATCTGCTTGTTTATTCAAATTCAGATGGAGGGAATTTACATCATTTGAGAGTTGTATTCCAACGATGTAGAAAGTTTGGGATTTCCCTAAATCTTAAAAAATGTCTATTTTCTATGGAAGAGGGTAAGTTATATATTTCCCTAGAAACAAAAATGAAATTCAAGCCTTCAATGGTAGGATGAATTTACTATGCAGGTTCATTCCCAACCTAGCAGAACATCTTAGAGAATTAACCAATATGCTAAAGAAGGAAAATGATGTTATATGGTCAGAAAATGCTCGTAAATCATTCAGCTCGGTAAAATTTTCTTTGACCACTGCTCCAATGTTGACAAGTCCTGATTATTCATTATATTTCATCATATTTTCTTTTTCTTCTAAGCATACCTTGGCAGCAGAGCTTATGCAGAAAAAATATGGGACAGAGCTGCCTATAGCATTCTTCAGTCGCACCATAAGAGATGCAGCTCTCCGATACAAAATAAATGAGAAATAGGCCTTGGCCTTAATCAAAGCACTCAAAGACTTCAGTGTTTACATTCTGCACTCTCATATTTTAGCATATGTTGCAAATGCAGCGGTTAAAGAAGGAATTATGAAAACATATCTAGAAGGAAGAAGAGGTAGTTGGATAGCAACACTTTTAGAGTATGACCTTGAGATCAATCCAACCAAGCTGATCAAAGGGAAAGGCTTAGCCAAGCTCATGGCCGAGTCTAATTTACATGCACTTGACATCAATCTCACATCAGCACTATCCTCATATCAACATTGTTCGATGACGAAGAAAATGTAAGTTTATTTCAGGTATTAGATCTCTTTTCATCGTCTTCGTGGTATGCTGATATAATTTATGTTTTACAACATTTTAATCCTCCTCCGAAAATGAAAAAGAGTAAGGCAAGGTCCTTGAAGCTTAAGGCTTCAAAATACTGCATAATTGATAGTGCACTCTACTAGAAGGATCCAGGAGGAGTATTACTCAATTGTTTGGTGGAAGATGAATCCAGAGAAGTGATGAAAGATTTCCAAAAGGGAGATTATGGAGGTCATTTGTACTAGAAGACTACGACCAACAAAGTACTGAGAGTGGGTTACTATTTGCCTACTTTTTTTGTAGATCTGAACAAGACGGTCATGAGCTGCCATGAGTGCCAAATTTTCCAAGGTAAACGTAAGCTCCTTCCTTTACCATTACAACCCATTTTAGTTGAAGTTCCCTTCCAACAGTGGGGCTTAGATTTTATCGGTGAGATACACCCACCTTCATCTGCTCAACATAAATGGATACTTACAGCTACAGATTATTTCACTAGTGGATTGAAGCGATCCCAACCAGGCAAGATACTGACTCAGTCATTATTCAGTTTCTTGAAGCTAACATTTTGTCCCAGTTTGGTTGTCCTAGAAAGATAATCACAGATAACGTTGCAGCTTTCAAATCAAAGAAGATCACATAATTCTGCGATGAATATAACATTAAATTGGGTCATTCTACAACATATTATCCACAGGGAAATGGATTGGCAGAGTCCTCCAACAAGTCTCTAATCAGTATTATCAAAAAGATGTTGGATGCTAACAAAAATAATTGGCACTAGAAGCTCATAAATGCACTGTGGGCAGATCGAGTAAGCAGCAAAAGATCCATTGGCATGTCTCCATTTCAAGTAGTTTACGGTGTGGATATAGTTTTCCCTACTTCATTGGCTGTCCCAGTCATGAAACTTATACAAGAGGCTGGAAGCGAAGAAATTGATATTCAACGAAGAATAAACCAAATGATTCACTTACAGCAAACAAGGGAAGAAGTGTTCCAGAACACTTCCAAGCTTCATGATAAGATCAAGAATATTTATGATAGGGAAACCAAATAAGATGATTTCAAGATTGATGATGTGGTACTTCACTGGGATGCTAGGAATGAAGACAAAGGTAAGCACAGGAAGTTTGATAATCTATGGAAAGGTCCCTTTAAAGTTGTAGCTTCTCGTGGACAAAATGCATATCTCTTATAAGAAATGGATGGGCAAAGTTGCTTAGGAGGGCCAGTAAATGGTAGGCTCCTGAAGCACTATCTCTTTTGATATGAAACTTATGATAATTTTTCAAACTCATTGTATATATCAGTTTAATATTTCTGCAAGTGTGAAGTGGAAAAAGCATTGGAGTTCAGAGCTCGAAGTGAAGGCCATGGAGCTTCATTGAGTTTCTACTTTTTCAAGTTAAGTTTGCATTAGGGTAATTTCAGTTTTTGAGTCTTTGTTTAAATCAAGTCGAGTCAAATTGAGTCAGCTTCATTTAGTTTGTGTCATTGAATTATCAAATATTCAGTCCTGCATTTCAGTTTTAGTTATTTTTTTCGACTGTATTGGCCCAATGGAAGAAAGAACTGATCTGCACAACTCAAAGATCTGCGGTTCTTGACACCTCTATCAGGGCTACAATCCCGAATAAGGCCAATGTTAGTGTCAGAATATATATTTTTCCATTAGTGATCAATATCATTCCTTTCATTTTCATTTTAGGTGTCTCATTCTGAAATTTTTATATCATTCCATTAGGTCATGCTAAAAATTGTTTCACTGATGGTAGCCTCAATCAATAAAACTTCACTCTCCCTCAGAGAATCAAATTTGCTGACTCACTTCCATGTATTTTTGAGCATAGTAACACATATGAAAAGATCATTTCACCATGTCTTGTCTTAGTTAAAGTCAACCATGGAAATCAGGTTATTCAAAGTCTCATTAGGTCATTAGGGTTTTGTCTTTCAAGGTCCAAAAATTCATTATTCCATCTAAAAAAACTCATAAAACAAATGAGAGTGACTCAATGACATTCTATTTCCATCTACAGAAGATCATCAATATGTAAATATTATATTTTTTAAGTTGTAATTTTGATTTCATATGATTTTCATATGAAATCAAAGATGTAATTTATTTTTATTTCCTATGTAATTTTATGTTTTTTTATATGTAATATTTCATCCCCTAGCTTCCAACTCAATAATTCATGCCAAATTGAAGGAAAGAAAATCCAAACTCCATCAACTGATCAACCTGCAAAACAAAAGGGAGAAGTCAAAGAGCATTAGTGTGAAAATTTGAAAAGTGAAAAGTGAAACATAAGGAAAGTGGGTTTTCAAGTCATAAATCAAATCCACTTGAGTATAAGAGTCATCAACACTTCAAAACAAAGCTCATTGTGTCATACAACCTCAAGAAAACCTCAGCAAAAAAGAAATTTTTGATTTTTCAGAGTGAAATTGTGCAAAACAGAGTCAGACGCTGCGCGTTCTCCTGGTCGCTGCGCGTTTATATAGGATCCTACGTGTTTAACCAGGATGTTGCGCGTTTGGTCGAAATCAGAAGTGTAAATTATAACTGCGTTGCGCATCCTCTTGGGTCGCTGCGCATTCACCCAAAAATATCTGAAAAGCATCTGCCAGCTTGCCACTCCAGAGTTTGATGCTAAAACTTTGCACAATGAGTCTACATGCTTCCATTGCCAGTAAGTAACAAAATTTTCATCTCTTTGATGTATCATTGTGCTTCAGTCAATTCAAAACCTACTTGTAAATTAATAAACCCTAGTGTTCATTAAAAAAATCTAATTCAAATCCTAAAGCTAGTCCCTAAAACTTCATACACTCTCCCTCACAATCCTAAAACATTTTCCCAACTCCCTACTTGTATATCCCCATTCCCTAAACAATAATATCCCTTATAACCCTAAGTCCTAGGGTTTCACTTGCCTAGGCTCCCTTCGATATTCCCATTTTCTTCATTTCCTCACATCTCCCTTCACTTCATACTCTTTCATTTCTTCCATCATCCCTAGGGTTTTTGACACCAAGAAACATCATGGTTGAAGAGGAGAACAAAAGTTATAGTGAGGAGGAAGAAAGACACGAGAGAAAGTCATATAAAAAAGGAGGGAAAGTCATCAGACATGAACCAACAAATACCAGAGAGATTATGGAATCTCCCCTCACTGTCGCATGATTTAGGCATTTAGGCTGTTTCGAGTTCTGTGAAAAAGTGCAAAGAGTCCAATACCATCCTATGTTGACAAGATTATTCATTTCTAACCTCCATGACAAACATGTCACCCTTTTTGATGTCAATTTCACTATGTCCACTAACATTATAGCGGCTGCCACTGGGATCCCAAATGTTGGGGAAAGATCGTTCAAACAAGGAAATCTAAATCATTATTATTATGAGCCATATCTTAAACCAAGGTACAAGAATGAGAGAAAAATGTTTTTTCCTTTCTCCTACCTCCAGGACAGATATGTTCCCATGATGAAAATCATCATGAAATACTTCACCTGTGAGGGAAGGTTTTCTAGACTCTATTCCTATCATATCCGGCTACTCATGCACTTCACTAGGGTAAGAATGATTCATATACTCTATTATCTCTACTGGATCATTGATAAGATGGCATTTATTTCCCAAAAGAGAGATTATGATCATCAAATGCAAAGTCTCTTTCACCACTCCCTTATCAAAATGTTAGTCATGTATCACCTTGATCAGTTAAACATTCCATGGGACACCTTCATATCCAATGATATTTTCATTGTCCCACCTATTCAACATGACCAGAATGCAACTTCATCATCTATCCCTCCATCTCAGCCTACTGTTCATACATCATTACCAGATCATATCCCTTCACCTCATTCACCTCCATCTCACATTGACCCTTCTTCTTCACATTTTATTAACCCTTCATCACCATCACATCATGATTCTGAGTCACCAAGCATGGATGAGCACATTGAGGCAAAATGGGTTAGTTTGGTCAAGCTTGAGCCATTGCCCAAAACTTACCAGAGAGGCTATAGGCATGTGTTAGCTTCACGTAGAGTGAAAGGGGCCATGCTTTTTTCATCAACACAATAGGTAGATAAAGGTAAGGAAAAGGTGATAGAGCCAATAAGAACAGGGAACTATGGCTTGATAGAGCCAATCTACACTTGGAAAAGGTGCTAGAGAAGGCCAACAAAGATAATGACTTATTGAGGACAATGGTCAAACTTCATGCCCTGAATGAGAGAATTGCATTGGCCAAGCTCAAAAGAGCTAATGCAAAAATTGAAGACTTGACCAAGAAAGAAGAGAAATAGAAGTTACATATACTTACCAAGGTGACACTCCATGCCTCAAACACCTGATCTGAAAATATCCTAACAATTTTGACAAAATTTTTGCAAACTTAGCATTTTGGTACATTTTTGTGTTTTTAAGGTTATTTCAGGACAGGAAAATTGCTAAACGTACAACACCTTGGACGCTATGCTCTTTTTTGAGGCATCTAATGGAAAAATGGCCACCACCAGTAGATTTTTAATGATGAGAACATCAACCCTGTGAATTTTATAAGCTTTTGGAGGAGAACTGGTCACTGAAAAGTCAAAAAACCATAAAAAAAACATGTTTCTGCCTCAATTTCTGCCTGGTCGCTACGCGTTTACTAGTATTGGGAGAAGTGATTTTTGATAGGGAAAATGGGCTTCATTTTGCAAAATGAAGGTAGTTCTGGAAAGTAGACTTGAAGGGAATTCCAACGAGCCAACTTGGAGTATATTTGGACACCAGGAAGGCACTCAAATTCAGCCTTGAACATAGAGGATATTTTTTGCCTTGTCGCTGTGTGTTTAACAAGAAAATGGTGCACTTGGCAATCTTAAAAAAATTTCAAAGTTTCACTCCAGTTTTGATTTTTATCTTGGGAAATTTTGAATTTACCTATGTAAATGCTGAAGATGAATGTAATTATCATGTTTTTTCTATTTACTAGTGTAAATGCATTAGGTAAATCAAGCAAATGAGGTGTAATGAATCAGTTTACTTAAGATAGGAATGAGTCACTTTGATCATCCTATACTCTAGCTATTAGTTCAGCATTTTGTGTAATATCTTCCTCACCTCATGGATTCGACCCTTGAGGATGAGTGAAGGTGGTTTTCATGTCTACTTAGCTCAGTTCTTCACATTAGTCAAAGGTTGGAATCAATTTGATTTTGCTAGTTGATCAAGGGAACTTGTACTCAGTTTTGGCCAAGCTAATAAAGAGGAGTTGTAGCTACATTTATGGGATACCTGTGGTATTGAATGTATTTCATAGTTTCTTCTACAGTCACATGTTTGAATGTATTGTTCATGTCACTTTCATGTCTAAGTTATGATATTTTACAAGTTTGAAATTTAGAATACATGCTTGCACATGCTTTATTTTGGGTAACTGATCATATTTTGTTCATTATCTTCTGTCTGAGAGAAATGCATCCCTTATGCTTTTCTCATCCTTCTTACATTTTCAAAACTATTCCACAACCATTTCCTTAAAATGATTGGCATTGTACCTATCTTTCCCCATTGAACCCTGCAACCCTAACTCATTTGCCCTGACCTTATTTTCCATGACTTAATTCCTTATATCCACTGATTTCCCCAACCAAATTAATTCAAAACAACCCCCCTGCACTCTATACCTAGCCTAAAACCTTTTCATCTAAGCCTCTTGTCTGTGATATTGGTGGGGAGAGCCCTCTCTGACTTGGTAGGGCTCGATACCAAGTTAGAAGGTTGGTATGTGGTTACCTCCGTTGGGATTCCTTCTTCAGCCTTGGGAATCTGGCGGAGTGCTAACACTCATTTCATCTCATTTGGATGCACAGTTTACAAATAAATCTTATCCAAAGTTTGATGATTTTTACCGCTTAGGCTAAAATGTACAAAATGCGTATTACTTTAATTTTTGTAATTTAATTTATTTTATGTAAATACTATTTTCTATTAATTTTCAGTTAACTTTAATTAATTATTATTTTATTTTGATAATTGTTCTATAGAACCACCATAGTCGATATTGTATCATAATTAAAAATATATAATATAACCAACTGTATTATATAATTCCAAATATTTAAAAATAAATATTTTTTTTTTCCAAGTCTCAGAGGTTTATTCTAATTGCAATTTAAAAAACTTATGAGATTTGACATCCCGATACCTTATTTACAAGCGGTTGTAGTTTATTTTATGTTGTCGGGACTTATTATAAGAGTGGTTGTAGTTTCGTTTTGAAGGGAGGGGCCATATGGCCCTCCTCTCCTCCCTCCTCACCTCTCTCTTTACCTCAGGCCCTCGACTCCTCCTCCATCTTGACACCTCGACATCTCTTAGCTCCTTATGCCTCCCCTCCTTATTCCTTCGAGACCCGAGATCTCCTATCTCCCTTCATCCTCCTTATACATCCCTTTATTATTCCTTATACCTCCCATATAATATAGAGCCCCTAACCATATATATGTAACAAAGAGCCACTAACCCAATGGTACACAGTTCCATGATTTTATTATTATTATTATTATTATTATTATTTTTTTAAATTAAATTAATTTGTATTTTTGATTAAATAAATTAATAATTTGTAATTATAATTACAATTAATTTGTATATAATTTTTTATTTTTGTAAGCTTGGCAAGACTACATGTCCAATATATCATTCCGAACGGGGTGGGGAATTGAACCGTTGACTTCACATCAAGGAGTGTCTTAACAGAGCACCTGATCACTGTCTATCCAAGACCCCATGGACATAATTTATTTAATTATTAATTTAATAATTATGATTAATTAATAACTATTTAACTTTAATTATGTAGTTAATTAAGATTAGAATTTTTAATTAAAAATGCTCAATTTTGGCCGAGGCATTTTTTTTATAGAATTCTGGAAGTTTTGACATCTTGGCTTTGGAGAGGTATATCTCAAGATTTACTTGAAAAAATAAAGCTCATAATAGCTCGTTAGAAAGCCAAGACCGAGGAGAATAATATGAGAATGCTAAGTTTAGCAGATTCAATCATTTAATGACACAAAAAATTAGCAGAAGATAAAGTGTCATATATACAACAAAAATTGGATTTTTCCTAATTTGATTTGGGAAATTTCATTGGCTTGGGAAAATTGTTGCCACTAATTCATTCTCTAGTATTGATTCAAAGGCTAATCATATTGTTGTGGAGGTAAATCCCCTCTGCGGATAGAGGCGATCCCTACTAGCCCAGACCGGGTCTAGCAACAATCATTCACGCTATAGCGCAGGTTCCTAATTGCAAATAAACCAACTAGCGATGAAGGCTTACCTAGAATCCAACGATGTTGCTTGTAGAAGAGGTAGCGCTCCCGTTCCTTAGCCCCGGCAGATCACGATCCCCACGATCTCCGTGATGGACACCTGCACATGCGAGAAACAAAACAAACGCAAGCATAAAATCCAGTAGATGCAACTATATGTCAGTCAAAAAGGACATAATTCATTATTATAAACAACAACAAGAGTGGAACCATAACCAATAGTCGTTTATTATTATTAACCAATCAAAGGAAAATTACAACCAAATTCTGACGCTGAATTCTCCTTCGGAGGGTCGCCAGCAGAACACGTCTCGAAAAGCCTGTCAAGGATGGGACAAACCTCTCTCTTCGGATCTTGACAATAGTCTCCTTGCTTGAATTTGGCCTTAGGGGAATAATAAAGGCTCTTGCAGCATAAGGCTCTTGAGAATTTGGGAACTTGAAGACTAGCTTGCCATGGAGATGGGTAAGCTTTTATAGATGGAGGAAGGGGAGTTGAGATCCCTATAATCATGGGATTGGCCCTATCATCAAGGAGGCTTCCATGAGAGGTGGCAAACCACTTCCTCTCTATGGAAATCCATAGCCAAACCTCCCAACTCAAGATAGATAGCAGTCCAGGAATTTGTTAGAGGATGACTTGGCATGCATTTATTTTAAAAAACACTTACTCCTTAAATTGGGCGCTGCAGAGTGCGACTACGGGACGCCTGCGCCAATTAGCGCGTCTTTTCAGAGGAAATCCCATTGGCGCGGGTCTTGAGCATGCGCCCTTTTGATACCAAAAGGGCCATTTTTAGGGTTTTCCACAAGGAGATGTCTTCAGGGGGATGAAAGTACATGTTCAAGGGAATGCCATGAAAGTATTTTCAAGTTATGTCACTCCTCACAGGTCACAAAATGAGCCCTCCAATGTGCGATACGGGGATTGCAGGGACGGTGAAAAATTACTGTGTAACAGATGCCCCCTAAAGCATGAGGCCCAAGAGAGAGAGAGGGGTGAAATGCTTTACGAGAACGTGTCTAACTGAAAACTCTGTCGTCGGAAAACCTGCGTGAAGAAGTACAACTGATGTCTCAAATACATGATATATATGTGGTATGGGCGCAACCATCCATAACAGAGTATAAAATCATCCAGATCCAAGGAATGGACACAACCATCTAGTGGGGATTGATAAACAGACTCAGGTATGGTCGCAACCATCCAGTAAGTGAGTCACGTAAATAATCATAATAATTCACAAAATCGCAGCCTGGATTACAACAGACACAATCCAGAGTCTTGCGCTCCATCTCGACCCGAACACAGTACAAGTCCAAGCATGTGAATAAGTGAGCTGAAGTCGAACATGCAAGAACATCGTCTCATTACCAGCCAATGATGAAATCTGTTAACATACGCGAGAGGTACCACCAATAATGAAAATGGCCCTCAAGGTACTATAGGTACAATCCACGGCATGTGAATCAATGAGCTGGCGTCGAACACCCGTAGAATCACTCGATCGGAGGCCAATGATGAAAACCTCGCGTCGAATGCGAAGAACCTGCCATTGAGGCATGCAGGCTCCAAGGCACCAGAAGGGAGTCTCTAGATCAGCTTCCTGGATAATGAGTTGAAGTCGACAGGAAGTGACCTTGATCGAAGGTGGGCCATAATGTTTCCCACATCATCGACATGAGACAGAGGAACATAATGTTTTTGTGAATTAGGATCAGATGAGAATCAGAGGGAGGTTGATACTTGCAGAGGTCAACTTCTCTTGAACATATAAATGGCACGACAGTGGACTTGGCAGTATTTGACATCAAAAGATCAGAGGTCATAGTGACGAGGCAAAGAGCAGATGAGAGGTCAAAAAGGATCACCCAAACCCACGGAGGCAAGTGAAAACGAGATGAGATGTCCCCAACCCGACACGAATGCAGACAAGTGCCATGTTCAAGAGCGACATACTGCCGACATGACAATGATGCTGGTTCCATTTTTCCCCACCATTCCTGGCGAGTACCCCAATTATTTTTTATAACAAGCTTGAAGGGGATAGCATATGCTTGTAATATAAGTCCATCCTTCGGACGGATCCATCCTAGTACATTTAACGAGCCCTAGGAAGGAAAGACTCGAGTAACGTCATTATGACTGAATCTGATGTCATCATGGTTTAACAAGTCTGACAAAGGAAGAACTCGGCGTCTTTTCATATTTAGAGAGTTTGAAAAGACAACTTGAAAAGTAAACTCCAACGGTCCCTTTTCGTAAATAGTTCCTCAGATCCGAAAAGGTAGAAAACTATGTCTGAGAAAACCTCCTAGTCGCGATAGGCTAGGGTATTCCTTTTTCGTAAATAATCTATCCCAGCCCGAAAAAGGGGTAAACGTATACTGGGTAGATGTCGTTTCGTGGCCACTTTAACGAGATCGAAATGACAAGGGCCTCGGCAATATTTTCATGTTTAGAGAGTCAGAAAAGAGCTGAAAGTTGACTCCTCCTGGAGGAACGAGTGGTATAAAGGGTAGCAACTGGTTGCGGTAATGGTGGAACTACTCAAAACAAGTAAAGGTTAAGAGGCTGGCTAATAAGACCACTCATCGCAGCGGTTCCTCAAGAATAGGTAAAACAACCAAGTGAAGGCATATGATCGGCCAAGTAGATAGTGACGACGAAATGAGAAAACCAAGACTCATCTGGAAAAAACAGGCTGATAAAATGGCAATCACAAGGGGTAAAATGAGAATGGTTTCATTTTTACACAAGCTTGAAATGGAAACAAACTATGCTTGAAAAATTTCGCATGCCCCCAGCATGGTGACTCAATTCGAGGTACATGCCCCCCAAGCTTCAATCCATATGAAAGGGAGATGGAGTGAAGGTCCAAGTTACGAGATCAAGAGAAAGACTTGACTGGGATTTTACGAGATCTAAACAAAGACTCGAATTGAACAGGAACATGTTTCATTATTTTAACGAGGTTGACACATTAAAAGAACTATCCTTAGGACACCTTGTTTCATGGTTTAAGGAGCTTGGCACAAGACAAGGAACTCTGCTCCGACAACCTTGTTTCATTTTTTAACGAGCTTGACACAAGACAAGGAACTCTGCTCTGGTGAGCTTGACGGAGGAGGCTCAGGAGGGAGACGATCATATACATTACGCTCTAGACAATCTGACATTGCCCCCAAGCTAGGCATGAACGAGGAACGATGATGTCCATCGCTCCAAGGCAGCTCCTCAAGAGAGATTGTTTCTACAATGGCTTCATTAGAAGGAAAAATCTCTTTGAGAGGATTAGGCGAATCGGCCTGACCGAGCCAGGGGGATTGAGAGTAGACATCTAAAGCCATGCTCAAAGGAGCATGCTGAGGAGGAGGAGGATCAGATGCGCCAACGATTTCACAGTAGTTAATCTCTACTGGAGTTAAGGGCATCGATTCTCCAAACTCAGTCACCTGCTCAGGCGTAGGGATGAGCCATGGGTCGTCAGACCTAGAGATCATGTTAACTTGAGCGGTGTGTGGTGGTGGTGCGGGAAAAATACCCATGAGGACGGGGTCTTTGAAGAGACCGGGCCCTACACTGTCAGGGGGATTTGGGATCTGATCCACGTACGGAACGTTGTTCTCGGAGGTGGAGGTGAAGAAAGACAACTGATCCACCGTAACGATTTTGCCCTCGTGAGGGAACTTAATAAGTCGAAAGAGGGTAGACGGCACGCATAACATGGCATGAGTCCAGCTGCGGCCGAGAAGTATATTGTAGTTAATCTTGGCGTCAACCACTTCTACTTATACGTTGACGGTCTTCCCCTATAAAGTAATCGCTAGACTCTCGAGAACACCCAGGGGTTTGGATTCCCGACCATCGAATGCCTCTAGGGCATTGGGAGATGATGAAAGGGCCGGAGAGCCAATGACCTTCCAGCAAGTGGACGACATGACACAGGTAGAAGCACCTTCATCCACAACGGCCCTATGGATGTTAAGACCGTTGATCCTGACTTGAATAACAAGAGCGATCTGATGTGGAAGTCAGGGGGTGAAATTTTCTAAGTCAAAGGTGAGAAGACTAGAATCGGCGGGATCGATTCCACCGATTGCAGATAATAAATCTTTTCGTTGTGAAGGACAACTTTGAAGAAATTCCAAAGCAGACATGGCAGAAGGCGCCTATGCCAGATCCTCAACAATACTGTAGTGTTGAGCGGCACGGGCATTCAGATTGTAGGAATATTTTCGTAGAACACCTTTAGAGGGTGGCCTCACAACGGGTTCAGTAGTAGGCTTCTCAATTTCCAACGAACCGGAGACAGGTGGGGAAGGTGGACCATCCACAACTGCCTTCCCCGGTGCCTGACGCGATTCGTTGTAATCCTTCGAACGCGTGGCGATAGAAATAGGTGCAGCACCATTCATCATAAAGACCTGGGACCCAAATGATGCAGATGGTGAAGGCTGTTCAACCATCTGGGTCTGTTGAGACGGGAACGGTTCTTTAAGAACTACTGGAGTCCCTTTGAAGCCTTTTAGAAGTTGACTAACTTCAGATCGTCGAGGACAATCCTTAGTATAATGATCTCCTTCACAAATGAGGCAGGGGTACTTCGGTTTGCGTTGGGAACCGTCCTTGGTCCAAGGTTTGGAATATGGCTTTGGGGCGTCGGATTTGGATTTACCTTTGCCCTTCTTCTTCCCTTTGGAGGTATTTTCCGTAGGATTGGCCTGAACGGCGTTGAACTCCGCAGTTTTTCCAGAATCGGTAGGGGCGGGAGGAGCAGAATTATTGGATGAGTTAGATTTCTGCTTCCCATTTGAAGATTTCTTTGAATTCTGAGACACGGAACCAATAACACCATCCACCGCTGGGGTAGGTGGAGCTTTAGAGGTTCCGGACCATGGAGCATCAGGAAAAATATCATGCAGCGTGCCGGATTGTGAATATACCAAATCCAGATATTGGGCATGCGCTATGGATTGTTCTTCAGTCACACACGGTCCCATAGAAATATCTTGGGCGATTTTGTTAATGAAGGAGGTGGTGAACCAATGAGTTAGTATTTGATCAGGTATATGAAACTTGATCAGTCTACGACGACGTCGCCACTCATGAATGTGATTAGAAATGTGGGTGGCTTTGTCCTGCTTTAAAGAAGTCAGGAGGTGCGTCCCGGCTTCATAGCGAACTGGTAACTGAAAATGAGTCATAAAAGCCATGGCTAACATATTGAAATCTTGAAAGATGCCACGGGATAATTCGATATACCACTTAGCAGCAGCGCCAGTCAAAGTGCGCTGGAAGAGGCGCAGACGGATTGAATCATCCACCCAAGAGTTGGATGAACACCAAAGATGGTAAGTCATCACATGAGCTTGGGGGTCCTCTCCAACTTTTCCCTCAAACTTGGGGCAATCACCAGGCACTTTGGTAGGAACTGGAGGCCAATAAGGATTATGCAGAATTGGATCATTCGTTAATTTCGAAACATCCGGTAACTCCAAGGTAGCCAGAAATGGAAATGTCGGATTGGACGGCATACCTGGCCCTGGATAAGGACCAGTACCTGTACTCCACGCTGGTTGGGAATATCCTTGCCTCCATGGGTTCTGTCCAGCAGGATTATGACTGTAGGGGGTATAGGTGGTATAACCAGCCTGATTCGGTTGCTGGTAACCAGCGTACGGGGATTGGTAACCAGAGTATGGACCCTGATTATGAGTCGGACCTGTGTAAGTAGCATTTGGATTCGGCTGCTGAGTATAGGTGTAGCCGGGTTGTTGAGGACGATAGTTAGAACCTTGGGGCTGGCTATAATTCGGTCAGTATTGACCATGAGAATAGTAACCGCCTTGAGGTTGAGTGGGCTGCTGATAGGTGGAACCCTGCGGAGCCTGATAATTAGGGTGCAGCGGTTGATTTGGCTGCGACATCGAATAAGTCGGCTGTTGGGTAGGGTTGATAGGATGTGCAGGATGGCCTGGTTGAGCAGGCTGACCTGGCTGAGCAGGTTTCCCTGGGTTAATAGGTTGACCCGGGTGAACAGGTTGTGCCGGTTGCGCAGGTTGACCAGGCTGTTGAGAGACACCAGGTTGCACCGGATGAACCGGTTGGCCTGGAGGTGGAACACTAGATTGTGCCAGATAGACCGGTTGGCCTAGTGGAGGAATAGAGCCAGGTGGTGGCTGGTAACCGGTTTGACCTGCAGCAGGACCATAAGATGGTCCTGGCTGGTATGCAACGTTTGGATTAACAGGATACTGAGGTTGCATGGGTTGGGAAGGTTGGACTTGCCCCCCAGGACCGTATACCGGCCCCGGTTGGTACCCCGGCTGAGGCTGCACAGGTTGACCGGAAGGGTTGTAATACTGTCCTTGCGGACCGTATGATGGCCCTTGCTGGCCTGCAGGATTGCCTTGTAACGGCTGCCCCTGCAGGTCATAAGGATAGCCAGGCTGGCCCGAAGGTTGGCCTTGAAAAGGTTGCCCTTGCGGGTTATAAGGATGTCCACCCTGGTTATAGGGTAAACCTTGAGCATGAAGGTGAGCCTCTGGAGTGGGTAAACGTAAAATGTTCCCGTGCTCATCGTATTGATCTGGAAAAGCATACACGGGTGTACCATCCTGCGCATAATGCGAAAAATAAGAGCGGTTGGGGTCTTGAGAGGTTTGTCCAACCTCGGGGTTCGGCTGTTGTAGGGACAACCGATACTCCTCCGGAGAGATGTTCTTCGATATAACAGTCGCTATGTAGACGTCTTCGGGAGGCGGCACAGCCCTCGCGGAGGGTGCCGTAATAACGGGTGCAGACGCGGCCACACATACAGTGGGACGAACGGGTACAGAGGTGACGAGAGTCTGAGGAGACATCCCCAATGAAGGAACCACCGGCCTCGTAGAAGGAGCTGATACCCCCATAGAGGCTACGACGGCGATAATTTGACCCAAGGATCTATACCCTGCTGGTAATGAGGGACCGGGTGATGACATAACAGCTGGTTCAGGGTTGTCTCCTGGAAATAATCTCCGAGGAAATAACTGGTAATCCTCACCGGACGTGGGGATTTCCTCGCTGGATTTACTCATGATTGAGCCAGCCGCTAGATCTCGTAATAGACGGCGAGGACTAGGAAGAAAAACAACAGCTATAAAAGGCGAACCTGATGTAAGAGAAAGGAAATCTGCCCCTACTCTTAACTCAGACCAAGGGTCGGAAAAGGGCCAATTGAACTCAACTGGTCCCCCAAAGGGTTGCTCAGCAAGAACCGGTCCCCCGTAAGGAAACTCAGAAACAATGGGCTGCTGAGGTTCAACAGAGGATTGTGAAGCCTCTGGTGAATCGTTAGTATAAGGATTACCAGTAGACGAAACCGAGGGTTTCGCCACTGTGGTAGTAATGATAAGAGAAAAGATCAAACACACACATGGGCTGAAAAAGATTCAAGACACATAATCAAACGGCCAACAAGCAAAATCTAACAGGGCGTGTGATCGCGGGTGATTAATTTTTTACGACATTGAAAAATAGGAAACTTCACCGTTTCATGTTTTAAGAGTCGAGAAACGGATAAAAGGTGACTCTATCTCTTTCAGTTTTGAAGCAAGCGTGAAAGGACAAGCGCTTGGTGATCCTTTCAAATTTAAAGAGTCAGAAAAGATCAAATGACTACTCGGGAATACTAGGCAAAGGGTGTACCAAATAACCATGAACTGCAATATACACCTTGGTTTCAAAAATGAAAGTGAAATCAACCAAGGACTTTCCGTACATGCAGGAAATCTCCCCGAATGCTGTGTTCAGTGTATCATGGGTATAGGGCGGTAGACTCAGCTTCCTATGGATAAAGGATTGAAACCTAGTGGGGTCTCCCTTTATATACGCGACGGTACGGGGAGCACAAGTCCGTACTAGCGCTGTCTAAAGCCAAAAGGCGAACGACAGCTACTAGGTTTTAAGACACTGGAACACGTCTCTAGCCTAGACCTCTAAATGTGTTTCGTTAGATTTCAATTCTGCCTTAGTGTAAATTGAGTAAATTTTAATGATTATCTTCAATTACGTTTCAGTTTTCAGGCCCTAGCGAATGTAATGTCTCAAAATCTCCTAAATGCACTCTATATGCCACAGTATATCATTTCATTCGATGAAAGCTATTTATGAGAGAGTTGAGAGCTTTTCACACAATAATGAAATGAACAGAAAACAACCAATGATGTCTCTAATGCAGCTAATGAAAACTAAAAAGCTTTTCGTTCAAGGTTACCAATCACTAATAACACCGAAAAGATCTAATTCACATTAACTAATGAAAAGCAAAAGAGATTTTTTTTTATATATTTTCAATATTTCAGAGCAAAGTGCGCTAAAAAAAATGAAAACTAATGCAAAAGCGATTCGAGAAATGATGATAAGAGAGAAAAAACAAACAAATTTCACTCAATAGAAAACACAATCAGACCTCAAATCGACCAACAGTCCCTGAAAACCAAGAAAATCCCAAAGACACAAATGAGCCGTGTAATCTAGGCCCAAAACGAGACAAAGCGGAATTCTAATGAAGGAGGAGTCAATCACTCAAATAGCGGAATAAAATGATAAACAACTGTCAAACGAATGCAGGGAAGCAATCACAAGGTTGACTAAACCGATAGAAACCAAAACTCCCAAGGAAGGCTTGACACACCATAACACCTAGCTGACCTAGGCTAGAATGCAAAATCGATGGAAATGGACAAACAACCAAAGGACGAAGGTAACAGTCAGTCAATCAAGGCTCCAAAACACTCAAGCAGTCGAAAAAATGAAACCAAAATCAGAGATCAGGCTCAGAAAGCTCAAAATCAAGCAAACCCTAGCAGTCCCCAGCACTGGCGCGACTGTCAGGCTGCAACTAGTGCCATATCAGAATTGGCATGGGTAATACATGGACAACTAGCGCCAATTGGCGCGACTGTCACGCTAAAAAACACGCCAGTCAAGTTTTCTATGCTAAAATAAAAAATAAGCAATCCAAGATCAGAATAGTGATGTTTGGAGTTTTCAAAAACCCGAATTCACAGAAAGAACCAGCCCAAAAGAGCTGATCAAGTAAGCAGAATCAAGAATCAACCGAAGAGACAAGACAATGCTCCAAGTGTTCAGTTTACAAACTAAACCGAAGATTGACTGAAGCAGCTTTTATCTACTTCACAATTGCAGAGCAAAAGCGTTTTGAAGGCTATTTGGCCAACTTCAGGCTCCGTCTATAGCTCATAAAACGAACGACAATAGGCTAACGATCCCCAGCGGAGTCGCCAATTTGTTGTGGAGGTAAATCCCCTCTGCGGACAGAGGCGATCCCTACTAGCCCAGACCGGGTCTAGCAACAATCATTCATGCTATAGCGTAGGTTCCTAATTGCAAATAAACCAACTAGCGTTGAAGGCTTACCTGGAATCCAACGTTGTTGCTTGTAGAAGAGGTAGCGCTCCCGTTCCTTAGCCCTGGCAGATCAAAATCCCCACGATCTCCGTGATGGACACCTGCACATGCGAGAAACAAAACAAACGCAAGCGTAAAATCCAGTAGATGCAACTATATGTCAGTCAGAAAGGACATAACTCATCATTATAAACAACAACAAGAGTGGAACCATAACCAATAGTCGTTTATTATTAATCAATCAAAGGAAAATTACAACCAAGTTCTGACGCTGAATTCTCCTTTGGAGGGTCGCCAGCAGAACACGTCTCGAAAATCCTATCAAGGATGGGACAAACCTCTCTCTTCGAATCTTGACAATAGTCTCCTTGCTTGAATTTTGCCTTAGGGGAATAATCAAGGCTCTTGCAGCATAAGGCTCTTGGGAATTTGGGAACTTGAAGACTAGCTTGCAATGGAGATGGGCAAGCTTTTATAGATGGAGGAAGGGGAATTTGGGATCCGTATAATCATGGGATTGGCCCTATCATCAAGGAAGCTTCCATGAGAGGTGGCAAGCCACTTCCTCTCTATGGAAATCCGTAGCCAAACCTCCCAACTCAAGATAGATAGCAGTCCAGGAATTTGTTAGGACGAAACTTCCGCCATTTATTTTTAAAAAACACTCCTTAAATTGGTTGGCGCGAGTGCGACTCTGGGACAGAGCGCCAATTGGCGCGACCTCTTTGAAGGATTTTCCCCTTTGGCGCGGGTACTGAACTGTCTGCTCGCGCCAATGCAAAAAGGGCCATTTTTAGGGTTTTCCACAAGGAGATGTCTTCAGGGCAATGAAAGCTCTTGTTCAGAGGGATGTCATGAAAGTGATTTCAAGCCATGTTACTGCTCACAGGTCACGAAATGAGCTCTCCAATGTGCGGGATGGGGATTGCAGGGACGGTGACAAATTACTGTGTAACACATATCCACTTGAAGCAATCATGGCTTAAAGAGATTCTTTACCAATTTATTTTTATTAATTTGTTATCTTGATTTCTAGTTGTGATTTAATGGATTTTGATTGGTTTTTGGCATGATATCTTTTGAATGGGATTAAGAACAATAGATTGAGAGCAATGAGAATGGACCGAGAAGAAAGAAGACGGAGGATTGGCAACAACAACTTCAACAACTCTCCATTTTTAGTTTTCATTCTTGTAATCAAATAAAAATTTTGAGAATGAGGAAAGGGTTCCTCTTCTCTGCAACTACGGAGTTCTAAAGCACTATTGTAAGGGGTTATTAGAGTTAGGGTGAGGGGAATACTTCAGATCTGAGGTGTTTAGGGGAAAATCTATGATTATCTTGTAGTGCATTTGCACTTTTGCAGTGTATTGTGAGTTGAGTTGCAGAGAGATGAACATTTTTTCTATGTAAAGAAGAGTTCTTTTACACTTTTGTAGACAAATTTTCTCAAGGAGTTGAAGCTGCTCATAGAATGTAAAATTTGTAATGAGGTTCTAGTATGATTTTAATACAAAAAATTCATTCCAATGCACTCTTGTTTGGATTGTAAGTTAACCCGCTATTGCCAGGATTTCTCTAATTGATTTTAATTTATGTTCTAAATAGTGTATTTCCCTTTGATATTAGGCACTTATGTTGTATCAATTTCTATATGTTATTGGAGCTATGTCAGAGCTATCTCTGAGGAGCATAATACAATTAAATTTAAGATGAATTCATTAAAATTCAAATGAATTCAACAACAACTTTTTATTGTCTAAATGCATTCCTATTTTGTTTTCTCTTTCATTAATTAAATGAATTTCTTCTTTTAATTGATGAAAACCATATAATGAATTCAAACATTTTTGGATTCATATATGTATTTCTAATTTTCTTTCATAACTTTTTAGTTAAGTAAATTCGATTTGCATAGAATGATCTAATAAATTGTAAAATAAAAACTGTTTTGCATGTTGCAATTTAATCTCATTTTTTGAATTCAATCATTATATAAACAATCCTCTTCCCCTAGTTAGTTAGTTCATCTCCTCTCGAATTGAGAGAAGGATATCTTTTTCCAATTCGAGATAGGATTATTTTTTTGCATGCATATTAGAGTAGATATGAATTTAGATTTAATTCTGCATTCTAGAAGTCCCCTCATGCAGGGGCAACCTTAGTTGTGGCTTGACTGAGCCATAAAGTTAGCTTAATGATTTGCTTGCTTGCATGTGCACAACCAAGGGGGAAAATCTTATTTCTCTCTTTCTATTGGTAAATAATAGATATATTAGAGGCCAACACGGAGAGAAAGGGGGTAACTGGACCCAATTGAACCAGTTGGAACCACTACATCAAACAAATAAGGGCTTAATTGGGGTTATGACTAAGTGGTATCTCTCACATGTTGATGAGATCCTTTTTTATCATCAACATTTTTGGTGCTAGAAGGAGGGCCATAGTAAATTGCGCCTTTGAATATTTTGTGCTTTAATATTTTATCTTATTGCTATGGCTCCACTTAAAATATCACCTTAGAGTTTCTTTATCGGGCTTCCACTAGCTTCCACTCCAATAAAGGTAGTCGAGGCTCTGCCTAAGATTAAATTTGATGGTGAGAATTATTTTTTTGGTCATCTCCTTCATTTTATTCAAAAATGTAATAATTTCAATATTGACGAAGGTTCTATTTGTAGGATCTTCACGCTTACGTCGACAAGTAAAGCTAAAAATTGGTGTCGATCCTTGCCCACTGTCTCTATACATAGTTGGGATGACTTTTCGAAGATTTTCCTTCATGCTTTTAAGGAATATGACTACGAAAAGGTGAGTGATCAATCAGAAGAATCGTGTAGGATAGGAGGCGAGTCTTTGGATGATTTCCTAATTAGATTAAAATTAATTTGTATGCAATTTAATTCCAAAGACTTGCCTCCTGAATTTCAACTAATAGGATGGTTCAAACATTCAATATCTCTTCCCTGTATTTCTATTTTATCAAGAACCATAAGGCATATGTACTACTGTTAAAAAGTTAATTGTTCAAAATGACAATGTCGATCTTCCACAAATTATAATTGAAAATACTACTAATCATCAATCTCAATTAGAAATGGTTGTTTTTGCTCAAACAAATGATGTTGATCTCAGAAATACCCCAAATTTAAATAATGCTGCTATATTTGATGAAATGGAAAATCAACAAGATGTAGAATACACTAGCAACAATCGACAACAATGAATTAAACAACAATTAAATCAGCATAAAACCAATCAGCTATAGAATGGTAGCAATATAAAAATTGTTTCAATTAATTAAGAATTGTCTTTTGTTGATAATTATCAATGTCAAATTTCAGAGCAACCTAGCAATAATTTGCAGATCAATCAAACATATGGAAAATCTTATTTTTGTGAGGACATTCATTAACAATTCAAAGTCTACAATAATACAAATAAGCAAGAATCTCGAACATCTATTTTGGACAAAGAGAAAAATTCTTAAAGCGGGGAGTTTTTTAGGTACATAAATTCAAATTCTCATTTTTCTTCTCCACCCATATATTTTTGATAATTGCACTTCATTAAATAATTTTTCAAAAATATCTTTTTACAACAATGAAATTTTCAAAAAATAGAGAAGTTGTCATTAATAATGAATTTCTAGTTGATTCTGGTTTGGATGGAGAAAATTTAACTATCCATACTCTCAATAGTCCTTGAAAATTCTCTTCACGCATCTAATTTTCTGCTTGGTTATGATTTACCTTATTCAAAGGGAAGGAATACTAATGAAATAAATTTTGATGACAATTTGAAATTTTGTTATGAAACTAGCTCCAAAAATAGAAGAAAAGAGAGACCAACTCCTTAGAAACCAACCACTTCAAGGGGGAAACTTCCTTTACATTACATAAATGAACAATTCTTGGATGATACAAATGACAAAACCTCCTCTCTATATATAGGATTCCATGGGTCACAATATAATCCTAGCCGACCTAACAATAATAATGTAAGGGCACAACAATAACAATAGTGACTTTTATGGGGCACAATAATAACAATATGGGGGCTACAGGGGTACAAAAATGACAATAAGGGGGCTACACTAACAAAAATAAGGGACTGCACTAGTAATATAGGGGCCTAACATGCCCCTCTCATTCAAAAAAGTATTATCCTCAATGCTTGAGTAGCTCTGGATGCTTCTGTATAAAATTCTCATCCTCCCATGTGGAATCTTCAGTGGGTAAGTTCTTCCACTTGATGAGATACTCTCAAATTGATTGATTTCGTAGTTGTTGAGTTCTTATTAATTTCTGTAACTGCTTCAGGTTCCAATATTATTTTTCCTTCCTCATCAAGTTCTGGAATTATTGTTTGAATTGGAAGTTTGTCACCTATAACCTTCTTTAAGCATGAAACATGGAAAACTGGGTGTGTTGGTATTATTTTATGGCTATCTTTTTCTCCTAAAATTCCATCATTTATCCACCGTTTTCTTCCATAAATCCCTTATTGTTTATTGAAATTGATTAATGTAGCATTATAATTGTTATTTTTACATTAAATTTAATTTATGGAATTTTTGTGTTAAAAATTGAAAATTTTCAAGAAAATTACAGGATGTGATAACTTCCTGTAAATGGTTTATGTTCTGACACGTGGCATAGCAGGTAGATCAAAACGAAGGACAAGGACGTGATCTAGAATGTACACACATGATGAAAAATCTATCCAGCATCAGATTTGAAGTTCCTAAATAGCCGGTCAACGTTGGTCAAACCCAGCCAATCTAGCAAAAAAATCTGCAGTCATAATGAATGAGCTTGATATTTTGCCTATGATTAGGAATTCCAAACTAATTCGATTTGTTTTGGAGATCAATTAGGATTAGAAGGAACGAAAATAGCCTCTTTTGATTGTAATTTTGATAAATAAGTGAATGTAAGCATGTAATAGGCTAATGATGCTAGTGATAATATTGAATGTAAGAGAAGACTTGAGACTGTGTACATGCTTCAGAACTCTGTTTTAATGTAACTCATTCCCAGATCTTAATCAGAGACAAAATTTCATCATTTATGATGTTTTTGAGTTAGCATTCTCATCATTTTAATTTTCTCAAGTGTGCCTTCAAAGCGTGGAAGGGCCCCCATGTGAAGTTGGTACACTTTTCTTTACATTTCTATTAGATTTAGTATTCAGATCTGATTAGTATTTTATTTCATTTTCATGCTTTTGAGTTCATCGATTTTGACTAGGAGTGCTTGTGATTTTATTCATCTTTTTTATTTCATGATTCATAGTTATAATTTGAGAATTCAATTGCAAAATTAATGAACAGTCATTGTAAGAGGTTTAATTGAGTATTGAATCTCAAATCATTTCTGTGATCTCTTTTTTAATGAATTCGATTTTTAGTATGATTTAGTGTGTTACTTTGAAAGAGTTTTTGTGAACTATAACCTTGTAAAAGGATTGAAAACTCAAACTAGTAGCACTCCGTTTTTAGAACAGTAGATCAGATTTAGTTACATTAGTGTTTAAAGTGTGAGAGGAACCACATTCCAATCTCTTGTAAAAGAGTGCTGGAGCCTACCACATTAAACATTTACTTAGGCAAACAGATCCTTTTAGGTCTATAAACATTAGACACGTGCCTCTAAGATTACCTTCCTTGGTTGACAATAAATTGAGCCTAATCTAGAGCCCTAGATTGGTCTATACATTTTGGCACTGTTGCCGGGGAGGCGCAACTAGAGGATTTTAGAAACAAAAAAAAGAAAGAAAGAAGACCCACTCCTGAACAACTTAGAGAATATGAGAGACAACAAGAGGAAATAAGAAGACAAAGAGAAGCTGAACAGAAACAAAGGCAAGATCAAGATCAAAATCCACCAAGAGAAGAGGAATAGTCAACCTTTAAATTTCCTATTCAAGAACCAAGAGAAAACAATGATGAGGAAATAAAAATGAAAAACATACCTCCATCTGTGCTACCAAACTTTTATGGCATGGTTTCAGAAGACCCAGATTCATTCCTGTTTGAATTTGACATAGTATGCCGAACATATGGTTACACAGATGATGCCCATAGGCTTAGACTCTTCCCAACAACATTAAAAGCATCAGCACTTAGGTGGTTCATGGGACTTGGTGAACATGCAATAACTGATTGGGATGGCATGAGAAAAATATTCTTAAAGAAATACCAACCTTATTGTAGATCAAGAGATTCTAAAGATGATATCTTTAGAATGAATCAACAAGAGGATGAGAGCTTAGAGGAATATTTGGAACGATTTGTTTACAATCTACAAAAATCAAAACATAGAACCATGTCTCTTGATCCGATCCAAACAATATTTTTGAAGGGTATTCGAGAGGAATACTTAGATGATCTTAATTTGATGGGCAAAGGTGATATTTCCACCTTACCTTTTGATGAGATTGCTGATTTATGTGAAAAGTATTCTAGGAGCAAAGCTAGGAACGAAAAAAGAACCATATCATCCAAAGCCACTAAATCTGCTTCAGCTAGTGTCACAAGGGCTGAAATAGGAAACTTATTAGAAGAATTCAAAATAGACCTATTAAGTACCTTAGGAAACCAAATTGACACTTTGAAAGCAAAGAAAAGACAGGAAGAGGAAGATCAATTAATGGTTGTCTTTTGCCCAAAGTGCTGGAAGAAACATGCTTTGAAAGACCGCCCTTTAGAAAATGTTCAAAATGTTCAAGTCTGTGCCTTTTGCACTGAAAATAATGATATATTTCATTGCTCTAAAATCAAGATTTTGCAGAATTGTAATTTGGAAGCCAATGCAGATATGGAGAATGTGTATTTCATGGGCACTAAGAGACCATGGCAACCAAAACCTCCACCTCCAGGTATGTTTCAAAACCAAAATTTGCAATTTCCTGCACAAGATCAGATGTATGTTAAGAATTCTTGGAATGTTCCCATGCCGTGGCAACACCAAAATTACCCACAACAACAATGGAAACCATTTCAGCAATACCCTCAACCATACCAACCATATCCTCAACCATACCAACAATATCCTCAGCCATATCAGCAGTATCCTCAAACATATCAACAATATCCTCAGCAGCAAGTTGTCCATCAACCTCAAAACACTCAACAAACATTGCCTGCTCCTCCACCAATAAATCCATCTCAATTACAACTTCCATCTAACCAGCCTCCTAGACCTACTCAGATTCCTGCTCAACCTGTACCTAATCCAAATAATAGAACAGATAGAACAACTTATAGTGTAGATGAGGGACCATCTTACCCCACTCTACCTTTACAAAATATCGAGCTTAGGTCTGGTAGGATACTTCAAAAAGAACCTCCAGTAGCTGAAAAACAAAAAGAAAACAAATAAAATGAAGATGAAACTCCAATTCAAAAGAAACAAAATGATGACATCCAAAATAAACAAATGCAACCAATGCATCCACCACCTTTTTCGGATAGATTGATTCAAGAAAAACTCCCCATGTCTTTACCTCAGTTTGATGTTTTAGATGAGCTAAAGAATGTCTATATAAAAATTCCACTACTTCAAGCCATAAAAGACATTCCAATATATACTAAAGCAATCAAATAACTATGCCTCAAGAAGCCTACAAAGAAAAGACTTGACCCACAAACTATTCATGTTATTGGACATCTAGCCGGCCTTATGACAAACACCATTTCAATGGGAAAGTATGTTGATCCTGGTATTCCCAGAGTCACTACAGTCATTAACAACATACCTATTCCAAACACTTTGATTGACCTTGGGGCTACAATAAATGTGATGACCCTTGAAACAATGAAAACACTGCAGCTCACAAAATTGCAATACACACCAATTGTCCTAGAACTAGCTGATAGGTCTAAAGTGATTCCTGAAGGGATTTTGGAGGACATAATTGTTTCACTGGACTCTTGGGAGTATCCAGTTGACTTTTTAGTCCTTCAGCCAAAATCTAATTTAGGAGGACACCCTATCATCCTCGGTAGACCATGGTTAGCAATTGCTGATGCATTCATAGGGTGTATATTAGGTAATATGATTATTTCATGAGGAACTGAAAGAAAACAACTCACTATGTACCCATCAGCACAATCACCAGCAGTAGAAAACAACTTATGGCTCGATGACAAATACAATGATAAAGAAGAAGTTCAATCTGTTTTCAGCATCAATCAAATCTATGATTTTCAAGAACATAATAATGATGATTTGGTAGAATTGTTCCTTTCTCAACCTGATATTTCTGAAGAATTAAAAAATGAACAATACAATGCTGTAGATCAAATTTTAGCACAAATTTTTCAAGAAACATGTACCATTCATTCTTTGCAAACATTATTTGAAAACATTTTCCCATTCAATCTATCACAAACACACAGAGTAAGACCATAGAGATTAGTCCAGGAAAAACATTGAATTTTGGCACACACCTAGACTTATCTCAGGAAGAAAAATTGATTCAATTATTGAGAAAATATCAAAAAGCATTTGCTTGGGAATACAACGATATGCAGGGAATCCATCCTGAAACATGCACTCACCATATTTACACAGATAGTAATATAAGACCAGTAAGGCAACCACAGAGAAGGATGAATCCCATCCTTTAGGATATTGTTAGAGATGAATTAAAAAAACTATTGAAAGTCAATTTTATTTATCCCATCTCTGACAGTCAATGGGTATCTCCATTGGTAGTAGTGCCCAAGAAAAATGGTAAGTGGAGGATTTGTGTTGACTACAAACAATTGAACAAAGCAACCCTCAAAGATTATTTTCCACTACTATTTATTGACCAAGTTTTGGATACATTAGCTGGGAAATCATCATTTTCTTTTCTTGATGGTTTCAGTGGCTATAACCAGATCAGGATAGCCTTAGAGGACCAGGACAAAACCACTTTTACTTGTCCCTATGGCACTTATGCCTATAATGTTTTACCATTTGGACTCTGTAATGCTCTAGCTACATTTCAGAGCGCTGTATTAGCTATTTTTGCTGATTTAGTTCATGAGTGTGTTGAAGTTTACATGGATGATTTTTCAGTGTATGGTAATTCATTTGAACATTCATTAGAAAATCTTGAGAAAGTTTTGAAGAGATATATTGAAGCCAATTTATCCTTGAGTAATGAAAAGTGTTTTATGATGCTAAATGAAGGGGTAGTATTGGGTCATTATATTTCTTCAGAAGACATTAAAGTAGATCCATCAAAAATCAAAATCATTGTCAATTTGCCAATTCCGAAGACTCAAAAAGAGGTAAGAAGTTTTCTTGGGTATGCAAGCTATTATATAAGGTTTATTGAGCATTTTAGTAAGATAGATTTACCCCTGTTTAAGCTTCTTGCAAAATATGCACCTTTTAATTGGAATGAAATTTGTCAAAAAACTTTTGAAACACTCAAAGAAAAGTTATCAACCACACCAGTCTTAAAAGGACCTAATTGGACCCTACCCTTTCACATCTTTACAGATGCATCTGATACTGCAGTAGGTGCCTCATTAGGCCAAAAAGAAGAGTCTTTGAGCTGTGCCATCTATTTTATTAGTAAAAATCTGACACCTGTAGAACTAAACTACACAGTTACTGAAAAAGAAATGCTTGCAATCATACATGCCGTGAATAAATTTTGACATTATATAACTGGTTATGAGGTTTTTTTCCATACTGACCACTCTACCATTAAGTATTTAATGAATAAACCAATAACTAATGGCAGAGTTACCAGATGGATGTTATTACTATAGGAATATAATATTACAGTGTTAGATAGACCAGGTAAAAAAGAACCAGGTGGCAGATTTTCTTTCTAGATTCCAGAATCCAGGCGAGGTTGTTCCAGTTGAAGATTCTTTTCCCGATGAAAATTTATTTGCAATTTTAGTAGTGGATCCATGGTATGCTGATTTAGCTAATTATTTGTCCACAGGAAAGACACCTCCATATTTTACTACAAAGGAGAAGAAAAGACTCATCAAGCAAAGTGCTAGATATTCATGGGTTAATGGAGATTTATTTTACACTGGTTATGATATGATTATTAGAAGATGTGTAAGAAATGATGAAATAATTGATATTTTAAAATCTTGTCATGATGAACCTTGTGGTGGGAATTTTGCAGCCAAAAGGACATCATTCAAGATCCTCAGTATTGGCTACTATTGGCCATCAATTTTTAAGGATTCCAAGAAGTATGTGAAAAGTTGTGACAGTTGTCAAAGAATGGGTAGACCAACTGCTTCAGATGAAATGCCACTTCAACCTCAAGTACATTTACAGCCATTTGAAAAATGGGCTCTAGATTTTGTAGGACCTATCAATCCACCTTCAAAGGGCAAAAAGTACATCTTAGTATGTACTGACTACGTGACTAAATGGGCTGAAGCAAAAGCACTTGTTTGGGCAACTGAACAAACAGTGGTAAACTTCCTTTTTGAAGAAATTTTTGTAAGGTATGGAGTACCTATAGAGATAGTAACAGACCAAGGTACTCAGTTTACTTCAAGTCTGGTTCAAGACATCACAGAAAAATATAAAATCAAGCGCAGGAAAAGTACACCTTACCATCCACAGGCCAATGGCTAGGTGGAATCTACAAATAAAACTTTAGAAGGAATTATCACTAAAACAGTGGCAATGAACAGAAAGAACTGGGAGGAAAAGCTTAAAGATGCTCTCTGGGCTTACAGAATCACGTGGAAAGACACTACAGGATTTACACCATATCAGCTAGTGTATGGAAAAGAGGTAATGCTTCCTATTGAATTTCAGATACATACTTATAAAATGGCTGCAGATTTAGGCATTGATCTCAATGAAGCACAAAAGGAGAGAATTATGCAATTGAACCAGTTAGATGAAATGAGGCAGCAAGCAAAAGAGAGAACAATCCTAATGCAGAAGCAAAGGAAGCAGTGGCATGATTCACACATAAATAAGAAACAATTTAAAGAAGGCGATTGGGCTTTACTTTTTGACTCCAAATTTAGAGATCATAAAGCCAAGTTCACAACACATTGGATGGGCCCATATGAAATAGTTCAAGTATATGAAAATGGATCAGTCAAACTTACTACAATTGATGGAGAAGGCAACACTTTTATTGTCAATGGACATAGGTTGAAACTCTATCATAAACCCATCAATAAAGAAGATTTTATTCAAACTGTATCTCAGCAAAAGGAGGTTGAGATATCATAGCCTTCAGTTGTGATATCTTTACCTTAGTCATTTCAATTTCTTAAAAATATTAAAAATAAAAATAAAAAATAAAAATAATAATAATAATAATAATAATAATAATGGTTTAGATGTGAAAACCAGACTCTGGCACACTCTAAACCCGAATTCTTACTAGAAAACCAATCATTTGGCTGGTAAGAATTCATTGTTCTACTTGTTTCCTGTTTTTCACAAATTCAATAATGACTTGAGGACAAGTCAAAGACTTATTGGGGGAGAAGAAACAATGGTTTTTCCCTATCTCATCTCCTCATTTTCAAATTTTCAAGGAATTTGTTTCAGTAATTCAGTATTTCAATAAAAGAGCTGTTTTGTTCTAATTAGTAAAGGGACCTGTTCAAGCAAAAAAATATGCAGTGGGAACTATTTCAACATGATTATACAAAGGGACCTGTTCAAAGGCTATGTCAATACTACAAACACCAGAGGGACCTGTTCAAAGACTGCATCAAAGGTACACAAGGCTACTTCAACAATTTTTCAAAGGTTGCCTATCAGAATTCTAAGCAAGGCTGCATCAACACCAAAGATGAAAGAAGCTTCACAAACATGGCTCTTCAGATTTTACGGGACCTGTTATATTCAATTTCAAAGGGACTCTTGTTTTAGAAGACAAGGATCAGACAATCGGATCAGTCACACCTATACAAGCAGATCAGTCACACATGTACAAGCAAAATCAGGATTTTATTAGCCAACAAGTGTAATGTATTGAATTTTTTTTGTTTTTAGCATTTAAATTCCTAGATTATTTTAGTGTTAAAAAATAATAATTATGATTTCTTATTATCAATTTCAAAAGCCTTTTTATAACCCTCATACCCATATTCCTCATAATATTCCTATATGCTCACTTCATTACCACTTTGCCTATTTCTATACGTTCATTTCTATTTCCATATCACACATAACACCATTATAAACCTTAGCCAATTCCTACCTATACCCTTAAAACCTTTTCAGAAACTCATCATTCTTTCAAATTGACCTCTGCCAACAAAGTACCAATGGGTAGCGGCGTTATTAGACGCCCAATGTAAAGACCCGCCCAATGGGAAGACATTTGTTAAAACGCCTGTCCTCAATCGATTTCGTTCATTCCAACTGCCAGAAGTACAAAAATGATCTTCCGACCCAAATCTGCGTATGAAGGTATCCGCCATGATTTCGTTACCAACACGATTTGCATACTATGCTACCATGATTATGCTTCTATAAATCACTATTATTCCTCTGTATCTATGATTTTAACTCTTTGGGACACGTCTTTCGACTCTGTAAACAAGCCCACTATCTCTGACAGCAAAACCCTATTCTCTACGCCATCATCATAACAATTTCATCCTATGACATCAGGCAAAATCAAGGTCGGGCGCTGAGTTTTCATTTTATAAAACTCTGAGTTCATAAAGTTAGTTAATATTCGGGCCCTGAGTTTCTAAAATAGGAAGGCCAAGATAATAGGTGTTAAAAAAGGGAGAAAATATAGCAGTTGGGGTTATCCAGAATCTTGACTTCCGCCCAGAATTTGAAGAGCAGCTCAGAGCTCAGAAAATTGAGGAAGTTAGCTTAGAAATTTAAGGTTAGCTCAGTGGAACGCGACAAGAGAGGTAACAAGTTGAAAAACCCTGGTTAAATTTTTGTTTCACAAAGTATAAAAAAATGGGTTATAACAGAGATTTTTAAAATGACAAATAGAGTAGAGCCTGAGAAATTTGATAGTTCAAAATACCATGAAGACTGTGTTAAAATCTTGAGGGAAAAAAACTTGTTGTCTTTTCTAGAGAAATTCAATGGAAACAATGAAGAAGTTACAAAACAATTTGCATTTTCATTTAATGGAGAAAAAGATTTGATAGGAAATTTCTCTTTCAGAATCTCAGAGGATACAATAGCTCAGTCATTAGAGATCAGTCCAGAAGGGGAAAAGTATTTCAAGACCAACCAATTTAGAGAAAAATCATGGACTTAGTTTATGTCTACGTCAAGAGTTTCTTCTGTCAATTGGAAAAAGGGTGTTCCTAGAAGTTGGTTAATCCACCCATGGGACGAAATGGTATACATTCTCCAAAAATTTGTCACATGTGAAGGGCATTACAGCATAGTATACCTGTATCACATAAAAATCTTGCTGCACTTAAAGGGTCAATGCACTATCAGTTTGCCTTACTTTCTTTTACAGAGTTTGAATAAAATGTCAAAGACCATCCAGAAACAAAAGGGTAATGAAGATAGAAGCTTGTATCATTTTGGTTTTATCAAAATTCTAATTGAATTTGAATTGCAGAAGAGAGGAATAACATGGGAAGGATTTTTAATTGCCAATCAAATCAAAACCAAAGAAGATGAATAGGAGAAACAAGGAAGCACAGAGTTTATGGTTTATGTTGATGAGGAAACCCCTGAATTTAAGTCAAGCACTGTTGCTCAACCTAGTAGTAGTGTGAAAACAAGGAGAATGAGGCAAGAAGATGCCAAGAAAATTGCAAAAGACAAAATTTTCACTACTTACACAAGAAGATCAAGGAGAATAAAAAGAAATCAAATACAAGATGACCAACTAGAGAAAAATGTAAATACACCAATGGAAATTGAAAGCAGTGCTAATTCACAGCCAGAACAAGAAGTAGAAATGGAGACTGAATGTAACAAGGGAGAAAGAAAAGAGCCAGTACCTACAAACAAGAAACAAAGAAAGCTAGAGAAACAAATCAAAGAGATAAAAGAGGAACTTATGGAAGCAAATATGTTAGAAAAAGTCATAAAGAAAGAAAATGAAATGTTAAGAGCCCAGAGCAAGAAGATTCAACAGAAAAATGAGAAATTGAAAAGGAAAGTCAAAGAACTTAAAACTGATCAAATTGAAATATGCAAATGGGCAACAAAATGGTACACACAGAAAAAGGCTCTCAAAGAAAAATATAAGAACATGAAGCATGAATTTCAAGTCCAGAAGAATGTAGATGTATTGCTACAAGCAGCAGAAGCAGAAACAGAAGCAGAACATAAAGGGAGCACATCAGGTTAGCATGAGGACATGCTAAATCATTGAGTTTGGGGGAAATGTTGGTATTATTTTATGGCTATCTTTTTCTCCTAAAATTCCATCATTTATCCACCATTGTCTTCCATAAATCCCTTATAGTTTATTGAAATTGATTAGTGTAGCATTATAATTGTTATTTTTAGATTAAATTTAATTTATGGAATTTATGTGTTAAAAATTGAAAATTTTCAAGAAAATTACAGGATGTGATAACTTCCTGTAAATGGTTTATGTCCTGACACGTGGCATAGCAAGTAGATCAAAACAAAGGACAAGGACGTGATCTAGAATGTACACACATGATGAAAAATCTATCCAGCATCAGATTTGAAGTTCCTAAATAGCCGGTCAAACCCAGCCAATCTAGCAGAAAAATCTGAAGTCATAATGAATGAGCTTGATATTTTGCCTATGATTAGGAATTCCAAACTAATTCGATCTATTTTGGAGATCAGTTAGGACTAGAAGGAACAAAAATAGCCTCTTTTGATTGTAATTTTGATAAATAAGTGAATGGAAGCATGTAATAGACTAATGATGCTAGTGATAATATTGAATGTAAGAGAAGACTTGAGACTGTGTACGTGCTTCAGAACTCTATTTTAATGTAACTCATTCCCAAATCTTAATCAGAGACTGAATTTCATCTTTTATGGTGTTTTTGAGTTAGCATTCTCATCATTTGAATTTTCTCAAGTGTGCCTTCAAAGCGTGGAAGGGCCCCCATGTGAAGTTGGTACACTTTTCTTTACATTTCTATTAGATTTAGTATTCAGATCTGATTAGTATTTTATTTCATTTTCATGCTTTTGAGTTCATCGATTTTGACTAGGAGTGCTTGTGATTTTATTCAGCATTTTTATTTCATGATTCATAGTTATAATTTGAGAATTCAATTGCAAAATTAATGAACAGTCCTTGTAAGAGGTTTAATTGAGTATTGAATCTCAAATCATTTCTGTGATCTCTATTTTAATGAATTTTGATTTTTAGTATGCTTTAGTGTGTTACTTTGAAAGAGTTTTTGTGAACTATAACCTTGTAAAAAAATTGAAAACTCAGACTAGTAGCTCTCCGTTTTTAGAACAGTAGATCAGATTTAGTTACATAAGTGTTTAAAGTGTGAGAGGAACCACATTCCAATATCTTGTAAAAGAGTGCTGGAGCCTACCACAATAAACATTTGCTTAGGCAAATAGATCCTTTTAGGTCTATAAACATTAGACACATGCCTCTAAGATTACCTACCTTGGTTGACAATAAATTGAGCCTAATCAAGAGCCCTAGATTGGTCTATACAGGGTGCACTCGAAAAGAAGCAGGAAGCTCCAATTTGTATGCCATAGTACCAATCTTTTGCAACACCTTGTAAGGACCATATTACTTTGGAGATAATTTATTATCCTTGTTAGCTTGCTTGAGGGACATTTGTTTGTATGGTTGTAGGCGTTAAAATAACAAGTCTCCTACATCAAAACTTCTCTCGCTGCGATGTTGATCTGCCTGTTGTTTCATTTGATTTTGTGCCAAAATTAGGTTATCCTTTAAGAATTGGAGAACTTTTTGTTGATGCTCGATGTGATATTACATTGCTTGAACCTTAGAATTTTCTCTTAAATATGATGTGATGGACGGTGGATGATATCCATAAAGTGCCATAAATGGGGTCATTTTTGCTGCAGTATGGAAGGAAGTGTTATACCACCATTCAGCCAGAGGTAACCACTTAAACAATTGTGTTTGTTTATCATATACAAAGCAACGAACATATCCTTCCAAACATTTTTTCACTATCTTATTTCGCCCATCGGATTGAGGATGATAAGATGAGTTATGAGCTAGTTGAGTACCCAAACAAGAAAATAACTCCGTCCAAAATTTTTGAGTAAAAATGGGATCTCGGTCGCTCACAATAATCTTTGGGTTTCCATGTAACTTTTGAATTGTTTCCATAAATGCAATAGAAATTGTACTTGCTTTAAATGGGATGAGATAATGCAGAAAATTGTGCATACTTTGTAAGTCTATCAACTACCACCATGATGACACTCTTTATTTTGGACTTAGGTAAACCTGTGATAAAATACATCAAAACCTCCTCCCAAAGTTGACTTGGAATTGATAAAGGCTGTAGAAGACCCGGGGTCTTAATTGTCTCAACTTTATTTTGATGGAAAAACCAAACATTCTGCCACAAACATTTGAATATCAGATTTAAGGCCATACCAAAAAAAATCTTTCTTCACCTTGTGGTAAGTTTTTAAAAATCCTGAGTGTCCTCCTAAGGGAGAGGTTTTCAATTCCAAAAGAATATTTTGTTTTAGTTGGGAATTCTTACGAAGATATAAGCGATATTTGTACCATAAGGAATAATTTTTCCAACTAAATGTATCAGATGTACTAGGATCTTGCTGCAACCTTTAAATCAATGTCCACACTTCTTAGTCATTCTACCATTCATCCCTTGCTTCAGTTATCCAATCTAGTTGGATAATAGAAATGGCAAAAATCAATGATTCCACCTCTTCATCCTTTCTTGAGAGTGCATCTGCAACAACATTTAGCTTTCCTTTTTTGTAGATGATTTAAAAGTCATAACCAAACATCTTTGTGACCCATTTTTGCTGCTCTTCTGAAGATAGTATTTGTTCCAAAAAGTATTTAAGACTATCATGATCAATTTTTACTTTGAAGTGTCTTCTGATTAAGTAAGGTTGCCATTTCTTTAGTGCATGTAGTATTGAAAAAATTTCCTTCTCATAAATAGCTTTCTGTAAATACTTTCCTTTGTTTGGATGACTTTCAAAAGAAATGGGTCTTCCTTCTTGCATTAAAACAACACCAATTCTATTTCCTAAGGCATCACATTCCACAATAAAGGTTTTTGTGAAGTCTGTCGTAGCTAAGACCGGTGCTAGGCACATTGCCTCTTTAAGATGTTCAAAGGCCTTAGTTGCTTCAGGAGTCCATGAAAATGCATATTTATTCAATAATTTTGTTAGAGGTGCTGCTATTCTCCCATAATTATTAACAAACTTTTGATAATGGCCTGTTAACCTGAGAAATTCTTGCAAGTGCTTTATGGTTGTGGGGACTTTCCTTTCCTTAATGGATTTAATTTTGTTAGGGTCTACCTTAACACCCTCTTGAGATACAATATGACCCATATATTCCACCTCTTGTACTCCAAATAAACATTTGGAGGTTTTTGCATATAATTGTTTCTCCTTCAATAGTTTGAGCACCCTGTCGACATGTTGAACACGATCCTTCCAAGACTTGCTGTAGATTAGTATATCATCAAAAAATACTAACACAAATTTTCTAAGGAAGGGTTGAAATGGAATTCATCAACCCTTTAAATGTAGAAGGTGCATTGGTAAGGCCAAAAGACATGACCAAAAATTCATAATGACCCTCATGAGTTCAAAATGTTGTTTTCGGAATATCTTCAGTCTTCACTCTAATTTGATGATATCCTGAATGAAGATCCAACTTGGTAAAATAAATTGCTCCATGTAACTCACCCAATAATTCATTAATCATAGGAAATAGAAATTTATCTTTGATAGTGAGCTTATTGAGCTCCCTATAATCCGGACACATGCGCCATGATCCATCCTTCTTGTGCACCCATACTACTAGAGCAAATAAAGAACTCTGACTAGGTTGAATTATACTAGCTTATAATTTTTCTGTAATCATATGTTCGATTTCGCTCTTTTGGACATAAGGATATCTGTAAGGCCTGATGTTTGGAGGAACACTTCCTGGAATCAAATGAATAGCATGATCATGATCACAAATAGGTGAGAATCCTTTGGGAGTTTCAAACACCTTGGAATGATTGTCCAAGAATTTTTGGAGATATGGAGAAATAGATGATTTTGATGTTGGAACTTTTAGTGAGCATAAGTGTGAAATTACGCCTCGTTGTTCTTTCTTCAAAAGCTTTGTCATGACATTAGAGATTATTATCTTTCCCAGCTTTCCTGCGATACCCCGTAATTCAACTTCCTATCCTTCCGAAAAAAATTTCAAGAAAAGTTCTTGAAAATTAAAAGCTATCGTCCCTAAAGATTGTAACCGTTGTACTCCTAGTACAACATCAACATTTCCCATTGGAATGGAAAGCATTGGACTATTCAATACATATTCCCCCATGGTTAGCTTGATATTATGGAATTTTCCAGAGAATTTTATAGTTCCTCTATTTGAAACCATCACTTGACACTCTGGTGTTGGGTATAGGAAGCAATTCAATTCCTTGGATACCTTACAATGAATAAAATTATGGGTAATCCCCAAATCAATCAACACTATTACCTTTTTCTTCTTGATATGTCCTTCTATCTTGAGAGTTTGAGAAGTGGTAATTCTTGCCAATGCATTACAGGATATGGTCGAACTCATTTCTTGTTTCTCTAGGGTTGGTTCCTGGTGTATATCCTCTTCTTTTGAAGTTTCTTGTTCATTTTCTTCCTCTTCACAATCTTTGTAAAATAATTTATTCTTAGCACACTTATGACCTTTAGTGTATTCGCTATCACAACTATAGCAAAGCCATTTTTCTCCTTTTTCTTCCAATTTTTCTGGTGTCAACCTTGTAGGTTGTGGAAGTCTAGGAGTAGAAACACTTCCATCTTTATAGATGTGAGTGGTATGCTTCCTTGTCGCCATAATTTTACATTCAATTTTTCTTGCCAACTTGAATGCCTTCTACAATGAATCAAGTTCCCAAAGGCGAACCTCATTTTGGATGTTATCCTTTAAAGTCCCTATTAAGACATCAATCATGTGTTCCTCTGGAATATCAGTGACCCTTATATTCAATTTTTGGAAGTCCTCATTGTGCTCCACCACTGAACCCTTATGTTTGAGATTTATCGATTGGATAAAGAAGTTGTTGCTCCTTGTATCCTCATAATGTGCTATAATTTCCTTTGTAAAAATTTCCCAAGTGACAATTTTTTTACAGGAGAAAAGCCATCGATACCATACAAATGTATTTTTTTCTAAATATAAAGTTGAAATGTGTACCTTTTGTATGTTTTGAACATTATTGAGATCAAAATATTGCTCCATTTGTGTAGGTTTTAACCCTGAAAAAAAATTATCTACACACGAATCTTATAACAGAAAATAAACAATAGCGAGAGCATAAAACATAAAACAAATAAACACAGAGATTTCCCCCTGGATCCCAAATCGGGACGACCAGCTTGATTTTTCATTATATTCCTTTTAGTGTTACAACACATATATATACATGCCGAAGCATACATAAACCCCAATCCATTAACCCTGGATTAGAACATAATTGTAGTTCCCTTGACCGGATCTACAAAATACCAGGGGTCGAAAACCATCGTACCCCAAAAAACCATGTGCAAAATCATGCACAAAACATGGGTGGGTCCGCCTATGAGTGGGACCGCACACCAAAAAAAAAATTCGCCGGGGCGCTGCCTCGGACCCCAACAGGGGGGTGTGCCGCCCCCCCTGTGACCCCCCTGCTGCGCTCGGCGCAACGTACAGCACGTGAGGCTAGTCGTGGAAAGAATATAACACATACCCAACATTCTCCCACTTGTTGTTTTCTTTCCACAGGGGGCCACATGAGAGCTTAGTCATTTGGCCAATTCTTCAACACCCATTGTTTCTCTACACCAAGACACTTTTGAGTGCTTACAGACTTCGTCAATGCATCTGCAACATTCTTCAAAGTGTCCACCTTTACCAACAACACCCTTTTAGCCTCAACCATATCTCTAACAAAGTGATATTGAACATCAATGTGCTTTGTCTTTGAATGATAAGCAGGGTTCTTAGCAAAGAAAATTGCACTTTGGCTATCACAGTCTATCCTTATAGCTTGTTGTACCAACCCCATACTTGAACACAATCTCTGCAACCAAACTGCTTCCTTGCTTGCATGAGTGGCTGCTATGTATTCTGCCTGTGTAGTTGAAAGAGCCACTACAGACTGTCTTTTACTCATCCAACTGACTGCGCCTCCAAATAGGCTAAACACATACCCACTTGTAGATCTTCTTTGGTCCAGATCTCCAGCCCAGTCTGCATCAACAAAACCATGAATGTCCAACATTTTTTCCAATCCTGGTCTTCCCTGGTAGCACAAGCCATAATCACTAGTGCCACGTAAATATCTGAAAACCCGCTTCACTGCTGTCCAATGCTCCTTCCCTAGGTTTGACATAAACCTGCTCAATACTCCTACTGCATGTGCAATGTTTGGTCTAGTACAAACCATTGCATACATTAGGCTACCCACTGCACTTGCATATGGAACATAGGAAATATCCTCCTCTTCTTCTTGTGTCTTGGGACACTGTTCAGCAGACAGATTTACACCTACAGGAATAGGAACATTCACCGGTTTACTATCCTGCATATTGAACCTTTGCAATATAGTCTCGACATACTTCCTCTGGTTTAACCAGAGCTTCCTCTTTGCCCGATCTCTCTTAATTTCCATGCCCAAAATATAGTTTGCAGCACCAAGATCCTTCATGTCGAATTTGGAGAACGGTTGGGTCTTCAAATCTTGGATAATTTCTTTGTCATTTCCAATCAACAACATATCATCCACATACAAGACCAAATAAATAACACGGTCACCAATTAATTTAAAATAAACACGGTGATCCTCCTTGCTTCTGGTGAAGCCAAGTCCCCATATATAGGTATCAAATTTCTGATACCACATCCTTGGTGACTGTTTTAACCCATACAGAGACTTCTTCAACCTGCATACCAGTTCTTTCTTACCCTTCACCATAAAACCTTCAGGTTGCTTCATGTAGATCTCCTCTTCTAGATCCCCATGAAGAAATGCTGTCTTCACATCCATCTGTTCTATCTCAAAATCAAATGCAGCAGCAACAGATAAAATTAATATAATAGAAGTAACTTTGGCAACAGGAGAAAAAATATCACCAAAATCAATTCCCGGCACCTGGGAATAACCTTTTGCTACCAACCGAGCTTTGTATTTCTCCACCTTACCTTCTACATTCATCTTCTTCTTAAACACCCATTTTCTCCCAATGGGTTTCCTTCCAGCAGGCAACTCCACTAGATCCCATGCATCGTTTTTGTGCAAGGATTCCATTTCATCAACCATGGCCTCCTTCCAGAGTTTTCCATCCTCTGAATCTACTGCCTCCCTGACAGTTCTGGGTTCATCATCGGTTATAGTTAAGGCAAAACCTGAACAGAAAGCAGATGGACTATACCTTTCTGGTTGCCTTCTTTCCCGAACTGATCTTCTCAAAGCTGGAGTTTGTGGCTCTTCATCTTCTGAGTCTTCTTCTGTTGTAGAGTCTGATTCATCCTCCTTTAGCTCAAACTTTATCTTCTCAGGTTCCTTTGGTAGGACTTCATGTTTAACAACATCTTTCACTTCTCTAAACACCACATCTCGGTTGTACACAACCTTCCTTGTTTCTGGGTTCCAAAGCTTGTAACCCTTCAAACCATCCTTATACCCAATAAAGATGCACCTTTCAGATTTATTATCCAACTTGGTCCTTTTCTCCTTTGGAACATGTACATATGCATCACATCCAAATACCCTTAGATGTGAAATAGAGGGTTTCTTACCAGTCCATACCTCATGTGGGGTCTTATCCTCCAATGCTGATGAAGGTGATATGTTAACTAAGTAACATGTAGTCTCCACTGCCTCTGCCCAGAATTCTTGTCCTAACCGGTACCACTGAGCATGCTTCTTGCCTTTTCCATCAGTGTTCTATTCATTCTTTCTGCAACTCCATTTTGCTGAGGTGTGTATGGATTATTCTTCTGCCGTGCTATACCACACTTCCTACAGAACTCTTCAAATTCCTTCTTGCAGAACTCCCCACCATTATCTGTCTTTATCTTCTTCTCTGTCTGGTTTTCCACCAGAGCCTTAAATTCTTTAAATTTGTCAAAGACTTCAGATTTCTTCCTCAAGAAATATATCCATGTATTCCTTGAGAAGTCATCTATGAATGAAACATAGTACACGGACTTTCCCAGTGATGGAACCAACACAGGCCCAAACACATCACTGTGCACAAGTTCTAATATCTTGTTTGCCCTCTTAGCACCAGAAGGAAAACTCACCCGATTCTGCTTCCCATATACACAATGTTCACAGAAATCGAAATCCAGAGAGAAATTATACATACCTTCTACCATACCATTTCTATGCAGTATCCGAAGGCCCTTCTCTCCAATATTTCCAAGCCTTTGATGCCATAGCATGGTCTTTTCTCCAGAGACAGCTAGGCTTTCCGCTCCACTTTCAGGAACCATAGAACTGTTACACCCATCAATAACAGTGCTACCTTGTAGCTTGTACAGAGTTCCAGTACGAACTCCCCGCATTAATACCAGTGCTCCTCGAACCATCTTGCAGGCATCTTTCTCGAACACTATTTTTACACCTGCATCATCCATCTTGCTTACAGAAATCAGATTTCTGGCCAATGCAGGAATATGCAGAACACCAGGAAGTGTTCTAATCCTTCCACCTTGCGGCTTCAGCTTGACCTTTCCACGTCCAATGATTCTGGCCCTCCTATCATCCCCTAGGAAGACATCACCACCATCATATTTCTCATACTCGCAGAACCACTCCCTATGGGGAGTGAAGTGAAAGGATGCACCTGAGTCAATCAACCATGACTCATGATTTGCATGTGTATTTGAAGAAGAAGCCAAATACACATCCCCACCTTCATCCGAGGTGGTTTTTGCCTCTGCAGAAGGAGCATCATCAGATCCCTTTCCTTTCTCAGGAGCTTTAGATCTACATTCCTTTTTGTAGTGTCCTTCCTTTCCGCATTTCCAGCATACCTTTACAAACTTTCCAGGAGATTTAGATCTCCCTCTAGATTTGGATCTCCCACTCGAAACCTTATTCTTGTTTCTGTTTTGGGACCTTCCTCGTACAGATAAGGCATCTCCATTTTGGCCCTCCATATTTCTCCGTCTCATTTCCTCCGACAGCAAGGCTGAGACAATGTCATCAAAATTCAAGGTAGTTGTATTGCTACCTATTGCAATAACTAGACTATCCCACGAGTCTGGTAGAGAGCACAACAAACTGATGCACTTATCTTCATCTGAGATTTTAATATCAACAGATGACAGCTGACTTACCACATTATTGAAGGCGTTCAGATGCTCTGTCACTGAGTCTCCATCCTTCATCCTCAGGTTATACAGCTTTTTCCGCAGGAACAAATTATTCACCAGAGACTTAGATTGGTACAAATTCCCAAGTTTTTCCCACAAATTCTTCGCCGTAGCTTCCCCAGATACATTCAACAATACTGAATCTAAGACACACAACCGTATTGTGCTCTTAGCCTTCCGATCCAGTTTCTTCCAGTCTTCATCTGACATTTCCGTTGGTTTAGTACCTGGATCTACCACAATCCACTGATCTTTATCCACCAGAAGATCCTCCATCTTGAGCTTCCACAACTCAAAACTCTGACCATTAAATTTCTCGATCTCTATCTTTCCGCCGCTCGCCATCTTCTTTCACCGCAAGAATCGATCCCGCAGATCTCCCATTGAACAGGGTCTACCTCAGGCCCGAAAAAAAAACCCTCAGCAGCAAAGGTGTCCCCTTGAAGCCGAAACAACTCTGATACCAAATGTAGGTTTTATCCCTGAACATAAATGATCTACACATGAATCTTATAACAGAAAATAAACAATAGCGAGAGCATAAAACATAAAACAGATAAACACAAAGATTTTCCCCTAGATCCCAAATCGGGACGACCAGCTTGATTTTTCATTATATTCCTTTTAGTGTTACAACACATATATATACATATCGAAGCATACATAAACCCCAATCCATTAACCCTGGATTAGAACATAACCATAGTTCCCTTGACCAGAACTACAAAATACCAGGGGTCGAAAACCATCGTACCCAAAAAAACCATGTGCAAACTCATGCACCAAACATGGGTGGGTCTGCCTATGAGTGGGACCGCACACCAAAAAAAAAAAATTCGCCGGGGCGCTGCCCCGGACCCCTACAGGGGGGGCTGTCGCCCCCCTTGTGACCCCCCTGTTGCGCCCAGCGCAATGTACAATGTGTGGAGCTAGTCGTGGAAAGAATATAACACATACCCAACAATTTGTAGTATCCATGTTACGAGATCCTTGCCATTAAACATCTTTATATCGATCTTTGGAATATGGTGGGTCTTCAATCCAACATTAAAGTTTATGAAATCACAATTAAAATTTATTTTGTTTGCATCATTATTTTCCTCTACTATCTTTTAGCCATTAGGAATCATTTGTTCTATCAACTTTGTCAAACCTTCCATGTATGCTTTTAGATCATTCTTCATGTCTTCCATTTTTTCTTCCATGTATTCCATGCCATTCTTCAAACCATCCATCTTAGCTTCCACGCCTTTCTTCAAAACTTCCATTTCGTTTTTTGTTTCTCTTTGCGAGAGAGAAAGTTGTTGGACTTGCTCTTGTAATTTTGATATATCATGTTGCACTTATTCCTCTTCATGGGTCATAGTAGAGACTTGTGAGGGTTTAATGGGTGTTGAATTATTTTTAGGGGGAATTTTAGAACCCAATTATGATATATATGCTTCAATATGCCCTTGGAATCACTTACCACAGTATTGAAGGCATTCAGATGCTCTGTCACCGACTCTCCATCCTTCATCCTCAGGTTATACAGCTTTTTCCGCAGGAACAACTTATTCACTAGAGACTTAGATTGGTACAAAGTCCCAAGTTTTTCCCACAAATTCTTCGTCGTAGCTTCCCCAGATACATTCAACAATACTGAATCTGAGACACACAACCGTATTGTGCTCTTAGCCTTCCGATCCAGTTTCTTCCAGTCTTCATCTGACATTGCCGTTGGTTTAGTACATGGATCTACCGCGATCCACTGATCTTTATCCACCAGCAGATCCTCCATCTTGAGCTTCCACAACTCAAAACTCTGACCATTAAATTTCTCGATCTCTATCTTTCTGTCACTCGCCATCTTCTTTCACCGCAAGAATCGATCCCGCAGATCTCCCACTGAACAGGGTCTACCTCAGGCCCGAACAAAAAACCCTCAGCAGCAAAGGCATCCCCTTGAAGCCGAAACAGCTCTGATACCAAATGTAGGTTTTAACCCCGAACAGAAATTATCTACACACGAATCTTATAACAGAAAATAAACAATAGCGAGAGCATAAAACATAAAACAGATAAACACAGAGATTTTCCCCTGGATCCCAAATTGGGACGACCAACTTGATTTTCATTATATTCCTTTTAGTGTTACAACACATATATATACATGCCGAAGCATACATAAACCCCAATCCATTAACCCTGGATTAGAACATAACCGTAGTTCCCTTGACCGGATATACAAAATACCAGGGGTCGAAAACCATCGTACCCAAAAAAACCATGTCAAACTCATGTACAAAACATGGGCGGGTCCGCTCATGAGTGGGACCGCACACCAAAAAAAAAAATTCGCCAGGGCGCTGCCCTGGACCCCGACAGGGGGGGCTGCCGCCCCCCTTGTGACCGCCCTGCTGCGCCCGGCGCAACGTACAACACGTGGGGCTAGTCGTGGAAAGAATATAACACATACCCAACAATTTGCAGTATCCATGTTACAAGATCCTTGCCATTAAACATCTTTATATCAATCTTTGGAATATGGTGGGTCTTCAATCCAACATTAAAGTTTATGAAATCACAATTAACATTTATTTTTTTCGCATTATTAGTTTCCTCTACTATATTTTAGCCATTAGGAATCATTTGTTGTATCAACTTTGTCAAACCTTCCATGTATGCTTTTAGATCATTCTTCATGTCTTCCATTCATCTTAGCTTCCACGCCTTTCTTCAAAACTTCCATTTCGTTTTTTGTTTCTCTTTGCGAGACAGAAAGTCGTTGGACTTGCTCTTGTAATTTTGATATATCATGTTGCACTTATTCCTCTTCATGGGTCATAGTAGAGACTTGTGAGGGTTTAATGGGCATTGAATTATTTTTAGGGAGAATTTTAGAACCCAATTATGATATCTATGCTTCAATATGCCCTTTGAATCACTTACCACAATATTGAAGGCATTCAGATTCTCTGTCACCGAGTCTCCATCCTTCATCCTCAGGTTATACAACTTTTTCCACAGGAACAACTTATTCACCAGAGACTTAGATTGGTACAAAGTCCCAAGTTTTTCCCACAAATTCTTTGCCGTAGCTTCCCCAGATACATTCAACAATACTGAATCTGAGACACATAACCGTATTGTGCTCTTAGCCTTCCAATCCAGTTTCTTCCATTCTTCATCTGACATTGCCATTGGTTTAGTACTTGGATCTACCGTGATCCACTGATCTTTATCCACCAACAGATCCTCCATCTTCAACTTCCACAACTCAAAACTCTGACCATTAAATTTATTGATCTCTATCTTTCCACCGCTCGCCATCTTCTTTCACTGGAAGAATCGATCCCACAGATCTCCCACTGAACAGCGTCTACCTCAGGCCCGAACAAAAAACCCTCAGCAGCAAAGGCGTCCCCTTGAAGCCGAAACAACTCTGATACCAAATGTAGGTTTTAACCCTGAACATAAATAATCTATACACGAATCTTATAACAGAAAATAAACAATAGCGATAGCATAAAACATAAAACAAATAAACACATAGATTTTTCCTTGGATCACAAATCGGGACGACCAACTTGATTTTTCATTATATTCCTTTTAGTGTTACAACATATATATATACATGCCGAAGCATACATAAACCCCAATCCATTAACCCTGGATTAGAACATAACCGTAGTTCCCTTGACAGGATCTGCAAAATACCAGGGGTCGAAAACCATTGTACCCAAAAAAACCATGTGCAAACTCATGCAAAAAATATGGGTGGGTCCGCCTATGAGTGGGACCGTACACCAAAAAAAAAAATTCGCCGGGGCACTGCCCCCGACCTCGACAGGGGGGGCTGCCGCCCCCCTTGTGACCTCCATGCTGCGCCCGGCGCAACGTACAACGCGTGGGGCTAGTCGTGGAAAGAATATAACACACACCCAACAATTTGTAGTATCCATGTTACGAGATCCTTGCCATTAAACATCTTTATATCCATATTTGGAATATGGTGGGTCTTCAATCCAACATTAAAGTTTATGAAATCACGATTAACATTTATTTTGTTCGCATCATTAGTTTCCTCTACTATCTTTTAGCCATTAGGAATCATTTGTTGTATCAAATTTGTCAAACCTTCCATGTATGCTTTTAGATCATTCGTCATGTCTTCCATTTTTTCTTCCATGTATTCCATGCCATTCTTCAAACCATCCATCTTAGCTTCCACACCTTTCTTCAAAACTTCCATTTCATTTTTTGTTTCTCTTTGCGAGAGAGAAAGTTGTTGGACTTGCTCTTGTAATTTTGATATATCATGTTGCACTTATTCCTCTTCATGGGTCATAGTAGAGACTTGTGAGGGTTTAATGGGTGTTGAATTATTTTTAGGGGGGATTTTAGAACCCAATTCTGATATCTATGCTTCAATATGCCCTTGGAATCACTTACCACAGTATTGAAGGCATTCAAATGCTCTGTCACTGAGTCTCCATCCTTCATCCTCAGGTTATACAGCTTTTTCCGCAGGAACAAATTATTCACCAGAGACTTAGATTGGTACAAAGTCCCAAGTTTTTCCCACAAATTCTTCGCTGTAGCTTCCCCAGATACATTCAACAATACTGAATCTGAGACACACAACCGTATTGTGCTCTTAGCCTTCCGATCCAGTTTCTTCCAGTCTTCATCTAACATTGCCGTTGGTTTAGTACTTGGATCTACCACGATCCACTGATCTTTATCCACCAGCAGATCCTCCATCTTGAGCTTCCACAACTCAAAACTCTGACCATTAAATTTCTCGATCTCTATCTTTCCGCCGCTCGCCATATTCTTTCACCGCAAGAATCGATCCCGCATATCTCCCACTGCACAGGGTCTACCACAGGCCCGAGCAAAAAACCCTCAACAACAAAGGCGTCCCCTTGAAGCCGAAACAGCTCTGATACCAAATGTAGGTTTTAACCCTGAACAGAAATATCTACACACGATTCTTATAACATAAAATAAACAATAGCAAGAGCATAAAACATAAAACAGATAAACACAGAGATTTTCCCCTGGATCCAAAATCGGGACGACCAGCTTGATTTTTCATTATATTCCTTTTAGTGTTACAACACATATATATACATGCCGAAGCATACATAAACCCCAATCCATTAACCCTGGATTAGAACATAACCGTAGTTCCCTTGACCGGATCTACAAAATACCAGGGGTCGAAAAGCATCGTACCCAAAAAAACCATGTGCAAACTCATGCACAAAACATGGGTGGGTCCGCCTATGAGTGGGACTGCACACCAAAAAAAAAATTTCACCGGGGCGCTGCCCCAGACCCCGACAGGGGGGGCTGCCACCCCCCTTGTGACCCCCCTGCTGCGCCCAGTGCAACGTACAACGCGTGGGGCTAATCGTGGAAATAATATAACACATACCCAACAATTTGTAGTATCCATGTTACGAGATCCTTGCCATTAAACATCTTTATATCGATCTTTGGAATATGGTAGGTCTTCAATCCAACATTAAAGTTTATGAAATCACGATTAACATTTATTTTGTTCGCATCATTAGTTTCCTCTACTATCTTTTAGCCATTAGGAATCATTTGTTGTATCAACTTTGTAAAACCTCCCATGTATGCTTTTATATCATTCTTCATGTCTTCCATTTTTTCTTCCATGTATTCCATGCCATTCTTCAAACCATCCATCTTAGCTTCCACGCCTTTCTTCAAAACTTCCATTTCGTTTTTTGTTTCTCTTTGCAAGAAAGAAAGTTGTTGGACTTGCTCTTGTAATTTTGATATATCATGTTGCACTTATTCCTCTTCATGGGTCATAGTAGAGACTTGTGAGGGTTTAATGGGTGTTGAATTATTTTTAGGGGGAATTTTAGAACCCAATTCTGATATCTATGCTTCAATATGCCCTTGGAATCACTTCAAACTATTTTTTCAAACAAGACTTATGCAATTTGAAAAAAAATACACACCTTTTCTTGATTTCGAGGATATAGATATTGAAACTGATGTATCTCTGTAATTTCAGATCCCCAAGATTCTATATTGAGTCCTTTTTTAGCCCTCTGAATTTTCTTTTCCAATGCCACAAGTCTGACCCGATTTGGATTCTTCAAGGCAAAGTTATGCCCAATATTTCACAATGACCTTATTATGGACTATTTCAATAGAGCGAACTAATTGTACAACATGCCACGTGTCACTGTTTACTCCTTTGGCTTTAAAATTGATAAACATGAAACTACAATCCATGTAATTTTGGCCACGTTTTACAAGATTCCAATCCAATGCGCAGAGAGGGAGTTATGACGATTTTCCCAAGGTCGCTTCTTTGAGATGAAATTCAGGAGCTTGCAAAAACCCTAACTTCCACAGATTATATCTCTGAAAATATGGAGAACCAAGATCTCAGTTTTTTACACAGATTTCCTCAGGATTTCTTTGTAAATGGGTTTTTTTAAAATATTTTGACCCATCATAGAAAAAAAGTTATAGCGAAAATTCCACGATGACCTATTTGAAGCAGTGAAACCCTAGAATCCAAAGCTCTGATACCGAATATTATGAAACCAACTCCAAAAATAGAAGAACAGAGAGATCAATGCCTTAGAAATCAACCACTTGAAGGGGGAAACCTCCTTTACATTACATAAATGAACAATTCTTGGATGACACAAATGAAAAAACCTCCTTTCTATATATAGGAGTCCATGGCTCACATTATAATCCTTGTTGACCTAACAATAATAATGTAAAGGCACAAAAATAAAAATAGTGGCTTTTATAGGGCACAATAATAACAATATGGGGGCTACAGGGGTACAACAATAACAATAAGGGGGCTACACTAACAACAATAAGGGACTACACTAGTAATATAGGGACCTAACATGCCCCTCTCGTTCAAAAAAGTGTTTCCCTCAACGCTTGAGTAGCTATGGATGGTTTTGTATAGAATTTTCATCCTCCCATGTGGAATCTTCAGTGGGTAAGTTCTTCCACTTAATGAGATACTCTCAAATTGATTGATTTCGTAGTTGTCGAGTTATTATTACTTTCTGTGATTGCTTTAGGTTCCAATATTATTTTTCCTTCCTCATCAAGTTCTCGAAATATTGTTTGAACTAGAAGTTTGTCACCTATAACCTTCTTTAAGCATGAAACATGGAACACTGGGTGCACTCGAGAAGAAGAAGGAAGCTCCAATTTGTATTCCATATTACCAATATTTTGCAACACCTTTTAAGGACCATATTACTTTTGCGATAATTTATTATCCTTCTTAGCTTGCTTGAGGGACATTTGTTTGTATGGTTGTAGCCATAAAAATACCCAGTCTCCTACATCAAAACTTCTCTCGCTGTGATGTTGATCTGCCTGTTGTTTCATTCGATTTTGTGCAAAATTTAGGTTATCCTTTAAGATTTGGAGAACTTGTTGTTGATGCTCGATGTGATATTCCGCTGCTTGAACCTTAGAATTTTCTCTTAAATATGATGTGATGGACGGTGGATGATATCCATAAAGTCCCATAAATGGGGTCATTTTTCGTGCAGTATGGAAGGAAGTGTTATATCACCATTCATGCAGAGATAACCACTTAAACCATTGTGTTTGTTTATCATATACAAAGCAAAAAATATATCCTTCCAAACATTTGTTCACTACCTTAGTTTGCCCATCGAATTGAGGATGATAAGATGAGTTATGAGCTAGTTGAGTACCCAAACAAGAAAATAATTCCATCCAAAAATTTCTAGTAAAAATGTGATCTCGGTATTTTACAATAATCTTTGGGTTTCCATGTAGCTTTTGAATTGTTTCCATAAATGCAATAGAAATTGTACTTGCTTTAAATGGATGAGATAATGCACAAAAGTGTGCATACTTGTTAAGTCTATCAACTACCACCATGATGACACTCTTTCCTTCGAACTTAGGTAAACCTGTGAAAAAATCCATCAAAACCTCCTCCCAAAGTTGACTTGGAATGGATAAAGGCTGTAGAAGACTTGGGGTCTTAATTGTCTCAACTTTATTTTGCTGGAAAAACCAAACATTCCACCAAAAAATTTTGAATATAAGATTTAAGGCCATACCAAAAAAAATATTTCTTCACCCTATGGTAATTTTTTAAAAATCCTGAGTGTCCTCCTAAGGGAGAGGTGTGCAATTCCAAAAGTATATTTTGTTTTAGTTGGGAATTCTTACAAAGATATAAGCGATATTTGTACCACAAGGAATCATTTTTCCAACAAAATGTATCAGATGTACTAGGATCTTGCTGCAACCTTTGAATCAGTGTCCACACTTCTTCGTCATTCTACCATTCATCCCTTGCTTCAGTTATCCAATCTAGACGTTGGATAATAGAAATGGCACAAAGCAATGCTTCCACCTCCTCATCCTTTCTTGAGAGTGCATCTAAAACAACATTTAGCTTTCCTTTTTTGTAGATGATTTAAAATTCATAACCAAACATCTTTGTGACCCATTTTTGCTGCTCTTGTGAAGATAGTATTTGTTCGAAAAAGTATTTAAGACTGTCATGATCAATTTTCACCTTGAAGTGTCTTCCCATTAGGTAAGGTTGCCATTTCTTTAGCGCATGTAGTATTGAAAAAAATTCCTTCTCATAAATAGCTTTCTGTAAATACTTTCCTTTGTTTGGACGACTTTCAAAAGCAATGGGTCTTACTTCTTGCATTAAAACAACACCAATTCTATTTCCTGAGGCATCACATTCCACAATAAAGGTTTTTGTGAATTCTGGCGTAGCTAAGACCGGTGCTAGGCACATTGCCTCTTTAAGATGTTCAAAGGCCTTAATTGCTTCAAGAGTCTATGAAAATGAATCTTTCTTTAATAATGTTGTTAGAGGTGCTGCTATTCTGCCATAATTATTAAAAAAATTGTGATAATGCCCTGTTAACCTGATAAATCCTCGCAAATGTTTTATGGTTGTGGGGAATTTCCATTCCTTAATGGATTTAATTTTGTTAGGGTCTACCTTAACACCCTCTTGAAATACAATATGACCCAGATATTCCACCTCTTGTACTCCAAAGAAAAATTTGGAGGTTTTTGCATATACTTGTTTCTCCTCCAATAGTTTGAGCACCCTGTCAACATGCTGAACATGATCCTTCCAAGACCTGCTGTAGATTAGTATATCATCAAAAAATACTAACACAAATTTTCTAAAGAAGAGTTGAAAATGGAATTCATCAACCCTTTAAATGTAGAAGGTGCATTGGTAAGGCCAAAAGACATGACCAAAAATTCATAATGACCCTCATGAGTTCAAAATACTGTTTTTAGAATACCTTCAGTCTTCATTCTAATTTGATGATATCTTCAACGAAGATCCAACTTGGTAAAATAAATTTCTCCACATAATTCACCCAATAATTCATTAATCACAGGACAAGGAAATTTATCTTCAATAGTGAGCTTATTGAGCACCCTATATTCCGGACACATGCGCCATGATCCATCCTTCTTGTGCACCCATACTACTGGAGCAAATAAAGAACTCTGACTAGGTTGAATTATACTAGCCTCTAACTTTTCTGCCATCATATGTTCGATTTCGCTCTTTTGGACGTAAGGATATCTGTAAGGCCTGATGTTTGGAGGAACACTTCCTGGAATCAAATGAATAGCATGATCATGATCATGAATAGGTGGGAGTCCTTTGAGAGTTTCAAACACCTTGGAATGATTGTCCAACACTTTTTGGAGATCTGGAGAAATAGATGATTTTGATGTTGGAATTTCTAGTGAGCATAAATGTGAAATTACGCCTCGTTGTTCTTTCTTCAAAAGTTTTTTCATGACATTAGAGATTATTATCTTTCCCATCTTCTCTGCTATACCCCTTAATTCAACTTCCTTTCCTTTCGAAAAAAATTTCGAGAAAAGTTCATGAAAATTAAAAGCTACCGTCACCAACGATTGTAACCATTGTACTCCTAGTACAACCTCAACACCTACCATTGGAACGGAAAGCATTGGACTATTCAATACATATTCCCCCATGGTTAGCTTGATATTATGGAATTTTCCAGAGAAATTTATAGTTCCTCTATTTGCAACCATCACTTGACACTCTGGTGCTGGGTATAGGAAGCAATTCAATTGCTTGGATACCTTACAATGAATAAAATTATGGGTACTCCCCAAATAAATCAACACTATTACCTTTTTATTCTTGATATGTCCTTCTATATTGAGAGTTTGAGGAGTGGTAATTCTTGCCAATGCATTACAGGATATGGTCGAACTCATTTCTTCTTTCTCTATGGTTGGTTCCTGGTGTATATCCTCTTCTTTTGAAGTTTCTTGTTCATTTTCTTCCTCCTCTTCAAAATCTTTGTAAAATAATTTATTATTAGCACACTTATGACCTTTAGTGTATTTTCTATCACAACTGTAGCAAATCCCTTTTTCTCCTTTTTCTTCCAATTTATGTGGTGTCAACCTTGTAGGTTGTGTAAGTCTAGGAGTAGCAACACTTCCATCTTTATAGATGTTAGTGGTAGGCTTCCTTGTCGCCATAATTTTACATTCAATTTTTCTTGCCAACCTGAATGCCTTCTACAATGAATCAATTTCCCAAAGGTGAACCTCATGTTGGATGTTATCCTTTAAATTACCTATGAAGACATCAATCATGTGTTCCTCTGGAATATAAATTACCCTTATATTCAATTTTTGGAAGTCCTCAATGTGCTTCACCACTGAACCCTTTTGTTTGAGATTTATCAATTGGATAAAGAATTTGTTGCTCTTTGTATCCTCATAATGTGCTATCATTTCCTGTGTAAAAATTGCCCAAGTGACAATTATTTTATAGAGAAAATCCATCGATACCATACAAATGTATTTTGTTCTAAATATAAAGTTGCAATGCGTACCTTTTGTGTGTTTTGTACATTATTGAGATCAAAATATTGCTCCATTTGTAGTATCCATGTTACGAGATCCTTACCATCAAACTTCCTCCTATCGATCTTTGGAATATGGTGGGTATTCAATCCAACATTAGACTTTATGAATTCACGATTAACATTTATTTTGTTCGCATCATTAGTTTCCTATACTATCTTTTCGCCATTAGGAATCATTTCTTGTATCAACTTTGTCAAAACTTCCATGTATGCTTTTAGATCATTCTTCATGTCTTCCATTTTTCCTTCCATGTCTTCCATGCCATTCTTCAAACCATCCATCTTAGCTTCCACTCCTTTCTTCAAAACTTCCATTTCATTTTTTGTTGCTCTTTGCAAGAGAGAAAGTTGTTGAACTTGCTCTTGTAATTTTGATATATCATGTTGCAATTATTCCTCTTCATGAGTCATAGTAGAGACTTATGAGGGCTTAATGGGTGTTGAATAATTTTTAGGGGTAATTTTAGAACCCAATTCTTATATCTATGCTTCAATATGCCCTTGGAATCACTTCAAACTGTTTTTTCAAACAAGACTTAGGAAATTTGAAAAAAAATACACACATTTTCTTGATTTTGAGGATCTTGATATTGAAATTGATGTATCTCTGTAATTTCAGATCCCCAAGATTCTATATTGAGTCCTTTTTTAGCCCTCTGAATCTTATTTTCCAATGCCACAAGTCTGACTGGATTTGGATTCTTCAAGACAAAGTTATGCCCAATCTCTCACAATGACCTTATTATGGACTATTTTAGTAGAGAGAACTTGTACGACATGCCACATGTCATTGTTTACTCCTTTGGATTTAAAATTGATAAACATGAAACTACAATCCACGTACTTTCAACCATGTTTTACAAAATTCCAATCCGATGCTCAAAGAGGGAGTTATGACAATTTTCCCAAGGTCGCTTCTTTGAGATGAAATTCAGGAGCTTGCAAAAACCCTAACTTCTACAGATCATATCTCTGAAAATATGGAGAACCAATATCTAAAGTTTTTACATAGAGTTCCTTAGGATTTCTTTTCAAATGGTTTTTTTTAATCTTCTGACCCTTCATAGAAAAAAATGTATAGCGAAAATTCCACGATGACCTATTTGAAGTAGTGAAACCCTAGAATCCAAAGCTCTGATACCGAATGTTAGGAAACCAACTCCAAAATAGAATAAAATAGATATCAACGCCTTAGAAATAAAATAGGATTTCTAAATAGGATTTCTTTGCAAATGGGTTTTTTTATCTTCTGACCCTTCATAAAAAAAAAGTTATAGTGAAAATTCCACGATGACCTATTTGAAGCAGTGAAACCCTAGAATCCCAAGCTCTGATACCGAATGTTATGAAACCGGCTCCAAAAATAGAAGAAAAGAGATATCAACGTCTTAGAAATAAACCACTTCAAGGCGGAAACCTCCTTTACATTACATAAATGATCAATTCTTGGATGATACAAATGAAAAAACCTCCTTTCTATATATAGGAGTCCATGGTCACATTATAATCCTTGTTGACCTAACAATAATAATTTAAAGGCACAACAATAATAATAGTTCCTTCTATGGAGCACAATAATAACAATATGAAGGCTACAGGGGTACAACAATAACAATAAGGGGGCTACACTAACAACAATAAGGGACTACACTGGTAATATAGGGACTAAACATTCCCCTCTCCTTCAAAATTTTTTTGTCCTCAATGCTTGAGTAGATCTGGATGCTTTTGTTTAAAATTCTCATCCTCCCATGTGGAATCTTCAGTGGGTAAGTTCTTCCACTTGATGAGATACTCTCAAATTGATTGATTTCGTAGTTGTCGAGTACTTATTAATTTCTGTGACTGCTTTAGGTTCCAATATTATTTGTCCTTCCTCATCAAGTTCTTTCAATATTGTTTGATCTGGAAGTTTGTCACCTATAACCTTCTTTTAGCATGAAACATGGAAAACTGGGTGCACTCGAGAAGAAGCAGGAAGCTCTAATTTGTATGCCATAGTACCATAGTATGTCAAATTTGTAATAGATGTCTCCCCTTTAAATACAGGAGACATCAAAATTAGAGGGGATGACGGAAGGTTTAGTTCGGAAGGGAATTACAGAGAAGGAACGTGGATCGTTTTGTAATATGTTACATTTGACAGATGAATAAAAGATTGTTCTGAGCATTTCTTCTTAAGTCCTTTTTCTAGGGAATCTTGTGAGAAGGAAAGGCCCCACCTTCCTCACAAGATTCACCCATTAATTTCCAGAGTGTGTTAATCGTTATTTTCATTCACGCCTTGTTAAGACTCTGTTTTGCTGAAATTATTTATGCATTATTGGAACTCTGTTATCTATTGCTAAAACTCTGTTTCCATTGATTGTTGCATTGTTTTCATATATTTCATTCCTAGGTAATCGTTGATTATTTCAATTGGTAATCTTGTTTACAGAATGAGTTTGTGAAAGCGTGGTAGCCAGAAATAGGTGCTGAAGATTCCTACTTGGGGAATAGGGTCTTGTTCTCTGTTATAGCATGATTGGTCTTTTCTTCTGTAGATTGGTTTCTTTTCCTAGATTGTTGTTTTCTTAATGTAATCTAGGATTCTTCTGATAATTGTCTGCAATAGCAAGATTGCTTTTGCTTTAACTCAAAGTAGAACTTCAGTTTGTTTGAAGCAAGGTGTGATCAGTGTAATTTTTACTACAATTTTTCATTTCTTTTGAGATTGAGCATATACAGTGTGTGATTGCCTTTGAAATAAACAGACTTCCCTGGGTTGACAATTTATGTAGCACTTGATTGTTTAAATTAATAAGCAATTAAAGTGACCAATATTTTGGCACCGTTGCCGGGGAAGGCAATTATGAGTTTCAAAAGCATTGATGTTTTTCTTTTAGATGTGCAGATTGCATGAGAGGACGCGAAGCCCACAAGAAAGCTAACCCTACAGGTGGCAAGGGCAGAGGAAGAGGAGGAAGAAAGACCTTTATTGACGAGATCATATTAAAATCTGAATCTTCTCAGAGGCTAAGCTCTCGAAAGCCAAAGCCTCAACATTCCCCTCAACTGAACTGCGAAATAGAAGAAATTGTGAGTCCTGAAACAATTGAGGAGCCAACAGAAAACATTGAGGAGCCAGTAGAAAACATTGAGGATCGGCAAATGAAGTAGGAGAACAAGCAATGGAGGGGAACAATGAAGAATTCTTCGGCGAAGTACAAGTAGATCCTGAAGGAGAGGGAAGAGATGATAATTATCTCTCTACCTTGGGGTTTCCTATTGGTGATCTTCCTAGAGGAGCAACTCCCATGAAGAATATCCCACTTTCAGCTTTACCTAAGTTTCATGGTTTATCTTCTGAAGATCCTGATGAATTTCTTTTCGAATTTGATATATTATGTAGAAGTTACGATTACATTAGCAATTCGCAAAAATTGAAGCTATTTCCACAACATTAAAAGGAAATGCATTAAGGTGGTTCATGAGTCTTGGAGGCCATGTAATCACAACATGGGATCAGATGAAACAGAAATTTCTGCTCAAATATCAAGACTACTGCCGGACAAGAGAAAAAAGAGAGGAACTATTTAAGATGGTACAGAAGGAGGACGAAAATCTGGAGGACTTTGTGGAAAGACTACAATATAACTTGTAGAGATCCAATCATCCCGATGTAAGTAAGGATATTCTTAAAACAATATTATTGAAAGGAGTGAGGGATGAATATCTAGATATGCTAAATATTCTTGGTAAAGGGGACATATCTAAAGAATCATACGATGAAATTGTTAACCTCTATAAAAGATGTTCAAGAGGAGCTGCAAGAAATAGGTCAAACAGCAGGGATGCCACATATTCAAGAGTCCAAAAATCATCCACTGGAGGAGCAACAAGAGCTGAAATAGGTAATTTACTTAAGGAATTTAAAACTGAAACGTTAAGTTATTTTTCTTCACAGATTGACACCTTGTAGGTTAAGAAGAAACAAGCCGAAGCAGAAGCGGCTTTGTCTATCTTTTGCCCCAAATGCAGAGATAAACACCCACTAAGGGAATGCCCATTGGACAAGGTGCCAATTTGCACCCTTTGTGAGAAGGATCATGAAACACAACAATGACCTTCTTTACCAGGAATAAAAGCAGCATTGAAACCAACCGAAGAAGAAGCTGAAGCAGTCTATCTGTTGACACAGAGAAGGAAATGGCAACCACGAGGACAAGTTATGAACTCTAATATGCCATATACATCTTCTAATCGTTGGAACAATTATCCTTCTTTTAGTCAAGCAAATTACCCTCCCTTTAATCAAATGCAATACCCGCCCTTCAATCAAATGAATTACCCACCCATGCAACAAACAAACCCTCCCTTTGTAGACCTAGCAATGTGGAATCCTTGGCCTGCACAACAAAAATCCTACTTTAACCAATGGAATCCAAATTGGAGGGGTCAACAACTCCCATTTCCAAATCAATTTCCTCAATTTCAGCAACCACTCCCTCTACCATCAGGTGCTCCACCGAATAATCAAATTATGAGACCCCAACTACCTATACAACCAAAACCTAACCCCAATAATAAAGCTGTGTAGGTTATTGATATTCAGAACCAGCATATACTTCCTGTTTTCCCTGCACAATGCAATGATATTCATTTACGATCTGGGAAAATAGTTGAAGCCATTATTGATGATGTTACCTCTTCTGACTCTGATAAAGAAGAGACAGAAAAACATGACTCACGTGAAGAGGTACAACCACCCTCTAATAAGGGTACTGGAACAATAGAACCGTTTAGCTTTAACTAAAACGCCTGAGCCACCTGCTTTCAATATTCTAGGGGAATTACAAAATCTTTATGTTAAAATTCCACTCTTACAAGCACTAAGAGATGTACTAATTTATGCCAGAACTATGAGATATATTTGTGTTAAGAAACCCGGTACGAAAGCTAAATATCCCCTTACAGTTCATGTTATGGGTGATCTATCTGCATTTAAGTCTGGTAAAGCTCCTCCAATTAAATATGGTGATCCTGGCCATTCTACTGTCACAGTGAAAATTGGAAAAAAAATAATTCCTCAAGTTCTGGTAGATTTAGGTGTTGCTATAAATATTATGACTCTTGAAACTTTACAACAATTACAGCTAAAGAACGTAATCAAAGATACACCAACCATTCTAGAGTTAGCTGACCGTTCTACAGTCAAACCAGAAGGAGTTATTGAAGACCTAATCATCTCAGTTGAATCCTTGAATTACCCAGCTGACTTTGTGGTGTTACAGACTAAAACAAAGTTGGGGGGACATCCTCTAATTTTGGGAAGGCCCTGGTTAGCCACAGTCGATGCCTTTATCAGCTGTAGATCTGGTTCAATGACAATTTCCAATGGATATGAAACTAAGTAGCTTACTCTTTACCCTCTTGCTACACCCATGATTAATAACGATAATTCTGTATGGATGGACTATGATGATCATGCTACTCAACCTATTTTGACTATCGGACAAGCTTTAAGCCTTAAAGATACCACTGAGGATGAGGTAATTAATAATTTTATTTGTGAACCCTCCTCTGTGACTCCAGAAACACATAATAAACTGGCTGCACTTTTGAAATCAGATACCCAGGAAAAGCTTAAATCTGAAGATCTACCTCAAACATCAACCACCATCTCTTCTAAAAGTATACCAGTAGAAATTGAGCCTAGAAAAACACTGAACATAAACCCCAACTTGACAGCTGCTGAAACACAACAATTAATGAAGTTACTTCTTGAAAATAAGGAAGCATTCGCATGGGAATATACAGATATGAAGGGAATCTTTCCTGAATTATGTACTCACCGTATCTATATCAAGGAAGCTTGTCGACCAATCTGTCAACCTCAACGACGAATGAACTCTAATTTAAGGGAAATTGTTAAAGAGGAACTTCAAAAATTGCTTAATGCAGGGTTTATATATCCTATATCTGACAGTGAATGGGTTTCCCCGTTGGTAATATTTCCTAAGAAAAACGGGAAATGGAGAGTGTGTGTAGATTATAGAGCCTTAAATAAAGCCACTAAAAAAGATCACTTTCCTTTACCATTCATTGATCAGGTATTAGATAGATTTTCAGGGAAGAAATTCTTCACCTTTTTAGATGGGTTTAGTGGGTATAATCAAATCAAAATTGCACCCCAAGACCAAGATAAAACCACTTTTACTAGTCCTTGGGGAAATTTTGCTTATAGAGTTCTCCCAATTGGACTATGTAATGCACCAGCAACCTTTCAAAGAGCAGTTATAGGAATCTTTTCTGATATGCTTAATGACTCTATGGAAATATTTATGGATGACTTTACCCCTTATGGTGTGTCTTTTGAGGATGCATTACATAATCTTGAGAAAGTACTTAAACGATGTGTACAAGCTCACCTTTCCTTAAGTATCGAAAAATTTCATATGATAATGAGTGAAGGAGTAGTACTTGGAAATTTTATTTCATCTCAAGGAATTCAGGTAGATCCATCCAAAATACAAGTCATTTAGAACCTTCCTATTCATATAACACAAACAAATGTGAGAAGTTTCTTAGGACATGCAGGATATTACACGAGATTTATTAAATTTTTTTCCAAAATAGCTTCTCCTTTGTTTGTGTTACTTATGAAAAATGTTGAATTCAAGTGGACTAATCTTTGCCAGGAAGAATTTGTTGAACTCAAGCATTAGTTATCTACAACTCCTATTTTAAGGGGACCTGATTGGGCACTTCCCTTTCATATATCCTTTGATGCTTCAGATACTGCAATTGGAGCTGTCTTTGGACAAGAGGAAAACCATATTCCTTATGCTATCTACTTCATTGGTAAGAATATGACTCCTGCTGAGCTTAAGTACACAGTTACTGAAAAGGAATTTTTAGCAGTCATTTATGCTATTAATAAATTTCGACGTTACATTACTGGTTACTCTAATTTTGTCCATACTGACCACTCGACTATTAAGTATTTAATGAACAAATATGTCACAAATGCTCGAGTCACCAAATGGTTACTGTTATTACAAGAATTTGATATTACAATTGTAGATCAACCAGGAAAAAAAAATGTAGTTGCTGATTTTATTTCTCGGTTAAAAGCTGATGATAATACTCCAGTAGATGATTCCTTTCCTGATGAACATTTATTTGCAGTATCTGCTCACTCACCATGGTATGCAGACATTGCCAATTATCTGGTTGCAGGGAAGTTACCATCACACCTATCCCATCGAGAGAAAAGAAAAATCATTCAACAAAGTGCTCGGTATAGCTGGATAAGTGGGTGTCTTATCTACACAAGACTTGATCATGAAATCTGAAGATGCATTAGAGAAGATGAGGCTTATGATGTACTAAAAGCTTGTCATGATGGCCCTTGCGGAGGGAATTTTGCTGATAAGACAACGGCACATAAAATTATTAGGATGGGTTATTATTGGCCCTCACTCTTTAAAGATGCAAAGAAATACGTCCGGGCTTGTGATAGCTGTCAGAGAATGAATCAACCTAATCATAGAGATGAAATGCCATTAAACCCCCAGGTAATACTTGAACCATTTGAAATATGGGCCTTAGACTTTGTAGGACCCATTAATCCTCCATCCAACCAAAGAGTTTATATATTGGTCTGCACATATTATATGAATAAATGGGTGGAGGATAAAGCACTCCTTAGAGCAAATGAAGAAGCTGTCCTAACTTTCCTATTTGAAGAGATCTTTGTTATATTTGGAGTGCCTAGAGAGCTAGTTACAAATGGAGGACCTCCTTTCACTTCTGATGGTGTTAAAGCCACCCTTCAAAAATATCATATTCATCATAGAATGACTACACCATACCACCCCCAAGTCAATGGACAGGTGGAAAGTACAAACAAAGTAATAGAAGCCATTCTAACAAAAATAGTGAAGGAAAACATGAAGGATTGGTCTCAAAGGCTCCCTGAAGTGCTATGGGCTTACAGAACTACCTGGAGAAATACTACAGGATTCCCCCCCTATGAATTGGTTTATGGTAAAAGTGTTGTTTTTCCTGTGGAATTTGAAATTAAAACCTTAAGGACTGCTTTAGCTGTTAACCTTGATTTGACTGATGCACAGACAGCCAGGTTGCAGTAGCTTCATGAATTGGATGAAAAAAGATTAGATGCCATTCATCAGACAACTATGATCCAACAACAAATAAAAAAATGGCATGATAAAATCATCAAGCATAAGCAATTCCAAAAAGGTAATTGGGCTTTATTGTATGACTCTCGGTTTGAAAAATTTCAAGGGAAGCTACGTATAAGATGGCTAGGACCTTATGAAATAAATATTGTTTTTCCCAATGGAACAGTAAGGCTCTTAACAATTGATGACTCTAAAACACCGTTATTAGTAAATGGTCATCGACTCCATCTATACCAGCGCCCCATTTCCAAAGAAGATTTTAAGGCCACTTGCATGGCAGATTCACATTATCTCTTTTTAGGGGAGCCTCCTGCCCCTCATTGCATTTAATTTTTCTGAATTGTATTTTTAGCATTAGAATTAGATCTCTTAACTAATAATCCCTGTCAAGGGCTGACATGTTACAATTGGTTATTTTGTAGATTCTCGATTCAGGAAAGGCTTACCAAGAAAGGAAAATCTCACTACAAGAAGATCCAAGCTTCATTTTGTGAAGCATTGCTCCTCTTATTTCAACCCATTCATAGTTCATTCCCCAACTTCTAGTTTTATTTCAACATTTCCATCACTCATTCCCCCTCTAATTTCTTTTCCCCTTTTCATGTCATTTTCCCCATCTTTCCGATTGCTGAAACAACACTCTTCAGCAATATTTTCCCCATCTTTCCCATTGCTAAAACAACACTCTTCAAAAATATTTTCCCCATCTTTCCCATTGCTGAAACACCACTCTTCAGCAACACTTTACCCACTTTTTCCATTGCTGAAACACCATTTTTTTTCAAAATACATGATCATGCAGCATTTCCCGTCATGAAATCATCTTCTTCAGTTCTTTCATTCTCACTTCTCTTATTTCTCATGCTAATCCTGCCCTTTCACTGCCTTCTCCTATTATTAAATAGACCTCTAAAATAATCTCCCTCATGTTTCAAAAAGTTTCCAAAGTTTCTTCCATGACTATTGCCGATCTATTTTGAGCAAGCACTATATTTTTCGAAGTACGAATTAAAGGTAAACATGAGGTATGTAAATTCTATATGTAAGTACAATTAAACTATGGTTAAATGAGAATATTTCGTTCATTATTACCACAATCCCCATACACTTAAAGTCATCATTTCAGCCGTAGTTGGGGGGAATATCGAAACTTTACGCCATCATTTCACAACAAGTCGATTACTGTCATTTTTCTTACCCATTACCTTGTCTCTTCACCATCATTCTATGTTCTCATTCACAAAACTTACTCTGTTCGAGTGCGGTAACTTGGCTCTTTGATTGTGCATTTTACCAAAGCTGAATAGCTATGGGAGGAACTGCTATTCGACATGAACCCACCATGAAAGCCCTGCTCGAATTATACCCAGAGGTATATCAGATTTTTCAGCAAGCAGGCTGGGTAGGTTATTTTCAGAGGCTTCAGGAATTTGATCTACAACAGGTTCTTGAATTTTCATGGAATCTTAAGGAAGATCATTCTATTGTTCAAGGAGTTCAGATTCCAGTCTCAGAGGGTGACATAGCACAGGTTTCAGGCCTTTCTTTCACTGGCATTCGATGGTTCAGCCGAAAACATATCATTCTTAATGCACAACAGGATTTTCTCCTACCAGGAGAACAAGTTGAGCCTAAAGGCCGGGGTGTCCGACTCAACTCGTTGCCGCCTCCTTGGCCGAAAGTTGCAGAATTTGTCAAACATTACCTCACCTGTGAAGGTCGATACCAGGTAGTTTACCAGTATAAGTTTGTCTTGTTAAATCATTTACGACATGGTATACTGGTGAATATTCCTTATTATTTACTTAGATGTCTTAGAAATATGTCGCATTATTGTAGACAGGCGAAATTCCCCCTCCTTTCCCTCACCCATCACCGTCTCGTCCAGTTACTTATCCAAAAATGTTTTTCTCAACAAAACCCTCCCCTAAACAATCCACCCATAAACCCTCAGCAAGCTGCTGAAAATCCTCAGGAAATTGCTGAAAATCCCCATGAACAACAACCACAAAACACCCCCAACCCTCCAAAAATTCCACCCGCAGAACCAATTGATCCAATTAACCCTCCTACCATACCAATTCCATCCCACAATTTAGCAGAATCATCTGATCCTACTGTTCATATCCCTAGTGATGATTCTCAAGCAGATAACCCCCCCTCTTCTACTCGCAAAAGGAAAAGGTAAACCATGACCGCCTTTCTACCAAAAAGACGAATTAGGGCCTCAACCAAAGCAGCTACCACTCTTGATATCCATCCCCCTCAGAAAAAACCCACTCATAAAATAAAAAAGCAAACTACTACTTTCCCTGCCTTTTTACCTAGAAGACGAATGAGGGCGTCAACCGAAGTAGCCACCATTGCCACTACCCTAGACTCTCAACCCATTCTTCTAAAAGCCCATACACCACCACAACCCCAAATCCTGGAATCTTTACCTGTCTCACCCAGGGGCACTGAAACACAAGAACCAGATGCCCAGGGTACTGCGACATTATTTTCTTCAGAACAAGTAACTGTCACACAAGAACCAGCTACTCATTCAGTAGCTGTCACACAAGAACTAGCTATAGCTACTACACAAGAACCAGCTACAGCTGAAACACAAGAACCAGTTGCTGATTTACAAGAACTAGATGCCCAGGATGCTGCACATCACGTAGCTGTTACACAAGAACTAGCTACTCATTCAGTAGTTGCCACACAAGAACTAGCTCTAGCTGCTACATAAGAACCAACTATAGCTGAAACACAAGAACCAGCTACTGAAACTGTGATTGTTACATAAAGCCCAGTCACCCTGGCTTCCCTCTTACAGGAAAATGAGTTTCTAAGATCAGAACTGGAAGCCTACAAGCAAGAATTGGTAATGGCAAGGGAAGCCTATGACAAGGAGCTTAATTTGTATACCTTAGCTCACGCAACATCCATGGAAGAGAAAAACACAAAAAATGATCAGTATAAATAATACATGTGTAGCCAATGTGGGAGTATTTATCATCAAGTGGGATATAAAGTAGTTCAAATCCCAATGCCAGGAGCATCTAAGTTTTCTGCAGTCAAAGAGGAATTCCCTACTGTTACACAAGAACCAGTAGGGCCTTCAAAAATTCTAGAAAAAGAAGCTAATTCACAAGTACCCTGGCCTACTGTAACTGTTAAATCTGAAGTTCCTATTTTTATTTCTACTCAGACTATACCTCAGCCTACCACTTGCAATGCTGAATATCAAACTGAATCATGGGATGAGCAGGAAATAATGAACAAGTGGAAGAAAGAGTATGCCATTTCGCAAGACAAAATCTTGCAGGAGCATAAATTACTTTGGCAGAACCACATATATTCAAACTGGGAGGCTTTGAAGCAAATACTCCAACAATCTTGCGCTCATAAGAAGCAGAATAAAGAGTTAAAAAGAAAATTGCTCCTGATGTTTGATTTGGTACAAAAACTATTGGCTGCCAGAAAACCATCTTTAAATTACTCTCTTTTCCTTACAGAACGCCTTGCATTCTTTCAGATAAAAGCAATCAAAGATGGAAGACCACATGAGGTGTTTAGACCTGAACAGTTTGTGCGAACTTTTGCAGAAGCCTCTACTAGTGACCAACATTCACTGTGTGAATTATATCTTCATAATGAAGCCATTCCTGAGGACAGAAATCTTAATCTTAATCCTCTTGTTGGTGACATCCAGATCCGGGCATTGGCCTCTTTCCTTGACAACCAGATTACGTGGCAGAATGCTTTTCTAGTGGCAAGACATAATGAAGATAACCGTCTCCTCTGGATACGGCTAGAACCACAGAACCTTGCCACCTTTGTTGCAGAATATTATCAATTTATGAAGAAACCAGGGATGACTCAACACATGCGGCAACTATAGGCAACAATACTCTAGGATTGTCAACACTTTATTAAGGCCAAAGAAACTTCTGCCTTAAAAGAAAATAACATGTTTTGGAAACAATATTCTAAGGAAAAGCAGGAACACAATCCTTTTAGTCCTACTAATCTTGAAACAACAATCTCTAGGGTACCCGACTACATCAAATGTGTCCAGCAATGCGCTGAAAAGTGGATAGGGTATCACTTTCATTTTCCTATTCTATGGATGCCAACATAGGAATAGCATGCTCATCATAGATTGGCCAAGAAGGATGAAGCAGCAGCCTGGAAAAAGCTGCAAAATGTGCAAGGGTTCAGAGCTTCAACAGACAATACCGTCTATAGCTACTGCATAAGTAACTTGCACGCCAAGAGCCAGTATCCAGATTCTGATTCAGATTGAATTTGCCTGAGGACATGCAACCTTTTTAGTTCGGGGGGATTTTAGGACCCTGTAATGTACCTTTTTGCTCATACATTTTTCTATCATTCCATCCTTTTCCAGTCCATATTTAAAGCCTATATCATCTCTTTAATCTATTCTTCCAAAGGTATATAACGTTTCTTCTCTTTACTATATGTTTAACTTGTTTTACATGTAATTTTACATTACTTTCATACTTAGCTATTAATTTGAAATATATATTTGCTAAAACAGTTTGAAGACCGCAGTTAATTCATCGTTGCTGTTTGAAGACCGCGTTGCTGAAACAGTCAAAACAATACGCAAATCCCGTTGCTGAAACAGTTCGTGATTTGCGATGCTGAAACAGTATTTCAGGTACGGCAGCAACAAGAAAGGATAATTAAGGGAGCTATTACACTGGCCACAACAACTGCACCTCGAAGCCAGCACCATCATAACCATTGTAACAACATTTTTTCTATGGAAGGACAGAATATCCTATTCCAGCTTAGAAGATCAGATTAGGTTAAGAATAGGATTTGTATGATGTAATCAAATGTGTAATAGATGTCTCCTCTTTAAATAGAGGAGACATCAGCATTAGAGGGGATGACGGAAGGTTTAGTTCGGAAGGGAATTACAGAGAAGGAACGTGGATCGTTTTGTAATATGTTACATTTGACAGATGAATAAAAGATTGTTTTGAGCATTTCTTCTTAATTCCTTTTTCTGGGGAATCTTGTGAGAATGAAAGGGCCCACCTTCCTCACAAGATTCACCCATTAATTTCCGTAGTGTGTTAATCATTATTTTCATTCACACCTTTTTAAGACTCTGTTTTGCTGAAATTATTTATGCATTATTGGAACTTTGTTATCTATTGCTGAAAATCTGTTTCCATTGATTGTTGCATTGTTTTCATATAATTCATTCATAGGTAATCGTTGATTATTTCAATTGGTAATCTTGTTTACATAATGAGTTTGTGAAAGCGTGGTAGCCAGAAACAAGTGCTGAAGATTCCTAATTAGGGAATAGGGTCCTGTTCTCTGTTATAGCATAATTGGTCTTTTCTTCTGCAGATTGGTTTCTTTTCCTAGATTGTTGTTTTCTTAATGTAATCTACGATTCTTCTGATAATTGTCTGCAATAGAAAGATTTCTTTTGCTGTAACTCAAAGTAGAACTTCAGTTTGTTTGAAGCAAGGTGTGATTAGCTTAATTTTTACTACAAATTTTCATTGCTTTTGAGATTGAGCATATACAGTGTGTGATTGCCTTTGAAATAAACAGACTTCCCTGGGTTGACAATTTATGTAGCACTTGATTGTTTAAATTAATTAGCAATTAAAGTGACCAACACCAGCCTCTAAATTTTCTGCAATCATACGTTCGATTTCGCTCTTTTAGACATAAGGAAATCTGTAAGGCCTGATGTTTGGAGGAACACTTCCTGGAATCAAATGAATAGCATGATCATGATCACGAATAGGTGGGAGTCCTTTGGGAGTTTCAAACACCTTGGAATGGTTGGCCAAGACTTTTTGGAGATCTGGAGAAATATATGATTTTGATGTTGGAACTTCTAGTGAGCATAACTGTGAAATTACGCCTCGTTGTTCTTTCTTCAAAAGCTTTGTCATGACATTAGAGATTATTATCTTTCCCAGCTTTCCTGCGATACCCCATAATTCAACTTCATTTTCTTCCGAATTTTTTTTCAAGAAAAGTTCTTGAAAATTAAAAGCTACCATCCCCAAAGATTGTAACCATTGTACTCCTAGTATAACATCAACACCTCCCATTGGAATGGAAAGCATTGGACTATTCAATACATATTCCCCCATGGTTAGCTTGATATTATGGAATTTTCCAGAGAAATTTATAGTTCCTCTATTTGCAACCATCTCTTGACACTCTAGTGCCGGGTATAGGAAGCAATTCAATTCCTTGGATACCTTACAATGAATAAAATTATGGGTACTCCCCAGATCAATCACCACTATTACCTTTTTCTTCTTGACATGTCCTTCTATCTTGAGAGTTTGAGGAGTGATAATTCTTGCCAATGCATTACAGGATATGGTCAAACTCATTTCTTCTTTATCTAGGGTTGGTTCTTGGTGTATATCCTCTTCTTTTGAAGTTTCTTGTTCATTTTCTTCCTCCTCTTCACAATCTTTGTAAAATAATTTATTCTTAGCACACTTATGACCTTTAGTGTATTTGCTATCACAACTGTAGCAAAGCCCTTTTTCTCCTTTTTCTTCCAAATTTTGTGGTTTCAACCTTGTAGTTTGTGGAAGTCTAGGAGTAGCATCACTTTCATCTTTATAGATGTGAGTGGTAGGCTTCCTTGTCGCCATAATTTTACATTCAATTTTTCTTGCCAACCTGAATGCCTTCTACAATGAATCAAGTTCCCAAAGACGAACCTCATGTTGGATGTTATCCTTTAAAGTCCCTATGAAGACATCAATCATGTGTTCCTCTGGAATATCATTTACCGTTATATTCAATTTTTGGAAGTCCTCAATGTGCTCCACCATTGAACCCTTTTGTTTGAGATTTATTAATTGGATAAAGAATTTGTTGCTCTTTGTATCCTAATAATGTGCTATTATTTCCTCTGGAAAAATTGTCCAAGTGACAATTTTTTTTACGGGAGAAAAGCCATCGATATCATACAAATGTATTTTGTTCTAAATATAAAGTTGCAATGCGCAACTTTGGTGTGTTTTGCACATTATTGAGATCAAAATATTGCTCCATTTGTAGTATCCATGTTACGAGACCCTTGCCACCAAACTTCCTCATATTGATCTTTGGAATATGGTGGGTCTTCAATCCAACATTAGAGTTTATGAAATCACGATTAACATTTATTTTGTTTTCATCATTAGTTTCCTCTACTATCTTTTCGCCATTAGGAATAACTTCTTGTATCAACTTTGTCAAAACTTCCATGTATGCTTTTAGATCATTTTTCATGTCTTCCATGCCATTCTTCAAAACATCCATATTATCTTCCACGCCTTTCTTCAAAACTTCCATTTCATTTTTTGCTGCTCTTTGCGAGAGAGAAAGTTGTTGGACTTGCTCTTGTAATTTTGATATATCATGTTACACTTATTCCTCTTCATGAGTCATAGTAGAGACTTATGAGGGCTTAATGGGTGTTGAATTATATTTAGGGGGAATTTTAGAACCCAATTCTGATATCTATGCTTCAATATGCCCTTGGAATCACTTCAAACTGTTTTTTCAAACAAGACTTATGCAATTTGAAAAAAATACACACTTTTTCTTGATTTTGAGGATATCGATATTGAAACTGATGTATCTCTGTAATTTCAGATCCCCAAGATTCTATATTGAGTCCTTTTGTAGCCCTCTAAATCTTCTTTTCCAACACCACAGGTCTGACTTGATTTGGATTCTTCAAGACAAAGTTATGCCCAATCTCTCACAATGACCTTATTATGGACTAGTTCAGTAGAACGAACTTGTATGACATGCCACGCGTCACTGTTGACTCCTTTGGCTTTAAAATTGATAAATATGAAACTATAGTCCATGTACTTTCAGTCACGTTTTACAAAATTCCAATCCGATGCTCAGAGAGGGAGTTATGACGATTTTCCCAAGGTCGCTTCTTTGAGATGAAATTCAGGAGCTTGCAAAAACCCTAACTTCCATAGATCATATCTCTGAAAATATGGAGAACCAAGATCTCAAGTTTTTACACAGAGTTTCTCATAATTTATTTGCAAATGGGTTTTTTTTAATCTCCTAACCCTTCATAGAAAAAAAGTTATAGCGAAATTCCACGATGACCTATTTGAAGCAGCAAAACCCTAGAATCCAAAGCTCTGATACCGAATGTTATGAAACCAACTCCAAAAATAGAAGAAAAGAGAGATCAATGCCTTAGAAATGAACCACTTGAAGGGGGAAACATCCTTTACATTACATAAATGAACAATTCTTGGATTACACAAATGAAAAAATCTCCTTTCTATATATAGGAGTCCATGGGTCACATTATAATCCTTGTTGACCTAACAATAATAATGTAAAGGCACAACAATAACAATAGTGGCTTTTATGGGGCACAATAATAACAATATGGGGGTTACACAGGTACACAAATCACAATAAGGGGTCTACACTAACAACAATAAGGGACTACACTAGTAATATAGGGACCTAACAAAGTTAAGAATACTGAGTCTCTTCATTCTTTGACAAAGGTTTTGTTAGATTTCCATAATTCCCGTTATTTAAGCCAATATATTTTTGAGGATGAAGAAAACACTAACACAAAAATCGTTCCAATATTTTCTCATTTTCCAGTCCCCATGCTTTTTAATGATTCCATTTTTCCTGAATCCACTCTTGTTTGTGATTCTTATGATGATGAAGTTTCTTTTTCTAATCACGAGATTGAAATGTTTTCATTTCCACGAGTTGTTGCTAATAATAATTTTGATTTCATTTTCTCTGTTAGCACTTGTGGGAAGGAAATTTTTACAAGCAAATCCCAGCTATGTTGTACCATTATTTGTAATATTGATGTATATTATAATTTGCATTTTTCTCATTTTCTTTAGTTAGAATTTTCTTTTCTTTCAAATTTAATTTTTGAATTTTTAAATATATTATGTTGGCACTTTAAGAATTCAAGCTCTTAGCGCTCATCAAGCGCAATAATGAGCTCATATGAAAATCAATTTCAGAGCTTTAAGCATAAACATTAACAACTCCTTATTTTGAATTTTATTTGTGTGTTTGGCCAATTTATGCATTGTTTTCAAATGAGTTTTTTCACAACTTCTAGCACACGAGAGAGCATTATTAAAATTTGACCAACGATATATTTTTTTGATAAATCTTCTGAACTTTCCATTTAATTCTCATTCACACCTTGTTTATTCATTTAAAAAATAATTGGACCCTCAATTCTCCAAGAGATTTCTGACCTTTCTTTTGTACATAATACTGCCAGTTTACAATAGGTTATGACATTTATAGGTTTATCATTTGATTCTGGCTCATTATTTTCTTTTCCTTTGAATTTATTCAAAGAATTAATAGAAATACATATTAATTTTTATGATCCCATAGGCATATGGTTGGAAGAATTCTAAGGTAAGAATTTTATGAATAAATTTATTTTGTTGAACTTGTTAGATGTACATAGTAGGCTGAATTTTTCTTTTGATAATCTAACTGCAATTTTATTTCTATTTCTAAGTTTTGGTATTTTTATATGTGAAAGGATAAAATTGAGAGAATGGTTTCATTGGAAGTATGACTATACTTAGTCATATGCTCTCTCAACCAAATAGAACAGGAGTAGGAATAATTTTGTTAGCTAGTGTGTTTTTCTTTTATTTTTCTATTAAATTTGCAGATTTTTTATTTAGAAACTTTGTTTTAAGAATAAGTCAACAATTAGCTCTTTCTTGGCTATAAACATGTTCAAGGGATTATTTTCTTTCTCATCGGAAATACTTTTGATTTTTGTGCTCTTTATTAATGCTCCTCTTTATATTTCTTTTCTTTACAAATGCACAAGATGAGCCAATAATCATTTTTTTTATTTCTCCTTTATGCATTTGAAATGGAATGTTGGACTCTTTCTTGTTCAGATTGAAAAAGCAAAGGAAATTACAAATAAATTATTGCAGTTTTATAAAATTCTCCTGTCCATGATTCTACCTCTGCTTGTTCTGAATCTTACATCGGTCAAGTTGAATTGAACCTCTGCATTGCACTCGTTCATCATGTATCTACTTTAGTCACATTTCCTTCTTCTGATATGACTTCGAGCCTCAAACCTGTAAATCTTTGAATCTCAGGCTTCTCCTTTTTCGTATTTCATTCATTAAGTCACTTGAGATATTTCCCTCAAGACTTCGGATCTTCAGGCTTATCATACTCTCGAGTCCGTATTATATCGAAAATATTTTGAAATATATTATGAGATTTATTATTCGAGAACTCAATACCTCGAAATCTCAGAAACACATTTTCTCTATTATCACACCCAATTTAATTTCTTTCTAAATAAAATATTTAATAAAGGAAATGGCCCCCACTTCGTTGTTTTTTCCCAGAGGCTTTAAAAAATGATTTTCGAGATTTCCAATACCCGAGTTATTCCTCCTTATTCATATTATTGAATCTTAGACTCCTTTTCTCAGAAGATTATTTTTACATACAATACAATATTTCTTTCTGAGATTCCCATTTCCCTCTATAATGAGCTTCTTAATATCTCAAACTAGTGAGATATCAAACTAATGTAATCTTGTTGGCCTTTGGTCAATTCATCCATTACTAGACAACCTGACCTATCAATATGCTCACATGGAGTCCTCTTTGATTATCTTTGTTCAATCATGACTTCCATGTTATCATGGTGTTAGAGAGTTTGGATGTATTTTTAATTATAACTTCAACAAAATTCCAAGAATTTATTCCCCAAGATGACTAAGTGACTTTGGGGATATCCATTCTACTTGGTTTGTCTGCATGGATCTGTATTGATATTATTTCATAACCTATGGCTCACTTACGTTTTTGAATTTGTCTCACTATTTGATGCTCATATCATCATCCCGATCATCTTTTAGTATGCATCCTCATTTTATTTTCAAGGCACTCTTAAGAAACTACTTTGGTAATGCGACCAATTGGTAAGAAAATTTGGAACATGCAAAGGTAATGGATCATGTTCAATTTATATTTGAATTATCTTGTGGTTTTATTATTTTTTATATATCACTCCATTCTTATCATGCAAAGATTTGAGTCCTCTCCATATACACATAAGTGTTACATAGGGTGGGACTTGGTCTTGATTTTTGAGGTTTTATGTAAACCTTGGAGTTGATATGAAATCTAAAAGACAAAGAGAGCAATTGCCACTGCAATTCATAGAGAAGTGCATGTTCATTTTCATTTTCTATGAAGTTTGTTTACTTCAGATTCCTTGAATATGAATCATTATTTTCCTAGCTTTATTGCTCGCTTTAGTTTAGATTTAATAAGTTATGATTTTGGGCCAATGAAAACTTCAAAGAGTACAACTTATTCACGCTTTTAATTCCAATCAAAAGAAGAGGTTATCTTTTGTGGAGAAAATCTACATTTTTTGGGTAAAATTAAACAAAATTCTTCAAATGGTAAGTCTCATATGCCCATTTTCATACTTTTCTATTTCTTTGCATTTTTGTTTAAGCTTTGTTTTTAGTTTCGCTGATATAAACCTCTGTTTTGAAGGTCTCCAAGAATTGTTTTGCACTGCTACCAAATCATATTTGACACTCATTCTTCTCGTTGTTTGCTTCTATGTTTTGTAAGAGTAGTAATGATGCTCATCAAATTAGCTAAATTGCAGAGTCTTTGAACTTTTTTTTTTTGTAAGTTTGGTAGTACCTTTCATTTTTCTATTTTTTCACCTTTTTTTTTTTACTCCATCTTCAACATGTCCAGACACATCATCCCGACCGGGGAAGGGAATTGAACCTGTGATGAGTGCTATAACAACCCGCCTCATCACCATTTAAACAAGACCCCAGAGACAAAGTCTCTGAACTTTTAGTTTGTTTCTCAAGCATTGATTTTATTAGAAAATTTTTAAGATGTTCTTATGAAACCAGAATATTTGCAAAGGGTAAAAACTTCTCTTTTGGCTTAATTTTGCCTCATGACTGTTATTCACTTTATGGTTTGGTAGCCTAATTGCTTATAACACTGCAAGATAGAATTTCCTAAAATCTCAACATAAGACAAACACACATGCTTGTCTTATTTTATTGTTTTGTTGAGACATTTTTATAGTTAGTGTTGACTATATTAGCCCCTCTATTCGAGTTCTTGGCCTGCTGTCCCATTTGAATCCTTTTAAACCCTCTTACGTGACCTAAGACCTTCGTCTCCTGCCTATCGTTTCCACCTTTCATTCCTAAAACCGTATGCAAAATGGCCAAAGAAAACCCATATTCAGAAATATGTCGGTCTTAGCTCCCTCTGGTCTTAGCCCCCTTCATTTTGTTCTCCACACAACGTAGGAGCTAGCCCATGGGCCAAAATGAAAAGCGCTTACCATACATGGCCATTGGGTGCATTTTGCGCCGTCCGATCATGCCACAGATCGATGATCCGTAATCTGTCCCTATCCGGTGGTCCCCGCCGCGCCTTACCCCTAAAACCAGCCTGATTTTTCCACACCACCATTGCTGGGCAGGCGGTATTCCCCCTTCGGCCAGCGATTCCATACGTTGATCGCCGCGTGTCCCTCTGTACGATCCCAAAACCGCTCCATTTCGTGCGTTATCACTCGGTCAAAGTCGTGTAGCGGAATTGGTGTGAACCGTCAGATCTGTGAACCTTCATCCAACGACGATCATTCGTCGAAGCTGCTCGAATATTAACCCGGGTTAATGATGCCCCTGGCCCACTGCCTACTGTCCCCGACGCGTTTCCAACCGTCGATCTCCACCTGAGATCGGACGGTTATGATTTATGCACCCTGCCGTTAACCAAGCTCCACAGTCATCACTCCACATCATCTGTACCCGTCATCCTGTCATAGTACCACCTGTCCTTCATTTCACTCCACGTGCATTCCGCCACCATGGGTCTATATTAAGCTCGTCGCTCCATTTCCAATGCATTTTCACGATTATGTTCGCTTTCTTCTCCAAGCCCGCTCCACACTGTTACATCGCATTTCTCATCATTGCCCTAAATTTTTCACGGGTCGACCATGCAGCCGTTGCCACCCTACTATCCCCACCATGTCTGCATTCCCGTGCATTATTTTCCTAACATGTGTGCTGATTTTTGCAGGGTTTTCGGCGCCGGAGGTTAACCATAATTCACAGCCCTTATTGCAGAGGTCAAGGGTGCGTCAAAGGACCGATTTTTAAATGCAAAATTCATGAAGAAGGTCCTGGGTAGTTGCTTCGACGCGACTTTAATTAAAAGAAGCGGGACTCAGATCTATCCAACCTTCAAGAACCATTCAAGAGGCAGATTTTTGTAGACGAAATTATTAATGGTGCAGATAAGGAATGTCAGTCAAAAAGCGAGAAATTCAATGTCTGGAGCCGAAGATTGTAAATAAAACTTCAGCATTCAGAAAGCCAAGAGTACAAGTGCACAAAAATCATATCCTCCAGGTTTAACTTCGATAGATTTTTCTCTCAGGAAGGTACAGAATGTTACATATTTTATTCTTCTTGTCTTATCCCTAGAGAAATTTTCACTTACATCATTTACTTCATGGAGCAGTCATAGAGTACCTTCAGCATCCTAGAGCCGTCAAATAATATGGGCGCGAAATGTTTTCACCATTTTGTTTTAATGGAACAATAAATTGTTTTCACCTACTTCTTTTATTAGTTTCTCTTCTCCTTCCTCTATAAAAGGGAGGAAGAAAGACATTGTAAGGGTTCCAGACTTGTATCAGAAAATTGTGCAGTGAAAGGCACGTTTGAATACATTTTGTAAAGCTTCTGTATGAAGGCTCAGAGCCCGTAGGGTCTCAGTGAGGAGGGGTTCTATCTGTAATGAGGATTCTGGTCTTTGGTATCCCACAATATGTAACTCTCTCTTATGTGATTAATACAACATTTCATTTCATATATCTTCTTGTATCATGTACTGGAATGCGAGTGGCTCACTGATTTCAGGTAAGGATTTATCCTAGTTGATACCCATACTTGGATCAGTCAAGCGCTTTAAATATGGCTCAGGCATGATATATCATTTCATTCATCTTTCTGCTATATTAGTTGCTTTGGGAGGGTGCTTTTAAAACGCCATTGTCATGTATGGATTCTTAGAATGATAAGCCCATATGTGGATTCACATTGTGTATCTGAGTATCAGGGCCAAGTTAACTAATATCTTCTTATATTTATTTCTGCATACACCTTCTGATATTTAATTTCTGTGGCATATTACTTGAATCAGCCCTCTTTGCAGTAAATTGTCTCTTAACTGTCTGATGCCTTTGTGTTAGAGCTTTGCATCTTGTCTCTACAACATTACTTTCCCGGTGGCAGTTTCTGTAAGTCCTGGTCCCGTTTCAATCAATCTCCTTGTTTTACAAGAGATAGCAGGAGAGCCTTTTGGATTGACACCCAAGTTATATTATGAGCTCCTTGCTATGATAAGATGTCCTAGGCACTGGTCTATGGCAACTCTAGGCTGTCTCTAGGAGTGACAATATCTCTCGAAAACATCTTTCTAGCGCCGTTACCGGGTATCGAATTTAAGAAAATCATTATCCCTGGGCCTCGAAAAATCATATTCACTCTCTAATCAGGTGAGCATAGAGAGTTGAAGAGTTGTATATCTCTCACCTTGGCGACTCCACACTGTTGTTTGTTTGACAAATCTATTGGTAGTCCTGGCTCCTCGTAAGCCACATCTGAGGTCAGATACATCATAGTCAAAGACACCTTCAGTGTCTGACCCTGAAAAGATTATACATAGAAGAAGTTGGAAAGAAAAGAAGTCAGTCCGTGCTGAGATCCCTGAATATTCTGTAGAAGATTATCCATCCTCTTCTTCTCAAGAAATCCAAGTAGAAAATCTCGACTCCACTGAGGAAAATCCTGAATATTACTCAGATAGCCCACCCCGGGGAAGTGCTAGAACTAAAGAGAACTTTCATCCTACCCCTGAGGCTAAGGAAGTTAAAGAAGTTACAGAAGTAGCCCCTGTTAATCGTGAATTTTTTCCATCTACACCTCAGGCTTCTGTACAGTATATTCCCGTTGTTGTTCATACTCCACTCCCACCTCCTCCTCTTCCTCCCTTTGTACATCAGATTGTTGCACAACCCCCACCTCCTCCAATGGCTAATGTTCCAGCTTTTTTGTTGAACAAATATTCTCCTCTAGCACTGCCTCAAGTATTAAATGATATGCCCCAGGATTATTTAAAGATATTGCCCAGATTCACTGGGGAAAATGAAATTGATGCTCAGAAAAATCTTGAGACTTTTTTCTCTTTTGTAGAAAACTTTAATGTAGAACATTTGGACGTGGTCTTAAGATTATTTGTGCAGTTTCTGGACGGTGAAGCCAGAAAATGGTTCAAGACATTGGGAAACCATTCAGTAACCACTTGGTACGATATGGAAAATACTTTTCTCAGAAAATGGGGAGAAAAGAAAGATCATTGAAAGTGGCTTACTGAGTTCAATACACTTAAGAAGAAACATAATGAAGGGGTGTTAGAATTTATCAAGAGATTTAATAAGTTATATCTAAATCTCCCTGCAGATATGAAGCCTCATCAGAACGCTGCCAAAGTTGTTTTCATAGCTGCCTTCGACTCTGATTTTGGTTTCTCTCTCAGGGAAAGGAAGCCTGCCACCCTAGATGATGCTCAGTCAGATGCTCTTGAGTTGGAAGCAAATTTTTCCTCCACTGGAAAATTAAAAGGGAAAGCTGAACAAGATACCAGAAGAAGGGGTAAGGAGGAAGTATCCACTTCTAATCAGGATAAGGATTCAGATAAAATTGAATAAATGAGCAAAATTATTAAGAATCTTTCTAATAAACTGGTCAAGCTTGAATTGGAGACAAAGAACCCAGCCTCCAGGAACTTCCAGAACGCTCAAAACAGAGGTTACAATCCTCAGTATAGAAAGCCACCCCTACAAATATTGCCAAGGGAAGCAAAAGAGCAACAAGACCAAGTACCACACCCATTGTACCTGGAAGGCCCAGTAGATGACTCCATTGAAGATGCTTCTTATGAACTGCAAGATGCAAACCTTGATTTTTCAAACAATGATGAAGTAGAATGTCCATTACACGAAGAAGAAGAAGAGATTAGAGACACAGAAGATGCAGAAATCGATCATTACTGCAAACAGTTCAATGATTTCACACAAGCACATTTTAATAGAAGATATGATCTCAGATCTTCCAGGAAGAGAACTCGAACTCAAGATCAAGGAGAAGAGCCTCCCCAGAAGGAATCACCTGCTCAAAAAGAGTCAACGATGCAGAAAGTCACAGACAAAGGTAAGAGTTCTTTGAACAAACCTTTGCCGTCTAATCATAAAATTCTTTCTTCTTCAAAAGTAGTCACTCCTCCTAATGCCGAGTCAATATCAAAAGAAGTTAAACCCCCAGTTGAAAATAAAGAGTCAAAAGAAGTTGTAATAGAAAAGTCCCCTCCTGCTTTTAATTTTCAAAAATAACTTGAGAAAGTCAAAATTCCGGTCCCTTTAACTGAGTTGTTGAAACAACCTGCATATCAATCTCAAGTCACTTCTTTATTGCTCCCTCCTGAAGCACCAATAATCCCAGACAGTCTTAATCTTCAAGAATAAAGACCCATGGTTGTCTTTGGCCCACATGTCGAGGAGATAGACCCCTCTACTCCTCCTTTCTATGTGTCTCTAGTGATTCATGACCTGCTGTTACACAATTGTATGCTAGATTCTAGAGCTTCCCATAATCTTATGCCTCTGTCAGTCATGGAGCAACTAGGTTTACAAATCACTCGCCCATACAAAGACCTCTATTCATTTGATTCCAAAAGAGTTAAATGTCTAGGGATGATTAAAGATTTAGTGGTCAACCTGGCCCAAATTCCAGCAAAAAGTGTAGTAATGGACATCGTGGTGGCTGACATCCCAGCTCGCTTTGGCATGCTGTTTTCAAGGTCCTGGGGAACAAAAATTGGTGGGTCACTCAAATTGGATTTAACATATGCCACTATTCCAATCTTTGGTGGCCAGGAGAGGAGGTTATACAGAGAAACCAGATTTGTTAAGATGGTGACTAAGGCTGACAGCCCAGAGAACTCACCAATCTATAGTAAGGAAGGATATTTTTCATGCCTAATGCTGGAAGAAGACCAAAACTTTGCTCAGGAACATTCCTTTTGTCAAATCAAGACTGAGCAGCCTTTAGAATACCATGAAGCAGGAGTATGGACTCTACATTTTGATGGAGCAAATTCAAGAGAAGGTAATGGGGCTGGAGTATTATTAATCTCCCCTACATGCAAATGAGTGCCACTATCTTTTAAATTGGAATACGAAGCTACTAATAATGTAGCTGAATATGAAGCACTATTATTGGGATTGCAAACAGCTAGGAGCATGGGCATACAGTGTTTAAAGGTTCTGGGAGACTCTGAGCTGGTGGTCAGACAGGTCAGAAATCAATGTCAAACCAAACATCCTCGGTTGAGAGCTTACAGGAATGAAGTATGGGACATGGTGGAGAACTTCTTCTTGGCATTTAATATCCAGTTCATGCCCCGGGAGCAGAATAGAATGGCAGATTCTCTTGTTGTAGCTACTAGTACATTTCATCCCCCTTAAAACCCTCTCTTGAGGTATGAAATCGAGGTACGTTACAGACCATCAATCCCAGATAATATTAAGCATTGGCAAGTATTTGAAGATGAGGAACAAATGAAGATATTTCTAGAAACAGTGGGGGAATTCTCCAATATGGAAATTGATGATTGTGAAGAAGATGAGGCTAAAAATGTTTCTAAAAATATTTGGGAAGAAAAAATGGCAGGAAGTAAAGTGCTACAGTTAAAGGGAAATTTCAATCCTAAAGGTCTGGTGCCTCTGGAAAGATTATTTGATAAAAATGATGTCCCATTGCAGCCTAGTAAAGTGATAGAGGAAGATCAGGTGGAAGATCTGAATCTGGGTGCTGAGGCTGATCCTAAAATTGTTAAATTATCCAAGAAGGTCCCAGAGGAATATAAGAAGAAATATCTGAAATTATTTCAGTCATACAAGGATGTGTTTGCATGGTCCTATCAGGACCTGAAAAATTTTGATATCAATATAATGCAGCATAAAATTCCTCTGAGGGAAGATGCAAAACCTTATAAGCAGAAGCTCAGACAGATAAATCCTCTGCTGCTTCCCTCCATTGAAAAAGAAATCAAGAAGCTGCTAAAGGCCAAAAGAATTGTGCCATTAAGGTATTCAGAATGGGTTGCTAACTTGGTCCCTGTCAGAAAGAAAAATGGTGAGATAAGGCTGTGTGTGGATTTCAGGAATTTAAACAGAGCATCTTTAAAAGAAAATTATCTGCTACCCGAGAAGGATCACATCCTGCAGAAAGTAGTGGGAGCCTCTAGAATGTCAATGATGGATGGTTTCTCCGGGTATAACCAGGTGGCTGTACTTCCAGAAGATCAGAAGAAAACTGCTTTCACTACACCATGGGGAACATTCATGTATGCCAGGATGCCTTTTGGATTGATTAATGCAGGGGCCACTTTTCAGAGGGCCATGGACATAGCCTTTGTTGGGAGCAGGATAAATTCTTGGTGGTCTACCTTGATGATATTACAGTGTTTTCAAAAAATGATGCTGAGCACATTGAGCATTTAAGAAGAAATTTTGAAAAATGCAGAAGGTATGGTCTTTCTCTAAATCCACAAAAATCTTTATTTGCATTAGAGGAAGGAAAATTTTTGGGGCATATTGTAACTAAATATGGGGTAAGGATAGATCCTAAAAGAGTAGAGGTGATAAATAGTATTCCTCTCCCCAGAAATAAGAAGGAAGTGCAAGTGTTTTTAGGACGAATAAATTTTCTGAGAAGATTCGTCCCTAACTATGCTGAGATAGTTAGGCATATAACAGATATGCTAAAGAAGAATAACGAGGTGAAATGGTCACAAGAATCAATGGAGGCCTTTGCTAGAATTAAAGCCGCATTTGCTGAAGCCCCTGTGCTGGCTGGACCTAATTATACAAAACCATTTATGATCTTTTCATTTGCTTCACCTCATACAGTAGCTGGAGTTTTGTTGCAGAAAAATGAAGAAGGACATGAGCAGCCTATAGCTTTCTTTAGTCAGGTGCTCCATGATGCTGAATTGAAATATAATATATTAGAAAAGCAGGCATATGCCCTGGTAAAATCCCTTAAAGCTTTTCGAATGTACATTCTGCAATCTCACATCACTGCATTTGTCCCTACTACAGCGGTTAAAGACATTCTTGTTCAGGGAGATAGTGAAGGGAAAAGAGGGAGATGGATTGCAAAAATACAGGAGTATGACCTGGATATTCACCCTACTAAGCTGATAAAAGGACAGGGGCTAGCAAGGATCTTATCAGAATCAAACTACCAGGCTCTGGGCATAAATTTGTCTATGATAGCAAATGAAGAGTCTGAGAGAGAAGAAGAGCAGCAAGGGCTGGAGATGGCTACTCAGAAAGTACACATGAAATATCTCACCAGTCCTTGGTACAAGGAAATAGTTGAGTATCTTTTGACACTCAACTGTCCTCCAAGTTGTGGTAAAGAAAAATACAGGGCTTTAAGATTGAAATCACAGAAGTACATAGTTGCTAATGGACAGCTGTATTGGAGGGACCCTTCATGCATTTTATTACTGTGCCTCACAGAGGATGAAGTAGAAAGTATACTGATAAAATTTCATGAAGGAATCTGTGGAGGCCATTACAGCTGGAGAGCCACGGCTCATAAAATTCTAAAGGCTGGTTTCTACTGGCCAAAATTATTTCGAGATGTTTTCATTTGGGTTAGAGCATGTGATAAGTGTCAAAAATTTGCTGAGAGACAGAAGTTGGTAGCTCTTCCCTTGATTCCAGTTCATGTAGATGAACCATTTCAACAATGGGGAATAGATTTTATAGGTGAGATTCACCACCCTCAAGCGGACAGCATAAATGGATATTAACTGCCACAGATTATTTTACAAAATGGGTAGAAGCCATACCTGCAAGGAATGCTACTGACACTGTCATCATAAAGTTCATGGAAGAAAACATCATATCCAGGTTTGGCTGCCCTGCTAGAATAGTGACTGACAATGCACAGGCCTTCAAATCTACAAAATTTGTAAATTTCTGCCAGCAGTATAATATTACATTGAATCACTCCACAGCTTAATATCCGCAGGGAAATGGCTTGGCAGAATCTTCCAACAAAACTATGGTAAGGGCCTTGAAGAAAAATATCAACGAAAATCAGAGGAATTGGGATTCCCAATTGAAGTTTTCTCTATGGGCTAATAGAATCACCAGCAAGAGAGCAACTGGGAAATCCCCGTACGAACTGGTATATGGATGGGCAGCAGTGTTTCCTGTGCAGCTGGCTTTGCCAGTGGCACGTTTCATGCAAGAAAGTCAAGAAGAACCTGATGATATGGTCAGAAGAATCAATCAATTGGTGGAATTAGAAGAAACACGGGACCACGTGAATCAAAGATTAGATGAATATCAGAAGAAAATGAAACACATTTTTGATCAGCATGCAAAAGACAGAAAATTGCAAATTGGTGATCTGGTTCTCAGATGGGATGTACGAAGAGCCGAAAAAGGAAAACATGGCAAGTTTGACCCTCTCTGGTTCGGCCCATTTAAAATCATGGAACAGGGAGGAAATAATACTTTTACGTTGGAAAACTTATAGGGTGATCTGCTTGACGCCCCTGTAAACGGCCAATTTCTAAAACCCTACTTCCAATTCTGATTTAGGTCGAGGTGGCCTGACTGTATCATATTGTATATTAATTTTTGTTTTGTTGCTGTCTGAATGAGGCGAGTGTTATAATGACTCATGAAAGGAAAAGGTTTGAAGGGAAGAGTCTGCACAAAAGATAATCAGGTGGTCTATAGGTTCTCGACACGTCCAAGTATGAATGCGCCGTCCCCAGATGGAGCCGATGTTGACTATATTAGCCCCTCTATTCGAGTTCTTGGCCTGCTGTCCCATTTGAATCCTTTTAAATCCTCTTACGTGACCTAAGACCTTCGTCTCCTGCCTATCGTTGCCACCTTTCATTCCTAAAACCGTATGCAAAATGGCCAAAGAAAACCCATATTCAGAAATATGTCGGTCTTAGCTCCCTCTGGTCTCAGCCCCCTTCATTTTGTTCTCCACGCAACGTAGGAGCTAGCCCATGGGCCAAAATGAAAAGCGCTTACCATACACGGCCATCGGGTGCATTTTGTGCCATCCGATCATGCCACAGATCGATGATCTGTAATCTGTCCCTATCCGGTGGTCCCCGCCACGCCTTACCCCTAAAACCAGCCTGATTTTTCCATACCACCATTGCTGGGCAGGCGGTATTCCCCCTTCGGCCAGCGATTCCATACGTTGATCGCCGCGTGTCCCTCTGTACGATCCCAAAACCGCTCTATTTCGCGTGTTATCACTCGGTCAAAGTCGTGCAGCGAAATTGGTGTGAACCGTCAGATCTGTGAACCTTCATCCAACAACGATCATTCGTCGAAGCTGCTCGAATATTAACCCAGGTTAATGACACCCCTGGCCCACTGCCTACTGTCCCCGGCGCGTTTCCAACCGTCGATCTCCACCTGAGATCGGACGGTTATGATTTATGCACCCTGTCGTTGACCAAGCTCCACAGTCATCACTCCACATCATCTGTACCCGTCATCCTGTCATAGTACCACCTGTCCTTCATTTCACTCCACGTGCATTCTGCAACCATGGGTCTATATTAAGCTCGTCGCTCCATTTCCAATGCATTTTCACGATTATGTTCGCTTTCTTCTCCAAGCCCGCTCCACACTGTTACGTCGCATTTCTCATCATCGCCCTAAATTTTTCACGGGTCGACCATGCAGCCGTTGCCACCCTACTATCCCCACCATGTCTGCATTCCCGTGCATTATTTTCCTAACATGTGTGCGGATTTTTGCAGGGTTTTCGGCACCGGAGGTTAACCATAATTCACAGCCCTTATTGCAGAGGTCAAGGGTGCGTCAAAGGACCAGTTTTTAAATGCAAAATTCATGAAGAAGGTCCTGGGTAGTTGCTTCAACGCGAATTTCATTAAAAGAAGCAGGACTCAGATCTGTCCAACCTTCAAGAACCATTCAAGAGGCAGATTTTTGTAGACGAAATTATTAATGGTGCAGATAAGGAATGTCAGTCAGAAAGCGAGAAATTCAACGTCTGGAGCCGAAGATTGTAAATAACAATTCAACATTCAGAAAGCCAAGAGTACAAGTGCACAAAAATCATATCCTCCAGGTTTAACTTCGATAGATTTTTCTCTCAGGAAGGTACAAAATGTTACATATTTTATTCTTCCTATCTTATCCCTGGAGAAATTTGCACTTACAACATTTACTTAATGGAGCAGTCACAGAGTACCTTCAGCATCCTAGAGCCGTCAAATAGTATGGGCGCAAAATGTTTCCGCCATTTTGTTTTAATGGAACAATAAATTGTTTTCACCTTCTTCTTTTATTAGTTTCTCTTCTCCTTCCTCTATAAAAGGGAGGAAGAAAGACATTGTAAGGGTTCCAGACTTGTATCAGAAAATTGTGCAGTGAAAGGCACGTTTGTATACATTTTGTAAAGCTTCTGTATGAAGGCTCAGAGCCCGTAGGGTCTCAGTGAGGAGGGGTTCTATCTGTAATGAGGATTCTGGTCTTTGGTATCCCACAGTATGTAACTTTCTCTTATGTGATTAATACAACATTTCATTTCATATATCTTCTTGTATCATGTACTGGAATGCGAGTGGCTCACTGATTTCAGGTAAGGATTTATCCTAGTTGATACCCATACTTGGATCAGTCAAGCGCTTTAAATATGGCTCAGGCATGATATACTGTTTCATGTTCATTTCATTCATCTTTCTGCTATATTAGTTTCTTTGGGAGGGTGCTTTTAAAACGCCATTGTCATGTATGGATTCTTAGAATGATAAGCCCATATGTGGTTCTGTTGTGTATCTGGGTATCAGACCAAAGTTAACTAATATCTTCTTATATTTCTTTCACTGCATACACCTTCTGATATTTAATTTCTGTGGCATATTACTTGAATCAGCCCTCTTTGCAGTAAATTGTCTCTTAACTGTCTGATGCCTTTGTGTTAGAGCTTTGCATCTTGTCTCTACAACATTACTTTCCCGGTGGCAGTTTCTGTAAGTCCTGGTCCCGTTTCAATAAATCTCCTTGTTTTACAAGAGATAGCAGGAGAGCCTTTTGGATTGACACCCAAGTTATATTATGAGCTCCTTGCTATGATAAGATGTCCTAGGCACTGGTCTATGGCAACTATAGGCTGTCTCTAGGAGTGACAATATCTGTTGAAAAAATCTTTCTGGCAACGTTGCCGGGGATCGAATTTAAGAAAATCATTATCCCTGGGCCTCAAAAAATCATATTCACTCTCTAATCAGGTGAGCACAGAGAGTTGAAGAGTTGTATATCTCTCACCTTGGCAACTCCACACTGTTTTTTGTTTGATAAATCTATTGGTAGTCCTGGCTCCTCGTAAGCCACATCTGAGGTCAGATACATCATAGTCAAAGACACCTTCAGTGTCTGACCCTGAGAAGATTATACATAGAAGAAGTTGGAAAGAAAAGAAGTCAGTCCATGCTGAGATCCCTGAATATTCTGTAGAAGATTATCCATTCTCTTCTTCTCAAAAAATCCAAGTAGAAAATCCCGACTCCATTGAGGAAAATCCTGAATATTACTCAGATAGCCCACCCCGGGGAAGTGCTAGAACTAAAGAGAACTTTCATCCTACCCCTGACGCTGAGGAAGTTAAAGAAGTTACAGAAGTATCCCCTGTTAATCGTGAATTGTTTCCATCTACACCTCAGGCTTCTGTACAGTATATTCCCGTTGTTGTTCATACTCCACTCCCACCTCCTCCTCTTCCTCCCTTTGTAAATCAGATTGTTGCACAACCCCCACCTCCTCCAATGGATAATGTTCCAGCTTTTTTGTTGAAAAAATATGCTCCTCTAGCACTGCCTCAAGTATTAAATGATATGCCCCAGGATTATTTAAAGATATTGCCCAGATTCACCGGGGAAAATGAAATTGATGCTCAGAAACATCTTGAGACTTTTTGCTCTTTTGCAGAAAACTTTAATGTAGAACATTTGAACGTGGTCTTAAGATTATTTGTGCAGTCTCTGGACGGTGAAGCCAGAAAATGGTTCAAGACATTGGGAAATCGTTCAGTAACCACTTGGTACGATATGGAAAATACTTTTCTCAGAAAATGGGGAGAAAATAAAGATCATGGACAGTGCCTTACTGAGTTCAATACACTTAAGAAGAAACATAATGAAGGGGTGTCAGAATTTATCAAGAGATTTAATAAGTTATATCTAAATCTCTCTGCAGATATGAAGCCTCATCAGAACACTGCCAAAGTTGTTTTCATAGCTGCCTTCGACTCTGATTTTGGTTTCTTTCTCAGGGAAAGGAAGCCTGCCACCCTAGATGATGCTCATTCAGATGCTCTTGATTTGGAAGCAAATTTTGCCTCCACTGGAAAATTAAAAGGGAAAGCTGAACAAGATACCAGAAGAAGGGGTAAGGAGGAAGTATCCACTTCTAATCAGGATAAGGATTCAGATACAATTGAAGAAATGAGCAAAATGATTAAGAATATTTCTAATAAACTAGTCAAGCTTGAATTGGAGACAAAGACCCCAGCCTCCAAGAACTTCCAGAACGCTCAAAACAGAGGTTACAATCCTTAGTATAGAAAGCCACCCCTACAAATATTGCCAAGGGAAGCAAAAGAGCAACAAGACCAAGTACCACACCCATTGTACCTGGAAGGCCCAGTAGATGACTCCACTAAAGATGTTGCTTATGAACTGCAAGATGCAAACCTTGCTTTTTCAAACAGTGATGAAGTAGAATGTCCATTACACGAAGAAGAAGAAGAGATTAGAGACATAGAAGATGCAGAAATCGATCATTACTGCAAACAGTTCAATGATTTCATGCAAGCACATTTTAATAGAAGATATGATCTCAGATATTCTAGGAAGAGAACTCGAACTCAAGATCAAGGAGAAGAGCCTCCCCAGAAGGAATCACCTGCTCAAAAAGAGTCAACGATGTAGAATGTCACAGACAAAGGTAAGAGTTATTTGAACAAACCTTTGCAGTCTAATCATCAAATTCTTTCTTCTTCAAAGTAGTCACTCCTCCTAATGCCGAGTCAGTATCAAAAGAAGTTAAACCCCCAGTTGAAAATAAAGAGTCAAAAGAAGTTGTAATAGAAAAGTCCCCTCCTGCTTTTAATTTGAAAAAAGAACTTGAGAAAGTCAAAATTCTGGTCCCTTTAACTGAGTTGTTGAAACAACCTGCATATCAATCTCAAGTCACTTCTTTTTGCTCCCTCCTGAAGCACCAATAATCCCAGACAATATTAATCTTCAAGAAGAAAGACCCATGGTTTTCTTTGGCCCACATGTCGAGGAGATAGACCCCTCTACTCCTCCTTTCTATGTGTCTCTAGTGATTCATGACCTGCTGTTACACAATTGTATGCTAGATTCTGGGGCTTCCCATAATCTTATGCCTCTGTTAGTCATGGAGCAACTAGGTTTACAAATCACTCGCCCATACAAATACCTCTATTCATTTGATTCCAAAAGATTTAAATGTCTAGGGATGATTAAAGATTTAGTGGTCAACCTGGCCCAAATTCCAGCAAAAAGTGTAGTAATGGACATCGTGGTGGCTGACATCCCAGCTCGCTTTGGCATGCTGTTTTCAAGGTCCTGGGGAACAAAAATTGGTGGGTCACTCAAATTGGATTTAACATATGCCACTATTCCAATCTTTGGTGGCCAGGAGAGGAGGTTATACAGAGAAACCAGATTTGTTAAGATGGTGACTAAGGATGACAGCCCAGAGAACTCACCAATCTATAGTAAGGAAGGAGATTTTTCATGCCTAATGCTGGAAGAAGACCAAAACTTTGCTCAAGAACATTCCTTTTGTCAAATCAAGACTAAGCAGCCCTTAGAAGACCATGAAGCAGGAGTATGGAATCTACATTTTGATGGAGAAAATTCAAGAGAAGGTAATGGGGCTGGAGTATTATTAATCTCCCCTACATGCAAATGGGTGCCACTGTCTTTTAAATTGGAATACGAAGCTACTAATAATGTAGCTGAATATGAAGCACTATTATTGGGATTGAAAACAGCCAGGAGCATGGGCATACAGTGTTTAAAGGTTCTGGGAGACTCTGAGCTGGTGGTCAGACATGTCAGAAATCAATGTCAAACCAAACATCCTCGGTTGAGAGCTTACAGGAATGAAGTATGGGACATGGTGGAGAACTTCTTCTCTGCATTTAATATCCAGTTCATGCCCCCATAGCAGAATAGAATGGCAGATTCTCTTGTTGTAGCTGCCAGTACATTTCATCCCCCTCAGAACCCTCTCTTGAGGTATGAAATCGAGGTACGTTACAGACCATCAATCCCAGATAATATTAAGCATTGGAAAGTATTTGAAGATGAGGAACAAATGAAGATATTTCTAGAAACAGTGGGGGAATTCTCCAATATGGAAATTGATGATTGTGAAGAAGATGAGGCTAAGAATATTTCTGAAAATATTTGGGAAGAAAAAATGGCAGGAAGTAAAGTGCTACAGTTAAATGGAAATGTCATTCCTAAAGGTCTGGTGCCTCTGGAAAGATTATTTGATAAAAATGATGTCCCATTGCAACCTAGTAAAGTGATAGAGGAAGATCAGGTGGAAGATCCGAATCTGGGTACTGAGGCTGATCCTAAAATTGTTAAATTATCCAAGAAGGTCCTAGAGGAATATAAGAAGAAATATTTGAAATTATTTCAGTCATACAAGGATGTGTTTGGATGGTCCTATTAGGACCTGAAAACTTTTGATATCAATATAATGCAGCATAAAATTCCTCTGAGGGAAGATGCAAAACCTTATAAGCAGAAGCTCAGACAGATAAATCCTCTGCTGCTTCCCTCCATTGAAAAAGAAATCAAGAAGCTGCTAAAGGCCAAAAGAATTGTGCCATTAAGGTATTTAGAATGGGTTGCTAACTTGGTCCCTGTCAGAAAGAAAAATGGTGAGATAAGGCTGTGTGTGGATTTCAGGAATTTAAACAGAGCATCTTTAAAAGACAATTATCCACTGCCCAAGATGGACCACATCCTGCAAAAAGTAGTGGGAGCCTCTAGAATGTCAATGATGGATGGTTTCTCCGGGTATAACCAGGTGGATGTACTTCTGCGGTGGCCCATTTCTCTTCTGCGGTGGCTCATGGTTCTGCAGTTCAAGTGGGGTAGTATATCACCATACCAAAACGTTAGAATCTTGCATCTCCTTAAGCTACATATTGGGATAGTCCATTAACATCCACTCCCATGCTGCAAAGCCTGTAATTTATAATATTATTATTTCTGCGGTGACTCTCTCGCTCTTCGTTCTTATCCTAATTCGATCTCTTCCGATCTTCCGCAGTTCGGTCTCTTCCGATCTTCCATAGTTCGGTCTCTTTCGCAGATCGGTCAAAAGGATCGCTGTAAATTATATCGGTCCTCGCATCTTCTTTCGTAGATCGGTCTTCACATCTTCTTCTGTAGGTGTTATACTTCTTTTGTAGGTTCGGTCTCTTCCGCAGATCGCTCTTCACATCTTCCGCAGGATCTGCTTAAGATCGAACCTAGATCTCTTAGGGATTTGAAAGGGGAAGGAAAATTAACTGTGCTTTCTAGATCTGTAGTGTAGGCAATGTGGGCGGTGAAACCTTTAGCTGTTATTTATCCTTTAGCGGTGAAGTGCTTAGCCTACGGTGCGAAGTATTTAAAAAAAAAAAACTTTTGGGTCTGCTGTGTGAAATCTCGCATGATACATTTTGAGTCTGCAGTGCCAATATGGCTCGGAGATTTGCAAAGATAATTGCTGACCCAGTTCCGTCCACCTCTGAGAGTCAAGCTCCTGCCCATATTGTTAGTGAAGCCCTAGATCCCACTGTGCAAGTGTTCAAGGCCTCACTGGATGAGGCCTTGAAGTTTTCTGAAAGTGCCTTAATCTGCCGATTTAATGGCTTTTGGCCGTGGCTGAAAAATCTCAATAGTTCGATCTCGGAGGTATGGAAGCCTCTCATTTATGATTAAATTAATATCTACCCCTGTGCTAAGGGTTTCTTTATAGTATATTTTGAAAACTCTGAAAGCAGACAATGCATTTTAGATTCTGGCCCTTGGTTTTCGGAAAACTCGGGCCTAGTCATGAAGCCATGGAACCCATCATTTGACCCCTCAACAACAGTCATAACCTTAGCACCAGTTTGGGTCAGATTTCCAAACCTACCTTTACATCTCTGGAATGTCTCCTCAATAAAAGCCATTGGAAATGCAATTGGGAAATTTTACTGCAGGTGCCCAGACATAGAGGAATATGTCAGAACCACCTATGCACGCATCTGTGTAGAAATGGAATTCAACACCAGATACCCAGTTGAAATAATCCTAACAAGCAAAGACTATTTATGGAACCAGAAACTCGACTATGAAAGTGTCCTCTTCAGATGTCGATCCTGCTTTGAGACAGGTCATCTAGCCAAAAATTGCCCAAAAGTCTCCCAGAAAAAGTATGCTAGAAAGAATCACCATAGATCTACATGGTGGGAATGAGCACAAAAGAAACATTACACTGTCATCAAGGAAGAATACTCTCCAGAAAACTCCGAATTGCAAGAAATCAGGCAAGAAAGAAACAACCCTCAAGAAAAGCAGGGGGAAAGCCCCGCCTAACAACAAAAAAACGGACTCGACATCCCCTCAGGCATCAACAATTATGAGGATTCGAATATCGTGCAAAATAAATCTTCATTTTTCAACAAAGCAAATCTCCCAGATCTCGAAGATAAGACACTAGTGTCCCAAGAATCAGAAGAGATGAAGGAGGTGCGAGATAAAGGAAGTTGGAAGACCGTAGAGAAGAAAAAGAAAGCTACAACACCAATTTCGCCAAGAAAGACAAGAAGCCATACAATTAAGAACTAAGAAAATTATAGGTACGATAGACCAAAGTTTGGTCTCAGTGGACGTTAACCATCGTCATCATCATCATCACAAAATGCATATTTCTTTAATTTATGTAATTTATTTTATTTTATATAAATAATAATTTTTATTAATTTTTAATTAACTTTTATTAATTATTATTTTATTTTACTAACTGTACCACAAAACCACCACATTGGAGATTGTATAATAATTAAAAACATATAATATAACCATTTGTATTATATAATTCAAAATATTTAAAAATAAATAAAAATGCTTTTCCAGGTCTCGAAATGTATTTTTTTTTTCCAAGGAAAAAATTGAAACTTTCTATTAAACATAATAAAAAGTTTACAGAGTACATGATAAATGCATTCTATCTGTTAGAGTGTCTCATAGGGCACACAAAACCAAATCCATACATCTGTTTTTCATAACAACCAAAGTCTAAAAAATCGCAGAAATACAAGATCTCTGCTTGTGCATTGCTCGAAAGAGAAATCTATATCTCATAGCCACACCAGTTCACCTTGCCAGGGCTCCTCTTAAGAGGAAAACACCCTGAAGTGTGAGCCAATGCACAAAAACACCTTCCAACGGAACCCAAGCTCCCTCTTATGAGGAAACAAGCTCAAATAGGTCCTATGACTGACCAACATCATATAATATAGTGTCTAATAGGTATATAGTGTCTTGAGAAAAAAATAAACACTGAAATCCACCTCTCACATGAGGCCGAGAGTACTAAAAAGATGACAAATATACAATGATTTGTAGTAACAATGAAACTATCCATAATCCATAGAACAAAATGATCAGAGATAAGGGGCCTAGTCCGTCTCAACCAGACCCTCTAAGCTTGTTTATTTTATTTTCCAATTGCCCAGAACTTGCTGTAGTTCCTCTTTAGAAAGGAGGCCTACTTCTTCGTTCCGCTCCCTGTAAATGTGACAGACAGAAATGTAAGTAAAATAATTTTTTAAGAACCATATTTCTTCAAGGATTGGAATTAAGAGATAACTTTGGCACATAAATTCTTTATTGAACCACTTGACAATGTTCAAGGAATCCCAAAATATCTGAACTGAACGTATGCCCAACTGCATTAGCCAACACCGAAGTAGGTGCAATGCTTTAAGTTCAGCGAAATTGATTGTCTCATTCCCCAGACCCACCGAGGCTTCCTTACGATTATCCAGACTGAGATGATTCACTATGCCAACCCCACATTTGTCCTCATCACTTGACGCACCATCAAAGAAGTCCCATGGCATATCCCCTCTAATTTCTTCCTGTACAACCACCCTCAAAGTATGAGCTGATTTGGTTATGGAATTTGTGCATAGATGGCCATGATTTCCGCGGCAATACTCTATATCTGAGTCTCTTTCAACTTAAATATTACCCAGTTCCTTGTAAGCCAGATCCCCCACGAGATTATTAGAGGCAGGGCCCTCTAGTTTTCCTCTAAGCTCTCCTGCCACCAAGACCTACAAGCTTCCACGACCGATCTCCATTCCCATCTTTGGAACTTCCCTGCAGTGGACAAAGCTTCAACCCAGACAACTCTACTGAAAGGACAATCGATGAACATGTGTAGAACTGATTCCGACTCTTGTTTGTAGAGGGGGCACCTTCCTAGCCTGATCTTATTCATTTTTACCATATTATCACATATTGGGACTTTATTGTTGAGAATGCACCAGAAGAAGATCTGACTTTTTGCCAGACATTTTAGTTCCTAGAGCTGTTTTTCCAACCAAGCAAGAGCTTCCCATCCCTTTTTGGCCATAAGAAAGGCATAACCAAACTTAGGAGTGTACTTACTAGTAGGACTATGATCCCACCTTAAATCATCCTCTCTATCCGTGATGCGCACATGGATACGTTCCAGCTCACCAGTGTACTTCTGCCATACTCCATGCCATTCGGGCTCAAGTTGCAAATCCTCCCCGCTCATCCAACATTAAGCCCAGTGCGAGGAGGATGCCTCGTTAGAAATTTTATTTAAGAACTAGATCCCTTTATCCTTAAGGCTGTTCCTCAATTCCATCGGGAGAGAAAATGCCTCCTTGCACCCAACCCACGGGTCTGAACTGATCCTCACTTGTTCCCCATTTCGAACCTGCCAAACCATACCTTCATCTATTATGTTAATCGATCCTAGGATCGCTTTCCAAACCATAGATGCCTTAGATGGTTTTTTCCCAGGGGCTCTAAGCCAATCAATTATCTCCGTAGGATCTATGTACTTCTGCTTCATATCTTGTGACCATAAAGAGTCCTTGAATAATATCCTCCAACCCCTTTTGGCAGCCAGGGATGCCACAAATGGCAGGAGGTCTTTGATCCCCCATCCTCCCCATTCTTTTGGCCTTGAGATCCTAACCAATGCCACCTAGGGCATAAATTTCTCCTCCTTCGATCCTGTCCACAGGAATTTGCTACATATCTTTTTCACCTTTAGGAGAATGTTTCTCAGGACCCAAAAAGCAAAGCCCAGTACACTGGGATTACCAACATAACTGATTTATTCAGGTCCAATCTCCCTATCCTTGATAGCCAACGAAAACTCCAGTGGTTTATTATCTTCTCAATTTTAGCTACTAGCCAAAGCCAGTCCACAATTTTATATGAGTTAGGCTCGAGAGTAAAGCTGACATATTTCAAGTTGTCTTCCAAACCTTTGACCTAAAAGGGGAGCTCCTCCACAGTTCTTCTAATATCTTCGCCCGAGATTCCTTCCGCTATGATGGATGACTTTCCAATATTAATAGTCATCCCTGTCGTCGAAAGAAAGATATCTATAATCTGTTTGTGTCCTAATCTCGCTTCTATTGCCACTGCTAAAAAGGAGTATGTCATCGATGAAAAGTAGGTGTGTAATCTGGAGATTGATGGCGACCTATACTCCTTTGATATCCCCCCTCCTTTTTGCAGCTGCTATCATCTAACTAAGACCTTCCGTCACCAAGAGAAAAGCAGAGGTGACAATGGGCATCCCAATATCAACCCTCTCTGGCTTTTGAAGAAGGGAGAGGCCACCCCATTTATGAGGACATCAAAGCTGATATTGGTTATACAACTCATCACCCAGTTTATGAAGCATATGTCAAACCCAAATGATTTTAGAGCAATATGAGATACATCCAACTAATTTTGTTGTATGATTTGGAAAGGTCGATCGTTATAATCAACCCCTTTATTCTGTCCCTTTTGATACTATGGAGAGTCTTCTAGGCCACCCCAATGGCTTCGTGGATCTGCCTACCTTCTAAGAAACCAAACTATTCCTTTGATACATTCTTAGAGAGGATTGGCTTCAATTTGACTACAATCACTTTCGAGATAATATTATAAATACTATTGCAAAGGGAGATGGGCTTGAAATCATAAAACGAACCTGGCTTGTCCCGTTTCGGAATAAGAGCAATAAAAGTGGAGGTCATAGGTTCGAAAATAGCCCCTTTCAGCCTAGATTCCCCCACCATAGCCGTGAAGGTCTCAAAATGTATTATTTTCCCATTCGATTGATTTTTTTTCCTTGTACTGAGAGGGATACCTTTCTCAGGACATCTTAATATTTAAATGAGGGACACCCTAACAAAATTTGTGATTAGATATTTGATGCCATCTTAGATGATTGCTTGGAGAGAGATCCTGAAATCAAGGTTGCCTAGAAACATGTATGTGATAATATGACATTTGCAAGGTCTTGGTACATATTGAATAACAAATCCCTAACATTGCATAGGGCTTCCATGACAACCTTATTATGAAGATGAAGAATTTGGCGCACGAAATCAATGCCACATGTTTGGGTATGTTATAGACGAAATTCCAATGTTAATGTTTTTTTTACTCACGCCTTAACGACCAAGATTTAATCAAGGTTGACTTACCCAAGAAATTGTTGAGCATAAAAACGAAGGTAGGGTAATGGTCCCTTTAAGGGTTCACATTGTGCTCTTCTCTACCTAGCATGATGAAACTGTTACCAACGATTATATTGCATTTGATCACAAGGAACATGTCATTAATCCACTGATCCCTTCTCAATATCTTGATGAAATACAATTTTCCATTTGAATCCAGTTGAGCTTTTCGTGATTAAAAGGCCTCCTACATATGTGCGTTTGACTAGGAGTAAAATTATTATTGATACATATGGCAGTTCGAGTGCTCATGGTGAAGGAGATTTTTATGGAAAGGATCCCACCAAGGTGGATTGTAGTGGTGCCTACATCATTAGACAAGTTTCCAAGAGTGTTGTTGTTGTTGGGCTAGTACATCACTACCTTATGCAAGATCCATATTCCATTGCTGTGTCTGAGCCACTCTATGTGTTTGTTGACACATATGGAACTAGAAAATTTCTAGATGTTGAAATCCCAAAGTTGATCAAAGGAAACTTTAACTTCCGCCCTCACATGATTTTTATCAACCTTGACCTAAAATGAGGAGGGAATAAGAGGTTCCAAAAAAAAAAACAACGTATGGCTATTTTGGTTGGGAGGTTCCTAATTTCACTTGGGAGAATGTAAGGTTCCTTGAGTGGGATAAAACTTGAAGCCATGAAGTAAGAGGCAAGACAATCTCTAAACTATACCACAAGTTTTAGGGTTCACTCCTTTATGTCTTTGGCAAATCTTAAATATGAGCATAAGGATAACTATAACATATTCTCTCTAGTGAGGAACAAGGAGCTCTAAATTCCTTATTGGATGGAAGGTGGAGACGATCATCTCTATATTCCCTTGACAACGAGGGTGGAGGATTTTTCCTTGGATTCCTAGTAAGAAGAGTCTAAGGTCTCTTATGATTACTAATCTAGATTTTACAATGCATTCTGAATTCCCAAATTTAGGTGGCATCAATGTGAATTGTGTTGGATGATGGGGAGACATAAGTATCTAGGGCCCCTTGGATTTATTGAGCGTGTAGGTGGCATAGCTCCAAAATCCCTGATCGAGGATTAACTACAGTAAAAATCATCTAGTGGGTGGAGGTGGTTGGTCTTATGGAGTCCCTAATTTGGTTGGAAAAACTACAAGGAAAATACCCTATAGCGGATGTTTTTGAGAAACCCCTTATAAAAATAGCCTAGATATCCATTTGTAGCGGAGTTATCTATAGTAGGTTGGCGGATGGAGGTTGTTGTGGATGTTTTTTGTTCGGTGCATTTCTCACCATAAACTGCACCGGTGCATTTAACCCAAAACGCACTGGTGCATACTAAAAATTGGCACACTGAGACACTGTTCTCTCCGTACAAACCCGTCTGGTGCATCTAATTACTATAGCGCACCTGTGCACTACATAGAAACATGCCTGATGCATCTTAAAAACCCGCGCACTGCTCGGTGCGTCTCAAAAACCCGCGCACCGAATCAGGGTTAAATAAAAAAAAATTACCAACCAAAAAATCCACATTTTCACTTCTTCAATGGTCCAGAGCTCTCAAGCACCGGTGCAAATTTCTCTTGTGTGAGGTATAGTGCCATTAGTGCTCCCATTGCATGCACTGCTGCCGTCCATTTCCCACCTTGTGGAGTTCGAATTTTGGAAAACGGTGGGAAAATTTGGTTTATCAAATTCCTTAGCAAATATGGCTCCTCGACACCCAAATGTACATGTATTTTACTTGTTTCTCAATACATTAGGGGAGTTTTGAGGTCTAAAATGGGCCTCCTAAGAAAAATTTACAATCAAAATAAACTTTATAAGAACCAATAGGATTCAAGATGATGATGTCAACCATGGGGGATGATTCACCATTTTTAAGTAAAAGGGTAAAAATATTAAAAAATAATAAAATAATAAAACTACTTTTTCGACTTGTATTTTCAACTTATCTCCAAATTTGTTTGCTCAAATTTCGAGTGGGAGTACTCGTTGGATGCAGAAGTTAATTCCTCATCCAAAGAGTACCCATGTTGCATACTTTCGATGGACCTTGCTACGTGAAAAATGAGAAATACATGAAAAAAAAATGAGAAATACATGAAAAAGTAGTTTTTTCTTTTTTCCTCTAAAATTTGATGATGTCATCAAATCTTATTTGATTTTCTCCACTATTTTTTAATAATTTCCTTAGGAGGCCCATTTTAGACCTCAAGATTCCCCTAATGACTAACTGTTTTATTGGATTAGATTTGTAAAAAACCTTAAAATTTACCATTAAAAAAAAGCCTTTTTTATTTTTATTATTTTTATTTATTTTTTGCGCGGTGCGCTCGAGCTATTTGGACCACGAACGATGCCAGTAGAAACCGCATCGGGTTCTGGTGTGGTATCGAAAAACACACACTATTCTTTTTTTTAAAACCTGACATGGCGGCAAGGTCCTTTAAATCACCCCACCATTGACTATGTACCAATGTCGGGAGGGTGGTGCGTTGACCAAACTATGTGCCTCGGGGCGGATAGTTTAGTCAGCACATCGCCCTCCTGACATCAGTACATAGTCAATGGTGCGAACATTTACAGGACCACACCGTTGACCATGTACTGATGTCAGGAGGTTAGTTAGGTAAACACATCGCCTAACAATAATTCATGGTCAACAGTGCGGTCGTTTAAATGACCTCACTATTGACTATGTACCAGTGTCGGGAGGGCGGTGCATTGACCATAGTATGCGCCCTGGGGTGGATAGTGTAGTCAATGCATCGCCCTCCCGACATTGGTACATAGCCAACGATGCAGTCATTTAAACGACCGCACTGTTGACCATGAATTATTGTTGGGCAGTGTGTTGACCTAACTATCCACCCTGGGGTGGATAGTTTCATCAACACACCACATAAGAAAGTACATCTTATTTTTTGCGGTGCGCGATAAAAACAGATGCACTGGTACTGGTGCTTGACTGTTTTTTGGGCGCACCGACTATTTTTTTTTCTTTCAAAATAAAATAAAAAATATATATATATTTAAATACATGTCTCATTTAACAAAAAAAATGTATTTAATATGTGAATCATTCAGCGACGTCAACTGAGAGAACAAAGGGAACAACAAGAACATATGGAGGACTAGTATAACATGGTTCACCTATGGGAGGCATGAGAGGGGGAGAGACATATGTACCGTCGCCCTATTACAACATCCACCTAGTTTCTCCTAAGGGAGGTATGCCTCCTCAAGTTCTATGAGGAGGCTACATCCCTGAAGGGCCATAATGGGTTATTGGGACAACTCATCTTCAGGTGGAATGCCCACCGACAGGATTTCCGGGACGGTCCTGACCAGTGGTACGTGCCCACTGAGGAGGAAATATATTTTATTACTGGCCTATCTAGGAGAGGGAAATATTTTCCCCAATTCCCAGATGTCCCCGTCGGCTATGCAATAGGGAGTCAGCTGGTGTACTCCCAGAGATACATTAGCGACGATATACTTTCTCCTGCAGATTTTTAGGTGTCCAGTGGTCAGTTACGTATTGCTTCGTTTTGTGCAGAGGAGGTGAGGTTCCTCTCACTACTGCTGACAACCATTGCACACCATACCATGTGACGGGCAACACATTAATTGCCTGCTTTTATTTTATGTTGATTCTTTATTACAGGTGCCACGACTTATGAGATGGTCTGCAATTTTTTTACGACATTTTTGTACAACATTAAATAGATTTCGTTCTTAGGCACTTGGGAGGTTGACCTTCCCTTTTTCTTCAGACTTATTTTGTTTATTTTTTGAGAGGTTTCCAAAGACGAGGCCTAATTTTGTTCGGAAACCTCATAGGTCAATGTTGCACGTATAGATGGAGATGTGGGGCCAGATGATGCCCAAGAGGGCTGAGTCTAAATTTTCTGCCAGGATATCTCCTGATGCACTGGAGTTGCTATCCACTGTTGATGATCACTCCTTCATTCTGGTGCCATGTCTGTTCGTTGGTTTGGATTGGCGAGGGTGTACCAACATCCTCTTCACACGAGATGAGCTGCTGGATGTGAGAGATAATATTAGTGTTTTCTTTAAATTATTAGTTTCATTTTATTGTCTTAATTAGTTAATTATAATTATCAAATTTATTCTAACATGTTATTTAACATGTTTTATTAAATTGTTTAATGAAATTTCTAATTAATGTTGTGTACTTATATATATTTTGTAGATATTGGGTCATTCGTTGGCGACGATATTCCACCGCCACCGAATGATCGAGGTGTAGATCATGTTGATAAGGAGATGGTAGAGGCAGAGGATTAGGGTGACAGACCTGGTCCTGATTAGGCACGAATACCGACGGCTGTGAGGCGTAGGCCGGACACTTGATTTAGGATGGAGTTGGGCGACCAACTTGTCGACTCCTAGTTGAGGAGGGAGTCAGGCCGATTACGATCAGAGAGATACATGCTAATCATAGGCTGACAGATATCTGGAGAGGCATTCCTTGTGATATGTTGACCCTCATGCAAAATATCGTTGGAGCTACCAAAGCACTGGTGCGGGCGAGGAGGGGTAGGAATTGTGGATATGCAATATGACACAACATCACATCATCTGATGATCATGATCATGAGGGGAGTGATCATCGTTCTAGTACTCCACCTCCTCCTCCACCTCGCGTCAGAGACGAACATGATGAGCAGCCTACAGCCTCTAGTCATGATCATGAGCAGGCATCGTCTGAGCAGTCTGCACCATATCAGTAGACAAATCCTAGTCTTGAGTAGGCACCTGATCCCGAGGAGGGCGCAGGTCCATCTGATGAGGCAGGTCCATCAAATGAGCAGGCCACCGCACCATCCACTTAGCAAGCTGGACCATCCATGAGTCATCAACAGGAAGTTTCTGATTAGCAAGCATCTTCGGATCAGTAGGCACGTGATCATCATCTATCTGAGCATGTCGAGGCTGCACCATCGACTGAGCAGGCCTTGACTAGAACTATTATTGATGTACCACCAGATATTTAACATTTATATGTAGTTATATTACAATTGTATATTTTTACATTATATATATATATATATATATATATATATATATATATATATATATATATATATATATATATATATATATATATATATATATATAGTCCATGTATTTTATGTTCATGTTGCGGATGTACTTAATTTACATGTTGGTGTTCATCATGATGTGTATATTGTTAGGTCATGTTGGATATGTGCATTTAATGTGCAACTTGAAGATAGATGTGTATGTGATAGTAGTTATTTGATATGAGATGTATATTTGATGTCCGTGTTGTGATGATGTTATACAATGTTTGTGTTTTGTTAGATGATCACGATCACAATGATTAGATGATGTTAACGAATTTGAATGTATTTTTTAGTCGAATATGACGTTTGTACGATGGTTATCATGATCATGATGTTTATTTTTAATATTAAATCATGATATTTATTAAATATTATGTTGTGATTGTAATTGAAATTTTAATTTTAATTGTGTGTAAAATTGTAAAATTGTAATTGTATGTAAAATATTTATAAAATTGTAATTGTAATTGTAATATTTAATGTATTGTGAAATGATTGTAATTGTAGTTTTAATTGGAATTGTATATAAAATTGTAAAATTGTAATTGTATATAAAATTCTAAAATTGTAACTGTAACTGTAATTTTAATTTTAATTGTAGGTGAAATTGTAAAATTGTAATTATAATTATAATTTTAATTCCAATTGTAATTGTATGTAAAATATTTGTAAAATTTTAATTGTATTGTTAAATGATTGTAATTGTAATTTTAATTGTAATTGTATGTAAAATTGTAAAATTCTAATTGTATGTAAAATTCTAAAATTGTAATTGTAATTTTATGTGAAATTGTAAAATTGTAATTGTTTGTAAAATTCTAAAATTGTAATTGTAATTGTAATTGGATGTAAAATTGTGAAATTGTAATTGTATTTGTAATTTTAATTGTATGTAAAATATTTGTAAAATTGTAATTGTAATTGTGTGTATTGTCATCATTCAATTTTATTAAAATTTATAAATTTGTAAATTTGTAAATTAATTTTCAATTTTTAACCATAACTACCGTAAGTAAAATGTATACCATAAAAATTGTTAAATTACCATAATTGTAAAATTGTAAATTTGTATGAATATAAATAATTGTAAAATAATAAATCTAGAATATTATGAATTTTTGTAACATAATAAAGTTTTGAAAATAATGCAAATGTATTAATGTACTTTAGAATTATCATTATTTTATTATGATCTTACATACTAAATATAACATTATACATTTTGAAGATATCATTCACAAACATTTAAAGCAATCAAGTAGTTGTATTATTTTAGGATTTGACATTATAAAAAAGAGAACTTTTTACAATACGCCATTGTTTTTGAGATCAACATAATTGCAAATTATCTAGTGAAATGATTTTAACATTAACGCAATGAAAATTACCAATTAATTCAAAAAACATATTATAATGTTTCGAAAAAAAAGTCTTATTTATAAGGTAATTAAGTCCTCTTCTTTATAAAAACACATTTTTGTTGTTGACAAAAACGGTTATTTTTATATTGATTCAAAAGTTCCGAGGCTTATGCTTGGAGGTATTACATCTGGAGAACCAATGTCTAGGGGGTTTCTGATCAAGCAAAATTCATCTACTCTTATTTTTACAGTTAATCTAGCAATTTCCCAAAGACTAGCAAACCTTCTAATACAAACAAATTGCTGCAGCAAGAGACAAAAATACATGAAAAAGGAGAGGGGCCGAGTAAGGCAGAAGATCCCATGAATCCCCCTCTTCGTAGAGGAGAAATCCCGCTTGTAAAGAGACAACAATGTTGGCTTCAAGGTCCACATCTTTGTTATTTTTCCAAAGGATGTGAAATAACTGAAGTCTGTCAAAGGACACAATTAGCTTATTGATGTGAGTGAACAACCGTTGCAAATGGAGGTCTTTAGGGACAGATTTTGTCACAATCAAGCTAATGAGGCTTTGTGAATTTCCAATGACTCGAGCCTACTTGATTCCATGTTTTTGCAGCTGTTTCAAGCCTTGGAGGAGAGCCATGGCTTCCACTTGATTGTTCGAAGTAAGCCCCAAACCTCAGGAAAAGTGGGAAATGATTTGGTCTAAAGGGAAGCAAATAATTCCTCCACCTCCGGACTTCCCCGGATTCCCCTTTTCTGCACCGTCAAAAAACATAGTGTGGATATCTGTGCTCCTTCTCCATTTGTCGAAGTCCTCATCCTCTAATATGATTTTCCATTCTTCTATGCACTTCTCCATATTGTGCCCAGTGGGAAGGTTTAGCCCCAGCTGCTGGCACCAATCCCTACCTTGCTGGTTTAAGCTACAAACCTGCTTTTGGTTCACCTTGGCCTGCGTTATTTCTTTGAATAAGCTTATGATTTTCACAATGATTTTATACTGGCTTAGTGCCTTCTCTTGAAAGATCCAATTTTTTCTTTCAAGCCAAATATTCCAGCAAATGAGTTTAGGGATAATCATCCACCTCTCGTTTGGCCAACCTCTCCCGGGGAAGGACTTAGGAAACATGTCTCCCCAATTAGATGGCATACCCGTGATGGTGATTGGGAGGATGGGGCTGCTGTTCCAAATCAACAAGATTTCATTCCAAATGTCCCGAGCGTAGAGGCACTCAAGAAAGATGTGGACCGAATTTTCCTCCTATTGTTGACAGAGCGGGCACTGAGAGGGGCTGTGGAAGCCACGACGTTGCAAGTTTTTATCTGTGAGGATAATGCTATGCCCCAGTTTCCAGGTGAACATGTCAATCTTCGGAATGCTTTTAACCTGCCAAATCCCTTTCTAAACCGCAGGGTTACAGGGAACAGTGGGAATGGCATTAAGGCACCTATAGCCTTGTGTTGCGTAATAACATCCCATCGAGGATCCCCAAACCCTTTTTTATTTTTTCCTTGCGTTTAGAGGGGCTTTCCCAGCCAGCGCTACCATGAATTTGGCCCATGCTTGCTCCAAATGAGAATGCACCTGAATTTGGCCCACCCTTTTGTGTCTTTTATGTGGAGGCCACCTTCCAGCAGCAGCTTAGCAATCTTATCCCAGTTGACCAATGAAATTCTCTTAGCGTTATTCTTCCCTCCCTTCCAGAAAAAAGAGCGAATGGATTGATCCATCTTGCGAAGAATGCACACCAGAGCCAACAGAACAGAGCTCTAAAATATTGGAAGAATATTAAGGAATGACTTAATGAGAACAATATTACCTGCCAGGATGAGCCATGACGTGCCCCAGGCTTGCATTTTGAGCTATAAAATCCCATCTTAAAAAGTATAAATGATGAAATAACACATGTACCATATCACTCTCGGTTCTCATGATCACTCTCATTATCTTCCAGCTCGCTTGGCATGATAACACTATTGTTCTCAAAAATATGTTTTGATCTAGGGTCATGTCTCAATACGAATCACCAATCCCTATCCAACACATTTGGGTAAAAAAATACTTGGTTGCAGTGTTTGGGGAAAATATAGGGCTCCTTAACTTCATCCCACATCTTTCTAGAGTTGATACATATCAGCCTACTACTGCGATCTTCCTTTAGATTATTCTGATCAAAGGTGTCCCACCACTCGCACCTAAAAATAACACGTTGGAAAGAAGAGAAATCCACATGAATGATCTCTTGTATCTTTCCGAAGTAACCTAACGTCCCTTGTACTAGGTTTTTATCACGGTGGCTAGCTCGATCAAACTCGACTTCCACTCCATAGTCTTGTGTCATGTGTCCATCATCGACATTTTTTGTGTGAAAATCGTGTCCATATGCCCACATAGATGGGAACAAATTGACCTATAAAAAGTTAAAAAATCATAGAGTCATGTGTCTTATAATAACCCAACTGTTAAAATATGAAATATGTATGTAATTATTACTGAGTGGGTGCACCCAATCCCTACATTTAAAGCATCCTCTTCAGCACGCGGGTAACGACCGGTTGCACCGTATTTCTCTCTGACTTGGTCAACAACCCAACTGTTGGGGCATATTTTTGGCATATTTTCTTTTAAATGATCGGGATAAGGCACACTTCTACCATTCAAATGTCTAAATTATTTCCTGTCACTATCCCATTTCATCCTCTTTTCTTTGTTGAATGCAACCCACGGTTGTGTTGCTTCGGAATTGTAAAGAACAAATTTATTTATTGCTTCAATTTTTGCATTTGCTGATGAAATCAAAACGACATATAGTACATATGAGATCAAAATATACATTATTATCTTAATTCAACCTTTTATCGATTTGACATTGTCATGGAGTGCAACGGAACATGGTAGGTAGGTCGCTCATCATCACTAGAATCCTAATAAATTCAAAAAATATATTTGAACATGATTAGTACAAAATCTATGATATCAATTAGTAAGCACGTCGAAAATGCATGATTAATTGGTTTGACGTTTAAATAATTACATTAATATACCAAACAATTAGTTACCATGATTGTCCTAGGATTGTGGCTAGAAGATGTAATGTTACAATTGGCAGGGTGAAGCGTCTGTCCATTTTCATCTACCAAATGCGCCTTGCGGTATGCTGCTCCTAATAAGAGCTTCCAAATTTTTGGAGTTGTTTGAATATTTTGTGCATTTGAACTCGATTTTGAATCCGCATGAACCTGCAAATTTGTATACATTAATTTTATTCATCTGTTTGACATGGATAAAATAAAAAAAATCAATTAGATAATGAAAATATAAATAAAATCTAAAGTAAATATTATGTCTCGAGATCGATAGGGAGAACTCCACGATGAACTTTGAGAAATATTATGGAATGAGCTGGATTTTGAAGAATTGTCCATTCGATATAATTATGATATTTTCTCCCTGCATTTGAGCAAAATCAACAATAAATTTTGGTGTACATACCTAAAAGTAATTTCAGTGCCTTAAAAATGGACTTATTGTTGTCAGTGTTAATGTACAGTTAACCACACTGGTGCGTTTTAGTTATTGTGCACCGTTGTTGTGTTATTAATTGATGCATCGGTGTAGTTAGATAAAAAACACACCGAATATCCACAAATAAAAAAGTGCAACTTTTTTTTTTAAAGTGAAAAAAAACCATAAATTGAAAAATGGGCTGCAAATTATTTTCGGAAATCTAATTTCATAAAAAAATTCTTTAGATAGTAAAAAATATTCATTATTTCATTATTTTTGCAAAAATTTTCCGGGAGAGTTTTGCACGAGAGACATATCTGGAGCAAGAGAGCACAAGAGCACTATGGAGCATCGAAATACTTTGGAACAACACTATTCAGAGAATCAAAATTTCAAACATATGGTGATTCAAACCCTGTAGTATAATAAAATGTTAAATTTTATTGTAATAATTGTTTTTTTTATAGTTTCTGTTTGATTTAATACATGATAAGTAAAAATTTTAAATTTTACTGTTCATTTTCAAAAGAAAAAAAACAAAAAAAATCCATTCTTACGCTAAACCCTTGATTCTTTTTGTTTCTGCCCTTTCTTCTTCCTATTTCTGTGACTTTAGAATTAGGGCTTTTCATTTTAGTTTTATAGGGTTTGTATTTCTATATATATAGGACTATGACATCTAACCCGTGGGATGACTTGCAGAGTCGGATCCCAATCCATGTCGGCCTTTGCATGAATTGAAAAAAAAACAGTTTTGTTTTTTTTTGTTTTTTTGTTTTTTTGTTTTTTTAATTTTATTATTATTATTATTATTATTTTTATTTATTTATTTATTTATTTTATTAATAATAAATTGGTGCGCCCTGTGTAAAATAGCGCACCACACACGTACTATTTTATAAAAAAAATTTAAAAAAATATATTTTTAATCCATGCGCCCTATGTAAAATAGCGCACTTGTGCGTTATTTTATTATAGAGCACCGCACATGTACTGTTTGATAAAAACAATTTAAAAACATATATATATTTTTAATCTGTGTGCCTTGTGTAAAATAACGCACCATTGTAGTATTTTATTGTAGCGCATCGGCACGTACTGTTTGATAAATTTTTTATTTTATTTTTATGTCTGTGTTAATCGGTGCATCGGTTAACATATAACGCACCGGGTCTCCTTGTCAACAGAGAGCACCATACGGTGGTCTCCTGTTTTCTCGGTGCGTTTATAAGAACATGTCGCACCACCTCCTCCACGACATATTATGCTACAAAAAATAATACTAGATGATTTTTATTAATTTTTCTGTGTTAATCAGTGCACTAGTTAACATATAACGCACCGAGTCTCCTTGTTGATAGAGAGAACCGTACGGTGTTTCTACTGTTTTGGCGGTGCGTTTATAATAACATGTCGAACCGACGTTGGTGCATACTGCTTGAAAGGCACACTGTTTTCTTGAATTTATTTATTATTTTTACCTGAAAAGTTTGTGATTTATTTATAAAATATATTAATGAATGGTATGGTACATGTTTCATATGACAAGAGATCAAGTAAAAAAAATATTGATAGCACATCGAGAAAAGCAGAAAAGGCAAGTTCTTTGTAAATTCTTTACAAAAATTATTATTTTTGAACTATGTGTGTTTAACTAATATGTATTGTTTACTGTGTATCACGCAGAGCCACAAAATGATGAAACTCGATAAGATTATTTCTTATCTAAGACTAGAAAAATGTAAAAGATTGATGGAAAAATTGCAGAAGGATGAATCAGATGAATGAAAAAATATTATCGATCCAATATGAGTTTCTTTTTTTTTTTAAATTTTCATTAATAATATACTTAAAAATATTAGATAACATGTTTCAAACAATCTATTAATTCACATATGTTTAATGTTCTACAGGGACCAAATGAATGTTGTTTTAAGAAAAGAAAAAAAGTAGAACATGCAAATGAAAATGAATTGCTCCTTAGATTATCTGGAGCGGTGCTGGAGGTTAACGAAAGGGGAAAAAACTTTTACAAAACTTTGAGGGATCTAGTGGAACGAATGTGTAGACATTATTTCCACTTACAATACAAAAATCAATCCAATGATTCCAAGAACCAAATTTTATCTAAACTACATGATGAGTTTCTATAGAATTGGTCATTGAGACATGTTGAACTTTTAATAGAAAAAACGTACAACAACAAGAAAAAGAGAATGAAAAAGTAATATTCCTTTAAATGTTTTTTCTAGAATTATATGTATATATTACTAGAAAGCAATCATTTATAAATATCAGTTTTGTTATATTTACTTTTCATATATAAATATAAAAATTAAATAGTTTATTGTCATGTTACATTTTCAGGAAGATTATGAAAATCTCAAAGGATGGACGAGCTAATATCAGAAATATGCCAATAGGAATGTCCAAAAATGTGTACAAGAAGATGGTAAAAAAAATGGAAATAATTGCATCGCACGAGGAGCTATCTCAACAACAATGTGCTTCAAATGTAATATGTAATCATTGAGTTTTTTGATTAGGTATAAGAAATAAACAATTTAGCATTAAATATTAATTTTCAAGTATTTTCTTGCAGAAAATAAAAGAAAATGGAACCCATTCAGCACATAAAACAGGACAACAAGGAAGAAAAGGGTTTATATCTAAGTTTGTGAGTAATTGTTACTTCCTTATAACAACTTAACTAGATTTCTTTTTTTATATTTTAAGTTGTTTTACAACAGTCATCATTGAATGTCTTCAAACATGTGCTAACATATAAAGAAGAACCATGAGGAAAATTGATTGACATTGGATTGTCAGTATATGTTGGCATATCATAAATTAATTGTGGAATTTGTAAGCATCTATCGATCTTGTTTTACTTAGCTCTGTCTATAATTAATAGACCAAAAAAATCTTTTATATTAAATATATGATTTTTTATGGGTTATAAAACTTGCAGGAAACATAGTATGGAACTGCGCCAACAAATGAATTGTTGAAAGATGGCATGAAATTTGGTTTTGAAAGAATGTGTATAGTTAATGAGTCAATTCTTGCTATGGTACATTTCTTTTCAATTTACATCGATGTATATTATTTAATATTGCAATTTTCATTATTCTCACCAATGTATATACACTCATTACACTTTATTTTTATATTTGTAGATGGAAGTTGAAGAAGAAGAAAACAATCAACACCATGAACAAAAAATTCTGTTAGGTCCCTGTAATTTGCAAGATTGGCAAATACAAATTGCAGAGAGAACACTTGAACCACTTTAGGATTCTAGGATCTGGCCCTCTTGAATCCAGAGAGGAATCTCTCTATAAGTACAAAGATTGATTTATCTTTAAGGCTTTTATGTGTGATATTAGGCTAGTTATTAAGTGCAACGGTTTTTGTTTGTTTTTTGATGGTTAAGCATGGTTTTTAGTTGAGTGGAAAGTCCTAAAATGAAAGAGTTTCAAAGGTGTGAAGTTGCAAGCAAACATAACAAACTTTGGCTGATAGGATAGATATAACGCTGGTTTTTAGTCCATTGGGCTATGGAGTCATAAAAGGGTTTAATTGTGCAACAATTTCAAAAGCGGTCCAAGGGGAAAGTCATCTATATCACAAGATCTTTGAGATTAAATGATGGAATGGAAAAAATAAAAATGTTGAAGGGGTGGAAACAGACAATAATTTCAACTAGGATTTATCAGTCTGTCCAAACAAGAAAAACCTTTTAAGTAACTGTTTAAAACCAACCAAAGGATAGGGCTAACCATAAAATTCTTTAGACAAGTTCGTATTAAAGATAACTCAACAGAAAAACAATCTAGTAATCCACATAATTACTTTCAGAAGGGATGAAAAACAGATAAGAAAAACAAAGTGTAGCCTAAGATTAGATAAGATACTTTTAAATCTAAACTGCTTTCAACATACTCTTAGGGAAACTTTCAGAACTACCTTTGGAGAAAGAAACTAGAAGACAGGGCAAACCATAAACTTTTCTAGTCTAACTTCACTGAGTAAATAATGAAAATAACATTCAAGAACAATGTTTATGTTTAGACAGTAGGATGAGGTAACGCCAGCATTCCTAACTGCTTATACTGTATTGAATCATTCTTAAATACACAACTTGGAGGAAAATATTGAGATAAAGCTTATCAGTCAGAGAAGGGTACTGTAAACAGTAAATCCTAACTCTATGCTTGCTGTTCTTTGTAAGAGAATAAATGGAAAAAATGGCAAACATGCAAGGAAACCAATAACACATAAAGAAGTACTTCACCAGTGATATAGACCAGGATCCCAAGAATCAGCTTGTATATTGATGTCAATCTAGTTACATTCTTCAAGTCCAAATTTTCATTTCAACAATCATCTTCTCTTCTTAGCCTAACTTATTTGATTACAAACATAGATTCAAGAGCCTCTGAACACTATTTACACGTATAAAGTTTTGAGCACAAGTATAATTCAATGTTCTACAACCAACCCTTTACAATGAGCTCCTTAAGAAGATTTTATAGGAAAATGAGGAGGTGGAATGAGAGAAAAGATCTACAGGATCAATTAATACAGTTTAATACTTCTTGGCCTTTGAGGGGCTCAAAGGAGAAGATTTCAGATATTTCTCTGTATTAATTGGCTTACATTAAGTATTAAGCTTGTTGGGGAGATTTTTTTGACTTTAAGGCTCTGTGTCATCTTTGTAATAACTTTGCTGATATTTTGCAATAAGTATCTTTGGCTCGAAATAACTGTTGAGCTGTATTTAGACAAATATCCTCTGTTATGGTAATAACTCAGCCTCTTTTGAATGCTTTGAGGCTGCAGGTGGAATTCTGGTAGCTGAGAGGATTCAATTAGCCTCTGATGTGGTAGTGGAGGCTTTCTCGGACTGTTAGATATTTTTGTTTTGACCTCAAACACGACTAATTTTCTTCTGATCTGTGTGTTAGGCACAATTAGGCCTGATTTCCTGTCTTCTGTTCTTCAAATATGTTTAATCGAGTGGATTAGGCGTTTGATTGTTGATTTAGGCCATAATCCCTCGAAACTGTGAAAACAATCTTCAATTCTTCATCTCTGCTGTGACTGAATATTTAACACTGATACTCTCTGTTTATTTAAGCTTTATTGTGTCTTGTTGATGTGCAGGTGCTACAGGGGCTTTATAGTGGCGTCAGCGCTCATGAGGCACCGATAAAACGTGATATGGAACCCTGGGGAATAATATTATTTGATGAATAAAGGCCTCGAGGATCGTCATCCTCGGCCTTCATTTTTCCTTTAAAACATTCGAAAAAATATTAAAACCTACATAAAGCAAGAAAAAGTTAAGAAATACTGCGTATTTGGGTTTAACTACTTTGGAGGCTTAGGTTTAGAGCGTAGCCATTGGATGAAAGCATCCAATGGTGGAGATTGATCATGGGGGTCAAATGGAGGCAGTTGGAACAAACGGTGCAAGAGATTAAGTCAGGGCCGTCGATCTGCAAAGATCGACGATCGAGATTTATCAGGGGAAATATAATGCAGAGGGCCACATTATAATGAAATGGCAGAAAAAAAGAAAGAAAAGGGGTTAAAAACCTTAATCAGCAGTGAAAAATGCAGGATGAAATTTGGGGTTTCGGAAAGGGTTCTGGGCCGTTGGATGAAATCGGCCGTAGAGATCAACAGCTGAGGTTGATCTATGAAATCCCTTGGAGGATGGCGGAGGGTGATTTAAGAAATGTGAGATTAAATTCTGGCCGTTGATTTGCAGAGAGATCAACGATGAAGAACAAACGCGATGGGATGCAATGTAAAATGGGGAAAGCGGTTTCAGACGAGAAAACCACGGGTTTCGCGCAAGAAAATGGAGGAAGGGCGGTTTTCAGTTTTCGAACATGATATGCGTTAGAGCCCGACACGTGGCATTTCAAAACCACCCATATCACGTAATTTTGGATCATTAACGTTCGGGATTTAAATCACGCGATATGGGTCCCTGGCCGTTGGATCACAGGCGGGTAGATCCAGCGGTGGAGATTGGAGCGCAATATGAAAAGATGCACAAGAAGAACGAGGTGGGGGTAGGAGAAGGAAATTTCAATCTGAGCCGTCAGATCAGGGAATGAACGGCTGAGATTCGATCTAGAGGAAGGCAGGACCTAAAGGAGTTGGGCCTGTCGGGATGAATCTATGCCGTTGGATCAAGGAATGAATGGTCCAGATTAATATCGGGGTAAAATGGAATAAAATATGAGGCAGAGAAAGGATCAGTGTGGGCCGTTGATCTGCAGAGATCAACGATGGAGATTTCATTTCAAACTTTATACAACAGGTTTATGATTTTAACCATGGTGGTGAGGAATAATTTGGACCATCGGATTTGGGTGCATGGACGACCCAGATACAATTGGAGGTTTTGCGATCGGGGGAGGAGAGAGGAAAGGGTGTTGAGTGGGAAATGAATCGGAGGAGGTCATAGGCAGGGGAATGGGCTTATGATTAGATCGATGTGGGTCGTCGAATCTGGATCTGGTGGAACAGATCGACGGCCGAGAATCCATCGGGGGTTTACCACTCGGGAGAGGGCAATAAAATATTGAAATGCGACCAATGAAATCTCCGATGTGAGATTTGGCTGATCGTTGATTGGTTTAAGATCAACGGCCGGGATTCGTTTAAATTGTGAACCGACGGAACCCTTTGAAACAAAAGAAAATCAAATTTTTATGAAATACAAAGGATATTTTGTATTGGGGAGGGGTTTTATATTATGCTTAGCGCCCGATTGCGAGGCCTTCGGGTATATGGTGGGGAAGTGGTTGAGGGGTTTAAACACAAAGGGGCTCATTGGAATCAGAACGAAGGAAGGGCCTTTCAAATGCGCTTGATGAAAAAACTCCGATGCAAGATTTTATTGATCGTCGATCGGTTTTTAGATCAACGGTCCTTTTCTTTTACAACAATGAAATGGCAGGTTTTAAGACAAAACATAGGAAAGTGGGCTTTTATGAAATACAAAGGGAAAATCGGATCGAGAAGGGTTTATATAATTTTTTTAGCGCCCGATTGCGGGCTCCAGGTTTTACAAAGGAAGCAAGGGATCGAGGGTTTATATACAAAGGAGCCAATCACATCGGAAGCTTTATGAAACAAAAAGACGTGCGCTCGTCAAAAGTTTCGATTGTGATAAGCGCTTTCGGCCTTTGTGCTTGGTTTCAGCACCAAGTCACATGGAGGGGAAGTGGTTTAGGGCTTAGCCCAAAGGGGCTTAGGCCTATAGTTAAAAAGACTGTTTTTTTTATGAATTTTCAAGAATTTTCAAAGGGTTTTGAAGGTTTCGGTAAGGTTTAAAAAGGAGTTTTAAACCTTATAAAAGGGTATTTATGAAGGGAAAATGGGAAATAATGGAAAATAGAGGAATTTTATGAGGAAAAAGGGGATAAAATGGAGGTTAATGATGAAGTGAAGGAGTAAAAAATGATGAAAAATGGAGTTTTCAGCAGTCTTTTTCTTCAGGGAAAATAACAGAATTTCAGAATTAAGAGGGAAACAACAGTGAAGATTAATCAAAGAATAAGATGTCTTCATAAGACTTCAAGAACTAGCAATAAAAATTATTTCTTGAAGGCTTCAAAAATGATTTAGCCACCATTTGATATGGAAAATTTTATAGGTGGCTAAGAGTGGCTCCACATGGGGATGGTGCCTTCTTGAAGGTATGAAGAACTTTAGACTTGTATTCTCTGGGAGGTTGATCATTGCCTCATCCATTTGGGCTGCAAATTTCTTCACTTGGATGATCTTTTTTTGCTCTGAAAATGTTAGCAGCCATGAAAGACAATGGAATAATATCAAACCAAGCTTTCTACCTACCCAATCCTACTGATCTAACATTTTCTTCTTCTTTTAGAGTGCATTTGGATTGACAAACTCTTTTACAAAAAAATTATTCTTTTGAAAGAAAAAAACTAATCTAAGTCTACTTCTTATTTCTCCATGAACTCAGATTAAACAGTTGAGTCCATAAGCTTCTCTACCTAACCACTATCTGTTAGGATTAAACAGTCTAACAGATTTTTATTCACTAATTTCTAAAATAGAACTTTAAAAGCATACAAGTCAGGATTAAACAGTCTAACTTGTTGCTGATCTATGGCATAAAAACAAGCTGCACATAGATACTTTATTTGCAGAAAATTAAATCGAAATGGTGAAGGCTTAAGATCTGAAAATTCTAAGCACATCCTTCTCTTTTCTTCAGCTCTGATTTTAGGTTTGTTTGAGCTGTCTTACATTCCTTTCTGGTTCAAGTTTTGCGCTGATTAGAACCAGTTTACTTGTGTCTTTGACTCAGGATTAAAATAGATTGGAGTCATTCTTATTTTGGAATCTTAGGTTCAGATTTTGAGCTTGTTTGAACCTTTATCTTCTATCCTAATCTACCTAACTGATAAGCCAAGATTAAGTTGTTTGGAAAATCTGATTCACTAACCTATCAGCAGTAAATTGAAAACTAATTAGTCATGATTAGGCTGTATGACTGACTAGAAGTGTGATTTTCAGGAGTGGCATTTGAGCTTGCACACTTTCAGATTTTGTTTCTCTTTTTTGGTATGGGGCTATACCTTTCTTGTTTTTACAATCTGCCCTATTTTCTATTTCTATTGTTTTTGTATTTTTGAATTTTCTAACTTTGAATGCAAATGATGGATGAAATATTTATAATGAGAAAAAAGTTAAAAATGCTTCAAAACATGATAGGATCAAGAGAAGTAATGTTTGAGCATCCTGCCATTGAGATGACCCCCAAACAATTCAGCTCCATTCAACTCCTGCAGAAAATAGGCATTGTTACCAGTAGTAGAATGAATGAAATAAGGGCCAAGCCATAAGTGATCAAATTTCCCATGCTTTCCCTTATCTTCTCTCCTTGAATCCCACTTTAACACTTTGTCCCCAACGTTGAAATTGCTGGCTTTTGTTCTTCTATCAAAAATTTTCTTTATGCTCTCTTGCTTTTGTAATGCTTTGTTGTAAACCTCCTCTCTAGTTTGCTGAAGATGTATAGTCTGATTAATCCTTCTGGTCATGTCATTGTCTTCAGACTGTACTTCTTGAATCAACTTCATAACTAGTACACCAAGGCTGGTTGGAAAAAGTGCATCTATTCCATACACAAGCTGGAAGGGTGATATTCCAATGGATTTCTTAAGTGTCAATCTGTCAGCCCATAGTGCATGAACTAGCTTTATGTGCCAAGAATTCTTGTTGTCCTCCAGCAACTTCTTGATTATGTTCACCAAAATTTTGTTTGAGGATTCTGCCAGTCCATTACCTTGAGGGTAATAAGCAGTAGAATGACTCAATGTTATCTGATATTTGTGACAGAACTCAACCATCTTCTTGGATCCAAATGCTGTAGAATTATCAGTGATGATCTTCCTAGGACAACCAAATCTACAGAGGATATGATTCTCAATGAATTTTATGATGAAAGAGTCATTGGCTTGTCTAGAAGGGATGGTTTCTATCCATTTGGTAAAGTAGTCTGTTGCAGTGAGAATCCATCTATGTTGGGCAGATGATGGTGGATGAATTTCTCCTATGAAGTCAAGTCCCCATTGTTGAAATGGAGCTTCAACAGTGATTGGATGCAGAGGTAAGGGAAACAATTTTCTTTGCCTTCAAAGAGTTGGCATTTATGACAGGAAATTATCATCTTGTGGACATCTAGAAAGAGTGTGGGCCAATAGTAACCAGCTCTAAGGATTTTGTTGGCTGTAGTCTTCCAGTAGAGGTGGCCTCCACATTCTCCTTCATGGAACTCGTGCTTAACTTTCTCTGCATCATTCTCAGGCAAACATTTAAGCAATAACCCACTCGCATTTTTCCAATAAAGACATTTATCTATAATGCAATATTTTACAACTTTTAACTTTAAAAACCTTGCTTTTGTTTTTGATAAACCAGGAGGTGTATTCAAATTAAGCAAAACATATAGAATATCAGCATACCAAGAGGAATTCATAAAATGGTCTTCAACAATGGGAGTTGAGCATTCCTCTTTTTCATCTAAAGTATTTATCATATTTATATCAAGAACTTCAAAATTTGATTCAGCCATTAATCTAGCTAGACCCTGGCCTTTGATGAGTTTAGTGGGCTTGATTTCTAAATCATATTTAAGTATCACAGCTATCCACTTACCTCTCTTACCATCTAGGTCCTGTGTTAGAATGTCTTTCACAACTGAATTTGGGACAAAGGCAATGATATGGGAGTGAAAAATGTATACTCTGAAGTCTTTTAAAGCTTTGACTAAGGCAAAGGCTTGTTTTTCCATAATGTTGTACTTCAGAGGAGAATTTCTCAACTCATTGCTAAAGAATGCAATGGGCTGCTCTTGTCCTTGTGGATTTTTCTGTAATAGGACATCAGCTATTGTATGTTCTGATGCAAATGAAAAAATATAATTTTTTTTTGAAAAATCAGGACTTATTAGAACTGGTGTTGTGGTTAATGCTTGTTTTACCAGTTCAAAGGAATTCTTTTCTTCCAAGGTCCATTTAACTCCTTACTCCTTTTTCAGCATGTTTGTTATGTTCATAAGGAGTTCAGCTAAGTTGGGTATGAACCTTCTCAAGAAATTAATCTTTCTAATGAAATATTGTAGTTCCTTGATGTTTCGAGGATGAGAGATTTGCAATATGGCCTCAATCCTCTTTGGGTCTATCTTAATTCCCTCTTCTGAAATGATGTGCCCAAGAAGTTTACCTTCTTGGAGACCAAACAATGTTTTCTTTGGACTTAAAGATATCCGAAACTTTCTGCATTTCTCGAATACTTTCCTCAAGTGTTCTAAGTTCTCTTCATCTATCTTGGAAAATACAGTGACATCATCAACGTAAATAATGATGAAGTAGCCCAATTCTTCCGAGAATGCAATGTCCATGGCTCTCTAAAAAGTAGCACCAACATTCATTAAACCAAAGGGCATTTTCACATACATGAAAGTGCCCCAAGGTGTAGTAAATACTGTCTTTAATTGATCATCAGGATGTACTAAAATATGATTGTATCCTGAATAGCCATCTAGCAAAGAAATCCTCTTAGAAGCAACTACCCTTTGCAGAATATGATCCATCTTGGGTAAAGGGTAGTTGTCCTTCAACGAAGCTTTGTTTAAATCTCTAAAGTCTATACAAAGCCTAATCTCTCCTGTTTTCTTCCTAACTGATACCAGATTAGACACCCACTCAGAATATCTAATAGGGACAATAATACCAGCTTCATACATTTTCTTGATTTCCTTCTCAACCAAAGGTAACTGAAAATGGTTTATTCTACGCATTTTTTGTTTAAATGGCTTTTGGTTCTCCTTGAGAGGTATCTTGTGCTGAATTATTTCAGTGTCATAGGATTTCAAATCCTCATAAATCCACACAAAAACATCAGAAAATTCTTTAAACAACTCTATGTATTTGAGTTTAATGTGAACTGGTAAAGTCTTAGACAGTTTGATCATTTTTGGTTTAAGTTCACTGCCTATATTACACTCTTCAACTTCATTTTCCACAGGCTCCAACTTTGGCTTCTTGGCCACATCGTTGAAATCAAAAAACTCTTCTAAAGGGGCTAGACCTTTTGGCAAACTTTGATTGTTAGACTGCAGAGTTTCTAAGTCCTCTGTTTCTAACTCTGCAATAATTTCTGTTTTATTTTCGAGTTTGTTAGACAACAGATTTATATCAGCAACCTCAGGAGACTGTTCTTCTTCATCAAGAAAATTTTCTTCACTAGGACAGTCTATTTCATAGTCTGAATCTGAACTTGGTAGTTCAAATTCATTTCTGGACTGTAAGAAGTCTTCTATTTGTTTGTCTCCATCAAACACTTGCCAATATTTCTCGTTATCAGGAACAACTGGTCTGAATTTAATCTGGGTTGTACATTGTTTGGTTTCATATGGTGTTAAACATGTTCTAGCAGCAAAAAATAAACTGTGGGCCATGATATTCTTTTGGATGGGGACAAAAATCAGTTGGGATTCCTAAAAAATTTTCAATAAATCCATGACGTCGTTCCTATAGGCTCTAAGTCTGGGGTGATTAGCGTTGTATTCCCCATTGAATTGTTTAATAATTAACTCTGAATCCCCATGCACTTTAATTCTTTTGGCTCCTAACTTCTTCAACAAATGTAAGCCTAAAAGAAGCGATTCATAATCTGCTATGTTATTCGAACACTGAAAATTTAATCTATAGGAATGGCCTTCTGTGTGATTATTTTCAGTGTTGCGTATCTAGACCCCTGCACCAGCATTGCTCCTAGTGCAGGACCCATCAAAGTTCATATTCCACAGAGGACTAGTTTTGGGTTTATCAGTTGGGTTACTATCCTCTTCAACTAACGTGCTTTCGGATTGTTTTTGAAGATCAGCACTTTGTTGAATTTGTTTTAATTCCTCAGGTTTTTCATTACGTTGAGGACTACTTTCTTGACTCTCAAGGTTTAAAAGCAAAGGATGGGTGATTTGTAGCTCTAAACCTGTGTTTGGTTTGCTGTAGTTTTCGGGTTTAGAAAACTGTCGTGACACTTCTGTGTTGTCTTTCCCCTCCTCTCTATCGGCCATTAATTCATTTAAAGTCACTTGTTCATTGAATGTTTCATTGTTAAAAATGATAAATGAATCAAGGCCTGTGTTTACAGAATAAAGGGGAGAGTTTTGTGGTCTCTCTTGGCTAGTAACCATGTATTGCATAGGAGACTCCCTGTAAAGTCTTCTTGTTTGATTGAAAACAAGGATGGTCGCATATGTCATGTCCATCTACATAGTTCTTTGTAACTTAGCTCCCCAAGATCTTGATAACAACATACCATACTTTGGGGGTACATCAGCCACAACAATATCCATTACTAAACATTTGGCTGGAATTTGTGCTAAGTTAACACAGAGGTCTTTGATTAAGCCTAAACATTTCACTTTGCTTGAGTCAAAGGAGTAAAGATATTTATAAGGTCTGGTGATTTCAAGGCCTAGGCTCTCCATTACAGATTTCGGCATTAAATTATGAGAGGCCCCAGAATCATGCATAGCGTTATGTAAAATCTTGTCATGAACATTTAAACTAACATAAAAAGGAGGAATTGGTCCTTCTTGATATCTCCCCTCAATATTAGGACCAAAAATGAGCTCTGGCTGGTCATCATTAAGATTGACAGTGTAATTATTCTCTTCTATGTTTAAAGCCTTCAAAATTTGAGATCTATATACATTTTGGGCAACTAATTGAGTGAGAGGAATAGAGATCTTGATTCTGGCAATTTCCTACTCCAAACTAAAAGGCATATGATTCTTTGAAGTGCTTGTTTCAGCCTTATTAACTACCATTCTATCAGCAAAATCAGCTTGCTGATTTCCTCTATTTACATTTGTCAAAATTGTTTTAACAGGAGTACTAGTTGAGGTACTAGTACTGCTAAGATCTGCACTCTGTTTTTCAGTACTTTGAGTGCCTTTTTCCTTGTTTTTATCGGAATTTACAACCACTGTTTTGTCTTTTTGCTTTGTAACTTTGGGTCTATTTATAGTGCTGTTTTGTGAAGAATTGTCAGAGGTTTTGTTGTTGGTGGTTTCCAAATTATTTTTACTTCTAAGGTCATATTCCTTTGTGGTTTCTATAATGACATTTTCCATTTCCTGATAGTAATATTCATCTTCTGGTCTCTTGTCATCATAGGGTGTATATAGACCTTGTTTCCTATCGTAATGGACTTCAAAGTAATCATTATCTACTCCCAACATATTTATATCGTCTTCCTTTGTTTGATCTATAGTTTCTTCAACCTCACTTACATAGTTTTGATCAAAAGGAGGAGTGATCTGTTGATCATCCTCCCTTGGTCTATTTTAAGGCTGGTTTCTCCTAAAATTCTGATTTTGGTTCTGATTTCTGTTTTGAGGAGCTTTTTGGTTTTGACTTTCTTGTGCTCTCTCAAGTATGCTCATCTTTTTCGTCATCTCCTCCATAATTCTTTCCATCTTTGAGATGGATGTGGAAGGTGTAGATTCCTCTCTAAAGGACACTCTCTTCTCATTCTTCATTCTTGCTCTTTTCTCCATTAAATTAACTTCCACAGCAAGAGCTCCTTTTTTCATATCTTTAAGAGTTAAAGGATCTCTCTCTCTCTCTCAGCTGATAGGCCATTTCAGGATCAAATCCTTCAGGAAAATTGTTTAAAGCTGAGCCTTGTGGAAGTTTTAGGTCTGGGGGAAGGACATTGTAAACGCTGTTAAACCTAGTGCAATAGGCTTGTACACTTTCCCCAACGTTTCTTTGGATATTTTTATAGTCAGAAAGTATTTGAATCGGGTTTTTTTTGACTTCCCATTTGTTTAAGAATATCTGATGGAAGGCTTGGAGTGTTGGCAATATGATGCAGAGTGTTGTCCTTGATGGCAACCCACTGAATGAAGATGAAGACAAGAGACAGTTGACTTGTGTTGTCCTTGATGGCAATCCACCTGATGAAGTTATTCTTGACTTGATGGACTTGGTAAATGATGTAAATCTGATGTGATATGATGTTTGTTGACAATATGATGCTGGGTGTTGTCCTTGATGACAACCCACTTGATAGAGTGTTGTCCTTGAATGGCAACCCACCTGATAAAGTTGTGCTTGATAGAATATGTCTTGATGAACCTGTTTAAAGATGTAAATCTGATGTATCTACTGTGAGTACAGAAGGTAATGAAGAAAGGAATTCAGCATGTGCTAAATCTATGCTAAAAAGAGTATGTCTCAAGGCATACGCGGATTTATCTAGGAGAAGTCGCGTATGCACGCGGGAAACAACGTGCCAAGTCGCGTATGGGAAAAAGCGCTCATAAAGTGCAAAACCAGGGGTAACCACCATGGTATTGACCCATTGTATTGGGTAATGATTTGTCTAAATGACCCCGTCCAGGAATACCATCGAAAGTAATGTGGTTTTGGCTCATGGTATTGAAAAAGGGTAAACCTATATAAGGAGAAGAAATTCATTGTGCAAATCATGAGTGTGGGTGCAAGATGTCTGAGCTTGAATGAATACTTCTCTCTGAAGGATATCTGAATGGAAAGGGTTACAGTTGAATGATAGATCTAAATGTATGATGCACCAATGATGAAGAAGGGGATCTAGATCTGAAATGTACTTGTATTTGCTAGATCTGTTTATGGAATGATTAGATCTGTGATGAGGCGAACATCTGTTTGAGGTAAAGGGTAAAATCTGAAGTGATGTATCTGTTGTGAAGAATTGCAATGACATAAAAGTCTGAAGAACCATACGCTAGTTCGCCGAAGAGGAAGAGCGTATATACGCGGCTTCGCTGAAGAGAAAGCACGTATGCGCAATGAAATTGGATCTGTAATATGTATAGAAGTATACGCTGGTTTATGTGAACGAAAGCGCGTATATACGCGACATCCGTGAAAGGAAAGCGCGTATGCAAACTAGGGTTTGCTGAAGTCTGTGGTAAGAAATGTCTGATCTGTTCTGCTGGTTTACTGATATCTGTCAGTGAGTTATATGTATCTGTTTCATGGTTGACTGTGCTTAAAAATACAGAAGGGTCCAAATTCGAAAATATGATGAAACGTGGCCTGCAAGTGGCGTCCTAGTGGAAGCTTTGGATCCAGTGTGAAAATTGATGAAACGTGGTCCATAGAGGTACTGAGGGTTGTAGCCTTCAGTCAGGGGGTTGTAGCTCCCTTCCAGGAGAGGCTGGTAAACGAGATCGGGGGTCGTAGCTCCCTTCCAGGAGAGGCTGGTAAACGAGTCAGGGGGTTGGAGCTCCCTTCCAGGAGAGGCTGGTAAACGAGCGCAGGTGGGTGCCTGCGTGCTGGTAGGAGTCTGCACCAGCACATATGTTGTAAGATGTTTTGTCTATAATAAAATATTGAAGGCTGAGCAACTGCAGCGGTGGTTTTCTCCCGACTTGGGTTTCCACCTAAAAATCCTGGTGTTCTTGTGTGATGCTTTATGTGATGGTTTATTCTGTTGTTACTACACATGTTTACTGTTAACTTCACATCAGATGAATGAATATTGCAAAGAACTAAGTTAATAATTATCTGCATATTTAGATCTCTGCTAATACGCGAGTTGTATGAAGGATATCCGCATATATACGCGAGTTTACTGAAGGAAAGTAGCGTATGGGTTTTAGAGAGTGAAAAAGTAAAAGTTTTGAATATGCAGTAAATACTGATTCACCCCCCCCTCTCAGTATTTTTCCCAACAATTGGTATCAAAGCAGGTCCTTGTGCAGAAGCTTGATCGCTTGAAGGAGATCCGTCGCAATGGGAAGTCTTGAAGGAGTAATGTCTCTAAAGCCACCTCTATTCAATGGAAGCAATCTGATTTTCTGGAAGGTACGAACAAAAGCATATCTGAAAAGTCTTGGTGCAGCAGTATGGACAATAGTGAAAGAAGTAGGAGGATGGAATAAGAATCAATCTAGAGAAGAAAAGGATACTTTTGTGGATGCTCTAGAAGACAATGATTGTCTTGAAGAAAACACTCAACTCAAGGTAAGCCTAGAAGAAAAGAACATAATCATAGAGACTCTTGAAAATCAGCTTGAAGCAAAAGAAAACCGTATTGAGGAATTGGAGTGTGAAGTAGTAAGTCTAAGGAAAGATAATGAGAAAGTGAAATCTCTCAATCTTAGATTTGCTAAAGGTTCAGAAACCTTAGATGAGATTATCAAGGTACAACGGTCTCCTCTTATAAAAACAGGTCTTGGATATACTGGGGAATCTTCCCAAATTTCAGCACCAAATTATCTAAAAGCAGCCACAGCTGGTTCACTACATTCAGCCACTTGGCAAGGGAACAAAGGATCCTCACAGGTAAAGCATGATCATCTCAATTCAAGGAACACTAACAGGGAGATCTTTCAAAGAAGCTACAACCAACAAGTAAATCCTAATAGAAGATTTCATGATCACATAAATTTCTACTTCAATGGACAATGTTTCTCATGTCACAATTTTGGTCATAAAGCTGTTCAATGTGTTGCATATACAACCATCATGACAAGAGAAGCAAGAAAGAAAAGGATGAATATTGAACCAAAGAAGAACACCTATAACAACTTTTCTCCTCTTGAAAACGAAGTTGAATGTACTTATTGCAATAACTTTGGTCATGAAGAATCTGAATGCAGGAGCAAGGTCCAGCCAAAAGAGCATGTTCCCTCAAGCTCTAAAGTGTGGAAAAAGAAAGAAATACCGGTTGAAAATTGTGGGATAGCGTTATTTGCAGAAGGTGAAGAAAATCAATGGTACATTGATAGTGGGTGCTCAAGACACATGACAAGTGACAAAAGCAAACTTCTTGCATATAATGCTCTAGAAAAGGAAAAGAAAGTTACTTTTGGAAATGATACTCCTGCTGTAATTAAAGGAAAAGGGTCAGTGTTTCTAAAAGAAAAGGTGAAGGCTAATGATGTCATGTATGTGGATGGATTAAGGCATAACCTGTTAAGTGTAAGTCAAATGTGTGATCAAGGAACAAAAGTGGTGTTTAGTTCAAAAGAATGCGTGGTTCGTGATCTTGATACAGGTAAAATCATTATAAAAGGAAAAAGAAATCCAAGCAACCTGTATGTACTGAACGGCATAGATCAATGTTACTTGAGCAAGTATTCAGAAAATTGGCTATGGCATAGAAGGCTGGGGCATCCGAGCTTCTCTCAAATCAACAAAGCAAGCAGACTTCAAGCTGTTCGTGATCTTCATACTTCCCAATATTAATCTACCAGAAAGTATCATATGCAAATCTTGTCAATTTGGTAAGCAGACCAGAGTACGATCTAAAAGGATCTTCAAGTAAGCCTCTTGAACTCATTCATACTAACATCTGTGGACCTATGAGGAAAAATTCACTACGTGGGGAATAATACTATATCTTATTTATTGATGACTACTCTAGAATGTGTTGGATCGGGTTCATTAAACACAAAGATGAAGCATTTGAAAATTTTCAGATCTTCAAAGCATTGGTAGAAAATGAATTAGATCTAAAAATCAAGTGTCTTAGATCTGATCAAGGAGGAGAATATATATCAAATGAATTCTTTGAATTTTGTGAACAACATGGCATAAAAAGACAATTCTCTGTAGCAGGCACTCCACAACAAAATGGCGTAGCAGAAAGAATGAATAGAACAATTCAACAAATGGCTAGAGCTATGCTCGATGATTCTGGAACTCCTGACATGTTCTGGGGAGAAGCAGCACATACAGCAGCTAACATTCTCAACAAAGCTCATGTTCGGGTAAATAGTGACAAAACTCCATATGAACTCTGGTATGGTAATTCTCCATCTGTGAAGCATTTTAGAGTTTTTGGAAGTAAATGCTTTATCAAAAATAATGATGAAAAGCTTGGCAAGTTTGAGCCTAGATCAGATGAAGGGATATTTCTTGGTTACTCATCTTCAAGCAAAGCATACACATGTTACAATAAAAGGCTTCGAAAGATTGTTGAATGTATTGATGTTGTTATTGATGAGTCTCCTGCAGCTCCTAAAGAAGAAAAACAAACAACAAAAGAAGATGATAGTGACTTATGGCCTTCTACATCAAATAGAAATGATATAGACAGTGGATCCAATGAATAACCTGAAAATGATCTATCTGAAAAAGCTCCATCCAGATATGTTCAAAAGAATCATCCTGAATCTCAAATTTTGGGAGACAAGGAATCAAGTGTACGAACAAGGAGAACTCTTGTGGGATCTTCTAGTCATCTGGCACTTCTATCCACAATTGAACCACACAATATCAATGAAGCTATCAAAGATGAATTTTGGAAGCAAGCCATGGATGAAGAGCTCGATCAAATTGAAAAGAATGACACTTGGGAATTGGTACCAAGACCACATGATAAAAATGTCATTGGAACTAAATGGATTTTCAAGAACAAGTTAAATGAGAATGGGGATGTTGTAAGAAACAAATCTAGATTGGTTTGCAAAGGGTATACTCAACAAGAAGGTATAGACTTTGAAGAAACTTTTGCTCCTGTAGCTAGACTTGAAGCCATAAGAATGTTTCTTGCTTTTTCAAGTTATCATCAAATCAAATTTTATCAAATGGATGTTAAATCTGCTTTTCTTAATGGTGATCTAGAAAAAGAAGTATATATAGAAAAACCGGAAGGATTCATTTTGGGAAATGATGAAAATCTTGTTTGTAGACTTAAAAAGGCTCTATATGGTCTCAAACAAGCTCCAAGGGCATGGTATTATCGTCTTGACAAATATCTTCATCAACAAGGATTTTCAAAAGGGTCTGCTGATAGCAAATTATACACAAAAATTGAAAATGATAAACTATTGATTGTGGTAGTATATGTTGATGATATCATTTTTGGGAGTAACGAAGAATCTATGAGTCAAAAATTTGCTTCTGTCATGCAGCAAGAATTTGAAATGTCCTTACTTGGGGAACTAACATTCTTTCTTGGCTTACAAGTGCATCAAACTGCAGATGGTATATTCCTATCACAAGCGAAATATCTTAAGCAAATTCTGAAGAAGTATGGCATGGAAGAATGCAAACCTGTAAGTACACCAATGATAACCGGATGCAATCTCAGTTCTCATGATGATTCTCCCACGGTGAATCAACCGGAATACAGATCAATGATAGGAAGTCTACTTTATCTCACTGGGACTAGACCAGACATTATGCATGCAGTTGGGATTGTTGGACGATTCCAAGCTAATCCAAAAGAGTCTCACCTTCAGGTTGTTAAAAGAATTTTCAAATATCTACAAGGAACTCAAGACTTTGGTCTATGGTATCCAAAGAATGCTGATCTTACTCTTCATGCTTACACTGATGCAGATTGGGCTGGAAGTGTTGATGATCGGAAAAGAACTAGTGGTGGTGCATTCTATATGGGACCCCGGTTAGTATCTTGGTTCAGCAAGAAGCAAAATTCTATTGCCTTATCTATAGCAGAAGCAGAATATGTGGCTGCCGCATCTTGTTGCACTCAACTCCTTTGGATGATGCAAACCTTACAAGACTTTCAAATCAAATGTACACCTCCTGTACCCATTAAGTGTGACAATACAAGTGCCATCAGTATTTCAAAGAATCCTGTTATGCACTCAAAGACCAAGCACATTCCCATCAAGTATCACTTCTTACGTGAACAAGTGCTTGAGCAAAAGGTGAAGTTGGAGTATGTTCCCTCCAAAGAACAAGTTGCTGATATCTTTACCAAACCTCTGCCCAGGGAAGCGTTCGAGTATCTAAGACAAAAGCTGGGAGTGTTCTCTGCCAGTCAGAAGCACAAGTCTGCATAAATTTCGAAGATGGCATTGGATACGCGGATTTCCTGAAACACAGTCGCGTATATACGCGAGTTCATGCACAGAAAACCGCGTATGTCTGATTGCTGACAATTTTCTGTTTGGAGTCAGCTCTCTTCAGCACAGCTGCAGTGCTGTTTGGTATCTCTGATACTGTTTGGTATCTCTGGTGGTGTTCCAGTTGTTATAATTCTATTTCTAATGTTTTGATAAAGATGTCTTGATGATTTGTTGGTAAAAGTGTTCAGGATGCACAAACTAAGGGGGAGCCTTAGTCATATGGAAAGGTTGCTTGGATGCACAGATTTAGGGGGAGCATTAGCTTTGCTGAGTATAATGCATTGTTGGATTTATGATGGTTCTGAAATATGTTCTCTTTCTTGAGGACTTTTCTGGTGTTGGTCTTAAAGTTATTTTTGTAGTTTGATGAAAAGGTCATGTAGAGATCCATGATGTAAAATTGTAATATTCAGTCATGTAAGGACTTGATAAATTTGTAAACCCACTTGGTTGGGTAGCTGCGTCAAATTTTGTAAACCCACTTGTTTGGGTAGCTGAGTCAAATTTGTAAACCCACTTGGTTGGGTAGTTGAGTCAAATTTGTAAACCCACTTGGTTGGGTAGTTGAGTCTCATATGTAAATCCATTTGGATGGATCTTTGATGTAAGTATGAGTCATTGGTGATAGGAAATTCATAGAGTCATGTACGTCATTGGAAATTATGTTTGAAGATTCAACATGAACTCAGGGGGAGCTTGGTCACTTCAGTATATATCAGATCTGCAGAACGCTTCTTCCACATGAGGAGAAAAGGGGGAGAGTATGTTGGTTTTGATCCGCCCTTTGCCCTTGATGTCAAAGGGGGAGAGTGACATGGTGTTTGAATGAAGAGAAAGAATGGTGTCAAAAATGGGGAGAGTGACATGGTGTCATTGTATTCTTAATGTACCTATCTGTTGTGGTAACCAAACACCATCGTGGTTTCCATCAAGTCCAAAGGGGGAGATTGTTGGCAATATGATGCAGAGTGTTGTCCTTGATGGCAACCCACTGAATGAAGATGAAGACAAGAGATAGTTGACTTGTGTTGTCCTTGATGGCATTCCACCTGATGCATTTATTCTTGACCTGATGGACTTGGTAAACAATGTAAATCTGATATGAAATGATGTTTGTTAGCAATATGATGCTAAGTATTGTCTTTGAATGGCAACCCACTTGATGAAGATGATGGCAACTTACTTGATGAAGTTGTGCTTGATAGAACCTGTTCTTGATAAAGTAAATATGATGTATCTACAGTGTGTACAGAAGGCAATGAAGAACGGAATTCAGCATGTGCTAAATCTTGATGAAAAGAGTATGTCTCTAGGAATACGCGGATTTTCCTAAGGGAAGTCGCGTATGCACGCGGGAATAAACGTTCCAAGTAGCGTATGGGCAAAAGTGCTCATAAAGTGCAAAAACAGGGTATCCACTCATGGTAAAGACCTATCAGAGTTGTAATAGAAACCTACCGACCTCGTCCAGAATACCATCGAAGTAATGTGGTTTTGGCTCATGGTATTGAAAAAGGATAAACCTATATAAGGAGAAGAAATTCATTGTGCAAAACATGAGTGTGGGTGCAAGATGTCTGAGCTTGAATGAATACTTCTCCCTGAAGTAGATCTGAATGGAAAGGGTTACAATGGAATGATAGATCTGAATGTATGATGCACCAATGATGAAGAAGAGGATCTAGATCTGAAATGTACTTGTATTTGCTAGATCTGTTTATGGAATGATTAGATCTGTGATGAGGCGAACATCTGTCTGAGGTAAAGGGTAAAATCTGAAGTAATGTATCTGTTGTGAAGAATTGTAATGACATAAAATTCTGAAGAACCATACGCTAGTTCGCCGAAGAGGAAGCACGTATATACGCGGCTTCACTAAAGAGAAAGCGCGTATGCGCAATGAAATTGGATCTGTAATATGTACAGAAGTATACGCTGGTTCATGTGAATGGAAGCGCGTATATACGCGACATCAGTGAAAGGAAGGCACGTATGCAAACTAGGGTTTGCTGAAGTCTATGGTAAGAAATGTTCCACTGTTTCCATTGGTTTACTTATATCTTTCAGTGAGTTATATGTACCAGTTTCATGTTTGACCGTGCTTAAAAGTATGGAGTGGGTCCAGTCTGAAAATATGATGAAACGTGGCCTGCAAGTTGTGTCCTAAAGGAAGCTTTGGATCCAGTGTGAAAATTGATGAAACGTGGTCCATAGAGGTGCCGAGGGTTGTAGCCTTCAGTCAGGGGGTTGTAGCTCCCTTCCAGGTGAGGCTGGTAAACGAGATCAGGGGGTCGTAGCTCCCTTCCAGGAGAGAGGCCGAAACGAGTCGTGGGTTGGAGCTCCCTTCCAGGAGAGGTCAAACGAGCGTTGTGGGTGCCCGTGCCGGTAGGAGTTCTGCACTCAAAGACATATGTTGTAAGATGTTTTCTCTATAATAAAATATTGAAGGCCGAGCAACTGCAGCGGTGGTTTTCTCCCGATTTGGGTTTCCACCTAAAAATCCTGGTGTTCATGTGTGATGCTTTGTGTGATGGTTTATTCTGTTGTTACTACACATGTTTACTGTTAACTTCACATCAGATGAATGAATATTGCAAAGAACTAAGTTAATAATTATCTGCATATTTAGATCTCTGCTAATACGCGAGTTGTATGAAGGATATCCGCGTATATACGTGAGTTTACTGAAGGAAAGTAGCGTATGGGTTTTAGAGAGTGAAAAAGTAAAAGTTTTGAATATGTAGTAAATACTGATTCACCCCCCCCTCTCAGTATTTTTCCCAACATGGAGATCATTTATACTGTGAGGGGTTAAGCCTTTGAACCATTTTATTACTTATCCCCCTAAACTCTGAGCAAATAATCTAAGTTTGATAGTTTCATCATCAATTTAATTTCTGTCAAAGTAGTCATTCATCTTGTCCACATGTTGTGAAGCAGTAGTAGTATTACTGGCATCATATAATGGTATCTTGGACTGATAGTCCTGTGGAAGATTGACTAAGGGTAAAGGAAGGATTAAGGGAGCATACCATGTTGCCATGATAGGGGGTGGAGGTGGAAAAAGTGGGGTGTTTACAAGTGGTGGATTGATAAGAGGGAAAGTGGGTTGAAATGGAGTGGTTTGGACAGTGGATGTATGAAGAACAAATGTGGATGTACCAACAATAGATTGTTGAGCTGACCTTGGATGAGAGACACCTAAATTGTAAAGGAAATGTAAATCAGGTGGTGTGTTTTCTCTACTACCAGAATGTTCACTTCTATCAGGTGATGAAAGTGAAGACTATGAATCTAGCTGATATAAATCATCAAGTGACCTAGTTCTAAATGGATTTCTTAAGTCAACTTGTGATTGTTGTAGAGCTGCAAGGTTTTCAGGAACATAATTAGCTCTAAAGGGTGATCTAAAAACAGTTGAAGATTTAATCTTAGGGGACTTCCTAAGGATACTTTCAGGGTTATCAACTATCTCAGGAGGGTTTGGGTCAGGGTAAGCTCTAGTATGAATCTTTCTAGGAGCCACTATGCTATGTTTTTCAGATCCTAATAAACAAGAACAGTTTAACCAAATATGACAATCTTTAAGTGGCTAACTGATCTTTTTAAATAAGAAAACTTTAATCCTAAAGTCCTCTAACTGATTTTTTATGATGATAATGGGTCTTCCCAGTGGAGTCTTAAGGTCTGTTTAGGATTGTGGAGTCACCAGGTGGAAATTTTTAGCTCTTTTGGAGGTAAAAGGTTTTATGGTCCACCACCATGTTTATTGAATACCAATCTGAAATATTTTTGGGTTTTATGAGCTTATTTCAGTCCTATGGGTTCTAATAGTGTCCTAAATCTGTTTCAACACTTAGTTACGGTGATGAGACAGAGAAAGTCTACTCTTATGGCTAAGCTAGTTGATCCTTCAAGGTTTGATAAGTTCTTAAGAAAATCCTAAGGTTTCCTTAGTTTGTCACCGATTCAAATAAGTTTTATCATGATTACCATTTTCTTGGTAGTGCTTGAAGAGGGCTACTTGTACTTACTGAACACTGGGTGTCTTGTTTTAAGGAATTTAACTCAAAGTCCCCAGTGGAGTTGCCAAAAATGTTAGTTCTGGTGGCTCAACTGGCTAACAGGACAAATGTCATTGAATTAAGAGGTTTCCTGAGGTCTAAAAAGTATCTAGGAAGAAGTTTGCTCATAAAATCCCCAGTGGAGTCGCTAGAAATGTTAGTTCTGGTGGCTCAACTGGCTAACAGAACAAATGCCATTGAATTAAGAGGTTTCCCGAGCTCTAAAAAGTATCTAGGGCGAATTTTGCTCAGAAAATCCCCAGTGGAGTTGCCGGAAATGTTAGGTCCCTGTAATTTGCAAGATTGGCAAATACAAACTGTAGAGAGAACACTTGAACCACTTTGGGATTCTAGGCTCTAGCCCTCTTGAATCCAGAGAGGGATCTATCTATAAGTGAAAAGATTGATTTATCTTTAAGGCTTTTATGTGTGATATTAGGCTAGTAATTAAGTGCAAGGGTTTTTGTTTGTTTTTGGATGGTTACGCATGATTTTTAGTTGAGTGGAAAGTCCTAAAATGAAAGAGTTTCAAAGGTGTGAAGTTGCAAGCAATCAGAACAAACTTTGGCTGATAGGATAGATATCACGTTGGTTTTTAGTCCATTGGGCTATGGAGTCATAAAAGGGTTTAATTGTGCAACAATTTCAAGAGTGGTCCAAGGGGCAAGTAATCTATATCACAAGATCTTTGAGATTAAATGATGGAATGGAAACAATAAAAGTGTTGAAGGGGTGGAAACAGAAAATAATTTCAACTAGGATTTATCAGTATGTCCAAATAAGAAAAGCCTTTTAAGTAACTATTTAAAACCAACCAAAGGACAGGGCTAACCATAGACTTCTTTGGAAAAGTTCGTATTAAAGCTAACTCAACAGACAAACAATCCAGTAATCCACATAATTAATTTTAGAAGGGATGAAAAACAGATAAGAAAAACAAAGTGTAGCCTAAGATCAGATAAGATACTTTTAAATCTAAACTACTTTCAACATACTCTTAGGGAAACTTTCAAAACTACCTTTAGAGAAAGAAACTAGAAGACAGGGCAAACCATAAACTTTTCTAGTCTAACTTTACTGAGTAAATAATGAAAATAACATTCAAGAACAATGTTTATGTTTAGACAGTAGGACGAGGGAACGCCAACATTCCTAACTACTTAGACTGTATTGAATCATTCTTAAGTACACAACTTGGAGGAAAATATTGAGATAAAGCTTATCAGTCAGAGAAGGGTACTGTAAACAGTAAATCCTAACTCTATGCTTGCTGTTCTTTATCAGAGAATAAATGGACAAAATGGAAAACATGCAAGGAAAACAATAACACAGAAAGAAGCACTTCACCAGTGATACAGACTAGGATCCCAAGAATTAGCTTGTATATTGATGTCAATCCAGTTACATTCTTCAAGTCCAATGTTTCAGTTCAGCAATCATCTTCTCTTCTCAGCCTAACTTATTTGATTACAAACAGAGCTTCAAGAGCCTCTGAACACTATTTACACGTAGAAAGTTTCGAGCACAAGTATATTTTAAAGTTTTGCAACCAACCCTTTACAATGAGCTCCTCAAGAAGATTTTATAGGAAAATGAGGAGGTGGAATGAGAGAAAAGATCTACATGATCAATTAATATAGTTTAATGCTTCTCGGCCTTTGAGGGGCTCAAAGGAGAAGATTTAAGATATTTCTCTGTATTAATTGGCTTACATTAAGTATTAAGCTCATTGGGGAGATTTTGTTGACTTTAAGGCTCTGTGTCATCTTTGTAATAACTCTGCTGATATTTTTCAATAAGTCTCTTTGGCTCGAAATAAATGTTGAGCTGTATTTAGACGAATATCCTCTGTTCTGGTAATAACTCGGCCTCTTTTGAATGCTTTGAGGCTACAGGTGGCATTCTGGTAGCTGAGAGGATTCAATTAGCCTCTGATGTGGCAGTGGAGGCTTTCTCGGACTGTTAGATATTTTTGTTTTGACCTAAAACACGACTAATTGGCTTCTGATCTGTGTGTTAGGCATAATTAGGCCTGATTTCCTGTCTTTTGTTCTTCAAATATGTTTAATCGAGTGGATTAGGCGTTTGATTGTTGATTTAGGCCATAATCCCTCGAAACTGTGCAAACAATCTTCAATTCTTCATCTCTGCTGTGACTTAATCTTTAACACTGATACTCTCTGTTTATTTAAGCTTTATTGTGTCTTGTTGATGTGCAGGTACTACAGGGGCTTTATAGTGGCGTAAGCGCTCATGAGGCACCGATAAAACGTGATATGGAACCTTGGGGAATAATATTCTTTGATGAATAAAGGCTTGGAGGATCATCACCCTCGACCTTCATTTTTCCTTTAAAACATTTGAATAACTATTAAAACCTGCATAAACCAAGAAAAAGTTAAGAAATCCTGCGTATTTGGGTTTAACTACTTTGGAGGCTTAGGTTTAGAGCACATCCGTTGGATGAAAGCATGCAATGGTGGAGATTGATCACAAGGGTCAAATGGAGGCGGTTGGAACAAACGGTGCAAGAGAATAAGTTAGTGCCATCGATCTGCAAAGATTGATGATCGAGATTTATCGGGGGAAATATAATGCAGAGGGCCACATTATAATGAAACGGCAGGAAAAACAAAGAAAAGGGGTTAAAAACCTTAATCAACAGTGAAAAAGGCAGGATGAAATTTGGGGTTTCGGAAAGGGTTCTGGGCCGTTGGATGAAATCGGCCGCAGAGATCAACGGCTGAGGTTGATCTCTGAAATCCCTTGGAGGATGGCAGAGGGCGATTTAAGAAATGCGAGATTGAATGCTGGCCGTTGATCCACAAAGATCAACGACGGAGAACAAACGCGATGGGATGAAATGTAAAATGGGGAAAGCAGTTTTGGACGAGAACACCACGGGTTTCGCACAAGAAAATGGAGGAAGGGCGGTTTTCAGTTTTCGAACGTGATATGCATTAGAGCCCGAAACGTGGCATTTCAAAACCACCCATATTGCGTGATTTTGGATCATTAACGTTCGGGCTTTAAATTATGCGATATGGGTCCCTGGCCATTGGATCACAGGCGGGTAGATCCAATGGTGGAGATTGGAGCACGATATGACAAGATGCGCGGGCAGAACGAGGTGGGGGCAGGAGAAGGCAGTCTCAATCTGAGCCGTCAAATCAGGGAATGAACGGATGAGATTTGATCTGGAGGAAGCCAGGACCCAATGGAGTTGGGCCTGTCGGGATGAATCTGTGCTGTTGGATCAAAGAATGAATGGTCCAGATTAATCTCGGGGTCAAATGGAATAAAATATGAGGCGGAGAAAGGATCAGTGTGGGCCATTGCTCTGCAGAGATCAATGGCGGAGATTTAATTTCAAACTTTATACAGCGGGTTTATGATTTTAACCAAGGTGGCGAGGAATAGTTTGGACCGTCGAATCTGGGTGCATGGATGGCCCAAATACAATCATAGGTTTTGCAATCGGGGGAGGAGAGAGGAAAGGGTACCGAAGCAATTGAATGATGGCTGTCGATCTGAGGATCAAATTGACGGTGGGAAATGAATCGGAGGAGGTCATAGGCGATGGAATGGGCTTATGAATTGATTGATGTGGGCCGTCGGATCTGGATCTGGTGGAACAGATCGACGACCGAGAATCCATCGGGGGTTTGCCAATCGGGAGAGGGCAATAAAATATTGAAATGCGACCATTGAAATCTACGATGTGATATTTGGCCGATCGTTGATTGGTTTAATATCAACGGTCGGGATTCGTTTAAACTGTGAACCGGCGGAACCCTTTGAAACAAAATAAAATCAAATTTTTATTGAATACAAAGGATATTTTGTATCGGGGAGGGGTTTTATATTATTCTTAGCACCTGGTTGCGGGGCCTTCGGGTATATGGTGGGGAAGTGGTTGAGGGGTTTAAACACAAAGGTGCTCATCGGAATTGGAACGAAGGAAGGGCCTTTCAAATGTGCCCGATGAAAAAACTCCGATGCGAGATTTTATTGATCGTCGATTGGTTTTTAGATCAACGATCCTTTTCTTTTACAACAATGAAATGACAGGTTTTAATACAAAACATAGGAAAGTGGGTTTTTATGAAATAAAAAGGGAAAATCGAATCGGGAAGGTTTTATATAATGTTTTTAGCGCCTGATTGCGGGCTCTAGGTTTTACAAAGGAAGCAAGGGATCGAGGGTTTATATACAAAGGAGCCAATCGCATCAGAAGCTTTATGAAACAAAAAGACGTGCGCTCGTTAAAAGTTCTGATTGCGATAAGCGCTTTCAGCCTTTGCGCTTGGTTCCAACACCAAGTCGCATGGAGGGGAAGTGGTTTAGGGCTTAGCCCAAAGGGGCTTAGGCCTATAGTTAAAAAGACTATTTTTTATGAATTTTCAAGAATTTTCAAAGGGTTTTGAAGGTTTCGGTAAGGTTTAAAAATGAGTTTTAAACCTTATAAAAGGGGATTTATGAAGGGAAAATGGGAAATAATGGAAAATAGAGGAATTTTAGGAGGAAAAAGGGGATAAAATGGAGGTTAATGATGAAGGGAAGGAGGAGTAAAAAATGATAAAAAATGGAGTTTTCAGCAGTATTTTTCTTCAGGGAAAATAGCAGAATTTCAGAATTAAGAGGGAAACAACAGTCAAGATTAATCAAAGAATAAGATGTCTTCATAAGACTTCAAGAACTAACAATTTTGCAATAAAACTTGTTTCTTGAAGGCTTAAAAAATGATTTAGCCACCATTTGATATGAAAATTTTTATAGGTGGCTAACACATTCCTCAAAATAATCCAAGTCATGGAAGTAGCTCGAGCAGTGACAACAGTTCAAGTGAAGAATGATGATCAATATGTTTGGATATCAAAGGAAGGCGTTGTATTTTTGGAAATATTAGTCTGTGAAATAATACATTTTGTTTAATGTAATGGACATAGTGTCCCAATTGAAAGACAGAGGGATACCAATAACTCTCCCATTTTGCATGACAAAGAGTGTCTTATTCATATATATATAATAAAATATGTTTTAATTTATGTAGAAACTATATGCACTAAGCATGCATATGTCCAAGATTCACCTGATCTCACTCTATTTAACTTTATGCAAGATACTGAATCTATTCCACTTGTTAATCTTTTGAGGAAAATTTAATTGCACACACATGTGAAGCATAAACAAAAATAAGCAATCGCACATAACACAGTTTTTAACAGGGAAAGCCTGAAGCTGAAAACCCCAACTATATATTATTTAACATGGAGATCATATGAAAATCTCATACAAGCATATAAAGCTTATCACAAGCTTTTAGTACAGTACAATCGTCATACACTAATCAGGACCAATCTTGCAAATCCATGCACCGATCTTTGCCTCCTGCTAGCCTGCCTCCACTACGCAATCCAAGCTGATTACAAAGACCAATTCAATGCAATCCCACTCTCCTTGACTATGTTATTATCATTGGAAACTCCAATGTATATGTAGATGCAATTCATGCATCACTAGTAGTCACAACAGATAGTCTATCTTGCCCTTTCACCTATCTCTCCACTGGTCTCCACTGAAACTGCCATGCACTGTAGTTAACTACTGTATTGTTCAGTTGATTAATGAGTTATTATTTGTGAATTAATTAACTAATTAATTCACTCCACTCTCACTAGTGTATCAATCAATTATACTAGATACAACTAGCTCAACTGAGTCTAACTGAGTTAAACTAAATACAACTCCATAACTACTTCTTCCAACTATGTCAGAACTCTGCCACTTGAGTTATAACTAAGTCCTCCATGCATTAACTCTACTAAACCCTTAGGAATTGCGTAATTCCGTCTGTCAGCTGATGTGCCACATCTGTGCACTGAACTGAAGTGCTCCAAGAGAATAAGTTGCTGTTTAGAGTCTGATTATTATTAAGAGCTAATAATAATTGACATGCATCTATTTTTATATTGAAGATCTATAAATAGACTTCGCCCAATATTCTAAAAATAGAATTTCATCTATTTTTCACATTTGACCAACCATCTACAAATAGCATCCTGCAACTTATAGAATATTCTCACCATGTCTAAAAATAGACATACACCTAAAAACAGCCTGTGTGGGCCCCACCTAGTTTAGGTGATTATTTTCCAACTAGGATCAAGGATGATGTTTCAGGATGCCTCCTTCACTGTTTCTTGTTGCAATCTTCAACACTCCCTCTCAACAAGAAAGGACTGTATTTGCATGCGACATGCAACTCCATGCATTCGCCCTGCAACTCTTGCTGCAACACTTCCGAAACTGAAAGGCTCCAAACAACTCAATCAGTATAATGCATCTATCATCAAAGTCTTCGACTTCTGCTGGTACCAACTGCTCATGTCTTCAGGAACCACTGTTGTTGAACTCTGCACCCATGCACTCTGCACTTGCTGTCAACTCTGAACTGTGCTCCAGTATCCGACACTGTCACTTTGATCTGCCTGCATCAATCCAACTGATCATGCTACTACTGCTCTGTGGGCTCCTCGTAGGCAGGTTCAATTCATGAGATCCACACCATCTCAATGAATCTTTCCCAGAAATCTCCTCTTGGGATTACTCATGCATGTCGCCCCACCTCTCACCTGGTAGTATAGATGCATGCACTCCCTCTACCCATCTGGCACGAAATTTCTCTGCATGACTGGTTTCTCCCACTCCATGATCCTCATCTTGTGGATGCTCCACATCCCGAGGTTCACTCTTACCTACATGCAAAACTTGCTCCCTCTCAAGCATCAATTGCATGGATTTCTTACACTTCCCAAAAGTAGGAAGCTCCGTAGAAATCCCATCTACTTCAAATCTATAAAGATTCTTCTTCATTTTTATTTTTTCTGATCTTGTCTTTAAGCGCCAACTTCCTCTGGTCGCTTATGCTTTGGAACAAATCTGTCAAAGCCTTCCACATAGCATATGGAGTGGCTTTCCCATGAAGGCTTGAGACAATATGGTCTCTCACACCTTCCAACAGAATCCTCCTCCTCCTTACTACTTTCTTTTGCCATGCGTCAAGTACTGCAGCATCCGCCAAAGTGGGCTTAGGAACATCTCTCTCAATGAATTCCTTCAAGCCATTATCTTCAAGCATTTCCTCCATCCTGTCCTTCCAGGCTATGTATTTAGAATTTCCCTCGAGTGTATACTCCAACCGCAACCCATTGAAAGACATTTCAATGTATACTCAACTGTCGCATCAAGAAACTCCTGCAACAAATTCGAATTGTCCACCAGCACAAACTCACTTCACAATTGCAATATTCAATCAACAATGCTATGATACCATGTAGAAATTATATGCACTAAGCATGCACATGTCCAAGATCCATCTAATATCACACTATTTAACTTTATGCCTATGGGCATCGCACAAATACCAATAGCACTTAGAACACTTAGTGCGTCTGTGTGATACTACACATTGGTGTGTTTCTACGACCTATGGGCACTGCACAAACACCAATACCAATTAGAACACCCGATGCACTTTATCAACGACTACCAGCTGGGCGGTCCGATAGGCATTGCTTGCACCGGTACGGTTTTCCTTTAACACGCTAGTGAGCTTTTATAACTTGACAACCCGGTCCGGTTTTGACACCTTAACGACCTGGTGCATGCACCTTCGACCGACCTGGTGCAACTGTCTGGTTGACACACACTAGGTCGTTGCTAAATGCCCCAAGGCATATAAAATTTGTTTTTAGTCCCAGTGCTTGGTAGGTTTATAGTACCGGTGCGTTCATGATACAACCCACTAGTGTGTTGACACCTGATTAGTGCACCGATGAGAAAAACATCCGTAACAATCTCCAGCCGCCCAATTTTTTTTAGTTGTGTTGAAATTCCATTAGAAGGTCCTCCAAAACCTCCGTTACCGAAAACAGATGTTGTAGAAAATGTTTTTTTGAGAATTTTGGCCAATTTTATAACACTAAAAACCTCTGTTATAACCTCCGCTAGAGGGTCTTTTCCTTGTAGTAAAGTGTTGGTTTCATCCTTTGAGAAAAATTCCTCATGATCTAGAGTTTGGCTCAGTGGTGATTGGGTTGCAAGAAAGGCCATAATGTAATAAAATCTATGATTGGGTGGAGAATTACAGTCCCCGACTTAATTACTTAATCTTGTTTTGAGATAAGTACCTATGCCCATTGTTGTGAATAATGGAACTTATGTTATATTCCTGAAATGGTTAGTATGCAAATTGATTGTGCGAGACATGTATTCTTATGATATTGAAATTGTTGATGGTTTTTTATGGTCTTGACTAACCTATTTGGTGGATTGCCTTGATGTTGTTCGAGTGATATGGTTCCTTCGTAATACACTTGCATAGATTGAAGATGGTGCTCCATGTTTCTTGAAGGATGCTGATATGATTATTGTTGAGAATTAGCCTCATGTGATGATTTACACACTTTATGGTTACACACTTATAATTGGAAGCTTCTTAATGGGCTTGTCCTAGGAAATTTTGGTACAATTTATGTTAGAGCCCTTTCACATTAAAGGTAAAATATTTCTTAACTCTGCTCTATGAATAATTTGTACCCACATAATCGATACTTGAGAAATTTATCTTAGAACAGTTTAAGAAAGGGTTGTATTCATGGTTCGACATCCATATCAATATTCTAAATCTGAATGCCCTTAAGAATAGGGGAATAAAGGGGAAACACCTTTCTTAAACGTAGCATGTTGCTGCACATTTCAAACCTATAAGTAATTATAGTAATAATGTTAAACCTTAGGGTAATGATTGAGTGGAATCAAGGCCATTCCACCTAGCTAGGAAACAATGTTGTCATAAATCCAATTATAAGTAATGAACCCTAGGAGTAGGTCATTCTTAAACTAAATCACTCTTTTTGGCTTGTTGTAAAATGGAGGCATATTCATTTTGGAATTCTTGTCTAGTACATAAGACAAAGGTTCTTCAACTGAGAGCCCTGACTATAATCATATTGTAAGCTTGTTTTGTGTGTAGTTTACAATAAATCACATGTCATCTTACCAACCTTGAATAATGTGGTAGAGTAGTTGCATTTGGAACAACATAAAAAGCATAGGGCTTGTTGCCAAAAGTCACGCACATGTCACTGTACAATATTGAAAATATAGAACTAGTTCCACAAAGTATTAACATTGGTGAAAGAAATGGGATGTTACAGATATCCTTTGCTCTATTACCTTAGTGAGATTAGAACCACATACTTTATGTAATCTAGATATCAAGTAATCTTGGTAAGCAAAGCTTTGAACTATCTATAGTAGCTATGCTCTCATAGCTTTCTCTGAAGCAAGCACTGTAGACAACCATACAAAAATAGACTATGAAAATTAATCATGAGTAAAGTTGTAATGTCCCCTAATAATAATAATAATAATAATAAATAAATAATATAATATACTATTAAAATATAAGTAAATAAATAATAAACTATAAAGAAAAGATAATAATGGTAAATAAATAGCAAAAAAATAAAGAAGAAATAATAATAGTAAATAAATAATAAATAATAAAGAAAATATAATAGTAAATAATAAATTGGAGTTATAAATAAATATATATAAAAGTAAACAATACAAATAGTAAAAATAAGTAAAGTTAACAAAAAGTAAAAATGAATAAAATAAGTCCACGGGGTCTTGGATAGACGCTGATCGGGTGCTCTGTTAAGGAACTCCTTGATGTGAAATCACTGGTTTAATTCCCAGCCCCGACCGGGGTAATATATTGGACATGATGAAGATGTAGTCGTGCCAAGCTTACAAAAAAAATGAATAGAATAAGAAAAAGTTAAATTAAGTAAAACTTAAAATAAAGAAATAAAAGTTGCATGATGACACATGGAATATGTGCATGCGGACCCCTTTCCATTGTTTGGTCTATTTAATGGACGATGAGGAAGATGAGATTCATTATTCGTTCATCCATTCTCTTGAAAGGAAAGTGATATGAGAAAAGGATTCTGTGACAGTAGTATGTTGATTGGGGGATCGAGGGTGGCCAACTGTAGAAAGATTATGTGAATTTGAGCCTGTTGTTGGGTGGAGAGTCATCCCCAAAACTTTGTTGCGGTTAGCGAGATTCAAATAACATTCAACTCTGAAATCAAAGTAAGGAATATCGTCGCTACAAGAAGGTCGTATCTGCTCATGTTTTTCAAAACTCTATGTTAATTAGTTGAATAGTTCTGTTGACTCTTAGTTGCATAAATTGATATAATTAGTTATAAATTTTAAATCAGGGTTGTTACATATGGTATCAGAGCGAGTTTCAACTCTATGTGACCTCTAGGTAAAGGTTTGAGAAAACTTCTTTATTAGATTTATCAATAATTTTGATTCTAATGAAATTTAAATTAAACCAATTTCAAATTGTGGTAACTATTGTATTACTATTATATGAATTTATAAGGGCTTAAATACCTTTTATATATTTACAATGGACTATGTATTGGCTTAAGAATAAATGAGAAAAAAATCATAAAAATCTTTGGATTTGATTTAAAAAAAAAAAAAACCAAAGTGAATTAAAAAAAAAGTAGATAAATTCCTATGTTTGGGTGTCCAACGCAGAGAGCCACACAATTTAGGCTAGGTTGGTCGACGTGGGAATTTTTTCAATTTCCTTATAACCTTGTTAGAAACTCCAAGCATATTTTAATCTCGAGCTTCGTAATTGACTTTTTCTTCTACTCCATTAAATTCGATCACAGTGGGATTGGAATAAATAGTCTCCCGCTCCAGAGGTGAGCGCCTTATCCATTAGGCGACTTTAATCTCTCCTTCAATCACTAAAATAATTCCCACTGACCCTTTTGCGATCCATGAGGCTTGTTGTATGAAATCAGTGGGACAAAAAAGAATATATAGTAAAATAGTGAGAAATCATAGAAGAAGAAGTTATTTTAACGTCCACGAGGCTAAAGATATCCTATGGGAGATATTGCTTCTCTATCTGGCTCTTGTGTTCTGTCCTTTTCCTATGAAGTTTCATAATAAAATCTCCTAGCTTCTCGACAAAGCCCTTGCTGAATATAATATTCCAAGAGCTAGCTGCCAAAATATTTGCATAAATTTCTCTACTATCTTTGAAGGCCTCACATTCTAAAATGAAATGCTTTTCTGTTTTCACTTTTTCGGAAGATAAAAAAAATACATACTATTTCCTCCCACACTTCTTTTGGTCTTTTCCAGCGCCCTGTTTCACAACGGAGTTGATGCGAATTAGTCCTGAATTGAGCAATAAGAATTTTGGCTCTCTAAGAAATATTGACCCCTATGTACGCCTTTTGTTGATGATTATGAGAGAGATTAAACTCTTCAATCTAATACTTTTTCTTTCTCCCTAACTCCTTGTCCCAAGTACATTTGTGAAACCTATCCACAACAAAAGCTTTTATCTCTTTACTGTTTGTGGGACACATGCTCAAGCAAATTCCCCAGTTGCTAAACCATTTGTTATTTTTCTGCATCCAAGTCTTCTTTCTTGTGCACAATATGTCATTAAACACAACCTTAGGCCATCTACCCTGTTCTATTTGCTCAATTTTTTTTAAATACCTTCTAACCTGCACCATAGCTATTGCTTCAAAATGAGAAACCCATGTTTCACTTAACAAGATAGCATAAGGCACTGCATTTTTAATTTTGAATTTGTTTGGAATCAAACACTTCTGAATTTCTCAATTTGTTTCCACTGCATGTCGGATGTACTACTGGCCCACAGTGCACAACGGTAGAGAATAACGAGAATCACAAAAAACCCAAAAAGAGTTAAAGTGGTTTTCGAGTCCCATAACTCTACCTCTTTACACATATTTTGAAAAGCATAAAATATTTTTCAACCGCTAATTTTTTTCTTTCTTTTTACATCCATCCCAACGTAAATTTATGTTAAAGTCAATTCCAAGATATTTGTAATCCACAACTTCTTACAATATTTATAAGAAATTTTGTAAAGCCATACTTCATTGTTACGTTAGAAAACCTAAAGATTCAACACTAACAACATAATCGAGAAAGAAGTGCATGTGAAGATGCCCAACAACCACGAATAAGTGAGTCATCCAACCATAGATCAAAAGTGACAAAGACATTCTCGTTATTAATCTATTGGTAGAAATTATTTATTCATCTTCCATTTTTTTAAGTGGCTTTTGAATGTCTTAGTTAAATGAAAAGGCTTATTAAAAAGTGTAACTTACTTTAAGAACGAGCCTAAGTGTATCTTAGGTTAAGAACAAAAGTGATAACCAATAAAATTTATTAATTTTTTTACTATAATTTAAGGAAAAAAAAAGAAGACAAAGTGATAGTCGATATTTTTTTGTAAAGCATATTTGATAGTTACTAGCTATTGCCCCAGAAGGTGCAAAGAGAGGCCGACAGGAGTATTGTTTGTGAATTATTAATTCAAAGTAATTGTAGGTTTTTCACATGAAGGAAAAAATGTATTGGAAAATCTCAAATTTTGAAGTTCAATGCCAAACATTAAAACTTAGTTGAATCTCTTAGTTGCAGGGCTATCCAAACAATAAAACTTTTTGTGAAGCATATCCCTGTTTGAAAATCGAAATAAATTATTTCAGACTATTTCACCATTGCAATTTCATTTGCACGCTAGCTTTGTTGCATATGGACCACAATATGCTACATTCAACAAAATTGACTGCACATTTTGCCTTATTTTTAAAGAATAGTACAAGTATGCTGTTTCCAGCAACAAAAAGACAACACATTTGAATTCCAAGAAACAAATTTGCAACAGAGAAAAGAAAAACTCTGCTTGTGCCTCCGGCATGTTTATTATTCAATAAATATGGCCAACAATACATTAAAACTTTGAAAAAAATGCCTAAAAACCGCATAACATTTTTTCTCTGCCTCTCATCCAGCAACTGCAATCATAACCATCGACTGACAGTTATGCCATAGGAGCCATTTTTCGAAAAAAACTCTCAATGTAGAATTGAAAATTCAGAAATAGCAAACAAGATTCATTTAAAAAGAAAACTAACAAGGCACAAATCCAGTCATCAAGCTTGAACAAATTTTATACACAGTTGCCCATTCAAATACCATTTTTGAATAAACATGTTTCATGAAACATGAAACATAATTCCAAAAATAATAAAATTAAAATTTCAGTACTTTACAGTAATTGTAAAAGTGATTCCCATCATTCATGAATCATGATGTGTGAAAGTGGGCCACCTAAGAATCGAGAATAAAAGACTGGCTTGTACAATATGGTGAAATGTATGATATAGAGCTTTCACTGATTTCTTAAGAATTATGTTGAATATTTAATTCACGTCATTTATTAAATGAGAGTGGACCACCCATGAATCTAGACTAAAAGACTGTCTTACACAATATAAAGAAATATATGAATTGTGCTTTCATTGATTTATTTTAAAAATTGGATTACCCAGTTTTCATAGCGGCACATATCTGTGTACATTATACATTCACCACCCAGGTAAGCTATGATCACACTCACTAGATTCTGCCTTTTGAATGCAAAAGTAAACTCATTCAGTCAGTATAGAAGTGTTAGCATCTCCAACCCTTTAGCCCTTCTCATGAGCCAGAAAAACATAAATATAAAATTAAAAGAAAAAAACTATAAGCCAAAACCAATTGTGTTCGTAATTCTTTATTTGATCAATATTTGTGCCCAACATAAAAGTTGGTTAAGCCATGTATGAGACATTCATGTTAGCCAACAATGCCACCTTTTCTTTAAGCTCTGCCAATAATGATTGAATTTGGACACCGACTGAATTTATTGCCCCAAAGTAACTTTGACTATTGATCAACAATGCAATGTTTTGCCCCTTAATCTCCCATATCCCTCTTTGTGCTTATTTCCATTGAAGAGAATGAGACATGATGGGACATGATCGGAAACCCGAGATAGGATACCTATGCATTTTATTTAATCACAAATCTTTAAAACTTCAAATAAAACAAAAGCAAAATAGATCTTACATGGGTCACAAACAAGTTAAAATAGGTATGGTTTTTTTTATTTTTTATTTTTACCATTTTAAAAAGAAAATACAGTAAGTTTAAAATAGGTTTAGGTCTTTGTAATTGATAGTCTCATAGGCTCACTGGCTTTCAGATTTCTTTAACCCTAGTAAACACATTTAAATCCAGTGGAATGCATAATTTGAATTGAAAAATAAAGCTTAGTGTTGAGATCATATTCAGTAGTATTAATCTATACTTTCTATCAATTCAAGACAATTAAGTATTTTATTTAGGTCAACATACTACGCAACAATTTTGGTCAAAGGTTTAGTCATATTGTAATGCTCTAAAGAACTGGCTTTGCATGGGTTTGGATGTACCTGATTATGACATTTGAGTAATTAGCTTGTATTATCTCATGTATTTCAGTGTTAATTGGCTCGATAAGTTATGGTTATAAGCTCTCTAGGGAGAATTCTCTAATTTGTTTGTATTTTTATCTTTTTTGTAGGTGACTGCAGCTCTCGTACAAGCTGGCCTCGAATCTTCCAACTTGATTGTAGGGATTGACTTCACAAAGAGCAATGAGTGGACAGGTAAGTTCTATTACCCATGATCTTGAAGTTTTTAATGTCATAATTTCCATGCAAGTTTAAAATTTTAAAATAGCCAATCTGCCCTTATCTAAATGTGGTTATTTGCTCAAGAACTATTAGTGGGTTTCTGTAGCCTGCTCATATATATTGAATACAACTTCTATCAGTTTTTTAAGTTTAAGTTAATAATTCTGTAGGCTCTTTACTTTTCAATCCAAATTAAATCAAAGTAGATAGTGGATAGTGGATATTCACTACAACAAAAGTGATATGTTCAATGTTAAATATTGTGAACTTCAAAATAAAACAATGAAACTACACTATTTTATCAATACGATTACTTGGCTTCCACTATTGCATTGACCATATTCTATTCTTGTGTACTCAGTTGTCCATTATCAGTGTCAACACTTCTTGTTACCTACACAAAATTATCAGCCATATTATGATCATGTGCAGAAATCTTGTGCCCAAGAGGATTTGAAGATTCTACATTTTGTTATGATCCAAAAAAGAACAAACTGTGCAGCATCAAGGAAGGCTGTGATCATGATTAAGGAAGACCACACTCAATGCACAAACACCATGAACAACCATGCTCAATATATATATTATAAATAGTGCAGAAAGCTTGTACCGAAGAGGATTTGAAGATTCCTAGTTTGTATAGATCCAAAAAAAGATGAAAATGTAAAACTTTACACAACAACGAAGGCCATAATGATAATTCACAGAAGTTTATGTTTAGAACCAAAACAATACTAGTGACCATAAAATAATAGTGCCTAAGAGGACTTGAAGACTCTCATTAAGATTAAAAATAAGGATCAAAACTTCGCTCACTGCTGAAGATTCAACAACGCCGCCTATAACGGTGTAAAACAATAAGAACACCCATGCTCTTAAGATATATGGTATAAATAATTCAAAAAATGCTAATTTTTTTTAGCAAATAGACAACAGACAAGACAGTACTTTCAACCAAACTAAAAATTCATTTTAATAACCAATCTATATAGAGAAGATTTGCAACCTGTCCATCTGCAATTATCAAGAGAAAATGGTACTGCCCATCACTCTGTTCGACGAGACAGATTTTTGCTTCAATAATTGGGGCAACAGATGTTGGCCCTAAATAAGAAAAGAACATACAAGAAAAGTATAAGAAAACACAGGATATACGCAACATATACACATATCAAGTAAACCAGTCAGACACACTTTCCCAGCTTAAGGCTTAGAATGCTAAAGGCTATTTAATCTTCATATCTTCAGGTGGAATGTCAAAGTTTCATTAACTAACCAGCCAGTCGAAGATGTGGGACTATCTCCCTGTAGCGTCTCAACGCTTCTTCAAATCCATTGCATAATCTATCATCTGGATTGAAACTAAACACACTTTGATCATGTGTCAAAGCTATGAAAGAAACAACAACGCATTATTAGGAATAACCAGATTGCTACATATGTTATGAATTCATGTTAACCGACATAAGAAAAATAAAATGTGCCAAATTCAAATAAGATTTTCAATCGAAATAGAGATCAAAACTTGCCATCCCCAAAACCAAAACAAGGGATCAAGTTGTCTTCATCAAATGCCGATAAGGTCCTCCCAATTATCGAAATTGCTTGTTCATAAGGGTTTGGCGTGTCTCCAATGTGGTGCAAGCTTCGGCGATTAAAAGACCTTGCACCTAAAATCCATAACAAAATGTTGAAGTGATCACTTTAATTTAATTTGGATTGAAAAGTAAAAAGCCCGTAGAATTATTAACTTAAACTAAAAAAACTGATAGAAGTTGTATTCAATATATATGAGCAAACTACAAAAACCCACTAACAGTTCTTAAGAAAATAGCCACGTTTAGATAAAGGCAGATTGGCTATTTTAAAATTTTAAACTTGCATGGAAATTATGACATTAAAAACTTCAGAATCATGGGTAATAGAACTTACCTGTCCACTCATTGCTCTTTGTGAAGTCAATCCCTACAATCAAGTTGGAAGATTCGAGGCCAGCTTGTGCGAGAGCTGCAGTCACCTACAAAAAAGATAAAAATACAAACAAATCAGAGAATTCTCCCTAGAGCGCTTATAACAGTAACTTATCAAGCCAATTAACACTAAAATACATGAGATAATACAAGCTAATTACTCAAATGTCATAATTAGGTACATCCAAACCCATGCAAAGCCAGTTCTTTAGAGCATTACAATATGACTAAACCTTTGACCAATTGCGTATTATGTTGACCTAAATAAAATACTTAATTGTCTTGAATTAATAGAAATTATAGATTAATACTACTGAATATGATCTCAACACTAAGCTTTATTTTTCAATTCAAATTATTCATTCCACTGGATTTAAATGTGTTTTTACTAGGGTTAAAGAAATCTGAAAACCAGTGAGCCTATGAGACTATCAATTACAAAGACCTAAACCTATTTTAAACTTATTGTATTTTCTTTTTAAAATGGTTTAAAAAAAAAAAACAATTCTCTAATTCTGATCAATCATAGAGAAAAAATTAAATTTTGTAATTCTGATATAAATACCAGAAAAAATTGGTAAAGGAACTATTGGAAAAGCAGTTCGCTCATGTCATTAAAAAGAATTATAGAAGGTAACTCAATAATTAAAGATGGTTCGGTGATCTACTATGGAAAAATTTGACAAGAGAATAACAGCTCGAATGAAAACCATTCAGTAGCCTATTGAACATGGCATTATCACTATAAATGAATCTAACAAACTTTGTAAAGAATGCAGTATATAAAAAATGGAAGCATATATCAAACATGGAAGCAACAAATAACTTATTACCAAAGAAAGATAAGTAGAATTGTTGCATGCAAACAATTTTGATACAGAATGAGAATTTAAACTTAGTATCAGCTCATTCGACCAAAAAGAATAGATATAAGTTAAAATTACATAGTTGTAGTTCTGTGCAGGAAATACCAAACAAGACTATGTTACCAAACTACAAACCGGGAATATGGAAATAAGCACTATGCACAAAAAACGCTTGTAGTTTGACAATATAACCTCATGCTGGAGAAAATGCTTGTTTACATTAAAATGAAAATAGAATTACGAGCAAGAACTGCTCTAAGCCAAGAACAAATGCAAGATTACTAAGCTAGATGAGAGATCTTAAGTATGAGTGTGATAACCTCATAGAACTTATAAAACCCCGGAATCATTCAATATCAAGCGAGATTCAAGACTGGAGTCCTTAACATTATGCATCAGTAAAATAACCGAGCCCGTAAGGCTTCTTTCATGAAATAGCTGATATAATCATATGATTTTGTTTTATAACTAGGCCTGCAAGGCTTCAAAACAAATATTTAAATCAACTCGCAGAGTGTACGGTACCTGTGCGCGGAAAAGCAAAAAGGGTTACTGCTGGGCTCAAGAACGAGATGAGGAAGTGCGCCAAGATAACTGTGAAAACGTAGTTACCTGAAACACACAATTCAAAAAAATAACAAGTTCGGGGCATAATAGTATTTGGTAAAACTAACAAATTAAACCTGTAAATGAAGACGGGGATTGACATTGAAGACCCGGGAGCTGGGAAAAGACGGTAGAACAGATTAGACACAAATGATTGGTATGTCGAGTCTTAAAACAACAAAACTTCTTTGCGGAAATAGTACTACGAAACCGAGAAAGAATTTACCTGTAAAAACATGGATACGAGGACGCTCGTTGGATAACCTGTGCATTCTGAAGGAAAACTTCCATTTGTTCCTGTGAAGGGTTTAATAGAGAAGCCACTAAAATCTTCCCAAGAAAACAGTATCAAATACAACCTGAACGGTGTGAAAGACAGAGAAGGGGTATGCGTTAAGAAAACCGTGACAAAAAACCCAAGGAAAATGCAATAAGGCAGACACGGTGCAAAAATTAGAGAAGAACATCGAAAAGAGTTGACACAACAATCTATTTGTGAAGTCTGATTACCTGTGTTAGCTGGCTTGTGTTAGCTGGGTAAACGCAGAGGTTTCTCAAGGCCTGTCGATGACGTCAAGATGATAGAATGCCCGTAAATGTCCGTGTATAAACCGGTGACAGACGAGCCAACCTCGCAAAAGAGTCATGGTGGCATAAAGATTGCAAAGCAGCGGAGGGATGAGCCTCCCGCAATTTCACAGAGGTGAGAAAACTCGAAAGGCTCCTCAACCTTTCCGGTGGTGCTCTAGAAAACCCATTTTCGTGTCAACCTCATTAAGATGTGTAAGTCTCTTATCTCGGCAGAGAAATTGCAGAGTCGGACAGAGTCAAAGCAAGCAAGAAAATGAGTTTAGGCGTGATAGGTAAGGGTTTTGGCAAGAATCTGTTCCCGCCAGGCTCACCCACGGCGGATGGATGCAACAGAGGAGAATGACAGGTGGACATGGGACAACTAGTATGGAGTAAACCAAAAACATAAAAATGGTGCAGACAGATGTCAAAGAGATAAAAGACAGGTGTCATTTCTTTAAACCAGAAACAGGTGTCCTATTCACATAAAAAGTGTTGACGATCAAAAAAATAATCTCTTTCATAAGAGAAGGCCTATCGGCCTAAATATGTTACAAGAAATAATAGTATACATTATATATATATATAATAAAAATTGAATATTAATTGGAATTATTATAGTGGTGAGTATAAATAATGATTTTTTATTTTATTTTATTATTATTATTATTATTTTTTAATAATAATAATAATGAATTTATATTGCGACTGTAAATTCTAATATTGTTAGTAAGGTTGTAGGAATGTTATTTACTAGCATTTGCCCCTAAGGGTGCAAAGGTACACCGAAGGAGTAGAATTTGTATTAACTCTTGTGCCTATGAAAGAGTTTGCCCTGGTCGTGTGTGTTTTGATTGAAATTAACAATTGACATTTTCGAATAAATTAAATGTTAAGAATGATGAAATACTATTTATAGTTTAAATATATAAAGAATTATTTTATTTTTAATAATTATACGTTAGTTGATTCAAAACTCATAACATCAGTTACCTTATTTTATAAGTAATTTTATTTAAGCTTAAAACAAATAAAAAAAAAGAATAAAAAAGAATATAAAAAAATAAAAATTAAATAAATTAGAAATAAAAATATAAAACATATAAAATAAAAATAAAAATAAAAAAAAATAAAAAAATAAAAAAAATAAAATAAATAAATAGATAAAAATAAAAATAAAAACGAATAAAAAGAAAAATATAAAAATAAACGAATAAAAATAAAATCAAAATCAAAATCAATAATATAATCGGTCCATATCCATTATGCATATTTGGTCACATTTCAAGGTTTATGCTTTGATTAAATCCAAATGTAAATCTTTTATTTTAAAATACAATAATTTTATAAAATATCAATAATCGGGATTACCCACAGTCCCGGTTTTTTGATTATTTCAATCTCATTTCGTGTGTAAAATGCCTCGAAAGTTTCATTGCCCAACCAGTTCCACCAATTTGCAAGCTCACACTTTTCATGTTACTTGAACTGGCAATTTCAATAAATTTGTTGCTTTTAATATCTCAATCTGAGATTGAGATATTAATTTAAAATTCCCCCTTAATTATGAACTCCTTAAGCATATAAAAGTATTACTTTTACAATAACCCCGCAAAAGAACCGGTCTCGTATCCAAAACCCTCAACACACCTTATAGACATACATATATCGACCACCAGGGTTTATGCGTTCGCAAGATCAACGCTCGTAAGTTTCAAGCCCTTACTCAACCCACATGTATGGCTAGACTCATACGTTCGGTTCCAACCTTACTCAACCTCCTGCAGACGCATATATATAATAAAGTTCTAATCAAATTTAGTTTCTTTTAGTAATTTATATTTTTATCATATTTAAAAATTATAATAATCTAAGTGATAGTGATATATTACATTTTATTAAAAATTAATTAAATATTTGTTAAAAAAATTATGTAATTAAAAATTAAAACAAAAGAAGAAGTGCATCTCTATATTGTTTTATTGATTTTTTCACAGACGAGAACCATGCCACCAGGATCTTATTGAAAATAGAAATAAAATTTATTTAGTAATAACGTTCTAATGTGATTTCGAAGATTCTCAGATAAAACCTATACAAGAATGCGTTGAGAACTGAGATCGGACCAATAGTGTAAATTCCCACTCAGTTTATCTCTAAACCACCGCCCAGTGAACAGATTGAAAGAATGCCTTTGTTAACGGAAGAAACTACTTTCATTTAAGGAAGAGAACACCTAAAAAGAGAAACATTAAGCTTGCATATGACTTTGTTAAAGGAAGAAACTACTTCCATTTGAGGAAGAGAACACCTTGTTGAGAGAATAAAAAGAGCAACATTAAGCTTGCATTGGTGGCTTCAGAAGCCTGTTCTCCTCATCATGTAAATAAATCTTTTGGACCTTTCAGCTTTTGGGACTTCTAATCCGGCATTCTAATAACAAAGTTACGGTCGCAAGTTCAATTCCCAAGAACTTAGAGTGCAATATTTAAGGTGACTACTTACGGCATAGAGTGAACGCAGCCGATCCGGCGTCATGTTTTCCATTTCTCCATTCGAATTACAGCCAAATTCATAGCTCTCCACACCTCTGCAAAGGCAAAAAGCACAATTAAATCATCCTCTATTACCCCGTAAACCTTAGTTTGAAAAGTCCCAATCAATACAATTTAAACTGGGGCTCAACGCTGACGAGGCTTCCACATCCAACGGCGGACAACACGTCGCATGGCTTCAGATGATCCGACGGATATCGCTTGGCTTAGATGCGTGAACGATAATGCGCGATGGCGCGCGATGAAAGCCGCTTTCCAAATTCATTCAGGGGCACGCGTCACCAAATCTATGGGATCGCTCCAAATTCTCAAATACTGCTTACTCCACAAAGGCGGTGCGATCAAACTACCGGTTCAACGCTAAACCGCGTTCACTGTTCATCTTTTTGGTTCCGCCCTTTTGCCTTGGGGTTTTGCAGCATTCAAATTACATAGTTCTTCTGCGTTGTGACTAACACGCTCTCGCTCCTCGTTACACAGTGCTCATGCTTAAGATGGGAAGCTTAAACTACCTGAATTGAAGGCCAAGTGGGAAGATACTTACCAATGTAGAACCCGCACTTGCCCATACTTCATTCATTCGTTGCCATCAGTTCATAATGCTCTGCATCGTGTCTGGTTTAAACAAAACGTTCGTTGCCATTAGTTCATAATGCTCTGCGGTATGGGTCAAGGTAATACAATTATTAAACATCACTGTGATATGGTTGGACAGCTCGGTAGAGGATTGTTTATTACTGGTTTGATACTTAAAATGAATATTGTGCATTGCCCTGGCATATGGTGGAGCCGAAATTCTGGGATTTTTGAACAAAAGGATGCAAATGCTAGGAGTACAATGTTAAAGATGGTTGCATTTTATGCGGAGATCGGTCCTATGAAGAAGAAGAAGAATAGCCTTTGAAGCAATAAAGAAAAAAAATCAACAGTTTTGGAAATTTGCAAAAGAAAAGAAACCTAAATCTTAACAGCTTAGGATGCGTTTTGTCTATTACACAAAGGTAATTGTAATTTTAGATCAATTTTTTCAACAGTTCTAAAACAATGTTTCAACAACTGAGGAAAATGATTTATACCTTATTTTTGTAGAGTTTTCAATCTTTATGAAATTTTCCAGACAAAAATCTATCGCAATCTGTCAAAGATTTCACCAAGTTTTCCACTAAGTCTTCTTTAGAATTATTTTGCCAACAAAACGAAACAGTGGATTCATATAGTTTTCCTTAATTGCACCGAAATGCTTCTCTACAATGCAAGAAGGGGGATCCATCAACATTTTGTGTGCGCCTATGCACATGTGCTTGTGACACTTACAATTATCCCAAATTTTTTAAATGGTATTTAAATTAGATAATGTGTAAATATCAGCAAATTAACTCATAGCCCAAGATATTTACATACTATAAATACGATGTATGGGCAGAGCAAAATGGATCCACATCGGTCTCTTCTAACGCTCTCAATCCCATCAGTTTTTAATTCTACAATACAAGCAGGTAGTACATAGCATTCTATTTCGAACTGGGCACCACGAAAAACGTATGCAAGAGAAAAGTACGTTTTAAGTATTGCACTAGCATATACTGTTGAATTGTCTTAACTGTGAATCTGTTGAAATTTTTTTCTGGATCCAGTGTGCATGAAATATGCACCTTGCCAATATGGGCTGGTCAATTGCGTTCCATTATCGGCAAAGATGGAAAGCATATAAAATTAGGTGAGTGCATGAAATATGCAACTTGCCAATATGGGCTGGTCAATTGCGTTCCATTATCGGCAAAGATGGAAAGCATATAAAACTAGGTGAAACTTCAACGAGCCAGTCAAGAAATTTCACCTAGTTTTCTCTGTACATCTATCTTTCCCAACGATGGAGTACAATTAGACAATCTAAACCCTCGAATTGCATATTTCCATGCAGTTGATTGGAAAAAATCAGATGTTACATCTATGAAGGAGGTCTGATGTTACAATCTGATCCATTTCTCTGCGTAGAATCACAATCAAAACGTTGAGCGCCCAGCCGAAGTCATGAGCTCCTGCAATGATCTGCTTCTTGGCGTCCGTGGTTACAAAGCGTACAACGAATCATGACGTAGCATGACACTGTTAAGATTCTGTCAGTAACAACAAATCTCTACAGTGTCGCTACCAAAAACCCCACAATAGATAATACCTTGGATGTAATTAATATAAAATAAAAATAAATAAATCAAAATCCTTGTTTACTATGTCTCAAATTCAAACGGATGTAAAGATGTCGTGAATTTCATCGTCGCTAAAATAAATTAGCATACGAGCATAACAAATTTCCTTGAGCTTCTCCATGTCCCTTTGGATTTCGTTTACCTTCTTAGCACTAATTTTAAATGGTAAAATAAAATGACCATTACGGACTCTTCCTCACCAGGCAGGGATTCTCCAATCCTAAATAAAAAAATTGAAAAACTTACAAGTCCACGGAGGGACTCAAAACCCATCGATGCCATGAAAGTAGCATATCCGTTGAATTATTGTTGCTCAATGAAAATGAAAAGTTGTGTGATAAATATAAAGTATTAACAAATGCTATTGAACTATTGATAAATTGTTCATTTATTGATAATTAATATATAATTAAAAAAAGAGATCAAGAAGAATTATTCAATCAATTAAATGGATATAGAGTAGGAGAAATGAAATGAAATTTTAATGTCTATTAAACTAAAAATAGTTTAAAAATATTTTTAGTTTAAAGAATGTAATGATAAAATAAATTACATTTTGCTTTTAGGTAGTGTTGAGAAAATAAATAAATAAATAATAATATTATAAAATATATATATAATAAGGGGTATAAATATATTATAAATATAGTTTAAATTTAATATAGTTAAAAGTGTTTTTCCTTTTAAGAGGTCACATATTTAAAACCATAAACATAGAATATGTATGTCTTCGTAGATTTAACAGTTAAATCGTTGCGCAAAAATGGATCCCTTATCCCATAAACAAAAGGGTCTCATACACCACTCTGATGTCTAGCTTACTCGTAACCTTAAAATTGGATAATAATAATAATAAAGCTAAATTTAATGTATAAAATATATGTAAATAATATTTGTTGAAACAATAATATAATAACATATAAATTTCTATGTAATATATGGAGAGGAATGAACTTTAAAGATATATTAAAAAAACAAATATTATATATTTAAAGATACTTTCTATTACATTAGAGATTAATGTAGATTTAAATTAATTATATATCAGTTTAAAAGATTAATTTAATTTATAAGTTTAAAAGATTAATTTAGTAAATTAAAGTATATTTTTAATAACTATAAATTAAAGTTTAACAATTATTTTTTGGAAAAGTGAAAAGTTGTAGTTCTTGTATTAATTATTTTTGTAAACTATATAAAATGGTTGAGATTTATATTGATTTTTTTAATAATTATTGTGTTGTATTTTGTTTTATAATTAATGTGAAGATCATATATGCTATTTTTTCTAAAATTTTAGATAAAAGAAAGAAAAAATATTAGTTGAATTAATTTTTATTAAGAATTAAAAAGAACTCCATTATTATCATATGAAAAATTTGATTTTTGTAAGAAAGTCGAGAAATGAAGGAAGGTTCTACGTTTGATCCAAAATGATAGCGATGAACTGACAATTTCTCTACAAATGATAACCTATTGTAGGCTTCCCAGTCATGGCCAACCTAGAATCATAAGTTGATTCTCATATCAACGATGTTTCATGATGTGATGGTATGTGCTAAATGGATATAAATATGATAAAAGGTTAATGATGCATATGTGGTATTTGTTTATTTGTTATGATAGTGATGTTGTATGCTCATAATGGATATGATATGCATAGGGATAATGATGTTATGATATGATATATATTGACATGTTGTTCATTTATTATCTGAAGTTATGATATATCTTTGATCATTTTATTTATTTATTTATTTTTTAAATTTTATTATTATTATTATTATTATTTTTACGCAAGATAGTATATATTATAACTAAAAACCTTAGTTACATGATAGTCTGTTGAGTGCGAGCCTTGCTCCAGCACTGAGTAAACAAAACCATCCTATTCCAACTGAGAGAACTTTTTACAATTACCAGAGTAGTAGAGGATAGGAGCAACATTACAAATTGAGACCCAAGCAAAAGACAAACTAAGACCAGAGGTAGAGCTACATATAGAACCCAACGAAGAGAAACCATTTGGCTGAGAAGATGGTAGACAAAATTTGATAAGTAGATGAAGTTTAAAAGAAAAACAGTAGGCAAAATCAGTGTTCTGTAACACTCGCACCGATAATCTCCATTGAGGCTACCAACCTATAGTTGTGGCCGAAGTTTTCAGACAACAACTGCGTTGCCATCCAAACTGATGGGCATTTCGTGAGTGCTGCTAGCAAATTTGGATGGCCTGAGAGGATTGCAGGAGGAGGCCCTTTCCATTTCTTTCTTGATGCTTGGAGAGAGGTCGTCAGCATGAGTGCACTTGTTTTGCTTAGAAAAACGGTGAGAATCCCTGGTTACAAATTTTTAGTGGTGAATTGCCTCCGCATAGACCTATTTTTTTTCGGTAAGCATGTCAATTTTATTCTCCAGAACTTTAGCCATCTTGGCTTGATCTTGAATTTCCAGACCAAGGGTGGTTTTGAGCTGCCAATAGAGCTCAATCAACTTACTATAAAGGTTATCCCTGGCCCGAGTGAAACCAAGGCCAGGGATCCATTCAAACTCTTGGTCCACGCTTTCTGTGGTGACCCGACGCCTCAGAGCCCTTGCCTGCCCCTCCAAGTTTTCAATGCAGACTTGTGTTTCAGGGTTGACAACCACCTCATAGGAAAGGGAAACCCTCCTGACAACATATTCGACCTTGGTAATTGGGGGGTTCCTCGGGTTGTTTCAGTAGGAGGTCATGCACCCATGACCATGACCTGGGTTTTGCCTTGGCGCCATGCAGATAGGGGGGAAATTGGAAAGCTGAGTGATGCAGGGATGAAAAAGAGGACTAGGTGGCAGAATGAAGCTTGAGCAACAGAGTGACGCAAAGAGTATGGATGGAAATGGGAAAACAGAGCGAGGCTGAGACGCGACAAGGAAGATAGTGTCTGAGGACAAGGGGTAGGTAGTAATGTAGAAGAAGGAGCCTAAGGGAGCACATGAACTGATGGCGAGGATTTATAGCGGGCAATAGGACGTGCTATGACATAATGATAGAGCTAGAGCCGGATAACATTGAGGTGACCGAAAGACAACTGAACCAGGGAGATGAAGTGTGCCAACCTTGATGAGATTGCATGCGATCATGGGGATTGTTAGGAGTTCACCGGAGCATTTATAACCGAATTGTCCAGAGGAGGGTGGCGACCGTTGGTGTCGGTGCCACAGGGAGCCACACATTGGTTGTCCGTGACATTTAACGACGTGCACTGCTGTCATAGTCGGCTGTCCTCCAAATAGTACCAATCCATAGAGCGCAGACTCTATGGTCCCTTGATAAAAATATGTTGATGCTATAACTTATGTTGGTTTTTCATGAGGTGAAGCATATGGATTTGCATAAAAATTTATGACGTGCACGAGCATCCAAATTTTACTATTCAAAATATGGTGATTAACAATGGTGTTATGTTATCATGATGTCATGCACGAGTTGGCATGTGGATTATTTTTATGATACTATGATTATAAATAATGCATTGGTTTCATGTTGAGATATGGTGATTGGTAGTAAATCTACGAATAGGTTGAGAGGACCGGTTATTTGATGATCTCATGAGAGCCCATACCTACGAGGGAGAATATGTAACACCATATGGGCTGAGGACACACTCAATTAACACTACATATGCCAATGGTTCCTTTGTCTTTTATAACTCTTGATGGATAGATCTTGAGGGGATATGGGACGATCTTGAGGAGGTCAAGTGCCTGATAATGTAGGCCAGGTTCTTGATAGTGGATTTGGATGCCAAAGTTTGGTGGGGGTGTAAGGAATTCGATGCTTGGGTCAGTGCACCTTAGTGAGTGTGGAGGGAGTGGGCCAACCTTTCGAGATGTCTGGAGTACTACTGCATGGAGTACTGAGCCGGGTGCTTGCCTTGGGGCAGATGAGGTTTAAGTTGGGCATGAGCCTTGGGCTATGGTACAGACTAATGAGGCTTATGTATGGTTCTGAAAGTGGGAAAAAATACATAGATTCCTTGATATTTCCCGGGTGTTGTGGAATCTTTTGATGCTTGTTGGTTATACTAGTTCAACAGAGGGTGTAGGGCAAATGTGAAATAATTAATAACTAAATAAATAAAATGTTAAATGATTAAACTTAACTTTAGGATGAAGTTCCTTAAAGTGGGGGAGTATATAATGTCCCCTAATAATACTAAAAATAATAATAATAAATAATATAATATAATATAATATAATATTAACATATAAGTAAAAAATAATAAACAATAAAGTAAAGATAATAATGGTAAATAAATAGTAAAAAAATAAAGAAGAGATAATAGTAGTAAATAAATAATAAAGAAAAGATAATAATAATAAATAATAAATAATAAAGAGAATATAATAATAATAAATAAATAAAATAGTAAATAAATATATATATATATATATATATATATATATATATATATATATATATATATATATTAAAAATAAGTAAAATTAACAAAAAGTAAAAATGAATAAAATAAGAAAGAGTTAAATTAAGAGAAATATTAAATTAAGTAAAGCTTAAAATAAAGAAATAAAAGTTGCATGTTGACACATGGAATGTGCGCATGCGGACCCCTTTCCATTAGTTTCCCTATTTAATGAACGATGAGGAAGACAAGATTCATCATTCCTTCATCCATTCTATTGGGAGAAAAGTGTTGCGAGACAAAGGGTTCCCTGGTATTAGTACGTTGATTGAGGGCTCAGGGGTGACCAACTGTAGAAAGTTTATGTGCAACTGAGCCTATGGTTGGGTGGAGAGTCGTCCCCAAAACTTTTTTGCGGTTAGCAGGATTCAAATAGTGTTCAACTCCGAAATCACAAGTAAGGAATATCGTCGCCACAAGTAAGTCATCTTTGGTCATGTTTTTTGAAATTATATGTTAATTAGTTGAGTAGTTAACTATGTGTTGATTCTTAATTACATAAATTGATGTATTTAGCTATAAATTTTAAATCGGGGTTGTTACAAAAGTAGGGAAAAATGTGTACATGTCTATTTTTACTTGTAAGGAAAAATGTGTACATGTCTATTTTTACTTGTAAATAAATAATTTAAGATTAAGCTTTCATGAGGCTACTATTGATTTTTCAGCATATGATACATGGCTTAGCATTCAAATTATATACTAAAATTGATTTGGAAAGCGAAATTATTGACACCTATCAAAACGGAAAATACTAAATGCTATATCAGCATATAGGAACATACTAAAGATATAGCTGTTACACCAATTTTTGGTCATCTAACCTATTACTATTAGATGGACCAAAGTACACCATGCAAGACCAATTTTACCCTAAGTAAAATTGCTTTCACTATGAAAAATAACTTAGTAAATCCTTAATTTATTAAGTTGTTTATGGTCTAAACAGGAAACCCCATGAGGAAATATTGAATAAATCCATATTTGTTTGATTTTCCTCAAGGAATAATTAATTAAACATTAGTTTAATTAATATTCATGGTTATATTTAATCCAAAACAAGAAAATTAATTAGATTATAAATCATTATTTATCTTATTATTTTCTAGGAATAATTATTTAAACCTTATTTAAATAATATTCCTTGTTAAATTTGACTAAATCATTTATAAATAGTTGAATAATTCATTATTTATTTAATTATTACTCAACCACATCCTTAAAATAATAAATAAATCATTTGTTTATTTATTATTTACAAATAAAGGGATTTGACCAAATTCAAATTCTATTTTTTTTTTTTTCTAAATCAGACTAATCTATTAATTTATAAAAGTACTGTTACAAAACTACCCATGCTGCTGCTGTGTGAGCCAGCGAGCTGGGACTGATTAACATCACTGTTCTTGATTGTTTTGGGTTGCCCAGAGTGGGAAACCAACCCTTTAAGCAAAATATGTTGTGCCGCCCTTAGAAGGGAAACCGGCCAGAGGATTATACATAAAATGTAAACAGTACTGGAAAAACTAGAAACAACATACTGCTCATCGGTGGAGCAATTGAAGCAGCAAAACTCAAAAAGACCAGAAGTGAATGAGCCAGGGGAGTTAGCCCTCGTGCTCAGAAGACATTGGTTCCTCTTCAATCCTGCAAGCATATTCATTCTCCTCGCTACTGTCCTCCTTTCCTGCTTGGCTATCAGTCTGCAAATCTTTGTTGTCAGCTCCAGAATGCAACTCCATGGGTGGAGGGGGAGAGGGGCGGTGGTCAAAGGGGAGGGAAGGGGTGGCACAAGGCGGAATTTCCTCACGGAGCGAGACAGAGATGAGGGCGGTGATAATGGAGTCGAAGGAGGTGCAGTGGAAACGGAGTTTGGCATTTTGAGTCGTTTGACGAATGGTGGCCCCTCGAATGTGACTTTCCCGGGGAGTGGGCTGACTGGGAGGGGTAGGGAGGTCAGAAGGAGGCTGACTGGAGGAGGCTAGAGTGCCAGGAGGGCCAGAAGGCTCAGAGGCTCGATGTGGCAGACCTGGGAAGTCAACAGAACTCCTGGCGCGAATACGACCCCTCCCTCTACCTGTAGGAGCATAATTCACCACACGTCGACCCCGGCTTCTTCCTCTGGCTCCACCACCTCGAGAGGCAGGCGGGGGCGTGTGAGCATCATCCTCAGAGGACGAGCTGAGCTCAGAAAGCGGGGAGGAAGGATTTTCCATGGCCAGACCTCGATGAGTGCCTCTCCTGCAGCGCATGCGCTGCCTGAGGCGTGGCATGGCTAACAGAGGGAGGCGCTCACGAGGACCGCCAAGAAGGGAGGGTATAGAATGGGGTGAAGTGAGGAGGGTACCAGGGTTAGGCCAACCCGACTGAGAAGCAGTGTAACCAGTTGCGGAAGCAGAAAAACCAAACGGAGAAGCAATAAAACCCGACGGAGAAGCAATATAACCAGACGGAGAAGCGATATAACCAGCAAAGCAATTGCTTGTGGAGTAATTGTCCAAGGGATGCAAATTGAGGCCAGAGAGAGCCAGATTACCTGCAGCGAAATCTGCTGTAGCGTCAGTTGAGGCCGAAGCTCCGCAGAAGGGACTGTTGGAGAAATGAACACCCGGGACGATCTCCAGACAGGCGAAGATGCTGCAGCGACGTCCAGTCTGCGTTTTGCAGCTGGAGTTGGCGCAATCGAACGAACAGACAGCATCAAGCGGGTTCAGAGGTCCGCCATGGCTCTCACAATGCGACATTCCATCCATACTGCAGACATTCCACAAAACCAGCCCCATATACCCAAGAGCGAAGATGCAATAACTGCCTCTCTGGTCCGATCGAGGTGAATTAATAGCTCCAGCGGGCATAGTGCCATGAGCCATGTGGGCACGGCGTGTGGGCAGCGTTGGAGGCTGCGCGCCAGCCCTTAGCTCATTAATTTCCATCTGCAGCCGCATCCGGCGAAATTCAAATTCTATTTCCCTCCAACAAATATAATAAAATATTCCATAAAAGTTGGATATAGATTTGGTTAATAATATTTTAACTATGCACCAATATCTAGACTAACTCAATATTTTGTTATAAATAGAAGGGCTTTTCCATTCACTCACTACCCTTTGTTGCCTAAAGATCTCTCTGGATCTATACATTTGTTCTGACTTTGATCCTCCATCATTGTCATCTTTTGCTACCATTTTTCTTGTGAGATCCCTTTGAGTTCCATTTTTTATCTGGGTTTTCTACACCATCAAGAGAGAGAGATCTTAGAATTGAAGCATTGAGGACATACAAGAACTCATCCCATTGAGGGGGACTGGTAACATCTTTCTATGTTCCCTTCGCAGGTGTCATAAATACAAAAATTATTTAAAAATATTCTTGTCTTGTCTATTGGATGCATGGAGCAACTCTTGATTTTTATTTGTTGTTTAATATATTTAACTGCATAGATCTAGATTTTGTAGAATTTATCTTGGTCAGCTAACTGCAGATCTAAGGAAATTGACAGCCATCTTTGATGTTAGGGCTGTTTTTATGCACAACTAAAGTGAGATTTTTTCGTACGCTTGTGATTAGAATTCATCCTAACAATAGCCAGTAAGCTATAGGGAGGTTTAGATTAGCATGCTGTTATGTACTAATATCCATAACTAAGCTCTGCAAATAGTAGACACCAATAACTATTGCAACACTTAACCATATATTTGTTTATTAACTCAAAGGAAAGAATTACAATTGGAAACTTAGCTCACAACCCCAATGCATCATTGATATGTCTACCCCATATCTCCTTTATCGAATAGGAAATATTTAGGGTTTACAATGAATGTACATTTTCATGTAAAGCACCTTTATTGCATCAAGCCCAACCTGTACCTATAATATGGTGCCTATTTTCTTGGAAATCTTATTGATAAATATTTAGCTTGGATATCTTTTCGTGGTGTAAGACAGAGTAATCTCGAGCCTTGTGGTGCTGGGGGTGTCAAATTTAAGATTGGTTTGCAGAGGGGATACAATAACTGAGTAGATTGGATGTACTCAAATCTCATATGGAATCGGCCACTAAAAGGAATTTAGACAATTACAAATTTGGGGGACTCTGAATGGGTTATAAAATGGGTGAAGGAAAATTTAAGGATGAAAAATCCTATATGAAGCCCACTTCTTAATCATTTGAGTTTGAGTAAGGTGGACCCTAGGTGATTTAATAGCTGCATTCATAGCCCTGGTTTTGGAACAACCTAGTAGTGTTTATCAGGGTTTCCTCCTCATGCTTGATAAATAAGCAAATCTAACTCTTAGGGCATGGGTTTGAATGTAGGTAATTGTACATAATTAGTCTTGTATTGTGGTCAAAAGGCCACGAAAAAAGGGGACATTGTGGGCATGGTGGGTATGGAAGTATCCTCATTCAAGGCTTACACGTATACTCACATATTTATACTTAAGTAGGGAGAGCATTCCCATAAAATGATGATGGGAATTGGCACCTAGGACATCCCTCATGGAATATAGAGCGAGTGCAGGTCTGAGGGCTTGTAAATATTCCTCTCAGCCTTTCCAGAGGCCAACTACATAGGTATCGTCATATATATATGCAACATGAGATTGCAAATGATGGTATTCTGTGATGGTAACAAGTTAAGGGAAATAAATTGGTCTACCCAAAGAGTCTTTGGAAACTTTCCTTAATAGGCTCGGTAAAGGAGAGACAATTAACAATTCCTCCTCTATTTGGAAGCTGATGATCCAAACATCTGACCTATTCTATATAGACAAAGGGTTGTTGAGGATGCCATAACAATGAAGTGGCATTAGAGAATCATGCTAAGTGGGCACCATGAGGGGATCACATGTGTGGCACATGGCATGTAAAGGTGAAGAGACAAAAGCCTGTTTGCTTTCAAATTCTAGTTAAAAAAAAGTATATCGAGCATATTAGATCCCATTCTCACAATTGTACGTTGAGAATCGAGTTAGCATGGTAACCACCTCTCATTATTGGGATAAAAATAAGGGGGTGTGTTGCAACTTCACCATGTAATATAAGTATGGGTGTGCCACATTATCACTCTACATGAATATGGAGAAAACTGACATACCACTAGAACGTAAAAGATATAAAAACTCAAGACAACAAGAAATTGGATTCATGGATCCTACGATCTTTGAATTTGTAAATCATGTCTACTAAGAAAAGTTTTAGAATCAAAGGAACACCGCATCTCGACAAGAATATTGTAGAAGTAATTGCTAGACATGGTGATTGTATAGTAAATCTTGCAGGAATGCTAAGGTTAATATATGAAAATATAATAACATGGTTCTACCAAGACTAGTTAAATCACTAAATGAATGCTCCAATTCATCCTATTTCCCATCTTCATTAAGTTTGTAATTTGAGATGAAAACGAAGGTATTCAACAACACAACACCATTCCTTGATCCAATTCATGCCACAACTAGGGTAACATGAACTAGAGTAGCTTGATCTAGAATCTAACGTGCGACCTCGCCTATGCTAAAAGTATTTCCACACAATACAATAAATGCAACATGACGCTCAAATATTGAAACCAAGGCACAACTTGTAGATCCCTAATTCGTTGTGGACATTGGGACCTCAAGGGTGTAAAACACTAGAATACACATATAGAAGCCTTAGGTTCACAAAAGCAGAAGCCTTGTTGGAAACTTGACTATATGCCATAGGAATTTGACCAACACATTCCTCTTTGAACCATTGTTACATGTCATGACATTCATACCTCAACGTATGCCTCTTGCACACCTTGGTTCGTAATCAAATTATTCTCTAGTATTTGTTGTTGATTGTTTGGAAAATAATCTGTATACTCATAGGTCTAATGTTCAAAAGTCTGGAAAACATTCCCAACATAATTTATATACTCATAACACTTTTGTTGTTGGTTGGGTAACATCTACAATCTAACTCTTTGTATTTTGTGCGATCTATTGGAATATCTGCATTTGACCTAGATTCTGTTGATCTGATTTATGAAACCTCTGATATCCTCTGATATAGTTCAATGTATATGAGATAATGAAAAATACCTCTTGTGTTCCATCCTTTAATGCATAACTCTGGCATGCCACACTTCTGACTTTCCATACTTCTAAGATGCGTACTATGAAATGATTTTAGTATTCAGAGCCATTCGATTTTAGTGGAATGTTATTAGGTTACGTTCCAAATTGCATAACATTGTAACATAGTATTTTCATCCATCCGAAATTATCATCTGAATATGGAACCATCTGGCATTTTCATTTTCATTATATCATTACTCTTTCATTGTCATCTGCATAAGTTAGGTTTGAGGGAATATGTTGATTCCATCTAGCACCAATAAATTTTCAATAACATATTTGCATATCTGTCCACACCTATAAGTCCCCTGATTTCTAAAGTATTTATTCAATATATATTCATGTTCTTTTGGCATTGTGTCTTCTTTGGGCGATAGTTTTCTTGGTAGAATGTTATCAATTTAATATTTTATCAGTTGTGTAGGCACTGTCAAATTTATTTAGTCTCTATTCTTTGCACTAGATATATAGCCTTTGAGGTCTCTGCATATACAGTCTATGAGGTCTCTACATTAGATATATTTTTATTTTGGATCTTGATTTATTTCTCCTTGCGTGAGTGTTATGCTACTGTTTATTTTAATCAATATAGGTGGCTATATATCAAAGCTTAGATTTTGGCTCCCACTGTAATTATTATAAGTCTCTTAGGCGATACCATATCTCTGTTGGTTATTTATCTCCCAATATGAATCACTATGGTTGTGGTTGCAATTAGCATGAATTTTCATGTTGAATTCACCAAGTGACCAAATAAGAATGATGACAAAAAAAAATTCAGAATACCAGTGGACTTATAATTCATAATAGCTAGGTTAGAAAATGATGTTGAGGATGTTATAGTTTGTGTCTAGAACAAGTCCTAATAACAATGAATGCTTCTCGACTGTGTTTTTCTTAAAAAATTGCCTTTGAAGTCAAATTCCTAGTGGGATCTAGTTGCCATTCAAGGCACCATCGAGGCAACACCATTTGAATTAATCATATGATATTAATCATATTTTTCTTTTGACTTTTCATGCTCTTAATGTACTTTCTCTACTTCCTTTGTATACACATACAAAAATTGTTGCTGCTATTAATATATCTATGTTTGTCCATATGGATAAGTGATTGTTGTTGTTCTAGTTATTGTAGAAATTCCCCCTTAATTCATCGTCCAATTTTCCATTCATCCAAAATTCCTTAGATGTTCCTATTTGAAGTCAAACTAATGAGAAGGAGCAGGGACTATTCCCAAAATTTTCCTTAGATATTTGAATGGATATCTTTCTAAAGGCTTGGTGAATATATCAACTATTTTCTATTTAATTGATATATACTCCAACTTTACTGTTTGCTCAACAACTTGATTTCTAAGGAAATTCTAATTTATGGGAATGTGTTTAGTTTTAGAATGTAACAATGGATTATTTTATATGCTTATTGTACTCATATTATCACATTTGATAGAGATTGGCTCACTATATGCTACCTTCACGTCTTATAGATTTTTCTTCATCCAAAGCACTTGTGTGCAACAATCTACTCCTACAATGTATTTAGCTTTGGCAATAGATAGTGAGATCGAGGTTTTCATCTTGATTAACCAAGCAACCAACAATTCTCCTAAGAAAAATGTTTTTCCACTTGTAATTTTTCTATCATATATGTAGTTGGTCCAATCTGCATATGTGTAAGTTGTTAGTGAAAATCATTTTCCTTTGTTGGGTGTGTGTAATATTATTTCCATGACTAGACCCACACGTGGACCCAAAGATGGTGGCCAGACCTACCCGTGGTTTTGGGCATGATGGTTTTCTGCCCATAGTATTTTGTAAATCCGATTAAGGGAACTATGATTATGTTCTAATCCAGGGTTGATGAAATGGCATATTTGGACAAAAATAAGGCTTGGGATCCTGTGGAGTTGCTGGCTAGAAAGAAACCCATTGGCAACAAATGGGTGTTTAAGAAGAAGATGAATGCATGAGGAAAGGAGGATAAATACAAAGCTCAGTTGGTAAGAAAAGGTTATTCCAAGGTGTCGAGAATTGATTTCAGTGATATTTTTTCTCTCGTTTCCAAGTTAGATTCTATTAGATTACTTTTATCTATTGTTGTTGCTTTTGATTTTGAGGTAGTACAAATGGATGTGAAGACAACATTTCTTCACGGGGATCTGGAAGAAGAGATCTATATGAATAAAAAAGAAGGATTTGCAGTGAAGGGTAAGAAAGAATTGGTATGTAGGTTAAAAGAGTCTTTGTATGGGTTAAAACAATCACTAAGGATGTGGTATCAGAAATTTGATACATATATACGGGGACTTGGCTTGACAAGAAGCAAAGCAGATAACTGTGTGTATTTTAAATTAATTGGTGACCATGTTATTTATTTGGTCTTGTATGTGGATGATATGTTTTTGATTGGCAATGATAAATAAATTATTCGGGATTTGAATACCCAAATGTCCTCCAAATTCGACATGAAGGATATTGGTATTTCAAACTATATTTTGGGCATGGAAATTAAACAAGATCAGGTAAAGATGAAGCTTTGTTTAAACCATAGTAAGTATGTCGAGACAATATTTTAGAGGTTTAATATGTAGGATAATAAACCAGTGAAGTTTCCTATTCCTATAGGTGTAAAGATATCTACTGAAAAATGTTCCAAGACATAAGAAGGGGAAGAGGACATGTCTTGTGTTCCATATGCAAGTGCAGTCGGTAGCCTGATGCATACAATGGTCTATACTAGACCAAACATTGCACATGCAGTGGGAGTATTGAACATGTTTATGTCAAAACCAGGGAAGGAAAATTAGACAACAATGAAGTGGGTTTTTCAGGTATTTGCGTGGCACTAGTGATTATGGTTTGCGATACCAAGGAAGACCAAGGTTGAACATAGTTTTGGACATCCATGGCTTTATTGATGCAGACTGAGTTGGAGATCTAGATCAGAGAAGATCTAAAAGTGTGTATGTGTTTAACCTATTTGGAGCAGTAGTCAGTTGGATGAGAAAAATATAGTCTGTAGTGGCTCTTTCAACTACAGAGGCTAAATACATGGCAACCACTCATGCAAGCAAGGAAGTAGTTTGGTTGGAGTTATTGTGTTCAAGTAAGGGGTTGGTAAAACAAGCTATAAGGATATATTGTGACAACCAAAGTGTAATTTTCTTGGAAAAGAACCCTTCTTATCATTCAAGACAAAGCACATTGATGTTTAGTACCACTTTGTGAGGGATATGATCCAGGACAAAAAGGTGTTGTTGGTAAAGGTAAACACTTTGAATAATGTTGCAAACGCATTGATGAAGTCTATGAGCAATGAGAAGTTTTCTTGGTGTAGAGAAACAATGGGTTTTGTATGCTTGGACCAATGACTATTCTATCCTGTGACCCCCTGTTTGGAAAGAAAACAACAATGGGGAAAATTTTGGGTGTGTGTTAGATTATTTCCACGACTAAAGGCATGTGTTGTATGTTGCACTGGGCATAACAGGGGGGCGAAAACCGCCCCCTATTGGGGGGTTAGCAAGGGGGCGGTAGCCCCCCTGCACGGGGTTTGGGGCAACATCCCAAGTTTTTTTTTATGCGAACCCAATAATAGTTGGGGGGACCCAAGGATGGGGGGAGAGCCCAAAGATGGTGGACGTACCTACCAATGGTTTTGTGCATGGGTTTTGCACATGGTTATGAGCATGATGGTTTTATGCCCATGGTATTTTGTAGATCTAGTCAAGGGAACTACAATTATGTTATAATCCAAGGTTAATGGATTGTGCTTTATGAATGCTTCAGCATGTATATATATGTATAGTAACATTGAAAGGAATATAATGAAAAATCAATTTGGTAGTCCCGGTTTTGGGATCCAGGAGAAAATATCTGTGTATATTTGTTTTATATTCTCGCCATTGTATATTTTTATGTTTTAAGAATTTGTTTTCAGGTAATTTATGTACAGGGTTAAAACCTACATCCTTTTGGGTACCACAATCCATAGTATGTTGTGCCTTTCAAGTATCTTAAGGTTTTTTTTGTTGCTAATAAATGGCTTTGCTTTGGTGCTGACTGATATGTTACTACTAATCGAGCTGTTAACATTATGTTCAGACTTGAAGCAGTAGATATAATAGGTTTCCTATCATAGATATATATAGTTTTTGATAAAATTCCTATGATTCATCATCCTTGCATAAATTGCATCCTAAAACCATGGGAGTGGTGATCAGGGAATAATCCACCATCATGAACTTTTTCAGCATTAATTTTATATACTTCTCTTGAGATATGAACATGCCTTATAAATTTTGTATGACTTGCAGACCAAGTAATAATGAGAGTTCTCCAATCACGGACATTTAAAACTCATACTTCATGTCATTAGAAAACCATTGAACTAGGGAGTTTTTGTTGCTTCCAAAAATTATATCATCAACATATACAACTAAAATTAGGAATTCTTTATCATTTGACTTTATGTAAAATTTGTTATCAGTTGTACCTTTATTGAAGCCATTTTTTTGAAGATACTTTCCCAACCAAGAATACCATGCTCGTGGTGCTTGTTTGATACCATAAAGTTCCTTTTTTAATCTAAAAACATCATTAGGATTATTTGATAGTAGGAAGCCTTCAAGTTGTTCTATATATACTTATTCTTCAAGCTCTCCATTCAAAAAGGAATACTTCACATCCACTTGATATACTTTGAAGTATTTGTGACAAGAAAAATCAAGAAACATTTTGATTTCTTCTAGCCTTGCCATGAGAGCAAAGGTTTTTTCAAAGTCTAACCCTTCTACTTGTGCATAACCCTTACATATCAACCTAACTTTGTTTCTGACAAATTTCCCTTGTTCATTCAACTTGTTTTTGAAAACCCAATTTATGCATATGATGTTTTTGTCTACTGGTATTGATGTCAGCTCCGAAGTCTCATTTGTTTATATTCAGTCTCATTCCTCATTCATGGAATCTATCCAATGTTCATCTTTCTTGCTTCAGAATTTTTTTTCGGTTTAATCATGGAAAACATAACAATCCAAGCTTGATATGTTGTCTCAATAAGTTTCCTTCTTGTTTGGAACCTTGAATTTTTGTTACCAATAATTTGTTCTTTAGGATGATTCTTTTTTACATACCTTGAGGGTGCTTTTGAATGGGTCTTTGTTTTTTCTACATCTTCAACCTGTTCTTCCTCTTCTTCACTGATTGGCTAATATGGGGGATTGATAAATCCTGTCTTCTTGCTCTTGATTGGTAGTTACTCATCAAATTTAAAATATATACACTCTATAATCTCTTGTAGCCTGTTATTGTAACACATATACCCTTTTCTTTTTATTGAGTATCTCAAGAAGTTTCCTTCCTCTACCCTAGCATCAAATTTTCCCAATTTCTCATCATTGTTTTTAATATAACACTTAATACTTTGAAGCGTTTGATTGATGTTGGTTTTCCATGCCATAATTCATAGGGTGCCTTGTCACAGTTAGGTCTAAGATGCACCTTGTTCAATATGTGGATTTTTGTGTGGATAACTTCTTCCTAATGGGCCTATGGTATGTTCCTTTCTTGCATCATAGCTTTAGCCATTTGTTGTAATCACCCGCTTTTCCTTTCAACAACTCCATTTTTTTGGTGTAAATTCCTCTTTATTCCATGTTCATCACAAAAATATGAAAATTCATCTGATGTAAATTCTCCTCCTCAGTTTGACTGTATGCACTTTATCTTGCAACCTGTTTAGTTCTCTGCTAGTGCTTTGAAGACCTTAAATTTATCAAATGCATATGATTTATTTCTTAGAAAGGCTACCCATGTTAGTATGGAATAATCATCTATTAATGGCATGAGATAACGCTCACATCTAGGTGATTTTGTTCTATAAGGTACACACCGATCCATGTGTACTAGTTGTAGTGATTTTCTAGTTGATATTTGATCCTTAGTCTTGAATGCAACATGACCTTGTTTACCCATTTGACATGGCTTGCACATAGGATTTTGAGGCTTCGTTATCTTAGGAATATCTCTTGTAATCCCTTTTTATCGAGTCTGATGATACTGTCAAAGTTTAAATTTCCTAGTCTTCTATGTCACAACCAACACCCATCTTGTTTCCCCAATTGACATTTTGCACTATCTCCCTACGAAACACAAACATTGTTTTTTATTCAGAATCATTTGGCCAATATCTTTCCTGTTGTAGCTAACCTTACACATTCCCGAGCTCTAAAGATGACATCATAACCTTTGTTTCACATATGAATTACACTCAACAAGATATGTTTCAATCCATATACAAACAATACGTCTTGTGCCTTGCCTCTGCCATTATTCAAGCTAACTATATATTTTCCTTTCATTTTTCCTCTTGCATCATTGTCGAAAGTGATATTTCAAGATTTATTTTCATCTATAGATAAGAAATCTCTTTTTTCTCTAGAAATATACCTGGAGCAACCATTGTCCACATACCACTTATTGTTCTAGTCCCAAGCATAATGAACTAGGCGACACTTACTTATTTTATTCTCTTCCTTTTTATTTTTCCACTGCATGGGTTCCTTTGTCCTATGAATCTTCTAAGGCTGTGGTATGAAGTTTATGATTTGACATTCATAAGACTTATGTCCAAAATTGTGACAATAGTAACATTTAATGACATGAGAAAGTGGGAAAATGGATTAATTTTCCTGCTCATGTTTACATTTACAAATATATTACTTCATTTCTTGTGAGACTTCTTGTTTCATTCCTTCTAACATATGATTTGCAGTTCATAACATTATGCTAATTTTTTTTCATAAATAATAATATCCATAGAATATTTTTTCATGCATGGGAAAGGATGGTGCTTGTGAATAAAGTATCCTTGAAATCTTATAATTTTGTATTTTGAAGAGATGAGGCTTTTGGTATCTTAATGTCTGCTTGTCAAATCTTCTTGTATGTTTTTGCTGAGTAAGGTTTATCATTTGTTGCTCCAAAGTGGGATTTAACTTTTGATGTTGTTGAGTGGTGTTGTTTATTTGCTATTGTTGAGATGTGTTGTTGACATCCTTATTCTTTGAATGTTGATGGCTTTCATTATCTCTTGTGACAACTTTGACAAAACTAATGATCCTTTTATCTTTTATATTCTTCTCACTAGTTTCTCCTTCATAGCCCAAAATAGCTTTCATAAGCGGAGATCTCTGAGAATTCAGTCTATCATCCAACTTTTCAGACCCCTTAATGTGTTTAAGGTTCATATTCAACTCAACTTGTGTTTTCTCTAGTTTATTTCTCAAAGCAACTACTTCTTCTTCCAACCTCTAAAGTTCCTTGCCTTTCTCTTTTAAATATTGTAACATGATGTCTTCCACCTTTTTGACCTCTTCTAGTTCAATTTTTGATTGGAGAAGCTCATCGGACTTAGGCCCTTCTTTAACATAATTAATCAATATTTCTTTTTGTTTCTTATTCTTTTGCGTGAGGATATCAATTTCTTCTATAACACTAATTAGCCCCCCCCTTAAGATCTACTTCACCTTCTTTTTCTTCGCTCAATTCACAATCATTAAGGTTTTTAGATTAAGACTCTAAATGCATAAACACAAATTCACTAATTTATTCTTCATCAGAGGATTCATATGTATCATCAGAGGAACTGTTATCTTCTTATGTATAAAAGCTTTTATTTTTATGCCTCTTCTCATTCTTCATTCTATTAAATTTGTTCTTTTCTTTACCTTTAAACCTGTTCTCTTCCTTCTTAATTGGAAATTTTGAGGCATAATGCCCTAGTATTATATAATTAAAACACTTAAATGGAGGTTTTCCTTTATACTTACCAATCCGTTTCTTCAGTCTTCTCATAATTTTTTCTTCTTCTTCATCTGACTTTGAACATGAGCACTCTTGGTCTTCTGTAGATCTTTTATCTACTTTGAATGTTGCATCCCTTGTGGCTAACTTTCCTCTTGTAATCCTCATTTTGTATGTTTTTAGGGAGCCAAGCAATTAATCCATTGTTAGCTTTCCAATGCTATAAATTTCTTCAATAGCTAATACTTTTGGATTAAACTTGGCAGGGAGTGATCTCAAATTTTTTTAGATTATTGTAGACTCTAAAATTTCTTCACCTAGACCCTACATAACATTAAAATTTTTATCAAATCAAAGAGAGAATTTTGCTACATATTCATTCTCGCTCATTCTCAAAGACTCAAACCTACATTATGTAAACTTGTAATTTAACCCTTTTTACTTTACTATCTCCTTCGTGAATGTTTTTTCAGTTTATCCCACATTTCTTTAGCAGTATTACAATGCATTGCTTTTATAATTTTTTATTTAGTTAGCCCACTAAGGATAACATTCATGGCTTTGACATTAAATGTAAATTCAAGCTTGTTTTCATTGTTACCAATTACAGTCATGTTAGGGTCCAACCCTAACCCCTTTATTTATGTAATAAGCCCATAAGGGCCTAGTCCAAGTCATTGTTAGTTGGTTGAGTCAATAAAGCCCATAAGCAGTTATCCACATTAACAATAATTGTGAGTGGTCGACACACATTCTAGAAAAGGGACCATAATTAGTTATAAACGAGCCTTAGTTAATAACTAATATGGTTAACCCATGATTAGGTCAATGACCACTAGTAGTTAGGGTTTTGGATGTCATTAGGCTATAAATAGAATTAGATAGAAGGAAGAAGTATTATGTCGTATTGTAATTGAGATATGCTCTGATGGAGGTTGCCCCCTCAAAGAGGCAAGTGAACATTGTATCTTATTTCTGCATAATGAAATATCTTTGTCACTTGTCTATTTTCCAGTGATATGTATCTGTCTCGACTATTTTGTTTCATATTTATTGTGTTTTCGCTTGTCTAATAGGTCGAGTGCATAAAAAATGGTATCAGAGCTCTTTCCAAGGCTAATAGGACTTCTAGTTTTCACATAATTTTTTTTAGGTTAGAGATGTGTTCTGGCGTCTATAAACCACGGGATCTGTCGTTGAGCGCATAAACCTATAGATTTGGGTAAGAATGCATGCAGGAACTATGAGAGGTGGTCATATTTTTTGGACTCCCTTGTAACCCCTGTGGGTACCCCTTCGAGTAGTAGCGCATTAGGCAAAACCACACACAAAATGCACTTCCACGTTCCCTCGGGTATATAGGAGTCCCCCCAAGAAACCCTGAAACCTAACCATAGTTCATCCATCAGCCATCTGGCTGCTATAGTACACTGAGAAGAACACTCGAGGAGATTACTCAAACGTACAACAGGGTAGTTGGGTAGTACGACTAAGGGTACAATCGATCCTCCTTAGTTGGTACCCTGAAAGATTGGGTCAAGTACTATTTTTGGACCCCTACATATATTGTGATCTATAGCACCTGACACTCCTCATGACCATAGTTTCCCCACATATATGAAGCCTACTCCTATTCTCTATCCTACTCAGATCTACCCATTTTGATCAATCGAAGTCGTCCATCTAGCTTTCAGGGCATTTGAAGCACATATTCGACTCAAAGTACAATAAGGGTTTTGGCTACCATTGCCTAGATTTGGTTCTTGAAACACATATGATGGTACCCAAACATCTAGGTCTAACAACTCTAGTCCAGGCCTAATTTTTGTAGGACATCCATTAAGATTTCGGGTATTTAGCCACTGGAGTATTGATCAACGGGAAGTAAAACTGTGTCCAGGGAGTAAAAGTCTAGAGCCATTTTGGGACGCTTTCTGGAGACCTAGCCCATAATACTTAGATTAGTGAGATGATCACAGTGGTACCATTCACTTATCAGCCCAGATTTTTTCAGGCAGTCCTAAATCCGAGCTAGTGCATGTATGAAACCTGCTCGCATGTAATGACTGCAGAAAAGGTGAACGAAAGAATCGATGGCCTTGAGACAAAAATTTCTACATTTTCTGGCCAAATCCAAAAATATTTGTCTATATTTGTGTCACGTAGCAAGGAAGACACACATGGGGAGTTATACGAAGAAGGTGAATCTAGCCATCACCTTCACTTCCATGGAGGGTCCCACTTTTCGGGTTAATGGGTGCCCAAGCTAGACATGTAAAATTTTGATGGCTCGAACCCGACAATATGGTTGGCTCAAATGGCACAATACTTCCTCCTTAATAATATCCATGACGATGAGAATAAACTAAGAGTGGGAGCACTTTACTTGGACCAAGAAATATGGAAATGGTGTCAATGGCATAAAAAATGTTATGCATTGACGTTAACTCGGAACGTCTGCTCAAAAGCCCTTTATTACCGTTTTGATCGGGATTCTCATTTCTTGGGATGACTCACTAAGCTCCGAAAAACTGGTACAATGAAGGACTACATTGCTGCTTTTGAAAAGTTGGCCATCAAAACTGAAGGCTTATTAGATGCCTTTTATTTGGAATGTTTTATCAGTGGCCTGAAGGAAGCAATCCAAGCCCATGATCGGATGCACCACCCCTCTACTTGGTTGGACGCATGTAAAAAATCTGAGGTGGAAGTTTCCTTCCAAGCTCAGTCCAATCACCCGGCTTTTGTCACAAAGCCACCTCCCACCTAGGCCATGGGCCCCACCCAAACACTGAAGGTTCAGAAGGTGTGTTTGGAAGAAATGGCCAAACGACGGAAACAAGGACTCTGTTACTACTGTGATGATAAGTACGCCCCAGGGCATAAATGCAAGGAACCAAAATTCTTCCAAATTGATGCCACTGAAAATAGTACCACAAAGGAAGGCCCCAAACCTGACATGGATGAGGATGAAGCGGGTGACACTCAACTATAGCCAGACCAGGATCTCACAGCTTCACTAGATGAGGCAGTTATATCACTACATGCCTTGGCTAGAATTTCTTCACCCCAAACCCTTAAAATATATGGCTTCATTAAACATAGGCTAGTCATGGTGTTGATTAATAGCGGAAGTACTCATAAATTTTCTCATAAGTGTGTAGTGGAAGCAACCCATTTTTTTATAAGGACCGTCTCTAATTTCCAAGTATTGATCGCTGATGGGGGGACCATGAAATGTGAGGGCCGCTGTGAAAACATTAAGCTTCAAATGGGGGATTATGACCTTGAAGCCCACATATTTGCCATTGAAATGGGTGGTTGCGAAATTTTCCTAGGTGAAGAAAGGCTTCACACACTAGGCCCTATAACAATGGATTTCCAAGAGTTATATATGAGCTTTAAGCAGGAAGACCACACTCATACACTAAGGGGACTCCAGGTGGGTGCTCCTACTATCATCAGCTCACATAGAATGGAGAAGCTTTTAAAAAAGGGCCATCATGGGGTAGTATCTCAATTTAATGCCATCTAATCCATTGAATCCACCCCTCCCCAAATTCATTCAGATATGAAATAGGTTTAGATCGCCATCAACGGGTATTTGAAAAACCACAGGAACTTCTCCCTTCTTGAGGTGAGCATGATCATAGAATCCCTATGATCCCAGGAGCTCAACCACCAAATGTTCGTCCATATCAATACATGGAGAAGCTTTTAAAAAAGGGCCATCATGGGGTAATATCTCAATTTAATGCCATCTAAGCCATTTAATCCACCCCTACCCAAATTCATTCAGATATGCAACAGGTCTTAGATCACCATCAACGGGTATTTGACAAAACACAGGAACTCCCCCCTTCTCGAGGTGAGCATGATCATAGAATCCCTCTGATCCTAGGAGCTCAGCCACCAATTTTTCTTCCATATTGCTATCCTTTTGCCCAAAAGAATGAGATTGAAAAAATCATCAAGGAGCTTCTAGAAGCAGGGGTTATTCATTCCAACACAAGCCCTTATTCTTCTCCTGTCATCATGGTTTTAAAGAAAGATGGATAATGGTGCATGTGTCATGTCTTTATGGCCCTTAACAAGCTCACTCTCAAGGAAAAATTCCCTATTCCCGTGGTGGATGATTTTCTTGATGAACTCCATGGTGCTAAATTCTTTACCAAGCTATACCTCCGCTCAGGCTATCATCAAATACGCATGAAGGAATTTGACATCCCCAAAACATATTTCCGAACTCATGAAGGCCACTATGAATTATTGTTCATGCCATTTGGTCTTTGTAATGCTCCCTCCACTTTTCAAAGCCTCATGAACCACCTTCTGAAACCTTATCTCAGAAAATTTGTCGTGGTATTTTTTGATGATATTCTCATCTACAGTCTCACCTGGGACACACACCTTCAACATGTTGACCAAATACTAAAATTTCTCCAAGACCATAAATTGTTTGTCAAAATCTCTAAGTGATCCTTTGGAATGGAAGAAGTTGAGTATTTGGGACACATTGTGGGATGCGATACAGTAAGGGTTGATATGAAGAAGATTCAGACAACGCAGGATTGGCCCCAACCCAAAAACTTGAAGAATTTGACGAGATTCTTGGGTCTCATAGGTTACTATCGAAAATTCATCAACAAGTATGGATGCATTGCACGTCCCCTAACTAATATTTTGAAGAAAAATTCATTCTTAGGGAATGACACCGTGCAACAGGATTTTGTGGCTCTTAAACAATATATGTGCTCCACTCCAGTTTTGGCTCTACCTGACTTCACCAAATCTTTTTTGATTGAATGTGATGCTTCCGGTATGGGAAATGGTGCAGTATTGATGCAGGAAGGTAGACCATTGGCATTCGCTAGTCAAAAAATCAGTGGAAAACATCTAGGAAAATCCACATATGAGAAATAAATGATGGCCATCTTACATGCAATAGACACTTGGTGCCCATACTTATTGGGGAGACGATTCCAAATCCACACTGACCATCATAGTCTGAAATATTTTGTAGAGCAATGTCTATGCTCACCACAACAAAATAAATGACTGAAAAAAATGTTGGGATATGATTATGAAATCATTTACAAAAAGAGACGTGACAATGTAGTAGTTGATGCCTTATCATGAAAATTTGAAGATGAGGGCACCCTTTTATCACTCTCTCTACCCCGATCAGATTGGATTGAAGATGCTCGCCATGAATGGTTCACCCACCCCTCCTTGTCCCAACTCATTAATAACTTGAAAGACCATCTCAATGCCTCAACTGACTACTCTTGGCAGGATGAGGTTTTGTGTTATAAGGATCAAATAATTCTCTCCCCAACCTAAGCTCTCAAACTCTGCATCTTGGGTGAATTTCACTCCTTTCTAATGACCAAACATTCAAGATTTCAAAAGACTTATGCACGTGCCTTCCGCTCCTTCTTTTGGATTGGCATGAAAACTTACATTATTAATTTTGTATCTGAATGTGATGTATGCCAGTGTAACAAAGGGGAAACAATCAAGAAACTGGTAACCTTACAACCTTTACACCTCCCTGATTTAGTATGGAAAAACATCTCTATGGATTTCCTTACTGGCCTCCCAAAGTCCAGAAAGAAATTAGTTTTGTTGATAGGCTTTCCAAATATGCCCATTTTTATGCTCTACCCTACCCATTTAACCCAACGTTTGTTGCGCAAAGTTTCATGGACCAAATATTCAAAATACATGGCATGTCGACTTCTATTGTGTTAGATCATGACCCCACCTTCACCAACAAATTTTGGTAGGAACTTTTCAAACTCCAGGGCACACAACTCCAACTCATCACAACTTGTCACCCTCAGACCGATGGTTAGACAGAGACAATTAAAAAATTCTTGGAGACCTATCTACATTGTTTCACTTCTAACAAGCAACATCAATGGGTCCAATGGATACCTCTAGCTGAAGGATGGTATAACACTAACTATCATGAAGCAACCAAGATGACACCTTATAAGGTTGTATATGGAAAACTTCCACCATCACCAGTGTCTTACCTCCTTGGTTGTTCCAAAGTGCAGACAGTTGATCAACTACTACAGAAATGCGCCGCCATTATTTCTCATCTCAAATATAATCTACATCAAGTGCATAACATAATGAAGCAACCAGATAATTAACATCGATCCGAATGGTCATTTCAAGTCGGTGACTAGGTATTCCTACGAATCCAACCATATAAGTAGATCTCTCTCAAAGAAAAAAGATGTCAGAAACTCACACCCTTAGTTCGTACTCATCATATTTACATAAAATAAGGATGTAAGCCTCTACACCAACGCTAGAGGAGGATGAACCCAAATCTTAAGGACATTATGAAGGAAGAATTACAGAAGTTACTAGATGTAGGGTTCATATACCCCATTTCAGATAATGAGGGAAGTGAAGGATTTTTTAGTCCCCATGAAGAATGGGAAGTGGAGGATCTGTGTTGATTACCAAGAACATAACAAGGCTAAAAAGAAGGACCATTTTCCTTTTCCCTTCATTGACAAAGTCCTAAATGGCCTTGTAGGAAATAAATTATTCTCCTTCATGGATGGATTTAGCGAATACAATCAAATTCATATCAGTCCTGAAGACCAAGATAAGAACACATTTACATTTCCTTGGGGTACCTTTTCCTAAAGAGTCCTTCAATTCAGTTTGTGTAATGGCCCTGCTACTTTCTAGAGGGTAGTTCTAAGTATCTTTGCTAAAATTGTTCATGACTTTGTTGAGATATACATGGATGATTTCACTCCTTATGAATGCGACTTCTATGAATATATTTCTAATTTGTGCAAAGTATTAAATAAATGTGTTGAAATGAATGTTTCATTGAGTCGTGAGAAATGAAAATTTTTGATGAATGCAGGGACTGCGTAGCCATTATATATCCAAGGAAGCGATATAGGTTGACCAAAAAAAAATTGTCATCATAAAAAGGGTCTCTATCCCTAAAAAAAAAGAGATGTCAGGAGTTTTCTTGGATTAGTTGGGTATTATAGAAGGTTCATTAAATATTTTAGGAAATTAGCTTCACCCTTGTTTATATTGTTGGCTAAAGATTTATATTTTTGTTGGATAAACAACTGTCAAGAAGCCTTCAATGTACTGAAAGAAAAGTTGACCACTACACCCATCCTTAAGGGTCCCAACTGGGTATTACCTTTCCATATACACACATATGCCTCATACAAATATGTAGGAGATTCCTTAGGACAAATACAAGACAAATTTCCTTATGCTATCTATTTCATCAGTAAGAACCTTTCTAAGGTTGAGTTAAATTATAATGTCACTAAAAAGGAAATCTTGGTCATGGTACATTCTTTGAACAATTTTAGGCATTATATCCTTGGTTATCAAATTTTGGTTCACACTGATCATGCAACCATTAAGTATTTAATGAATAAAACTGATGTCAATGCTAGGATAATTAGATGGTTGTTATTATTCCAACAATTTGATTTGACTACTATTGATAAACTAGGGAAAGAGAATGTGGTTGTAGATTTGTTGACAAGACTAACCCCGCCTGCAGAAAAGGAAGAAATGATAGAGGATCAACTTGCTAATGAAAATCTCTTTTCCATCTCAGTACTTTCTCCTTGGTTTGCTGATATAGCCAGTTACTTGGTTCCTGGGAGGTTCCCTCCTAACCTATCCTCCAAGGAGAAAAGAAAGATTGTTAGGAATAGTGCCCCATTAACTTGGATTGGGGGAAATATTTTTAGATTGGGGCTAGATCAAATCCCGAGGATATTTGTGAGGGAAGAGTAGGTCTTTGAAATCCTCTGAACATGCCATGATGGACCTTTTGGGGGCCACTTTGCTTCTAAGAGGAAAACCTTCAAGGTTATACAATCAGGTTATTATTGGCCCATTTCACATCAAGATGCAAGGAGGTACACCACTAGGTTTGATCAATGCTAGAGGATGGGCAAGCCCACACCCAAGGATGAAATCCCCTTACAACCTCAAGTGACTCTAGAGCCATTTGAAAAGTGGGGCATGGATTTCATTGGACATATTGATCCCCCATCAGGATATAAAGAGTATATCATTGTATGCACTGATTACTTGACTAAATGGGATGAAACAAAGGAAGTAAAGGTAGTAACTGAGAAAAAGGTGGCTTAATTTCTAAGGGAGAACATCTTCTATAAGTTTGGTTTTCAAGGGAGTTAGTCACTAATCAAGGAGCATAATTGTTACACAGTAATTTGTCACCTAGTTCACTTCCCGTCCCTGATCCTGAAGTTCCCTAAGATGAAAACTATGCAATATATCCACCATGGAGAATACATCAAGATATACCTTGAAGACCAACATAAATCTACCTTGAATATTTTTTGAGGAAGATCAACTTAAAACCTAAATTTCTGGGTCATCTCTCTTTGTTAGTTTCCTGCCTGTGCTGATGGCATGTTACAACACTTTGACCTAGTGCTGCCAGCGTGATTTTTGATAGGAAAAAGCGCATTGAACCTCATCTATTGGTATTCTATCCTCAACTGCTTGGAAAGCTTTAGGTTCTCCGTAGCTTGTGCCTGTTACCCAGAATCTGTTAGCTTTTAACAGAGGAACCAATCAACCATTAGGGATCCTTCCTAAGTTTCCTATTACTTTAGGAGGAAATAATGTTTATATAAACATGACGGTTGTCCAAGTCCCCTTAGATTTTAACTTACTCCTTGGTAGTGACTATACTTACATCATAGGGGCTCTTGTATCTTCTCTCTTTGGCATGATGTGCTTCCCACATGAAGGAAGAATTGTGACCATTGATCAGATTTCGTTCATTGGTCATAATATTTCCCCCCAATAAACCATCATCCCTTAATGGCCCTTACATGCAAGTGGTATATTCCTCGCCATAGTTTAATTATGTGGAAACTTGTTTGATGCTTGCAACTACTGATTACTAGTCAGTGATAAAGTACATGATGTACTGGGGGCATTAGACCATGATTTCTAGAGTGTTTTTCTCCCATCCGATGAAAACCTCTTGGAGGGCTATGAACAAAGCTTCAGAGAAAATATTTTTTTATTTGTGTCAAGATCGTAAAAAAATGAAACAAGCTCTTCGGAGCATAGTTCTTTTCTTGTGTCAAGCTCCTTAAAAAATGAAACAAGACCTTTGGAGCAAAGTTCCTTTTCTTGTGTCAAGCTCCTTAAAAAATGAATCAAGTTTTTTCGAAGCATAATTCCTTGTCTTGTGTCGAGATCCTTAAAAAATTAAACAAGGTCTTTGGAGTAGCTTTCCTCTTCTTGTGTCAAGCTCGTTAAAAAATGAAACAAGGTGTCGGAGCAAAGTTCTTTTTCTTGTGTCAATCTCGTTAAAAAATGAAACAAGGTGTTGGAGAAAAGTTCCTTTTCTTGTGTCAAGCTCCTTAAAAAATGAAACAAGGTGTTAGATCAAAGTTCCTTTTATTGTGCCAAACTCCTTAAAAAATGAAACAAATTCCCTTCTAATTCAAGTCTCTGATTAATTCTCGTAAATTTCCAGTCGAGTCTTTCACTTGTTCTTGTGAATGAACCTTCATTCCATCCACTTGTTAGTAACCAGTAGTCTACTAGGATGAATGAGGTGAAGCTTAGGGGGAATGTACCTCAAATTTCATCATTATTCTAGGGGCATGCAAACTTTCAAGCATAGTTTTTTATTTGTTTCAAGCTTGTGTAAAAAATGAAACCAATCTCAAGCATATTTTCCCATCTTTCAAGCTTCTATAAAAAATGAAACCATTCCTATACACCTCTTGTGATTTCTCTTTTATCTGCCTCTTTTTCCAGATGAGACTTGTTTTTCTCATTCCATCATCACCATCTGTTTGGCTGATCATACACTTTCACTTAGTTGTTTTTCCCTTTCTTGAGGAACCGATACAATGAGTGGTCTTGTTAGCCAACCTCTTGACCTTTGCATGTTTTGAGCAGTTCCATCATCATCAAAACGACTTGATACCCTTTATACCACTCGTTTCTCTAGGAGGAGTCATATTTCAGCTCTTTTCAGACTCCAAAATATGAAAATATTGCCGAGCACTTGTCCTTTAGAGATCATTAAGTTAAATGAATTAACATCGTCTCAGTGTACGTTTACCCCTTTTTCAGGCCGAGATTGAATATTTACGAAAAAGGAATACCTTGATCAAACATGGTCAGGAGGTTCTCTCGGATATTGTTTTCTACCATTTCAGATTCAAGGGATGATTTACAAAAAGGGATCTGACAGAGTTTTGTTTTATGTATCTTTTTCAAATTCCCTAAACATGAAAAAGACATCGAGTTACTCTTCCTTCGGACTTTTAAATCTTAAACGACGAAAGACTTGTCACCATGACAAGACCAATTTTCTCCTTCGTAGGGCTTGTTAAACTTACTAGGATAGATTCATTCAAAGAATGAACTTATACACTAAGAATATGTTATCCTCTTCAATAATGCTATAAAAAATAAAGAGGTATTCACTAGCAATAACGGGGAAAAATTGAAATTGAAACTTCCCATATGTTTTGAGGTAGCATGTTACTCTTGAACATGACACTCGTCTACATTTTGTGTCAGGTTGGGGATATCCTTCATTCGTCACTTTCCTTCCTGTATTTCAGAAATCCATTTTCCTCTCATTAAATCATTATCTGTCATCACAATGACCTTCGATATCATTTTTGAGTCAAATGCTGCCACACTCTAGAGTCGCGTCGCCGATATGTTCAAGAGAAGTCCTCTATAAAAATCAAACATCCTCTACTTATTTGACCCTCTCTACAATAGTCCTAAATCACTCCTGTCATCTTGAGAAATCCTTTGTTTCGTGTTGATGATGTGGAACTCATTATTTCCCTCCTTCGACAGATCACTTCCTATCGACTTTAGCTCATTATCCAGGAAGATGATTAATAAACTCCTTTTCAGTACCTTGGAGCTTGCATGCCTCAATGTCAAGTTCTTCTATTTGACGACAAGTTCACATGATTAGTCCTTCGGTTGGATGATTCTCCAAGTGTTCGAATTCAACTCATTTATTCACACTTGTAGATTGTGCAATCGTACCTTGAGGGCCATCATCATTATTGGTGGTTTCTCTTGTTTTTGTTAATGGTTTACAATATTGAATGGTAATCAAGTGGTTTCTACCATGTTTGACATCAACGCATCTATTCACATGGTTAGATTCATACAATGGGTAGATCGAGATAGATATGAAGACCCTAGATCACATCTTTTATTATCTAGGCTGCGTGGAGTTATTTAGTATTCATGACTTTACACATGATACTTTCTACGTGAATGGCTGTGACCATACCGTGGGTCCATTTCCATGATCTCTTTCAGATGGATAGTTGAGAACGTGCCCTTGGTTCATGTGTTATTTGATGCCTATTCAGAGATATGTTATTATGCATGTTTATTATATCAGAGATGTCACATATTTTATTATTCTTGATTTTCAGGTCTCTTGGCGGTATTCCGAGTCCTTGCTTTGGTTCGTAAAGCATTTCACCCATCACTCCCTATTCTACCTTCATGCTTTAGGGGGCATCTGTTACATAGTAATTTTTCACCCCCTTCACTTCTTGTCCCTAATCCTGAAGTGCCCTAAGATGACAACTGTTCATTATATCCACCATGGAGAATACATTAAGATATCCCTTGAAGACCAACATAAAGTTGCCTTGAATATTTTCTGAGGAAGCTCAACTTAAAACCTAAATTTCTGGGTCAACGCTATTTTCTAGTTGTGTGCCCGTGATGATGGCATGTTGCAACACTTTTACCTAGCGCTATTAGTGTGCTTTTTGATAGGAAAAAGTGCATTGTACCTCTTCTGGCAGTGTTTCCTCAAATGTATGAGAATCCTCGTGCACTAGAAGTTTCCAGAATGACGAGATGGATATGGTTCGATGCAAATATGCTCGAGCTCTCTTATTTGGAGCTCTTGATCTTATCGTTAGGGGATTTTACCTTGAGAAGTGGGCCTTCATTCTTCTTTTATGGATCTCTAAATCCCTCTCCCTACCTATAAATTGAATCCCATCCTTCCACTACTGGTTCGCCTTGCCTGATCATTGATTCTTGCATCCCTATACTGTGATTATGCGTGAATTTCCACTTGGGAGAAGGATTACTTGAAGAGCCTCAGTTTGGACTTGGACATCACTAAAGGGAGGTCTCCATCATTAAGGCCACGGTTGTATGCTTCCTTTTTTCTATAATTAATAATACATTTGATGTTTCACTTTCCATATCTGTCTAGATATCTATGAAAATAGCCTAATACTCCTTGATCTGTTAGATAGTTTGTATTTGATGTATGATATATATCTTGTCACGTTTCTTGTTGTTGTATCTTGATTTCTTAAAGGTATTCAAATGCCACAAGTAGCGAGGAGCGAGCCCTAAGGATCGTAGAATCAAGGTCTTCCCCAAAGGACTAGACAATAGCATCAGGAAGAGGTAGGTTCTTCTTCTTCTTCTTATTCCATTTTGAATACAAACCAGGAAAGGGTTCATTAGTTGGTCTCTTGCGTTGCTAGACCCAATATAGGGCTAGAGAGATCGCCTTTGCCCGCAGAGAGGATTTTCTTCATAATAATAATTTACATCAAATCTGATTGAATATCTCATGAAGAAGCACCACATCAAGCATAGGATATCCGTTGCCTATCACCCTCAAGTAAATGGGAAGGTGGAAGTCATAAATAGGGAATTGGAGAAGATTCTCACCACGGTTGTCAGCATCAACAAAAAAAATTGGGCATACATACTTGTGGAATTCACTTGGGCCTACAACACCACTTGCAATACCACCACTTGATTCACCCCATTCGAGCTAGTCTACGGGAAGAATGCCTGGTGTTTATTGAATTGGAATATAAAATATTGAGGATGGAAACTTGGTTAGAATTTGATCTCACTATAGCACAATAGGAGAGGCTGCTCCAACTCAATGGTCTAGATGAATTTAGGCTACAAGATCTCTTGCACACTAAGGTAATCCAACTACAAAGAAATATTTGGCATGAAAAACACATAAAAGGGAAGAATTTTCAAGAAGGAGATTGGGCCCTGCAGTATGACTCTAGAAATTTCATGAGAATGGTTCTTTTGAGATCAGAACAATTGATGAGGAAGGGATTCCCTTACTTGTCAATGGGTATAGGTTGAAGTTGTATAAAAAAAATTTGTCCAAGAAAGAATTTATTATTTAAATCAACAAAGAATTTAATGTGATTGGGAGGATCATAGATCTCAATCCACACAACTTCTAAAAAAAAGAGAAAAATAAATAAAGGGCATAGGCGAAAACCTCTATGAGGCACCTAAGGACAACTCTAGGGTTGAAAGCCTCTTTGAGGCATCCCAAGAGATAAAAAAAACAAAAAATAAATAAAAAAAAACATGAAAATATCCCCAAGTGGAAGCCTCCTTTGAGGCACCTAGGGTAGACATGTAGGTTGAAAACCTCTGTAGAGGGAGACTGCATGTCTAAAAAAAAGGAGAAAAAAAAGAAAAAAAAACGTAAGGAAGGAGTTCTTACACCAATTTTTCTAACATATCTCTTTTATAAGACTACAGAGAGTCAACAAAACCATGCCTATAGAAAATATTCTATAGGCTCATTCCTCCATTTTTCCAGCCATTCGTTGAATTTTCTCCCTCTTCACTCATCTCCATACCTCCCTCCATCATTTAGCCATCAATAAGATCATGTTTTTCCTCCTTTTTGAAGTGCTCTAGGACTATCCTGAAATGTTAGAGGAAGAGCCCAAAATGCTAGAAGGGGTAGATCCGATTGGAGGAAGGAGTCAAAAGGTCATGTATTCTTTAGGGAATGTTGAGATAGGTCCCCCAACATCACTTTAATCACCCATCCACTCCACATAGCCAAAATTTAATATTCAAACCCCACTACGTTTTACATAAAAAAACACTGGAAAAGCTCTTCTTTCAATTTTTCCTCAACCTACACCACCTCCTGATGATTTTAGTAATTTCCTTATATATTTTCTGACTTGAACTCAATTTCACATGCAATATAGAGTCTCAAAGAATAATCAAGCGACTACTACAAGAGGGAAATTCCTCCCACAAGATCTTGTACAATCACATCAAAATCCCATAATTTTTTGTTTTTATACCCACAGAGTAAAATATATAGCCACCTTTAGCATCATGAAGCCATTTCTGAAGTGATAAGGGGCACACCAAAATATAATCCATCCACTCCACCAACAACAGATTGGAAACCGAGAAGGAACATGCACACAAACAACAATTTTATCAGCCAAAAAGTCATTAAGCTATGAGTACCTGTGCAAAAGAAAGCAAAGGGAATCAACACCTTCAGGATCATCATATTATGAAGTACATCTCCAACATGCAAGATTCTCCAAAAATCAACATCACAAGTAGGCTTAAGCACGAAAACCATTACCTCTTCACTATGCATATGATGATAAAATGTGTAATGGTAGAGAAAGGAATTTTTTTATGGGTTGGAGGTGGCTAATAAACTTGGTCACCTTCGATTAGTAAACTAAAGTTCCTCCAGTCACACATGAAACATGGAAAAGTCAACTCAAATGAAGTGGTGATTATGAGGAGTGAGTTGATGATCACGAGGAGCGGGATGCTGATTGCAAGGAGTGGGGACAACGATTAGAAAAGGGAAGTTTGTGCAAGAGTCATGGCACCAAAGCACTTCGAGCCTTTACCATAAAAAGGAATAATGAGTACAAGGCTCAACTCCATTTGTATAATCACTCGTTTTAATAAAATAATTAGAGAAGGACGAGCTAGTGCTAGTAGAGACTCCCTAGGGTACCACCGAGCTTCTTCGAACACTGTTTGTAGGTGTTACAGGAGGAGCTATAGGAGGCTATGAAATACTATAGAAGACTCTGAAATTCTACAAGAGGTCTGAAAGGAAGCTACAAGAGAGAATTGAAGGGAGAAAGGGAGTCAAAATTATCCAAAGTTTCCATAAAATCCTCATGCACATGACAAAGTTATCTTAAAAGGAGTAAGTGGATCTCTCCCTCTCTAATTTGCATACCTCTACATGGAAAATTCTGCTTGAATTAAGTACCCTGTAAAAAATAATTATGAAGTAGTCCCCTCTGGAAATTGTTACAAGTAAGAGAAAGATAGGGCCAAAGAAGAGTTTGTCATGTTAAAAAAATTATTGGCATACTTATTCCCCTCTAATAAAAAGGAAAATTTGACTCGTGGATTGTATGGTACTATTTAGAAGTATAAAACAATGTCCTTGGCCTGAGGTTTCTCCCAGAAAGAGGGAGAAGACTATGATGATCTATTTTCTCCTGCTTCCTGCTACACTACCATTAGATCAATTATTTCTCTTGCTAGTAGTAAAGGATGGACTCTTCACCAAATGGATGTAAGGACAACATTTATTCATGACATACTACAAGAAGAAGTCTATGTTGAGAAGCCTTAGGGATTTGAAGTGAAAGAAAGGAAGACTCAAGTTTTTAGGTTAAATAAAGAAAAATATGGTTTAAAGTAAGCCCCTATAGCCTGGTATGCTCACATTTACAGTTACCTAGTGAAGCTTGGATTCATGAGAAGTAGTGTTGACCCAAACCTATACTTCAAGGTGGTACAAGGTATGCCTTTATTTTTGGTTTTATATATTGACGAAATATCCTTGACAGGTAGTGAGCCTATGTAATGTTCCTAAATTAGCTTTAGCTAATTGGAACATTAATTTTTCCATGTTTATTTTTGCATTTCATAATTGATGAATAAATTGTAAAGGAGGACATGTAAAAATCCTGAAAACCAAGAATAAATCAATGCCTATGTGAACAATGACATATCTGGGCTATGTAAATTATATCTTACAAGTGTGAAAGGGTCTAAATCACAAGAGGGGATCCTATTTGACCAAGTCAAACAATGCAGTCTAGATGCATTGAACCTCTTTGAGGGACAACGCAGTTCTAGAAGGAGGTTGTAATGTGAAAAGGGTTAAGTGATTCAAGGTGGTTTAGGGTTTGGCAAGACTCCTATCTTATAAAAGGAAGACGAGGGCATCAAGGAGAGGGTTTGATCCAAGTGGATATCGGTGGCCACCCACCTATTCCATTTGGACCAGCACCATCAATTATTGCAGCTTTTCACATTCATCACTACTTACTATTTTTAGCAGGTTTTCGGGTCCTCCACTCCCGGAGCCGTTTTGGGGCCTTAATGATCCAGGTGGATATTGGTGGCCACCCACCTATTCCATTTGAACCCCCACCATCAGTTCTTTCAGTTTTTAAGTTGCAACAAAACTTACTATTTTTAGCAGTTTTTCGGGTCCTGAACTTCCGGAGCCGTTTTGAGGCCTTAAATGACGTTTTTTGGGAAAACGGAGAGCAACATGGGTCCATGGACCGATGTTGCTCGTTCAAAAGTTGTAATCCTCAGAAAAATATTTCTAATGATCTATTGAGCGCGTAAAACGGAGGTCGGATGCCAAAGTTACGTCCCCGGGAAGTTGAAACACCAACTTACCCAAATGGGGGCCCACAGTTTTGGCGCTTCATCTCCTAGAGTTAGGTTTTTGGACGTTTGAGTTTTTCCATTGTTTCTCAATAATAAATAGGCCCTCGAGCCTCATTGTAACATAGTTCAGAGGTCTGTAGCCATCACATCTCTTCTCAGAGATTCGCTACCAGCACCCTAGCTAGTTCTATTTCCATTATGCCTGTAAGCATATTTCTGTTATTTGATATTAATGAAATGAAGAATTATTTCCGATGCATCTCTATGTTCATGGTTATTTTTGTATTCTGTTGCGTTCCTGCATAAAATCTGGATCAGTGGTATAAGAGGGGGTCTGCTCTTTCTTTATTTTTCTTGCATGTCCCCAACGCGGTCAGGGTATAAGGAGTTAGGGCTCGATCTGGTTGAACCCTTGCAAGATCAACCTCGCAAACCCAGACGACCTCCCATGGCGGAAGAAAAGAAATACGAGGGAGTAGGAGATCCTATCAAAATACTGCTCGAGGAGGCCCTCGAGAAACAAAGGAACGCGATGATGGATAACTTTGCTCAAATCCTTCAACGACTGCCCACATATGGCACATCTGCATCCAACAACCACTCTGGAGGCGCCACTCCCTTCAAGGTATAGGTAAACTTTGACATTCCTATATTTGAAGGAAAAATAGATGCAGACGCCATAGATAGATGGTTAAATTTGCTGGAAGGGTATTTCTCGGTCCATGACTTCTCTAACCGAGAAAAGATTATTTTTGCACTCCTCAAAGCCGCCCCCCATGTCAAAGATTGGTGGGAAACCTACCGTGAGCAAGCGGGCGAAGGGGAACCCTCTCTGTTCTCGACCACACCCACTTGGAATTCGTTCCGAGACAGAATCAAGGAACAATATTACCCCATGGGGAGCTATGAGGACAAATACATCCAATGGACCACGTTGCGGCAACAAAAGGATCAAGATAACGAACCGAAGGAATCCGTTCCATACCCCGCGCACGGAAAAGGGTATTAAAGATTCAGAAAACATTTGGTGCCTGCTACCAAGGGCCGCCCTGCAGAAAACACATTCGAGGAAATGGAGTTCCTCGACATTACATCGCTTGGCACGACATATCGCTATGCCGCCAAGATCGAGCAGAAATTTAAGCAGAAGAAGCGAGACTTTGGATCTGCAAATCTGAAAGGTGCCCCCGAACCGAAGAACAAGGGGCAAGGCCAAAGCAATGCGACTCAGAACAACACCACAAATCCAAAGAAGGACATAGGGAGCAGAATTTCCCCAGAATACCGACTCTACAATTAAAACGAGTGCGAAATAAAATTGCAATGGGTGGGCTGAATCCAAAGGCACCCGAATCGTATTTACTCTTCAACCCCGAGTTAGAACCCGTAAAAGGCATCGACAAAGGAAACATCACTGAGCAAGGATCCTGCCATTGTTTCCACCACCAAGATCCAAAGGGAGGGTCCAGAGGATCCAGAGGAGGGGGAGCGCCTCTTCCAGTCGCAGATGTGGGTGAAGGGTTCTCCGCTGCAATTTCTCGTCGATAGCGGAAGCCAAAAGAACCTCATTTCAGCAGAGGTCATGAAGCGTCTCAGCTTACCAACCATAGCACACCTATAGTTGTATACCATCGGGTGGCTCCACCCAGGGAGAGATCTCCGCATCCGCCGGCAGTGCCACCTTCCATACAGTATCAAGCCATTCACGGATGAGGTATTGTGTGATGTTTCTTCTCTTGATGTAGTTGATGTATTATTGGGCCAACCATACTTGTGGAGGTGACATACTGTGTATGAGTCTAGGCCTCGTGCTGCAATTATTACTTCAAGAAATAACTTGTACAGGATACCGGAGGTAGTACTACCTCTTGTCATCTCTTTGACTACTACAAAACAACGCAATAAGATTGTTTCTCAAACCAAGAAATTAATTTTCCTTACAACTCGCTCACAGGGAAAGAAGAATATTATGGCCACAACCTTGACACAGGGCTCCCCTGCACGACTACAGTAGATGGACAAATTCATGGAGGAATACGAGGACATTTTCTCCTCACTCATAGAGGTTCCTCTACATTGTCAGGACAAGCACTCCATTGATTTGACCCCCAACGCACTATCGCCTAATGTTGCCATGCCTCCTACAAATACACATACAAAATCCACACATGTACTATCTAAAGTTGATAAAGAAACCAAATTTACTAAACGCATCCATCATGTCCACCCGCAAGTCCATGACATCTTAAACACATCTAATACTCGCCATAGATTGTATGGCAGGAGGACCTCAACGCAATGGGGACCACGTTTCCTAAGGAGGGAGTGGGGAATGATCTAGGTGGATATTGGTGGCCACTCCACCTATTCCATTTGGACCAAAGACACTAATGGAATTGTTGGAGCTGCCCACTTAGCACTACTTACTATTTTTGTGTTTTCGTGTCTCTCCACCCTTGGAGCTGCGTTTGGGGCCGTAATGATCTAGGTGGATATTGGTGGCCACCCACCTATTCCATTTGAACCCCCACCATCAGTTCTTTCAGTTTTTAAGTTGCAACAAAACTTACTATTTTTTGCAGTTTTTCGGGTCCTGAACTTCAGGAGCCGTTTTGAGGCCCTAAACGACGTTTTTTGGGAAAACAGAGAGCAACATGGGTCCATGGACCAATGTTTCTCATTCAAAAGTTGTACTCCTCAGACAGATCTTTCTAACGAGCTATTGAGCGCGTAAAACGGAGGTCGGATGCCAAAGTTACGTCCTCGGGAAGTTGAAACACCAACTTACCCAAACGAGGGCCCACAGTTTTGGCGCTTCATCTCCTAGAGTTAGGTTTTTGGAAGTTTGAGTTTTTCCATTGTTTCTCAATAATAAATAGGGCCTCGAGCCTCATTGTAACATAGTTCAGAGGTCTGTAGCCATCACATATCTTCTCAAAGATTCGCTACCAGCACCCTAGCTAGTTCTATTTCCATTATGCCTGTAAGCATATTTCTGTTATTTGATATTAATGAAATGAAGAATTATTTCCACTGCATCTCTATGTTCATGGTTATTTCTGTATTCTGTTGCATTCCTGCATAAAATCCGGATTAGGGTTGCTGAAGACATTATTTCTAAAGGTCTGTCTGCTTAGACATCCCTTGTTGGGAATTCCTGTTCAAAAATCCCACCTCCTTCCTTGAGCAACTCTTGGAGGAGAATTGTGCTAAACTTCTCCACTATCAGGCTTGGGCCAAGTTTCACCTTATGTTATAGTGTTGCTCATGATTGAGGGTTCAACTATCTTGTGAGTTGCAGCAAGTGGAGATCTAGATCTGCTCAGATCTAGATGATAGTAGTGGCTCTTTTCAGCGAGAGTGTCATTTAACCTCCTGAAAGTGTTCATTTGCTGATTATACTTCAGATCCACATCTTGGCATCAGGCCAAATCATCTTCAGAAGCTACAACGCTGTTTCTATCCCTAAGATAGCGTTATTTGCAGATCTACAACTGCAGGGTGCTTTGCTCGCATTTTGGAGGAGAGATCTCCGGTGTTGGGTTTCTTCCTTCACTGTGGTGATCCATAGATTGGCCAACCAATCTATGTTCTGTTTCAGATCTGATCTTCTATGTCCTTGTATTATTCATAATTTCTGAATCATTCTGCAGATCTACATTCTTAGATCTCAAATCTACTTCCGGTGCTTCATGTTTTGAGTAAAAACACAAGGGGAATGTATAGATCAACTTTTATTTTACATGGATCTGTATTAGATCTATATTTTTATGTATTGATATTATCTAGATCTAAAGAATCAATAAAATTCTGCTTCAGCCCTGAAAATTATGCTGTCACTTTTATGCAGTCTTTTTATGTGGTTGTAGCACCTCTTTCTTGAGGATTTATTTTGTATTCTTTCATTATTCTCCTGTAAAGTGTATGAGTTATGTACCTGAGATTATTTTTGAATTTTCAGACCTTATTTCAGTCATACCCTTCAGAAAACCGCGCTCACATGCTTCAGTAAATTTTTGCATAATTCTAGTCTTGGGAAATCAGGGTTTTCTAGCCTAGTTACGAGAGGAGGAACTTTTTAACTTAGAAAACTTATTTGTTTTTGCTGAAATTCGACATGGGAGTCCCTCATAACCCTAGCTATCATATCCAACCACTTTCCCATCTTAATTTTGCGCAAATATCCTAATACACTCATTTTATGGCGAAAATCCTCACTTTTCCCCACCTTTTTCCTTATAAAATGTTGTCTAACTTTTCTGTTGTGTATTTTACTGAAGTTAAGTGTTTTTATACCTATATGAGGTTCATGGCTGTAGCTCCACATTGGTAATAACTCAGATTATTATCTGTAGCTGTTCCTGAAAAAGGGATATTACAGCCTATGATGCTCGAATGTAAGAGGGTTTTGGCCTTCAATTTTGAGATGAAGGATATTGGTATGATGCATTAATTCCTGGGATTAGAGGTTTGGAAAAGGCCTAGAGAAATTTTCCTTTCTTACGAAAAATATGTCATGAAGCTATTTAGAAGATTCAAAATGATAGAATGTAAATCCTTGACCACCCCAATTGAGATGAAATTCAAGAAGTTATGTGGAGAAGTTGTTGGACCTGACTTGGCGAACCCATCTAAGTACCGAAAATTGATTAGGGTATTGATGTTCCTTGTGAACACCCATTGAAATATATGCTTTGCAGTGAAAAAGTTGATTCAATTCATGACTAAGCCCATTCACACACATTGGTTTTCTACCAAACATGTACTAATATATTTGCATGGGACAATTAACCTTCGTCTGAGAGTATGAATTCATGGTTACACTGATGTTGACTGGGTTAGAAATTTTATTGACAAGAAAAGCACATCAGAGTGCTACTTTAGTTTGGGTTCCACAATGATATCTTAGATGAGCAGGAAACAAAATTTCGTAGCTTTAAGCACGACTGAGCTAGAGTACATTGCTGCTATAATGGAAAATTGTGAGGCAATTTGGTTGAGGAAGCTCTTTGGAGAGTTATTTGAGCAGGTTCTAGATACGACAGTCATATTTTACGACAACAAGTGTGGGATATAATTGGAAGAAAATACCGCATTTCATGACAATTCCAAGCATATTGAGATAAGGCATCATTACATTTGAGACATGGTGCAAAGAAGATTCGTGAGACTCAATCACATTTAGGTCGATGAAAAGATAGCGAATATACTCACCAAAGCTTTGTTGAAAGGGAAGTTCTTGGTCTTCAAAGAGAAACTTGTAATGATGGATGTGATCGTCCCGGGTAAGGGTCCCAGTTGATCGGGGACGCTGAGCTATGCTCTTCCCCCCTGTTTAAGCTTCCAGGGTGACAAATTGAGCCTTAGTACTCCTAGGGTTGAGGGAACTCTGGAAAATAGGATAGTCTATGAACCTTACCTCTTGGTAAGTAATATCCTTCCTATTATTGAGCAATAGGATAATTTATGATCCTTACCTCTTGATAAGTCATATATTTCTTATTATCTCTATTTGGTGTTGACAGAGTATACCCCAGTTGGCATCCTACCCACAAGTTGGACTTGATGGGATTTTTTTCCCACCCATCTGGCCAATGGGTGTTGGATACTTGAGTAAGGTGTGATCCTTGCCATTTATGGTAAGTAGTATCTCGCTCAAGTTATGGGATGTAGGTGTTATACCACCGACTCTTGAGGGTAAAGTTGGGAATATCAACAAAAAATGGGATAGTTTGTGATCCTTACGTCACGGTAAGTGGTATCCTTCCTATTTTCACAATTCAATTGGATAGAGTGTGATCCTTACTTCATGGTAAGTGGTATCCTTCCAATTGTCCTTGGATAGAGGGTGGTAGCTTGAGCTCCCCTATGATGTCAAACTATTCTTATAGATTCGAGAGTGTTCAATAGAGATGAGAAATGATGAAATTTGATTCCATGATGATGAGATATTTGAGATGGGAATATGTTGCTGATGGTAATTTCTCCCTAGCTGAAAGGGAGTGTTAATTTAGAAGCTTAGGGATGAATTCCCTCCTTTGGAAAACCTTCTTCATCAAGAAATACCCATCCTAGCCCTTGGAATATTTTAATTTGGTTAAAGAAAAATATTTTTTTAAGGTGAAAACCCACATGTGCACAAAAATGCAAGTCGACTTTAAACAAGAATTGAGCACCCCTTGGAAGCATATAAATACAAGAAAAATCAACCTCATTTGTACATCATCATCAATCATCTCTTTCTCTCTCTTCTTCGAATTTTTTGGTACAGGTTTGAAATTGCAGGGTTTGAGATAACACAAGGAAAAGAAATTAAAGTTAGATTCACAGGGTTTGATTGAAGAAATATCAGTTGCAGCCGCTACGTTGATAGGGCGCTCCGTGCAACAGGAGGGATATAACCACACTCTCTGTCACTGAGTCCCTACTGTTGTGATCTTAAATTATGTTGTCTTTTGACCAGTTTTGGAGGCATTGACTTTGACCATATTTTTCTATTGGGCTCATCTCTTGGATATTGGTTGGTTGGTTTTGTTAGATAGTTAAAGGATTTAATTTGACTTTTTGGAACATTATACATTCTTTGTTGAGCATTTTATGACAATCTAATAAGAAGAATAATTTGAAAGGGTTTCCCCCTTGTGGGGTTTTTCCCTATTATTTTACTAATCCTGGTGTCTCTTGTTATTACTCTTAGTTGTATTCTATTGTATATTGCATTTATTGTTCTATTTACAATTTCTATTGATCATTGGAAGATTAAATTATTTTGAAAGATTCCAAATTGTAGAAAATAATTGATCGAAAGTAATTGTAACAACACAAAACAGTGGAAAATTAACACCCATTTATTTGTCTAGGGTATTCAATACCCTACATGGGGTCTTTTGTGTCCCTCCATCTCCACCTCTCGTTTCTGATTAGAGATGACTTCGAGAGACCTCTCTCCTCTCAGCCACCATTGCAACTCACACCTTCTCGTGTTCTATTCACGTGGTGTATTCTCTTCTCTGCCTCACACCTTCTCATGTGCTCTTCACATGGTGTCTTTTCTGCTCTTCCTAAGTATTTCATCTAGTCCAATAATTCCTAAAACCATTGAGAACCTCCCTTTGGTTCCACTTCTTGTGGTTTTCCTAACTAACTACTAGAGTCCTCTCTCCCATGTCTAATTGTGGTCTCCCCTAATTCCTCCCACTATTTTCATTGCAACTATCAATGGTTCCCTAAGCATGCATTCCTCGTCACCTCCTCTTGGTCTCAATCATGGCAGTTCCCTCCTGCAGGCCAATGCATCCCATACTTTTCCATTTAATTTTGGTGTTTTTTCTTATAGTTTTTGGGCGATAGGGATATAAAATGTCCATATTTTTCAACTGCATTAATAATATAGTCAGCACCATTAAGGCCACTAGTCAACCCATTACTTGTAGAAATTATACAATATGCATATATATCTTGGATTCACCCGATCTAACAATTTGCTAAAGTTAAATGCTGAATCGCTTCTACAAATCTTTGCGGAATTAAAAACACAATCGCCAATCACATGAACATGAAGAAAGATCAATCACACACAACACAGATAATTTCCCGGGGAAAGCTTATAGCTAAAAACCCCACTATCTTCTATTGTATATTATATCATGGATCATGAAACAATTACATACAAAAATATTCTCACAAGCGCCCTCAGTACATCAGCTAATTGTCTCACACTGTCATACAAAAATTGGCAAATCCCTTAGCCAATTTACTGCCTCCAAACAACCTGCCTTCACTGCGCAATCCCTGCTAAATGCAATCCTTGAATTGATGCAATCTTGCTTGCCTTGACTACACAAGTATCATGGGCACATCCAATGTGTGTTTACTTGCATGTGTGCAAGCGGATAATGTCACAACTGATAGTCAACTTCCCTTTCACCTAGAACTCAATTGGGTCTCCACTGGATCTGACATGCATGCAACTAATATTAGTAAATCTTTAGTTGCATGTGAGATCATTGATTGTGAATTAATTAATATTTAATTCATTGAATCTCTCACTAGTGTATCTTCAGTTACACCTAGCACAACCGAGTTTAACTCACTTAACTGAGTTAAAATATTTACAAGTTGTACAAACTCATGCACCACTGCACTTCGAACTCTGTTACAACTAGAATTACTCTGTTACAACTATAATTACTCTGCATGTCCCACCAACCAACCTCTAACTCGAAATTCACTTAGCTAACTGATTTGCCACTTCAGTTAACTATTTCAAGTCCATATTGAGAATAGATTACAATTTAATGTCCATATAAATTAAGGGATAATAAAAATAGACATACACCTAAAAATAGTCTGTGGGCCCCACCCTATTGTAGGTGCTTAATTTTCACTAGGATCATAGGTGCCAAAAATTTCTTGTTGAATCTCAACGTTACTCATATTAATAACCACATTTCTAACTTCTCAAGCAACTTCCTCCAAAAACTTCGAAATCTTTGTCTCATATCTCAACCATTTTAATAAAATCAAGGTATAATAGTTATTTATAATGAAGGTTAATTAGCCTCGAGTTGTCACAAAATAATTCAAGAATAAAAATGAAATTTAATGACTTCTTTGGGTAATTCGATTGATTTAATATCATTATTATTAAAAAACTAGACATACATTTAATGGGGATTTAATCAAAATCTCGGACATACATTCACTAGAGATTTAATACTAATTGATTATTTTTAAGCCTCACAAACATTAAAAAATACTTTTTTTTCTTTCTTTTACTATTTTAACACATAGGCATACATTCACTAAAGATTTAATACTATTTTAATAAAAAAACCATGGGCATACATTCAAGGGGGATTTAATACCATTTTAATTAGAAACATGAGCATGCATTCAAAGGCGATTTAATTAGAAACCCGGTGATCCGTTCCTATTACAATCACAACTCGCTTGTAATAAATTAAATATATGGAAAACATAGTAATATAATTAAGGATTATTTACCGCGACAGCCGTGTTAACGAGTATTTACAATGAGACACGTGTTAACGAGTATTTTCAATAAGACTTGTGTTGTATGTATTTACAATGAGACCAATGTTAACGAGTATTTACCATGTGTGTGTGCATGTGTTACCATTGTACATGGTAAGAATGTGTGTGTTAATGAGTAATTACAATGTGCGTAAATACTCTGTAATTACAATGTGCATTATTAATTCACCATAATATTGATTATAAATTCTATAATTAATTATTAGTATAATTTATATTATTATAACATTGAATTCATAGCTTATGAATAAAGGATCTTTGGTGTATATATATTCAATTTAATTGATGTTTTGATTTCTCAACTAGAGAAGCTTCATTATCTATATTCAAGCGATCTTTGAAACCTCGTGTAGGATGATATCATGAAGAATCAAATGTTGATTGACCTATTTTAATATTAGGTTTTCTATTTTAATATTAATGTTAGTTGTTTTATTTTAATATTAATATTAATATTAATATAGTTAAATTAATTATATAAATATATTTTTTAAAGTTTAAATGTGTGGTTCATGGATATTAGAGATCAGTGGTCTCTATATCCAAAAAATGATCTTGGTAGCTTCATCCGAAGGGATCACTTCCCATTGAATCATTAGCAGAGTCTAACCCCAAGAGCGTCAAGGAAAATTGACCATTGACCTCCCATTAGGAAGGTGCTTACAATGGGAGCTCGACCAATTGAGTTAATCTTTAGGTCTTATATAAACATATTTATTATTAATATAAATATAAATATTAATCAACATACTAATAATATTAAAATTGACTTAGTTAAATTAATTATATAAACATAATTATTATTATTATTTTCCACAAAAAAATCATAACTTTCATTAATCAAAATGGAACTTACATTTAGAATATGCACCTTATACATTCAAAAATTCGATTGACAACCATCCCAAAATAATCCAAAAAACAAGCACGATTAATAGACCCTATGATGAGCAATGTCAAAAATATATAAATAAGCATAATTATATACAATAGTCTCTTGTATTATGGGTGAAAATAGAAAAAGGTAGTCAATATATTTAGTCTAGTTGTTGCTCCAACTACAATCCCTATATGAAGGGCCTATGATAGAATTTAGAAACTTAATCTACTATCTTCTCAGTGCCCATAGCCTGTAAATTGTTTTCTTTAGATAAGGAATTTGCTGCAGAGTTTCTTTCCCTGTAGATGCGACGACATGAAATCCTGTCAGATGCTTGTTTTAGTTGTAACATATCTTCTAAAATAGGAGACACCAGTGTGCATGTGACATCTCTAAACATTATTGAACCAATTTATGATGATAATAGAATCACCAAATATTTTTATATGTCGACATTATTTCTCGATAGAAAATAAGAGAAGAAGCTTTAAACTAAGAATTTTTGCATAATTGTTGGATCCCTTACTCAATCCACTCTAAAGGTTGTATAAATGGTTTTCCTGTATATAAATAACAACCCACCCCCTCCCGCTCGACAAGGCTTATATCATGGGCCATTGACCCATTAATGTGAGGCGGCAATATATGTCACTCATTGAATTATGTACTTTCCATAATCCAATGGGTGGCATATACTGCTGCCATACATTAATGGGTCAATGACCCAAGATATATTGGTTTCCCTCTCCCTCCCCCCCCACCCCCCCATATTCATTGCCCAATAAGGAGACTCCATCAAAATAGGCCCAAGGGAGGGAACGATCAATCTCTTCGAGAATTATATTTCTAGGAATATGCACACACACAAAATGAGGGAGGAGAGAAAAAATAGCTAGAACTTGTGCTGCCACAATGTTAGGAGAAGAAGACTTGTCCTAGAAAATACCTTTGTTTTGGGAGAGCCATATGCCCCAATTTATAAGGGGTGTAAGCCTTCTATACTTCTTTGGGAAGTTTGATCCCACCACAACTTCCAGGCATCATTTATAGTCTCCCCCTGGTAGTTTGTAACAAACCCTAGGTTGTTTCTGATCAAGGTTTATACTCCAACCAAAAATGGGAAATAAATAAATAAATAATCCATCGTTTCCTCAACAGTTTTGTAAAGAACACACTCACTCAGGCTTGCCAAACACTTTTTTTATTTTTATTTTAAATTATCCCATTGGGGACCTTATTTTGTAGTAAGAACCATTGAAATAAGTGAGCTTTTGCAGGGAAGCATAACTTCCATAGCTCATTCCACACTAGGCCAACACCTAAGGTCTCCAATTATCAATGATGAAAATGTAACCCGATTTCGGTGAATACTCTCTAGACAAAATATGAATCCAATCCAGAGAATCTCCCTATCTCCAAGACTAAAATGAGATGTGTTCAAATCAATAGTGTAATTTTTTCATAGATATAAACATAATTAATATTAATAACTAAGGTTAATATTAACAATAACATTAATATGAATATAAATTTGTTAACATTAATATTAATATTAATATTAACATTTTAATTTTAATATTAATACGTTAATATTAATATAAAATTAATTAACAAAATTACATTCATATATTACCTTAATTCTATATTAATATATTAGTTTAACACTAGTTAATATATGGTGTAAATTATATATATATATATATATATATATATATATATATATATATATATATATATTTTTTTTTTTTTTTAATTTTTAATTTTTTGATTTTAATTTTTATAATTTTTATAATTTTATATTGTAACTTTATGTTTTAAATAATATAAATACCTTTAGATTTTAGTTTATAATATTTACAATCATTTTTTGATAATATATTTATTTTATAAGCATTTTATTTAATCAATATTTAGTTTTCATTTATCTTTTTATTAATGTGATAATTTTCATATTTGTTAACTAATATTAACTTAGTTTTCATTTATCTTTTTATTAATTTGATAATTTTCATATTTGTTAACTAATATTAACATTAACATTAGTATCAACATATTAACATTAATATTAATATAAACTTAATTAACAAAATTACATTGATATATTACATTAATGTTATATTAAAATAACATTAATTAATATATATTGTGTAAATTAAATTAATATAATTTTTATATTATGTATAATTTTATATTTTAACTTTATGTTTTAAATCATATAAATATCTTAGTTAATAAGTTTTTTAATAGTTTTGTGATAATATATTATTTTATAAGTATTTTATTTAATCAATATTTAGATTTCATTTTTTTTTGGTTAATTTGATAATTGTAGTATTATTATTTTGACTCTTTTAATCTATAAAATATGATTCAATGTTTATACAAGCTTACTAAATATGTATATAAGATTTTTGTTGATAATTGTAATGATGATGTTCATGGGGTTTTTGATAGACGGTGAACGAGTGCGCTATTAAGACACTCTTAGATGCTAAGTCACCGGTTCAATTCCCCCTCCTATTTTGGTTTTTTTTTCTTGGACATGACAATGATGTAGCCCTCACAAATGTCGAACTTTAAAAAAAAAAGAAAAGACAATTGCAATGTTGGGTATATGGCTATTTTACTTTTATACAATATGGATATATGGAATTTTTCATATATAGCTTGAAAATTATCTGCCACCATTACTTATAATTCTATTTAACACTATTTAAAAATGGTTTTATTGATTTGACATGTATTTTTTTAATTTTATGCTAGGTAATTTCATCATTTGATCATGGATCCAGCCATTTGGTGTTCTTTACCATTTGGAATTCTTGAATTCATCTTTCTCTATCTCCCTTTATCGATTCTAATAAAATTTAGAACAATTTGCAAACAATCTAAGAATATTTTCAAAAACCATTCTTTCTTATTACATTCCAATCATGTCTCCGTGAATGAATTTCGATTTATGGTTCCTTTGTTGAATAATCAAGACATTTGTTTTCTTTCTGAATACCTTAATCAAAATGGCCACATATCTCATTTTCTTTTATGATTCATAGATTCAATATATAGAGTAGAGTCTATTGTTGGATCTATAATTCTTTTATCCTTACCAATAGTTTTCTCTCATTCATACAATCATTTTGTAATAAATCTATTTCAAAGGCCTTTAAAAACATAGGACCAATATGGATTGGAGATCATGGATTCTTTTCATTATTGGAAAAAGTAAATAGCAAAAAATATGGTTGGGTTGTTCTTAAACACATCTATAAAAGGATGCAATCAAAATTTTATATTTGTAGTAGTCTTGACATGGTGGCACTCCACTCCCTAATGATGCAATGTTTTATAAAAATAGATTGTTTTGGTTGTATTAAGACAAGGAGTATGGAGTTTATCCTTGTTATGGGTATACAATCTATTGGTTTAATGTCATAAAAATGAATGGGTTTTTTCATTATATAAAATGTATATCATTAGCATTATACAATAATAACTTTATTTGTCTTATCAATGATGACTCCACTATGGTTTGGTCAATCCAAGAAGTAGAACATTTCCAATTTGGTCAATTTTTCCTTAAACGAGGAATTGACTACTTTGAGGATGATTGGGGCTTCAAATGGAAGTTGTTGCAAGAACTTTCTACAGAGATAAATAACAAATGTCATGGTTATCTTCCATTTCAAACAATCCATGCATGGTACTTACATGTAAGTGAAATGAAGTTCCATCTCTATTATATGACATGATGGCTGTACTTTGTTTGCAAACAAATATTAATAATGCAACCGATCAATAAATGTGCGGGTTTCAGTCTCCAATGCTCGAAGATTGCAATGATATGATTGATTCTGTAAATGTTTTCCCACTTGCTCCCCATATCAATTATGTTGATAAGATTGAACCATTGGATATAGATATGGAGTATTAGGGTATTAAACCTATTGAAACTTCTTATAAATATTTTCATTCTATATACTTTCCAAACTTTGGGTATCTATGCCAATTATTTTACATTATATATATAGTGTTCCTATTGAACTTCCACCAATATATGTATATGTATATGTATATGTATATGTATATGTATATGTATATGTATATGTATATGTATATGTATATATATATATATATATAGATATATATATATATATATATATAGATATATATATATATATATATATATATATATATATATATATATATATATATATATATATATTTCCTATTGAACTTTCACCAATATATATACTTATCATATCTTGGACTTTTAAGCTTGTTATTATTTGTTGAATAATATTTCAAATTGTATACCTTTAAGTTTTCCTAATTACATGTAATAGTATTTTCTCACCCATTCTCATGTTATACTATTTTAGACATTTTAATCTTTAAATTTATATTTTGATAATATATACTTGCAAACATTCAGATATAATTTCAAGTCATACAATGCTTTTATCATTCCGTTCTAATTATATGGGTTTTCCATTATGATTTTAATATGAAACAAAAAATATTATCCATGTTAGTTTTACTTTGTACATACTTCATTCTATATCAAAATATGTTTGAATTACATTTATATGGTTTCCAAAAAGGCTTATATATTTTCATAACTTTATATGGTCTCAAAAAAACTATATACCTTTTTCATATCTGTATATGGTTGCAAAAAGAACTTTGTATCTTTTTCATGCCTCTATGTTTGTTCCTGTTATAAATATTTTATTATTCCATATTTATGGTTTTGTTATAAATATGTTATTATTCCTTGTAGATATCTCAATTGAAGGCACAAGTAAGCATACAACAAAACACAATCAGTCACCAACATCATGTGACAGATCTAACAAAATTCATCATTTTTGGTATAAAAAAAATAAAGATACAATAAATGAACATAGGAGAGCTACATATCATAGAAGGACCACTAAAATTACTCTTTAAAACGATTTTCCCATTCCCCATAAGTATCACAATTTGGATGATATCATGCAAAGAACATTTCCCATAGACGTTTCATTCTCTCTGTATCAACATGCTTTTCCTATTCGATCCTTTATTGACAATGTTCATTATATTGGAGAAACATATTGCATTCTAGAAGATCATCATGTTGATAACCTAGTTACAATTGCCACCTTGCCCCTTCTGCATCTACAAATGCAAGTTTTGAGCAGGATCCAAGGTTACAAAAAAATCATGGTAGAGTTAGTGATGACATTCTACATAATGATATGGATGATGGTTTACTTTCTCATTTGGTTGATAATTTACAACCACTTGCTTGAAAAATTTGATCTTCCTTTTAACATCCTCCTCAAGATAATGTGTATAACCAATAGAACTAATTATCCCTATTACCATTTCACTTGGAACAAAAAAGGTATCCCAATCATATTTCCATTCTGACTACAATACAAGTTGTTTCATTATATTGTTGTATATACACAAATTTTATTTAGTTATAACATATTTTATTTTCTTGGAACATGACACAACTCATTAATTTGATAGGGATAAAAATTAACTCCCTAAATGTTCCATCCACTCATATCAGAAGTGAAGATGAACCATGTCATAACCTTCCTCCACATTGTCCTAGATCATCAAATTGGAAAACTAATGTAAACATTGAATGTATTTGATTTTTTTTTCATTTTTTCATTTATAGTTAGTTGGACATTGAATTTTATAACATATTTTCTTTTATTGGAATAAGACACAACTAATTTGAATAGAGGCAAATAAATCAACTCCCCAAATGTTCCATCCACTCATCTCAAAAGTGAAGAGGAACCATCTCATAACCTTCCTCCACATCATCCCGGACCATCAAATCAGGAAAAAAATGTAAGTTTTGAATGCATTTATTTATTTTTCATTTATATTTAATTGGACATTAAATTTTATAACCTTTTATGACCAAGACACCATTTCATCCTATTAGGTTAGAGAAATGAAATCCATAAATTTGGAAAGGAATTTTCATAAGTCCATTCCCCATGCTTCAAACTGGGGAAATGCCTCTCACATTGATAATCATGAAGTATATTTCAAAGGAAATTTTAGTCTCCAATTGGTTCTCAAAATGATCCTATTGATAGAGATCATATTCATTTTGATGCAAACATGATTTCAAAGCTTATATAACTTGTCCACTGTTCAAATGTGCCACATTTTCCAAGAATCATATCCTGGAATCCAAGTTTTCATAGGCTCTAAAGGATCTATTTGTAAATGGTTAAAGCATGAAAAAGGTGGCCATCATTTCTCTTGATGTAATAACAAGGATCTCAGTGACCAACCTCATGTTTTAATATTACTTAAGTTGAAGAAGTGCTAATAGCATGTGTAAATCCTATTTTGAAAGTGGCACATGCTTGAGGTGGGAAATATAAATATTATGGCCCCATAATTATATTTCCACAAGATATTTATATGATTGCACACAATATTCTCCAATATGTTGAATATCTTGACTTCCTAATTGTGAGGAGATGTGTTGCTCAGTCTAAATATTATCAATGTTATTTCAAAACATATTTGAGTGATGGTTTCATTGAATTTTAAAATTGAAAATGATAAATTGTAACACACCCCCATACCATCGACCCTAAACCAAACTAAAGGTTAAAGGAGGTAGTTATTGTGATGAGCTAACCTCCAAAATATTGTTATGGAAATGGGGTCTAATTTTTTAGATGCTTTTCAAACTCTTCAAAACAAAAAATAAACCTCGCCATTGCATTCGTCTCGTTGATACCTTTTTGGTGGTATAATGTTTTTTCTCAATTTGATTCTTGTATTAAAATTTAAGGCCATAAAAACATTGGCATACTAGTATCAAACAAATCATCCTAATCTGCCATGTGGCACCCACGTGATTCCCTTGAAGTTCCCACATGGTAGTCCAAGTCATAGCCATATCTCTTTACCAGGGGTCCATGCCATTTCTATAAACAATACCACCTCAAACATGCCACTTCATCCATTACAAGACCCTTGCCTTCCATGGCTCATATTATACATGTACATAATATTATGGGGATCACCCTTCCTTTGAAAAATATATGCATAAATGTATATTATTTAAATGTACCACTTGACGCCATGTTAAAGACGAGTGAGTTCCTTAATGCCACATCACCCCGGGGATAAAATCCTAGGGTATCCCATAGTTCTCCACTTAAACTTTCGGGGTCTTGGGGAAGCAGGATGGGAATCCCTCCCCATGCTAACTAACGACAAAATTTCTCTGTCCCAAGACCTAAATGTTGAACTGCTTGTGTGTTGCCTCCTTTTTCAAATGTCAGGGTGATGTCATCATTTCTAATGTTGGGTGATTTATTTTGAGGTCCTACCCTCCACGTGGCCTCCTTTAGGGGTACCACATGTCACGATGAAAGGGAAACATGTCACTCTCCTTCCACATCATACACCATATTTTACTAGGTCCCACCAAGGATTTAAATCCCCTTTCTATCCACATTATTCATGGTTTATGAGGATTTGGGTTCTTTTTCCTTATTGCGAAGGGTGTCAGTCAAACATCCCCACCATGCTATACCATCCCAAGGATAAAACCCTGGGAGTTCCTCCTTGGGCTCCCTTTGATACCTCTAGGGTACCACCTCCAGGGTCATCCAATGGCATAAAATCCTTGTGGCCACCAACAACCTTAATCCCCTTTACTTGTGCGTTTGGTCACAATGCCTAATTACATGGTTGGATAGGGATTAACACTATTCCTCCATAGTCTTAAGGATTTTCCAACTCCCACACAATATAAGTTTGAATGTACTGGCCATTTTCTAGGGCCTTTGGTGTAACAACATGTGTTAACATAATTTCAAGCTCAATGAGCCATCAGTATTGAGATTTACATAGATTCGGCCCAACTCTTAACCTATGATAACTACATAGATACACTTATATCTATGCATGTACCTATATACACATATGCACCTCGCCATATATTTTGAGATTCAATAAGATCTTGGCCTAAATAGAAATTTTCCACACACAGACACATATATTAAATATATGGAAGAACTTTATCCTTCATGAGCTTATATGGCTTCAACCCGAGATGGAAACACATACACACACACACACACACACACACACACATATCTATATTTTTATATGAAGCCATGCTACACTTCCATATCTTAGCCATGTCCATCCCTTATGCTATAATAACACATATATGTGCGTATGTAGCATACACATCACACAACTCTCCGAACTTATATTGTCTCGATTGTGTATACACGACCATAATCCAGGGTTATCCCTCTCGAGCTTAAGTGGCATTAAATTACCAATGCTTAATATATATATATATATATATATATATATCACTTATGAGATTTATGATTTAAGATCTTAGGCTTGATAAGCAAAACATTATGCAAAACAAAGGTATATCCCTCTCCCAATACTTAGACAACACAAACAATATTCTAAATCAGGAAACAATATTTAGATCATATAACCCTTTTGTACAAGCCATTCAACTGAAATTTATGCATAGAATAACACAAGAATTTAATCCATTTCGGAACCATGCACGAAATACACATTTCTCATTCACATAGGAATCACCCTATTTCAACATTAACCAAAGCCAATATTGATCAACATATTAAATAGTATATAGAATTTAAAGCATAAAAACATATGATGACATTTATATTTTATAGTATGAGCCTATAAACTGAGATTGGGACTTCAACTCTCCACCCAACCTTAGACTAGTCTACATTATGGCCTTTCTTGTAGCCAGTCACCCCTGAGCTAGATTCCAGAACTTGAGGATGATTGTTAAAAGGATAAAATAAATGCCACTAGTTTAAATAGGGACTCTAGGGGACCAAACACCTACACTCACTAGCTACTTAATTTAATCAATTGAAACAGGGAATCCATAGGTCAAACCACCACCACCCACCATTTATTAAGTTAATTACTTGAAACAGGGAAACCTGAGTTAAAACCACCTCCATCCACCAAATATTCATTCCATAGGTTGAAATAGGGAATATATAAGCCTCCCAACCTCCACCCATTAGCCAAACAAGTGAATCCATAGGTTTCTCACCTCCACCCTCAACAAAACAAGGGAATCCAGAGGCTTCTTACCTCCACTCTCATTCAAACAAGGGAATACTAAGGCTTTCACTTCCACACTCAGAGAAATTTCAAAATGTGGTTCCACCCAGCCTGGGATTTTAGAACACACTATAATAAAATAAGAAAACAATCAGGGAAGACTTCAGAACACTCCTTACCAGGAAACCAAGGAGCAAACCTCCACCACAACCATGAAGGGAATCTAGAGATTAAACCATATCCACCCTCCAACCCATAAGGGAATCTATATACTACTACCCCTCACCAAAGAGATGTTATTATAGCCTTCCAATGCTCAACCGAAGGATTTCTCTCATTTTGTTTCTTGGAGAAACAAAAAGCTTCATTTTTAATCTTCTACACTCAAATTTCTCCTTTTATCCATACAAGAAAATTTTCCATCACGAAGTGTTTCTATTCCCATTTTTTTTTCTTTCTCATGTTCTCCCTTCTTTCTTATTGTTTTCCTTTCCCGCAACACTTAATTTTGTTTTTTCAATTATTTATTTTGTTTCTTCCAGCGAGTCCTCTTTGTCTGTAATTCTGCCCACTAGTCTCGTTGCAACTATTTATTGGTTATGTAAGCATACATTCCTTACCACCCCTCTTGGCCATTTTGGTTCTGCTTTCATGTGGTCTTGGGGATGTTGTTGTGCCATCTCCCCCTTCCACTTCCCATTGGTTGAATTTGGTTGTCCCCTACCTGCTAGCACAATCCATCACTCTTAATTCTATCCTCTCTTTCTTGTGTATTCATCCAAGGGAAGCATGTCTCCTTTGTCCATATTATCCAACTTAATAAACGCCATAAATAGTCCATTTAATTCCATAGATTTTAACCTCCCATGGCTATCACAAAGAAATCGAGCTTCCTTAGTGTCCCAAGCATTATCCTTCCTCAAAATATAGAATCTGTCCCCCCATTCTCATGCTTATTTTCATTATAGAATAATAGTTACAATATTTACAATATAGGGTGTTAGGCATTGGCTATAACAAACCCCTCCCCTTTGGAGTAACAATATCCTTGGTGTTATATAACTGAACATGAATAAAGAACATGATTTAATCTAAGCACAAACATATTGAGCTACATAACACAAATTTGTACATACTTTTTACAATTTATTTACATTTTCCTCAACCAACAAAGAAAATAAGGATATGATGTCTGCATCTGATCAACCATTTCCCATGTGGCTTCCTATAGCCCAAAGTTACTCCACTACACTTTGAATTGCTTGATTATTTGATTTCAGAGTGTGGTCATCCTTCGATCTAGGATGCATAGAGGCTCCAGTTGGAATGCTCCCTCTGGATGTACATGTAGCATAGACCAATTAAGCACATGCTTAGCATATTTTACATATATTTTAAGCAAGAAACATGTAAAACATAATGAAATTTTACTATTGGTGGCAAGGCTAGCCTATAGACCACTGGCGCTGTCCTTTCAAGCACTTCAAATGGCCCAAAAAACCGTGGTGCCAGCTTGACACATGACTTAATTTTCAAAGAACTCTTCTTTGGCCCAACTCGCAAATATACATGCAATACAACTTTCAACTCCTTATGCACTCTGTGCTGGTCTACATAGACATTATACCTATCTTGACCCACCTTTAAATTCTATTTGATAGTCATAATTTATTCTTCCATTTATTTTAACATATCAAACCCAATGAGGACCCTATTCACTAGATCACTCCAACTAATAGGAGTATTACAACCCCTCCCATAAAATGCTTTATTTTTAATTATTCTTGGTATCCATTATTGTATGCAAAATCTAAAAGTGGAATATATTCCTCCTACTTCCTTGGTTGGTGAATTACATAAATCCTTGGAATGTCCTCAAGGATTCTATTTTTCCTCTCAGTCTTCCCATTCATTTGTGGATGATATGTTGTGCTAATATCTAGCTCTGTTCCCAAGCCTGAAAATAGTTCCTTCCAAAACTTTGAAGTGAACTTGGCATATTTATCTAAGATAATATTATTGGGAACTCCTTGCAATCTTACGACGTCCTTTATGAAAGCTTGAGCCACATCACTCTTCGAGTTAGTAGATTTAACCAATACAAAGAGAGTCACCTTGCTCAATTTGTCAAAAAAAACCATGATTTCATCATGTTGTTTGGAATTCCTTGGTATCCCTATAGTAAATTCCATGGAGTCACTTCCCATTTCCATTCCATAATAGGAATAGGCTGCAATAAACCAGGTGGGTGGTTACGCTCGAATTTCACTTTTTGGTACTCTATGCACTTGGATATAAACTCAATCACCTCCCTTTTCAAATTAGGACAATAATGAAATTTTTTGATGGATGTTAGAGTTGTTTGGTAACTTGGATAGCTAGAATATGGATTTTCATGAAACTATTTTAATATGAGCTTCTTTAGATTTTTGTCATTTGGCACATATATTTTACTCTTGAAGATAATTAGGTCATCCTATGTGATGCAATGTTCCTTGTCTCTTTTACTTCTGGGCTCTTGCTATAGCTTTTCCTTTAACTATTGATATTTCTCATATTTTTGCCCTGCATTTTTAAATATTTCTTTAAGATCAATTCCATAAGAACTTATAACATCTACATGGAACATTTTCACCCTCCTACTGAGTGCATCAACAACTTTGTTATATTTTCCTTTAATGTAACTAATATCAAAATCAAACTCGTTGAGTGTGGCCATCCAAATAGATTTCCTGGCATTTAATTTGGGTTGGTCAAACAAATACACACGTGATACAATGACTAGGAAAAAGGGTCGCTAACCTACGAGGGAAATCTAACCTCAAAAACCTAGCCTTAGTTCGGATTGTAGGCTACAAATCGCCTACATGAATACTTCAACCCTCCATGATCAACCATCAAAATGAATCTCCCACCAAGGAGGTAATCCCTCCACATTTTTAATGCATGTGATGGAAACCAATTCCAAGTCATGAGTTACATAATTTTTCTCATGCTCATTTAGTTTTCTTGATTCATATCACACTACTTGGCCTTCTTGCATCAAAACTCCACCAAGTCCCTCTTTTAAGGAATTTGTGCAAACCACCAAATCCTTGTCTAGGTCCACTATTATTAGCACTTGGTGCATTAGTGAGAAATTGCTTCAGTAGATTAAAGCTTGCAACACATTCAACTATCCATTCAAACTTCCATTTATTTTGTAATTCAATGATTGGATGACCAATCCTAGATAAGTTATTGATGAACCTCCTGTAACATCCTACCAACCCCATGAATGATCTAATTTCACCCACGTGCTTAAGTGTTGACCACTCCATGAAGGCCTTAATCTTCTTTGCATCAAAAACTACTCCTACTTTAAGACAATATGCCCCAAGTAATGGATTTGTGACTGAAATAAGTCACATTTGACAAGATTTTCATAGTTCTTATTTTCTCTTAGTATTTGTAGTACCACAACTAGGTTCTTATCATGCTCCTCCTTCATCTTTGAATAGAATAACATGGCATCCACAAAAACCACTAAAAACTTGTATAGGTAATGGTACACCACATTATTTATTAAGCACATAAAAGAAGCAGGTGCATTAGTCAACCCAAAGGGCACCACCACAAATTCAAATGTCCATACCTTGTTTGAAATGTTTTCTTCTGGATGTATTCATCCTTAATGCGCACTTGGTGATAACCTAATCTTAAATCAAATTTGGAGAATATTTTTTCTCCCCTTAGTTAATTAAATAGATCATCAATTCGTGGCAAGGGATATTTGTTCTTCATGGTGACTTTATTCAGTTGCATGTAATCGATGCACAACTTGGGTGTTCCATCCTTCTTCTTCAAAAATAAGACTGGTGCTCCCCATGGAGATACAATTAGCCTTATGTAGCCCTTGTCCAACATTTGTTTGAGTTGTAGCTCAATCAAAATTAACTCTGGAGTGCTCATTCTATATGGAGACTTGGATGTTGGAGCTACCCCAATAATAATGAAATGAAGAAATCCACTTCTCTGTGAGGAGGAAAACCTGGAATCTATTCTGGAAATACATCTTGATTATTTTTTTTAAAACACGGAAATTTAATAGAATGCCTCAACCATCATCTTCAACGTTGATGTTGGCCTCAACACTACTATTAAATTGGACAACAAGAAATATGCACCCATTCATGTGACTCCTTTTAGCTTACATGGATGTAATGAACTTAATTGAGGTAGGTTTCAATTCCCTTGCAATATTATGGTTTCCTCAGTCTCATCAAGGAATTCAATGACTTTTTCATAATAGTCCACTTTCGTGTGATGCATGAACAACCAATCCATTCCCAATAGTGCATCATCTGCCCCTAGTGGAAATATATTAAAATTCGTAGTTTTTGGCATGCCATTCAACTCAAATGGGAATTCTCTTACCCAATGATCCACTCTCCTTTTTATCCTCGAGGCAAGTTAGACAAGCCACGATTGTGCTTCTTTAACCAATTAGAATTGTTCAACAATTTTTGGGCTAATATAACTATAATTGGATCCCAAATCAATTAAAATAGAGACAATTTGGCCACAAATCATAGCTTCTATCTCGATTATGGATTCTTGGTGATCAACCTACCTATTGTTCACTATTGAATAAATATTAGGCATGCTATGAGGCACATGCCCCACAATCCAGGCTTTCTGTGTGTTATACGGTTGTGGTCCATTGCTCTGTTGTTGGGGACAATCCCTCTTGCGACGATTTTCTCCACATGGTTAGAATTTTAATGGCTATCTCACATATTCTTTACTTCGTTGTCCCATTGTTTGGTTAACATGACCTTTGTCAGTTGTACTAAGTTTTTTCTATGGTTTGCCTTGACCGACTGAGGTCATGTTTTCCTATTACCCGTATTCTGCGACCTCCACACTTTTTTATGCCCCTTTTACCTTCCAATCCTTTTTAAATTTAGGCCTATGCTTTGACTATTCATAACATTTCTTTAGTTTTCTATTTGCATCATCTAAAGTCTTAGGCTCATCGAACTTGATTTTGTCCTTAAAATATTGTGGCAGCCCACTAACATACCTCTAAATATTTTCTTTTTCCTCCTTGAGGTAGGGGGCATACCTTAGTAGCTCTAAAAATTTGGTGGTATACTCCTCATTTTTCATTTTCTCCATTTTGAGTCATAGAACTCCTTGGCCTTACTATCAAAATACCCTTCCAATAGGTATTTGTTCCTAAAATGTCCCTCAAACTCACTCCACGACAACCATTCTTCTCTTATTCCCTTTGCATTCGTTAAATATTCCCACCAGATGTTAGCCTTTCCTTTCAAGTTGAAGGTAGCCACCTTTTATTTCATATTATTAGAGTAATCATGAAATCTGAAGAACATTTTCATCCCAAGAATACATGCTTCAACATATTCTACGTTCCTTACCTCACCATCAAATGTAGGAGGTTTAGGTTTCTTAAATTTCTCTAGCACATATTATTTTTCCCTTCCTTTGTTATGATGATGATGATAATGTTTTCTGTGAACATCTCCTGACCACTGCCCATGGTTGCTTGTCCTCTTCTCTGGGGTATTCAATAGAGAACCTCCTTTCATTGTATCCTCAATTTTCAACTTGTGTCTCTTTCTGGGTATGCTCTCATCTTCTCCATTATTATTTTATGGAACTCTTCTTATTCCTATGGCTACCCCCAACTCAACATTCTTCTCCTATGAAATTTTGAAAGGCTCTGCAATATGATTGCATTCAATTCTACTTTCCTTTATTTCAATTTGAAATTTATTTCATTGTTAACCTTGTAGCTCCTTATTTCATCCCTTAACCTTCTCAATCCATCGAGTCAGGAGAGCCCACCTCTCCTCTCTTTTCAACCAATATTTCTGTACGTTTTAACCCTGAATAGAAATTATCTACACACGAATCTTATAACAGAAAATAAACAATAGCGAGAGCATAAAACATAAAACAGATAAACACAGAGATTTTCCCCTAGATCCAAAATCGGGACGACCAGCTTGATTTTTCATTATATTCCTTTTAGTGTTACAACACATATATATACATGCCGAAGCATACATAAACCCCAATCCATTAACCCTGGATTAGAACATAACCGTAGTTCCCTTGACCGGATCTACAAAATACCAGGGGTCAAAAACCATCGTACCCCAAAACCATGTGAAAAATCATGCATAAAACATGGGTGGGTCCACATATGAGTGGGACCACATACCAAAAAAAATTTCGCCAGGGTGCTGCCCCGAACCCCGACAGGGGGGCTGCCGCCCCCCCTGCTGCGCCCGATGCAACGTACAGCGCATGGGGCTAGTTGTGGAAAGAATATAACACATACCCAACATTCTCCCACTTGTTGTTTTCTTTCCACAGGGGCCACAGGAGAGGTTAGTCATTGGGCCAATTATTTAACACCCATTGTTTCTCTACACCAAGAGAACTTCTGAGTGCTCACAGACTTCGTCAATGCATCTGCAACATTCTTCAAAGTGTCCACCTTTACCAGCAACACCCTTTTAGCCTCAACCATATCTCTAACAAAGTGATATTGAACATCAATGTGATTTGTCTTTGAATGGTAAGCAGGGTTCTTAGCCAAGAAAATTGCACTTTGGCTATCACAGTCTATCCTTATAGCTTGCTGTACCAACCCCATACTTGAACACAATCTCTGCAACTAAACTGCTTCCTTGCTTGCATGAGTGGCTGCTATGTATTCTGCCTCTGTAGTTGAAAGCGCCACTACATACTGTCTTTTACTCATCCAACTGACTGCACCTCCAAATAGGCTAAACACATACCCACTTGTAGATCTTCTTTGGTCCAGATCTCCAGCCCAGTCTGCATCAACAAAACCACAAATGTCCAACATTCTTTCCAATCCTGGTCTTCCCTGGTAGCACAAGCCATAATCACTAGTGCCACGTAAATATCTGAAAACCCGCTTCACTGTTATCCAATGCTCCTTCCCTGGGTTTGACATAAACCTGCTCAATACTCCCACTGCATGTGCAATGTCCGGTCTAGTACAGACCATTGCATACATCAAGCTACCCACTGCACTTGCATATGGAACACGGGACATATACTCCTCTTCTTCTTGTGTCTTGGGACACTGTTCAGCAGACAGCTTTACACCTATAGGAATAGGAACATTCACCGGTTTAATATCCTGCATATTGAACCTCTGCAATATAGTCTCGACATACTTCCTCTGGTTTAACCAGAGCTTCCTCTTTGCCCGATCTCTCTTAATTTCCATGCCCAAAATATAGTTTGCAGCACCCAGATCCTTCATGTCGAATTTGGAGAACATTTGGGTCTTCAAATCTTGGATAATTTCTTTGTCATTTCCAATCAACAAAATATCATCCACATACAAGACCAAATAAATAACACGGTCACCAATTAATTTAAAATAAACACAGTGATCCTCCTTGCTTCTGGTGAAGCCAAGTCCCCATATATAGGTATCAAATTTCTGATACCACATCCTTGGTGACTGCTTTAACCCATACAGAGACTTCTTCAACCTGCATACTAGTTCTTTCTTACCCTTCACCATAAAGCCTTCAGGTTGCTTCATGTAGATCTCCTCTTCTAGATCCCCGTGAAGAAATGTCGTCTTCACATCCATCTGTTCTATCTCAAAATCAAATGCAGCAGCAACAGATAAAAGTAATCTAATAGAAGTAACTTTGGCAACAGGAGAAAAAATATCACCAAAATCAATTCCTGGCACCTGGGAATAACCTTTCGCTACCAACCTAGCTTTGTATTTCTCCACCTTGCCTTCTACATTCATCTTCTTCTTAAACACCCATTTGCTCCCAATGGGCTTCCTTCCAGCCGGCAAATCCACCAGATCCCATGCATCGTTTTTGTGCAAGGATGCCATTTCATCAACCATGGCCTCCTTCCAGAGTTTTCCATCCTCTGAATCTACTGCCTCCCTGACAGTTCTGGGTTCATCATCAGTTATAGTTAAGGAAAAACCTGAACAGAAAGAAGATGGACTATACCTTTTTGGTTGCCTTCTTTCCCGAACTGATCTTCTCAAAGCTGGAGTTTGTGGCTCTTCATCTTCTGAGTCTTCTTCTGTTGTAGAGTCTGATTCATCCTCCTTTAGCTCAAACTCTATCTTCTCAGGTTCCTTTGGTAGGACTTCATGTCTAACAACATCTTTCACCTCTCTAAACACCACATCTCAGCTGTACACAACCTTCCTTGTTTCTGGGTTCCAAATCTTGTAACCCTTTAAACCATCCTTATACCCAATAAAGATGCACCTTTCAGATTTATTATCCAACTTGGTCCTTTTCTCCTTTGGAACATGTACATATGCATCACATCCAAATACCCTTAGATGTGAAAGAGAGGTTTTCTTACCAGTCCATACCTCATGTGGAGTCTTATCCTCCAACTCTGATGAAGGTGATCTGTTAACTAAGTAACATGCAGTCTCCACTGCCTCTGCCCAGAATTCTTGTCCTAACCCGGTACCACTGAGCATGCTTCTTGCCTTTTCCATCAGTGTTCTGTTCATTCTTTCCGCAACTCCATTTTGCTGAGGTGTGTATGGAGTAGTCTTCTGCCGTGCTATACCACACTTCTTACAGAACTCTTCAAATTCCTTCTTGCAGAACTCCCCACCATTATCTGTCCTCAACACCTTTATCTTCTTCTCTGTCTGGTTTTCCACCAGAGTCTTAAATTCTTTAAATCTGTCAAAGACTTCAGATTTCTTCCTCAAGAAATATATCCATGTATTCTTTGAGAAGTCATCTATGAATGAAACATAGTACACAGACTTTCCCAGTGATGGAACTGACATGGGCCCAAACACATCACTGTGCACAAGTTCTAATATCTTGTTTGCCCTCTTAGCACCAGAAGGAAAACTCACCCGATTCTGCTTCCCATATACACAATTTTCACAGAAATCGAAATCCAGAGAGAAATTAGACATACCTTCTACCAAACCATTTCTATGTAGTATCCGAAGGCCCTTCTCTCCAATATGTCCAAGCCTTTGATGCCATAGCATGGTATTTTCTCCAGAGATAGCTAGGCTTTCCGCTCCTCTTTCAGGAACCACAGAACTGTTACACCCATCAATAAAAGTGCTACCTTGTAGCTTGTACAGAGTTCCAATCCGAACTCCCCGCATTAATACCAGTGCTCCCCGAACCATCTTGCATACATCTTTCTTGAACACTGTTTTTACACCTGCATCATCCATCTTGCTTACAGAAATCATATTTCTGGCCAATGCAGGAATATGCAGAACACCAGGAAGTGTTATAATCCTTCCACCTTGCAGCTTCAGCTTGACCTTTCCACGTCCAACGATTCTGGCCTTCCTATCATCCCCTAGGAAGACATCACCACCATCATATTTATCATACTCGCAGAACCACTCCCTATGGGGAGTGAAGTGAAAGGATGCACCTGAGTCAATCAACCATGACTCATGATCTACATGTGTATTTGAAGAAGAAGCCAAATACACATCCCCACCTTTATCCGAGGTGGTTTTTGCCTCTGCAGAAGGACCTTCATCAGATCCCTTTCCTTTCTCAGGAGCTTTAGATCTGCATTCCTTTTTGTAGTGCCCTTCCTTTCCGCATTTCCAGCACACCTTTACAAACTTTCCAGGAGATTTAGATCTTCCTCTAGATTTAGATCTCCCACTCGAAACCTTATTCTTGTTTCTGTTCTGGGACCTTCCTCATACAGATAAGGCATCTCCATTCTGACCCTCCATATTTCTCCGTCTCATTTCCTCCGACAGCAAGGCTGAGATAATGTCATCAAAATTCAAGGTAGTTGTATTGCTACCTATTGCAATAACCAGACTGTCCCACGAGTCTGGTAGAGAGCACAACAAACTGATGCACTTATCTTCATCTGAGATTTTAATATCAACAGATGACAACTGACTTACCACAATATTGAAGGCGTTCAGATGCTCTGTCACCGAGTCTCCATCCTTCATCCTCAGGTTATACAACTTTTTCCGCAGGAACAACTTATTCACCAGAGACTTAGATTGGTACAAAGTCCCAAGTTTTTTCCACAAATTCTTCGCCGTAGCTTCCCCAGATACATTCAACAATACTGAATCTGAGACACACAACCGTATTGTGCTCTTAGCCTTCCGATCCAGTTTCTTCCAGTCTTCATCTGACATTGCCGTTGGTTTAGTACCCGGATCTACCGCGATCCACTGATCTTTATCCACCAGCAGATCCTCCATCTTGAGCTTCCACAACTCAAAACTCTGACCATTAAATTTCTCGATCTCTATCTTTCCGCAGCTCGCCATATTCTTTCACCGCAAGAATCGATCCCGCAGATCTCCCACCGAATGTGGTCTACCTCACGCCCAAGCAAAACCCTTAGCCTCAGCAGCAAAGGCCCCCTTGAAGCCAAACAATCGATACCAAATGTAGGTTTTAACCTAACAGAATTATCTACACACGAATCTTATAAGAAAATAAACAATAGTGATAGCATAAAACACAAAATGATAAACACAAATATTTTCCCCTAGATCCCAAATCGGACGACCAGCTTGATTTTTCATTATCTCTTTTAGTGTTACAACACATATATATATACATATTGAAGAGACACATAAACCCCAATCCATTAACCCTGGATTAGAACATAATCGTAGTTCCCTTGATCGGATCTACAAAATACCAGGGGTCGAAAACCATCGTACCCCAAAAAACCATGTGCAAACTCATGCACAAAACATGGGTGGGTCCGCCTATGAGTGGGATCGCACATCAATTTTTTTTTGCTGGGGCGCTGCCCCGAACCCCAACAATGGGGGCTGCCTCCCCCCTTGTGACCCCCCTATTGCTCCCAGCGCAACGTACAGTGCATGGGGCTAGTTGTGGAAAGAATATAACACATACCCAACAATTTCCTCTTCATAACCATGTTGTGACCTCTCAGTGCTATATTGCACCATTTTGGTCCTCATGTCTTTTAGGCTTTAAGGTCTTCTAATCCGCTGTTAAACACACACATATCTATTAAATTAAACAAAACTCATATGCATAATATGAATAATCAACTTGGCTTGTTATTGGGAATCTTTGCTGATGTAAGGCAAGATGAACAATACATTACAATATAGCACATAAATAAATTTAAAAATCATGTCAAATCATCAGTACCATGCTACATGCATATAACACAATCAAACACATAAAACAACATATATAATCAATCAACATAACAATCAGGTTCTAACACCTATCTTATTGCTCTAAAGCCCCATCTAATCTCCAAAGGTCCAGTGTTGAAACTTTTCTCTAATACCACTCTTTAAAACACCCCCTTACCACCCCTAGACCACATTAAAGGTGAAAGGAGGTAGTTACTATGATGAACCAACCTCCAAAGTATAATTATGGAAATGGGGTCTAATTTTTTTTATCCTTTTCAAACTCTTCAAAACCAAAAAAAACCTAGCCATTGTGTTCGTCTCTTTGAGACCTTTTTGACGATATAATTTTAAATGTAAATAATATCTAAGATATGATGTACTATACTCTTCCATGGTATGCTCATATTATATGTGTACATAGTATTATTGGGATAACCCCTACTTTGAACAATATACACATAAACATATATGATTTAAAAATAGTAATCAATACCATGCTAAATTCAAATGGGTTCCTCAATGCAACATCACCGCAAGGATACAATCCTGGGGTATCCCATAGCACTCCACTTAAACTTCCGAGGTCCCAAGGAAGAAGGACATGAATCCCTCTCCACACTAACTGAAAATAATATTTCTCCGTCTCGGGACCTAAATCCTAGACTACTCACATGCTACCCCCTTTTTCAAGCATTAAGGTGATGTCATCATTTCTAATTGTGGGGGTGATGTCTACTAACTTCCTACCCTCCACGTGGCCTCCTTTGAGAGTGCCACATGTTACAACATGAGGGATCTAAGTCACTCTCATTTCACTTGATACACCACATTATCTTGGGTCACACTAAGGATTTTGACCCCCTTGTTATCCACATTATTCACATTATATAAGGATTTGGGTTCTTCTACCTTATTGCAAAGGGTGTCAGTCAAACGAACCCACCATGCCATGCCGTCCCAAGGATAGAATCTCGGGATTTCCTCTATGGGATCCCTTTAATACCTCTAAGATCATCCAAAAATGGAAAAAACTTGCAGCCATCAATGAAATTAATCCCCTCTTCCTACACATTTTGTCACATTGCTCAATCACATGGTTATATAGGGATTAAGACCATTCCTCCAAAGTATTAAGGATTTTCTAGCTCTTGTGCAGTATAATTTTGAATGTAATAGCCTTTTCCTAGGGCCATTGGTGCAACAACATGTGTGAACATACCTGCAGTCTCATCGAGACATCCCTCCTGAGCTTTACACAAACTCAACTCGTCTCTTAACCTATGATAACTACATAGATACAGTTATATCTATTCCTGCACATGTATACATATATTCACCTCACTATCTCTTTTGAGCTTAAATAAGACATTGGCCCAACACAACGTTGTCCACACACACACACACACATCTATAATTTTATATGAAGTCATGTTTCCCTTCCAGAGCTTAGCCATGTCTCGATTGTTGTGTGATAAATAACACATATATTATCTCGACCGTGTATACACAATCATAATCCAGGGTTATCCCTCCCGAGCTTAAGTGGCCTCAACTTGCCAATGCAATCAATATATATATATATATATATATATATATATATATATATATATATATATATATATATATATATATATATATAAACAAAGTTATCACTCACGAGATTTTAGATTTAAGATATAAGGATTGATAAACAAAACATTACATATAATATATATTGATCCCTCTCCCAATACTCAAAGAACATAAACAATATTCTATCTTAGGATACAATATCTAGATCATATAACCCTTGTGTACAATCCATTCAACTGAAATTTATGCTCAGAATAACACATGGATTTAATCCATTTCAAAACCATGCATGAAATTGACATTTCTCATTCACACAAGAATCATCATTCCTCAACATTAACCGAAGCCATTATTTATCAACATATTAAAAATTATATAACATCCATAGCATAAAAACATAAGGCAAAACTTATATTTTATGGTATGAACCCAAAAATTGAGAGTGGGACTTCAAATCTCCACCCAAACTTATAATACTCTTCATTGTCACCTTTCTTGCAGTTATTCACCCCCGAGTTAGATTCCAGAGGTCGGGGGGGATTTCTTAAATGATAAAATCAATGCTACTAGCTGAAACAAGGACTCTAGAGGAAAAAACACGTCCACCCACTACATACTTAGTTTAATCAGTTGAAACAATGAATCCAAAGTTCAAACCACCTCTACCCACCATTTATTCAATTTAATTAGGTGAAACAGGGAATCCAAAGGTCAATCCACCTCCACCCATCAAATGTTCATTCCATAGTTTGAAACAAGGAACCCAAAGGCATCCCATCCTCCACCCACTAAAAAAACAAGGGAATATAGAGGTTTGTCACCTCCACCCTTAGCAAAACAAGGGAATCCAAAGGCTTATTACCTCTACCGTCAATTAAACAAGGGAATCCAAAGGATTTTCACCTCCAATCTCATAGGACTTTCACATCCTAGTTCCACCCTAGTCTAGGAGTCTAGAACATACTATAATAAAACCAAAAAACAAGCAAGGAAGATAGAACACTCCTTACTAGGAATCCAAGGCATAAGCCTCTACCATAGGTGTTAAGGGAATCTAGAGATTAAATCATCCACACCCTCTATCCCATCAGGGAATAAAAATACTACTACCCCTCTCCTGGGAGATGTTTTTCCAACCTTCCAATGCTCAACCAAGGGATTTCTCTCCTCTTTTTTTTGCTTTTTTTTTGTAGTAATGTAAACCTTCCTTTTTAATCCATTTGGCTCAAATTCTTCCTTATTTTATTTGTATAGGATTTTTTCCATCACACCATGGTTCTTTGCCTATTTTTTTCCTTCTGATGTTCTCCCTTCTTTGTACTCTCCTTCCTTTCCCAAAACATTTACTTTTTTTTCCTTCCCTACTCTCTATTATCACCCCATAGAGTCCTCCTCTTTGCTTTTAATTCATCCCAATAGTGTCATTGCAACCATATGTTGGTTGGATTTGCATACATTCCTTTCCACCCCTTATGGTGGTTCTCCTTTCATGTGGTCATGGGGATGTTGTTGTGCCAACTCCCCCTTCCACTTCCCATTGGTTGACTTCGATTGTCCCCTTGCCTGCCAATGTAGTCCATCACTCTTAATTTTTTCCTCTTTTACTTATGGAATCATCCAAGGTAAGCATGGGTCCTCTATCCTTATTCTTCAGCTAAAATGAATGACATAACCGGTCCATTTAATTCCACAAATACCAGCCTCCCATGGTTGTCATAAAACAATCAAACTTCCTTCAAGTCACAAGAATTCTCCTACCTCAAACTATGGAATTCGTGCCCCCATTCTCAGAGCTGTTTTCATTATAAAAAAATAGTTACAATAATTACAATAGAGGGGGTCAGATAGAGGTTGTCACTTAAATATTATTAAGATGTTAAAATAAATTATGATTCACTCAATTCTCTCCATAAAATGTCAACAAATTTCTCCTCCAAGATTAAATATTTTGACTGTGATATTAAAGAATTAGAGATCAATACAAATAATATTGAAGGGTTACCTACTGAGAATTTCCTTTCTCACCCCTCGTCTTTTGTATCTGGCCTACCTAATGAACGAAGAGAAGTGGAAAAAATTAGAGAATTTCCTGATAATGTTGATTCTTCAATTGTTCAACCAATGGATTGGCATAATATTGGTACCTCTCCATTCAATGAATATAACACATAGGGGTTATTATATATGGCATTCCCCACAATTTTCCTCATTGGTCATGCTGATTGGCTACAACCATGTATCGATATCATTCAACTTCATGAATAAGCATTGCATATTCTTAGATACTATGATTAGATATTTGGAAGACATCCTTGATTTCAATATTTCTTATTGAACATGATACTGCGACATCATAACCAAGAAACTATTGCATTTTTTGTAAAGAATATTCTACATGATAAGTCCTACAACAATTGAAGAGTTGCATCACTAACTATCTCATTTACTTGATAATAAGTTCACCGAGCATATTATGTAGTTTCGTTCTTCTCTCAGAGGTAAAAGATACTGCTGTAATTGTTAGGATGAACTGATTGACATGATTACTCAGTTGGGTTGTCCATATTTATTATTTACTTTGAGTGAAACTAACATAAAGTGGCCAGACTTACATAACCTCATGCCCATACATTCACATTCCCTTGACTTAAATGGACATTGTATAAAATTTGAGAATGTTATCTAGTACCCTCATATTGTTGCCATGCTTATGCACCATAGATTCAATATATTTTGAGAGGAAGTCATCCAAAATGATCTCAAAGATAAATACCTTTGGTATGTGTTTGTATTTCATTTATGTTATATACTATGTCATATATTTCTTATGATTCTATTTATATTTTTTGCATTAATTGTATCTTCATTTTATTCATATATGAGTGGAAACATAGAATTTTGGGCCACATCCATGGTTTCCTATCGTTGTAATTTCTCCTAACATGGAAAGACTAGATTTGTCAAACCATTCTAATGTACATGTTGAAATATATTTTTTGAAAGGTATCTGACCACATGAAATCCATGTGACATTCATAGTTGCAAGATAATCGTTCCCTTAAGACTTAATGATGACCCTTTCCTATTGAATACTAATAATATTTTCTCTTAAAATCCTCATGATGATTATGATAAATTGTTAAAATATGTCCAAATACATACAAATTGTAGTGTATATTCTTGTTTACAAAAAAGGGCGCTATTCTCACATGCCATTACAATCCTCCATGGGATCTTCATGATGAAACAAAAATATTCATAGATGATAAAGGAAGAAATAAACAAGAGGCAACAAGAAACAATAATAGGATCAATGTACACACAACACACTGATATTCTTACTATTTGGCTTGAAAATGTTAATTTATAGCTAATTATTTCTCAACTTGATGTCTTAAAATATATTGCTAAGTATGCATCCAGAGCGGAAAAAAGGTCTAAAATTTCTCATGATATGCTAACTAGAATTTCAATTTTTTTTGGCTCTGAAGATCTTGATTTATGTGCATACAAAATGTTCCTTGCAAAATAACTTGTTGAGCATCACATTGGAGCACAAGAAACATGAAATATGTTGCATACTATATCTTTTCTTGTTTGTAGTCAGAAATTTGTTTCCTTAAATGTTGGAAGAAATGTTTTCAAGAGACTCACAAAGGATGACCTATGGTGCAAGTGCATAGATGGAGCACAAAATTCAATGAAGATTAGACTGAAGCTTACCAATATGATGGGATGGTCACATGGTGATGTTAGGATAGACTTAAATTATTTTGTAGGAAATTGTAGATATTTGCATTAGGAAGTGAGTTTTGTTTTTAGAATAAGTTAGAGGAATTATTTCCTAATGTAAATGTAGTTTGAGTTTCCATTAAATTTTGAGAAGGGGAAATGAATCATCTCTTGTGACTCTTGGTTGTCCCATGGTAGCCTTTTTTTAAATAAAGAGTGTTTGATAAGAAGTGGTGTGCAACGAAATTAGAAGAGGAGGAGGAGGAGAGAATCTCCAACGTGAGGAGAAGAGACAGAGGTCGAGAGGCCTAGGTTGCACAGGCCCAAATTGTATATATGGTCAGTTTAATGTATTCCTGAATTTGATTAATGAACAACACATTTATATGCATTTGAATTTGTTAACCTCTCTTTTTGTACACTGTTACTGAATTTTTGATTTACTAATGCCTGCATCTACTGAGTCGATTTATAGTAAGAATCTGAATGTGTTTAGAAGTGTGGTGGTTGTATGCCTTAGGAACAAGTTAATTTATTGTTCAAATGTAATTTAGAGTTGAATATATATATATATATATATATATATATATATATATATATATATATATATATATATATATATATATATATATATATAGATATATAGATATATATATTTACCCTGTGCATATGGTTCAATGATCATGTGATGAAATTGTAAATTTATACTGTTTCCATCGTTGTCTTCTTATGGACTGTGTTTAATTGTAGTTTGATTCTTGTGTGTTTCTTATCTTTGAAACTTTGTAATTATTCCATCAAGTTACCTCAAGAATATGTGCTTTGAAGCCTCATTGTTGTGTTGATTCCCTTTGTGTCTTTTCTCTTGTTGTGTCAGCTGAAAGCTCGATAAACAAAGTATATTTGTGTTATGGAGAATAGTGATTGTGTGGGTTTTGTGATGTGAAACCCATCAACAAAATAAAGAACTATGTTTTTCATGTCCAAACCCCTTTGCATTTGGTTGCTATAATTTTCAAATTTGAGCTGATTTTGAAAATCCCCATGAAGAAAGGTGAGCGAAATCATTTATTGTATCAACGATCCACCCAAGGTCATGGATAATCAATTCTAGGAAGGGAAAAGTCATTTCACCTTCTAGGAATTCAAAAATACATTTTTTTTGGAGTGCTACAGAATCATTTCGTAGTGCCTACAGGTTTTTTTACTGCGCTATGAAATTATTTCACAGTGCCTACAACCAAGAGTTTTTGGGGTTGCGTATTAGGTTTTGAGTGCATGTCCTAGCCTATGTGTTTCACTATTTGATACGTGAATCCCATTAAAGTGAATGTGAATGGGGTGTGGAAAGGATTGAAAGGTGAAAGACGAGTATCTCTCATGGAAATTGTGAAGCCAAATCCACATTATTATTTTTACTGCATATTTTAAATAATTTGTTGGAATTCCAAAATTGGGCAAGTACATAGTTGTGCTTGTCAAGTGTCCTGGGTTATTGGTAGCCAGGGTATCTCGGTCAGTCATCATCAAGTGGTATTAGAGTAAACTATGTTCTTTGGAGAATATCAAAGCCTGAAAAGAGCCTTAAACACTATTTGGTGATGAGATCATGAATGCTCTTTGGTGATGTAGTCAATACATTCGATATTGGATTTTAGAATTACAATACAACTGAAAGTGGAGTGAAGTGATAGTGGGGATGCTTACATGTCAAGAAGAGTTGATCCATGTACAGATGGAATTTCCAGGTTTGAAGACGGTTGCACAGTGAAAAGAGGCTGAAGAGAAGAAGTACCTTACAACAAGAAGGGGACGGATAAAATTCTTAGGAAGTAAGTGAGATGATTGTGGGGAAGTGAAGAGATGATATGCTCTTGATGAAAAAAAAAGTGCATTGGTTGGAAAGGAATTGGTTCAACAAGTATATCCAAGAAATATGTTGGAAGATGAGATCTTTTTATAGATCTTATAAAATTGAATATGGTGTTTAAGCTAACTTAGTCATTCAAATAATTGTGGTTGCAGGATTGAATTGGTAGCAATTACCATCGAAAGTAAGTTATATCAAAGGAAGGAGTAGGAAAATATCTTAGATGAAGAAATGGTGACAGAGCCCAACAACAAAAGAAATTTGCAGAAAAAAACTAAGAAGAGTGAGTAGCTGAAGATGAAACAACCAACAACTTTGAAAGCATAGGAGCAAGAGTGCTAAATAAGAGGTTCTACTGCAAAGAACCTAGAGAAGAGAATATAATAGGAATATGATTTGGTATGGGTGACAAGTAGCAGAATTCTTATAGAGAAAAGAAGGCCTCGTTGCATATCGCTAGTAGACAAGGAGAGTTCACAAGAAGAAGATATGAAGATGACTGTTATTATTCATAGCGGTGGTTAAGAGGAAGGTCACAAGAATAAGAAGAAAAGTGCCAAAGAAGTTGGATGCAAAGGAATGGCTAGTGAAGGATTTGAGAAGGAGATGGTTTGGAAGAACTAAATCATGTAAAATAGTTACTAAAAGAAATTCAAGGTGACCAGAGTTATGGTTGGATAATGAGTAATCGAGAGGAAGAATGGTGTTGATTTACAGGTTCGCAAAAATAAAGGGATGACTATAGTAAGAATAATTTTGTTGCAACATTTGTGTGTTCAAGTGAATAATGAATAAGGAGGTAGTGGTCTTTTTTTTCAGCCAATTGTGGATTAATTGTAGATTACAAGTAGCAGTGACACATATTTGCAGTTGATAATGATGTAGAGGAACCATTAAGGAAATTTTGAGGTCTAAAATTGGCCTCCAAAGAAAAATGTACAAAAAAAATAAACTTTATAAGAACCAATAGGATTCAAGATGATGATGTCAAACATGGGGGATGATTCACCATTTTTGGAGTAAAAAAGTAAAAAGGCTAAAAAATAATAAAATAATAAAACTAATTTTTGAACTTGTATTTTCAAGTTATATCCTTAAGGTTTTACTCAAATTTCGAGTGGGATTACTCATTTGATGCAAAATTTAATTCCTCATCCAAGGAGTACCCATGTTGCATACTTTTGATGGATCCTGCTACACGAAAAATGAGAAAGACATGAAAAAACGTGATTGCAATCACGTTTTTCATGTATTTCTCATTTTTTGTGTAGCAAGGTCCATCGAAATTATGGAACATGGGTACTCCTTAGATGAGAAATCAAATTTTGCATCGAATGAGTGTTGCCACTCGAAATTTGAGTAAACCTATATGGAGATAAGTTGAAAAAAAAAGTTTTTCCTTCTTTCCCTCTAAAATTTGATGATGTAATATAATTTTGTTTTATTATTTCCACTATTATTTTATAATTTCCTTAGGAGGCCCATTTTTGACCTCAAAATTTCCCTAATATCTTGTAGTATAAAGTGAGGAATAACAACAAAGTTCTCAGAGAAAGAAGGTGATTAAATTGCACGCAGAAGCCACAAGAGTAGAGAGTGTTCTGATGAACATTCTAGAGGAAGGAATCAACATAAATACTAGGAGAAGACTAGGAATGGAAGGGCTTAGTATGGTATTTAAAAATAGGTTGATGGAGTGAGCTTGTTGCAGTGGCTTGTGTGCAGCTCATAGTGAATAGGGAGAAGCTCATAGGAGAAGGAGATTTGTGACTACTGAGAGTCATAGTAAAGGTTCAGATAGAATCCATAGTAAATCAAGTTAGGAATTTTTTTATAGAGAATTATTTGAAATCAAAATACAACTAGATATGATGAGAGGACTACTACAAAAATATGAGAGAGACAAGGGTTATAAATAAAGTCTCTAGAAGAGAGTGAAATGGAATTTGTTGCAGGTGAATCTAAGATAGAGATCAAATGCTCAATTGGAGGAAAATTTCAAGGGAATGGATGGCCTCCATGGAATAAAAACCTAAGGGTAATGAAAAAATGTGATGAAGCATATGAATATTTTATGAGTAGCCTAAAGACAGAAAATTCCAGCCAAGGATTGAATTAGAAGAATAAATTGGCAAAAGGAAAGCAGGAAGGTGATAAAAGAGGAAGGTGAGGAGATTTTCAGCAACCTAGAGCAAGGTGTCCTCGAAGGGTTCCAAAGAAGAGGACCAGGAATATGAAAAAATACCAAAATTAGGAGAAAGTTTGGTGAGGTATTGTGTAACAAGGTGGAGACTTTTTACTGTAGAGTTGTGTTGCAGCTCACGTGTTGAAGTTGTTACAAGAATACCAAATGCATAGGTCATAAATTTTCGTACCTGGGGAGTCTGATGTAGGTGCATAGATGGAGATTTTTTTTTTTTTTATGAATATTGGACCAGAGCTTTCTAATGTGATGGGATGGTCAATGGCGATGTTGGGATTGATTTTAAATGTTTTGTAGTAAATTATAGATATTTGCATTAGGAAGTGAGTTTTGCTTTTAGAATAATTTGGAGGAATTATTTCCTAATGTAAATGTAGTTTGAGTTTCCCTTAATTTTTTGAGAAGGGGAAACAAATCATCTCTTGTGACTCTTGGTTGTCCGAAGGATATATCGCTATCTTACATAAGTCTTTCTAGATAGAATATCATGAAAATAGTAGAGGAAGGAGATAAGGAAATACATCCATTCCTTCCAATTTAAGTAGTAAGCCCGCCTATAGTCCTCCTTCGGCGGGGGGGTTGGCTTAAGGCAAAAGGCTAATGAAATCCTCCTTTCTGTTGCTTGTTTTTCAACCAGGAATCAGATCAATTCGCCAGGGGCAAAGGACTTGACTTTCGTCAAATTATTAGAACTAGTTGGAGCTTCTGAGCAAGCGATGAATCCCTTCCTCATGCAATGTACTTTCTTTATGATCAGGAAGATATAACCTTTTGCTTTGAAGTTTACCACCTCGCCTCCTTCCACCCGTTGTACCTTGCTTTCCCGTCCCGTCGTCCCGTGTTGGGTCGGTCGATATGTCACGTATCACTGAGGGAACTGTGAAAGCAAGCAAAAATGGACAAAGAGAGAGCAAGGCTCCTGTCACGTGAGTATCAACGAAGCAATAGGGAAGCGTGAAAAAGGAAAAACTAAAATAAAGGTATTTCTCTAAAGCCTGCCCGAAGTTCAATATATAGCCCTGATCCCTAATTTGTGATAAGATCAAAAGAAAAGGTCTAAAAGAGCCATTCTGCCAGTTTATCTGTCTAGTCAATTCAAAAAAGCTTCTCTTCCGCCTTCCTTTGTTCCCTGGCTATAGTACGCTATATATATTAGCATTTAGGGTAAGAGTATTGTGAGGATTAGCTTATATGTTAGGGATAGCTGTGAGATGTAGAGCATTAGGTATTAGGTAATTAACCTTCACTGTGTCTTTGAAGGGAAGAAACAAAGGGCCTTTAAAAGAAAGTTTTTGAGAAGAAGTGGTGTGTAGCGAAAGTAGAAGAGGAGGAGAAGAAGAGAAGATCCAGCGTGAGGAGAAGATACAGAGGTCGAGAGGCCTAGGGTGCACATGCCCACATCGTATATTTGGTTATTTTAATATATGTCTGAATTTTATTACTGAACAACACATTTATATGCCTATAAATTTGTTAACCTATCTATATGTACATTTTTAATCAAGTTTTCATTTACTAATATTTGCACATGTTGAGTTGATTTATAATAAGAATATGAATGTGTTGAGAAGTGTGGTGGTTGTATGCCTTAGGAAGAAGTTAATTTCTTGTTCAAATGTGATATGGAGATGAATATATATTTACCACATATGTATGAGTCAAATATCATGTGATGAAGCTGTAACTTTATATTGTTTCTGATTTTGTACGCTTATGGATTGTGTTTAATTCCCGTGTGTTACTAATATTTGAGATTCTATACTTATTCCATCAAGTACCTTAAGAATGTGTGCTTTGAAGTCTCCATTGTTGTGTTGATTCCCTTTGTGTCTTGACTCTTGTCATGTCAACTTAAATCTTGAGAAAGAAAGTAGCTCTGTGTTCTGTAGAATAGTGAGTGTGTGGGTTTTGTGATGTGAAACCCATCAACAAAACATAGCACTCTTCTTTTAGTATCCAAACCCCTATGTGTTTGTTTTGTTTAATTTTCAAGTCGAGTTAATTTTGAAAATACAAATGAATAAAGGTGAGTGAAGTCATTTACTATTCCAAGGATCCACCCAAGGTTGTGGATAATCTATTTTCAGAAGGGTCAAGTCATTTCACCTTCCAGGAATTCTAAAAGCCAATTTTTTTGAGCAATATGAAATCATTTCATAGTAGCTCCATGTTTTTTTACTGTGCTATGAAATTATTTCATAGCCCCTACAACTAGTAGTTTTCAGGGATGAATATTAGGTTTTGAATGCCTGTATTGGCCTTCTGTTGCATTATTTGATAAGTGAATCCCATTAAAGTGAATGAGGTCAAGAAAAAGTATTGGAAGGTGAGAGAAGACTTTGTCTCATGGAACTTGTGAAGCCAAATCCACATTATTATTTTTACTGCACATTTTAAATAATTGGCTGAAATTATAGAATTGGGTGAATATAGTGTTGTGCTTGTGGAGTGTCCTGGGTTACTGGAAGCTGGGGTAGCCCGGTTTATCATTATTAACCTACAATGTTCATCTCTTAATACTATTGCTAAATTATATCAGAAGAGACCTTTTTTCACTGAATGTCATCTATTTATGATAGAAACAATAATATATTGGACAAAAGCTTGGAGAAGTTCATGCCATTGTTTGAGTTTGGCCACATGTTTATTCTATTCCTAGTGAGGCTTCAGATGAATTTGAAGCCTTTTTTTGGATGGAATTTCTCTTGTACAATCCATTTAGCAACATTCCCTTAGATATTTGCCTTTCAGGTAAAATATTTATTCATCCATGGCATGTTAATCGAAATCCATCAATTCTCGACAATATTGAAGATGAACAAGATGGGGATTACCATGATTAGGAAGTGAATCTTGAAGATCATTTTCAATAATGTACGCTTTTCTCTCAGTTGGTTTTGCCTAATGATGTGAATTTTTTTGACCTTCATACTCTTGGTTGAAGGTACTTTGATATATGCTTTAACTGGCAACGAAGAATAGTTTCAAATAATGTTGCAGGAGAGGCTATTTATTTTCTAAGGAATTCCCAATCAAGGGGTGATATTATTTACCTTTCTAATAGAACATTTTCATTTCCATATTCCATGGAATAAAAACAACAAGTTACTTTTGATATCATTCTATGACACTTAGTTTAATATGAAAGTCATGAACCTCTTCTTATGATTGTTCAAGGAACTACATGAACTTGATCTAGAGATAAAAAATAGGCTCAAAATGAAAGTGTTCAGAATCTCCCGAAACTTGTGCCAGATCATGATGTTCGTCATCCTGATTCCAACGTTGCTTGAATCACCTCAATCTGGCATCGTATGAGGAGGTTATGATGTTTCGAAGTTTTTGCTAAACAGCTAAAAAGTCAGACAACAAGGTTGGCTGGGTAAAGCACACAATTGACATCATGCTGATGTCAACATGGTGACTAGGAAGTACAAATGATGGTGGAATAATCTTATGATGACACGTGGAAACACTGTACAAGTTGGTATGGTGGAATCTGATTAATGGTAAGTTTTTTGAGGTGGCCTAATGAGAGGGTGCCATGTGGCCCAATGAGAGGGAACCACGTGGCCCTTAGTCATTGGTCAATTTTTTTGTATAAAGGACAAAGGGCTTCAACAGGGAACAACCCCTAGACCACCAACAAAACAACACCATGACCTATCGCCACACCACACCATTTTTTCTTAACCTGTGGTGAATTTTGGTTATATTTTAACTGAAGTTTGGGTACGTTTGGGGGAAGGGGCTAGGTGGATAGCCATGGCCCCTTGTATTTTTTCCACCATACAACCCATATGCAGAAGTAACGGAGTTAGGTGGTTAGCCCCAGACCCTGGTCCTATTGAGGCCAACGTGATCATAACACAGGGTATGGTGGAGGGGGCAGTTAGATAGGCCCCAAACCTCGATTCCATGGAAAAAACACATGAACACAGTGCAAACATGATGATATCCCAACCGACAGAGCTAGGAAGATAAGCCCTAGTCCCTGCTTCTCAGAATAGGTGTGACCACCAACAAACATGGAGGAGCATAGCTGACGGGGGCGAGCGGTTAGCCCCCGACCATATTGTTAATGACGAAACCACGACCTCTGGAGCAGGAGCTCAGCTGGTGGGAGAAAGTGGTTAGCCCCGACCCCTAATATTATATCTCATGATATAACCAACACTCAAGCCAGAGGGAGATAAAGACAGAGGGGCAGGAACGTGGTCCAACCCCTAGCCATATGGCACCCACATGCCTGATAATGGGGCTAAAAACTCGGTGCTTAAGGTATTATGGGCATAGTTAAAGAGGTGACAAATTGCGTCGATTGCAGTGAAATTAGTGTTGGCCCCAGGTGAAATTGTTGCCTACCAGTTTGTCTAAAGGGAAAATTTGTTACATAATTAGGAATTTTTACCAATTTTCAAGAAAAATAACAAATCTTGGTTCCAAGAATCATATCTTGTTCACTTTTTAACCTTTTTGATTCCATGGAAAACACACATGACCACAATGCAAAGATGATGATATCCCAACCGACGGAGCTAGACAGATAAGCCCTAGCCCCTGGTTATTAGAATAGATGTGACCACTGACAAACAGGGAGGAGCATAGCTGATGGGGGCAGGCAGTTAGCCCCTGAGCATATTTTTAATGATGTGACCACGACCTCCGCAGCAGGAGCTCAACTGGAGGGGGAAAGTGGTTAGCCTCGACCCCTAGTCTTATATGTCATGATATAACAACCACTTGAACTAGAGGGAGATAAAGACGGAGGGGTGGGCACGTAGCCCAACCCCTAGCCACATGGTGCCCACATGGCCGATAATGGGGCTAGGAAATTGGTGCTTAAGGTATTATGGGCGCAGTTAAAGAGGCGAGAAATTGCATTGATTATGGCGGAATTAGTGCTGGTCCTAGGTGAAATTGTTGCCTACCAGTTTGTCTAAAGGGAAATTTTTTTACACAGTTAGGAAGTTTTACCAATTTTCAGGAAAAATAACAGAGCTTGGTTCCTAGAATCATATCTTGCTCACTTTTTTAAATCATTGAGTTCAATAAGAGCCTATATAGTGGTTTTTGAGTATCTTGAATTCAATGGCAGCATTTGATTTCTGATTTGAGCACTATATGATGGAAGTAGAGTCAAGTTATTTAGTGTTATAGACAAAGATTGTTTTGAGTCCATATGGAGACTTTGTTGAGAATGGAAAGAGCCTAGCCAAGGGTTTTGAAACTTTTCAGATGCATCTACAACAATTGTTAATTAAATAGAGCAACTATCTTGAGTCTTTTCTCAGTGTGCTTATTGGAAAATCCATTTTGAACACTTCATTGTGAAGTAGTTGTTTGTTTATTATTTTTGGTTTCAGGTGGAGTACAAGGACCTATTGTGAGAGAGTCCTTTTTCTGTTGACATAATCATGAATTGTTGTAGGGAGTCATATTTTTGAGTGAGAATTATTTGTAGAAGAATGTTTCTTTGTAGGAGAAACAATGCCACTCCAGATTCAACAATTTGTAATGTGCTCATTTGTTGCTGAGATCAATAAAGCATTGTAGTCATTGGAGCAGGGCCCAGTGACGTAGCCCTAAGAAGGGTGAACTCCATTATCAGTTGCTAGTTTCTTCTCTGCATGTTTATCATATTGAGTTTCATATGAATTTTTTTCACTTTTAAGTTCATGTGAAAAGTTAACCACTCATCTTTGGAGAGGTTGTAAGACCAATTTTACATTTAAAGACCCAATTTCATCAGGATTTCAAAGTTTAAGAGGAGAATCAAAGTTTCATTATTAGATCATGTGGTATCATAGTAGGTTTTGACCAGATTGCAAGCATGGGCAAGAAACTCAAGCGTGAAAGACTCCAAGAGTTGGAGGAGATTAAGATATATCTTCTAATGGAAAATGTAGAGATAAGGAGATTGCTCAAAGCTGTAGAGGAGGAGAAAAGAAAAATGTGCATTCAGTTGCAGCATATTGTGGAGGAACATACTAGTGAGTGTTCTGTCCTAGAAGCAACAGAGAGTCCCTCAAAGATGAAAACAATTTGTGGGCATGATCAGTACACAAGATATGGATCCTCTGATGAGAATGGTGCTTGTGAGTTTTTCTAGTATATGAAAGATTCTATCCATGTGCCAGTTGGTAAAAGTGGTTGGCTAGAGATATCACCCACTTCTTCATAAACATATGAAACTAAAAAAGTGGGTTGTTGGCCAAATGAGGTAATTAATATTTCCAGTTCTACTCCTTTAGTTAATTTTGATAACACACCTTTTACAACTTTTGAAAAGAATACCAAGGGTATTGGTATGAATATTTTAACTCAGATGGGTTATGATGGAAGGGGACTCGGAGTCAATGGCCAAGGCATCATTAATCTTATCGAAGTGAGGGAACGACCATGATATGAAGGATTGGGTTATGGCTATGAAAAAATTGGAGGGTGCTCCAATATTTCTAAGGAAAAAAAATCACCAGGTATGGGGTTCATGCCAAAGGGGCTCCTACGAAGTGATGGTACAACACACCATGATGGTAGTGATAGTGAAAAATTGTTTCTGCAGAGAGATGAATTTTCCAAAGGAAATGCTAAGTCTAGTTATCCTTGTCAAAATCACAGCCCAAAAGACATGTATAAGCATCATGGGGATTCCATAAAAGTTTTTGCGTATGATCGTTTATGGGAAATGTTTCCATGTACATTTTATGACGCATATGGCCATTGTGTGGTTGAGTGTGAGAAATGTAAGGAAATGATAGAAAAAATGGATCAAATCGTTGGGAAAAGACATGAGGAACCTCTCCCAAGTATGAATACTTCCTTGTCAATGGGCAAGCACAAGAATTTTTGTATCTATTGTAGCATGAATGGGATCTAGATTGGAAAGTGTTGGAAACTCCATATGGAACTTCATCCCAAGAAAGACAAAGAGGTCATGTGATCCCCTTCAAGGGAAGTGACAAGTGGAAAATTGGAAATTGATTTAGTTCTCGAAGTAGCCTTTGAAGTAGAGCGGGTGTAGAAAGAGACCCCATAAGCCTAGTTAGGGAAAAAATGGGTAAAATATTTTGTACATTTTGCTTATGATTTCTAGGTGGAAGATCAAGTTTGGTTTCAAAAAGGAAAGAATTCAAGGTGAAGATTGTATGAGCCGCCAAAGAAATATGGTCATGAAGAGAAAGTTCAAATTCCCTCCATTTAATATTTTATTCTTGAATCATTAAAATAATTGTAGAAGGCTACAATTCTTGATAGGAGGATAAGGACTTCATGCAAAGACAATGTGGAGTACCTTTCATGAGGATCAAAGGTACAAACTAAAACAGAAAAAGAAGGATTAAGATTGAGAATGTAAAGGAGTTGTTTCATCACTTATTTACTGAGTGAAGATAGAATTTTGGAGGTCCAAAAGTTCCTAGTGGGGAGGTATGATCTCAAGATAAAAAATAGGATAAAAAATTGAAGTGTTTAGAATATCCCAAACCTGACACTCGATCATAATGTTCATCGTCCTGATTCCAACACAACTTAAATCACCTCAATCCGATATCATATGAGGAATTTATGATGTTTTGAAGTTTTAGATAAACAACTAAAAAGTCAAACAACAGGGCTGACTGGGCAAACCATACAGTTGATGTCAGCATGCTGACTGGGTAGTATGGATGATAGTGGACCAATATCATGATGAAACATGGTAATACTGTACAGGTTGGGATGGGGACATGTGATTGGTGGTAAGTTGTTGATGTAATGCAAAAATCCCCTCACATCTACCCACTTTCACCGACTCACCCGGGGTAAACATGAGATGACGGGTATTTATGACCAGACTCAACCTCCTAGGTGACCTTAAGGAAATGGAGTCAATAAATAAACCTTACTGACTTCCCTCAGATTCCACAGGACCCTCGAGGATTAACCCAACCCCTCCAAGTGTCCATACCTTGAGCCATCTTGACTTTTCCATGCTTTTTACCCCTAGTCACTCCCTTCCCAAGGCATTAATGTGAATGGAAACCCCCAATTTCTCCCACAATCCTACATTACTATGACTGTGAACTTTTTCACTCAGTGATGTGGCAGCGACTATAGATTCTAAGGCTAGATTCCATGGTTTGAGTTATATCTCTGCTGAGAAAGCCATGTAACTTTCAGAATTCATAAATTACACAAGGACAATGCTTGTAAACCAAAACTGACACCAGGACTAGGCCTAACCATCCACAATCGCGACTGAAATTACATCAAACACTTGGCAACAATGCAATCTACAGGTCATAAATACAAGACTGAGCATAAGGGACTGGAAATTATTATGAAACTTATCAAGAAGGATCACCACCCTCTTTCTTTAGTTGCATTAACATTAATTAGGTCTTTCATCCATTATTATTTCAGCCACAAGTAAAAACATGAAATGAACCATGACTGGAACTAGTTACATAAACATGCTTATAACCAACGTATAACTAAATAAATAACCATAAGATAACAACCATTAAAGCCACATAAATGTAAAAGCAAGAGAAGTCATAGGTAAGAGCCAACCACATTCAGGACTTCCACATACCACCCGACCATAGACATGGCTAAACCAAATATTTATTTTAGCCAGTCACCCTCGTGACATATACCAAGTATGAAGGTGGGATCTCGTGGATAAACCAATGCAAAAACAACCAAGGGAATCTAGAGGTTAAACCACCTCCACCCTCACCATAATGTGATCTCATTTAAACTGACATCGAGATTACAAAACCGAACTGACCTTGGAATGCCTCCGTATCTCATCACTATCCTTGAGGAATTTTCCATCTCCTAGTCTCTAGGGTTTATCGCAATCCATATCGAATCAGTAGGCCCTTACCAAGACACCACCCTTAGGACTTCCTGTCTATCCTACCAAAACTGGTCAAGGGATTCCTAGGCCTTTGGGAATGTTCCTTAGACCACCTCTGCCTCAGATTCTGAAATGATATGGAAATTCCAAATATAAAAACTGATACCTTGGCTATCTGGAAGAAGGAAAGGAAAGGCTGGAAACCATTGTCAAAACCTGGAAAAACCATGCCACCGATAGAAAAATAACCAAATACCAACATGCACATAACATGCATGTCAAAAACAGCTAGGAAATCATACATTCAATTTGTTACCTACAAGTACTCATGCTGAAGCTGCTTGATCATGTTCTTCCTTTCTTGCCTTTCCTTCCTTTTCTTGCTTGATATCTTTCTCATATTGGCACTCTTCTCCTCTCTGAGTGTAATTCTGAAAATGAACTGACAAAAGGACAAACCAAAAAAATCCTTCCAACTAATCCTCGGAAGCCTTTTTATTAATGAGGCCTTTATTTTCTTCATTATCCATTATTTTCCTTCAATTTCCTCCTCACGTCAAACTCATGACCTTTCACCTTCCTTTTATCCTAATTTCCTTTATTTTCATAAATAAATGTGCCAAAATACATTTTTTCATTTTTAATGCCTTAGCCATTTATTTTTCCAATTTCCGCTTAGCGATAAACACATCGAGTGATTCCCACTAGGATATATTTTCCCAACATTCAACTTGGAATAAGTATCCATTTCCTGTGGTATTATTTTGACTTTATTAAGTTTTGTTACATGAGCTTTTAACCCGGGTCTGTTACAAACCCCCCCCCCTTGGGGAACACCATCATCGGTGTTAAACCATACCTATACCTCATGAAAACTGCTCAAAAGAAAACATATTTCCCATGGAGCTTCATAGCTTAGCTTGTTACAGTATTTACAATGAACAACTTGTTGAAAACATGACAATCATATCGTGTACTAGAGCTTTATGACACAACTCATTACGAAATTTACAATAACCACATATACTTATGCACATTTTCTTCAACCAACAAATAACCATACTGTCTATGGAGCTTTATAAATCCAGCTCGATACAATATTTAAAATATGTTAGGGTCCTATAATAATAGGGATCATAATTTTGAATTGGCTATGTTTAGTCTTGTAATATGGTATATACCTTTTCATTTCTGCAAATGTTTTCCATATTAAAAAATGAAAAGTGGGTATGTCCTAAAAGAATAATCAAAGGACCAAAATAAAGAAAGATAAAAAAATATATAAAATATGAACCCCACAAAAAGAAACAAAAATAAATTCTGAAAGTGTTTTACATTCAAATGCCACTACTACTTAGTTTACTTTACTTTTGCAAATAAAATTGTGTGCAACTTGTAAAAAATGCCACAATTCATGATGATCATGCAATCTAATCTTGATCATTCATGCCTTTAAATTTGATGTTATGATAGTTAGTGAATAAAGATCTGACCAAACCATTTAATCTTGGTAGATTAGTAGTTAGTTAGAGAATAAAATGAGCTCATAAGTTTAATCTGAGCCATTGGAAGATATAAGGTTAGAAATAAGTTAGTTTTCTTATCAAAAGAAAATAAAAGGGACATCAAGCTCAAATGCACCCAATAAAGGAAATAAAAAATGTTAGGATAAATAAATGGTAGGTAGGACACTTTTCAAGAGTTGTGGAAAGCATCATTTGGTTTATCTCTTATCACTAATATCTTTCTAACACCTTCCCCTTGTCCTAATCCCTTTTTCTTTCCTTGGAAACCATTTTCCCTTGTCCTAACCCTTTTCCCCTCCTAAATTCCCTTTCCCTTACTAAAATCCCTTTCCCCTTTGAAAAAACCCTTTTTCCCATTTAAAAAAGACTTTGTGTTTTCATAAAACACAAAACCCACTTTTCAATAGTCTAGAGCGCGAATATTAAAGTGGACCCCCCTTTTAACTTAACCCCTCCGCTTAATATATTTCATAAATCCCCATATCATATTAACCCTTCCGCTTGATTTATTCCCCGACCCCCCCTTATTTCATTTTTTAAGCCTACCGCTTATATATTTCATAACCCCATATTTTCATTTCATAAACCCTCCACATAACTAATTACCCGACCCCACCTCTCTCTGAAAACTGCCAACTCATCCTACTGCCCGATCACCGTTGATCTAATCTAACGACTCTCGAACCTTTTCGCACCCCTCGACGTCCGACATTTAAAACTAAGAGGGGGGGGGTGCGAAATGGGTGGTTTTTTCCACCTACCTCCCTGCTACGTGACGCTACCCCATTCTATCGCACCCCCCCACTCCCAAACTTCTAAACTACTTTTTGCTGTGCAATAAACCACTAAACCGCTTCCAAGGCATTGCGATAAATCCCAGTGTTTGAAAATAATAAAACCCTACCCTAACCATTATTTCATTATCTCTGTTTGTTTCCTAAAAAGACCAAAAGCCTTTACCGACCAATATTGAAGCCCTCAACTACCTAGACTCCTTCTGCAGACCAAATTCATGATTTTCCAAGCAATTTTGAGTACCTGAAACCATTAAATAAGACATTTTATTCATTTATTGAAACAAATTAATGGCTTCCTAGAGCTTCCAGACTATAAACCCTTTGCAACCACCACTGTTAGATGTCGACCACACTCCTTTGGCCGATAAAGACTTCAAAATACATGACACTGTGACTAATAGCAACCTTTTGGAGCTCCATTGCCGGAGTCATGATAAATTTGTTGACCAGGTAGATGATATTCATTTGTGGGACTCTAACTTTCCCAAATACACATTTCCACAAACCTATCAGTTCCCTGAACTCATCAGATTGTGCCAAATCAGCTATTTTCCAAATGAAAGAGCCATAGTCACCCCTAACCAAGAAATCCTATTTAACATCATTGCTCAATCCATTAATCAAATGCTGCAGATTCAATCACAACCAGAGGGAGTTCCTTTCTCCCTTCAAACCTTTATTGAGCTTTAATTAAATTTTTACTTCCCTAAAAGGTTTCAAATATTTCAGACTTTCTTCCCTCCATCAATAGAAACTCCTAAAAATAATCCTCCATACTATGCTACCATATTTTCAGAAAGAACCAGACAAATTTTGACCATGCTATTCTGTATTTTAGGATATTTCATCGATGAGCATGTAGATGAATATATTCTTGGTTTCCTATCCATATTTTTCCTAGGTCAGCCTCCATCTACAGTTTTTAACTTTACCCAATTCCTGGAAAATGCCATGCATGGTAAACTGATAAAAGTGGCATAAGAAGGAGTATTCAAATACTCCTCAATATTGTTTCATTTGTTCATATATTTTCAATAAGAAAGGTTTGCAGTCAACCTACAAAAACTGGACACAAAGGGTAATCCCTAGTCTGTTGTCTTTTGGACATCCTTGGTAAGAAAGGATTCCACTGAATTCAATTTCAAAGACTTTATTAATTCTTTTGTATATCCAATAGTTAATATGCTTAGAAGTAGCATTCAACCAAGAATCAGTGAAGAAATAAAAAAGGTTCTACAGCTATCAGAGCAGAGCAAAACATGAGACTGGTATTTATACCAAAATCATACAGAAATGAGAGTGTGTGGAAGCCAATTACTTCCATACAAGCTTCCCAAATACCTCCCAATGAGGATATTTGCTTTAGAGTACATTAGGCATATTTTGAATTCTGATGAGATCAATTTCCTTTCAGCCAAGTAGAAAACCCAATTCAAAATAAAAAACCAATTAGGGCCTTTTATATGCAACAGTAGGAATGTTGGAAAGGAAGCAGAAAGATGTTTACAAGAGTTAAAGCTCAACAACAGTTTCAAATGGTAATATGAACCCTTGGGGTCATAAGAAAATTAAGGGTTAAGTTTAAACTGACCCCTTTCATTCATGAGTCTAAGCCTGAGATTGAAAAATATTCCAACCAGTCAGAGTGGTTGGAAAACACTTTACAGGAGGTGGAGAAGCAACTTGATACTAGTTCCATCCTGCTTACTCCAGCCCCACAGGATAGAAATTCAAAAAGGGCCAGAGAAGAAGGCTCTTATTCAGCAAAAACTACATCTGATACTAAATTCAAGCTTATGTATAGAAAGAAAACAAAATTAAATCCAGTGATAAAGAAAGAAGAGACAGTTGAAACCATTGAAACAGATATTGTTGTCAGAGATGATGCACCTCCAACACTTTTAGAAGAGACACCTCTGCCATTAACCTCCAGTGCACAAATTATTCAAAAGAAAAATAGTGCGAAGGTTTCATCATCCAACAAGCCAGTTGAGAAAGAAAAGGATATCATGGAGAAATACAAAGAGATTAAAATCATAAATGAAGCATTAAAGGTTGTTACTTACGCACAATATTGGAAGAAAACTCCTAGTGATCAGAGTAGGTTGCTTTCAACTTTTGAATTCAAAACAAGGAAGATGGAGATGACATTTCTACAGCCAAAGGTACAGGCCCCTAAAACTTCATTATATTGAACTAAGACAAGCTTTGAAGTTCCTGCCAAAGATGCGCATCCAATTGACCAGATTAAATTACACAAACACGCAGGAGAAATGATCTATTCAACCATGACACACAAATATTTAAGTGTTCAGAAGTTGCAGAACTCTCTGGAAAATATAAATTAACAGTTAAATCTAGAGAGAGCCTCATAAAAAAAAAAGTACAATAGGATAAAGTCACTAGAAGATTCGGTAATTGAAATTGGCTATAATCCAAAAGATATCAAAGCAACAGAAGAAATAATAAAGAAGAAAAATGCAGACATAGCTGCACTAAATAAACAACTAAAATTACCAACTACTGAGCACCCACAAACCAAGGAGGTTTTGGAAACAAATAATGAAAAGGATGAAATGATGAATTTAATAATTCAGTTGAAAACTCAATTTAAGGAAATGGAAATAGAAATGGATAAAACTTGTGCAGGAAAATAAAGCTAGTATGGGAGCAATTCCCATTACTGCTATTCCCATAGCATCTACATCAGCTCCAGTAACTACATTAGCAACAACATTAGCAATACCAATAGCCCATCCCATTGATGAGGCAAACAAATTAATCAAAGCAATGGAAGACATGTCCATTCAAACTACAAAGATTAATAAGCTCAAGAAATAATTAAAGAGCTTAGAGGATGAAAATAAATTGACAATAGTTAAGTATCAAGCCGAAGTACATAAAGCAAATAGATTGACTGACAGAATCCACAAGCTAGAAAAAGAGCTATCACTAAAAGAAACTTTAGCCCAAGAAAAACAACAATTGTGGGCCCAAATCATTAACTCAGTTAATGATATTTGGCCTTATATATAGATTATATTTGAGCATAAAGACTTGATAAATAAGGCTGGTGATGCAATTTAGAAAGTTAAAGCCAATCTTGGAAAGAAACCAGAGGAAGCCTCATAAATAATCAAATTCATGAATTCCAAATATAAATATGAATTAGTAGAACTCGGGATAGATGACAGAACAACGACTATATTAGAGGTGAGGAAAGTGATTTCCAAGAGAAATATGATGATACAGCTTGAGGAAAAATGTCAAACAATGGAACTTGCAGTGAACAGGTTTATGAGTAAGTTTGATGTATTAAGACAAAAGGGTTTGCCTAATACTCTAGTTATAAATGATAAACTAATGAGACATGAAGATTATGATAAGAAGATGAGGAAAGTAGCTAAAGAAACTTCTAGCAGTTCCTCAATGAAGGGCATTCCCACAAGAAAAGTGCTCCTTCAAACTCTAGAAAACTTCTTTTACCTTCAACATGAGGTAAATCACCTTTTTATAAATAAACCTACGTTTTCCAAATATACTGAGGCAGATGATATTTACCGAAGGATGATGAAAATCAAGCTTCCAGATGAAGAAACATGGGAGAAATGGTGTGACTTACTATGAAGGGTGAAAGAAAGACAACGTGAAAGAAAGACATATGAAAGAAACAAATAGATGACAACAAGCAAAGAAACAGGGCCAAATTTCAGTCAGTTGAAAGGTGTTACTATATTTTTGCATAAAGATATTTATTTCCCTTGAATAAATTGTAGTCAGTTGACAAGATATTTTTTGTGAAGTTTTGTATAAACACTTCATCATTCGAAGTATTAAGGGTCGGCAAGTGTGGATTTCTTAACATTTTTTTAGTTGACAAATCTCTTGCCAAAGGGTTATTGTACCAATTTCCAGTCGATAGACTGAACCGGTAATAAAGAAACTTCTTTACAAGATTCATGTGATGAGCCATCTTAGTGAAGTATAAATTCAATTGTTCATGTTCTTTCTTTAAGTATTCCATAAAATTTCATGTGTTCTAAATTTTAATGTTATAACAAGAGTTTTACTGCAGAATTTGTTTAAATTACACTCTGCTTTTACCTGTTATGCATTTATATGTTTTCTTCTGATATCTGGTTTAGAGAATTCTTAATTTCCTTCTGATACCGATTGACCCCTTCATCCTTCTTCATTATCTAGTTTAAGGAATTATTATTTTCTCCTTGATCTTGATTGAAAAATCACCTCACCATTCAACCTTGAGATCTGATATTTCTCACCTACCTTGCCCTTTAACATTTTCCTTATAATTTGATTCAAATCTGTTTCAAAGAAATTTGACTCCATAGCCCAATGGATAGTTTATAAGCAACTATTCATCTAAATCATTAATTCCACCTACCTACCAAAACCAATCAAAAACCAACCCAACCGTACATACATAACTAGCCTAAAATCTATTAAACAAACAAAGTTAAATCATTAAGAGAGAGCCCTCTTTGAGTATTAGGAAGGATAGATCCTAATCTCCAAAAGTGGATAGTAGTTACCTCTGATATATATTTTTAACGCAAGAACAACGTTTGGGAATTTCAGAGTGATAACATATTGGCGACCATACTGGGGACAAATCAGTTCCTAGTTAAAATAAATCTTAAAGGAAACAAGTTTTCTCATTTTTCACATTAAGGTTTTAAAGGGTTGTTTATCATATAAAGTTAAGATTCTAGCTCCTAAAAGAACATATTATACCAGGGCTCATCCAGACCCACAACCTACTGTAATTGTTGATGATCCTGATAGAATTTTAAGAAAACCTAAAAAAGTAGAAAGTCAAGGAAGTAGTAGTGAGTTAATCAAAGAAAATTCACTTCCTAAAGAGTTATCAAGCACAGAGAATATTCATTTTGATTTATCATTTGAGAATTATTTATTTTGTACTAAATCTAAAAATTCAGTCCATGATACTGTAATAGACTCCAATTTTATTCAATTTATTGAATCAAAGAAGGATAATACACAATTTGATTTAGATCAACAGGTTCTAAATACTTTTGACAAACTTGATGCTTTAACTTCAACTATGATAAAAGACATAGAAGAAGACTATTTTCAACAGTCAGTTGAATTAGATTCCCTAACTACTACTACCCCTAAGCGCTCTACAATATCTTCAGAAACTATAAATACAGTTCCATCTAGTACCACCTCATCTATAGTATCCACTATAGTTCATTCCAAAAAACCATTCATACCCAAACTTCCTCTCCAATCTAAAGTTTCGAGTTCATCTTCAAGCTCTAATCCATCTTCAAGCACCACTACTTTACCAACCCAACCAAGCATACATAACTAGCCTAAAATATATTAAACAAACAAAGTTAAATCATTAAGAGAGATCCCTTTCTGAGTATTAGGAAGGCTAGATCCTAATCTCCAAAAGTGGATAACAGTTACCTCTAATATTTATTTTTAACGAAAGAACAACCTTTGGGAATTTCAGAGTGATAACACAATAATATACACACTTACACATATGCACATTCACTCAACCAAAAAATGAAAGGATAGGATGCCTGCATCCACAACAAGGGAGTCCAGAGGCTCACATCTTGACCCTCAAAAGTAGTACCACGATTCACATCCTTCCTAGAATTCTGGAATCCACTTCCAAAGTCAAACCTACATCCAATGTTCAACGCTATAATCCTGCACTATTTTACTCTCAGTGAACAACTATTGTCTCATTGTTCCAGGGAACACTCCCATTATGCATCTGATTCCATCTAGAAATGTTAATGAAAAAAAAAAATACATTCCCAAACCTTCCCTTCTATGCTACACAGTCCCTAGGGGAATCTGATTACCCTCTTTCGTGCAGTCACTCACCTTCCAAGTTCCTTGGCATCCCCTATCCCGGGAGATCCATCCATTGGCAAGTATTCCTCACATTGGAAGGTTAAAAATCCAAGGCATATCCCTGCCTCAAAACCATCATACCAATGATAGTATGCTCATGGAAATCAATGGACACTATTGGGCACTAATGTCCCAAAATGGCCCTGTTCCTGAATTATTTACCAGCATACTACTTATTGTTTCAATTCCATTTCCCACTGCTAATCCTTGCAGTCAGTTTCAACCACCCCAATTCAGGCACTTTCATGCCTTCCTGTAGCATGCACATAATTTACATTAGACTAAAAAGGAACTGAAATAAATTCAAATCATACCTCATTGGTGGACCATCAATAAGGTACACTTGCGATTATGTTTACTTCCTGTCACAACAAATCAAACTAGATCCTTGACCAAATCATCATTTATAAACATATAAATATATCATATCCTGTTAGCTCAAACACAACCATCATAATCAAAATCATAGATCACATGCATAATTAACACTGAAATAAAATACTGATACTTATATTTCAAATAGTTCTTTGCTTCAACATTTTTTCTCTATCCTTTATGTACACACACTAAATCAGTTTCCAAAACCGGCAAGCACCCAGTGCCTTATATTTAAGCAACAAGGGAATATGGAGACTAAACTTCCTCCTCCCTCAATATCAGCAACAAGGGTATCCCAAGACTAAACTACCTCAACCCCAAATATCAACAACATGGTCATCTAGAGATTAAACTACCACAACCCTCAATAGAAACAACAAGGTCCCAGAAAATCCCATACATTCCTGTCCCATCGCATTATACAACATATACACATACACAATATATAATGTGACAGATACAACCACACCCGATGTACAAAAAAATACATACACCTACACTCAGTGTACAACAGAACACATGCACCTACACCTGGTGTACAAAACCACACATACACCTACACCTGGTGTACATAACCACACATACATCTACACTTGGTGTACAAAACCACACATACACCTACACCCGGTGTACAACAATAATATATATATGTACACGCCATACAATACCATGAATACACATGTCGTGATACAACGACTACACAAAATATGTAGCACCATACTAAATATACACAACACAACATGTACAACGTGTACAAAATACCACATGTACAACAATACCACATTTACATAGTACCACTGGTACACAACACCACTTGCACAATGTGTATACAACACGACACCTACATGACACCACCTGCACAATGCATGCACAAGGGCCACATGTACATTGCACCACCTGCACAACATGTACACATCACTAGATGTACACAACACCAGTTGTAAAATGTGTACATAGAACCACATGTACACAACACCATCTACATAACATGTACACAACACCACATGCATGTAACACCACATGTACCACATGTACATAACACCACATGCACACAACACCACATGTAAAATCATGCACACCACACCATATGTACACAACAACACATGTACAACCTTTACACCACACCATATGTAGACAACACCGAGTATAAAACATGCAAATTGCACTAAACACCACATCCACAACATGTACATAACACCATCTATACATAGAACTGCATATACTACAATTACTTAGCACCATCGGTACCCAACACTGCATATGCAATAGTGCACACAACACCGTATATGCAACATGCACACATGATCATATATGCAACATGCACACAAAATCATATGTATACAATACTGCATATGATACATGTACACAACACTGGTACTGCACATCCTAAGGCCACACTTTCTTGCCAAGCAACCTTGTTGCTAGTGTCTTATCCATGCTTGTCCTAGCATGCCATAGATCACACTGCTTTCATTCCATTGATGTATCCATCAACATTAACTGTCCATAACATAAACATAGACATAATATAATCACATAATATAAATTCATATTCACATGATACTGACCTCACAGATATTACAGGACACTATTCCGCTTGATTCCTCATAAACCAAGAACCTTTTCATGCCATCCACCTCCATAACCAATCGTTCCACCACAAGAATGATCATTGACAACCCTGTCAAACAATGACATACATACATATATATATATATACACATATAAACATTAGCATAAAAAATCATGATCTCTGATGATCCTGTAAGAAAAATGGCATACATACATAGATATATATAATCCTTAGCATAAAGAAATCATGATCCCTCATGACCCAGTCAGACAATTGCACACACACACACACACACACATGTGAACAATAGAACAAAACAATCCTAATGACTCCATTAGTCAATGACATACATGGATAACTACATACATACATATATGCATATATAAACATCAATCATAATCATGTTCACAACACAATTACAAAATATCATAAGGTCTAGGTTAAGAGAACTCCCTTTATCTGTGCATAACATGAATAACATTAAGAACAAGAATTCCAACATAGCCAAGGAATATAATGCTTCAAATCCATTTTCTTTACCTTTATCATGAATATCTTGTCACCGTCCATTTATCCTAATGGACCTATCCAACTCAATCGACTATTATACTCTTGTCTTCAGTTTACCTTTACTCATGCACAAAGCTTCATCTAATTCTTGCCTCATCTATTGGGTTTCATTCAGATATCCCTGAGCTCCATTAACTTTCCTCTCTTCCAACCAATACCCAAGACCCTCAAAACAAGAAAGGAAAGAACCAAAAGCAACCAAGAGAAACCCATGAAAACCAATAGCAATATGATACCACAAACAATGTGTTATGGCCATACACTAGACATAAACAAATCAAAAATCAAGCACAAGAATTCACAAAAGACCAAAAGCACAAAACTAGCAAAAAACACCATGACTAAATCCCCATGGCTTCCCAACACTTCCAAAGGAAATATGAACCCAAGCCTTCTTCAAGATTTCATGGTAGTCTCTTTTCCATGAAATTCCCTGTATCATACTACCATAAACACATAACTATCAGAGTATAAATAAATGCAACAATATACCAGTTATATTACCTTTTTTTTTGAAGAAGATTGCCTTGTAACTGAACACACATGTCAGCCACATGTTCCAAAGATCAAGACATAATATCTATTAATTTAAAATAAACATTTACCAAGTCTAGAAACCATGTCATAATCAACAATCAACTCACATTCATTATTCATAATACATAATGCTACAACTATCACCTAGTTACACTAAAGTACATATCAGTTGTTCTCAACACATATGTGTTAGTGCAACCATCTCAAACAAGATCATTGCTTCATGCAATATTATAGATACAAACTCATATCATGAAACTAGTCAAACATTCAAACAACAGAAAGATGACATAATAGACACCAAACAATCAAACACCAATTAGATAACATAATAAAACATTCAAGCACCAAGTAGATGACATAAGTAAACTCATACCAAATAGGCGACATATTAAAACACTCAAACACCAAATTGATGACATAATCAAACTCATACCTCATTGTATCTCAAGGAAGGCTATCTTATCTGCAAAATAAATATATATTAGCATAATATAACTTCAAAAAATATCAACCCAAACATAATTAAGGCCATGATATCCATAACAGTAACTAGATAACATGTTCACATCATAAATTCATAAACAATTTCCATTCATGAATAGCAATCACATATGCATAGTTAGACTAGATTAGTATGACACAATATCACAAGCATATCGAGTCATAACTGGATTTCATAAGCTTAACCATCCACATAGGCCAATCCAAATTAGAATGATACATATAACATCAATATCCTAAGTATAGTGACCATAACCATCATGCATAGGACCACAATGCATATAACAACAAGTTACTATCCTTCACGAATAACTGACACATGTACATATGATCACACTGATTAACTAAGATCTATCACGCATGAAACCCAAAAAAAAATATAATGTTTGGAATATAAATAACCCTAATTCTCATAACAATCATTAACAACATACTTGCATGCCAAACATACAATACATGTATGATGATATGCTCTTATCCCAAAGTCTAGCGCTTGAACCTCGCTCTGATGATCTGCATCTCCTGCTCTATCTCAGCCAACACATCAACATAATATCATAAAAATAGCATCATGATGACATAAAATATATGAAATGAACTCATGCATGACAACCTTAACCATGAAAATGCATGCATAAAAACATGCATCTAGCCCATCCAGTCCAAGTGTTATACCATGCTTTGATACCACCTTGTGGTATCAAATATTACCCAAGGAGAGCACAACCACACTGTGATACCACCTGTAATGCACACCTCCCCTCACATCTACCCAATTTCACTAGCTTACCCACGGTAAACATGAGATGAGGGGAATTTATGACCAGACTCAACCTCCTAGGTGACCTTAAGGAAATGGAGTCGGAAAACAACCCTTAGTGACTTCCCTCAGGTGCCATAGGACCCTCTAAGAGTAACCCAAACCCTTTAGGTGTCCATCCGTTGATCCAACCTGACTTTTCCATGAGTTTCACCCCCAGTCGCTCCCTTTCCAAGGCATAAATTCACATGGAAACCCCCAGTCGCTCCCTTTCCAAGGCATAAATTCACATGGAAACCCATAGTCGCTCCCACAGGTCTGCATCAGTGTGACTATGGGCTATTTCACTTAGTTTTGTGCTAGGGACTGTAGATTTAGGCTAGACATTTTCCTAAAAATCCCTGTAAATTTCAGAATTCATAAATTACACCAGGAGATAGCAAGATAACTTAGCTTTCATTAAACATGGGCAAGAGCTAACTAGGTTTGGGACTTCCATGTACCACTCGACCATAGACATGGTTGAACCAAATAATTATTTCAGCCAATCATCCCTATGCCATATTCCAAGCATGAATGTGGGATATCATACATAAACCAATCCAAAAAAAACCAAGGGAAACTAGAGGTTAAAAAACCTCCACGCTCACCATATTTTTATCTCACCTAAATCGCGACTGAGATCACAAAATTGAACCGAGCTTGGAATGTATCTAGATCTCATCATTATCCTTAAGTAATTTTCCATCTCCTTTTCTCTAAGCTTTACTTAAATCCACACCGAATAATTATGCCCTTACCAAGACACCACCCTTAGTATTTATCATTTATCCCATCAAAACTGGTCAATAGATTCCTAGGCCTTTGGGAATGTTCCTGAGACCGCCTCCGCCCCAGATTCCGAAACCATATAGAAATTCCAAAGCTCAAATATGAGAATAATACCATCACACCATGGCTATCCAAAAAAAGGCAAGGCAAGGCTGAAAACCCCTGGAAAAACAATGCCAACGATAACAAAAGAAACAAATAACAACATGCACATACCATGCATGTCAAAACCAGCTAGGAAATCATACATGCAATCTGTTACCTACAAGTACTCTTGTTGAAGGCACTTGATATTATTCTTCTTGTATTTCTTTTCCTTCCTTTTCTTGCTTGATATATTTATGCTCTTGGTTTTCTTCTCCTCTTTGAGTGTGGTTATGAAAATGAACTTAAAAAAGGCTAAACCAACAAAAGCTTTCCAACTGATCCTCATAAGCCTTTTTATTAATGAGGCCTCTATTTTCTTCATTTTCCATTGTTTTCCTTCAATTTCCTCCTCACATGCAACATGTGGCCTTTCACCTTCCTTTTCTACTAATTTCCTTTATTTTCACAAATAAATGTGCCGAAATACCTTTTTTCTATTTAATGCCTTAACCGTTTCCTTTTTCAATTTCCCCTTAGCCATAAACACATCTAATGATGCCCACTAGGTTATCTTTTCCAAAATTCAACTTGGAATAAGTGTCGCTTGCCCGTGGTCTTATTTTTACTTTATTAAATTTTGTTACATTAACTTTTAACCCTGGTATTTTGCAGTTGAGGTGGCCTGTAATATTCCAAATCAGGAAATGCTCATGAATCCGGCAAATGAAAATCCTTTTTTTTCTTCAGGAAAAAATTAACAATCAACAACTGGATCTATTCCAGAGATTGACTGCAGGGGAATTTACTGGATATGTCACCTCTGAAAAGAGAGTGAGATCTAGAGGCTAGCTGGCCCACTAGCAGACTTTGTCTATAGAACTATGTCGAAGGCTAATATTTCCCTTTCAGGACTATTGACAAGCATCTTAAGGAAAACGTTGTATAAGAAAAAATATGCAACATAAACTCAGATTAATGCTTGGTTCCTCTCATATAGGCTGTATGTGACTTATGTATTTAATTTCAGCTGAAAAAAATGAACTTAGAGACCTTAAACATATCTCCCACAAACTAGACTAGCTGAAAACTGCTGAAAGAGGAAGGTTGCAGCAAAATGGAAATCCCACTTCAAAATTTGCATAATTTCTTTAGAAACTCAAGAGGAATCAGAAAATGATAATATCAGATGCCATATCAGATTAATAGCTCATCATTGGACAAAAATTACAGCAAAAATTACTTCAGAAAGACAACCAAGTGGGGAAAAGCACCACTAGTGACCCAGAAACGCAGTTTTCCTGAGTATTGAGTTACATCAGTATAAAATAACGGTTTTTTCCTTTATATTAGTCAATATAGGATATAAATGAAAGAGGATTTCAGAAAAAAATATGAACAACAAAGTTAAATAGGCCTCCCATGCTCAAATAGCTGAAAATGGACAAAAACCCCAAAACATGCAAATGTCGGAGCTGCTGCAAAAGAAACTGTGCAGTCTATTGAAGTAAATAATCAGAAATATAAGAGAGAATAAATGATATTTATATTATAATTCTCAATGAAGAATTAATACAGAGATCCAATCCCTTTTACACAATTTTATAATCACCCGGCAAGGGTTTACCCACAGAAAACAATATGTAAAAGAGCAGCTGCAGATCTAATACTAAAATAATGCTGTAGGGCTGTAGCTCTGCATAAAATGACTGAATACACATAAGAATGGCTGTATACTCTCTTTTATCAGCTCCTAGAAGAAGGTTGAGCTTCCCTTTTGGAAACTAGCTCCAAACAATGGGGTTTTAACCCCTTCCACTGCACCTCTATACAAATAACATAGTATCCTCAAGGGAATGTGCAGATATGGAGCAAAAGTGCTTGGCCTAACACCTACAAGTGGAAATTATAGATCAAAAGCTTCCCTTAGATCTCTTGCTACAAGATCTCCAAGAAAAAGCAGGGCATTCCCACATTAGAAAACCCTTGCACTAAGAAGTGCAAAAACTTAGCTAAATAGCTAAGTATGCAGAAGTCTAAGCAGAAATCATCAAAGTATAATATCCAATATAAACCCACATGGTTTCCCTTCCTTCATTAGATAGAAGATGAGCTTCTCCTCCAAGGGCCCCACTCCACTAGGGTTTGCTTCCTTGCCAAGATTTCCCTCTCTAGGGTTACGCTGTCCCATTAAGTGGAGGACAACTAGATGCCGTGTGGTTTGATTTATTCAATGTGAATAAATGCATATTCTAAGAATATTCCTTGATTGAGTCTCTTTGCCTTTCCCCTTTTCACATTTAAGGAGTCTTCAAATTGTTTTGCTGAATTTGCCTCCATTTACATTGAGCTGCTTTATTCATGGATCCATTATTTTAAAGACAAGTTGAGTTGAATTAGTCAACTTAACCTTGTTCACACATGTGGATGCTTGATCTGGTTATTTCATGGCCCCTTCTCACATTGTGAGGGGTTTTTATTCATGCTTGAGTAGTTTTATGAGCCTCCTTGCTCAATTATTCATGCACTTGAATTTATTGGCAAAAATTAATATTCCACTTAGTTATGAGCTAAGTTGGGAATATTATAGTCTCCCCCTCCCAAATTTTGCTTGTCCTCAAGCAATTGCAAGGATGCTGCAAAAATTTCCCTCCTTCTTGTGGCCTCCTTATCCATAGTCTCCTCCTTTGCTTCAAATTTTCTGCAAAAGTGTTGGCTTGTGGTGAATAAGCCCAAGGGCTTTCATCCTGGAAGAATGGAAGGCTGATATGGAAACCTTCTTGCTGACCCATGGCCTCCTCAAGATAGGAGTGGTGACAATCATGGAGCACTTCATCATCAAAGAAATACTCCCTTCTCCATGCTATCATCCAAGCAAAATTTGTTGGCTCCCAAGATGGCAACTCATTGTAAATCTCCTCCACCTTAAGCTCCTGCAAGGAAGGTGGGATGAATGGCTGAACATGATATGAAAAATAGCCTATCCTACGCTGTATCCCTCTCCACTCATGGCAAGAGTAGAGCACATACTGATTTTGGGCTGAAATAAGGGTGCCCTTTGATGGCAAAACAAAGGTTGGATCTCCAAAGATCCTTCCTCCAAAGTCATGGATCCTGCTGGCCCAAATCATTCCATTCAAAGTGAATGGAACATCACCACCATATGTCATCCAAATCAGAAAGTTTCTGAAGTTTATGTGCAAGTGAAGATGATACATATGGCCTCCATGGTGGGTATAACGCAGTTTTCCAAACTGCTGTTTTAAAACATAAAGTGGCAAGTTGCCTCCAAAATAATTTTCAGCTATGTATGTCAACTCATCTACTAGAAAGTAGTGAGCAACAATATATATCAGCTGCATACAATAAAAACAATAAGGCACTTGCTCCAAGTCATGTAGAGATGGGTGATCATCATTACAAAATGTGGCCCTAATGTGACCATAATACCCATGAATAATCTTGCTCTCTTGCAGAGCAATGCATTGCTTACAATTGGTGAGAAGATACAAATTCTTAATAGAATGATCAATAAGCACATAGATGTATTTCTTACCATGCCTCATGTGTGAGCTGAAGATATGATCCCTGAGTGAGCCCTCCCATAACAATCCCCTCATAAATTTATGCAAAATGAAAGGATGCACACTTCTTTGGAAATACTCCATCATTAGAAACATGCTCTTAGAGGACAACGCTGTAGGCTTAATTAGCAATGCTCTTGTCACTCCATGACTCTTCTTCTTGACATTCCACATGTAAAACCCATTCACCCTTGTGCTGCTATGTGAGAGGATCTCCCTCCCTTCTATCATTTCTGAAAGGTAGCCTTCGTGCACTTTGGATGTTCCGTGCATTCCTCTTGGAATGTTGTGTTGAGTATGGAGAGTTTTTAGCCCATACTCTCCCAAAAGTAGCCATAGCAATAAGGGCTCTTGTTGCTTCCTTACATTAACAATGTGTGGACCATGGAGAAATGATGTAATGATGGACATATGGGGTGATCCATCAACATAGTGCAAGCTAGCTCTCCCATTCCATACCATGTGGGAGTTGTTTCTCCTCCCAAACCAAGATTCATACTTGAAATACATCTCAACCCACAATACCTGTGAATGCATGAGACATACTTCAAACATGGGTAAATATTTGGACATAAGATTCAACATATAATGTCCAAACCCTCCTTGTGACAGCTATAACAACCATGCCTTCCCATTATGCAACCTTCTCTTGGAATACGAGGCATGAGTCATGAGAATCAGAAATTTTGGGGAGTACCCACACTCTCCCAACAGAAACCAGTGCATGTTTCCTTCTCCCTGCTTCATATCAGGATATGGTAAGTGGTTTGCATGCCACTTAATTGCTGCTCTTATCACTTCACCATGGCTGAAGGCGACATGTATGTTTGGGGCTTTAGGGAAGCACCCATCATATGCATCACCCCCCTCAACTCATCAAGGAGGTGGCCATACTTGAAAACAATCTTGGCCCATAGTTGGCCATGAAGCTTATAAGGTAGAACACTCCCCTTGGGAGTTATGGCATGCACATATAAGGTGAGAGAGCACATGAAATCATAAAATAAAGTGTTATTTTCATAAATATTCTTCTTACCCACAACCTCTAGCGCTGGGATAGTGTCTCCTCTGACCTCTGGTGTCTTCATTGTATCATGTTGAGGGAACACTTTGTTTTTCTTCTCATAAGGGGATTTCCCTAATGGTCCCTTTTCAAATAAGGAGGCATCAAGGCATAGATCATCATGGAGAGATGGATGAAATGATGTGCATGGATCTTCCTACCTTCCTTGTGCATCATTCTTCATATTTATAGAGGGGTAGATATTGCTTACCCCATGAAACTCTGTAATATTCCAGATCTCACCATTTGATAATGATGGCACATACTGCACATGGATTGTGCCACAATCTCTATATGTGAGATTCTATAAAACTCCTTGCAAAGGTGCAAGAGCTTCTCTCCTTGGTGCAACTGTCCTCACCACTTCTTCTTCTTGAGATGCTAGAGGTGCCTCTGTTATGACTGCGCTGTCACCCCCAGCTTTTTCTCTGAATATAGGAAATGTCCCATCCTCAATAGGGGACCCTAGATCTTGGTCTTCCCTTGAAGGAGGAATTCCCATGTCTTCCTCTTCTTCTTCTTGAAACCTCATAAGGGTTTCACTGTAGTCCTCTTCTCCTTGAAACCATTTTGGAGTTTCACTGCATCTTTTTGCTTCCAACTGTTCAACCCCCTTTGAGAGGCACTTCTTGGATCTGAAGATTGATGAGAGTAATCTCATCCTTTCCATACTTTCTGATTTCTGCTTGCTTCTTCTCCTCAACACTTCTCTGATATATTGATCTCATAGGTTGGGCCAGAGATCATGCTCTGATACCACTGTAATATTCCAAATCAGGAAATGCTCATGAATCCAACAAATGAAAATCCTTTTTCAAGAAAACATTAACAATCAACAACTGGATCTATTCCAGAGATTGAATGCAGGGGAATTTACTGGATATGTCACCTCTAAAAATAGAGTGAGATCTAGAGGCTAGCTGGCTCACTATCAGACTCTGTCTATAGAACTATGTCGAAGGCTAATATTACCCTTTCAGGACTATTGACAAGCAGCTCAAGGAAAATGCTATATAAGAAAAAATATGCAACAGAAACGCAGATTAATGGTTGGTTCCTCTCATATAGGCTGTATGTGACTTAGTTTTGGAATTTCAGCTGAAAAAAATGAACTTAGAGACCTTAAAAATATCTCCCACAAACATCTCCCACAAACTAGAGTAGCTGAAAACTGCTGAAAGAGGAAGGTTGCAGCAAAATGGAAATCCCACTTTAGAATTTGCATAATTTCTTCAGAAACTCAAGAGGAATTAGAAAATGATCATATTAGAGGCCATATCATATGCATATCTCATCATTGGACAAGAACTACAACAAACATTACTTCAAAAAGACAATCAAGTGGGGAAAAGCACCACTAGTGACCCAGAAACACGGTTTTCCTGAGTATTGAGTTAAAAAAGTATAAAATAACGGTTTTTTACTTTATATTAGTCAATATAGGAGCTACATGTAAGAGGATTTCAGAAAAAAATACCAACAGAAAAGTTAAACAGGCCTCCCATGCTCAAATAGCTGAAAATGGACAAAAACCCCAAAACATGCAAATGCCGGAGCTGTTACAAAAGACACTGCGCAGTCTATTGAAGTAAATAATCAGCAAGATAAGAGAGAATGAATGATATATTATAATTCTCAATGAATAGTTAATGCAAATATCCAATCCATTTTACACAATTTTATAATCACCCGGCAAGGGTTTACCCATAGAAAACAATATGTAAAAGAGCAGCTGCAGATCTAATAATGAAATAATAATGTAGGGCTCTAGCTCTACATAAAATGACTGAATAAACATAAGAATGTCTGTAGAATCTCTTTGATCAGCTCCCAGAAGAAGGTTGAGCTTCCCTTTTGGAAACTAGCTCCAAACAATGGGGTTTTAACCCCTTCCACTGCACCTCTATACAAATAACGCAGTATCCTCAAGGGACTGCATAGATATGGAGCAAAAGTGCTTGGCCTAACACCTGAAAGTGGAAATTATAGATCAGAAGCTTCCCTTAGATCTCTTGCTACAAGATCTCCAAGAAAAAGCAGGGCATTCCCACATGAGAAAACCCTTGCACTAAGAAGTGCAACAACTTAGCTAAAAAAATAAGTATGCAGAAGTCTAAGTAGACCTCATGAAATTATAATCTCCAATCTAAACCCACATGGTTTCCCTTCCTTCATTAGATAGAAAATGAGCTTCTCCTCCAAGGGCCCCACTCCACTAGGGTTTGCTTCCTTGCCAAGCTTTCCCTCTCTAGGGTTACGCTGTCCCATTAAGTGGAGGAAAACTAGATGTTGCATGGTTTGATTTAGTCAATGTGACTAAATGCATCTTCTAAGAATCTTCCTTGATTGAGTCTCTTTGCCATGCCCCTTTTCACATTTAAAGAGTCTTCAAATAGTTTTGTTGAATTTGCCTCATTTCACATTGAGCTGCTTTATTCATGGATCCATTATTTTAAAGACAAGTTGAGTTGACTAGGTCAACTTAACCTTTTTCACACATGTGGATGCTTGAGCTGGTTATTTCATGGCCCCTTCTCACATTGTGAGGGGTTTTTATTCATGCTTGAGTAGTTTTATGAGCCTCCTTGCTCAATTATTCATGCACTTGAATTTATTGGCAAAAATTAATATTCCACTTAGCTATGAGCTAAGTTGGGAATATTACATGGCCTAATGAGAGGGTGCCACATGGCCCGATTAGAGGGCACCATGTGGCCCTCAATCATTGGTAATTTTTTTTTGTAAAGGTCGAAGGGCCTTGACGGGATTTAACCCCTAGACCACCTATAGAACAACACCACGACTTGATGCCATGCCACACCCTTGTTTCTTAACCTGTGGTGAAGTTTGATTATATTTTAATTGAAGTACATGCACATTTGGGGGAAGGGGATGGGTGATTAGCCCTGTGATCTAAAATTGGAGGATAACTTATCCTTCCTAACAAGTGATCATCCTATGATGCTTTGCAAGTAAAAAAGGGTCTTATGAAAACACAAGTTTAATGTTCTCTTCAAGGTAATGAGTTAGTTTTACATGTGCACCTTTAACAAGAATTATATCATCATTTAAATCATATAGGCATTGAGAGAATTTTTTTTTTTTGTGACGGAGTTCACCCCTCGTGGGATACATCTCTGGGACTATTAACACAACTAGAATTCTCCATATATTTTAGTGATGAAGAGTGCATAACGTTTTCTAACAATAAAAGTGGCTAGTTTCCCATTCAAGGAAATGTTCTCCTAAAAATAACTCTCACTCTAAAAAGCATAAAAACCTAGATTCAGTCACGAAACAATCATCAAGAAAATGGTTCTCCTACAAATACCCTATACGCCATCTAAAAATGAGCATACAAGTACTACAATTCCACATTGAAGTACAAAAAGAGAGCTTTCCTCAACATGACATAGTGAGAAAAGACAAACATGAGCTGCACCCTACAAGTCACAATTGTTGCAGTAAACATATGAAGGCTAGAAAACCTCTACAAGGTCTTCTCCATGATAAAAAACCTTCAAAAAATCCTCCAAAACCGTCTGATTGATCATGAAACCCATGGAATCAAACTTGAAAAACGTCTCTTTGGGTGTGTTCCAATCAGTAAATAGAGGTCTCCATTGGTTCCAGAATGTCCAAAAACCCCTATCTGGACTCATCTTGAGATCTAAAAGGCCAAAAAATAATCATGGTATAGATCTCTAACCATTCTAACTAGTTTTATGTTTATTTGCCCTACAAACTGGATAAACCTTTTAATCAAGCAAAAATTCTGCCCTGTTTTCCACTCGGGAGGCGAAAATTACACCCGTCGAAGGTGAAAAATGTCAGACCGTTAAAACGATCAATAACTCCCATGAGTAGAAATTATGGCCACACGGGGCCATACGACTGAGGGTTAGAGCTAACCACCCACCCCTGCTGGACTAGGTGCCAAAATTTTCTAGTTTTTGGTCACGTTGGAGCCCATGGGGCTTAGGGCTGGGCCAACGATCCACCCTCTCCAGAGTATCCCCCTCTTCTTCCAATTTTTTTACGTGGGACGACGCAGGACCAGGTTATCAGGAGATCATGTCCAAGTTGAAAAAATGCTTAAAAATGGAACTGCTCAGAATTGGTTGAAATCTGAACGAAGGGAAAGGCCTTGTCACTGCGATTCTGGCATCGTGAACGAGACTCAAATCTGACGTTGTATGTGAAAGTTATGCAGGTTTGACGTTTTCAGTATCCTTCAAAAAATCAGTTGACCAAAGTTGAATTTTCAATTTTGGAAAAATTAAAAAGAGAATATTCTTTGGAATATTCCAAAGGATACTCCCCTGGAATATTCCACAGGGGCAAATCATTTTGTGACAAGTGGAAAGTTCTTATTTGATGTTGGGTTGACTTGTTTTGGGGCAGACCAATCAGGAGCTGCCACGTGGCAGGCCTAGAGGCCGCCACGTGGCCCTAGGCTAGAGTCATTGTGGAGTAATAAAATTTTTATGGGTCCATGGGGTTCGAACCCCAGACCTCACTGCCGCAAGCACAAGCACCCGACCAACTGGGATATGTAATAGTTCTTAACCTATGTTGAACACCATGCATATTTGATGTTTGAATTAATATGGGTTGGGCGGCAAAGGGGGCCAGCCCCTGAGGGCCATCCCCCATACACCATGAGTCCGTGCCATAAAACTAGGCCTACAGACCTTCATTACCGTAGGCGTAATGAAATTTAATGTTGGCAGTTAGTCCATGTGGCCATGTCTTAAATTAATGCGATGGTTGGTATTAACCGTTTGAAACATGGTCAGTTAAAGACGGTTAGGCAGAGGTCATGTGACCACATAAATGCGCCATCCTGACATTTATTGTAACCACCAGCGGTCTCCCAATGTTGGCGCTGGTTCCGAAATTTTCGTCTAGATTTCCAAATTAGCGCTCCTAAATGGAGTTAGCCCACATTTAGTGGGGTTTTCAAGTGACATTGGGCAAAAAATTTTTTTGGTCATAACTTTCACAATATTGAGCCAAATTGGATGAAATTTTAGTAAATTTTGGGTTTCTTGAGCATTTTGGAGTGTTTGGGACAGGTTTTAGAGCGAATAGAGGGGTTATTTAGCCATTTTTTCTTCAGGAAAGGGGAAAGGGCCACTAGGGCCATCAGGAAGATGGAGCTGTATTGGGTTGTACTTCACTGTTTGAGGTGAAACAAAAGCCATTTTTAGCTTATTTCTGTCTTCTAAAGTAAATTTCACTGCTGGTTTTTCATGTTTAGGAATATTTCTCACTGTATAACCATTTTGAGCAACTTAATAGAGCAAGGACATGCCAATTGGGAGCCTTGGACCTGGCAGATGTAGCCCAGGAGGGGTGAAATGCCTCATCATGTTGCTATGTTATGTTATGGTGAAGTTTATCTGCTGTGTATTTCTGATATAATATGTTAAAAAATAAACTTAATTAACATTTCCTCACACAAAAACTCATAAATAATTACCAAAAACACTTTGTTTAACTTTCAAGACATGGAGAATACTTTTCACACTTAATTAAATGGAAATGGATACTTTGCACAGCATTACAAATACTTCCATTTTCAGATTAGATGGTATCAAAGCTAGGTTTTGAGCCTTAAGAGCTAGAGTTTTACTCTGCATTTGTTCTTGTGCAAATATAGTTGATTGTTTGCAAGTTTTGATGCTTACTAGGCTTAAACTAAAGAGAGGTGAAGGACACTTGGTTAGTGCACAAAGTAATCAACAACCAAGAAGGGCCAGAGATCCACCTCCAAGAGCCATAGAAACAACTTCAAGCATGTCTTCAAGAGAAGGAGAAGCTCCTGAAGATATTGATCCCAAAGAAGAGGAATGGGTGTTCCGAAATGATTTCCTAGACATGACAGAGATGGTGAGGATAATCTATCAAGAAAGGAATGATAGGCTTGTTGGATAAGGGTATAAACACCAGAAAGAAGGAGAGGGTTATTTGGGAGGAAAGAAAAGCTATGACAAGTCAAAGAAAGGACACGGAGGAAATGGTGATCCGCCATCCCCATCTTCATCCTCTTCCTCTACAACGTCATCCTCTACCTTGGTGAATCAATCTCACAAGTCTAAAACCACTGGTAAAAGTCCATTTTTAAAGCTTGATGTTAAATTTGAGTTGCCTATGTTTAATGGTGAGGTCAATGCAGAGAAACTTGGCAATTGGATAAGACAATTGGAAGTTTACTTGAGGATACAAAACCTTCATGAAGACTACACCAAGATTCAGTTAGCCTCTTTGAGAATGGAGGGAGCAACATTGGTATGGTGGGAAGCCAAGACCAAGGATGAAATTAAAACACATGGTAAGATCACTTTATCATGGGCTAAATTTATTTCCGCAATTAAGCAACAATTTTATCCATTAGCCCATTTACAAAAGGCTATCATGAATTGGCAAAGTTTTAGACAACTTAAGGGACAAAGTGTTCAAGATTACACTCAAGAGTTTAGATGAAGGGCTTTATTACTTGGAATTTATTTGCATATCCAAGAGACTTTGCTGAAATATATAGGTGGTTTACATAGCTATCTTATACATACTATCCTTATGTTCAATCCTACTAGTCTAGACGAAGTTTGTGTACAAGATACGCATTTAGAGGCTAGAGTTAAACAATATTTTGATGGGAATGAGGGTAGTGAATTTAAAGGCAAAGGTATACAAATAAATGCAAACTATAGGAAAGAAAGAGGAAATTTCTTTTGTAAAAACTGTTCCAAAACAAGCCACGATGAAGACCATTGCTGGAAACTTCATCTGGAGCCGAAGCCAGAAAAATTTAAAACCCAATATAAGGCCAAAGAAAAGGGAAAAAAAATTGCAATTGCTGAACAAGACTTAGGGTCTGAATCAAGTGATGAAACTAAAAGCATAGCCATGGTACTAAAGAACGTAAAGGGAAAGAGATTGTAAAAGAAACAAATCCCAGTTCTAGCACTTTAAACTGTCACATAGAATCTCAAAATGAAGAGAGGAGGATAGAGCTGTTTCATGTGAGGATAATCTCAAAACACACAAAGATAGACACACTATTTGATAGTGGTTCACAAGTGAATCTCATCTCAGAAGACTTAGTCAAGAAGCTAAAACTTGAGACCATTCCACATCCAAAGCCATATCCAATTGGATGGATTTGCAAGGATGCTAATTTACAAGTTTCAAGGAAGTGCATGTTGTGCTTTGCCATAACAGCTCATTATGTTGATTTGGTTGAACTAGATGTGGTACCACTTGACATTATAGGTGTGGTGTTGGGTAGTCTGTATTTATATGACAGAAAAGCGATCTTCCATCATCATGAGAACAAGTATCATCTGTTTAAGTATAGCAAGGAGTTTATTGTGAGAGCACATTGGAAGAAGAAAGAAACGTCTTTAGTGAATGCAGGGCAATTGAAAAGGCTTGTCAATGCAATTCAAAATCTGACTTTGTTGATGATCAATCAAAAAGATTTTGTACATAATCCTTTTCATGTTATCACTGATGCAAATGATGATATGTTTCAATCTGAAAGCAGGTCGTCTTTGGAACAAGATGACAAGATGTTGCAGAAAGTGCCTTTGGTGTCGATCGGTGCAGAGAACAAAGTGTTGGTGCAAGGTGGTGCAAGAATCCAAGAGAGGGAAAAGAATGCAAACAAAGAGGGCACAAAGTTCAGCATGGGTCATTGCTGGTTTCAGAATGGTAGATTGGTATGGCGAGAAAACTTGGTTGGGAATCAACACAAGTACATGGCTCATCGCCAAAAATTCACCATAAGGACAGTTGGCAAGGTGAATCTCAATTTCAGTTTCATTTGAAGGTAGACCATTGTAGGAACAATATGATTTTTGAAAATTATAGTTTTTGTTCTACAAATTTCAAAAATTTTCATCATGACTCAGTCAAGGTTAGCAAAAGTCGGTCAGTAGATTAAAGGAAGAATTTATCTTTTTATGAGAAGGTCAATTTCATGAAGTCAGGAAGATTTCAGTGGTTCAAGGTTGAAAGAGTGGAGAATCCATCTCCTCATCTTCAATTTCTGTAAATTAGAGAGCTTTTAGGGTCCAAAAGCTTCCCATTTGGGAGGTGTGATAAGGAGATAATGTCCAAGTTGAAAAAATTCTCAAAAATAGAACTGCTTAGAATTGGTTGAAATCTGAATGACCGGAAAGGCCTCGTCGTTACGATTCTGGCGCCATGAATGAGACTTAAATCCAACGTCGTATGTGAAATTTATGTAGGTTTGAAGTTTTCAGTATCCTTCAAAAAATAAGTTGACCAAAGTTGACTTTTCAATTTTGGAAAAATTAAAAAGAGAATATCTTTGGAATATTCCAAAGAATATTCCCCTAGAATATTCCATAGGGGTGAATCATTTTGTGACAAGTGGCAAGTTCTTATTTGATGTTGGGTTGACTTGTTTTGGGGTGGACTAATCAGGAGCTACCACGTGGCAGGGTCATTGTGGAGTAATAGAATTTTTATGTGTTCGCGGGGTTCGAACCCCAGAGCTCACCGCTATAAGCACAAGCGCCCGACCAACTAGGCTATGTAATAGTTCTTAACCTATGTTGAACACCACGCATATTTAATGTTTGAATTAATATGGGTTGGGCGGCAAAGGGGGCCAGCCCCCATACACCATGAGTTCGTGCCATAAACCAGGCCTAAAGGCCTTCATTACCGCGTGCGTAATGAAATTTAATGCTGGCGGTTAGTCCATGTGGCCACGTCTTAAATTAATGCGACGATTGGTGTTAACTATTTGAAACGTGGTCAGTTAAAGAAGATTAGGCGGAGGTCATGTGACCACATAAATGCGCCATCCTGACATTTATTGTAACCACCAGCGGTCTGCCAATATTGGCGCCGGTTCCAAAATTTTCGTCTAGATTGCCAAATTAGCACTCATAACTGGAGTTAGCCCACATTTAGTGGGGTTTTCAAGTGACATTGGGCAGAAATTTGTTTTGGTCATAACCTTCACAATATTAAGCCAAATTGGACGAAATTTTAGTAAATTTTGGGTTTCTTGAGCATTTTGGAGTGTTTGGGACAGGTTGCAGAGCGAACAGAGGGGTTTTTCAACCATTTTTACTTCAGGAAAGAGGAAAGGTCCACTAGGGCCATGAGGAAGATGAAGCTGTATTGAGTTGTACTTCACTGTTTGAGGTGAAACAAAAGCCATTTTTCAGTTATTTCTATCTTTTGAAGTCAATTTCACATCTAGTTTTTCCTGTTTAGGCATATTTCTCATTGTATAACCAATTTGAGAAAATTAATAGAGCAAGGATATGCCCATTGGAAGCCTTGGACCCTGCAGATGTAGCCCAGGAGGGGTGAACTGCCTCATCATGTTGCTGTGTTATGTTATGGTGAATTTTATATGTTGTGTATTTCTGATATAATTTGTTAAACAGTAAACTTAATTAAAATTTCCTCACACAAAAACTCATAAACAATTACCAAAAACACTTTGTTTAACTTGCAAGACATGGAGAATACTTTGCACACTTAATTAAATGGAAATGGATACTTTGCACAACATTAAAAATACTTCCATTTTTAGATCACTAGGGATAAGTCCCAAAACTCCGCTTGCTCTATTGGTTTTCACTTATGCCACGGTCCTGCGGGTGATCTTGTGACTGAGGGTTGGGTTGGACCTAAGCCCCTCTCCACCAAGCGCTCAATGTGAGCCCGCACCATGGTCTTATGGGGAGCCCTTGTGACTTGGGGATGGGCTATTCCTCGAGCCTGCTCTGTTGTGTGTCATGGTCATGTGTACATGTAGGTGATCGAGGGTTGGGGTTGACCACCTGGCCCCTCCTCCAAATATCCGCCTAAAAAAAACTTAAATAACGTCGGTGTTACATAGGGGTAAGAAACACCATGAGGGCACAACAGTAAGAATTTTTATTTGTTCGAGGGAGGTCACAGGTTCAAGCCCTTCTAGGCCTGTGGGTCGAACCCATAAAATTTTGACCAAATCGGAGGTGCCATGTGGTGGCCTCTGGTTGGGCCACATGGCATACTTTAATTGGACCACCACAACCAACCAATAAAAAATGAGCCAACTCGCACCTGTACAAGGCTACCACTTGGAAAACCCTCATTGGTTTGTACTTTCCAAGTAGACCTGCTAACATTAGCAGTACGACTGCCTAGTTAGCCAACCTGCAATTTTTTTTTTGTAGACCAAAAACTTGAAAACATCATAAATTTGTCATACGCCATTAGATTGAGGTGAAACAAGTTTTTTTGGAATCAGATTTAACAAAAAAAAAATAAAAAAAAAAATGACTTAATGCTAGTTTTGAAATATTCTGGACACTTTCATACCTCCCCACTAGGAACTTTTGGATTCTAAAAGTTAGCTTCTCCTAGTATATAAAATTAGGTAAAAACTAAAAACTTTCCCAAAAACTCAATCCTTATTGTTCTATTTTTATTTGGTGTCTTCAAGTGCGAATCAAGGTGCTCCACCTATCCTCTGCGTGAATACCTTACAATCATGTCAAGAATCGAGCCACAATTATTATCACTATGCAGGAACAAAAACATTGATGGTTGGAATTTGAACGTTCTCTTCACACCCATATTTCACGGCTAAAACAAATTCAACTTGAAGTTCCATTGTTGAATACAAACTTGACTTTCCATCTTGGAAATCATAAGAAATTCAGTGCCTGCCATGCACTAATTTGAACTTTTCTTTACTGTCCTCAAACTGTGATTGTACACAAAAGTACACTCGATGAAAAAATTGAATGACACAATTGGCTTTGTCCAAAAAACATAGTCATTTCTTGTACAAACTTTATCAAACATTCTATTCACAACAAGTTTCATCTTGAACACTTGTATCAGTGAGTACATGACAAAATTGTAGACAAAATTGACGACAAACATTGTTCATCCTAAAATTCCTTAAAAATTTGGACTTATAAACAAGCCAACAACATAAAATGTCAAAGAAAAATATACTTGTTTCAAATAGTGATTATTCTCGTTGACTTTACAAAATTACCCAAAACTAGTAATGACAACAACAAGAATTTACAATTTACAAAAAACAAACTATACAAACAATCTACCCAATCTCTATCTCTCCTAGGCTTATGGGTTCTCTTTTTGCATCTATTGTGCTTTGAAGGTTTCCTTAGGAACGATGTCAGACTCCTCTTTGCCACCTATTTATTTCCTTGCAATGGTTTTCATAATCTCTTTATCCTTCTTGAGACGAATTTCTGGATGAAGTTTCCAACATATTTAATTCTCATGCCCATGCATGTTGCAATGGGTACAAAAGTACTTTATCTTTCACTCAAACGAGGAAGTATTCAAATGTGAAGGAGGTTCTTCATGTTCGATGCAAATAATTTGTTCCATCCTTTTGAGCATCACCATGTGTTTCTCACAAAACGCCACACAATGGTCAACTGCATCACAAAAAGTGCAAGGATATATGTCCCACAAATAATCAAAATTACCAGCATTTGGAAAATTCCCATGATATTTATACCTATCCCTTGGGTTGTAAATTTGAAGATGTGGATTGGATGATGGCATGCAAGGTCCTTTGAAGCATTCATCCCTCTTAAGAGACAAATTGATATTATCAACACCATATTACTGTGACATATCATCCTTTGATGATTTCTTTACCACAAACAGTTTAGAGCATTATCCAAACTCTTTTTGACCATGTCCAAATCCTTGATATCTTGGTCTCTCTTTCACCATGATAGGATTAATAATTCCTCGCCCATTGATTCTGAATCCTTCTTCTTCATAACCCATCCTATCTAGCAGTGTCATACCAATGCCTCTATTATGTGGTTCAAATGCTGCAAAAGATGTGTTATTAACATAAACAGAAGGATTTGAACTTGAGATGATGGTTACCTCCTTGGAATTGACACCAATATTTTCTGGTTCAGATGATGATGATGAATTTGAAGATGACTCAAGCCATCTACTTTTACCAACAAGCATATGATGAGAATCTTTGAGATGTAGACAAAATTCACATGCATCATTCTCCACATATGGTCCATAACTAGTGTTTGGACCATGCCCACATATTGGCTTCACTTCAAAGGTATTATTTGTTGTCACTGGATTTGAAATCTCACCAACTTGTTCCTTAATCACATGCTGCAACTGAAGGCGCATTTGCCTCTTCTCCTCTTTAGCAATTTCAAGCATTTTTCTTAATTCATCATTCTCCATTCGAAGAGACACATTCATCTCCTCTGCCTCTTGGAGAGTCTCCATCTTCTTTCCCATACATTGATCTTGAGAATTGGAGGAGAACTTATCCTTCCTAAAAAGTGATCATCCTCTGCTAATTTGAAAGTAAAAATAGGTCTTATGAAAACACAAGTTTAAAGGTCTCTTCAAGGTAATGAGTTAGTTTTACATGTGCATTTTAAATAAGAAAAATATCATCATTTAACTCATAAGTGAATTCAAGAAGAGAGATGAAAAAACATTTGGTGAAGGAGTTCACGCCTCCTGGGATACATCTTTGGGTCTTCTAACACAACTAGGTCGCTCCATATATTTCAGTCATGAAGAGTACATAAAGTTTGCTGACAATAAAAGTGCCTAGTTTCCCCTTCAATGAAACATTCTCTTGCGAATAACTCTCACTCTAAAAGGCATGGCAACTTACATTCATTCATGAAAAAAGAAAAAAGAAAAGGGTTCTCGTACAAAGACCCTATACTCCATCTAAAAATGAGCCTACAAGTACTAAAATTCCACATTGAAGTACAAAAAGAGAGATTTCCTCAACAAGAAGTAGTGAGAAAAGACAAACATGAGCTGTACCCTACAAGTCACAGCTACTACAGTAAACATACGAAGGCTAGAAAACCCCTACAAGTTCTTATCCATGCTCAAAATCCTTCAAAAATTGCTCCATAACACTGATTGATCATGACACCTGTGGACTCAAAACTACCAAAAGTCTCTTCAGATGTGTTCTAATCATTAAAAAAAGGTCTCCATTAGACCTAGAATGTCCAAAAACCCTATCTGGACTCTTCTTGAGCTCCAAAATTCCAAAAAATCATCCTTTTCTGGCTCTCTAACCATTCTAACAAATTCTACTATTATCCATCCTACAAAGTAGATAAATCTATTAATTGAGCGAGAATTTTGCCCAGTTTTTCACTCAGGAGGTGACAATTTTTCCCATCGAAGGTGAAAAATGTTGGACCATTAAAATGAAAAATAAATCCCTTGTGTGGAAAATTATGTCCACATGGGGTCATACGACCGAAGTTTGGGGCCAACCGCCCGCCCCCACTAGCCTAGGCGCCAAAATTCTTGGGTTTTTGGTCATGTTGGAGCCCATGGGGTTGAGGGTTGGGATAACATCTTGCCCCTGCCTGAGTATCCCCCTCTTGCTTCATCAGTGGTTACGGGGGCCAGCACGGGAACATGGATAAGTCTAAAACTTCGCTCCCTCTACCGGTTTTCACTTATGCCACAGTCCTGCGGGTGATCTCGTGACTGAGGGTTGGGCTGGCCCCAAGCCCATCTCCATTGAGTGCTCTGTTTGCACCTAAAACATGGTCTTATGGGGATATCTTGTGACTAGGGTTTAGGGCTAGTCCCCAAGCCCGCTCCATTATGCATCGTGGTTGTGTGTACATGCAGGTGACCGAGGGTCGGGTCTAATCGCCTGAACCCTCCTCCAAATATGCGCTGAAACAAAATTTAGATAGCATCAATGTTTTATAGGGGTAAGAAAAATCATGAGGGTGCACTAGTAAGTCTTGGAATTTGGTCAAGGGAGGTCGAGGTTTTGAGCCCTGCTAGGCATGTGGGCCGAAACCATAAAATTTTGACCAACATGGAGGTGACACATGGCGACCTCTGGTTGGGCCACATGGCATTGTCTAATTGGACCACCACAACCAACCATTAAAAATGATCTAACTCACACATGTATGAATCTGCCACTTGGCAAGCCCTCATTAGTTCGTATACACCTAGTATACATGTTGACATCAATGGTATAACTGCCTAGTTAGCAGCCTAGTTAGCCACACTGCAATTTTTTAAGTAATTAGTTAATTAATTAATTTTTTATTTTTATTTTTATTTATTTATTATTATTATTATTTTTGACCAAAACTTCAGAACATTATAAATTTGGCATACCACATCAAATTGAGGTGAAACAAGTGTCATTGGAATTAGAACGATGAACACTACGAATTTATGTTGGTTTCGAAATATTTTGGGAACTTTCATTTTTGAGCTAAATTTTAATCATTGGATCACCTTGGCCCCTGATCTTGTTGCCACCATATGACCTGTAGGCGGAACCGATGGGGTTGGGAGGTTAGACTTGGACCCCAGTCCTATTGATTCCAACATGACCATAACACAGGGTGTGGCAGTAGGTGTGGGCGGATAGGCACCGAACCCCCGTTCCATGGAAAAAACCACATGACCAGAACACAAACATGACGAGAGCCCAACAAATGGGGGCGAGAAGATAAGCCATAGCCCCCAGTTCTCGAAATAGGTGTGATCACCAAAGAAAATGGAGGAGATTAGCTGACAGGAGTGGGCGGTCCTATCCACTGACCATATTGTTAATGACATGACCACGACCTCTGGAGAGAGAGCTCATCCGGTGAGGGCAGGTGGTTAGCCCTGACCCCTAGTCTTATATGCCACGATATGACCAACACCCAAAGTGGAGGGAGATAAAGCTAGAGTGGCGGGTGCACGGCCCAAATCCTGACCACACGGCTCCCGCATGCCCAAGATATGTCTAAAAGCTCGTGCTTAAAGCCTTATGGGCGTGGTTAAAGAGGCAAAAAATTGCACCGATTGTGAAAAAATCAGTGTCGGTCCCAGACGAAATTGTTGCTTGGAAGTCTGTCAAAAGGGAAGTCTATCAAAAGGGAGAATTCATCACAAATTAAGGAAGTTTTACCAATTTCCAGGATAGATAACAGAGCTTGGTTCCAAGAAGAATATCTTGCTCATTTTTTAACCTTTTTGAGCTCAAGAAGAACCTAGATAATGGTTTTTGAGTGTCCTAAACTCAATGGCATCATTATATTTCTAATTTGAGAATTGTATGATGGAATTTTTGTAGAATCAAGTCCTTTAGTGTTATAGAAATATATTATTTTGAGTCCTTATGGAGAATTTGTTGAGCATGGAAAGAGCCTAGCCAGGGGTTTTGAATATTTCCAGATGCATCTACAACAACTCTTACTTTAGTAGAGCAACTAAATTCAGTATTTTTTCAGTGTGCTTATGGGAAATTCCCTTTTTAACACTTCATTGTGGAGTAGTTTTATTTTTATGCTTTTATTTTTTATTTCAGGTGGAGTACAAGGACTTATTGTGAGAGAGTCCTTTTTTTGTTGACATAATCATGACTTGTTGTAGGGAGTCATATTTTTGAGTGAAAATTATTTGTAGAAAAATGTTTCTTTGTAGGAGAAACAATTCCATTCTAGAGTTAACAATTTTTAATGTGCTCATTTTCCGTTCAGATCAATAAAGTAGCCTAGCCATTGGAGTAGGGCCCAAAGATGTATCCCGAGAGGGGTGAACTTTGTTCTCACTTGTTGGTTTCTTCTCTGCATGTTTATCATATTGAGTTGCATATGAATTTGTTTAAGTTTTAAGTTAGTGTGAAAACTTAACCCCTCATCTTTGATGAGGTTATACAAATAATTTTACATTTAAAAACCCAAGTTTATCAGGCTTGCAAAGTGTTAGAGGACGATCATAGTTTCATTATCATATAAGAACTGGAAAATATTTTCTCATCCATTGTATTTATTATGCTCTTTCTAATTCATCAAATAATGGAAAATATTTCCTTATCCCTTGTATTTCTCATGTGATTTCTAATTCATCAACTAATGGAAAAATTTCTTTGCTTCTTCTTTCTCCAATAGGAATAATTTCTTTTAATATGCATGCCAAAACAATACATTTAGATAGGAAAATTCCATTTAAAGATATGCAACCACTATAGGGGAAGTCACTATCAGTATTTCGAGAAGAAATGATGCATATTTGATATATATTGATTGATGAAATGGGCTTCCTAGGATCAAGGTTATTCGTATAGATAGATTCTCTATTACGAGAAGAATTTATAGAGAATAAAACTTTTGGTGGTAGATTCATCATTCTTATGGGTGACCTTGGTTAAATACCTCCTGTAAGAGATAAAAATTTGTATGCAAGTAATACAGTAGGGAAAATTTTGTGTAAAAAATCAAACATTGTTGTCACTCTATACACAATCTTTCATCATCAAGGAAATAATGACAAACAATCTTGTTTTCATAGAGTCTTGACAAAGATAGGAAATGAAGAACCTAGTTTCAATGATTGGGAATTTCTTATGTCATGGGATGATATGAGTTTCCATCCTAGAAAAAGGGGTTTATTCAATTCAGTAGTTCACATGTTTCCAATAAATAATTAGATCACCTTCCATAATAGGCATATGTTAAAATCATTAAATTCTCCAATTGCAGGATGTGTTGTTGAGCATTTAATACGTACAAATATCATTGGTGCATATGATGATCAATTGGACCGTGAAGTTGTTTCATGCCCTAGTCAATGCGTCATATTGACATGTAACTTGTGGGTTGAAGTTGGCTTAGTCAATGGTGAACTTGGTTGGGTGAAGAATATATTCTATACGCCAACCTCTAAGTCACCTCAACTTCTTATGTTCACAATTTTTATTTTTGATAAGTATCTTTGTGTTCCATTTAACACAATCAATTAAATAATTATACCAATATGAAAATCACACCAATGATAAGAGTAAATAAAAAACAAATTCCTTTGAAGATGGCATGGGATATTACTATCCACAACTCACAGTGGTTAAATTTAGAACGTGTAACAATAGATATTGGGAAGAAAGAGCAACAAGGTGTAGTCTTCATAGCCATATCAAGAGTCAAATCGATAGATGGTTTGAAAATTTCACCACCTTTCTCTTTCAACGTTGTGCCAAGATGCAATATAACACATATGTTATAATTAGGAATAAATAAGAGGAGCAAGTGATGTCCATGACATCCATCTGATAATATGCTCAAATCTGTATAGAATATTTGTCCCATTCCCTTTATTTTCCTCTTTGTTTACTTTTAATATAATAATAACTTTCATATATTCTTCATGTGAATATATTCATTGTATTCATAGCAATTTTTGAGAAATTTGTTTACATCATTTTTCATGTTGTTCAATTTACTTATTTTTTTGAAGTGTCTATTATGCTTTTGTTTAGAACGAACCACTGATATAACATAGACCATGCCATAATCACATTTTACATGTTGTTTGTAATACATATATGTTTAACTGCATGTAAAATGCTACCAATCAATCTTATTCATGTGACATTTGCAAAATTTTAAATATTATTAAGAAAAAATAATTCAGAAATTATTTTTATATTTCCAACCTAATTTAAAATGGAGGAAAAAACAATGTTGTCAAAAATCCATTATGGATAGTGATTATGTCAACAATCCAAGCAATCACTGAAACTGGAAATTTTTATAAGTACATACAAAATAAGATTGATATAAGAAATAGATCTTCTATGCACCTTATTGATGGTTGCTTGCAACTTTTAGCTGAGATGAAGTCAATCATGATATATTTACTACATGTTTTTGATAGAGAAGAAGGTAGAAAATTGAGAAGAGAATGGTTACAAAGACAAAAGGGTCATGCATATAGATTTGATCTTAACTGGCGTTGCTGGTGTTATAAACCTAGTTGTGTTGTAGAATATGTTATGTGATCCTTTAAATGGAAATAAACATTACAACTTTACTTTTGGAAAATGAACAATATGATGTAAAAACACAAATATTTTTTGAAATAAACTTTTAATTTCGTTTTTAACCTTTATACTACAGATTATATCCCCTTCATATGGTAATGTTAAATAGTTGCAATCACTGAAATTGGAAATTTTATAGGTAAAAACAAAATAAGATTGATATAAGACATGGATCTCCTACGTACCTTTTTTATGATCACTTACAACTTTTAGCTGAGATGAGGTCAATCATTAAATATATACTACATGTTTGTGATAGAGAAGCAAGTAGAAAATCGAGAAGGGAACAAAAGAAAAGGGGTCATGCATAGAGTGTAGATCTTAATTTGTATTGTCAGTGCCATCAATCCAATTTCACTTTAGAATAAGTTGTGTACTGTTTTGCATGGAAATAAACATTACATCTTTATTTTTGGAAATTTAATTTCATGATGTAAAAACACAATTTTTTTTTTGAAATAAACTTCCCATTTTGTTTTTAACATTTCTACTATAGATTGTATCCCCTTCATATGGTTATCTTAAAATTCAACTATGAATTTCCTTCATATTTCTATGGTTCTATTTTATTCACTTCCATTGTTATCATTTGAATTCTATTTATTTTTCTAGGTTATAAGTTTATGTTTTAGTTACATTAAATTAATGTTTTAATTCCATATATGGTTATGTTATATTTAAATTATGAATGCAAATACGCAAAAGGACCATATTTTAATGTCTTGATAAGAAGAGGGGATGCATTTATATGATTTAATAATTGCTTTGAATTTATGATTACATAATTTTACAATGAAGTTGTCATAGTAATGACATATATGCATTCGATGAAAATTTCATTTTGTATACACATTTATATATGTGTATTGCATATAAGAATTATTACTTTTTAATGAAATATGTATTTAAGTTCAATAAATTTAAAAAAGCTAATTAACTAATTAATAAAAAATATTATGAAATAATATAATTGTGATAGAATGATTATTGTAATGGAATGAGATTTACAATTCAAATTAATGGCATTTACAAAATTTGAAATTAGTTAGAATTAAAATAATTTACATCTCTTTTTTAAACTTTTAATAATTATTGAATAACCAAAATAATATAAGAGTATTTTGTTGCATTTATAGAATTTATAGGTTTTTGTTGATAATAAAGTTAATAATAATAAGTTTGCGTAATGAAGTCTTGAAATATTATGATAAACAATATTGATATATGAGATATATAAGTATTTGATATTATAATATTCATATATATATATATTATTTATATATATATATATATATATTTTAATGTAAACATCACTATTTGTTTATGAAATAATTTACAAAGTTGAATCACTTTATAGAGTCAAATATTTATTAAATATTAATAAATTATATAATTTTGATGTTGAATAATGGGAATAAAAATAAGTATAAATACCATTTTTTAATTATTTATAAATACTTAGAAATATAGATATTTAAACACTAAAGGAAAATTTTGCATTGACATCATAATGTGACAAATAAAAATTTGTGTCACAATGTAACAATAAAAACATTGACATTATAATGTTAAACATAAAACTTGACGTTGCTATATGTAAACTATAAATTGATGTCATAATGTGACAAAACCAAACTGAAAAATTTAATAACCATATTTATTAATGTAATAAATTTTTTTTCTACTTTATAATGTGACAATCAAGCTTGATGTCGTTATCTGATAAACATAAATAAATGTCACAATGTGACAAACACAAATTAATGTTATATTTTGAATATTCAAAAAATCACATTACAACGTGTGAAACAAATATTTGTGTTGCAATACAACAACAACAACAACATTGAGTTCATAATGTGAGAAACGAATATTGACAATACAATTGAATGTAGATAAAATATAAATGACTATACATTAATAAACTGTAAAATATAAACTTTATTTTAGTGGAAAACAATGTTGGCATTAGTATGTGTTAAATATAAATCAATATCATAATATGACGAATATATGAAATTTGAGTAGTTATCTTGGGGTCAACCATAATTTAGTGGATCAATCATGTTGTTCCACATTCAAACTTGGTTAGTTATGGTCAAAATTCATTAAACATACTCAACATGGTTAAGCATTGTCATGTATAGTTAAATAATCGACCAATTAGAGTTAAGTAATTAATAAATATTAACTAAATAATAAAGTTTGATGTTGTAGCAAAGAAAAGTAAAATGAACATAATTTTTTATTTTTTATAAATAATTATATATGTAAATAGTTAAACAATAAAGATAAATGTTGAACCCTTAGTTAAACTGAGAGGGTGGTTGGGGGGGGGGGGGGGGGGGGGGGGGTGAATCAGTTTAACACATTCATGGACTTTTAAAACTTTTCATTAAACTAATTTACACCTTCACTTCAAGGTCAACTTAATATGTGAGCAATCTTAATTTGTGAGCAGTAAATATCAAGTAGATTTGTTAATGTAACAACAGTCTTAATATGTGAGCAACAAGTATTAAGCAAGTTAGATAAACCACATCAACACATAGAAATCATGCACAGAGACACCAGATATAAGTGGAAACCCATAAAGGGAGAAAACCACATCTTATTATTGTTGTGGTGCAAAGGCAAGCTCCAACTCCCTCTCACCACTGATTTTCTGTAGGCTCCAACCCACAGGAGGCTCCTACCTCAATTCTGCAAGCTACAACTTGCAAGGAAGCTCCAACTCCCATCAATTTTCTGTAGGCACCAACCTACAGGAGGCTCCAACCTCAGTCAGCTACAACTGACATTTTATCAAGCTACAAATTGATGTGGAAGCACCAAATCCCATCTATTTTCTGCAGGCACCAACCTACAGGAGGCTCCAACCTCAGTCAGCTACAACTAACATCTATCAAGCAACAACTTGATAGGGAAGCTCCAACTTCCTTACTCTTTCAAAAGAAAAACAATTGCTGATTTACCTTGGATATCAGCTCTGTTCTGTACCATCTTCACTGCTGTGCATCAGTCTTCATATCTGCCTTATATCATTTCTGCATCTTCTTAGATTCACTATCAGATCCTCCTTCTTCTTTTCTTAGCTCCTTCTTCTTTGCTTCACTGCTTCATTTCTGCATTCTCTAACTTCTCTGCATCTCGTTCTGCTCCTCCTTCTTCTTATCTTTTCTGCCTCAATTCCACATTCTCTAACCTCTCTCTCTCTAAACTTATGGACTTCAAGATGATATTACTTATAGAGAATTCCTAATGACTGTTTGTTTCCCTCTTGGGAATTCGAAAATGAATAGCCATACCCCTTAGTCTTCTGCCTTCTCATTTCTTTTCCAGCTCACTCAGAAAGATATAACTGTATGTATTAAATTTAATATTACAGTGGGATATTTTTTCTCTTCTGGAGACTTTCCAATGCATCACAACAATAGAAATCAATTAAAAACATTTACATTCAATTACAATGAAAACTCCAACTCACTCATTCAACCTCTTGGTTCATTGCGCTTGTATTTTTTGTGACTGTGTTTGGCCCTTTCGGCTTTGATTGATTTCCTGCTTACTGTCGCAGTGTAACTGCCATACATATGTAACTGCACTTTTCGTATATCACAATTTAATTCTCGGCATGATAAGAATTGTTTTTAACATATAGACTGCCGTATTATCAAACTTATGTAACTTCCGGCGATATAATACTAAGAGATCATTTTAATACACTGAATGCCCTTACGGGCCCACTCGCTGAGCTTTCCGATGTGATGTATCACTTTTCAAATATTTCCAACTGCGATTAATCGCAATCGCGACTTCCACTGAAATGTTCCGATGTTCCAATGCTCCGATGCTCCGATTCCGATGTTTCACTGTTATGCAGGAACTCAAACATATATCAATCATGGTTTATAAACCCATCAGGTCTGGACTTTCATCGCAATTGCAATTTTTGTTAACTTGTTTCGTCGTCAACTTTTCTCCGATGCGATTGGTGAGGGTCCCACAGTATAAGTCTTTGGTTGTATTAGACCCGAGCTATAGATTACTTCATATATATATATATATATATATATATATATATATATATATATATATATATATATATATATATATAGATATATACGTTCCAGGCTTACCCTTTGAATCATATATATGTACATAAGCCTAAGTCAATCTTCAACCATGTCTTTAACCCTCGGCACATCAACATTCTATATATATTCACATAATTTTTGATTTTGGACAAACCCCATAATATAGCACATCTCCTAGCTCGGATTAGTTTATTTAATACCAAGGTATCCGGATATAAATCAACTATATCGTATGGTCCTTCGCGCACTATACATTCATTATTACATAGCCCAGACTTGATAATAAATCAATTGCGAACAATACAAAAATATTGGACCACAACATAGTTACATTAACTATTGCCCTCATCTAAGGGCTACAAGTTTATCACGCTACCCTTTGACTATCCAAGGGTAGTCGCGCGGTCACACAGTCTGGAGGTTATCAATCCAACCTCACACGATGAACTGGCCCAGTCCTTTAATCACCGGCATCATCCGACGATAGAGAAGTTGTCGCACTGACTGCCTTGATCCGACGGTCACAACCACATATCGTGCGAGTTAGATGCATGGGTTTTAATTCGCGATGAGAGCGGGTTCTCCAAACCGCTTAAGACCACGTGTTAGCTCCTAGCATATATCACGCTCGATTTGTAAATACCTTTTATCGTACAGAAGCAGTGTGATATGAGTGGGGTTGGTTTCGCAAACCTACTGTCACTGTTCACTAGTCAGAGTTCCGTCTTCCGAGTTCCGCTTCTAATACTTCGCTCCTTTCATTATATATAACTATTCCGCTTCGAGGTTCCGGTCCTTTACATCCTCATTGCATTCATATTCCATTATGCTCTAAATATTCATCGCATTCTGCTCCGTAACACTCGCACAGGATTATATTAGTGTCACTGGGACTCTGAGAAAGCCTCTCCATACAGGTGCTAACATTTCGGCACCCTACACAATAATTTAACTCAGAAATTAAAGGATATCAAACCTCTTTCAATGGTGAGTACATATAATTTGTCCTGGAGTTTTTTAACTATCGCACATTCTCGTACAACTCAAAAATGCTCTACACTTAGAGTTAAATCGAATGACACCGTGTGCAATCAATTCATTTAAGAGCGCATCAAATCTTGATACATATATAAGCCCTATAAAAAGGTTTATTTCATTGTTTCATTATTATGTTAACATTTCACTGTTTGATAATGGCTCTGCATCTACCTCCACTGCTTAACCGTTTTATCTCTGCCTCTGCCTCTGCCTCTGCTGTTCGACCTCTACCTCCACTGCTTAACCGTTTTATCTCTGCCTCTGTATTAGCTGCCTCTGCCTCTGTCTCTGCTGCTCAACCTCTGCCTCCACTGCTTGACCATTTTATCTCTGCCTCTGCCTCTGCCTCTGCTGCTCGACCTCTGCCTCTATTCTTCTCATGCTCCTTGTAAAGACCTGCTGTCTTCCCCTTTTCCTCTACTGATGTCCTTTGTCTGTCTCTGCCTTTGCTTCCTCCTTTGCCATCAATGAAAACATTTCCAATAGTCTCCCCGTTTGGCATTGATGGCAACACCTTCACCAATAATCCAATGCTTCCTCCAAGCCTTCCTCTGCTTGCCTTTTAGAAGACCATTTATTCTGTTACTTGCTTTTCCTCCCCCTTTGACATCAATGGCAAAGGGTTTCACATTTCTCAGTGTAGATTCTGTCTTTGCATCTTTTTTTCTGAGTTGTGCTGAGGCCTTCTTCATCTGACTTTGTACCCTGCTGCTCCAAACTGGTGTTGAGAGAACACTTTTGGGAATTATTGAACTTGTATGTACACAGTAGGTTGATACAATCCCAAAGTATAGACTCCTTTCACTTGTAGGTGATGACAACTATACCTATTGAGGAGGGTTGTAGATGGAGTAAGTCTTTTTCTGCACTGCACATCTACAATACTCATCTGTTCAATTGTGATGATGCCAATATATATTTTATTGCTATGGTTCACCTGTACTGCCAGTTTTTGGTGATCTATGCTAGACTGCTGACAGGGATATTACACTTAAAGACTGAAATGTCCTTGTTGCTTGATGTACTCTCGCCATAATCCTTTGATCATGAGGACCTGCATCATACCACTGCTGCTGATTACTCAAGGATTTATTACTCACTTAACTGCATTTCTCCAAGGGGACTTTTCATAGATGAATGATGCCATGACATAATGATGATAGGCACTTCTCTTACACATCCTTCTTAATGTGGTTCCCTGTTAGTTCTACAAGTTCATGGCTGATGTTCTCTCTACAACCATGGTTTCTTGCTGCCTTTTCTTCTTCCATCACTCTGTCAGCTAATGAATGCTTTAGATCATCTTCCTCCTCTATAGTTCTCTGTTAGAGGAATTTCCTTTCCCTTCCTAATCTCATAGCTGTTCTCATTCTAAGGTGCTCTTCTTAGACTACTTTCATGGGGTCTATGTATGAACTGCTCTCCCCTTGGGATGTTGCTTCATATTTGTCACTGGATGGATTTTTGCTTTGCTTCTTAGAGCAGCTCCCCCTGAGACTATGGAGGATTTGTTATGTTATTGAGATAATAGGCTCCCCCTTTCTCTTTTCCTTCCATACTTTATTGGAGTTCATCATAATGTCTGCACTTCTTTTTGATTCATAGTTTTGATTGATTTTTTTTGAATCCATCATTTGTTTAGAGTTATTTAATGTATATGGTAGATTACAGTTTCTTGCTTTGTGACCATGCTTGAGGCATACATAACATCTTATTTGACCAAGGTACATTTGAGCTGATGTATAATATTTTGTTCCCCCTTTTGAATACAATTTACATTCAACATATTTATGTCCAAAATTATTGCATGCATAACAGTAGCCATGGAAATAATTTGTGTACCTGGTGAAAGATTGTCTTTTCCATTGGCTTTCTTGAGGGGTTCTTCTCTTTTGCTGCATCCTTTGCTGGTTGGAATGGATTGGATTTGTCTTACAATATGCTGCAATATGTCCATGTTTGTGGCAGGAAAAACAAGTGATATTTGCCATAGGAGGGAAGAACCTTCTTTGACATCTTCCAAATTTATTCAATTCATATTCAAGAGTGTGAGAGCCTTTTTCAGCTGACTGTTTCATCCTCTCATTTTCTGTCCTTCCATGTTGCTGCTTGTTTCTGTTTGTTTCTTTACAAATTCTGTTCTTGCTGGTTTCTACTTCTGCAGGAATCTTCTGAGATGCTTCATTATCCTTTACAACCTTCACAAAGATGATCTTCCTATGGTCTTCTACCTTGGACTTACTGGTTTCTCCTTCATAGCCTATCCCAGTCTTTATGAGAGGAGATATTTGAACATTTAGAATTTGGTCCAACTGTCCAAAGCTTTTCACTTGTGGAGTATTAATTAATAATTCTCTTTGGGCTTTTTCTAATTTCTTTCTTAGGCACACTACTTCCTCTTCCAATTTTTCACATTCAAGACTTTTCTCTCTCATTTGTTCCAGCAGAGTGTCTTCTACTTTCCTTGCTTCTTCAAGTTGTGTTTTCAGGCCAATAATTTCTTTATTATCTTCATACGCTTTCTCATCACATATTTTCACCAATGTATTAAAGTCTTTTTTTTAATTCTTCAATCTTTCTATTTCAGTCAAGGCTATATCAAGTTTGGTTTTTTCTTCAACTGTAATTTCTTCAGGGAACTGACTTCCATTCATACTAGCAGGTACTTCATTTGATTGAACATTTTCATTTTGACATGAAGTTTTCTTCTTCTTAAATCTCTTGTCCTTCTTGACAATGCAATCCTCAGTGTCTACTCCATGCATGAAATGTAATCTATCCCAGATTTCTTTTGCAGAGGTTAAATCCATTATTAACTCAAGATCCTTGTTATGAAGATTGTTGTATATAACACATTTTTCTTTGGCATTCCTCTGTTGTTCTTGCACCGAGGGAGAGTTTGTGCAGTAACCATCACATACAAGCTTCCATACCTCAGGTTCATAAGCCAATAATCTTGTTTTAACCTTATCTCTCCATTCAGGAAAGTTTGTTGTACTCAACACAGGTACATTTTGATAGTCCATGACTCAACCAGATCTCCTTCAAGCTATTAAGCTTACACCAAAGAAACCAGCTCTAATACCAATTGTTGAACCCTTAGTTAAACTGAGAGGGGGGGGGGGGGTGAATCAGTTTAACACATTCATGGACTTTTAAAACTTTTCATTAAACTAATTTACACCTTCACTTCAAGGTCAACTTAATATGTGAGAAATCTTAATTTGTGAGGAGTAAATATCAAGCAGATTTGTTAATGTAACAACAGTCTTAATATGTGAGCAACAAGTATTAAGCAAGTTAGATAAACCACATCAACACATAGAAATCATGCACAGAGACACCATATATAAGTGGAAACCCATAAAGGGAGAAAACCACATCTTATTATTGTTGTGATGTAAAGGCAAGCTCCAAATCCCTCTCACCACTGATTTTCTTTAGGCTCCAACCCACAGGAGGCTCCTACCTCAATTCTGCAAGCTAAAACTTGCAAGGAAGCTCCAACTCCCATCAATTTTCTGTAGGCACCAACCTACAGGAGGATCCAACCTCGGTCATTTCCACAGGCCCGACATTTTTTATCAGCAACTTGATGTGGAAGCACCAACTCCCATCTATTTTCTGCAGGCACCAACCTACAGGAGGCTCCAACCTCAGTCAGCTACAACTAACATCTATCAAGCAACAAATTGATAGGGAAGCTCCACTTCCTTAATCTTTCAAAAGAAAAACACTTGCTGATTTACCTTGGATATCAGCTTTGTTCTGTACCATCTTCACTGTTGTGCATCAGTTTTCATATCTGCCTTATATCATTTATGCATCTTCTCAGATTCACTATCAGCTCCTCCTTCTTCTTTGCTCAGCTCCTCCTTCTTCTCTGCCTCACTGCTTCATTTCTACATTCTCTAACTTCTCTGCATCTCGTTCTGATCCTCCTTCTTCTTACCTTTTCTGCCTCAATTCCACGTTCTCTAACCTCTCTCTCTCTAACCTTATGCATATCAAGATGATATTACTTATAGAGAATTCCTGATGACTGTTTGTTTCCCTCTTGGGAATTCGAAAATGAATAGCCATACCCCTTATTCTTCTGCCTTCTCATTTCTTTTCCAGCTCACTCAGAAAGATATAACTGTATGTATTAAATTTAATATTACAGTGGGATATTTGTTCTCTTCCAGAGACTTTCCAATACATCACAACAATAGAAATCAATTAGAAACATTTACATTCAATTACAATGAAAACTCCAGCTCACTCATTCAACCTCTTGGTTCACTGCGCTTGTCTTTTCTGTGACTGTGTTTGTCTTTTCTGTGACTGTGTTTGGCCCTTTCGGCTCTGATTGATTTCCTGCTTACTGTCGCAGTGTAACTACCATACATATGTAACTGTGCTTTTCGTATATCACAATTTAACTCTCGGCATGATAAGAATTGTTTTTAACATATAGACTGTCGTATTATCAAACTTATGTAACTTCCAGAAATGTAATACTAAGAGATCATTTTAATACACCGAATGCCCTTACGGGCCCACTCGCCGAGCTTTCCGATGCGATGTATCACTTTTCAAATATTTCCGACTGCGATTAATCGCAATCGCGACTTCCACTGAAATGTTCTGATGTGCCAATGCTCTGATGCTCCGATTCTAATGTTTCACTGTTATGCAAGAACTCGAACATATATCAATCATGGTTTATAAACCCATCGGGTTCAGAATTTCATCGCAATTGCAATTTTTGTTAACCTGTTCCGTCGTCAACTTTTCTCCGATGCGATTGGTGAGGGTCCCACAGTATAAGTCTTTGGTTGTATTAGGCCCGAGCTATAGAGTACTTCACACACACACACACACACACACACACACACACACACACACACACACACACACACACACACACACACACACACACACATATACACGTTCTAGGCTTACCCTTTGAATCATATATATACACATAAGCCTAAGTCAATCTTCAACCATGTTTTTAACCCTCGACACATCAACATTCTATATATATTCACATAACTTTTGATTTTGGACAAACCCCGTAATATAGCACATCTCTCAGCTCGGATTAGTTGATTTAATACCAAGGTATCCGGATATAAATCAACTATATCATATGAACCTTCGCGCACTATACATTCATTATTACATAGCCCAGACTTGATAACAAATCAATTGCGAACAATACAAAAATATTGGACCACATCATAGATACATTAGCTATTGCCTTCATCCAAGGGCTACAAGTTTATCACCCTACCCTTTGACTATCCAACGGTAGTCGCGCGGTCACACAGTCTGGAGGTTATCACTCCAACCTCACACGATGAGCTGGCCTAGTCCTTTAATCACCCGCATCATCCGACGACAGAGAAGTCGTTGCACCGACTACCTTGATCCGATGGCCACAACCACATATCGTGCGAGTTAGATGCATGGGTTTTAATTCGCGATGAGAGCGGGTTCTCAAAACCGATTAAGACCACGTGTCAGCTCCTAGCATATATCACACTCGATTTGTAAATACCTTTTACCGTACAAAAGCGGTACGATATGAGTGGGGTTGGTTTCGCAAATCTGCAGTCACTATTCACTAGTCAGAGTTCCGTCTTCCGAGTTCCACTTCTAATACCTAGCTCCTTTCGTTATATATAACAATTCCGCTTTGAGGTTCTGGTCCTTTACATCCTCACTGCATTCATATTCCATTATGCTCTAAATATTCATTGCATTCTACTCCGTAACACTCGCACATTATTATATTAGTGTCACTGGGACTCTGAGAAAGCCTCTCTATACAGGGGCTAACATTTTGGCACCTTACACAATAATTTAACTCAGAACTTAAAGGATATCAAAACTCTTTCAACGGTGAGTACATAGAAGTCGTCCTGGAGTATTTTAACTATCGCACATTCTCGTACAACTCAAAAATGCTCTACACTTAGAGTTAAATCGAATGACACCATATGCAATCAATTCATTTTAGAGCGCATCAAATCTTGATACATATATAAGCCCTGTAAAAAGGTTTATTTCACTATTTCATTATTATGTTAATAGTTCACTGTTTGATAACGGCTCTGCATCTGCCTCCACTTCTTAACCGTTTTATCTCTGCCTCTGTATTCACTGCCTCTGCCTCTGCCTCTGCTGCTCGACCTCTGCCTCCACTGCTTAACCATTTTATCTCTGCCTCTGTATTCGCTTCCTCTGCCTCTGCCTCTGCTGCTCGACCTCTGCCTCCACTGCTTAATCGTTTTATCTCTGCCTCTGTATTCATGCCTCTGCCTCTACCTTTGTTGCTTGACCTCTGCCTCTGTTCTTCTCATGCTCCCTGTAAAGACCTGCTATATTCCCCTTTTCCTCTACTGTTGTCCTTTGTCTGTCTCTACCTTTGCTGCCTCCTTTTCCATCAATGACAACATTTCCAACAATAAAAACTAAAATTTTACATAACAATGTAACAAACAAAAAGTTATGATGCAATGTAGCAATAGAAACAATGACATTATAAGTGATAAACAAATGTTGATGTCACTATGTGTCGAAGATAAATACATGTCACAATGTGCTCAACACAAATTGATGTTGTATTTTGAGCAACCAAAAAATTGACATTATGATGGATCATACAATAACCTTAAATATAAAGCAATGTCACACTATTCCCATTAGAGTAAATTTCAGCCTAAAATTTGCTTCCTAACGAAAAATAATAAAATAATAGTTAAAATAATCAAATAAATATTATGAATTCAAGAGGGACAATAAGACAACTACTTTTTTCAATTGTACTTTTCGCTTATCTCCTTATAGGTTTACTCAAATTTCAAGTGTAGACACTCATTATATGCATAATTGAATTATGCATCCAACAAGTACTCATTATGCATACTTTTGAGAAGACCCACATTGATATAAATTGAAGATACATTAAAAAGTGTGTTGAATATGTTTTTTTAATGTAACTTCAATTTTTATCAATGTGGTTCTTCTCAAAAGTGTGCATAATGAAATTATGCATCCAATGAGCTTCTAAACTTGAAATTTGAGTAAGTCTATAAGGAGATAAACAAAAAATACAATTAAAAAAAATATTTATTTCTAATATTTACATGTAACTCTTTTTAAATTTAAAGGATTTTGATGGATTTACATATTATGACATGGAAATTACGTGAAAATTTCATGGGCATTTTAGGCTAAAATTTCCTGTAATGAAACACAAATTGATTTCCTATTTTGAGAAACCAAAACTGACATTACAATGCATTCAACATGCTTGTCATAATATTACAATCAAAACCAATGTTAGTGCTCCTGAACTATAGTTATATTGGTTAACCATATTTAATTAGGTCAATCATATTCTCTCATGGTCAAAATTGGTCACCAAGTTCATCTATGGTTATCCATAGACAAAAATAAACAACAAAGTCAATAATGGTGTGTTTGGTCAACCCTATTCAACTATGAGTGAAGAATATTAATCAGTAATAATATATATGAAAATTGAGTAGTTACCTTGGCTAACACTAGTCAACCATAACTTAGTAGATAAACTATGTTGTCTCATCTTCAAACTTGCTTAGTTGTGGTCAAAATTCACTAACCATAGTCAACATGGTTAAGCATTGTCATCAATAGTTAAATAGTTGACCAAATAGCATTAAGTAAGTAATAAACATTAACTAAATTAATAAAGTTTTATGTTGAAATAAAACAAAGTAAAATAAATATAATTTTTTATTTTTTATTTTTTATTTTTATCTTTATAAATAATTAGATATGTAAATAGTTAAACACTAAAGATAAGAAATAAAATTTGACATTGCAATGTGACAAATAAAAAGCTCTATCACAATGCAGCAATAAATACATTGACATTATAAGTGAAAAAAAAGTTGATGTTACTATTTATCGAATATAAATTGATGTGGAAATGTGATGAAGACAAATTGATGTTGTATTTTGAACAACCAAAAATTTGACATTACGATGGCTTATACAAATATCCTTATTTCAATAAGATGATAACGAAATTGACATCATAATTTGATAAACAAATGTTGATGTTGCTATGTGTCAAATATAAACCAATGTCACACTGGTATGAAAAACACAAATTTATGTTCTATTTTGAGCAACAAAAAAAATGACATTACAATGCATTGAACATCCTCGTCGTAGTATGACAATAAAAACTAAAGTTTGTGCTTGTGAACTATAGTTATCTTGGTCAACCATATTTAAGTAGGTGAATCATATTCTCTCATCATCAAAATTGGTCACCATGTCCATCCATGGTTAACCATAGTCAACTATAAATAACAAATTCAACAATGGTGTGCTTGGTTAACCCTCTTCAACAATGGCCAAAGTTGTCACCCCTCTTCAACCATTAGTGAAACCATTTTTGTAACATTAATGTACCAATAACATTAACATTAATGTAACACCAATTATGTTCATAATTAATGTAACAACATAACAAGTGGAAACATTAATGTTACATTGTTAGATTAATGTAACATAAATACATTATTATATTTATGGTCGACCGTGAGCAAACTCTATAAACGATTTTCATCCACAATCAACAATTTCTAGTATGCTCAACCTTGCTCAGGCATGCTAAACCAAGGTAAACCATAATATTCCCCTGAATCCTTAGTTAACCATGGCAATACTTGTTAATAATTCTTAACTAAGGTTAACTAGAGAAATCCTTGGCAATTATGGTCAACCATGGTCAACCAAAGCAACCCACTTCAACCATTTATGTCATTTCAACATTAGCACTAAGATTAATGTAACATGCACGATGGTCAACATTAATGTAACATTATCTACCCATGTAACAATGGTAAACCATAGTCAACAATGGTAAGCCATTATTAATCAATGTAACATTAATATTAGCATTAATGTAACATCAATCATTGTCAACCATGGTTGATAATGGTAAACCATAGTCAATATCAATGTTACATTAATATAAAATTTTTAGATCAATGTAACATGAATACATTATTACATTAATGGTTGATCATGGTCAACCATGGGCAACTCTTAGTCATCCATTTTCAACTTCAGTCAACCTTGTGATCCATGATCAAACTCATCAATCCTCTTCAATCATGGTGAAGCATGGTTAAAAAATCAACACCACATGCCTCGACCAACCATGTTCAAACATGGTAAACTATGGTCAACTATATTCTTCCTCTTCATCCTTGGTTAACCATGGTAATCATTGCTAATCATGTTCAACTAAGGGAAACCATGGTAATTATAGACAATCATGGCCAACTAAGGTCAACCTTGGTCAACCCCATCAACCCACTTCAACCATTCATGTAATATAAACATTAGCACTACGATTAATGTAATATCAACCATGGTCAGCCATGGTCAACAATAATGTAATCATGTAAAAATGGTCAACAATGGTAAGCCATTATCAACCAATATAACATTAACATAAACACAACATCAACCATTATCAATCATGGTTGATAATGGTAAATATGAAATTATTACTTATTATTCAATATTAACATTATAATACATATATAAATATTAAAATTAACATTAACATTACAATTAAACATTAATATTAATATTAACATATTAATGTTAATGTTAACATATTAATATTATAATTAGTGTTAATATTAACGTTAATGTTAGTAATAATATTAACATTAATTTAACATTAATCATTGTCAACCATGATTGATAATGGTAAACATAAAATTATTACTTATTATTCAATATGAACATTATAAGACATACATAAATATTAAAATTGACATTAACATTAACATTAAAATTTAACATTAATATTAACATTACTATTAACATCCACATATTAATGTTAACATATTAATGCTAATATTAATATTCACATATTAGTATTAATATTAAAATAATAGTGTTAGTATGTTAACATTAATATGTGAATATTAATGTTAACATTTTAACATTAATGCTAATATCTTAATAATGTTAACATATTAATGCTAATGCTAATATTAATATTAATATTAACATTAACATTAAAATTAATGTTAACATTTTTAACATTAATATTATGATCAAACTCATCCACCCTCTTCAACCATGGTCAACAATGGTAAAAAAATCGACCCCATATGTGTCAGTCATCAGCTAGCACAACCACATTTACTGATGGGGTTGATGTATGCCAATTGGTGAAAATTTCCACTACTATATACCAATCGACATATGAAAATGACGTTGATATACATATATCAACCACATTAGTCAATGTGGTTGTGCTAGTTAATATGTTTGAACCTTCAACCACTAGTATAAATAGTAAAAAGTACAATACAAATCCTTGTTTGAGACCCGTTGAGGCATTAAAAAACCTAGAAACATATCCATTTATAAGAACAACAAAATAGGTTGATTCTAAACAACACATGATCGTGACTAAAAGTGTGCATATTCATACCTATTTGTAGTAACAACAATCTAAGACATAAAAAATTCACTTTTTCATAAGCTTTGGCTAGGTAATTTTTCATCAGAATTATTCAATTTGTTTGATCGTTGGCTGTGTGCAATCATTCTTGTGTTGTTTACACAACATCATGGGTTTTCTTTTTGAAAATGAGGCCAAGTTGTTCATCTAAAACAAAACTACACAATATACTTTTAAGTTTATTGGAAATTTTTTTAGAAACACGTTTATGAACAAGATTGCATAACAAAACAACCTTGAGTTCTTCAAAACAAGAGGGGTCAAGGCCTTTAGGGATAAGAGGTATAAATTTGGAATGTAAGGCTCCTAAAATATTTATTGATTGTTTGGGTATCACAACTATTCTCAATAGATCACCCTCCAACATATCATAAAAAAAAAGGTAAAGTTGAATTGGTCATCCATTAGGTCTAAAACTCGTCAAATTTTTTCAAGAGGATAAGACTACTTTGAACTCTTTTTTAGTGGCTCTATTTCTAGATCAATGTTCATACTATCATATATTGGACAAATAATCCTCTATGGGTAGGTGTAGAAGGCGAACGGAAAAAAGGAGTCCAAGAGACCACTTGGATTCTGAAACCAAGGGTCACCTAATGTATTATATATATCCATCTTTGTGAATTATAATGAAACTCATGCTTATATTTTCTATTGCTATCTATTCTTTCCTATTTGAGTGTGTTTACCATGGCTGAGTTCAACATGGTATTAGAGCAGAAGATCTCCTTCCCTACTTATACAAGCCACTTGTTTTCATGGCCGTTGTAAACCTACGCTCTCTTCCTTATGGGTTTTATTACTTTATAAGCATTTGTCAGAACATAGGTAACATCTCTCAACTCTGCTATTCCTTTGTCGCTAGCAAACCTGCTCTTAAGACTGTAGAGAGGAATATTACCAGCTTTGTCCCCATATGATAAAAAATCGAGACTGCTTCCACTCCTACACTTGTTTCGAATTCTTGGTGCATTGGTTCATTTCCATTTGAGTCACCTTCTCTGACCATCGCAATTTTAGAAGTTGCATAGTCACGCAATTCAGTGCTCCACAGCTGAAGTTGTTTGGTATATTCTGTAGTAATTTACATCTTGTGGGTGCATTTATTCATGTGGGTATAGGAGGAAGTTGCATGCAATTTAAAATCTTCCAGAGAAGCCCTTGCCTGATTACCTTGTGCATTACTTGTGTTGGCATTGCGCATTCTATCAAGAGTACAGAGAATTTCAAATTCAAAGGTATTAGCGAAATGAAAAAGAAACATGAGAAGGAGGGCTTCTGACGTTTCATTCCTGCATGCAGCTTCCTTGCCATTGTTGCGTGGCCTCCCCACTACAGCTCGATCTCCTGCATGCTGCTTCGTTGTGCTGCTTGCTGCGTGCTGCTCCGTCGTACTTCCTCCTGCATGCTGTGTGCTGCTCACGTAGCCTCCCTCTGCTGGCTCCCTCCTCTGCCTACGACATTTCTGTAGCCTCTTTGCCATCACCTCTTCCCTCTACTCTCCTCCCCGCTACCTGATCCCTCCACTCCATCCTATGCCATGTCCACGCTCCCTGGTCCCACCTCACATATCCCCATCCCTTCGCTACCCCTCACCTCCCCCGCTCACCTCTCCCACAAACCTCTCCCCTCTATGCTCATGCTGCCTCCTCGACCTCGGCCGCTCCCTCCCTGCCTGCTGCACCCTCATCCCTCCATGGCAACCCCCTCATAGCCACACTGCCTCTCCTCCCTCTCGGCCACACTTCCCTCCCACTGCTACTCAGGCCCTTCGCCTCCTCCTGCTTCCACTCCCCACAACTCCCTTTGCTCCCTCTGCTTCAGCCCCTACCACCTTCCTCCCACGCTGCCATCACCCTTCGACCCCTCCACACACACGACGACTCACCTCCACTGCTCTAGCTCCCTCCTCGTCGCCTCATCTCTGCCTAGCAACCCTCAATTTCTACTGTTTGAAGGTTCGACGCATTAGCCAATTTTACCATACAAATGAATTCAACTGAGAGAAATCATTCTTAGTCCAACAAATATTTGACTTTGTTTGTTTCTTCCCCATCACATGGAAAGATAAATATTTAATGAAAGTTGTAAGCCTTCCGGTTCGAATATTTGTTTTCAATATTAATTGATACTCGCTTCCTTCATGCCCATATTGTCTCATTTCTTTCTAAAGTGACCTACCAATAATTTTTTTCTCATGAAAGTTGTAACACGAGTTCTCCGTTTGCAACACTTACTATACTTTCCTACCTAGCAAAACTATTTGTCCTTCAAATAGTTTCCACCACTTTATTTCTAATATTTTCTTTGGACTTGGCTCTAATACAAAAAAAAGGTCTGATTTGATGATGCATTAGAAACATTGAATACCCAAATCCATTCCACTATTGATGAGATAAAAAAAAGCACTATTTTTGACATTAAAAACTGCCTTAAATATGCACAAGAGAAGATTATTTTTTGCAGCTTGAATCTCATCTTCAACAAGAGGAGTTACAAAAGCATAGTCATCATTCTAAAATTGTTTTTGTTCAGAACACAGAGACAAACTCCCATCAACAAAAAGATATTTGTCAGATCATTGAGCCCAGTACAAGAGCAGATTTTCATGTAGAAGCAAATGTCAAACCTGCACTTCCTAAGCCCATCATCAAACCTTGGGAAGAGCTTGTCTATAACACTCATAGAACAGGTCTTGGATATGACAAGGAGGTGTCTTTTCATATTTCTGACTACTCCAAGCCCATAAAATTTCAGAGTGTCGGATTTCTTCATGATAGCTCACCTTCAGCTATTCTTGATTCTGCTCCTCTTCCACAACAGCAACAACAGATTGTAAAATTCAAACAATGTGATCAAGTTGGCCTTATGAAATATCACTATTTCGGTCTTCACCCATGCAAGCACTGTGGTCGGCAAACCCATTATTCACACAGATGCTTGAGAAACAAGCCACCTGCAAGAAAAAATATCCATCTTGGATGGATTGCTTCTTGGAAATGAGCATCAACACCCAAGAATATTTTTAAGTCATATGTCAGAACTTGTTCTAGAGTATTGAACAATCTTGTAGTTGAGTTTTTTCCATCATATCACCTTGTACCTGATAGGGGGGAAAATGATGGTCATATAAAAGATTCAAAGCCACATCAAGTGAGCCTGAGATACAACCTGTCATTCCATATTCAGATTTGTAGCAAGAGAAACAGATGCCCATGAGCATGCGTTTGGTTGGTGGTCAGCCTTAAACCATCTATGTGAGGTTGATATTCTTCCTCTTCAAAGAATTCAGGACACTTCCTCTCGTAGAAGACTTCAGCTTCTTGCTAGTTTTGGAAGAGTTCCAGGAAACGCATCAAGCATTCTAGAGTTGGTGGTCATCCTTAAACCATCGCAGGTTGTAGACCTCCCTTCTTCTAGGTTTAAGGTCTCCCTCTTCAAAATATGAGGAGCACTTCCTCTAGTAGAAGACCTCAGCTTCTTGCTAGATTTGGAAGAGTTCCGAGAACTACACTAAGCATTCCAGTGTTGGTGGTCATCCTTAAACCACCTCTTTATGCCAACATTTCAGAGAGCTCATTCAGCCTAAGTGTTTCCATGCATACTTTGCAGATTTGTATTACAGTTCTCTTCTTGGACTCACACATACCCCTTCAGATTAAGGGGGGGAATGTTGGACACCTAATCTTCTATGGGTAGGTGTAGAAGGTGAATGGACAAAAGGAGTTCAATAGACCACTTGGAATGTGAAACCAAGGGTCACCTAATGTATTATATATCTCCATATTTGTGAATTATAATGCAACTCATGCTTATGTTTTCAATTTCTGTATATTATTTCCTGTTTGTGTGTGTTTACCATGGCTGAGTTCAACATCATTTATAAGTATAGGAAAAAGCCTTATAATATTAACTATTTCACCAATGTTTTCATTTTTGGGTTTTTGAAAACATTTTAAATTTTTGTTTATCAATTTTAGCAATATGTTTGAATTAATTTGTGTAGAAATTAATTATAGATTCAATACTACTTATGTAATGTTCTAAAACATAAGACTAAAATCTACTCTACTCATCCACGAAAATAAATTCACGATTGAGAAGCAATATCAAAAGCATGCATAATGATTTAACACACGTACACGAGGATATATCTAGGGGAAAGAAACTGCTCAAAACCCTTTCCTATCTATATTGCATTAATAAAAAAATAGAGAAGAAATACTATGCTTTCTCAAGCACGAGAAACCTTTTCACAAGTATAATCTATTTCTCTACTTCACAAGTTGCCTCTGGTCAATACCTAACCAATTTCCTGCTTTCCTAAGTCCCTATTTCCTTGTGTTGTTCCTTGGGAATTAACCTCTATTATTTAGGGAAATTCCTTATCCATAACTACACAATCCCTATAGGTCCTTCTCTGACTACATGCACCACCTGTACAACTTTGATAATTATGAAACTGATAGTATACTATCCTTGAACTCCAATCTCAACTAAGTAACTCATATTTCATGCATGCATGAGTTAATTATGGTTGATTTATCAGTAAACTGGTTGAACACTAGTTCCTCTGACTAGTTGCTCCAACAATTGGAACTATTTTAACTGAATTTAACTCAGTTTAACTAAATTAAATTATTACAACTCAAATTAAACTCAACCTAGGCTCATAAAAATTAGGAACCACTCTACATGACTCAATTTAGGACCTCAACTCAAATTAAATGAGCCAACTAAGTCAAACTAAATTAGTTAACACATTCTTGTTGTCTTGTGACGTGGAAGTACAATTTTATCCTAATTTATTTCAAAGGAAAAAATAAATCAATATTTTCTTGTTGCCATTTTCAACACTCCCTCTCAACAAGAAATGGATTCACATCTAACCTGATCCAACACCTTTTGAATGTGCCATGCCACACCTCTTAGTGAACTGTTATTTCTATTGCAACAACTGCAAATGAGAATAAAAATAATCACTGATTCAATTTACAACTGTTTAATGGGAAAATTATGCTGCAACTAACTCTACTGAGCCACTTTCTCTACTGTCAAAATTGCTATGCACTCCTCAATATTTGAGTAACATTTATCCTCCTACTATTGAATACTGTGGGGCCCCGTGGCAAGGTAATGATCCATGAGACAAAAAATACCTCAATGGACCCTACCCAAATTTTTACAACCTTGATACTATTGCTTCACATCGCCCCGCCTCACACATGGAGGTATGGCTGCATTTTATCCCTATACCAACTTGGCTCGCAATTTCCCCCTACTGGAGGTCTCTTCTGGAGTGGATTTCTCCACTCAGACTCCTCTCTTCTTCTCCATCCGTGGTTGCTACACAACTTGCTGAGGTTGATCCCTATCAAACACCAAGTCTCTAACTTTTGGGTTGATCCTCAAGGCTTTACATGCATCTTCGACCTCAAGTGAATACAAGTTCTTGACTCAAATACTGATTTGATTCACCAATCTCATGGCGATGTGTCGAAGGAAAACCTTCCCTTTTCTAAATATCACATCGTAGCCACGGTCTTCCAATACCACAATGGAAACACGATTCTTCTTTAGTCCTGGAACACACATCACGTCCTTGAGCCTGAGAGGGGATACCGACTCCCTTTGAAAAGTAACTATACTGATATCGGTCATGTTATACCTCCCATAAATTCCAAACTTAATGTTCTACTTGAGATATTTCTCCTCCAAATCACTGAAGATATCTCTATTCCCCGTCATATGGAATGAGGAACCATTGTCGAGATACCACATACTTCCCATTAATGTGCTTTCCATGCAAGAAATGATAGTAAAATCAAGATCGAATTGTGAAGTTATAACTTCACTTGTTGCTGCTACTGCAATATCCTTATTTCTTGCCTTCTTCTATGTACATTTCGTGGCATAGTGCCTGAATTCATGACAGTGAAAGCACTTGATGTTGGACAAGTATTTCTTCTTTACCTCCTCGCCTTGTGACTTATTTCCTTTGCTAACCAATGCAGTGTCCTCTTCCACTTCTTTGGATAAGTTCCCATCTCTTTTGTCACTACTTATTTCTTCCTGCACTAGATCAGACCATAACCGCTCCCAACTTGGTAGTTTATCTCTACCATTAAAGACATATTGATAATTGTGCCAACTCTTTGGAAGACCCAACATAGCTACAGCTGTTGAAAAGTCAACAAGAAATGTGTGTCTAATTTAATTTCCCTTAATTAAATTGGATGAGTGTGATAAACTAAGTTAGCTCATGAATTTCTTGTTGAAGGTGGTTGGCGAGGCATGCAAAGAGATTATATGTGTTTTAGAGTTCAAGTTGCAGTTAGTGCATTGGTTTAATGCATGAGAAATTAGTTAACTCAATTAAGTGAATTAAAGTCAGTTGAACTAGTTGTAACTATTTGTTGCACTAGTGAGAGATCAAGTGAATTAAATCGGATTTAATTCACATCCAGTGATATTCCATGCAACTGATGATTTACTATTAATAGTTGCATGCATTTTAGTTCCAGTGGAGACCCAGTTGAGACAAAGGTTAAAGGGATGTTAACTATCAGTTGTATCATTAGTAGGTTGCCTGCATGTAGTAAGAAAATCATAGGATTTCCCATGAGCATTGCACAATTTTGGAAGGCTGAATTTCCAAAATAATAGGGACTGCATCCACATGAATTACACAAGGCAGGCAGGATGATTAGAGGTAGGAAATTCACTAAGTGTTGGCCAGTTTTTTCTGGGTTAGTGTGAGACAGTTGTGAGAGTGCATGAGAATCTTATGAGAAGAGTGCATTGTAATTGTTTCATGATTACTTGGTGAATATACAATAGAATATAGAGGGGTTTTGAGCTGCAAGTTTTTCCTGGGAAAATATCCATGTTGTGGTTTGATTTGATTCTTTCTTTAATTGTGATTGGCGATCATGTTTATTTTCCACAATTTATTTATAGAAGGATTTAATATCTTGGTTTAGTAGATCAAATGATTGGATTGAATCCATTGATATACATATTGTTTGCATAATTTCTACATGGTAAAAGTATAGGAAATCACTATAGTGGAGAATAAATTGAGTTTGTGACTGAATAGCATTCAAATTTGGAAACGTATTCTTGGTGCGCAGGCGGATCGAGATCAATATGGATTTCAATGGCTTGATATTGGAGTATGCACTCAAGGGCAGTTCCAGTTATATTTCTTGGAAAGACAAGATGGAGGCAGTTTTGGAGGACAATGGGTTGAAAGAATTCATTGATAATGACATTCCCAAACCCGTTGCAGCATATGTCGCTCTTCTTAATGCTTGGAAAAATAAAGCTACAAAGGCGAGGAGGATCTTATTGGAGGGAGTACGAGACCACATTGTCTCAAGTCTCCATAGAAAAGTGACTCCATATGCAATGTGGAAGGCTTTGACAGATCTGTTTCAGAGTACCAGTGATCATAGAAAATTGGCACTGTGAGAGAAGCTCAGGAAAATCAAAATGGAGAAAGGCGACACTATTCTGAAATATTTAACCAAGTTTTTCCAATGTCGATATGAGATTGGGAGCGTTAGAATTACTGTCGTGGATGATGAATTGGTGAGCCTAGCTCATCTAGGCCTTCCCAAGAGTTGGCATAGTTATCAGGTTTCTGTTAATGAGAGGGAGAAGCTGCTAGATTGGGAACGAATTTGGTCAGATTTGGTGCAAGAAGAATTCAGGCAGAATACCAAGGATGGATCTTCATCTAATACATATGATGAAGAAAATTGCGCCTTGGATGGTAAGGCGAAGAAGGGGAAAGGAAGGAAATCCTATTCCAAAACTGAGTCCGGCAAAGAAGGAAAGAAGCGCGACATGTCCAGAGTGAAGTGTTTTCACTGTCACGAGCATGGACATTGTGCCACTAATTGTCCACAAAATAAGAAGAACAAGAAGGCTTCAGGATCTGTAGCTAGTGAGGCTTTGGCATCAAAATTTGAGTTGTAATTCTCACTCATCGCATGCATGGTGTCAAGTGTGATTGGATCAGTGTGGTACATGGATAGTGGTGCATCTTTCCACATGACGGGAGACAAAGAACGTTTCAGTAGCTTGGAGGAGAAGGACCTCCAGATGCATATCAAAATGGGTGATGACGGGAGGTACAACGCTACCAGGATTGGTACAGTTACCTTCTAGAGACAATCAGGTAAACCATTCTTATTAAAATATGTAATGCATGTACGAGGCTTGAAATGGAATTTAGTTTCAGTCACAATGTTGGAGGATAAAAGCTATGATGTGGTTTTCAGTGAAGGGAAAGATTTACTTCGACACAAAGCCACAGGACAAGCCAAGAAGATTGGGATTTGTGTGAATAATCTTTATAAAATTGATGTAGATGGCTGCGTAGCATTGATGGGTAAGGAAGACAAAGTGGTGAGCTGGGATGAGGGTGAGTTATGGCACAGGAGATTGGGCCATCTACACCATGGAGCCTTGAAGGTCATGTGACATATTTCTATGGGTTTTCCAAAGGGTACTCTTGCACAGATAGACACATGCAATGGATGTACCATGGGAAAGTATGCAAAGGAAAATTTTCATGAGAAGGAGAACCGAGCAACGTAAATCCTTAAGAGAGTTCACTCAGACATGTGTGGACCATTCTATATAGCTTCGATAGAAAAACACATGTATTATGTGATCTTTGTTGATGATTTTTATAGAAAGTGTTGGATTTACTTCATGCAGAAGAAAGATTAGATGTTCTCAAAATTTTGTGAATTCATAGCACTGGTGCAGAAAGACACAAGGAAGCATGTGAAGGTTATTAGGAGTGACAATGGTGGTGATTACATCTTGAATGAATTCAAGAACTTATGTAGCAAAGAAGGAATTCAGAGAGAGTTGATTGTGCCTCATAACCCACAACATAATGGGGTCACAGAAAGAAAGAACATAAAAATTGTGGGTGCAACACGAGCGATGTTGCATGATCAGGGCCTAATGTTGCATCTATGGGTGGAAGCATGAAACACAACGGTATTTGTGAAAAACCGTAGTCCTCATCGGATAGTTGGCATGAGTACAAAAGAGGAGAATTTTTCTGGTAAGAAACCTGATGTTTCATATTTTAAAATTTTTGGCTCATCTATTTATTACCATGTGACCAAATATTCCAAGAAGAAGCTCAAACAAAAAACTGAGATTGGGATATTTGTGGGGTACACTAATACTCCCCACAACTATCGGGTGTATTTTCCAAACAACAGGATGACTGTTGTGAGACAGGATATAAAATTTGATGAGGATGAATCCATGCGATTATCCCCTGAGAGGGAGCTGGATTTGCATGCAGATGAGGAACTCTTGGTTCCAAAGGATGAACCTCAAGGTGTGGAGAAACCACATGCGAAGGATCATGGAGTGGCAGAAAACACTCATGCAGAGCCATCCACCAAAAATGGTAGAAGGCGCACCATGAAAGCTAATAGATTGAGACTTGATGCAACAGAGCATGTAGGAGCACCTAATTCACTGCACATACAGAGACAGTCTCTAGACATGTTTACTGGATACATGGATCTTATCAGCAAGTGTATTGTGAAAAAACCATCCTCCTTTGAGGAAGCAGTGCAACAACCAATTTGGGTTGACACCATGGTTGAGGAGTATGACTCCATCGTCAAAAATAGTGCATGGGAAGTTGTCCCAAGACCACTCGGAAAATCAGTGGTTGGATCTAGATGGATCTATAAGGTGAAGAAGGTGGAAGATGGGAGTGTGGAGAAGTACAAGGCTAGATTTGTAGCTAAGGGATTCTCACAAGTTGAGGGGATTTACTATGAGGATACTTTCGGACCGGTTGCAAGGTACTCATTGATTAGATCTATCCTTGCACTCTCAGCATAGATGGGGTGGTAGAGACATCAGATGGATGTGAAAACTGTGTTTGTCAATGAATTTATTGAGGAAGAAGTGTACATAGAGCAGCCAAATTTTTTCGAGATCTTTGATGGTGAGTCACATGTGTGCCGACTTAAGAGAGAAATGTATGGGCTGAAGCAAGCACCTCGTGTTTGGTACACTAGAATTGATAGCTATTTCACTGGGTTGGGCTTCACCAAAAGTGAAGTGGATGCGAACCTGTAACAGATTATGGTTGATGGTAAGATCTTAATTATTTTACTTTATGTTGATGATCTAATTTTGAAAGGTGATGAGTAGTTGATAACTTCTTGAAAAGAGGATGTTGCAAGAGAGTTCGAAATGAAGGACATGGGACTCCTTCACTATTTCCTTGGTTTGAAAATATGGCAATAGGATGGTGAGCTATTTTTTTCTCAAGGAGCATATTCCAAAGAGATTACGAGTAAGGTACACATGGAGAGCTGTAAACCCATGGAGACTCCTCTTCTAGGAAATTGAAGGAAGGAGGATGCTACTTCAGGTGAGGTAGTGGACGCTACTGTTTATAGGCAGCTAGTGGGTTCACTGATGTACTTGATGAACACCAGACCAGACATTTTCTACACAATTAACCAACTGAGTCAAGCTATGGTTAAGTTGACAAAGCTCTTTTAGAAGGCGGGGAAGCATGTCTAGAGATATCTCAGGGGCACTACAAAGTATGGATTATGGTACAATTAGACAGAGGGAGTGAAGCTTCAAGGCTTCACTGATGTAGATTGGAAGGCAATCCATCAGACAGAAAGAGCACATCAGGAGGGATCTTCAACATAGGATCGACAATAGTTTCTTGGTACAACAGGAAGCAACGATCTGTGGCACTCAGTTCAGCTGAGGCAGAGTACATGGCAACAAGTCAGGCTGCATGTGAGGCCATCTGGATGAGGAAGATTCTAGTTGGTTTGTTTGGTTCTCAGATGGATCTGACAGTGATACATTGTGATAAACAGAGTTGCATTAAACTCTAGGTTAATCTGGTATTCCATGATAGGTCCAAGCACATAGACATCTGGTACCACCATCTTAGATATTGTGTTCAGAGGCACATTATGTTACTTAAGTACATTCCCACGGAAGATCAGGATGTAGATATTTTGATGAAGGAGTTCGCCAGGAGCAAATTCACATACCATAGAGGCAGGACCAGGGTGGAAGATAATCCTTTCTTGCTTAGAGGGAGTGTTGAAAAGTCAACAATAAATGTGTGTCTAATTTAATTTTCCCTCAATTAAATTGGACATTAAAATGTAATCTTATCTCATAATCACTTGTAATAGTTAAATGAGTGTGATAAACTCAGTTAGCTCATAAATTTCGAGTTGAGGGTGGTTGGTGAGGCATGTAGAGTGATTCTATGTGTTTTAGAGTTCAAGTTGCAGTTAGTGCATTAGTTTAATGCATGAGAAATCAGTTAACTCAATTAAGTGAGTTAAAGTCAGTTGAAATAGTTGTAACTGTTTGTTGCACTAGTGAGAGATCAAGTGAATCAAATCAAATTTAATTCAAATGCAATGACATGCCACGCAACTGATGATTTACTATTAATAGTTGCATGCATGTCAGTTCCAGTGGAGACCCAGCTGAGAAAAAGGTTAAAGGGATGTTAACTATCAGTTGTATCATTAGTAGGCTACCGCATGCAGTAACACAACCATAGGATTGCCCATGAGAATTGCTCAGTTTTGGAAGGCTAAATTTCCAAAAGAATAGGGATTGCATTCCACATGAATTATGCAAGCAAGGAAAGATGATTAGAGGCAGGAAATTGGCTAAGTGTTGGTCGATTTTATCCGGGTCAGTGTGAGATAGTTGTGAGAGTGCATGAGAATCTTATGAGAAGAGTGCATTGTAATTTTTTAATGATTACTTGGTGAATATACAATAGAATATATAGGGCTTTTGAGCAGCAAGCTTTCCCCGGGAAAATATATGTGTTGTGGTTTGGTTTGATTCTTTCTTACTTATTGTGATTAGCGATTGTGTTTATTTTTCGCAATTGATTTGTAGAAGGATTCAGTGTCTTGCTTTAGTATATCGCATGATCAGATTGAATCCATTGATGTACATATTTTTTGTATAATTTATACGAGAGCTACTAAATATTCTTTTGGAATAGTAATACTAACCCCGCCAAGTTCATCATGAAACTATGTATACTTGCTCAGGTACTGCAGAATTGTGTAATTCTTCTGCATTTTGATGCTATGAAGCTTGTCCTTTAGTGCCGGCTTCCTATGGTCACTCTTGTTCTCAAACAATTTTGTTAGTGTTTTCCACATCACGAATGGAGTTTCTTTCCCATAGATATTCGAGACAATATGATCTTCCTCACTTTAGTTACATTATTCTTCCACTGAGAGAGATCCTGTGCTTGAGCTACTGGGGGTTTAACTACATATGTCTTGATGTAATCTAATAGCCCGTTGTCATCTAATAATTCCTCCATATGGATCTTCCATGCCAAAAAAATTGTGGTTTCTTCCAGAACATACTTGAGCCTGAGTCTGATGGAATTCATCTTCTCAGTCTTGGAGAAATCCTGCAACAATGACCTTGAAATTCAAACCTCTTTCAAAGACAACTTTGAATTATCTTCTCTACTGTGAATCTAGCTCTGATACCATGTATAAATTATGATGTAGATTTAATATTTCTCTTGTAATGTTCTAAAACATAAGACTCAAATCTACTCTACTTATTTGTTGAAAGCAATTCACAATTGAGAAGCAATATCAAAAGCATGCATCATGATTTAACACATACACAAGGATATATCTAGGGGAAAGAAAATTATCTAAACCCCTTCCTATTTGTATTACATTAATTAGAAAATAGAGAAGAAATAGAATTATTTATCAAGCCCGAGAAACCTAAATCAAGTTTTTCTTGTTTCTATTTTCAACATTTTGGTCCTAAAACCATTAGAATTGCCTATTTCCCACATTCTATTTACATTCCTTATGTATTTTTCATACTTTATAATTTTTTTTGATGTTATTTTCACCTACAACTAAACATATGACTCTTCTCTTAATCATCCACTCTACTTATAACACTTTTTCTTTGCCTTCGAGATCCTTTAAGTATGGTCAAAATAACCTCACCTCATTGTTTTCAAAAATATATTTCATGCCTTTTTCCACTATTATGTTAGATTTACGATTGTGGGCAAAAGTATATCCCCTAGGTTTGGTGGCCAACCTAGAACAACAAAGAGACAAGGAACCCAATTCTTTCCTTAACGTAAATAGATGATGGAATGAAGCCTACCTAGAATCTGTCGCATGCTTCACTCCTTATTTAGCTTGAATGCTCCAATTATAGCTTCGATTGCAAAAATTAGAACCTGCACAGTCAGAAACACAAGCCAAGAAACTACGAGATCTATGCAGTATCATATATTGTCATTGATGGCAAAGGAACAGAAAGGAGCAGCACTAGAATTATCATTGAGAACAAAGGAGCAGATCAAGATCAGCTGAAGTATAAAGGAGCAATGAGGCAAATAAGGCAAAAGTTAAGTGGAGAAGCATAAAAGAGAGGTGAAGGAGCATTAAAAAGGCAATGAGTAGCATTAGAATATTTATCAAGGAGAAAAGGAAACAAAGGCTATAAAAAAGTAAAGGAAGCAAAGGCAACAAAGGCAACAAGCTTGGGTCAAGTCGTGAACGTGCTAAGACAAGTAATGAACGCGTTCAGTAAATGGAGAAAGTTGTGAATGTGTAGGTCAAGTTGGTCTAGTTTGCGTTCATAACAGTGCACGAAGGCGCGTGCAACATGTGTAGTTCTGTGGGTAGAGTTGGGTAAATTTCCAGAAAAACATGTTCAAAATAGTGTTCGGCAGAGATATCACAAATCACAATCGCAACAAAAGGCATGATCGCATATCACAAATCATAGCGGAAGGAGTATCACAAAATAGCAGAGACACAAAAATTGCAAATTGCGAAGTGTGAAAGTGACATGGCAGATGACATGGACCTAACCCCAAAAAATGAAAATAAATATTAATATGCATGTACAGGTTGAGATGGACAGTCAAAATCTTATCGTAAAAATAAAGGTTGAGATATGGATGGTTAAGATCAAATCACAGTATTGAAGTGGAGGATGGACGGACAAGATTGTGCTGCAGAGTGAAACGAAGATTGACGGTCGAGAACATATCGTGAACATAAAGTAGGAGAACAGATGATCTAGATTATATCGCATTCGGCCATAAGGTTGTTAGCACACATCACTATCGGTGATTTTTGTATTTATATGTTAATTTATCACAAGTAAATTGTTTTAAGTTGCGATGCGATAAGAAGTGTGGTTTGCGATGCGATGTGACCACATATCGCATATGATAAGACAAACCTTGTTATTTCTATGAGCTAAATCTTGCGACATGCGATAAGGGGTGGATGCGATGTAGTTTCAGAGTTAAATTGCAGAGGATTTCAAATTTGGAATAAGGCCTTTTTGTGAAGAAATCGCATCGGAGCCGGAAGCGGTGAATATAATAGAGAACCACCAAGAATTCCGAGATGCAATACGAGGAGAAAAAGCAATATAGTTCAAAGCTAAAATCTAAAGGAATTGAAGTTTGATTGTGGGACCCAATCACATATCGCACATCGCAAGATCAATAGGATAAGCGCTCAAGAATCATGTTAAAATTCTGAAGTTCAAAGTGCAATAAGAGTACCAGATGCGATGTAGTTTCAAAGAAAAAGTCTAAAGGATTTCAAATCTGGAGGTATAAGGTTTCCCTTTGAGAAATCACATCAGGGTCTGGAAGAGATATGCATAACAAGAAACATATGAGAATGCCGAAATGTGAAGTGCAATAATGAAGTAGATGCGATGCAGGTCAATGCTGAAGCCTAAATGATTTCAAGTCTAGGAGTATGATTTTTCCCTTTGTTAAATCACATCGGAGAGCAAAGGAGGATTATAATTTTCCCTTTGTTAAATCACATCGGAGAGCAAAGGAGGATTATAACTTAAAAAAAGTCTGAACGCAGTAGAAGGAGACTCGGGTAAGTGACTCGACACAGAGCAAAGGAGCAGGTGAAGGCTGAATGCCGTAGGTACGAGAAGAAGAGGTAGAGTCAGGAAAAAGGAGCATATGGTGGCACTGTTGGAAACATAACTGCTGGGTCGATTCGGGCGAAAAATAAAGTTATGCAGAATTGTGTTGAATGTAACAACAGAAATAGAAAAGACAGTGACGACAACATAAAGGAAAAATTCACAGTGAGCCAAGAGCTGAAAGGGCTAGGTGAAATATTGTTGTAACTGTAAATGTAAATTCATTGATTATTTTATATTGTTTGTGATGCAAAGGAAAGTGTCCCTAGGCATATGAAAAACTCCAATGAGTGTTGTAATGATTATTTCTGATGTAATAACCTGAACTAAAGTGTAAATAATCGAATGGGTGGAAGGCATAGGGTCAGGCCTATTCACATCGTATTCCCTATAGAATGCAAACAATCATGTAGTTATCTGTATAAAACAGGTAATATCCATGTGCATAGCAGAGTTAGAGGAGAGAGAGAAGAAGAATGGAAGAGGGATGAAGAATGTAATAGAGCTGCAAAAGGATAGAGAACGCAAGAATTAGAGAGAGCTGATACAGATGCTGTGCACATCAGGAGCTGATATGAAACAGATATGAAAGATGAAGAGGCAGCAATGGAGAAGGAGTATAACAGAGCTGATATCCAAGTAAATCAACATGATAGTTATATGTTGAGTGAGGGGATTGTAGTCTCCTTTCAAGTTGTAGCTTGATAAATTTCCAGTTGGAGCTGGGTGAGGTAGAAGCCTTTTGTAGGTTGTAGCCTGCAGAAAATTTATGGGAGTTGGTGCTTCCTTGCAAGTTGTAGCTTGTAGAAGTCGAGGTAGGAGCCTTCTGTAGGTTGTACTCTGCAGAAAATTTATTGGAGTTGGTGCTTCCTTGCAAGTTGTAGCTTGTAGAAGTTGTGGTAGGATCCTCCCGTGGGTTGTAGCCTGCAGAAAATACATGGGAGTTGGTGCTTCCATTTCAAATTGTAGCTTGATAGATGTCCAGTTTGAGCTGGGTGAGGTAGGAGCCTCCTGTGGGTTGTATCCTTTAGAAAATAGATGGGAGTTAGAGCTTCCTTGCAAGTTGCAACTTGTAGAAATTGAGGTAGGAGCCTCCTGTAGGTTGGAGCCTACATAAAATCAGTGGTGAGAGGGATTTGGAGCTTGCCTTTTCATCACAACAATAATAGGATGTGGTTTTCTCCCTTATTGGTTTCCACTTATATCTGTTGTCTATGTGCTTGTTGATTATGTGTGGATGTGATGTATTATTCTGCTTAATTACTTGTTATACACACATTTAGTTTGCTGATTCATTATGTATTAAGTTTCTTATAAAATGAAGTAGTTAATGAGTTGAAAGAAAAGAGTATTAATGACTAGGAATGTACTAAACAGATTCACCCCCCCTCTCAGCTTAGCTAAGGGTTCATCAATTGGTATTAGAGCAGGTTCCTTTGGTAAAAGCCTAATAGCTTGAAGGAGATTTGGTTGAGTCATGGACTATCAAAATGTACCCATGTTGAGTACAAAAGAATTTCCTGAATGGAGAGATAAGGTTAAAACAAATTTAATGGCTTATGAACCTGAGGTATGGAAGCTTTTATGTGATGGTTACTGAACAAACTCTCCCTCTTTGCAAGAACAATAGTGGAATGCATAGGAAAAATGCGTGATACATAATAGTCTTCATAACAAGGATCTTGATTCAATAATGGATTTAACTTTTGAAAAAGGAATCTGGAATAGATTTCACCTCATGCATGAAGGATACACTAGTGGTTGCATTATCAAGAAGGAGAAGATAAACAAGAAGAAGAAGAAAAATTCCTTTCAAAAGGAAAAAGGTCAATCAAATGAGATACCTGCTAGGGTGAATGGATGTGATTGCCATGAAGAAATTACAATTGAAGAAAAAACCAAACTTGACACAACCTTGACTGAAATAGAAAGACTGAAGAATGAAAATAAAGATCTTAAGGCACTGGTTCAAATATGTGATGAGAGAGAATATGAAGATAAGGAAGAAATTGTTGGCCTAAAGGCAAAAATTGAAGAAGCAAGGATTTTAGGAAGAATGATTAATAACCAGCTCAAGGAGAGAGATATACAATATGAAAGACTAGAGTCTGAAATCATTTCAACTAGAAGACAGCTAGATGAAGAAGAATCTAAATTTGTTAGAATATTGGACATAGGCACAGGTAAGCACAAAGGTAAGTTTCCAATCAAGTGCTTTAACTATGGAAGAGTGGGCCACTGGGCCTCAAAATGTCCCAATAAGATAACAAAGAACCAGTCTAAAGGGAAAGAGAAAAGCAACTCCTGTAATATGTAGAAAGGGAAGAAATTTAAGAGAAAAACCTTTTTTCCCAACAAGATAGCAGTGCACCTGAAAGCTCATATGAATCCCCAGATGAAGATGGAATCTCAGAATTCGCACTAATGGGTATAGATGATCTCCTGGAATACGAAGAATAAGGTGAGGTAGACCTTGAGGGGGAGTTGGTGAGTTCCCTAAAGGAAATTGATAGAATCAAGCTCAAGACTAGAAAGCAAAAGGAAATCCTTCTGAAATATGTTAACAAAGAACCAAACTCTGAAGATTTTATTAAGTTGAATATTGAACTAGAAGAAGCAAGGAAAGTGGAAGACATTTTGTTGTAGAAAATAAGAGATAAACGTTAAGAATGTGGAAGATTGGAAGAAGAGATGGTGAGTCTAAGGAAGAAATTAGAAAAGGCTCAAATTGATTTAACAATGAACATTCAACAGTTAAAAGGTGTTGAACGATTGGACATGATATTGAATTCACAAAGATATCCTCTTGTAAAGGGTGGGATAGGATATGAAGGATAATCCAACAAATCAAAGGTAGAGGATAAGAAAGCTATTACTTTTGTGAAAGCTGTAATAAAGGAAAATGATAACTCTCATCAATCTAAGATTATTTCAGCTAGAATACTGATAGAAGAAAGGAGCAGGTTGTGTAAGCAACTCGAAGATGAGAATTCCTCCATGGAGAACTCAGAGAAGCCATATATTAAAAGGGATGATGAAGCAGCTCAAAAAGGATCCACAAAAGAAGAAGCCAGGAAGAACTTAATGTGTAATGAAACAAACAGAAACAAGCAACAAAATCAAGAGACAAAGAATGAGAGGAAGAAGCAAGCAGTTGTAAAAAGCTCAATTGTTCCTGAAGATAAATTGAACAAGTTCAGAAGATCTAAAAGGAGGTTCTTTCCTCCTATGAAAAATATCACATGTTTCTCTTGTCATAAACTAGGAAATATTGCATCACTTTGTAAGACAAGGCATATCGAATTTAACCAGAAAAAGATGCAGCAATGAGAAGACCCCCTCAAGAAAGAAAATGGAAAATACAATCTTTCACCAAGTACGCAAATCATTTCCGTGGCTATTGTTATTCATGCAATGACTTTGGACATGTAGCAGCTCAATGTAGGACAAAGAAAATCAAGTTTAACTAGCAAAATATGTAGAAAATGAGAAGACTACCTCAAGAAAACAAATGGAAAGGACAACCTTTCACCAGGTACATAAATCATTTCCAGGCACAAAATGTTATACATCAACTCAAACGTACGTAGGTAAAATAAGATGTTATGTATGCCACAAGCTTGGACACAAAGAAAATTACTGTAGGCTGGCATATAAATTAAAGGACTCTAGACAGATGATGGAACCAAATCAAATGATACCAAACTGTGAATCAAAAGGAGATGAAGATATTATGAGGAACCCTAACAAAGTATGGAAGAAGAAGAAAAAGGGGGAGCCTGTTACTTCGATAACATAATGAATCCATCATAGTCTTAGGGGGAGTTTCTCTAGGAAGCAACACAAATATCCAGTCAGTGATAGAAAAGAAGCAACATCCCAGGGGGAGAGAAGTTCATAAAAAGTCCCCATAAGAGTTATCAAAGAAGAGCTGCTTGGAATAAAAAAAACAAAAATTTCAGGAAGGGAAAGGAAAATTCCTTTGGAAGAGAACTATAGAGGAAGAAGGACACCTGAAGCATTCAATATCCAATAGCTTGATGGAAGAAGAGAAAGCATCAAGCAGCCATGGTGGTAAAGAGAACATCAGTCATGAACCTGGAAACTAAGAGGATGATTAAACTGTGTGTTTCACTACAAGTGTTGATAATGAAACAAAATTCTTTAAGAAGGATGAATAAGGAAAAATGTTATTATCATTATATCATTACAAATATCCATCCAAAGTGTTATTATTGGAGTAGTGGTATGATACAGATCCACAGGATCAGAATATTATGGTATGCATCATGGTGGTGGTATGGTAGAAATACATGAAGGAAGTAGTCCCAACGTTATTAGAATTATAATATGTGTGGATTAAGTTCTGGTTTCTCTGATTAGTGCAAAGTATCTTCTAGTTGAAAATGTTGGAGAATGTTGAGCTACGTTGTCAAAGCATGGAAAGTTCAGTAAAAATTCAAAGCATCATTATCTTATGTCCATTGATATGTTATATTGAGCATTGAATAATCACGTAGTCTTGGATATGAATGTCCAACTTTTCAAGTTAGTATTGATATAGTTTCAAGGCCTCTTTCTTAAGTCATCAATAAGCTTGTTGAAGTCTGTCTAATGAAACTTCAAGTAGCCAAATTGAAGATGTTTCCCGAAGAACATGGTGATAGAAAAATTGAAGTGTCTGAAGTATGATGGGTTAGTTGTGTTAATATTAATATTGAAGGTCAAGAGTCTATTATTGATTGATATGAAACTTACTTCAGCAGAAAGGAATAATTGATATTTCACCGTTGCATAGAGTTAATCATTTAACTACATACCCCCTTGTGTCATAAATAAAAGGGTATAGTTGATAATAAGATTTTACAATGCATGGAATGTATCAAGCATTGAGGGTTTATGTTTAAATATGTAACTATTTAGTATTAAAGTCATTGGGAATTTTAGATTGAAAGATATTGTCTATTCTTACAATAAAGTGTAAGATCTGTTTGAACTCATTTTTCACATCAGCATCAAGGGCTTTTGACTTGTAGTGATTACATCTTCATAAAAAATCTAGCACATCTCACTATCATCAAGAAACAAGGGAAAACTGAACATAATATCCTATGGTGAGATGCCTTCAAACATTCTCATGAGTTGTGATAGAATCATTTTGTTGTGTATATTCATTTAATGACAAAAGAACTGAATGAAGGATGCTTATACTGAACTCAAAGAGCAGCTGATCTAGGAAGCACCCAAGCATTATTATTGGAGCAATGTTGGTATTGGAGCAAGAATTACTGATGTGCTGACCTTGCGTTGAAGTTGGGCATGTTTTGTTTTAGAGGTAAGTAGATAAATGAACAATAAACTGTGAACAGTCTATCTTTGAGACTTCGATTAAATAAATTGAAAAGTTCTTCCTGAAATGAATTGTGATAAAACAATTGATTGATCCCGCATCTCCACTAGTACAAAAGGTTAATGATGCCAAAATCATATTATGTATATTGTTGATTGTTGCTGAGAATAGTGGAGAGCTCAATGCAAATAAATGAGAGTATGAAGGGTATCGTAACTATGGATGTCTATGTGAGCTGAAGTGAAAATTACCACATGGATTATCAATGGGTATCATATTATCTCGTGGCCTTGGATGCATAGACACTTTTGGCATAAGTGTATATCACAGAGATCAGATATATCAAGCTCTAACCATTAGTCTTCCTTAAGCACGTGTTACACATAAAAGTTATGTAACAGTGGTATGTGGGTGAATTTTAGAATCCCTTATAATAAATTATGAGCGGCTGGCCTATGAACAAAGTTTTGTGCAAACATATCCTTGAATTTGCAATGAAATCACTATGTAATCTGGTAGTAAAGGTGAACAGTGGCTGCAAAATATATATTGGCATCATCATATTTGAACATATGTGTACTACATATGTGTATTGCAGAAGAAGACATATTCCATCTACAATCTTCCTCAAAAGATATGTATCTCAGATGAAGATCATAATATAGACTAAAGTATATTTGGAGCAGACTTTATATATCGTATGGAGCATTCTCAATATTTTAGTATTATTCCAATGATACATTTCTGATTATATAATTTTGGTGCAATTTTTTCTATGGAGTGTCCTTATCATCACTTTCATCATTATACAAATGCAAGGATTCTGTGCTTTGGGATGGTATCATCTTACTGTGTATATACATACAAGTTCAATGATTCCCAAAGTGTTCTACCAACAATGCTTATAAACCAAATGGAGTAGGAGTCCCAGCCAGGTATGTGGACATAATGAAGAATGCATATGAAGAACTCTAATACGGAAATGATGGAGAATACACTAGGAAAACGTGTAACCCTTTGCCATTGATGTCAAAGGGGGAGGAAAAGCAAGCAGAGGAAGATATACATTTCTCAGAATGAAAGGGGGAGGAAGTGTTGGAGAAAGTGTTGCCATCAATGCCAAAGGGGGAGACTTTTGGAAATATTTCCATTGATGGCAAAGGAACATAAAGGAGTAGCACCAGAATTATCATTAAGAACAAAGGAGCGGATCAGAATCAGCTGGAGTATAAAGGATAAATAAGGCAAAGAAGGAAAAATTTAAGTGGAGAAGCATAAAAGAGAGGCAAAGGAGCAGTAAAAAGGAAAGGAGCAACATTATAATCTTTATCAAGGAGAAAAGGAAACAATGGCTGCAAAAGAGCAAATGCATCAAAAGAGCAAAGGCAGTAAAGGTAGCAATATTAGGTCAAGTCGTGAATGTATTGATTCAAGTCATGAATGTGTTGGGTTGAGTCATGCATGAGTGGGAAGAGTCATGAACTTGCTAAGACAAGTAATGAATGCATTCAGCAAATGGATAAAGTCGTGAACGCGTGGGTCAAGTCGGGCTAGTTTGCATTCAGAATAGTGCATGAAGGCACGTGCAACACGTGCAGTTCTGCGGGCAGAGTCGGGTAAATTTCCAGTAAAACATGTTAAGAATAGTGTTTAGCGGAGATATCACAAATCAAAATTGCAAGATAAGGCCTTATCTCATATCACAAATCACAATGGAAGGAGTATCGCAAAACAACAGAGACACAAAAATTGTGAAATGTGGAGTGTGGAAATGACATGGCAACTGACGTGGCAGATGACGTGGACCTGACCCCACAAATCGCAAAGAAATATTAATATGCATGTACAGGTTGAGATGGATGGTCAAAATATTATCGCAGAAATAAAGGTTGAGAGATGGATGGTTAAGATCAAATCACAATATTGAATTGGATGGTGGACGGACAAGATCATGCCGCAGAGTGAAGCGGAGATTGACAGTTGAGATCATATCGCAAACATAAAGTAGGAGAACAAATGATTCAGATTATATCGCATTCGGTCATAAGATTTTTAGAACACATCGCTATCAACGATTTTTATATTTATATGTTAAGTTATCACAAGTTAATTGTTTTAAGTTGCGATGTGATAAGAAGTGTGGTTTGCGATGCGATGCGATCACATATCGCACATGATAAGAGGAACCTTGTTATTGCTATGACATAAATCTTGTGATATGCGATAGGGGGTCAATGCGATGTAGTTTCAGAGTTAAATTGCAAAGGATTTCAAATCCAGAATAAGGCCTTTTTGTGAAGAAATCATATCGGAGCTAGAAGCAGTGAATATAACACAAAATCACCAAGAATTCCGAGATGCGATACGAGGAGCGAATGCGATATAGTTCAAAGCTAAAATATAAAGGAATTGAAGTTCGAATGTGGGACCCATTCACATATTTCACATCACAAGCTCAAGAGGATAAGTGCTCAAGAATCATGTTAAAATGCCGAAGTGCGAAGTGCGATAAGAGTACCGGATACGATGTAGTTTCAAAGCAAAAGTCTAAAGGATTTCAAATCCGGAGGTATAAGGTTTCCATTTGAGAAATCGCATCGGGGTTTGGAAGAGATATACATAACAAGAAACACATGAGAATGCCAAAGTACGAAGTGCACTAATGAAGCGGATGTAATATAGGTCAACGTTGAAGCCTAAAGGATTTCAAGTTCAGGAGTATGGGTTTTCCCTTTGTTAAATAACATCAGAGAGCAAAGGAGGATTATAAAGTAAAACAAATTTTGAACATAGCAGAAGGAGACTCAGGTAAGTGACCCGACACAGAGAAAAGGAGCAGGTGAAGGCTGAATGCTGTGGGCACGAGTAGAAGAGGCAGAGTCAGGAAAAAGGAGCATATGGTGGCACTGTTGGAAACACAACTATTGGGTTGAGTTGAGCCAAAAAGACAGTTATGTAGAACTGTGTTGAATGTAACAGAAGAAACAAAAAAGACAATGACAGTATCAGAAAGGAAAAATGCATAGCGAGCCAAGAGTTTAAAGGGTTGAGTGAAATACTGTTGTAACCGTAAATGTAAATTCATTGATTATTTTATATTGTTTGTGATGCAAAGGCAAGTCTCCATAGGCATAGATAAAAATCCAATGAGTGTTTTAATGATTCTTTCTGATGTAATAACCTGAACTAATGTGTAAGGAATAAAATGGCCAGAAGGCATAGGGTCAGGACTGTTCACTTCATATTCCCTGTAGAATGCAAAAAATCATGTAGTTATCTGTATAAAACAGGTAATATCCATGTGCATAGAAGATTTATAGGAGAGAGAGCAACATAATGGAAGAGAGATGAAGAATGTAAGAGAGCTGCAGAAGGTTAGAGAACGAAAGAATCAGAGAGAGCTGATAGAGATGTTGTGCACATCAGGAGCTGATATGAAGCAGATATGAAGGTTGAAGAGGCAGCAGTGGAGAAGGAGTATAACAGAGCTGATATCCAGGTAAATCAGCATTATAGTTTCATGTTGAGTGAGGGGATTGTAGTATCCTTTCAAGTTGTAGCATGATAAATTTCCAGTTGGAGCTAGGTGAGGTAGGAGCCTAATGTAGGTTGTAGAATGCAAAAAATTTATGGGAATTGGTGCTTCCTTGCAAGTTTTATCTTGCAAAAGTTGAGGTAGGAGCCTCCTGTAGGTTGTAGCCTGCATAAAATTTATGGGAGTTGGTGCTTCCTTGTAAGTTTTAGCTTGCAGAAGTTGAGGTAGGAGCATCCTGTGGGTTGTAGCCTACAAAAAATACATGGGAGTTGGTGCTTCCGTTCCAAGTTGTAGCTTGATATATGTCCAGTTGGAGCTGGGTGAGGTAGGAGCCTCTTGTGGGTTGTAGCTTGTAGAAAATAAATGGCATTTGAAGCTTCCTTGCAAGTTGTAGCTTGCATAAATTGAGGTAGGAGCCTATGGAAAATCAGTGGTGAGAGGGAGTTGGAGCTTGCCTTTGCATCACAATGATAATAAGATGTATTTTTCTCCCTTAGGGTTTCCACTTATATCTTCTGTCTATGTGCTTGATGTAATGTATTATTATGCTTAATTAATTGTTGTCCACACATTTAGTTTGCTGATTCATTATGTATTAAGTTTCTTATAAAATGAAGTATTTAATGAGTTGAATGAAAAGAGTATTAATGACCAAGAATGTACTAAACTGATTCACCCCCCCTCTCAGTTTAGCTAAGGGTTCATCACAACATGGTATTGAAATATAGGAAATAACAACATCACATATAAGAAAACAAAGAACTATTTGCATTAATATAAAAAAAAAATGAGATTACAACCATAAATAGGTGTAGATATTGTAGAATATATCCTCCAATCTATTTTGTCCTTTCCTTGTCGCAATGTGCACCTCCAATCACCCTAAATGCATTGAATGACACCTCTCTCCAAAGTAGCATAAGTGTAGGATCATTATCCAAAATCCAACCTCTTGCATATGGAAGGCTGTAAATATATAGAGGAGTGGGGTAATTTTGGAGTTCTTATCCAGTTACCAATATAAGGTTTTAGATCCACCTTTGATGGGAGGATGGGATCAAAGGATAAGGGATGGAAAATCCAACGTAGGGTAGGATAGGATCTGAATTTTTTCTCTGAGGTAAATGGTTGTAACAAATTATGGAAGCTTTCGAAATTTCTCTCTTTTTCCTGAATTTCTAGAACCAACGCAGGTGACAAGGGAAGAAAGTTGTAGGTGATCAACAAAGGACACAATGGAGCAACCTATAGGTGAATGTTGTCCCTCAATAGGCCATGGAGCATTGGTCCCAAAACTGGCTTAGATGATACAATTTCAGGAAGAAACTCTGGGAAATGAAGGAGGAATGCTTAGGGATTTGTGCAATGATGATGACAAGGGGGAATAGGATTTTTATTGATCCCATTAGGAGGCATATTGACCAGATGTGACAATATTTCCTATAACATATTCACCCCTAAATCACAAAGTCGGAAATGATAGTTGATGACTGAATTGCTTTACCTTGTGAAATGTCAGGATTAAGAACAACTGAAGAGCTTCATCTGTTACAATAAATTTATATAATGACATCTTTTGTATGAGGGAGGCATACCCATACTCAGCACATAATCTAGCATAACATGTACAATCATCAAAATACACGTCCACATATGCAATTGGTGGACCCATGGATGTATGATTGTTTGCATGATCATGACCATCATACATTATGATCTATGTATGCCAAAATGCCAAAGTGTGCTAATATGTGCCAAATAGTTCCAAGGTATGCCAAGACATGCCAGGAGCTAAGGAATTCTAGGATGTGTAGGGTGTTAGGGTATGCTAATATGTGTCAAGGAGTGTCAAGGCACCAAAAGGAAGAACCAAGATAAAATGCAAGGAAATGAACACATATGAGGGTTAATAATTCAAGACTTTATCTTTTTCAAAAGGGGCATGATAGGTACAATTATAATAGGTCCCAATACATGCCAAGTTTCAATGTGTACCAAATTTTAATGCATGTCAATGCATACATGCAGGGTGTTCCAGGGCATCATAGGGAATACATGCATGCCAACACATGTTAGGAGAGTCTTATGCTGTGCTAGGGCATGCCAACATATGCTTGGGAGTCTGAGTAATGGAAAAATGTTCTAGTCACAAATATGTTCCAAGACATGTGAGGTGCTAATAAATGTTAGTGTGTGCCAAAGCACTAATTTAAGGTGTGTCCATATTTTTGAGGAGTGATAGGTCTCTCTCATTAATAGAATTGATATAGATTGATTATGTATTAAATAATATATTTCCTGCACACACTAGTGGAACTTTATCTAAAGGGGATTTGCTAGATAATAATCCTAATAGAGATAAATCATGTGTTGACTCATAGGAAAAATCTATTCTCATTACTTGATGGAAATGATACACACTAATTACTTCTTAACAAATTGAATAACTCTAACCACTACGGCCTTGGACACATAATGAAAAAGAATCCACAATAATTGCCGTAAATCATTATATTTTGACAAAAAATATAGTAACCGACACATAACATAATAAAAAACTCATTGGAAAGATCAATGATGTTGAACAATTTTTGACCATCACCAAAAGTAACAAAAAAGAGCATTGGTGAGGGTCAATAAAATATCGTTATTAGAAGTGTCACCATAGAGAGCATTAGTGACAGGCCTTTAACGAACTCACCAAAAGTGTCATTGAGAATGGCTTTGGTGACAAACCTTAAAGGACCATAACTATGTACACTTACAACAACGGTTTTTTAAGGCCTTTCACCATATGCGACATTGGTGACGAACCTTAAAGGTCCATCACAGGCATGACCCTCACCAATGTATTTTTTTCTTGTAGTGTCTATCATGTTCACATGACCAACCAATGTACGAGTCTTAACAATGTGAATCAATGAGATGAGTTTGAGCATGATAGACACCATCTGTTTACCGGCCGATGATGTAAGCCGATAAGAGACATGAGAGAAATCGCCGATGATGTTAATGACTCTCAAGGAAATATACTACAATATGTATTGTGTGAATAAATGAGTTGATGTTGAACACCACATAAAGTCTTTCGGTCGAAGGCCAATGATGTAAACATTCCATAGAGAGCGAGGAAACTTGCCATTGCGGTATGAAAGCACCAAGGTACCAAAGGGGTGTTTCTAAGTCAACTTCCTAGATAATGTGCTGATGTCGAAAGGAAGCAACCCATCATAGGAGGGAATTTATGTATCCCCAATCAACAAAATCAAATAGGTATCATGATTGAGACAAAATCATATTGATACAGAACTAAATCAAGAAAATTAAAACATGGAATGAACGCTTAGGAGTATTGTAACAGATATAAACTGAATGACTTCTCTTAAACACATGGAGACACTAAATGGAGTTGGCAACATTGACCCAAAACTAAAATGGAGGCTCTAAAAAGGTGCGATGAACAAAATGACAAGCAGATTACCCAACCCAACAACCACAGAGATGCAGTGGAAGAGTGTCATGTCCAAGAGTGACTCGTTTCCATTAGCAAATGGAGTACCCTGTTTTCCCAATTTCCCCAACCATACTAGTCAGTACATCTTTATTTTTTAACAAGCTTGAGGAGGATAACATATGCTTGATCTGTAACTTCATCCTTTGGATGAATACCTCTAAGTATTTTTAATGAACCCTGAGAAGGATTGGTTCGACCTTATCATGTTCGACAATTCCATCGTTTTTTTATGTTTTAATGAGTCCAACAAAGGTAAAACTTGATATATTTTTCATGTTTAGGGAGTTTGAAAAAGAGGCGAAAAATAAAACTCTATATTTCCCTTTTCGTAGATAGTCTCTCTAGTCCAAAAAGGTAGAAAACTATACTCAAAGAGAACCTCTTAGCCATGTTCAACAAGGCATTCATTTTTCATAAATAGTCTATCTCAGTCTAGAAAAGGGTTAAACTTATACTCACTCATATGTCTTTTCATTTACTTTTACGAGTTTGAAAAGACAAGTGCTCGTAAATCTTTTCATATTTTGGGATTTTGAAAAGAGCTAAAAGAGGACTCCAAGGGGTTCTTTTTTCATTCGTTTACAGAGGTCGAAAAAGAGATAAAAGTATACTCCTTGGTCAAAATAACTTGTTTAAAGCATGATAAAACATTGTTAACAACAATCGACCTACTCTAAACATCGCAAAAAGGATTAAAAATACTTGTTTTATAGAAAAAATGAAGCATATCTTGGTCAAAACATTAAATATGAATAAAATAAATTAGAAAAATGACCATAAATTCTCAAAATGACTATTCATTTTCACCATTTCACATTTACCTTCAACAGTGAGAATTCTGAGCACTTTTTCCCTCAATCTTCTGCAGTTGATTGCGGCTAATCCATTGGACTATTTTGAGTATCCTCACTTCCAGGTAGGAGCTAAAACCCTTATCTTTCTTTTAATGGTCCATTTTTGTGATTTCATGTAAGTTTTTTGAGGTTTTGAGGGTCCCAGGGTTCCAAAAACACACCCTAGGACCAACACACCCCCCCAATATCAAAATATGTGTTGCACCTAGGCAGAATCCCACTGGAGGGAGAGGTGCAACACTCTGTCTTGCACTATTGGGGTGCATTGGACATAAAATTCTAAGTTATTTACCAGTTTTCCCTCAAATTTTGTCAAGTTTTTTGGATGGAAAGGAACCTAATGAATCCCTTGTTGATGTTTCAGGCGATTATTAGCACAAAATTTCATTCATTTGGAGAGGAAGAGAACATGAAGAATGGGATTTAAATGCAACAAATGATCTTGCTACCATCCTGGTACTGAAAATTTGTGGATTGTTAAATTTATTTTGGCTTCTCGGTATGAGGAAACAGATGGAATTGTTGAAATATATTGTTTGTTCATGGGATGTTTAGGCACAAGTGTTCAATATTTGGGAACATGTGCTCGATATAAAGATATAAGATATCTACTTTGTGACAGGTTTATCTAGGAGGGATGCTGGCCCCATCTCTCTCCTAGGTGCGATAAGTGGTGGGGAGACAATGAAATTTTATATCGCTACCTACTGTAAACCTCGAGCCCAACCAACTAGGGTTTTAAATATCAATATAAAATATGCAACTCAATTACCTTTGAGAATGATCCTATTCATTATCACGAGATTGGAAGGTAGCTCGACACTTCATGTAGCAAGTAGATCATACATGAAGTATGGGGTGGAATGTATAGAGCCAACAATGTTCAACTAGAGTCAAGATGTTTTTTTAATATGAAAGAAAAAATCACTAAAGAAAGAGATGTGAAGTTAAATAACTTCGGTTACGGTTTGATATTAGTCTCTTTTTGTATAGAGCGGGTGCCACTTATTCAACCTCAACATATTATACTCGATCCCATCGATCCAAGGGCCCCATGGATGAGGAGGTGGATATATCATATGGCCCTACATGCAAGTCCATCGGTGATCAACTTCCCACCATCCTTATTTGGATGGTTGCATAGATAGTTCATCATGATTAATGATTATCCTTACACAGGGATGGATTTTCGTGATGATCCTGAGATTGTGCTTCCTAAGGGTGAGAAATGGGATGCTTCAAGTAAAATATTTCAACCATTTAAGTTTTGGAAAATTTTACAATTTTTTTGTGCTTTTTTATGTTTCCGAGACTAAACTATTAATGTTTTCATGCATATATTGGACCATTTTGACCAGTAGGTGCTTAATATCTTTATCGTGCAGAGGGAAAGCCACATGAGGAGGAAGGGGTAATAGTACAGGTTTTTGCGGTAGGACGGGATACACTAAAGGATCTTGAGGCAACTGGGATCCTATCAGAGGTGGAGAGCCACATGGAGGGGCTGAGACACAGGATTGATGAGACCGTGGTCAGCCAGATTCTGATGCAACTTCAAAGACACACTACAGAGTGCCTAGCTGCATTTGTCGATTACCGCGTAATATGGCTCGTGCAATGTCATTTTATCATGAGAACCATTGATTTTTCTAAGTAGATATTTGCATGTAGTTTTTTGTATGGGCAATGTAGCCATATGTGTCTTGTAGAGCTATAAAAAGGGTCTCTTTCACCTCTAATTATCTCACATTAATATGTCAACCCGAGAGCGTTTTGTCATTACAAAGAGTGACTCAATTCGAGGCTCATTTGTCAGAGTAATGCTAGTAGTACAGTGCTTAAGAAATACAAGAGTAAACGGATGCTTAACTGAAATTAGATTACTTTAAAGAATAAATCACACACTCAGAAAACTCAACAACTTATCAGTCAAGGGTTCGGCAATGATAACCCATCCCTTCGGAAACTGATGGAAACGAGATTAGAGCATAAGCCTGGGAGCTAGACAGTGACTGTCAATACTCACTACAGCCTTAGATCATCTCTCACACCAAACCAACAACTGCAAGTAAATGGAACAGCAAAGCGAATAAAGGATTAAACAGTAATTCTGGAATGGAACAGCAACGTTAAAATGGAACAAAGAATACAAGAATTGTCCTGTTATAACAGAACTTGACCTACAGACACTCTTTGGTTTCAACAGTATTCTACCTAAAGGCGATTCACACAGATCACACTAATGGAACAGCAACAACGATTAATGAATTATGGAACAGTACTGATTCATTAGAAACGCACACAACACGAATATAACAGCTCTGTAACATAACAGTAAGAACATGTAATGAACTCTTGAAAGGATTAATAACTTGATGCGGAGTCAACACACGATTCTGTCTGCAGAAACTTCAATGATTCAATCTTTAACAGAGCATATAATATGAACTTATAAAACATACCAAATTACAATGATAAACAAACCACACAGAAGTAAAGTCGTAATGGTACAGAAGCAAGTGTCCTTCGGGGCCGGGCCCTTAGCCTCCAAGGATACACCGCTTGAAGTTAATCCAGTCGCAGAGATGAAATAATCACCAAACTTTCATTAATGCATTGGTCACAAATACATTGAACCAGTTCTCAACGAAACTTAATAATCAAAGCTGATGTTTTATAGAAATTACATAAAAGCGTATCCTTCATCTCTATTTCTCCATCTCTAAGCTAACAGTGCTGTCTCTTTATATAAAGACGACGGCGGAGATGTCCCAGTGACAAGGTAAATAAAGCAGCGATCCCTCAGGATCGAAGATCCTGAGGGATTCGCCAAACAGTTAACTCTTCATCCTGTCTTTTCTTTTGCGCTGAGTTGGTGTCCTCTCCTTCTTTTCCGAGCCGATTTGCTTTGATCTGTTTATCTTTGTTTGCGTTCGGTTCTCATCCAGAGAGACAGCAGTTATCTCGACTTTGTCTTTCCCTTTGGAACGACAATCCCTTGTTTTCTCCTTTTCCTGTATAGAAAATAACCATTATCAGTGGCTAAGTCTTGTATATCGATTCTCACATGTTTTGTTATGGTTACTTATTAATTCCCAAATTCATGACACAAAAAGGTTCACAAATTCTATTAAAAAGCCACTGAAATAATGATCAAAAGCATACCCTTTTAGTACTCCACACACCCCCCTACTTACCTTGTTTCATGTCCTCATGAAAACATTGTAGTTGACATGTAATGCAGTGAGAGAGTATGCTGGAGAAGGAGTCTCATGCGGAGGCCTACAACCATGTTGAGTGATTAGATAGTCAAAGAACTGACCTGTTTGTCCCTTAGGCATATCATACAGGGCCTGGTATCCGGGTGCAGGGTGCCAAATAATTGGAGTGCGAAATCTATACCCTAACCAGGATGATCCTGCTTTCAGAATGGTCTCGCCATAGAGGTTCAAACGGTCGGTAGCTAACTCAAAGTTCTCATACTTAAATGGTTCTCTGAGATGGATGTGTGGATCAGAGATTCGATATCGAAATTTGGCTGCATTAATGGCCAAGTCTTTGATAGAAAGAAAATACTCTAAACTCTCTTGAATGAGTGCCTCATGCATAGGTCCTAATGTTTCAATGGCACCAGGAGCCGTTATAAGATTTCTATGAACTCTCCACAACTGTACTGGGTTCCTAGGCTCAGCCCTAACCCGTAAATCTAGACCATTTTCCTGACCTTGGAAAGTATCATAGGCTTTGAGCCACTTAATCTGATTAACCCCGAATGAAATGAATGCTTGGAATTGGATATCTCCAATGGAAGGGCCAGGGTTCAATTCAATCTCCTGACTTAGCACAAGGTCGTGCAAATAAAGTTCACACAACAATCTCTGGACTTTCACTCCATAATGTTTACAGCAGTCTATAAAATCATTGACATTGTTGATTTGTATAGGGGTGCCTGCCTTAACAGCTTTTATTTGTAATTGTAAATACCGTTCTAATAAAAACAGATCATAGTTTTTAGCAGGGGCCCTACATGCTAAAACATTATTGTATAAAGAACACAAGTCATTCATCTGCTTGATAGCAGTATCTAGTCTACAAGTTACCTGTGCGACTTCCTTTTGTTCCTTCATCCACCCTTCAAAAGCCTGGCTTTTAGATTGACTGACGTCCCTTAGTTGCTACTGCAACTCTTCATATTTTTCTCGGGGAACCGTTCGTTCTTTAAGTTGCTCAGCTTCTTGCTGTGCTTGCTTCATCATCTTGTGCAAGGATTTTGTTTTCGGATCTTTCTTCCATAGGTCAGTGGAGGCCGGGAGTTTTACCTGAACTTTCTTGTTATGTTGTTTGGAGTTCAGAACCCTTATTACCCCTGAGGGTGGTGCCTCTGTCTGAATTTGCTTATCATCCTTTTCTGTTTTAACACGAACATCCGTTTGTTCCCGATCCTCGGCATCATGTGGAACGGCAGCTGGATCCTCAGGGTTTTGGTCAGTAGGACGTTTGTTGGCCCTCTTTTTCCTCTTTACCTTCTGGTTCTTTTTCAGAATCCTAATTTGTTGTCTGAGGTGGGTTATCGTATTTAAAAATTTAGTTCGTTCCTTCCGCAACTTCTTAATTTCCATCGTTTCATTTGAAGGAACAACAGTCTGTCGATGGTGGACTGGATCATGACCAGTTGCTAAATCTTCCTCTTGGGGTTCTTCCTCACTGCTCTGCTCCGGCTGTTCTGGGGTATGCACCTCGACTGGTTCTGTTTCTTCCTGAGAAAATGCTGTTTCTGCTCCTACTTCTTCTAGAATTTCCTCTTGTGACCTGGGAACAGAGTGTTCCCGTTCAGTATTTTCCTCCTCTTCATCATGAACAGGCATGTTTTCTTCTTGGGGTTTGTCGTGAGGGTCCTCTGAACTAGAAGGTTGACCATACTTACTCATATTGGCTAGGATGGCGGCCAAGTCATCTTCTCCCAGTAGGTCTTGTAATGGGCTATCTTCCTGCTGTTCTATTTCTTCCTCCTGTTCAGCTTCTGCCCCCTCTTCGGATTGTTCGTCCTCAATTACCACCGGTTGGCTGGCGCTTTCCTGGAGTTTTTCCAATCTTCCTCTTATCCGAGCCAACCGGGCTAATTTTCTGGGCTTATCTATGCTTCCTCTCATCCGGGCTAACCGAGCTGATTTTCTGGGTTCCTCCGGTTGCTCGGGTGGATCAACGACATGCTTGCGCTTTGCCGATTCTTGGCGTGTCTCTGGTTGTTGTGATGTACTGGCAACATTTTCTCTGCGTTTTGCCGGTTGTTCTGGTGGGCTTATAGAATGTCTACGTTTCAGGGATGGCTCTGTCAATCCCCCCTCAATCATTGCAATGAGCTCTTCCCAGCTGCTCTGCTGCTGGGTAAGACCATAACTAACAATAAGTCGAATCAACCCATGGTGACTAACAATTGCCTCTACGTGCTGTGCCTTTTTCATACTTTGTGCAACATCATGCAATAATGAGTTTAGGAGTGCCGGTAAATTCACAGAGCATCTCTGCTTTAAAACAGCTAAAAGTTTAAGGTGTCGTGGTCTTACCACGTCTTTTCTTCCTTCGCAAGTAATATAACTCTGCACCGTTCTTGCTAGCTCCGTCCAGGGTTCACCTAGGGTTGCTGGCAGAACTCCCTTCCCCTTGATTGTCAAATTCTGGCCTTCGTCCTGGAAGATGTCGATGACCTTCTGTAATCGTTCCTTTTTTAATGTCCATACTGGTCCAGTGGCTGGTAGTCCTGAAACTTCTGCAATTATGGCATCAGTGACCGCTATCCGTTTCCCTCTTACTTTGGAGTGGTCATCTTGTAAATTCTGCAAGAACTCCATTGCTACTGTTTCATTAGCTTCCTGTAGGCGATTGAAATAATTCAACCATCCCGCCCTTTCCAGGATCTCCCGGGCAGCAGCGGAGATCGTCAGCTGTTGAGGCTCACTTCGAATTTCTCTTCCTCCCATGATTTCACTGTGAATTCTAAATGGAACAGCAAAAACGTTTTTGGTTTGAAACACATAGAGTAATCGCAAGGTTTCGAGAAAGAAAACACAGAGTATGCAACAGTGCAACAAAAACAACTTGTGTAAAAATAAAAATATGCCATGCCGTGAAACCATGCCAAACCGTCGTAAACTAATTTTCCGAATGGTGAATTGACACGTAATATAGGGAATGATGAGGTTAACCTCCCCCCCCCCCCCGCAGTGTGATAGGCTATCCCAGCCGGCAAATAAAGGAGCGGCACCCAGTCTGCAATTAAGTCAGAAAGGAACAACATGTGGAATTATGCCATGTTGAAAAAGGACAACAGATTACCGAAATCGAGGCGGAGAATTGATCGCGTATGATATAAGAGGCTGCTGTGTTATGATTTGAGGCTGATGGATAGGGCATGTATCGTACTTGCCAAATCTTAAGCGGTCATGGTCACTTCCGTTGCCATGATTGGTAATGATAAATATTCATGCGATGTATAAATCGGGAAATAACATATGATTAGTGCCTAGGATATAAGAAACAAAAGAGGATTAGTATCTTACCCATTGGTGTAAGCAAGGTGACTTCAATACCATTAACAGTACTCTGCTGCCAACAGGTGTCTATAACCTTGATAGAGTTGTTTTTCACCCTCGGAACCATGATCCTTTGTGTATACTTAGGAATGTTGTTATGTCAGAATGTAGACCATTATGCTGGCTTGGTGACCAGTTAACCATAATGCCATTCACGAGGAAGGAGCGAAACGTGGGCAGGCCGGCTCGTGATGAGACCTCTTGTTCCAAGGTTCGTTTAGTTGATATACCTTTCGGACCATATCCCTGGTATGGTGGCCATAATGGGAATGCCACTTCACTTCCATCCTCATGATCATGGTAGGCTGGCTCTCAATGAGACCCCCTATCCTGCATTTGACACTTGACATATCATGTTCACTTATTTTTTCTTTTTCATTTTCCCTTATTTATACACAAAGGGTGGTTCAACACTCCTTAAGAGTAGGAATGGCGGAAGAAGTCTTATTATCTCAATATGAAGATATAAACTCTTTGCTCTTATTCCCAAGTGCTAATAAATTTTTTTTTTAAGGGAATCAGCATGATAAAGATAACCAATCATGGCAAAATTAGTAAAACCATGTCAACAAAAGGTAAGAAATAAGTATGTCCTTCCATCTGTCCTCTTACTAATACAGAGCCTTAGAGATATAGCGATTTATGGTTTGCAGATTTCGGTATGTTGTGTTTTTATATTTCATTGCACAAATACATAGCTGAAGCTTAAAGACTAGAAAGAAGACGGGCAAAAAGCATCCTCCATTTAAATCAGCAAAAGGGATAAGCTGTTTCACAAAGAGAGCAAGAAGTATGCTAATGGTGTTCCGTTGGAAAAGAAACAACGATGGATAATAGAAAAAGGAACAAAAAAAAATGGAAATGCCGTTCCTTTGGGAAAAGGAACGGAAATAATACTATAAAACACTCAACATGCCATTCCGTTGAAAAAAAGGCACAATAGTAATAAAAGGACGCTGTTTCTTTGAAGAAAAAAAGAACAGTGGTAAGCAAAAGGAACAGCGAAAAATGTAACAATGCCGTTTCTTTGAAAAAGGAACAGCAGAGATCCGAATGTTGTTCCTTTAGAAAAGGAACAGCAAAACAAGCAAAACCAACATCATAAAAAAAACACGCATATGCTATTAGAAGAGCAAAAATCAAACTTTGTGGAAGAAAAAGGAACAGCATAAATGACAAGAAAATATTTAATTCAAACTTATGTACAAGAATCACTCAAAAACAAGAACTTATGTACAAATTTGCAAAAAGAAATAGACCCTTAATGAATTACAGATGAGGAAGATTTCTCTTCCTCTCCTAAGATCTCCATATCAGTGTCTCGGCGTAGCTACTGGCAGAAGGATTCCCGAGTGAGTGGTTTACGATAGAGACGGACTCGGTGGCCATTTACTTTGAATGCATATCCAGAACCGTCAATGGTGATTAGAGTAAGGGTTATGTTGTCATGTACCTTTTGGATTTCGTAGGGTCCCAACCATCGAGTCTGAAGTTTTCCCGAGAAATCGTGAAACCGAGAATCGTATAACAAAGCCCAGTCTCCCTCGTGGAAGACTTTGTTCTTGATGAGCGCATCATGCCATTTGGCTCGCTGCTGTTGAATCAATGCTGTATTTTGTAGTGTAGAGAGCCGAATTTCGTCTAATTCATTGATCTGCTGTAGTCGATTGAGTTGTGCCTCGCTTAGATCTAGGCCAACTTCCTGTGCTGTTCGCAGTGTTTGGATTTCGAATTCTATAGGAAAAATGGGTTGTTTTCCAAACACTAATTGATAAGGTGAGTAACCGGTAGTGCTCCTCCATGTGGTTCGATAGGCCCAGAGTGCTTCAGGTAGTCGGGTAGCCCAATCACGCCTATGTGATGCAATGGTTTTCGTTAGGATTGATTCTATTATCTTATTGCTACTTTCTACCTGCCCATTCGCCTGTGGGTGATATGGAGTAGTGATCTTATGCTGGACATGATAATTGTTAAGTGTTGCAGCTAATTTATGCCCAAAAAATTGTGGTCCTCCATCCGTAATTATTTCCATAGGAAGGCCATAATGAACAAATAAAAGGAACAGGAACTGTATGACAGAGTCCTCTGTGGCTCTTGGCAATGCTTCTGCCTCAACCCATTTGGTGACATATTCTGTTGCCACCAAAATATATGTTTTCTGATTTGATGAAGGGTTGATGGGTCCGACGAAATCAAGAGCCCACCGCTCGAATGGTTCGATGACCAACTGTGGTTTCAGAGGCATCTCATCAGCTTGACCAGGTCGTCCTGCTCGCTGGCAGCTGTCACAGGCTTGGACAAACTTCTTTGCATCTTTGAAGATCGTAGGCCAGTAATATCCTGTCTGTAATACTTTATGTCCAGTTCTACGCTCAGCGAAGTGCCCTCCACACGGTCCATCGTGACAGGCTTTTAGGATGTCAAAGATTTCATCCTCTCTAACACATCGCCCGATATGCATGTCTGCTCCTGTGTGAAACAAATAGCCTCCAATCCACGAAAATCGAGAACTTTTCTGAATAATCTGCTTGCGCTCATTAGGAGTTAAATGTTTTGGTAATTTACCTACTGCAAGGTAGTTGGCAACATCAGCATACCAGGGTGTTTGAACGGCAACAGCAAACAGGTGCTCATCCGGAAATTGATCTTCCACTGCTGCTGCATCGCTTGATTTTGGTATTCTTGAAAGAAAATCGGCTACAGGGTTTTCTTTGCCAGGCCGGTCCTTGATTGTGATGTCGAATTCCTGCAATAAGATTAACCATCGAGTTACCCTGGCATTTGTGACAGGCTTATTTGCTAAATATTTTATAGCAGAATGGTCTGTATACAAGATAACAGGATAGCCTGTAATATAATGTCTAAATTTATTGACAACATGTATTACAGCTAGGAATTCTTTTTCAGTAACAGTGTAATTCAATTCAGCAGGGGATAAATTCTTGCTAATGTAATAGATGGCATATGGTTTTTTATCCTCTTCCTGCCCAAGGACTGCGCCAATGGCTGTATCTGAGGCATCAGATGATATCTGGAATGGTAGGTCCCAGTTTGGTCCTCGAAGGACTGGGGCTGTGGATACCAGCTTCTTTAGATCCTCGAAAGCACGATCACATTTGTCCGTCCAAAGAAAATCAACGTTACCAGTCAGTGCATATAAAGGAGCAGCAATGTGTGAATAATGGTCTATAAATCGTCTATAATAACCTGAAAATCCAAGAAAACTGCGTACCTCTGTTTGAGTAGTAGGAGTGGGAATAAGCAAAAGTATTTGGATTTTGGCCGAGTCTACCTGAATGCCGGCTGCTGAGACATAGTGTCCTAGGATAAGTCCTTCAGTCATCATCAAGAAACATTTTTCGTTGCTTAAGCAAAGCCTGGTAATAATGCAGCGTTGTAGGACTTTTTCTAGGGTGTCTAGAGCTGGATCAAAATCATCTCCATATGGTGTAAAGTCATCCATGTAAACTTCAAGTCCATCATTTATTAAATCCGCAAAAATACTAAGGATAGCCCTCTGAAATGTGGCAGGAGCATTACATAGGCCAAAAGGTAAAACTCGATAGGCAAATGTTCCCCAGGGACAAGTAAAAGTAGTTTTATCCTGGTCTTCAGGGGCAATCTGAATCTGATTGTATCCACTGAAGCCATCCAGGAAAGAAAAGAACTTCTTCCCTGCTAAAGTATCCAATACTTGATCTATGAAAGGAAGAGGAAAATGATCTTTTTGTGTTGCCTTGTTTAGTTCCCTATAATCCACACAAATTCTCCATTTCCCGTTCTTTTTTGGTACTACCACAAGTGGAGAGACCCATTTACTATCAGAAATAGGGTAGATAAAATTCACATCTAAAAGCTTCTGAAGTTCAGTTTTTACGACATCTTTTAGATGGGGATTAAGTCTCCTTTGCGGCTGATGCACAGGTCTGGCATCCTTTTCTATATAAATGTGGTGTGTACATAACTGGGGATCGATTCCTTTCATATCAGGGTAGTCCCATGCAAATGCTTCTTGATATTTTGTTAACAGATGGATGAGCTTTGTTTCTTGTTTAGGTGTGAGATTAGCATTGATGTTTAAAGTTTTCCCCGGTGCAATTTCCACAGTTTTACTATTTGCAACAGAAGTAACAGGTATCGTTTGGTCATGAATATCTTTCAGGGGATCTTCTTCCAATTCATTATCAAATGCTGCTTCTATCATGTGACACCGTGTGCGAGGTTCAGTTTGAGTAATGAAATTATTAATGGCATCGTCTTCTGTTTGATCTTTAAAATCGAGTGCCTCTTGTATAGTTAATGGAGATCTGATGTTATCAGTAAGGTATGATACAGGGTGTTTATTAGTTTTGATCATTGTGACACTTGGCTGCGATGGAGGATATAGAACTAAATTTTTGCTATTCGGTCCTCTGGTTATGGTCATATTTCCCTACTGGCAGCCAATGTAGGCATCGGCAGTGGCAAGCCAAGGTCTACCTAAAATTAGCGGATGTCCATCAAGTCGGGTTTTTGGATTAATTATCAGGAAATCGGTTGGATACTCCCAGGATTCTACAGAGACCATGACATCATGTAGAGTGCCCTCTGGTCTAACCACAGATCGGTCAACCAATTCTAACAGAGTAGAGGTGGGTTCTACAGATGTAATGCCGAGCTTTTGGCAGGTTGTGGTTGTTAAAATATTAATTGCAGCCCCCAAATCAACTAAGGCATTAGACAGGGTCTGACCATAAATTTGAACAGTTATAATTGGATTCCCGGGGTCTTCATATTTAAGGGGTGTTTCTTTTCCGGACAATAGATCAAATAAAGTTCCGACTACTTGGACTCTTGGATTATTTGTTATATTCCTCCTTGGTTTCTTTATGCACAATTCTTTGATAGTTTTTGCGTATATGGGAATATCTTGAATGGCTTGGAGGAATGGAATCTTTATGTACAGATTTTGTAATTCTCCCAGAATGTCAAAGTCAGGATATTGTATTGTTCGAGGTATGGCTAATCATTCTGGGAACGGAGGAGAGGATGTGGTTGCTTGATTATGAGTTTGTTGCTTATTTACATCCTCTTGTTGTGACTGATGTTCTCTGGGTAACTGATCTTCAATGTGAATTGTTTTATCTCCCTCAGTTTCAATTATACGCCCAGATCTTAACTGAAGGTCATTGCACTCCCTTAAGTCGGGTCCTGCTTCTGGTGATTCTATGATTTGAATAGATTGGACCTGCCTGTTGTTTGGATTGGGATCGGGTTGGGCTGGGAGTTGCGGCCTCAAGTTAGACTGGGGATTTTGTTGTAAAGCTGGCAAAGTAGGTTGAGGGAGGGGAATAGTTCCAGCTGGGTGGTACATCGGTCTTTGCCAGCTTGTCTGCCAGGGTGAACTTTGTGAAGTAGAGGGAGTCCATTGTGAAGGATACGGGCCATTTTGCCAATATGGTGGAGTGTAAGGGAAATTCGGCCAACCAGTTCGGCTTGTTTGATTCAGCCATGGATTTGAAGAAGGAAATGATTGTGGTGACCAGTTTGTAAATGGGGGTTGAGATTGATTTTGCCATATACCATATTGTTGAGCATTATACTGTGGGTTTTGAAAGAAAGAGGTTGGGTCTGGAAACATACCAGGTTGTCTCGGCTGCCACTGGCGGCGCTGGTTGATCGAATTCACCGATTCTAGTTCTTCTTCTGCTTCCTTATATACCGCTTTCAATCCAGGAAGTGAGGGGCAGCTCTCCGTAAGGTGATCTTTTGTACAGATGGCGCATGTTTGGACTTTATCCAATGGACACTCCTTGTGGCTATGTTTTTTTCTGCATCGGGGGCAGAAGATTTCCAAATTCTGTTCTGCCTCCAGCTGCTTCTGTTTAGCCTGCACAATATCAAGTTGTGTAGTTAGTGTCCCCATAATATCAGTTTTAAAATTTTCTAATAGATTTCCAATTTCTGCGCGTGTTACTCCTTCTGCTGATACTTTGTTATCTCTGGCAAACCAATCGTATTCTGTCGGTTTTATTCTTGTGCTGCCTCTCGAACTCCTGATACACAAATCAATAATGTCAGCAAAACTCTCTTGATAAATATCCCCTTTGCCCATAATGTTTAATGTTTCAATCCATTGTTCCTTCATGCCCCTCATTAATGCAGTTTTTAACACATTATCAGGTAAAGGTAGCGATGCATAAGGAGATATTTGTAGGTTGTACTGAAAATGTTCCACATACTCTTCTAGTGTTTCATTTGGTCTGGCTGACATTTGAAATATTTCGTCTTTTAATTCTCTAGACCTACAATAATCCTGATATTTCTTTAAGAAGGATTCTTTCGTTTGATCCCAATTGTTGATAACCCCGCCACCTAGCCCCATAAACCATCTTAAAGCAGCCCCTTTTAATGTAGAGGGAAATAATTTCAATTTTTGGGGATCGGTGGTGTAATCGTACCCCCTACATAACACATCGAATTCGAATAGAAATGCATCCGGATCTTCTGATGTGAGTCCGTGAAATGTAGGGATATGCTGAAGAGGGATAGCTTTCATGGGTGCATTTGCTGCAGAATCCACTATAGGATATTGTAATGTAGAGGTTTGAGTATTTGGCTGGTTTTGGGCGTTTGGTTGGTTTTGAGCCATGGAATCGAATATATGCCAATAAGCTTCTGGGATATCTAAGAGGGTATTCCTAGGTTGAGTGGGAACGATTTTGACAGGGATCTTTTTAATAGCGCTTCCTTTATCTGGAATAATGGGAATACCAGGTGTTTGAGGAGATTGAATCTCTTCAACAATGACTTTCGCAGCACTCCCCTTATCTGGGCTATCTAATGGTTGATTTGTTTCAAGAGGAGATTTTGGTTCCTTGGTTTCCCCTGTTTCTCCTTCTCCTTCGCAAAAGTTGCTAGAGTTCCCTTCCTGCAATAATTCTGGAGTGGAATTTTCAACTTGTTGAAAGTCCTGCTCCTCAGTTTGACTATGCACCTCAGCACAGGCTACAGATGGTGATCCTGTGGCCTGAAGGGAACTAGTAGGCGGTTTAGAAGTGTTTTTCTTGATGCCTACTAATGGCTGAGATTCTGTTTTCTTATAGATTTCGTCTATGAAGGTCGTGCGGCCAAGGGTCACCGACCCCTTAGCTTTTTCAGGTTTGGATGGGGGTTTGATATTCTTTTCTGGTCTTTTCTGCTTAGTCATGCACTCAAAAAAAAATGAACTACCAACTTCTATTCAAACAAGCAAAAACAAATCTGTTAGGAAAGCGGATAGTGAGCAGGTCTTTTACATGCTCTGCACGTAGGTTCTTACCTTTCGTTTTTAGGATCCAACTCCTCCCTAGCAGGCTTGTACACTACTCTGAAAAAGACAAATGGCTACACTCTTTCCCCGGCAACGGCGCCAAAATGTGGAGCTATAAAAAGGGTCTCTTTCACCTCTAATTACCTCACATTAATATGTCAACCCGAGAGCGTTTTGTCATTACAAAGAGTGACTCAATCCGAGGTTATCATTTGTCAGAGTAATGCTAGTAGTACAGTGCTTAAGAAATACAAGAGTAAACGGATGCTTAACTGAAATTAAATTACTTTAAAGAATAAATCACACACTCAGAAAACTCAACAACTTATCAGTCAAGGGTTCGGCAATGATAACCCATCCCTTCGGAAACTGATGGAAACGAGACTAGAGCATAAGCCTGGGAGCTAGACAGTGACTGTCAATACTCACTACAGCCTTAGATCATCTCTCACACCAAACCAACAACTGCAAGTAAATGGAACAACAAAGCGAATAAAGGATTAAACAATAATTCTGGAATGGAACAACAACGTTAAAATGGAACAGCAATTGAATAACTAAGTCCCGCGGGTTATAACCAAACTTAATCTATACACTCTTTGCAATCAAATAACATTCCTTCACTCTAAAGGCGATTCACACAGATCACACTAATGGAACAGCAACAACGATTAATGAATTATGGAACAGTACTGATTCATTAGAAACGCACACAACACGAATATAACAGCTCTGTAACATAACAGTAAGAACATGCAATGAACTCTTGAAAGGATTAATAACTTGATGCGGAGTCAACACACGATTCTATCTGCAAAAACTTCAATGATTCAATCTTTAACAGAGCATGTAATATGAACTTATAAAACATACCAAATTACCACATAACAATGATAAACAAACCACACAGAAATAAAGCCGTAATGGTACAGAAGCAAGTGTCCTTCGGGGCCGGGCCCTTAGCCTCCAAGGATACACCGCTTGAAGTTAATCCAGTCACAGAGATGAAATAATCACCAAACTTTCATTAATGCATCGGTCAAAAATACATTGAACCAGTTCTCAACGAAACTTAATAATCAAAGCTGATGTTTTACAGAAATTACATAAAACGTATCCTTCATCTCTACATCTCTCCCCTCAAGCTAACAGTGCTGTCTTTTTATATAAAGACGACGGCGGAGATGTCCAAGTGACAAGGTAAATAAAGCAGCGATCCCTCAGGATCGAAGATCCTGAGGGATTCGCCAAACTGTTAACTCTTCATCCTGTCTTTTCTTTTGCGCTGAGCTGGTGTCCTCTCCTTCTTTTCCGAGCCAATTTGCTTTGATCTGTTTCTCTTTGTTTGCGTTCGGTTCTCGTCCAGAGAGACAGCAGTTATCTCGACTTTGTCTTTCCCTTTGGAACGGCAATCCCTTGTTTTCTCCTTTTCCTGTATAGAAAATAACCATTATTAGTGGCTAAGTCTTGTATATCGATTCTCACATGTTTTGTTATGGTTACTTATTAATTCCCAAATTCATGACACAAAAAGGTTCACAAATTCTATTAAAAAGCCACTGAAATAATGATCAAAAGCATACCTTTTTAGTACTCCACATGTCTTAGGGCACAAATTTTTATAAAAATAAACCTAATATATATACATATTTTCAGTGTTTCCTAGTTCATATTATTCTTTCAATATGATGTGATGTGAATTGAAACATATTTACATTTGTTGCAAATGTCTATCTAAAATTTAATTAGCTAGGGCATCCTCTAATGTGTTTAGATTTCTAGAAATATGTTCATATCGTATGAAATCGAAATTTATTTCTAGAAGGCGTACTCACAAAACCATGTGGAGGATGGTGGGACTTCTCACTGAATAGACATTAGAAAGTTTTAGTACTATGAGTTGTGAGTCAAGCCTGCTGATTATATGGAGGATACCATGTGAAATAACATTAGATAGTAGCTCAACCACCGTTCTATACTCAACGAAGTTGTTAGTAGAGTGACCAATGCAAATTTTCATACTCACTAACTCACCATTTGGAGCAAAGATAGCCCGTGCTATGGAAGATAGGTTCTGAGTACTATGACTAGAACCATCAGCATAACCAATGTATAGTTTGAGAGATGTTGACATCTACAAACCAAATGTAAAAACGATCAACAAAAACCGTGGGAAACTCTAAAAAGACACACTGCAAACACACTCAACACACCTATATATAGTATGTACACAGTGTAATATGCATGAGACCAAGCATAATATTTTTTTAGGTATAGCCCATTCGTAGGCTATCCTAGTGGAACTCCTTCGAAAATACTAACTCATCGGCCCCTTTTGCAAGGAATCTCTTGAATAGGTTGGAACTTTCCAGGACCTAACTTATCGGCCTCCTGGTCATATATGAGAACCAGGTATCCTTCCGAGAAGACACGAGGCTTGAAATTTTTGTTGTATTGTGCCTTGAAACATCTTTTATTAGCTTCATTGGCTAAAGCACCATCACACCAAGTTTCATCCAAACGAGTTAGATGTAAAATACACTCCTCCTCTACGAAAGTTGCAAGAATAATTTTGACATCTAGTTTTAATGATGGAATTTCACATTCAATGGGGAGGATTTCTTCCATACCATAGACCAACTAAAAGGGTGTGAATCTAGTAGCTGTCCTAACTGAGGTTTAGCATGTCCACAAGGTAGCATAAAGAAGCAAGTGCCAATTCAATTTGTGGACCTCTAACATACATTGAAGCACGACCTTAAGATTTTTTTTAGCAACGTCAACTTGTCCATTAGCCTGAGGATAGTAAGGCGTGGATTTTTCATGTGAAAGTCCCATATTATAAACTATTTCAGTCATCATATAATTCTGTAAATGTTTTCTGTGATTTGTAACTATTGATTGTGGTATACCAAACCTAGCAATTACATGATTGAAGAAAAGGTATGAAATCATTTTTTTAGTTTTGTTATATGTAGGCATCACCTCAGAACATTTGGTAAAGTAGTCTACAACGACAATGATATAACTATGCCCCCCATTCGAGTGAGGCTTACATGTCATGAAGTCGATAACCCATTTTGGAAAGGGGCCAATAGTGAAAATGAGATGCAATGGAGCAGTGGAGCATGGATCATACGATCGTAGATATCGCATGCATGACACTTTTGAACATTGAGAATGCACTCACGAAAGATAGTGGGCGAAAAGTACTAACGCGTAAGATATTTTGCGCGGTAACATAACTAAGATGTATGCCACATGCCCCTAAGTGGCATTCATTAAGGACTTTCTTGGCCTCCTCAAGGGTGAGGCACCTCCGTAAAATTGTATCAATACCATGATAGTAAAAGGTGTCGTTGATAATAACGCAATTTTGTGATTGGTATCGTAAACATCGTTGCTCAAAGAGAGAGGTATTAGATCGAAAAGTATAAGTCTAGAGATAAATCAGGAAATCTCCATACCATGGGTCTGATGATGAAATCAGAAAAAATGACTCATTAGGGATATCATCTTTAGATGTAGATTCAAAATCATGGGAATAAAGGTTGCAAATTAGCTCGACGAAAACTAGATATTTATCCGACTTGGATTTGATGAACTCTAGGTCGAACTCTTGCATAATAATGATCCACTTAGAGTGCTTATCCCCCAAAAATTTACGTGACAGTATATATGTCATAGGGTTGTAATCCAAAATGACCATAGTTTTGTGAAGCAAGTTGTAACAGTGAAACCTTTGGATGGCTTGAACGACCCCCAAATCCGTTTTTTCTACGTGAGTATACCTGCTTTCGACATCATTGAGGTTCTGACTCAGATAATAAATGGGATGTTCAATCCCTATATCATCTTCTTGGAGCAATATTATTTCTATAGTAGAAATGGCAACATAAAGATGCAGGAAATAGTCACGTTGATAATCAATGGGGTATAAAAGATATGATCGAACCAGTGCATCTTTCAAGCCATCAAACACTTTCTTAGCAGTGTCGTCCCAATGGAAGGGGACACATTTTTTCAAAAAATGAGTGAATCCTTTGGTCAACTTAGCCTAATTAGGGACGAACCTTCGCAAGAAGTTATTTACCTTGGATTCTTTGTAACTGAACGAGAGAAGAAGGTGTAGGCAAATCAACGATCGCCTGCACTTTGAAAGGATCAATACGAATTCCTTGTTTTTAAATGACAAAACCCAGGAGTTGATCAGAACCAATGAAAAATACAAATTTTTGTAGGTTAATTCGAATCTTATAGTGTCTAAATTGGAGTAAAATATCCCTAAGATGCGTCAGGTGATCATCCTGATGTTTAGAATGAGCATGAAGATCATCCAAATAGGTTTACACAATGTACTTAATGTCATGAAAAGCGTAATCTGTCATGCATTGAAATGTGGCCCCAACGTTATTTAAGCCAAACGAGAGCTTGTGATAAGAAAAAGTACCCCAGGGACAAATGAATGCAGTCTTAGGTTGGTCCTTCGAGAGAATGTTGATTTGATTATAGCCCGAGAACACATCTGTTTTACAAAAATCAAACCTACGGATAGATATGTTTCCCTAAGTGTGGTGTTCGCACTTAGAACAATAGATGAAAGACATTCGACCTTTTCCTTAAGATAAATAAATGAGAGAAGAATACCTACTTGTGATATTTCCCTACTCCTCGTCTCCCTTTTGTCACTTCCGTCGCTCTCAATCGAACTGAACTCGCTTGATTGGTACTTGCAATGGAAAACACAAAAAAAATGACATAAAGGAATATGATCTATTCATCTTAATCAAACTGAATTGATTATATTTTAAAATACACATATAACATCATGAACACATGTATTAGGAAATGAACAAATCTCTTTATTATGAAGTAGATGGAGAATTTACAACCAGTTGGATCGATTCGATGTCAACTCGCTCCAGCTTTAGTCCTATCCTTATCACATCAGCAACATCACTCTAACAGCATAACATTAAATGCAGATGACACCTCGAAGAGCTGTTATCTCACCAACATAAATCTACTAATTCAAATTCTTTCTCTCTCATGCACTACGATCAGTGCTCAATTTATAGGAAATGAAAGTGGTTTAGCATTAATGGATCATTGAATGGATTTTACAAAAATGGATGAAGAGGTTTCTTTGTTCAATGGAATAGGAGGATAATATGTTCAATGGCTCCATGGTGTCCATATTCGAAGTTATCAGATGATGTGATAGCTGGACAACTTCTAGAAGCCACAAGAGGATGGGAAGATTCCCAGAATCCTATGAACAATTCGCTCCCAGTCGACCAACGCACTGTCAAGTAGGCCTAGATTCTCTACAATGCTGCCTTTAATGGGAGTATATGCTCTGAGAAGAATTTGCTATAGTCTAGGGGTGCGTTGATGGCTCAATGAAGAACTTCAACTGGACTTTAAGTAGTGAAACTTTCGTGGAAGAAAACCATCAATGGGATGACTTGTTTAAGGCATGTAGAAACTAATTTAGAGTATGATAGACCCTAATTTATACTGATATGGGTTTTTTGAGTGATGCCCAAATTAACCTGTAACAGCTTCCCCATAAAGCATGAAGTCAAAAATGATAATGTTGAATGATAGTAGTCATCTCTAGCTTCCTTTTACAGTCTTGGGGCCTATTCCGCAAAAAAAAATTGAAATAGGGGTAAAATGACACCATGGGGATTTTTTTGACCTAGGCCGCCGCTCGGCTCCTCGCTTCTGTGGCCTCTGGCTCGGCCTGGTTTGATTTCGGCTGGCCTCCAGTCACTTGGTGGGCTTTTGTCATTCCCGGCGGGTCCCGGGCTTGTCTGGAGTGGCGGGTTGGTAGTGCGCCACTGTGCGTTGGAGTGTTTTGAGGCACTGCATCTCTGCATGGCGTAGATACTCTGTTCCTGTTTGAGGCTTCATCGGGGTCTCATTTTCTGATCGTCCCCTTCAAAGATGATCTGAGGGGCGGGGTTATTTTCGTGGGATTCTGTGGTCTTTGCAGCAATGGAGCCTCCTCCGCCGCCCCCCCCCAATCGGATGCTGCTGCCTTTCTCAAGCTTCTCGATTCCCTGCCGAAGAAAAAAAGCTCAGAGACAGCAAAGTTTGTGAAGAGAGTGGAGGATATCCCCGAGATAACTCTCCCTCCCGAAGGCCCGATCAAGGTCGCCCTATCCTTGGCGGAGAGGGCCTTGGTTGGCCAGTTCACGGGCCTTTGGCCCTCCCCCAAAATGACAGAAAGTTGGGTTGCTCGAAACTGGGCTCTGCTGATCAAAGGGAGAGTTACCTCGTACTTCCTAGGTAAGGGCTTCTTCTTGTTTGAGTTCTCTGACAAAGATGATAAGGACCTAATCTTTCGAAACGGCCCCTACTTCATGGGCCCTCAGGGGCTTTATCTGAACAAGTGGACGCCCGACTTTGACTTTGCAGTCGATGTGCCCCCGGCGGTTCCCGTGTGGGTTAGGCTACCTAATCTGCCTGTTCATTGCTGGAATGGGGAGTCTCTAAGTCATATTGGAAACACCTTAGGCAAGTACATTGATCGAGCAAGTAACAAAGATCAATTCGACTGTGCGAGAATCTGTGTTGAAGTCGACTTGGAGATTGGATTGCCCGAGGCGATTAAGATCAAGGTTGGAAGCTGAACTCATTTGCAAAAGCTGGATTATGAGCAGCTTCCATTCAAGTGTCGGAAATTCCATGTTTATGGTCACTTTGCCCGAAGCTGCCCAAAAAATTGTGAAGCAGATAAAGGTAAGGAGGAAGGATGGACGCAGGTTAAAAGATCTAAAAACGCTCACAGAGCCCCTCGCACTGGAAATACAAATGGCAACGGCTCTCAGGCAGCCCCTAGAAATCAGACACCAATCTTGGAAGAGCAAGGCAATAAATTTGTGCAGTTAAGCTCTGTCATAGAAGGCTCTCAAGAACCGGAGAAGCAGAAGGACGACTCAATCCCCATAGAGTCCCCCTCTGGACCAATGCAAGTGGATAGCATTGAAGACAGATCAAAAGAGGTCCTCATAGAAGAGACAGAGGAAGGGCAAGATTCAGATGATTCAGAAGAAGAAGGCGAAATAGGGATTTCGCAAACCTCATCCAGAAGGTCTTTAAGAGGCCGGAAAACTGCTCGGGAAAAAAGAGAGCAAGAGACTTACAAGGACAAACTTCAGGGAAGAAAACCTACCCTCGAGAAACTCCTGGAAAACACCCCGAAGAAGAATAGAAATCAGTCTCAGAGCTCTAGAGGAGCTCATCACCCAAAAGGTAAGTGATGAAGATCGTCTCCTGGAACTGTAGGGGGTTGGGGAGCAGAATTAAAGAAGATGCCTTGAGAAGTCTGAAACGAACTGAATCCCCAGATATAATCCTCATCCAGGAGACTAAGATGGAGGAAACTTCCTTTCTCCAGATTGGGAAAAAACTGTGGAAGAATAGTGATGGTCAAGTTGTCTCAGCTCGAGGTGCTTCAGGCGGTCTAGGCACTATATGGGATGCCAATAAATTTATAAGGATCAAAGAAGCTAATATTATTGACTGGTTGTTCACAAAGCTCCGTCATGTCGAATCTGAGCTGACTCTTTCACTCCTAAATGTCTATTCTCCTGTCAACGTAGGGGAGAAAAAAATTTGTTGGGAAAATATCAAAAGTCTGGCTGAGTCCGAAGTCTTGGATAACATTATAATAGCAGGTGACCTCAATCTCACCTTATCCTCATCAGAAAAACGTGGTGGTTGCATTGTAAGAGACCCAGCGCGGGAATGGGTTGAAGAGCTGATACACGATTGGGACCTGATCGATGTTAAACCTTTGATCGGGAAGTTCACTTGGACAAACAAAAGAATCGGCCCGGGCCATATAGCCGCAAGGTTAGACAGATTCCTCGTCCATAGCTCTTTTTTCCTTCATCGTTTTGAGTCTCGAATGCATATATTGCCTTGTTGTATTTCTGATCATCGCCCTATAAAACTTGAGTTATTAGCGCATCCGAATCAAGGTCCCATTCCCTTTAAATTCTGCTCTCACTGGGTCAAGGAGCAGACTTTCATGCCTCTGATAAAAGCGACCTGGAATATCCCTGTCAAAGGATCACCTTTTTTTTGTTTGGGAGGAGAAATTAAGGAGAGTAAAAGCCGCTTTAAAAGACTGGGTTAAGACCTTACCCAATCCGACAGTGGAAAGGAAATCGATTCAGGAACGGTTGGAGAAACACCAACTGGTTTCGGAAAATGTTGATATCACCAAAGATACTCTTGATGAGGAGGCTTCTCTGCAACACTTGTTCCTCAAGGCTAGCTTGGCTGAGGAAGAACACTGGAGATTGAAATCCCGCAGCCTCTGGCTCAAGGCGGGAGATAGGAATACTTCATTCTTCCACAAGCAAGCTCAGGCTCGAAACTGTCGCAACTCCATCTCTGAAATTTCAGTTGAGACCAATACTTATAGAGATATCCATAATATCAAAATTGCTGCCTTTACTCATTTCAAAAATCTATATACTGATGATGAGGCCTTGGATCTGGATCCGAGTCTGGTGAATGAGGTTCCCTCTCTGATAACCGACAGTCAGAACTATTTCCTGGAAGCTGAGATTGCCAACAATGAAATAAAAAGCGCCCTATTTGCTATGGAACCGGATAAGGCTCCAGGGCCCGATGGGTTTACCGCTAGCTTCTTGCAATCCTGCTGGCCCATTGTGGAGAAGGAATTGTGTAGAATGATTCGGAAATCCCAAGGGTGCCAGAAAATCGGGGGTAGCACTAATTCAGCCTTCTTGGCGCTCATCCCCAAGGAAAAAGGCGCCAACTCCTTCAACAGATTTCGCCCCATCTCTCTTTGCAATATAGGCTATAAGTTGATCACGAAAGTTATTGCCAACAGACTAAAATCCATCCTTCCTGGCATCATCCCTGAGAACCAAGGAGGCTTTATTCAGGGAAGATAGATCGTGGATAACTTCATTTTGGTCCAAGAGGCAATCCACTCCAGTGTGGTTCGCAAAGAGAAAGGTATGGTAGTCAAACTAGACCTGGAAAACGCTTTCGACAGAGTGAGACATAAATTTCTACTGGAAGTGCTGCAAAAATTAGGGTTTGGTTCCAAATTCATAAATTGGATCAAGGCCTATATCAGCAAGCCTTGGATCGCCCCTCTGTTGAATGGCAGAGTCACTAATTTCTTCAAAGCTTCACGAGGTTTGAGACAAGGGTGTCCTTTATCCCCCCTCCTCTTTGTCCTCCAAGCCTCTGTCCTCAGTTTCCTATTGAACAAAAAACTTCAGGATCAAGATTTATTAGGCCTGAGCATTGCTAGAGGTGTTCAGAACATAAATCATGCTTTGTTCGCAGATGATTCCCTTTTGCTGGGAGCTGCCTCAGTGCCCTCAGCTAGAAGATTTAAAGAGGTGATTGATGTTTATTGTCATAATTATGGAAGTAGTCTCAACAAAGGTAAGTGTCAAATCTATTGCTGGAACACTCCTGCTGCCACGCTCCATGCCATTTCCAGCTACTTAGGCTTCGTTGCTTCCTCATCCTGGTCATCATTCAAATATCTGGGCCTCCCTATTTTCCATAAAAGTGCTGCTAGCAGAGATTGGTTACCCCTGGTGGACAAATTTGAAGCTAAGATTCATGCCTGGTGCTTCAATTGGCTAAATCTGGCTGGGAAGTCGGTGCTTATAAAAGCTGTCTTAAATAGCCTCCCCATCTTTCAGTTTGCAGTTCTGCTGGCCCCTGCTGGAATAATAAAGAAAATGGAGGACCTGACTAGAAAATTCTTTTGGAAAGGCGGGAAGGACAATGCTAAGAAAATTCCTTTAATAAGCTGGGCCACAATTGCCATGCCAAGACTGGAAGGAGGACTGAACTTTAAGAATCTTAGCCTTCAGAATGTTGCTTTGGGAGCAAAGCGGATATGGAGGATTATTGCCCCTAATCCGGGGTGGGCGCAACGTGCCTTGTGGAAGAAATATTTCCGTGGCAAGAGGACAAGGTGCTTGGATCAGTCCATAGCCAAATCCAACTCGGTTATTCAAAAGCTATGTGCAAAATCCTCCCCCCTCATCAGCCAATATGCTCATTGGATACCAGGTAATGGCAAGCAAATTCGAATATGGGGGGATCGGATAATGGGATGTGAACCCTTGGAGGAGGATCGTTCTCTACACTTGTTGAAAGAATGGATGCATAGAGCTGGTTACATCACTCTGTGGGATATTTCTATCTGGGAAAACGGAGTTTGACACAGTTGGCTTAACTTCGAGGTGCCTCTGAACCTGTCTAGCGAGCTGGATACTTTCTTAGATCATTTAAATGGTAAGGCTCCCTTGAGAAGCAGGAAAATGGACGTCCGTGGATGGGGACCGTCGCCAGGGCATTACACTGTCTCAAAGGGCTACAGGCAGATCACTTCAATCCCTCACGTCCCTCCAGATCCGAATTCATGGAAAGGAATTTGGTTTAATCCATCGCTGCCCAAAATTGACCACTTCTGTTGGCTCCTATGCCATCAGAGGATTTTAACTGAGGACAGATTACGGAAAAGAGGATTTAATGGTCCCTCACGTTGCTCGATGTGTGAAGAAAGCGCCGAATCTGCTGCACATTTGATGATCCATTGTAAATTTGTGAAGGTTTTATGGGCAGAAGCCTTAGGCCCTTGGATTCAGGACTTCGCCCTCCCAAATTGCATTCCGGAATTGTTCTCTTGCTGGTTGCGCTCTTATCCCGGAGGCTCTCCCCAGAATTCGCATCTCAAGTATGCCTGGTGCGTCCTCCCTAAATTAATCAGCTGGAAAATCTGGTTGGAGAGAAATCAGAGGATTTTCTGCGATAAGAGGTGTGATCACAAGATTATCTGGATTAAAATCAAAGCCCTGCTTAAAGAATGCGTTGGCGACCATCTTGATGGGGCTGGCTTGAGGGAGCACGATTCTGTTTGGAGCAAGCATCTTGATCTTCAGTTCTCTGTAGCTGACAGGCCTCTCAACCCTCTTCAAGACTGGCAGCTCAGATTATCCGCATCCGATTTCATGTCCTTCTGCTCAAAGAAGGTGCACAATACTCTTTCCTTTGACGGCGCTGCGAAAGGGAACCCAGGCAGATCCGGAGCCGGTGGTGTGGTCAAAAAATCTGATGGAGGCATTGTTCTCAGATACGCCTCGGGTGTGGGTTTCAACACCAGCATCCAGGCAGAAGCCCTGGCGCTTCTTCAAGGCCTCAAACAACTAAAATCGCTTGGCATTCTAGTGGCTTCGGTGTTTGGAGATTCCCAGAAAATCATTAAAATCATGGTCGATAATACTTACCCCTCAGATATAAGACTGTCTAGACTGATCAGAAGAATAAGAACTCTGTTGAATTCATTTCAGTGCTTAAACTTCTATCATATTAAGAGAGACAATAATAAAGATGCTGATGCGGAGGCTAATAAAGCGGTCACCCTCCCTCCAGGAGTCATCAACAGAAATGGAGTTGAAAGTCGTGATCCCATACCTTAATTGACTGATCTATGTATTACAGTCTTTTTTTGAAACAGTTTGTCTGCATATTTAAAGGGGGGAAGATTGAGGCGGTGGTCCGAAAAATAGATTGTAATAATCCTTGGGGGCGCAAAGAAAAAGAGGCAATGGACTGGTCAAGGAGTCAGCTGGCCTCGACTCATCAATATGTAACCAATTTTGAGGCATTGGGCCAGCATTAATATATCTCTCTACCCGTTTTTGTTAAAAAAAAAAAAATATGTTGAATGATATGCTTTACGATGTGATGAATAGGATATGAAGCGAACGATGATGTGCATAAATTACAATACATTAAATCATGATATATTTTTCATCTTTTACATGAATTGCTGAGAGAGGCATACCCATACTCAACACATAAATTATCATAACATCAGAAATTCATCTACAGATATAGAACCATGATAGGATGACCATTTGTGTAAATACCATCGTATAGATGATGTTGTACTACTCCTGAAATCACAGTATGGATGGATAAAAATAGATCCAGGGTCTTCTATCTCATTCACTTGATCGCTCAAGTACGATTCTAACCATGTGAATATGTGATTTGAAGTTGAACATGGGAAGACATTGTCTGATTACCAGCCAATGATGTAAGCCGTTAACAAACACGAGAGAAATAATCAATGATCATAATGGCTCTCAAGGTACTGTAGTACTGTCTGCATGGTGTGAATATATGATTTTATGTTGAACACCATACAAAGTATTTCAGTCGAAGGCTTGTGATGTCAACCTATCACCAAAAATGAGAAACTTGATATTGATGTATGCAAGCTCCAAGGTACTGAAAGGTTGTTTCTAAGTAAACTTCCTGGATGTTGAGCTTATGTTGACAGGAAACGACTCGTTGTAGGATGGACTTGATGTATCCCTCATCAACGACACGAAACAGGAGTAATGATTTTAAAAACATAATGTAACCGATGAGACAATGTTCAGGGATGGAAGTCATGAAATGAAGTTTTATAAGTATTGCAAAGGATGAGGAATTACTGAGTGACTTCTCTTGAACATATCGACAATGAGTTGGCAACATTAACCCAAAACCAAAGTGATGGATGGTGTGATAAACCATAGGTATGATAGACCATCAAGCGGATAACCCAACCCAAAATCCTTAGAGATGAAGTGAATGAGTGTCATGTTCAAGGGTGAGTTGCTACCATAAAGTGATTTATCCATTTTCGATTTTCTCCAGTCATTGTTGACCAATATCTCTTTATTTTTTATCAAGCTTGAGGAGGATAACATATTCTTGATGTATAATTCCACCCTTCGGGTGAATCCATTGTGTGATGTTTTAATGATTCTAGTGAAGGTCGAACTCGATCTTTTCATGATGGAAAATTCCATCGCTATTTGATGTTTTAACGAGTCTAAAGACAGTGAAAACTCAGTTCTTTTTCATGTTTAGAGACTTTGAAAAAGGAACAAAAATAAAACTCCACAAGTTCTTTTTTGTAAAATTGTCCCTCAGATCCAAAAAAGTGTAAAATAATACCTAAGAGAACCTCCTAGCCATGTTCGACTAGGGTGTTTCTTTTACGTAAATAATCTATCCCAGTACGAAAAAGGGTTAAACTTATACTAATTCGACGTCATTTCAATTCATTTTATGAGCTCGAAAGGAAAAGTGCTAAGAAATATTTTCATGTTTTGGGAGTCTAAAAAGAGCTGAAAGAGGACTCCATGGTTTCTCTTTTTTCATAAGTTTTAACGAATTCAAAAAAGTGATAAAAAGTGTACTCATATGGCTGACTTTCAATTTAATTAATGAGCAGGAAAAGACGGAAAGAACTCAACATTTTCATGTACTTTTTACAAGTCTTGAAAATAATAACCGAAATGGACTCGATATAGGTTTAATTTTTATACAAGCTTGAAACAGAGGGAAAATATGCTTGAAAGTAGTTTCATTTTTTACACAAACTTGAAATAGAGAAAATTGTGCTTGAGATAAGTTTTGATGGCCCCAAGCTTCATTTCATTCACCTAATTAGACTACTGGTTACTAATAATTGGATGGAATGAAGGTTATTTTATGAGATCATATAAAATACTCGACTTAATTAGGAGAGGATTTGTTTCATTTTTTAACAAGATTGACACAGGAAAAGAACTATGCTCATGGAATCTTGTTTCATTTTTTTTAACGAGCTTGACACAAGAAAAGGAACTATGCTCATAGGAACCTATTTCATTTTTTTAACGAGGTTGACACAGTAAATTAACCATCCTCATGACCTGATTCATTTTTTAACGAGGTTGACACAGTAAAAGAACCATACTCATGACCTGGTTCGTTTTTCAACGAGGTTGACACAGTAAAAGAACTATCCTCAAGACCTGATTACTATGTGAGCTTGATTGGACTTAGCGGCATAGTTTCACCCAACCTATCTATTTTAGAATCATTGGGAAGATATCATATTGTAGTTTTCTATTTTTGAAATTTTTGTCGATGTCGCAGGCGACAGTAACAAAAAGGTGCTCATTAGGGAAAAATCCTTAAAGAGTTCTACACCAATTTTCTGAAGAGATGGTGAGGGTTTGTGAAAAAATGGAATGCTTCTAGTTGCCTGGCAATCAGAGTTGAAGAATACGAGTTGATCGATGACTGTGATGCCTCCCTTATGGGGGAAGGAAAACATACTAAAGTAAGTAGATACAACTACAGCCATAGCATAAAACCACGATCTTCCAAGTAATATGTTGTAGTCAAGGGGTCTGTCAACGATCTCAAATTCAATAGTAATTGTTTTTCCCCCTAGTTTGACTTGTAGGTTACTGAGAATTCCACAAGGCTTATATGTATGATCGATAAAAGCCTTCAATTTCATAGGTGATTGTGATAAAGTTGACGAGCCAAGTGACTTGCATCAACTCATAGACATGATACAAGTAGATGCGCCTTCATCAATAATTGTTCGATGAATGAGGCAATTCAAGACATGTACTTGAATAAAAAATTCTAACTGTGTTGGTAATTGTGGCACATAGCTTGTGTGGCTAGAGATTAAAAGATTAGAATCTGTCAGATCGATTCCACCAATCGCTGGAAACAAAGCCTGCTTTTGGGAGGGACAATTTTGAGGAACCTCAATCGTTGAAAAAGCAGAAGGTGACTGAGCCAGATCTTCGACTACGTTATAATTTTGAGCTGCATGAGCTCAAGGGTTGAAATTTGATTTATGAACAACTCCCTTTGGCGGCTTTATTGTTAACTTCGTAATAATAGGCAGTAGAACTGAATTAGACAAAGTCGAAGTCGAAGTAGTAGGTTGATTTGTAGCCTGACCATTTGACGACGAAAGAGGATTACTGTAATCTTTACTTCGAGTAGACACCAAAAAATCAGTTTTGGGCTTAGTGGTGGATAACATAAGCACTTGTGAACTAGAAGCAGGATTCGTAGCAACCATATGTGTTTTCGGATTCCGAAAAGGATTTTTCAACACTGTAGATGCGACAAAAGTCTTAAAAAGCTTAGAGATTTCTGAGCGGTGAGGAAAATCTCACGTAAAATGCTCCTCATAACATATCAAACAAGGGAAACGAGGTTTCTGAGAAGAACAAGATGAATCAGATCATTTTTCCCGTGGGGGTGAATTTTGTTTCTTCTTATCTTTCCCCTTCTTCTTACTTTCGGGTTGCTTGTCACTTTTTCCCTTGTTAGATGACACGAAATGTATTTCGGAAGAAGACACAGGATCATATGCAACAGGGTTTTGATTTGAAACAAAAAGTGTAGAACCAAATGGTCGACTTGCTGACAGAGTGCTAGAAGAACCAATCACACCATCACCAGCATGAATGTCCTTACTAGATGGAGAAGGAGGAACAATAAAATTTGGTCACGGTGCATTAAAAATATTTTCATAGAGTGTGCTAGACTGAGTATAAATCAAATCCAGATACTGGGCATGAGAAATTACTTGCTCTTGAGTGACAACACCGCCTTTGGCCAAATCCTCGGTGATAGATGGAAACAAGGACTATATAAACCACTCAGCTAAAAGCTGATCAAGAACTCACATTTTAACCATTCGACAACGAGGATGCCACTCACGTATATGATCTAATATATGAGTAGCAGTATTCTATTTAAATCTGGTCAAAAGTTCTGTTCCAGTTTCATATCTTATGGGTAATTGGAAGTGGGTTAAAAAAGTAGTGGCTAAAGTTGTAAAGTTATTGAAAGAAGTTCATGGTAATTCAATATACCACTTAGCAGCTAGACCAATGAGCATTCACTGGAAAAGACGGAGTCTAACATAATCATCATTCAATGATTTTGATGAACACCATAGATGATAAGTCATAACGTGCGTAGATGGATCTTCTCCAGAATTTCCATTGAATTTCAGAATATGAGAGGGTAATTTATGAGAAATCACCGAACACCAAGGTAAATAATGAATGGGATCATTAGTGAGCCGGTTTAAATTAGGTAACCCTAATGTTGCAACAAACGACAATTGTCAATTTATATTAGGTTGAACGTAACTAGGGTAAGATGGAATTGCCTGGGAAATAGGTCGTTGTGCACCAACATAAGGATTTTGCTGTTGGTAACCCAGATAGGGGTAAGCTTGTTGACCAAAACCTTGATAGGATTGTTGAACAGGACCTGGATAAGCTTGATACTATTGGAATGGTTGTTGTGGCCGCCATGGGATTTGATGAAACTGTTGTTTCCCACCTGGATAATTTGGTCCAGGTTGTGAATAGATAGGACCAATAGAAGTCCGTGACAAGGTTAAAATATCATGTGCTTATGAAATTCCTGATACCGATGGTTTTTGTATACTAACCTAGGAAGACGGAGTCTGTAGACCCAAAACTTGAGGGTTAAGTGTTGAAGGACCCGCTTGAGTAGACTGATCAACATCCAAGGAATTAATAACAGGTGTAGTAGGTACAGATGCAACATGTTGAATTGGTTGATATTGCTACAAGAACGATTTTGGTTGAATAGGAAAGGTAGGCTGCCATGGAAAAACAAGTATTCTAGCATAATATTGACCTAAAAACGAAGGAGTACTGCCATATGGCGTGAAAATTTGTTCCCCCCCAACACATGGAGTATAAAGATATTGCACATACTGACTTTCATATGATGGGAGTCCAACATATACTAGATAATATGGACGGTAATTGGATGGACTAGCCTGATATTGAGCTAATGATGTCAATAAAGGATCAGGCCATTCAGTACTCGTAAGAGAGGAACTAGATATAATTACAGATGATGGCATGGGTGAATTCCATGGACTAGAGGAGACACTAGAGTAGGTTCCATTTAAAGCTTGGTAACCCAGTGAGATGGACAAAACACCATAAAGATGAGACTCGGGTGTCGTAGAAAACATCACAGAGGAAGAAATAGTATATGCTGTCACAACTATAACATATGATACCATCTAGGACGCTATCTCAACCATGGTTAAATAAACCAACAAATAATCTAAAGAATTTACGAGAACTTGAGACTGAGCAGGATCAACGGGAGCAGAGTAGGTCAAACAAGGAAAAGACAGATAAAAATGAAGCCCCGACCCAAAATGAGTTAGATTTGAAGGGGTTGTCTCTTCCTGAAGTTATTCCTCTATTTAAATATAACCAGGTGGAAGTACTTCACCGTTAGGCCCGAGATAAATTTCAAGTAGTAAACTCTACGATAAAGAGGAAGACTCAATAGTTACGGATGGTTGAGGATGAGCCGATTGATTGTCTTCCGGCACAAGAAAAAATTATTGTTGTTCATAATCGGGATCAAGATTTTCTGGTAAAATAAAATAGGTTCTGGATCGACTTCCAGTTGAACAACTCCGAGTTCTATATTTACCGTTTCACTGGATTGAATTTCAGTGTCCTCGGGTAACTGTGAGGGTTCCGTCAGGACAATAGCAGATAAACCGGGATCGGTAGAAACGAGTCGAGACTCAGTACTCAAAGGATCAGATGACTCTAGTAAATTAGATGAAGATGTAGCACCAAAGGTTTCAGAGGTACCAGAATTGGTAGGATGAGCTCGCCTTCACCTACTAGGTGTAGCTTCTAGCGGTAAAGGTGGTTTATTCATTGTCCTACGTGAACAACGAGGAAAGGGTTGATCTTCTTCCACGATTGCTGATTGATTTTAATACAAAAAATAAACAAAAATAGGGTAATGCTAGGCAAAAGGTTTACCAAACAACTGTGAACTGCAATATACTGCCCTAGTAAACCAAGGACTTATGTATGTGCAGGAAATCTCCCCAAATGCTGTGTTCGGTGTATCACAGTGTACAAGGTGGCCGACTCAGTTGCTTATGGATGGTAAGAAACCCAATGTTGTCCTCCAAAATATACTCGATGGTACGTGGAGGCCCAATCCATATTAGTGCTGTCTAATGTGAAACCACACAGTGAGAGCATCTCTTTATACTTTTTGTACTAGAACACCGCCCAATATACCGAAAGGTACGTGGACGAGCTCCAATATACTTACGTACGTGGAATGAGGTATCACACTTAGAATGTATCGCAGACAATTAACAACAACTGCTATGTTTTATGTTGTCAGAACACGTTTCTAGCCTAGACCTATAAATGTTATCGTTAAGTGACACTGCTCCCTTAGATTAATTTAGATAAATTTTAAGTTGATCTTGCTTGTAATTTTGTCTTTCAATTTCACTGCGTGATGTATTTGACATTCCTAGAATTCAATAAATATGATAAGCATTCGTTTCGATTCAATTTTGACAATGAAAATCTTAGCTACAAGGGATAGAGAAATAAAATTGAAAGCAATCAACAATGAGCACATCTAAATGAAAATTCCCTAACTATTCCCATGAAACACTCACAATCCCTATATGAAAATGCATGTTTTTATTTTCGATTTCTTTTAAGTGTATATGAACAAAAAAAAATATGATGCACAAAAAATCAATCAATACTTTCCTGAGAAACAAATACTTGAATGAAAATTCCTCTTTCGAAAATAAAGAACTGGTCAAATGTAAATTTTAAACTTTGGAGCTATTGGACAATGATAAATAAAACAAAAAAGAAGAATTGAACAAACAAACATCCAAAGTGAGGTAAGATAGTAGAAGCAATCTGGACTCTAGATGTAATCAGACACTTGAAAACTCAACAAACAAGACACTGAATTGGATGGAAAAAGAAAAAAATATAATGATTTTTGGTTGGTCACAGGAGCAACGCACCCCTGAGTGGGAGAAAATGCATTGCAGAGCACTGTCCCTAAGCCAATAGTGCTATGCAGAGCACTGTGCCAAGACCAACAGTGCGTTGGTGCCAGAGGAAACTCAAAAATAGGAAATCAAACACACTTATTTTACTAAAACACATTCAAATGACTGAAATAAAGAAAGTAAATTCTACTAGAAGCTGATAAACAAGGATAAAACCACCATGCACGATCAGTCTATCCCCAGTATGGTCACCAATTTGTTTTACGGAAATCAAACCTACGTATAGATATGTTTCCCTAAGTGTGGTGGTCGCATTTAGAACAACAAATGAAATACATTCGACCTTTTCCTTAAGATAAATAAATGATAGAAGACTACCTACTTGTGATATTTACCTACTCCTTGTCTCCCTTTTGTGACTTCCGTCGCTCTCAATCGAAATGAACTCACTTTATTGGTACCCACAATGGAAAATAGAAAACATAAAAGAACATAAAGGAATATGATCTATTCATCTTAATCAAACTAAATTGATTATGTTTTAAAATAGACATATAACATCATGAACACATGTATTAGGATAGGAACAAATCTCTTTATTATGAAGTAGAAGGAGAAGTTACAACCAGTTGGATCGATTCAATGTCAACTCTCTCTAGCTTCAGTCCTATCCTCATCACATCAACAACATCACTCTAGTAGCATAACATTACATGAAAACGACACCTCGAAGATCTGTGATCTCACCAACATAACTCTACTAATTCAAATTCTTGCTCTCTTGTGCACTATGATCATGCTCAATTTATAGGAAATGAAAGTGGTTTAGCATTAATGGATCATTGAATGGCTTTTCCAAAAATGGATGAAGAGGTTTACTTGTTCAATGGAATAGGAGGAAAATAGGTTCAGTGGCTCGATGGTGTCCATACTCAAAGTTATCAGATGATGTGATAGCTGGAACAACTTCTAGAAGCCACTAGAGGGTGGGAAGATTCTCAGAATCCTATGAAAAATTCGCTTTCATTTGACCAACACGCAGTTAAGTGGGCCTAGATGCTCTGCAACGCTGCCTTGTATGAGAGTAGATGCTCTAAAAAGCACTTAATGCATTCTAGGGTTGCGTTAATGGCTCAATGAAGCACTTCAACTGGAATTTAAGCAATGAAACTTTCATGGAAGAAAACCATCAATGGGATGACTTGTTTAGGGCATGTAGAAACTGATTTAGAGTATGATAGACCCTAATTTAAATTGATCTGGGTTTTGGGAATGATGCCCAAATTGAACTGTAAGAAAATCCATGAATGAATAAATCTTGCATCCAACATAATCATCAACAATATGGTCAATAAACAGGGTTGGATATTTTTCCTTTGGACAAGAACGATTCACACCCCGATAATAAACACATACTCGGATTGTGCCCTGTTTCTTCATGACATGGACTATGTTCTATACCAAATTACTTAAAGGAGCAGGGTATAGGAAACCAACCCGAAGAATATTTTCAACTTCAACCTTAATCCTGACAGCCTTCTTGGGATGGACTGGAGGGAGGCTTTGCTGGATGATTTTGGCATTAGGATACATCTTAATCTCATGCACTGATATGTTTGGGTAGATACCTAAGATTTCCTCATAAGTCTAGGAAAAGAAATCTTCAAACTCACAAAATAGGGCTCTATAGATCTCGATCTCAGATGGAGAACAAGATGCTCAAATGTATATATTGTCTAAAACATCTGGTTTAATAGATATATCGAGCGGTATCATTTATTTGATATTCAAAAGGTTCTTCTCGGAGTCAACCTCATGGATGAAGAAGAGATTCGTAAAAGTTTTGAAAAAATTAGGTAAATATATATCAATGAGATTATCTTCAATGGAACCTAGTATAGAGGAACAATGGTGATATTTGTCCCACAGCTCATCATCGGGCATCATGATCTCCATTTTTCTCTCATCGATAGGGAATACGTGACAAAAAGGATTAGAAGACGTGCCATAATCTAGTGATCGATCTACCTAATTTATTGAAGAGAAGGTATAAGATGAACATGTCAAATAAATGGCTTCATAATCTAGCTCAACAGGGCTAAGCAGCATTCAATCGCCAAAACTTTGGATGTTAGTTTCATTAGGTATAATTCATGGATCGACCGAGATAGTAGATGATGATATCATGTTGATATAAGAGGGACACTTCTAGAAACATGAGAATCAGAGCAGAAAAAGTTGAGCTGGTCTATGGCTACGATATTTCCTTTATGAGGAAATGCGATCATACGGAAGTAACTCAAAAGGACGACAACCATACCAAAAAACCACATATATACCAATAGAAGGTTATAGTCGAGAGGTCCATTAATAAATTCCACTTCTATGGAAACAATTTTTCCCCCTAATTCTACTTGAAGGGAATTCAAAATCCCACAAGGTTTGTATGTTCTTCCATCAAAGGCTTTCAATGTCGTGATTGATTGACTTAGTTGAGGTGAAATAATATCCTTCCAACAAAACATGGACATAATGCAGGTTGAGGCTCCATCATTCGTAATAGAGTGATGAATGTTCTTACCATGAAAGACGACCTGGATTATAAAGGCTAATTGAGCCAAAAGTCGAGGGGTATAGTTTTTATAAGAGAAAACCACTATATTTGAATCCAATGGATGCAAAAATCCGATAGCTAAAAACAAGGCCTTCTTTTGTGGGAGGCAATTTTGCAACACCTCAAGAGTTGACATAGCTGATGGATATTGAGCCAAATCTTCAACTACGTTGTAATTTTGAGCATCTCTTGAATGAGAGTTGAAAGAAAACTTATGAATAACACCCATTGGAGGATTTATAGTCAATTACATAGGAATTAGAGGTGGAGTAGGATTAGATGAAGGTGATGTTGAACTGGCAAGTTGATTAGTAGCCTGACTGTTCGGTGGATTCACATTACCATAGTCCTTGTTTCAAGTGGCCACCATAATATCATAGTTTAGCTTTGATGAGGAAAGCATCAAAACTGTGTTAGAGGAAGAAGAGTCATGGGAAACCACATGAGTATTCTTATTGGGAAATGGGTCAGTCAACATAACAGGAGAAGTGGAAGATTTAAGAAACTAATTCACTTTAGCACGATAAGGAAAATCACGTGTAAAGTGATCCTCGTTGCAAATCAAGCATGGGTATCGAGGCTTTCGTTTCTCATCGTGGGACTATTTTTTTTGTTTATCCTGTGGTGAGGGGTATTTCTTCTTCTTACCTTTTACTTTCTTATTTCTTCCAAGTTGTTGTTGATACTTTCCTTTATCAGATGAAGCGACATTTATCTCAGAAGTAGAAGTCACAAGGGGGATGGGATTGAGGGTTTTGAGCATATGCGGTAAGAGAAACACTAGATGGTTTACTCACTGATTGCGAACTAGTAGAACCAATCGCACCATCAACAACATGAGATTCTTTACCAGGTGCAAGATGAAAAATATTCAAAGGTATCAAAGAGTTTGGTATCTTATCATAGAGCATGCCCAATTGGGTATAAACAAGGTCCAAATATTGTGCATGAGAAATAACTTGTTCTTCGGTCACGACTCCACCTTTAGCCACATCTTCTATTATGGGTGACAAAAGAGATTTGGTGAACCATTCCACTACCAATTGATTAAAAACATAAGTTTTGACCAACCGGTGATGGCGCCTCCACTCATGAATGTGATATGAGATGTGAGTGGATTTTGATTGTTTAAAGTTGGTCAATAGTTTTGCTATAGTTTCATATTTAGTGGAAAAATCAAAATGTGTAAGGAATGTGGTGGATAAAGTGCTTTGAATCATGGAACAAAGCTTTAGGTAACTCAATATACCTTTTAGTTATGGTACCTGTAAGCGTTCATTGGAAAAGATGAAGTCGAATGGAATCATCGTTAAGGGAGATCAAAGAACACCATAGATGATACGTCATAACATGTGTCAATGGGTCTTCTCTTGGATTCCATTTTAATTTTGGGATATCCGAAGGAAATTTAGTGGGAACAATCAACCACCATGGTGAATGAGTAATGGGGTAATTAGTGAGCCAAGTTAATTTTGGAAACTCAAGAGTAGCCACAAAAGGAAATGTTAGGTCCCTATATTACTAGTATAGTCCCTTATTGTTATTAGTGTAACCCACTTATTGTTATTATTGTACCCTTGTAACCACCATTTTGTTATTATTGTGCCCTTAAATTATTATTGTTAGGTCGGCTAGGATTACATTGTGGCCCACTAGGATTACATTATGGTCACATGGACTCCTATATATAGAAAGGAGGTTTTGTAAATTGTATCATCCAAGAATTGTTCATTTATGTAATGTATTGGAGGTTTCCCCCTCGAAGTGGCTTATTTATAAGGCGTTGATATCTCTTTTCTTCTATTTTTGAGCTGGTTACACAACATTTGGTATCAGAGCTTTGGATTCTAGGGTTTCGCTGCTCTAAACATGTCATCATCATGGAATTTTCGCTATAACTTTTTTTCTACGAATTTTTAGAAGCTGAAATTTTTATGGTGCGAAGCCGAAATCCTGAGGAATATTTTCTAAAAATTTCAGATCTTGGTTTGCAATATTTTCGGAGATATGATCTGTGGAAGTTAGGTCTTTTTTCAGGCTCCTAAACAAGTCATCATGGAATTTGTGCTATAACTTGTTTTCTACAAAGGTTCAAAATCTGAAATTTTTAGGGTGCGAAGCTGAAATCCTGAGGAAACTCGTCACAAAATTTCAAAGCTTGGTTCGCAATATTTTTGGAGATATGATCTGTGGAAGGTAGTGATTTTTCAGGCTCCTGAATTTCATCTCAAAGAGGTGATCGTGGGAAAAGTTCAATAACTCTCTCTCTGAGCATCGGATTAGAGTGCCGTAAAAAGTGGTCACAAGTAAATGGACTGTAGTTTCTTGACTATCAATTTTAGAGGTGAAGGATGAAACATTGACATGTGGCAAGTCGTACAAGGTCGCTCTACTGAACCAATCCATAATTAGGTCATTGTGGGAGATTGGACATAACTTTGTCTTGGAGAATCCAAATCAGGTCAGACTTGTGGAATTCAAAAGAGAATTCAGAGGGATACTTCAGTGCTAAATTTCAGATATTGAAGAGCCGCAATCACATAGATAATCCAATTTCAATATCGAGCTCCTCAAAAGCAAGAAAAAGGTGTGTATTTTTTTTCCGAATTGCATAAGTCTTGTTTGAAAAATCAATTTGAATTGATTCCAAGGGCATATTGTGGAACAGATATCAGTATTTGGGTTCTAATAAATTTCATAAAAATAATTCAACCTAGTCAAAGTTCTTTCTCTACTCCTGTAGTATTGGTACACAAGAAGGATGGATCATGGTGCATGTGTCCGCATTATAGGGAGCTCAATAAGCTAACCATTAAAGATAAATTTCCCATTCCTATGATTGATGAATTATTGGATGAATTACATGGAGCAATTTATTTTACCAAGTTGGATCTTCGTTCAAGATATCATCAAATTAGAATGAAGACTGAAGATATTCCAAAAGCAGCATTTCGAACTCAGGAGGGTCATTATGAATTTTTGGTCATTCCTTTTGGTCCTTACCAATGCACCTTTCACATTTCAAGATTTGAAGGAATCACAACCCTCCTAGAAAATTTGTGTCGTATTTTTGATGATATACTAATTTGTTAGTAGTTCTAGAAGATCATGTTGAATATGTTGATAGTGTCAAACACCTTACAGAGAAACAATTATATGCAAAATATCCAAATGTTTCTTTGGAGTACACAAGAGGTGGAATAAATCTCGGGTCATATTGTATCTCACAAGGGTGTTAAGGTAGACCCTAACAAAATTAAAGCCATTAAAGAATGGAAAGTCCCCATAACCATAAAGTAGTTGCGAGGATTTCTCGGGTTAACGGGGTATTATCACAAGCTTGTTAAGAATTATGAGAGGATAGCAGCACCTCTAACAACATTATTGAAGAAAGATGGATTTCCATGGACTCCTGAATAAACTAAGGCCTTTGAACATCTTAAAGATTCAATGTGCCCAGCACCGGTCTTAGCTGTGCCAGACTTAAAAAAAACCTTTATTATGGAATGCGATGCCTCAGGAAATGGAATTGATGTTGTTTTGTGCAGAAGGAAAAACCCATGATGAAAGTCATCCAATCAAATGAAAGTATTTAGAGAAAACTATTTATGAGAAGGAAATGTTAGTAATACTGCATGCACTAAAGAAATGGCGAACTTATCTAATGGGAAGACACTTTTAGGTAAAAACTGATCAAGATAGTCTTAAACACTTTTTGAAACAAAGACTATCTTCAGAAGAGAAGCCAAAATGGGTCACAAAGATGTTGAGTTATGACTTTGAAATAATCTACAAAAAAGGGAAGCTAAATGTTGTTGCAGATGCACTCTCAAGAAAGAATGAAGAGGTGGAAGCATTGCTTTGTGACATTTCTATTATCCAACCAGATTGGATAACCGAAGCAAGAAATGAATGGAAGAAGGACACAGATGTATGGACACTCATTCAAAAGTTGCAGCAAGATCCTAGTACATATGATACATTTAGTTGGAAAAATGATTCCTTATGGTACAAAGATCATTTATATGTTTGTAAGAATTCCCAACTAAAAAAAAATATTCTTCTAGAATCGCACACTTCTCCTTTAGGAGGACACTCATGATTTTTAAAAACTTACCACAGGGTGAAGAAAGAATTTTTTTGGGATGGCCTTAAATATGATATTCAAAAGATTGTGGCGGAATGTTTGGTTTTCCAGTTTTATAAAGTTGAGACAATTAAGATCGAGGTCTTCTACAACCTTTATCCATTCCAAGTCAACGTTGGGAGGAGATTTCAATGGAATTTATCATAGGTTTACCTAAGTCCGAAGGAAAAAGTGTCATCATAGTGGTATTTGATAGACTTACCAATTATGCACAGTTTTGTGCACTATCTCATCCATTTAAAGAAAGTACAATTGCTACTACATTTATGGAAACAATTCAAAAGCTACACGGAGACCCAAAGATTATTATAAGTGACAGAGATCCCATTTTTAATCGAAATATTTGGATGGTTATTTTCTTGTTTGGGTACTCAATTAGGCCCATAGCTCATCTTATCATCCTAATCTGGATGGTCAAACTCAGATAAAATAAATGCTTGGAAATATTCGTTGTTTTGTATCTCAGATAAACATAATGGGGCAAGTGGTTACCTCTCACTGAATGGTGGTATAACACTTCCTTCCATACCGCAGCAAAAATGACCCCATTTATGGCACTTTGTGGATATCATCCACCATCCATCACATCATATTTAAGAGAAAATTTGAAGGTTCAAGCAGTGGAAGGTCACATCAAACATCAACAAGAAGTTCTCCAACTCTTAAAGGATAACCTGAATTTGGCACAAAATCAAATGAAACAACAGCCAGATCAACATCACAGCGAGAGAAGTTTTGATGTAGGAGACTGGGTATTTTTACGACTACAACCATACAAAAAAATGTCCTCAACCAAGCTAAGAAGGATAATAAATTATCGCCAAAGTACTATGGTCCTTACAAGGTGTTGCAAAAGATTGGTACTATGTCATACAAATTGGAGCTTCCTGCTTCTTCACGAGTGCATCCAGTTTTCCATGTTTCATGCGTAAAGAAGGTTATAGGTGAAAATCTTCCAGTTCAAACAATATTTCCAGAACTTGATGAGGAAGGAAAAATCATATTGGAACCTGAAGCGGTCACGGAAACAAGAACTCGACAGCTACGGAATCGATCAATTTCAGAGTATCTCGTCAAGTGGAAGAACTTACCCACCGAAGATTCTACATGGGAGGATGAGAAGTTTATACAGAAGCACCCAGAGCTACTCAAGCATTGAGGACAACACTTTTTTGAAGGAGAGGGGCATGTTAGGTCCCTATATTACTAGTATAGTCCCCTATTGTTATTAGTGTAACCCCCTTATTTTTATTATTGTACCCTTGTAACCCCCATTTTGTTATTATTGTGCCCTTAAATTATTATTGTTAGGTCGGCTAGGATTACATTGTGGCCCACTAAGATTACATTATGGCCACATGGACTCCTATATATAGAAAGGAGGTTTTGTAAATTGTATCATCCAAGAATTGTTCATTTATGTAATGTATTGGAGGTTTCCCCCTCGAAGTGGCTTATTTCTAAGGCGTTGATATCTCTTTTCTTCTATTTTTGAAGCTGGTTACACAATAGGAAACTGTTAGTTAAATTCCAGAGGAGGATGGCCTGGATATAAGGAATAGCTTTAGAAAAAGGCACTTGTATTCCTGGATAAGGAGGGTTCTTATAATAAGGAACCTGGGTACCAGGATAAGGAGGGTTTTGATAACCAATATACAAGTGACCTTGTTGTCCAGATATAGGATGATGAAATTTGCTGGAATGGTTGGAATTGGATTTGTTGGCCTTGAAAATGCGCTTGAGGAATACCTTGATATGGTCTATATTGTTTCCCGATGAGATTTTGTATTGTCCCATGGTAAGGTGGGTTCGATTGGGACTGCACCATACTATGAATAATCTGTCCTATCGAAACTTGAGGAGTACCCTGTATAAGTGATTGAGAATGTAAGGCACCATGTATTGGTTGGGTAAGTGGAACCTCAGAAGTACCAGATATCGATGGAAAATATGGTGATGCAACGATATCCTGTAAAGGTTGGCTCACATGTATTTGAACTTGTTGGGGTGTTGATGGATGAATAGGAATTTGAGACGAAGATGGTGCATGTTGAGGATTCAAAAATTGGTCCTAAAATGAACTAGGTTGAACAAGAAAAGTAGGTTGAAAAACACTGGCAGCCATTCCAAGATAAGGAGGACTATAATGAGGTTGATTACCAACTTGAGGTATACCAAAAATAGGTTTCCACCTTGCCAAAGGAGTAGGGGATGATGGAGGAAACTGCGATCCAAATGAAGGTCCCCAACATAAGGAGAGTTAGGTTGTTGAAGGTATCCTTGCCCATTAACATAAGGGGCAACATGTTGCTCGATGGTAGGTGTAAGCCTGAGGAGGAGGAAGAGAATACTGTGTGGTATTAATAAGATAAGTACCATATGTTATTCTCGATTTGGATGACATGGGAGGGGTAAAAGGACTGGAAGCCATACGAGAAAAGGTATTAGATAAATACCGATAGCCAGTTGGGATGGATGGGCCACCATACATATGTGTTTATGGTGATGTTTCAAACATAGATGAGGAAGCAACATTCAATGTATCGACCATAGTGGTGGACACATGCTGTGAGGTTGGATCAGTTCTAGTCATGTTTACCAATCCCAATGCATATTTTCACGAGGGATCCATGGGCAAGTACAAAGAAGCAATAAAAGGAGTTTGTGTGGGATTTTAAAGAGGAAGAGGACCAACCCGATAAAAATGGAGTGCTTCCCAATGAACAATAGTAGAAAGACGAGGCTCTTCTTGCGAGATCTCTTCAATACCCACAAGTCTATATGGAAGAGGTTCACCATTGGGTCCAAGATATATATGTTTTTTCTAAGACAAATGAGGAGAAGAGGAAGGTCCTGAAGTAACATGTAAATATTTTTGAGGCTCCTTAGGTTTGACAACCTCAGGAATCAAAGTGTCTACTCAGGAAGTCAAGGTTCAATAACCTCAGTCAAAAAAGTTTCAAGGACTTGTGTTGCAATTGTGTCAGTGTCATCATCAAGGTTAGATGTAATCTTGGGCTCATAACTCAAAGGGGCAAATGATTTTGGCTGATCAATATAAAGAGGAGGGCTATAAGTAGCTCTTGATGTTTTTGATTTAGTATTTTGCATCTTCTTATGCTTCTGGCGATGTCCATGAGTAGCCTTTTGTGAAAGAGGAGGCTTATTTTGCATTCTACGTGAATTCCGGGGTAGGATATTTTGTTCTTCCACGTTGTATAACAAATTTGATTAACACAAAAATACATAAATAAAAAATAGGGAAATCTAGGCATAAAGGATTACCAAGCAATCGTGAACTGCAATATACACCTTGGCGAAACACGAACTTAACATACAACAACCAATCTTCTCGAATGTTGTGTTTTATGTATCACAATATACAGGGTGGTAAACTCGGTTACCTATGTATGGATATTAACCTACAGGGGACTCCCAAAATATACTCGACAATACGTAGGAGTGTAGTCCGTAGTAGGATTGTCTAATGTGTAACCGTTTGATGAGAGAGTTACTTTATACTTTACGCATGTGGAGCGCCATCCAATATACCCAAAGGTACATGGAGAATGATCCTATACACCGACATATGTGGAAAGAGATATCACCCCTAGAGTGCAACGATGGAAAACAACGATGACTCCTATGTTTAACGACATTAGAACATGTCTTTAGCCTAGACCTCTAAGTGTTTGCATTAATGTTACACATCATCCTTAGGTTGATTCAATGAATTTTATTGTTTATCTTTGACTAATTTTTAGTTTTGGGCTCACCACGAATGTCACCTGAATATCCTAAAATGAAAATCTAGCATGAGAAAATGGAAATCTTTCTCTTTCAATGAAAATATAGCTAAGGAAGGGAAGAAACAATTAGTATGCAACATACAACATGAAAAAAACAATATATAAGATGCAATTTACATTTAAATGTGACCGCTCCTACATCAATGCACATACAAAACCCTAAATGCTAATGAACAAATTTTCTTTTCAACACACTTAATTTTCGAAATGAGGAAAACTAAGATGAAAAATTTTAATCACTGATTCAAATGCACTTTTTGGAATGAGGACTAGAACAAAAATTCATCCAAACGATCACTGACCAAACAAAATCAGTTTGCAAGTGACTTAATCATAAGAAAAAATCAAAATCAAAATCAATTCTTACCAAAGGCAATCAAACACAAAGGAAAACCAAATGGAGGCTTTAGAGAGACCACAAGACACTTAAGAATCAATAAAGGTCAGCTGGAAGTAGGCTAATCAAGGAGACACTAAAAAACAAGGGAAAATGTTTTGCAAAAATATGGGCCAATGCTGGTGTAGAGGAGGCACCAGTGCTTTGAAACATTGGTAAAAAGTGGGCCCAGGTGAGGTGAAACTCTCTGTTAGAGGCATTGTGGGAGCATTGGTCCAGGGACAGAGTATTCCAACACAAAATTGAAAATGAGAGTAAATGAAAATCACTTCTTAGGTTTTTTCTTGACTGATCAAAGAAAAAAAGGTCTGTCAAAGAGGTAATAAAATAAAATGGACAAGAAAAACCACCAAGATAATATATCATTCCCTAGTATGGTTGCCAATTATTTATGTGGGATTTACGGTTGTAGAAAAAAGTATCTCCCCTAGGTTTGGTGTCCAACCTAGAAAAATAGAGAGATAAGGAACCCAATTCTTTCCTTAAAGTAAATGGATGATGAAATGAATCCTACCTAGAATATGTCACATGCTTTTCTCCTTATTTATCTTGAATTCTACAATTCCAACTCCTATTACCAAAATTAGAACCTGCATAGTCAGATAACATAATCCAAGAAACTACGAGATCTATGCAGTATCATATAAGTACTCTATTCAATAGATCAACATGGTATTGAAATATATGAAATAACAACATCACATATAGGAAACTAGATAACTCTTTGCATTAATATAAATGAAAGGATATTACAACCATAAATAGGTGTTGATCTTGTAGAAGAGATTCTCCAAGTTGTCTTGTACTTTCCTTGTTACAATGTGCACCTCTAATCACCCTAATGCATGGAATGATACCTCTCACCACAATAGCATAATGGTAGAATCAATCTCCAAAAGAAAACCTCTTGTATATGGAAGGTTGTGAATATAATATAGAGGAGTGAGGTAAGTTGGGAGTTCTTATCCAATTACCAATCTAAGGTTTTAGATCCATCTTTGATGGGAGGATGGCATCAAAGGATAAGGGATGGAAAATCCAAAGTAGATTAGGATAGGATCCACACGATTTATCTAAGGTAAATGGTTTTAACAAATTATGGAAACTTCTGGAAGAGGAAGCTTCCAGAATTTCTCTATTTTTCCCGAATTTATAGAACCAACATAGGTGAAAATAGGAGAAAATTGTAGCTGATCAACATAGGCCACGGTGGAGCAACCTATAGGTGAACATTTTCTAACAAGAGGCTGAGTGTTGGTCCTAAAATTGGCTTAGATGATGTAGTTTCAAGTAGAAACTCTGGGAAATGAAGGAGGCATGCTTAGGGCTTTGTGCAATTATGAAGACAAGGGGAAATAGGATGTTGATTAATCCCATTAGGAGGCCTATTAAACAAATGTGAAAAAATGACCTATTACATCCACCTTCAAGTCCTTTCTAATTTAAAAGAATGTTTTTTTCTTTTTCCCTATTCTCTTACTACCACTTTTAGCCTCTTTAAATTATTAGTGAACTATTTCATAGTAGTATCATATAACGTGTATAGAAATTTTTCCATGTCCTTAGTACAAAGGCTCCAAAATCCTCTTCAATCAACCAAGAATGATTAGATTTATAGAGAGTAGGTGGTTTGGATTAATTTGCAAAAGAATAGGCAAATGATTTAAGTATCCTCCATAACCAACTAGATATTTTATCGTAGCACTATCCTCTGTCAAAATGTTGTACAAGAATAAACCTATCCAACATATTAGATATACCACCACTACCTCTTTTGGCATTCCTCCAAGTTGAAATGATTTTGAAATATTCCACATCAACAAGCTTTTGGTCCTAAAAAAGGTGAGAGAGTCCACAAGGGTGTCACATCTGGCCACTTATCCCTATATCTCCCCTTAGTTGAGAACAAGGTTGTCATCCCCACCAATAATTACATTATCAAATTTCAACAGGCTTAGTTCTCCAAATCCATTCTTGAAGGGCTTTTTGTCCCCAATGGGCACAATAAATTTATTATTATCAGTACCTTCCCTAACTCCTTAGATGTAACATTCACCACTATTGCGTAACACTGTTAAATATGGGACCAAATTTTATATTCCATCTTGTAACCAAACCTCTTTATATAGCCTCAACATCTACTAAGTAAAATTTCCACAACCAACCCTCTTTATATACTCTCAACGTCCACTAAGTAAAATTTCCAATATTTCATGAAAAAGACAAAAAATCCACAAGTTTTGTGTGACACATACATATTCTAAAAGAAAACAATCGCTTTAGTTTATAAAGTAAAAAAAGTCTCTTTAAGTCTTGTTTCTCAAGGATACCTACAATCCCTGTTAGATTTAAACGTAAGATGATCATTTTAACACCATGTTTGGATCTTACCTGCTCTAAGAATCCCATTGATTGATAACTATTTTCCATTTTTTATTGTTTTTAAAATCACTAAAGAGCTAATAAAAAATGTATCCATAGAGGGATGGATTTCAAGTTCTTATCCTTAAGATGTACTTGTCCATAACATCCTCTTCTCTTTTATACCCATAAATGTAAAATAAGAAAACAAAATAAGATACACATACACCAAAACATAGATATACACAAATATAAAATATGCGACTCTCTCTGTCCTAGATGTCAAATCTTTGTATTTTGTATGTCAAACACGGATTTGACTATATCAGAGAATTTAGAGATGTATTTTCTCATACTTCCTGCATTTGCTAGTTCCCCTTGCTCATAAAAATGAAGAAAGTTTGAAAATTATCTTTAGAGGTGATATGACCTTTAAAAACAAGGTTCCATCCATACCAAAAATCCAGAGCCTTATTGCTTATATTGATGCATTGTGAAAATACTAGTACAAATATTGGAAATGAAGTTTGTTTGATGTTGTTTGTCCAAAGGCCTTATTGAGTTGGGTAGATAGGCAATGGAATTTAGAATCACCTTGATCTTCATAAACCTCTGTAACCAGCTACAAAAAAATTGACGGTGGTACCTGTAGCTTGTTGGAACCATAGCCTCTAATTCATCCTTCGCCCATATTATCCTGTAGGTAGCTCCCATGAAGGATGATTATCATAGCTCTTAGTTAACCATATAGTTAATACTAAGATGGACATACTCATAGAATGATATTCTGCCACGTTATTGGGTAGCCACAGAGTCAAGGTTTAACTAGAGGTAGAATCTAAGAATGTCAGCTCCATGTTTAAAGCCGACCACTTGTCAATTGCATAATTTTCAATATTCTCTTTTATAAATTTATTAAATAATAATTAATTTTTTCATAATAATTTGGTTATTTATTAATTCATTTAAAAGTATTTAATGATGGGCTATGAACGAGACCATTTTCCTAGTCTCTATAAAATTTGTTTGTTGATCAAATTTCCTAGTATCCCATCGATCAGATTCAGATGATGAAGGAGCTACATCGAAATTAATGTGTGTTGGACGTAATTCTTCCATGTGTTTTTGTGAGTTACCAAGCGCTAGTCTAGACGTTTTTGATTCCTATGTTATGAGTTGGAGTCATGATCTAGATGTTTCAAAGTCAATGTGTTATGTCCTGTATATTTGTAACTGTTGCGATCAATAAAATAATGTGTGATTTGTGTGTCTAATTGTTCTCTCTACTCATCTCTCTAAACTTTTTAATATGGTATCAGAGCCTATTCTGGCCTGACTCCTTCAAGGGAGGGCCAGAAAGATGTGAGAAGGCCTTGAGTTTTATTTCACTATAATTAGATTGAAGTAGCTTAGATGTGTGCATGTTGTGTTCAAACCTTTTTTTAATTAGAGCCCTTAGAAAGAATTGAGTTTTATTGCACTATAATTAGATTAGTGTAGCTTAGAGTTTTTCATGTTGTGTTCACAAATTTTTTTAATTAGAGCCCTCATTTTTGCAATCAAAGAAATAATTATTACTTGAGAGCAAGTCTTCCCAATAACATGTTCTCCAAGGCAAGAATTTGCGGCAGAGGCACTACTTTTCAATTCTTGATGCTCAGGTTTGTGGAGAATTGTGGTGATCAGATCAGTGCTGCTCTGAGAGAGAGTACGTGAGCATTGTGGAAATCATTGTTGTGAGGGTGATTTTTTTGGTTGTTAGTTGAAGGAGCAGGTCTTCAAAATGAATCGTTGTGTGGGAGAATCATTTAATGTGGCATTATATGGCATTTCACAAAGGAACGATGGTGGCAGAAATGGAGGTATTGTACGGCCTGAATGGAATCATTTACCCGAGTACTGTCACTATCTCATGTATTTATCATATATGGGCACATAAAAATCTACATGAGGAGTCCACAAAGGGAAAAAGATAAGATATCTAGGTCATAAATCAATATTTTGTTTGAGGTCAATAAATTCATTGATGAAAAGAGCCCCTCAACCTATGTGCCTATTAGAATATTGATATATTTGATACTCATTGGTTTTAATGAATAAATCCAAGGAATGCGAGATGAGATCTACGGTTAGAAGGTTGGTCATTCCCACTATTGCAACCACGATCGTGCTCATTACAGTCAGTATTGTAATGTGCATAAGGGTTTTTTTTTTAGCATTATGTTTGGTATTCTACGATAGGTTCTCCGCAATATTTTTTATACGTGGATCGTGATATATGATCCCAATGTGAGCAGGGCATTAAAAAAGGATGAGATGGAGGAATATAAATAAATATGGTAGGATGGTGGATCCTCAATCCAGGACCTGCAATGAATTTTTTTATTGATGGGGCTAGCGTAGATCTATATTTTGTCTAGTTTGCGTAAGAGCTCTAGTGCGGTGGCAATGGAATTGGATCTCGAGTTTGGCAGAGAAGAGATATTTTGTCTCAAAATATTCAATATTAGGGCAATTTATGGTCCAAGATCTATTTTGAAGATGTTGTGTGTATATATATATATATATTGTGTTTCTTTGAGTGGTAGTTATATTTATGTTTATATTTTCAAGAATCAAATGATGCAAAACCACAAAGAATGGGTCAACTACTGAACAAACTAATGTGACTCTTTGTACTCCTGGAGCATTAGTCACAGGTAGTTCTTAATAAGGTCAGGTTGGTGTGACCTTTCATGCTCCAGGAGTGTTAACACATGTTATTTAATAGAATGTAAAGTTGCAGAATTGTTTGTTGAAGACATTATGTACCTAGAATTCTATCATAGATAACTGATGAAGGCAATAGAGGGATGTGGATTCAACAAATGGTGGCAGTTCCGTAGGATGCTTCAGTATCGATATTGACCCGTTGCACTCTGGGAAGTTGATAATCATCGATTCTTCCAAGCACGTCAGTGATGGTTTGAACCGATTATGTCTTAAATGGATCAAGTGGGGAGCTCGAAAATGTGGTGAAGAAAAGAGCAGAAACTGTGAGATTTTAGAGTGGATATGAGTACTAGTGATGACCATATCATAAAAATATGACAAAGATTCATTTATTGTTGTAATATATGTTACATGTAAACATCAAGGGAGGGTGTTGGAAGTAATTCTTCCATGTGTTGTTGTGAGTTGTCATTGTGAGTTCCCAAGCATCAACAAAGAAGTTGTTGATTCCTATGTTATGAGTTGGAGTAATGATGTATATGTGTCAAAGTCAGTGTGATGTGTCCTATATATTTGTAATTGTTGTGATCAATAAAATAGTGTGTGATTTTTGTGTCTAAATGTTCTCTCTACTCATCTCTCTAATTTTTCTAATATGGTATCAAAGTCTATTATGGCCCAAGTCCTTCAAGGGAGGGCCAAGAATATGTGAGAAGGCCTTGAGTTTTATTGCACTATAATTATATTAGGGTAGCTTGGATGTGTGCATGTTGTGTTCAAACCTTTTTTTAATTAGAGCCCTCATTTTTGCAATCGAAGAAATAATTATTTTTTCAGTCCAAGTTTCCCAATAATATGTTTTCCAAGGAAAGAAGTTGTAGTGGAGGCACTGTTTTTCAATTCATTATGGACAAGTTTGTGTGGAGATCAATTGTGGTGATCAGATCATTGCTTCTCCAAGAGAGGATGTGAGCACTGTGGAAATCACTAATATGAGGGAAAATTTTATTGGCTGCCACTTGAAGGAGAACATATTCGAGATGAATCGCTTGTTGGGAGTATTGTTGAATATGGCAGGATATGGCGTTTCAAAAAGGGACGGTGGTGGCAGGCATGGCGGTATTGTAAGACCTGAATGGACTCGCGGTTGACCCAAGTACTATCATGATCACATGTATTTCTCAGACATGGGAACATAAACATTTGCGTGAGGAGTCCGTAGAGTGGCAAAGATAAGATATGTAGGGCATAAATAAATATATTGTTGGAGGTCAATAAATTCATTGAAGACAAGAGGGTTCAACCTATGTGCATGTTAGAATCCTGAAATATTTGATACTTGTTGGTTTTAATAAATAAATCCAAGGATTACGAGAGGAGATATGAGTTAGTCGTGTAATGTGCATACAAGTTTTTTTTTTGGCATTCTGTTTGGTATTCAATCACAGGTTCTCCGCAATCTTGTTTAGACATGGATCATGATATATGATCCCAATGTGAGAAGTTAATTCCTAATGATGCAATGGAGGAATATAAATAATGATGGTAGGATCGTGATCCTAAACCCAGGACCTACACTGAATTTGTTTATCGATGGGGGCTAGCATAGATATGTCGTTTTTCTGGTTTGCATAAGAGCTCTAGAGCAATGGCAATGGAATTGGATCTCGAGTTTAGTAGAGAAGAGATATTTTGTCTCGAAATATTCAATATTTGGGTGATTTCTAGTCCAAGATCTATTTTGAAGATGTTGTGTGTAATTATATTATTATAAAAAAAAACTGTGTTTCTTTGAGTGGTAGTTATATTTATGTTTTTATTTGCAATAATCAAATGATGGAGAACCAAAAAAAACATGCCAAATATTGAATAGACTAATGTTACCCATCATGCTCCTAGAAAATTAGTCACAGGTGGTTCTTAATAAGGTCATGTTGGTGTGACCCGTCGTGCTCCCGGAGTGTCAGTACAAGTTATTTTATAAAGGATCAAGTTGTAGAATTGTTTTTTGAAGATATTCTGCACCCATAATGCTATCTTAGAAAACTGATGAAGGTTGTGGAGGGTTGTGGCTTCAACATATGGTGGCAGTTACATAGGATGCTTCAGTATCAAGACTGACCCGTTGCACTCTGAGAGGTTGAGAAGCATAAATTCTGCAATGTATGTCAATGATGGTTTGAAGTGGTTATGTATTAAATGGATAAAGTGGGAATCTCTAAAGTGTGGTGAAGAAATGAGTGGAAACTGTGAGATTTCAGAGTGGATATGAGTTCTAGTGATGACCATATCAGAAAAATATGACAAAGGTTCATTTACTATTTTAATGTGTGTTACATGTAAACATTAAGCAGGGTGTTGAAAGTAATGCTTCCATGTGTTGTGAGTTGTCATTGTGAGTTCCCAAGCATTAGTTTACAAGTTGTTTGATTCCTATGTTATGAGATGGAGTCATGATCTAGATGTGTTGAAGTCAGTGTGCTATGTCCTATATATTTGTAGTTTTTGCGATCACATTTTTGCGATCAATAAAATCGTGTGTGGTTTGTGTGTCTAATTGTTCTCTTTGCTCATCTCTCTAATATTTCTAATAATGTGGAGCTTCATGCCATTTGGGAAATTTTCCACTCTCCTGCTACTGAAATATCTTGTGCCCACATGGCGAGGCGGGCTGAATCAACCACTCCATTGTAGAGTCTAATTGGATTGCTGACATCACGTGCCTTCCACTCCTCTTTGTTGTGCAACTCTATCATGCTCTGTTATCCAATGGCGTACACACATCTTGAAACAAGGACTATGTATATTAAATGCATCCCTTATTAATACCTCCTCCATGTTTTATACTACTTACTAATCAATGAGAATGAGCTCTTATAATAGGCCTAGGCCATATATGTACTCTGTAAATTCATAAGATATGACATGAACTGAAAACTTAATAAACTATATGAAATAGTTGAGATAGTAATGGTTCTAGTGTCTGTAATAAATATTCATTCATATGACCTTACCTAAAATGAAAACCTAATAAATAAAATAAATAGTTGAAATAGAATCATAATTGTAATATTCCATTCATTGAGGATTGTAATCATAATTGTAATATTCCATTTATTGGATGGATTGTACCTCTCAATTATTAAGCTACTCTACTTCCTTTTGGTATGGTTTTTTGCTAAAGATAAATGGTTTGATATTGTTGACGATGGGCAACACTAATTACATTTCCAAACTATTGCGTATTAAAAATTGAGCTCTCTTTAATACCGTTTGTTATATGGGATTAACAATTGAAGACCCAAGAGGTGGGACCCTTTTTATAAGAAAACTATGGCCACAAAGACACTACCTCTAAAATCAGGTTTATCTCCATGGAAAGAATGATTGATGGGATGATCGTCACTTATTCGTTCTTATTCAACTAATTGGATGAACCACTCATAGGCTTAAAAGATATACATATATTATATGCTACCAAAATCGAAAAAAAGGGTTCAAATGAAAAGTGTTGGTGTGTATCACTTGCTGTCAAGGTGTAACTTCTATATGGATTGTATTGTTTGTTGGGCACTAACCATATCTTCAGATTGGCATTTTATGTCCAAAAATGGTTAAAATATATAAACATTTTCTATAGAAATCTTTCGTGCAGCCTTGGTCGGAGCATATTATATAATGTATAAGTTTAATACTTAATAGTATTGTTCCAAAGCACTTCAGTTTCGATCTTGTCACAAAGATTATATGTTAAGGTTGTGATTACATGTGATATTGTTTATGGTGGGATTAAAATTGTGTTACAACATGTGGACGTGGTTTAATGTGCTTGGCATGTAATATAATTTATGAGTTATGTTACGATAATTTTATTTGGTTATGGATTTTGGTTTGGAGATGTATTTCCACATGGAAATGGACACACAAAATTAATAGTGTCAGATGTTTGTTTACTAAGTGTTGTCGGTATTTATTTTAAGGGTGTTGTTGGGTTTATTAGCCCGATCCTCATCACCAAAAAAATTATTTTTGTTTGCTTTGGAAATTATGTGACGAGACTTGAGTAATGCATTGTGATTTACATTTAATTTGGGATAAATTATAGGCCTGTGTGTGGCAGATTATTGTGTTTGGTTGGTGGTTGACTTGGAATTATTTTGAGGGCTTGATTGGCTAGTTCACTGTGGACTTTACGTTATTATTTTCTATTGTTAAGTTGTTGCATGAAATTCCTCCACATAATCATCTCTCTGCTCGATCATATACAATTGGCATGCATGAATATAGTGTTGGAAATATTGCTTAAGAATGTCTATCCCATTCGCCTCCATTTACTTCACCACCTCAATCTGAGCATTTCGATTCTTGACAACTCCCAAAACCATACTATGTTTCTATTTCCGCCATTTGATAATTCTCTCATCTTTGTAAGTGAATTTTGGTGGTCAACGATGGTTTGTTATGTCTGGAGCTTGGTAGAATGGCCAACAGAGAGTATGTGCAATTTTGATTTCTTGTTGTGGCTCCTTTACTCACCAAGTATGTACAAAACATTAGTCGCTTTTTCTATTTTTGGAGTGCATTGGGTTTTTTCCTACTTTAACGGTTAACCTACTCCCTTCATTTGTCTGCATGTGAATATATATGTGTATTTTCCATCTCAGTGGGTGATTGAATTTAGCCTCAAAACATATGATGTTGTGTTCGGTTCCAGTCGCAAATCTTGTTTTTTTGAAATGTTTCCCTTGCATTATGACCAGAAGCCTTCAAGGATTTGGAGCCTCGGGCTTATGTGGTTTGGTGATTATTTAAAACAACCGGGTCATATATATGCTAGAGCCGCTAATTAGTCACCCTCTATTGATTAATTATAGTGTTAACTATTGTTTCTAGGTGTTGATTATCTCTTATATAATCATTTGTTTGTCAAGCTCGGCGTGTTCTCAATGTCTATTGGGTTATCTCATTTATATTTAAAAATTCACCCTTATTTACATTCGCAATGAAATAATCGGGTTTTCGATAGATTTTAGTCAAAGTCTGATATGTTTGCAAAGCTGCTTATCATGCCCCATAAGGGAGATTTCAAGGGTTTAGGGCTTAAAGCAAGAAACCCATGCGCATACCATGCATAGGGAATCCTGCTCAACTCGTGGCCAACTTTACTGGAAAATGTATCCGCATAACAATATATATGTATTGGCACTTGTATCGTTGCAAATATATATATATATATATATATATATATATATATATATATATTCGTTTGGACACCTAGGTTTTATGTTGTCTTCTCACCACCTGGTCTATCTATTAAAAAAAAGGAAAGAAATCACGTGTTATTCTCTGCTTTGGAAACACTTTGTTTCAAGTGTTGGAATTTTGAGAATTCCAAACATACAGTAATGGAGAGAATAATCTCCCCTCTACAACACAGAGAAATTT